>CM057465.1:4716250-6172500 GCA_030035585.1 Dugong dugon | reverse complement strand
AAATCCGACTGGCAGGTCTCGGGAGCAGGGAGGGGAGAGGGTGTGTCCTTTGCCTGCTGGAATTTCAACCCTGCAACTTTCAACTACACCCTTCTTCCTCCTCCAACCAAAAAAACAAAACACAACAAAAATGCCTTTGAGCTTTAGGGCAGAGAGCACCAGTGTCAGCCTAGGTAGAAATGCGAGGAGCATAGAGAGCGCCCTCCTCCCCAGAAGGTTCCCTCGTGGGGTCCCCCATGGGAACTGCCAGGGAGTGGCCCCACCTGCATTTGGTCAGATTGAGAATGTTGCTGCTCCCTGGCAAGGACCCCTGTTGAAGGCATCCAAAAGGGGAGGAGCAGGTGCTTCAGCATCTTGAAGGGGGAAGAAGATACCCCTCTTCCATAGTTTTCTTTAATCTTAAAAAATCATTTCTAACCATTTTAGAAGAAAGGAGGCAGCTAGTACAAGCTTTGGTAAATATGGGTAGGATACAGTTTTTTTTTCATATACACGTAGGAGTCAGGCAATTTTGAGTATACTGACCTTCTAAGTCAAATAGTTTTGAAATTTTAGTTACTAAGTCAAAATTGTGATTAGAATTCTCATATAAATCAGTTAATATCTTATTCTCTTTTAAGAGTTATTTTCTTTTATTATTTTTAAAAACTATTCCACTTGGACTTATTAAAAGGATAATGGGCTACTACACTTTCTGCAAACGATTATACTTATTTAGGCCACATTTATTACATTGACACTGGACTTACTATGTATGGTATTTGTTCATTTTATTATTAAATTGTAAAAGAGGAGAACACCAAGTTCAGCCGTGTAGATGAGATGCACAAATTCAAACTCAACTTGATGCTTCAAAATTTATAAAGCAGAGGCTGAATTCTCTGGTTGTTGCTAGAAAGTGGCTTCAGGAGGCATTGTGCAGTGTGTATGGCGCCCCTGTGCGGCTCCTGCAGCCCCGAGCTTCTGGTCCCCCTGACTGACTGTGACTCCTGGAGTTGTCCACCTGCTCCCTTCCCTCATCTGTAGCCAAGGTGATGGGCTTCCAGGCAGGGCTGTCGGGAGAGTTACGTGAACCACTCTACGCAAAGCACAGGCACAGAATAGACTGTCAGTGTCTACTGGCTCAGGTTTTCTGGCATTTTGAATCATATAAAAGCTCAGAATGACCAGTTTTACTTTTGTAATATGACATTACATGTTTATCGCTTGATCTGCAAAAACTGAAGTTTCCAAAGGAGTATCACACCTAATTTCGAGGTTGTTTTGATGTGTTATTGTAACTACTTACCACCGGACAGTTATCTTTAAGATGTTGTAGGTTACCAGGCATTCATTTAAACACACACTGGCCCATGTACTTGCGCATGCACATGTGTGTACACACACAGCTGAGTGCTAGGAGCTACAATTTAAAAGTATGAAATGATAAAGTAATATGTAATATTTTATCTCGAGGGCAAGCTCCTGATGGGCAGCTCCATGTGACATCTCGTTTCTTAAGCACCTGAGGCATCAGTAATCTTGATAACAAGAATTCTAGTGCTGTGTTACGCATTCCAGGCTTGCCATCTATTCTGCCCAGCAAATATATGGCTTTTATGGACTTATAAATCATGACAGTAGGATTCAGATACATCCAAAAAGAAGAGATTTAAATCTTCACAGAGTTAGCAAGATTTAATGTAATTCAGACATTACTTAGAAGTAACATTCTTATTTAGAGGCAGTATATTTCCTATCTTTGAAAGTACCTTTAAAACCTATTGCCAGAGAAACACATTAATCAAGAGAACACTGTGTGCCAAGCACTATGCTAGGTGCTGGAGATAAGACTGGAAGGAAATGATCCCTGCCCAGGAGTAACTCAGAGCCTGGAGGAAGGTGCTAAAAAGGAAGATTCTAATGAAGTCTGATAAGTTGTGTTTTTATGATAGAGGTAAGAAGGCAGTAAGAACCCTGGTGGCACAATGGTGAAGTTCCTGGCTGCTAACTGAAAGATTGATGGTTTGAACCCACCCAGTGGCTCCACAGAGAAAGCCCTGGCAGTCTGCTTCTGTTAAGATTACAGGCTAGAAATCCCTCTGGGGCACTTCTGTTCTGTCCCATGGGGTCGCTATGATTCAGAATCAACAGCACCCAAACAAGAAGGCAGTACTGGAGGGGAGGGGGAGGTGAAGGGGGCAGGGCAAGAACTCCCTGCTCTTCTTGTGGCAGAAGCAAGACGCAGCGCTTCCCAAGGGAGCTGACACTGAACAAGCTTTCAGGATAAGCGATATTTAATTATGTCATCAGCCGGGGCCAGGTTCCCCTTGCTGTTCATAAATCCTCCCCCTCCCTCCCTCCCTCCCTCCTTCTTCATGGAGGAGGGGTCACACCTCATCTCCTGGCTACGTGAGCTAAGGAACTTGGAAAGGACTGAAGAGCAGGTGGTGGTATGCATGGCTGGCTTCTCTCTTTCATTTACATACATAAACTGCACAGATTTCTAATGAACAGTTCAATAAGATTTGGCACCCCAATCAAGATGTACATTTCCATCACCTCAGAAAGTTTCATCATGTTGAGGGCGGCTTTTATGTGCTAGTACAGCATTGTGCTGGGGAATAACGGCCCTAATTAAGGAATGAGGAACAGGGCGGAATCTCCAATTCTTTTTCTGTGGTAGAAATAGGTTTGTGCTCACACATCCACATTCCTTTGCTTAGACTTCCCTGTGACCAGTGGCCCACATCCTGGTGGTCCTGGCTTACGCTGTGGCCTGGCTCATGGGCCTCAGAAGCAGTGAGATGTTCCCATTCACACATACCCTTCTTTTAAAAAAAAAAAAATTTTTTTTTTATTATTGTACTTTAGATGAAGGTTTACAGAACAAATAGTTTCTCATTGAACAGTCAGTACACATACTGTTTTATGACATTTGTTAACAACTCCACGTTATGTCAACACTCTCCCTTCTCGACCTTGGAGGACCTTTTTTTTGGTGAAAATATACATAGCCAAAGTTACACCATTTCAAAAGTTTCTGTATGTACAGGTCAGTGACATCGATTACATTCTTCCAGTTGTGCTGTTATTCTCACTACCTTTTTCCAAATTATTCCATCACTATTATCTTCAACACACTGCCCTCTAGGCTTCCCATCAAACGTTTTGAGTTGCTGTTGTCAATTTGATCTCACATAGATAATTTTTTTTTTTTGTACCTTAGATGAAGGTTTGCATAACAAATAGTTCCTCATTAAACAGTTAGTACACATATTGCCCTATGACAATGGTTAACAACCCCACGACATGTCAACACTATCCCTTCTCAACCTTGAGTTCCCTATCACCAGCTTTCTTGCCCCCTCCTGCCTTCTAGTCCTTGTCCCTGGACTGCTGTGCCTCATTAGTCCCGTTTTGTTTTAAGGGGCTGTCCAATCCCCGGTGAAACGGTGAACTTTGGGAGTGACTTCACCAGTGAGTTAAAAGGGTGTCTGAGGGCCAAACTCTCGGGGTTTCTCTAGTCTGCCAGGCTAGTAAATCTGGTCTTTTTTTGTGAGTTAGAATTCTATTCTACATCCTTATCCAGCTCTGTCCAGGACCCTGTATTGTGATCCTGGTCAGAGCAGTCGGTGGTGGTAGCTGGGCACCATCTAGCTGTACTGGACTCAGTCTGGTGGAGGCCGTGGTAGCTGTGGTCCCTCAGTCCTTTGGACTAATCTTTTCCTTGTATCTTGTTCTCTTCATTCTCCCTTGCTCCCGAAGGGTTGAGACCAGTGGAGTATCTTAGATAGCTGCTCACAGGCTTTTAAGACCCCGGACGCTACTCACCAAGGTAGAATGTAGAACATTGTCTTTATGAACTGTGTTATGCCAATTGAGCTAGATGTTCCCCGAGACCGTGGTCCCCACAGCCCTCTGCCCAGCAATTCAGTCCCTCAGGGAGTTTGGAAGTGTCTGTGGAGCTTCCATGACCTTTCCTTGTACAAGTTGTGCTGGCTTCCCCAGTATTGTGTACTGTCTTACCCTTCACCAAAGTTACCACTTATCTATTGTCTATTTAGTTCCCCCCACCCCTCCCATCCCTTGTAACCAACAAAGATTGTTTCTTTTTGTGTGTAAACTTTTGCATGAGTTTTTACAGTGGAGGTCTCATACAATATTTGTCCTTTTGCAATTGATTTATTTCACTCAGCATAATGTCCTCCAGTTTCATCCATGTTTTGAGATGTTTCACAGATTGATCATTGTTGTTTATCTTTACATAATACTCCATTGTGTGTATGTACCACAGTTTGTTTATCCATTCATCTGTTGATGGGCATCTAGGTTGTTTCCATCTTTTTACTATGAACAGTGCTGCAGTGAACATAGGTGTGCATATGTCTGTTCGTGTGATGGCTCTTATTTCTCTAGGATATATTCCTAGGAGTGGGATTGCATCTTGTACTGCTTTTTTATGTGGTGCTGACGTTTTCTTTGTTTCTCTTACTCTCCTGTGCTGAGTTCCTTTTGTTCGTGGATTTTTTTTTTCATTTCTTTTGTTTTTGTAGGTTTTGTTTTCACTGAGACTTTGTGTTTTTCTTCTTTATTTTAATGAGTAGGTTTGTTAACTTTCTTTGTGGTTACCTTGAAATTTACCCTTATCTTCCTAGATTTGAACCAGTCTGTTATTACTTGGTATCGCCTTGCCTTCCTCTCTATTAGAAGGTTCTATACCTACACTGTTTATTCCCTCTTTTATTGTTCTGATGCTGTTGCCGTTTACAGATTAACCTCTCTGGTTCCCTGTTGTAATTTTGGTTTTGCATAGTCCTTAAGAGTTCATTTCCTAGGTTGGTATCTGGCTAGTACAATCCTGTGCCCTGTATTCAGCCTGCGGTCTGATGTTGTTTGTTCTCAGATCGGAGGACTCCCTTTAATAAGTCTTCTAAGTTTGGTTTGATTTTTACATAATCCCTTAATTTCTGTTTATTTGGAAACAACCTAATTGCACCATCATATTTGAATGAGAGTTTTGCAGGATATATTATTCTTGGTTGGCAGTTTTTTTCTTCCAGGGTTTTATATATGTCATCCCATTGCCTTCTTGCCTGCATTGTTTCTGCCGAATAATTCAGGCTTAGTCTTATTGTTTCTCCTCTGTACGTGACTTTTTGTTTTTCTCAAGCTGCTCTCAGGATTCTTTGTCTTTGCTTTTAGTGAGTGTGATTATGATATGCCTTGATGATTTTCTTTTGGGGTCTATCCTATATGGGGTTCATTGAACTTCTTGGATGGTCAGCTTTTCATCTTTCATGATATTGGGGAAGTTTTCTGTCAGCAATTCTTCAGTGATCCTCTCTGTGTTTTCTCCCCCTGTTCTGGAACTCCGATCACTTTTTTGATTGTATCCCACATAATTCTCAGGGTTTCTTCATTTTTCTTCATTCTCCAACAGAGTTGCATCCAAGTGTTCATCTTCAATCTCGCTGATCCTATCTTCCATCGTTTCAAACCTGCTTCTCCGCCCTTCTGTGACACCGTCCATTTCTGAAATCTTGTTGTTTATCTTTTGGATTTCTAATTGTTTTTATATGATTTCTAGTTGTGAATTTATTTTAGCATTTTGTTCCTGGATAATTTTCTTGAATTCTTCCATTTTCTTTTTTTGTCTGTATTTTCCATGAATTTGTCTGCCTTTTCCATGAATTTTTCTATTTTTCCCTCATGTTTATCTGCTTTTTGCTTCAACTCTTAGATAATTCTGAATATTAGAGATTTGAATTCCCTATCAGTTAGGTCTAGTGCTTTTTCTTCTACTGGAAGGTCATCTGGTGTTTTATTTTGGACGCCTGCTGGAACCATCCTGTCCTGTTTCTGTAAATGTTTTGGTATTGTCTGCTGTCTTCAGGGCATTTAGTGGTTATTTTCCTTGTTTATTGATTATAGATTTGTTTGTTTCACCCTGCTTTTTTGTTTTATTTGGTTATGTCTGAGCAGGCGGGCTGTGTGTTCTTTGTTGTTTGCTCGTCTGTGGGCATGATACTTTTCACCTCCTTCTCCAATGGGCAGGGTCAGTCACACAGGTATGTTACAGCAGGGCAGGTCCAGCTGAAGGGAAGTTGCTGGGATGGGTTGTTTGTGGCCTGTACCAGGGCTGACAGTGCGGACCAGGAATCAGTGCAGGGCAAGTTCCAGTAGGCCATGCCTGTGCTGTTTGGGAGTGTGATGTTCAGCACACAGTGCAGGTAGGCAGGAAGGAGGGGGGAGATTGTGATGTGTGGAGCTAAGATGGGTGTGGGAAAGATGAGAGAGAGGAGAGAGGAACAGGAGCGAAAAACACACACATGAACAAAAAAGAGTGCTAAGGGAGTTTGCTGTCAGAGTGGAGAGATGAGAGACTGAGAAATAGGGAAAAACAAAACTGGAAAAAAAAAGAAAAAGGGTAAAAGAAAAAAAATGAATAAATTGAGACACTGGAAATGAAGAAAGACAAAAAGGGAATAAGAGAAGAAAACAAAACAAAGGAACCAAAAAAAAACAAGAAAAAAGAAATGCCCCCAGGGATGTCCCTCTGCGTCTGCTCAGAGTAATGGAGTAGCTTCCAAGCCGTGCAGTACTGCCCAGCTAGAAGTGGCTCCCAAGCTGAGAAAAGAAAAAACAAACAAATCAAATCAGAGCAAACAAAAAAGCCCTGGGGGTCCCACCAGCGTGGTGGCACAGTCCAGGAAGCAGTTTCACAGTCGAGTGGTGTTTCTCAGGCTTTCAGGAAGAAGCAATGATGGCACACGGAGCCAAGTATTTGAGAGAAAGGAGTGGGAGGTGGTGAGAGGTAAGGAAGAAAATCTAAAGAAGTGGAAAAAAGCAACACCAGCAGCCAACAAAAGGCATGCAGGGAGCCGGCCAGCACGGGCGGGTGGAATCCAAGCGACACCAGGGTGAAGCTGGTGCTTCCCAGCCAAGAGAAGCTGCAGGAAGCAGAGGAGGCTAAGTGGGAGTAAAGAAGAGTGGGGGTGGGAAAGCCTATATTGCTGGTAGCCAGTTGTTCTGTCTCCTGCTGGAAGCTCTGTGAAGCTGCTTTCTCATACCCCGTGTTCGCTGATCTACAATAGGAGTCCAAGATGGTGGATCCGTGCTGCGGTAGCTGATAGGGGACCTCTGCATGTATCTCTCCTCGCTCTCTGTTCTCGGTCGGTTTCTTATTCCATTAGCTGCTTGGCTGAGTTCTTTATCTCTTCATTTGATGCTTAGGGTTTCAGGATTGACATGTGACTCTGTTTGACTTAGTTTTTCTGATCTTTGCTGCAGAGGGACGGCGTGGTGCTTCTGAGTATAGTGTCATGTTGCCCGGAAGTCACACATGCCCTTCTTGACCCAGATTGCAGGCTTTTTGTCAGGTTTGTAGCAGGCCAGATGCACCAGTGAGTATGTCCTGATTAACATCATACCATGTTTGTACGTTTAGCAGAGGTAGGGCTTGTTCAAGCCGCAGGAGTTATTACTCCACGTTATTCCCTTTAGTTTAACAAGTATTCACTGTGCCTGCCATGTGCCAGACTCTCTGTCTCTTAAACTCTGAGGTTCAAAGATTGAGGTCCAATCCTTATTCCCAAGTAGCTTGTGACCTAATATTGAGACAGACAGTTAACCAGAAAACTACATATGTCTGTTCTCCCCAGAAAGGGGAGTGGTCACCAGAGCATCTTACCAGACTTGGAGTATGAGCAGAAGCTTCCCGGGAAAAATACTACCAATACTAAAAATAAAAACAGCAGCAGCAACAAGTTATCACCATTGGCACAAACAGATAAGCACTCGACTGCTAGCTGAAACGTTGGCCAGTTCAAACCCACCCAGAGGCTCCTCGGAAGCCAGGCCTGGCGACCTGTTTCCAAAAGATCAGTCTTGAATACTCAGTTCTGCTCTGCACACGTGGGGTCACCTCATGTCAGAGTCGACAATGGGCACGGTTCTGCGTACTCACCTCTTAACTCAGTCACTCCTCTTGCTTTGTTTCCCACATTTTCCCGATGACCCGAGAGGTTAATAGCATGCCCCGGATCAAGCAGGTGTAAGAGGTGTGAGGTAGAAAGAAACTCTGTAACTTAGCTTTTTGCCAGTCGTTTGTTACTGCAGCATAAGCTAGCCTGTCCTAACTGATAAGAGCGTGAGTATTGTGGATTGAGTTCCCCCAGAAATGTGTGTCACTTTGGCTAGGCCATGATTCCCAGTATTTTGTGATTGTCCACCGTTTTGTCATCTGATCTGATTTTCCTGTGTGTTGTAAATCCTGTCTCTATGATGTCAGTGAGGCAGGATTAGAGGCAGTTACGTTAATGAGGCAGGACTCAATCTACAAGATTAGGTTGTATCTTCAATCAGTCTCTTTTGAGATATAAAAGAGAGAAACGAGCAGAGAGACAGAGACCTCATACCACCAAGAAACAAGAGCCGGGGACTGACGTGTCCTTTGGACCCAGATCCCTGCACTAAGAAGCTCCTAGTCCGGGGGAAGATCGATGACAAGGACCTTCCCTCAGAGTAGACAGAGAGAGAGCCTTCTCCTGGAGCTGGCGCCCTGAATTCGGAATTCTAGCTTCCTAGACTGTGAGAGAATAAATTTGTGTTTGTTAAAGCCATCCACTCGGGGTATTTCTGTTATAGCAGCACTAGATAGCTAAGACATTGAGGGTGCCGATTAGATGCAGAGGAACCCCTAGGGGGAGACACCAGTTAGAAGTCTTGAGTGGGAAGAGCTGGAGGCCTGGGCAGGGGTGTGGTGATGAGGCTGGGAATGAAGGGGTAGAACCTACAGACACACGTTTGAGAAAGCTAGAAATGCAAGGGGAGCGTTTCTTCTGGCAGGCCCATTGCACTTGATTAGTTTTGTCCTTTGGAAAAGAAGTTGTCTCTTCTCACTGCCTTACGTTTTCAAGGACTATCTCGGTATTTCCATGTATTTATATTGGAAATTGTGAGCAGAGATTAAAATGTCATTTCAGATAGCCCAGGGCGGTAAGGTGCATGGCTTTTTGCACATCGCTGTGTCCTCAACACCGTGTCTGGCCGTGATGGGTACTCTCTAAATTTTTATGTTAAAGGAGGAACTAATGGATATTCTTCAATGTTGTTATTTTTCTACAGTAAAACTTTTCTGAGCGCTCGCGTAACGCTAAGCTCTCTTATCAGTCCTTTCCCTCTAGTCTTTACAGGAAGAGTAGCTGTCAAAGTGCCAATGGATTTGATTGTAACACAGCACAGTAGGTATCAGACAAGTGTCAAAAGATAAAAGTTAAATGCATTACGATACTGCTTGTGCCCGGAGAATATTTGTCATCTACCATCCGTTTCGCACCTTCTGAATCCAGTGATTAGAACGTCTTATACAACAGCCCTTGCTCTTTAATTTTTTTCCTCACACACCTCTCCTGATTTGCCTAGTCACTGTTATTAATTAACATACAAATCTGTTTTGAACTACACACATTAGAAGAGCAAAAGTTGATTGCTTATCTAAATGGTCTTTAATTAAAGTGAAAAAATTAGGTCATTGTGATAGAGATACTTCTAAGTTATTGGCTAAAAAAGAAGAGGCTGATTTAAGTGCAGTCAAGTTGAAATTGTATTTAACTGGATTAAGGTATAATCTGGTTTTTTAAAAAACCACATCTATCTGAGATGTGGTAGTTGTGGTCCTAATCTTAAGCAGGTGAATGGACCAGGTAAGCCTTTAAGAGTCTTCTGACTCCCAGATTTTTCTGGTTTTTAAGAAACTTCCTCTTTAAACTTGTTTTTTACTTCACTTCATGGTTTAAGTGACTGAGCAACAAAAATTAACCATGAAAGGTAATAACTGGTAACAGAGGAAAATTAGAAAGCAGCTCTACCATGTGACTTTGGTTTGTGAAGTGAAAGACTTGAAGTTACAGGTAAAAAGTAAATTCATTCCCTCTGTGCCCTGTGCTGGCTTTTGTCACGTCATTTCGGAAGCTGTTCTTGTAATTATTTCTCCTTTGTCTGCCTCCCCTGATGAGCCTGTACGTCTTTCTCAAGGGGCTGGTAGCTTAGCTTATTTTTCTTCATTTTTCTCTGTATCGACAGTGCCTAACAGAGGGCCTGACTGAGAGTAGGTACTCAGATATCTGATGGGTACTTCCCCCTGCTACAGGGAAGGGATGGCTGTTTCTTATTTATCCATAAAAATAACAGATAAAGTAGATGATTTCAGTCAGAAACAAATGTAACCAACAAGATCCTTTTGGCCATTCTGTGTGCTTTGCTTAATACTGCTATGTGTATATGTATGCTTTGAATGCCTCATCCAGTGTATGTCTATCAACTATACTTATTCTTGAATATGATAGTGTTCTCACCCTAGTTGGCTCAACAGTAATCACATGTGCCCTCTAGAAATTGTTGACCTTTTTGGGTAACTCGCAGACAGGCTCCTGATCTGGTCAGGGCTCCTCCTTCTAGTTACTTTCAAGTTGGTTCAGGAAAAGCTGGGTGGAGTGTGTATTTTAAGGATGTAGTGAGAACATGGAATCCTAGTGCAGGAGCCCAAGGGCCTCGGGAACTCTAAAGCCATCAGGAGCCAAGGCTGCCCCCACTGTCTTCAGAGGCCACCTTGCCTCTTGTTCTGCCTCTGTCTACTCGCGTACCCCAGCCTCTTGTCTCTTCCTTCTCATTTTGTTTGTGGCCCCAAGTGGCCGCCATACCTGACTGTGTGCGTGTTTACTTCCCTGCTCGAGAGCCTACTGCTGACAGGTGACTTCCCTCTGCGCCTTGGGTCTGGCAGCTAAGCATCGCTCGGCTTCCCTTGGGTCTGTTTCCATCCTTGTTGTAGTCCCTTGCTCCTCAAGTGTTGACAGTGGAACAACTATATAAGCTCCATTCCAGGCACACTGAATCAGAGTCTGCATTTTGACAAGATCCCGAGGGGATTAGAATGCCCACTTCTGGGAGCCGAGGGTTGTGGCTGCAGCCTTGTAGTGTGGGAAGAGGCCTACAAAGTGTCCTTGCTTGTGGTCATCCTCCCTGTCTTGCACACCTTCATAACTTAGTTGGGGGAAGGTTGCTGGAGCAGGAAGCCTAGGACAAGCATCCTCAGGCTGGAGAGGCTCAGGTGCAGGGGTGAGAGGAGGGGCTGGGTGCATTTGGAAGGGAGCAAGGAAGTAACTGCCTGGAAAGGAGATTGTTTTTGGAGGACTCCTAAGAGATGAGGTTGGGAATAAAGCTTTGCTCAAGATCATGGAGGCCCTTGGAGAATCAGCTGAGGGATTTGAACTTTACCCCTCTGGCCCACCTAGCTGTAACCACACAGACCTTCCTCCTGCCCTTTGCACACAGTAGGCACGCTCCCATGCCAGAGCCTTTATCCGTGTTCTTCTCTGGGCCTGATTCCCAGGGAGCTGCACAGCTCACTCCCCAGTTGCCTTCAGGGTTTGGCTCATCTGATCAGAGGCCTTTCCTGGTGACCTCGCCCCCTGTGATAAACTCATACCTCCTTCCCACATCCCCACCTTTCCCCGGCTCCTCTGGCGCTCTTTCCCCAGTGTCCTGCTTCAGTTTTCTCCCAAACGCCTACTGCTTTCTGTCATACTGTGTATTTACGTGCATGTTTTGTCTGCTCGCCACGCTAACATACCCTTCTAGAACAGAAGCACAGTCAGGGCAGGCAGGGACTGTGTCTCCCCTCCTCACGGTTGCAGTAGGCTTTCCCTGCAGACTTACTGAGTGAGGAAGTGTTGTCAGGAGTCTTTGGAGGGCGTGAAGTGCCACCTGCTTTGGTCCTTTGCCACCTCTCCGTCCCCTGTGTTTTCCAGGCAGCCTGGTGTGTCTCTTCTCAGGCTGCTACGTGTCATTGGAGAAGGTCATAATACCTGACTGTTGTGTCCCATTCCAAAATTTTACCAATTTTTCCTAGACCCTTTCCAGCAGCCCTTCTGTGTGTGTTTAATCCTGTGGTGCTCGCTTGAAATCTTCCTCTTTTCTCAAGTTCTACAAGTAATCCAAATCACTGTCTCTGTGCACAGCACCTTACTTCAGTATTGAAGCCATGTGACCTGAACTTCAGAAGCTTGCTTTCTCTCCAAATCCAGATTCTCTTCATTGACTCATCTGCCCCTTTCCTCCCATTTCAGAGGAAGTTCCGCATCTTCAGGGCCAGAGCTCCCACCCGACCCCCAGCTTAGCGGAGCCTGATGCCGGCCCTGAGACTTCTCACCGCCCTTGTCCTCCCCCTCTACTGCTTAGTACAGATTCAGGCCGCTTGTTAGACTCTGGTAGGAGGCTTTCTGCCAGCAAGCGTTCTCCCACACAGAATGTTCACAGCTCCCCCTCTCCATGCATCCTTCAAACCCGGGCCTGTGAACTGTCAAAAGACATGGACTTTCCATTTGGCTAATCCAGATTTGTTTTGCCTTGTCTCTCCAGACTTCAGAATCTGACTTTGTTTAGTGTCCTTTCTTTTACCAGTGGCAGTTTTGTTGATATTTATTCTTTGTTGTCCTTTGTGGATAGATTGAAGCCAAGATATGGTTTTCTCTTCTTTTATATCAAGCCCTTGCACGCTCTGGTGAAGAGAAGCTGAACAAGCTTTTAAGCAAGGAAGGAATTTATTCAAAGCTCTGTTGGAACGAGGCTGTATGGATGGAGCAAAACTACACGTGTATGCAGCAAGCCATGTAGTTGTTGGAAAATTCACAGGCACTCCGGGTCCTCACACATGCTGTTGAGCTCTCAGCGTCAAACAGCTATGGTGTCAAACCCATCACTAGTGTGCTGGCCACCACGGAATCTCTCAGCCATTTTCAGCTTTATTGGGTTTTTATTGTGAACTGCCTTCAGTCTTTTGTGTATGCTACTTGTTTATCCATCAATTCATTTACAACAACCATTATTTCTAGTAACTCTTTTTTTTTTTTAAGTATCATATCATCAAGTTTGTATTTGGTAGATGATAAAAATGCCTTTCCAGAATTCTGATGAAGCAGCTTAGAGAAGCATGCTGGTAGGAAAGCAGTGTAAAGGAAAGTGAGCCGCATAGAAACGATAAGGAATCAAAGAAGTGACCCTCCCATCACTGCGCCAGGCCTGAAGCACGCTGCTTCCCAGAGCAGGGGCAAAAGGCATGTCTGACTTGGCGCAGGGATGATAAGAAGCAGCAGGTTGCGTTAATATATAGAAATGCAGAAAGGAGTAAGACAGGCCTGAAAGCCCAGGGCGGAGACCAGAGCTGTGGAAACCTGGGAGGCGTTCTCATAAATGCAGCCTTGGCCAGGAACCACGAGAGAGGAATAACTCAGCAGTGCACAAGTTTATCTTCAAAGATTTTGGAAGCATTTTAATGCCTCTAAACCTCATCCGTGATTTCGAGAAGTTGCTCTAGAGGATCATGCTGGGCTTGTTCGTTTGATGCTGCTGTTCTGTCCCTTGCCTCCACGTGTACCTGGGCCTTGCCTTCATCTCTCCGGTTGGCTACTCACATCTTTAGTGCAGATGTTTTAAAAACTTGTCATGTCAATGTTTCTTAGAAGTGAGGATGGTGAGACTTCAGCTGACGTACTTTGTACGTGTTATCAGGAGAGACCAGTCCCTGGAGAAGGATATCATACTTGGTAAAGTCGAAGAGGAAGACCTTCAACAAGATGGACTGACATAGTGGCTGCACCAGGCATAGCAGTAATTGTGAGGATGACGCAGGACCGGGCAGCATTTCATTCTGTTGTACGTAGGGTCACTATGAGTTGGCACTGACTTGATGGCACCTAACAACAAAATGTCATAAATCCCTCGTCACACATAAATTATCTCCTGCAAATTGCAGATCTTAATCTTGCCTTCAGATTAGTAGTTGTTTTTATGAAGACACTACTAAAAAGGAAACATCCTGCTGAAAATTGTCCCTGTTGATACCATGTGCTTGGATAGGGAGATTCCGTTTCATACAGATGTCATTTTTCCCCCAGTTACTGTATAAATTTAATATGATCCTAGTAATACCCTCAGGTTTGTTTGTTTGTTTTTCCTGGAGCTAGATAAGTTGATTATAAAGTTTACTTAGAAGGATAAATGAACAATGATAGCCAGGAAAGTCCCTGAAAACAAACGATGGGTAGTTCTACAGATGAGAAAACAGTCCCAAAGCTTTCACAGTTAAAAACCTACTGGCACATGGATAGAAAGACAGGCTTTTGGATCTGGATAGAAAATCCAGAAATAGTTTTAAGTGTTTTTAGAAATTTAGTGCATGATAAAGATATCATCTCAGATCTTTGAGAGAAAAAGGACTCTTTAATAAACGGTGTAGGGACAAGTAGATACCCATTATCTTTTGATAAAATAGACCCATCCCTTACACTATACACTGGGGTGAATTCCAAATGGCAGAAACAATCTAGGGCATCTGCAGCGTAGGTGCCTGCCACACACACAAACGCGCGCGTGCACACACACACGCTTTGTTACATTCATTGGTGCAGCCAATACAGTGAAACCTGTGAGAGCCGGCACTTGATGGGATTGCCTTGTTTTCTGGGTCTTGCAGATTTTCTGCCTTAGACAGTCTTAACTGCTTCTCTGTCACTCTTAGTGGAAAATATTTCAGTTTTTCTTCTCTGACAGGTTTCTGCCTTACATGGGTTCTGGTTTTTCCAAGTTTTACTGTGTTTTCCACTGTCTGCTTGACGCTAGGTTGATGGGGGAGTGAAGGAGGAAATGGGTAGAGTCCTGCCCTGTGAGGAGGACAGAAGGCTGCCAGTACCACAGTATAGGGAAGGTGGAGGTTGCTTAGAAGAGGAGGCATTTACACCGGGCCTTAAGGAAGGGCAGGTAACATTGGATTATGTGGCAATGAAGAGAAGGAAGGAATTATACCAGCAAAGGCACAGAGGAAGAAAAATAAAGAGTGAGTATAAGTCTGGCTGAAGCAAGGAGGATCTTGCATAGACTTGGTCAAGAAAAGTGGACTGAGGCCAGATTCCATAGGACACTGCAGCCAGTCTTCAGAGTATCTGCTGGCCAGGAGCCATGCCTCTTTATCCTGCCTCCCTGGGTGGCCTGGTGCAGTGCCTCATCTTTGCTTAGTAAATATTTGATGAATGAACTGATTCTTAGCAAGTGAGAGAGCCCTTAAAAACTTTCGTGCAGGAGGGTAACATGATCTGAACAGAAATTCATGAGAGTATCATTAAGTTTAAAAAAATATGAAACCATTTCTGATGAAATACAAGGTAGTAAATATGTTGGTTGAATAAAAATTAAACTTTGCCATAACTGTTCTGCCAGTCTATAAATACAGTTGTATAAAAGGTGCCTGGATATATTAGTTTCACAGAGCAGGAGGTAAGACTAAAAGCCCGTAAAGGTTTGGGGAGTGGCTTCCCACTCAGCGTAGTGTCTTTGAGAGTCATCCATGCGGTGCATGTATCAAAGGTGGTTCCTTTTTACTGCTGAGGTAGCGCTCCATTGGATGGATGGCCCGTAGTTTATCTGTTCACCCACTGAAACGCATTTGGGTTGTTTCCAACTTTTGGCTATGACACATGAAGCTGCTATGAACATTTTTATACAGGTTTTTGTGAACATCAGTTTTTCATTTCTCTAAGGTAATTATCCAGGAGTGGGATTGCTGGATTGTAAGGTAGTATTTGTTTAATTTGTCAGAAGTTGGCAAACTATTTTCCAGAGCGGCTGTACCATTTTGCACTTCTACCAGTAATGTACTAAGAGTTCTAGTTGCTCCACATCCGTAGCATTGCCAGTATTTTCCCCCTCTCCATTCTCCTAGGTGTTTAGTGGTATTTTGTGGTTTAATTTGCATTTCCCTAATGGTTAATGTTGTTGAGCATCTCTTCATGTGCTTATTTTGCTGACTGAAATGTTGGCAGTTCAAACCCACCCAGAGCACCTCAGAAGCCAGGCCTGGCGATCTACTTCTGAAAGGTCACAGCCTTGAAAACCCTATGGAGCAGCTCTACTCTGCACACATAGGGTCGCCATGAGTCAGAATCGACTCGATGGCATTTGACAACAACAGTGATTAATGGTGATGACCGTCTTTTCAGGTGATATTTGTTGTCCTTCTCTCTTTTTTGGGAGAGTGTCCACATCCTTTGCTCATTTTTAAATTAGCTTGTTTATTTTCTTACGGTTGAGTTTTGTGAGCTCTTTATATATATTGGAAACAAGAAATACGAATGTAGGATTTTCTCCCAGTCTGTTTTGCCTTTGCATTCTCATAACACCTTTCTTTGGCAGAGCAGAAGTTTTTGATTTTGATGAAGATTCGTTTTATTGATTTTTTTTCTTTTATGCATTGTGCTTTTGATGTCATTCTAACAGCTGTTTCCCCAACTTGTGGGCATGAAAATTTTCTTTTATGTTTTCTTCTAAAAGTTCTGTAGTTCCACATTTTTCATTTAGATCTATAATCCTTTTTTAGCTAGGCCAATATTCATTTTTTTTGCATATGGATGACCGATTATTCCAGCACCTTTTGTTAGAAAGACTGTCCCGTCTCCATTGAATTGCTCTTGTACCCTTGTTGATGATCAGTTGGTCATGTTTGTGTTGGTCTATTTCTGTACTCTCTCTTCTTTTCCACTGATCTTTGTGTCTGTCTCTTTCCCAGTACTATATTGTCTTGTCCTGATGACTGCAGATTTATAGTCGGTCTTAAAATTGTGTAGTATAATTCTTCCATCTTTGTTTTAGCTATTGTTTTTCTTTGCCTCTCCATATAAATTTTAGAATAGCTTGTCTCTAGCTGTACAGAATCCTGCTGAGATTTTGACTGGTATTGCGTTAAATTTTTTGCTCGTGTTGGGGGAGAATTAGCATCTTTACTGTGTTGAACCTTCTAATCTGTGAACATGAACTGCCTGTCCGTTTATTTACATCTTTGATTTCTTTCATCAGTGTTTTATAGTTTTCGGCATACAGATCCTGCACATATTTTCCTGGATTTATATCTAAGTATTTCACTTCCGGGGGAGAGCCGTTTTAAATGGCATATGTGTGTTTTTTAAATTTCAGTTTCTGGTTGGTCGTTGCCTGTATACTGAAATACAGTTTACTTTCTTGTGTTGACCTTCTATCTCGCAGCCTTACTAAACTCATTTATTAGTTTTAAGGTTTTTTTTTTTTTAACTTATTGATTTCCTGAGCTTTCCTACAGAGACATTGGACAGAGTTTTATTTCTTATTCTCCAATCTATATGTCTTTTATTTCCATTTCTTGTCCTACTGCACTGCCGAGGCTTTTGGGATTGTGCTGTAACACCTGCCTTTTCCCTCTTCTCTGCGAAGGGGGAGGTTTGAATGGCAACAGAAACTGCTTTTTCCTGTTGGAGAATTACAAAAACTGAAGAGAAAGCTTAAAAATTATGAGAAAACAAACTTCCCTCCCGCCCCCCCCCCCCCCCCCCAAAAGAAAGAAGAACAAGATGAGAGAAGATGGTTCGTTTATGCACAGGCATATTTCTGTGTGATGGTTGTTCGTTCCTGGCATATTAACAGTGACCGGTTTTCATTTCCAGTCCTTCCTGGGTAGAGAGAATGGTCAGTAGAAATGAGTTGTAAAGCATACAAACCCACAGCAGCAGAACATCTTGTGATCTTTGGGACAGAAAGGACCATTCCATTCTCTGTGCTCCAGCTACAGCCATTCCAGTGTGCGATGTGTGTGTGTGTCTGTGTCTGTGTGTGTGCCTGCAAACCCCCGTGAGCCCTGTGACGGTGCTCAGTGCAGGTTTGTGCCTTGCCCAAGGTGTACTGCATTAGTAAATAAGGTGAGTCACCTGCCTCCTACATTATCTTGCTTCCAGGGCTGTGTTTGACTACCGTACCTCTGTGACTGTTTATCCTGGCCATTTGTCTAGTGGTGCAGAGACCAGGACTTTGCGTTCTGGAATGCCTGCCTCCCTCATCTGGTGTACTACAGGTTTAGAGATAATATGGTACAGACAGTGTGAGAGCAAGCTGTTCACTGGGGAGCTCTCAGGGTCTCCCGCTCCGCATTTGTCACAGTCAGAGCCGCCCAGAGGAGAGGGAGAAGGACTGTTTGTGGAAAGAGAAGACCCGTTCTGGGAGATTCCCAGTGTCCTCCAGACGCACATCCACCCCTCCAAATCCTGTCCAGTTGTCTTAGTCAGCTAGTGCTGCTGTAACAGAAATGCCACAAGTGGGGGGCTTTAACAACAGAAATGTATTGTCTGACAGTTCAGGAGGCTAGAAGTCCGAATTCAGGGTGCTGGCTTGAGGGGAAGGCTCTCTTTGTCTACTCTGGGGAAAAATCCTTGTCTCAGCTCCTCTGGCCTTCTTCTTGGCATTCCTTGGCGATCACCTGACATCTGTCTCTCCTCCCCATTTGTACTGCTTGTCTCTGAGCCCGATGTGCTCTTATATCTCATAAGTGACTGGCGTAAGGCACGCCCCACACTGACATGGCCTCATTAACATAACAAACAAATCCTAGTCCACATATTTTTGGGAGGGCACAGTTTAATCCATAGCACCAGTGTCGAACAGCAGAGGATCTCCTCTCCAGGAAATCTTCAGTATCCATTCCTGAAAAGGAAAAATGAAGTTTCAATGGTTTTTACAAAGGGGAGGGGGCACCACACTGAAGTACGTTTTCTGCTTTTTTTCCTTCCCTCACTCCTCCTGCGTCTTTGCGGTGTCTGTCACCTGAAGGACTTACTGAACCTGCAGATCTCAGGAGTCGGCAACCCCAGAGGCCCCACGGTTGGCCGGTTGGCCGGGAGGCCCGCTCTGAGAAACACTGCCCTTAGACCTACCATCCTTCGACAAGGAGGGGACAGGCAGGGAGGAGGTAGGCCTGTGCGCACCAAAGAACGCTGGGGTCTGCGACACCTGGGGGTGCCCTTCCTGTTTAACTGGCAGCTTAGCCAGCAGCCCGGCTCAGGCTCCGGGTCAGGCCTGGTGCCCACAGCCAGAACCTCAGCTTCAGGCTCTTAGCCTCAGTGCTCCCTCGGCTTCCTGGCTTCTTTGAGACTTTGCAAGAAATTAAGACTTAAGTTGGAAAACACAAACATTGTGAGGGCCGGTAGAAGGGTTGTGTACTTGCTGAAAGTTCATATTTAGTCCATGTTTAACTGTCTATTCTGTTCAAACTCTGACTTGTTTGTTTGCTGAATTATATTCAGAAGTAATTCTTCTGTAGTGTTTCGGTTTTATTAAAATAAAGCTTGTGTTAGCAAATACGGTTCGAGTTAGATGACTACCAGAGACGGCTTTGGGCAGGCCCAGCTGTGTAGTAACCTTCCTTCTCTCCTCACTGTGACTCTTCTGTGTAGTGACACTCCTTCTCTCCTCACTGTGACTCTTCTGTGTAGTGACACTCCTTCTCTCCTCACTGTGACTCTTCTGTGTAGTGACACTCCTTCTCTCCTCACTGTGACTCTTCTGTGTAGTGACCTTCCTTCTCTCCTCACTGTGACTCGTCTGTGTAGTGACCTTCCTTCTCTCCTCACTGTGACTCTTCTGTGTAGTGACCTTCCTTCTCTCCTCACTGTGACTCTTCTGTGTAGTGACACTCCTTCTCTCCTCACTGTGACTCTTCTGTGTAGTGACCTTCCTTCTCTCCTCACTGTGACTCTTCTGTGTAGTGACCTTCCTTCTCTCCTCACTGTGACTCGTCTGTGTAGTGACCTTCCTTCTCTCCTCACTGTGACTCTTCTGTGTAGTGACCTTCCTTCTCTCCTCACTGTGACTCGTCTGTGTAGTGACCTTCCTTCTCTCCTCACTGTGACTCTTCTGTGTAGTGACCTTCCTTCTCTCCTCACTGTGACTCTTCTGTGTAGTGACCTTCCTTCTCTCCTCACTGTGACTCTTCTGTGTAGTGACACTCCTTCTCTCCTCACTGTGACTCTTCTGTGTAGTGACCTTCCTTCTCTCCTCACTGTGACTCGTCTGTGTAGTGACCTTCCTTCTCTCCTCACTGTGACTCTTCTGTGTAGTGACCTTCCTTCTCTCCTCACTGTGACTCTTCTGTGTAGTGACCTTCCTTCTCTCCTCACTGTGACTCTTCTGTGTAGTGACCTTCCTTCTCTCCTCACTGTGACTCTTCTGTGTAGTGACCTTCCTTCTCTCCTCACTGTGACTCGTCTGTGTAGTGACCTTCCTTCTCTCCTCACTGTGACTCTTCTGTGTAGTGACCTTCCTTCTCTCCTCACTGTGACTCTTCTGTGTAGTGACCTTCCTTCTCTCCTCACTGTGACTCTTCTGTGTAGTGACCTTCCTTCTCTCCTCACTGTGACTCTTCTGTGTAGTAACCTTCCTTCTCTCCTCACTGTGACTCTTCTGTGTAGTGACACTCCTTCTCTCCTCACTGTAATTTTTTATCATGAAACTTGGAGGGATATTATTGAGGGAGGTTTTGTGAAACACAGCAGTTCAGTTTGTTTCCATGCTTAAAGCTTTTGCCTCTTCTTGAATGCCTTCGCATTTGAACCTGGATCTGTAATTTATTTAACACAGTAGTGCCAGCAACAAACACTTCTACAGCCTTTAGCCTGTTACATCACTCAGTCCCTCACAACAGGCCTGTGGGGTAAGATGAATATCTCTTTGCTGGTGATTAGAAACCTGGGCGTGGGAGATTAAGTGGGATATCTGTGGACACTGATATTCGGCTTGCTCCCGGCTGCTTTGCGGCATCCCCAGCCTGCATCCATCCCGCTTTGCAGCCTCCTCGGCCTGCATCTGACCCAGTGCTGGAGGACGGTCTGACTCCAGAGCCCAGGGCTGGGCGTCTCGCCCTGAGCACATCCGTCATCTCCCTGAGCTTCAGTTTTCACGGGGTTAGAATCGGTATGGAGGTATATACCTGTAATCCTGCAGTTAAACCCAGATAGAATTTCGCAGAAGTGAAAATACACACAGTAAAAGGCTTCATTGCTGGTTCCTGTTTTGTTCATCTAAACCTTTAGAAATGCAGACCATGATTTACCATAATTTCAATTGCCCATCGATTTGTTTATTAATAATAACTAACATTTTTATAGCACTCTGCATTTTGCAAAGCACAGTCACACACCCATCACCGAACAAGGTTTGCAAAAACAGTCGTCTTAAAGCGCTCTCAGAGCCACGGTGTGTGTGAGAGAAGCCATGGTGGGTGATCGTGGTGGATGGTTCTAGTGCTTCACTCGGTGCACGGTCAGGGACGGCCCTGCCGGCAAAACTCACAGGGAGTGTACAGCAACTCTTCTGTTTCCAGAAGGGCAGAACCGTTTTCCAGTTAGCAGGACATTCTGCAGAGACATTTGTCCTGGGACTTTAACTCACGCTGTGTATTTTGTTTCTCCAGGTAGGAGTGAGAGCAGCCGTTCCTGCTGTTCTGGCAAGAGTGCTGCTGGCTCAGGTGTTCACTAGCATGTCATTTGGGGCAGGACACATTGAGCCCAGTTTTTTCAGCTGGAGAATAGAGAAAAATAATGCATATATTAAATCTTGTGGAGTTGATGTGAACGTTAAACCAAAACCAAACCTGTTGCTGTCCAGTCGATTCTGACTCATAGCAACCCTATAGTACCAAGTAGAACTGCCCTATAGGGTTTTCTAGGGTGTAATCTTTACAGGAGCAGATTGCTAGGTCTTCGAACCGTCATTCTTTCTGTTAGCAGGCAAGTGCTTAACCATTGTTCCACCAGGGGTCACTCAGTGATTAACCAAAAACCAAACCTGTGGCCGTCGAGTCAATTCTGACTCATAGCGACCCTGTCGGACAGAGTAGAACTGCCCCGTAGGGTTTCCAAGGCCGCATATCTTTATGGAAGCAGACTGCCACATCTTTCTCCCTTGGAGTGGCTGGTGGGTTTGAACTGCTGACCTTTCAGTTAGCATATGAGTGCTTAACTACTGTGCCACCAGAGTTCCTTTGATGTATGATCAAAACCAAACCAAACCAAACCCACTGCCATTGAGTCAATTCTGACTCATAGCAACCCTCTAGGACAGAGTAGAACTGCCCCATGGGGTTTCCAAGGCTGTAATCTTTATGGAAGCAGACTGCCACATCTTTCTCCCGTGGAGCAGCTGGTGGGTTCAAACCACCAACCTTTTGGTTAGCAGCCAAGCGCTTTAACGACTGCGCCACCAGGGCTCCTTTGGTGTATAACAGTCACCCGAAAATAATCACTACTGCTGCTGCTTTTTTTTTTTTTTAACGTTTTTAAAAACGTTTTAAAGCATTTATATTCTAATTAGTTTGTGTACCAGTGATTCTGAGACACGTGAGGTTTTAAAAGTTTCTAGATGGCAGGGACCGTGCCTTTCTCAGCCTGATTATTTCCACACATCATTTTGCACGTAAGTTCTCAATAAATGTGTTGAGTTGAACTTTTTGAGCCAAATGTCAGTCGAATAATGGGCAACATTGGATCGGTATTCTTGCAGTTTCTCTCCTTGAATGATTTTATTTACATAGGAGCGGTAATCTTAAATAAACCTGAAAGCTGCTTTTATTGTTTGAAAATTCATTGATTTGTGTTTCCTGATTCAGACTTGACCTTGTTACTCCTGTGTGATGCCCAACTTACTGAAATTGGTCAGCCTTCAGAGAATTCTGCAGCCCTTGTAGGGTACTGACTAGCCTTTAGTTAGCCAGGTAGCATGAGGTGCTGTTCACTTTTTGTTATGTAGTTGTTACCATAGCTGGATTCAGGTGGCTGTTTAAATCTTTGTCAACTCAAAATTCTTTTATGATGATGGAATATTTCATGTTTTAATACTCTTGCTACAGAGTATGTGTTCAAATATTTTACCAGGTATGTGTTTTTCACAGGTTCATATAGTATATAAAATGCACTTCTGTTCCAAGGAAAATACAAGTGGTAAACAGTTGGGAGAGAGCTTGCATATTTCCCTTTATTATCCTGTCTGATGATTAATGCATTCAGCTATGTTCAGCCTCACGTTTCACCAGGTTCGTGTTCCGTTTTGGTTAGGCTGTTTTCCTTATGAGAACAGAAATGGCCAATCCCGTGCCCTGCCCGTCTTCCAGATGGAGTCTTTGCATTGTTTCCAGATCACGGTGCTTAATGTCAGGTCAGATTTTCTTGTGAAAACAGATTTTGGATTAACTTTGTGTGCCTGCACACACCTTCTGCACCTGCCTGTGCACTTAAGCTGTGGCAACCTGCTGAGCTCATGGTTCTCACTTCCAGATGCAGAAAAGAGGGAAGGGTCTGCTTTAGAGCTTAGAAACGCAAAAGCAGATTCTGAATGCACAGTAAATCTGTAAATCCCCCATACAGAGAGACCATGAAGTGTAGCGGAAAGGGCATGAGCTTTCACCTCCATTGTGTGACCTTGGAAGAGGCCCTTAGTAGCCGAATCTCTTGTTCATTTATCTGTACCTTGCCTGGTTATTGTGAGGATTTAATGCAGGGGTCGGCCTGCAGGCCTGTTTTTGTAAGTAAAGTTTTATTGGAACACAGCCACATCCATTCTTCTAGTATTGCTTATGGCTGTTTCCCACTGTACAGCACAGCTGAGTAGTTGCCACATAGACCTGTGGCTTATAAAGCCTAAGATATTTATTCTCTGGGCCTTGCCAATGCCTGATATATTGCAGTCAAAAACCAGGGGTTTGAATCTCAGCTCTGCCACTCAGTAGCTGTGTGGCCTTGATCACAGTCCTTCATCTCTTCATACCTTAATTTGTCATCTATAAATGTCACTTATCCATTCATTTAAAGACTATATATTATGCGCTTACTATGATATCAGAAGGACATCATGCTTGGTACAGTAGCGGGTCAGCAAACAAGAGGAGGACCCTCGACAAGATGGATTGACCCAGTGGCTGAAACAATGGGCTCAAGCACAGCAACGATTGTGAGGATGTGCTCTGTTGTACACAGAGTCGCTATGAGTCAGAACTGACTCAGTGGCCCCTAACCATGACAACAGCACATTTGTCAGGCCCTGTTCTAGGCTCAGGAGATACAGCGGTGGACAAAATAGACACACATGTCTGCCCTCGTGGAGCTTACGTTCTATGAAATTTTTGTTCCCTGAGAATAATAATAGCACATACCTCTTAGGGAAGATGAGAAGAATTAATGCTTGACATAGATAATCTTAAGAGGATTGTTAACGTGCTAACGTGTAGAACCTCGATTCAGGGTTGAAACCTTTATTAGAATCTCATGTTTATTATCCCTAAGGTTTTTGTTGAAGGAATGAATAACTGGTAGTAATGGGGGGAGTGTATCTGGTTCAGTTAGCCTAATAAAGAGAGGAGAGGATAGCTCATAGAAAACTGCGATTCTCCACCAAGTGAGCAGAAGGTGTCACTGAGGTCCCATGGTGACAGTATACGAAGCTGACAGGTTTTTCTTGGCACAGAGAACGGTTCAGATGAAGAAGATGAGAGCAGGAAGTCTCCAGTCTGATGCCTCCAACTTCTTAATATTTCCTTATGGAACTTGGAGTTAACTCCTGACATTTTATGCTCATTCCGTATTTAAAGTTCTCATTAGACATTAGGATAGATCCAGGATCCCTTGGACTTTTGAGGATCTTTGAATGTATGTGTGAGGAGGGAGCAGAAGTACTCGGGAACACAAACCTTGGTTAACATATATGAAGTAGAAATTATGTTTCAGAACAAAAATTAATATTTTAGAATATGAAATTAATAAGTTTCTTTATAGCTATTAAGTATTTTTAATTAAATTAATATTTGTGCTAAAGGTCCTAGGACCTGAGTCAGTTTGTATCACGGTATTTCGGCACACATGGCAAAGGGTAGGGGCTGATTGATCGGTCATGGTTGGTGGAATGGCTACAGAGCATCACAGGACCTGGAAGCCCCTAGTAGTATAACTTGGGGAAAATAGTTTAATTTTGCTAATTTCCTTGTTTGTAAAGTAAAGAGATTGGGCCAAGTTTTTCCACGTCCTTTACAGGGTCACTCACTGTGAGTCGAAATTGACTCGACAGCAGTGGGTTTGGTTTTTTGTTTTTTTCAGCTCTAATTATATGTGCTTCTTGAATTTTCTCTTACTTTGACCACACTCCCCAAAGCAGAAAGCTTTGTATTGTTTTCCTCTCCTGTGAGACCCTGCCGCTCTTCCTTACATAGCAGCATGACGCCTTTGGTTCTTCACGCTTCTAGGCATGATACACAGGCACTTGGAGCAACAGGGTGCCGCTCTTCCTGATAGTTTATCAGTGTCCTCAGCATTTAATCCGGATAATTTCCTCAGATAATCCTCATCTGTAGATGGGCATATAATTCTGTTGTACCACATAATCTACTAAGGCATTTTCCAGTTTTAATATTCTGAGATTCCAGAATAAAAGTTTGAAGACTAAAGACAGACTGGAAGAAGAGGGCTGTGGTTTTTAAATTTTTTTTATTTTTTAAGGGTGGAAGGGAAGGGAAACCTCTCTAGCAGCGGGTGTTTGCAGGCTAAGACTGCCGTTGGAGTGCGTGGCCATCATGTAGTGTGTGATCACCGTCCTTATTTCAGGCCCTCCGAAGGCATCTCTGCTATTTCCCTGTGGTATTTGTGCAGTATCCTTTTTCCTATAAAACTCTCCCTTTGGTAAATAAGTCTGACTTAATTATTCTGTAGGAAATGTTTATACCTCAAAGCATATATGGTGTGAAACAATCACTTTAAGCCTCTGAGAGGCGGAGAGAAGAAGACAGAGCAGCTAGGGACCTTGGGACCCAAGGAACAATGCAGTGGTCCGTTCCTTGGGTTTTCTTTTTGCCTCGTATTTCTTAGACTGGGTGCTGGCGAAGCTGGCAGGCAACCTGCAAACAGTAGAGCAGACAAAAGGCCCCAAGAATGCCAGCTCTCTCTAGTCAGAGGACTAGGAAAGGTGCAGCTCAACAAGACAGACAACTTTAAACAATAATTGCCCTACTTCAGCCAAAGACCATGGAAGAAGATGTGGCTGCATCTGACTTATGTCAAACCCATGTGTGTCAGAGTAGAACCCTGCTCCATAGAATTTTCCATGGCTGATTTTTCGGAAGTAGATTTCCAGGCCTTTCTTCCAAAGTGCCTCTGGGTGGACTCTAACCTCCAACCTTTCACTTAGCAGTGAGTGCATTAACTGGGTGCACGACTCAGGGACTCCAATGAATGAATGCATTGTTGTATATTTATACAATGGAATAGTACACAGCAATGAGAAAGAATGAGCTACTGTTACATGCGCAACAAGTTTAGCAATACACCCCAGACACACCAGAGAGTATGTACAGTATGATTTCATTTATATGAAATTCAAGAAGAGGCAAAACTAACCTAAGGTGATAGAGGTTAGAATACCATTTACTGTGAGGGAATTATTGACTGGGAGGAGACAGATGGGAGTCCCTGGGGTGCTAGAATGTTCTCTGGCTTAATCTGGGTGGTGGTTATACAAGTGCATACATACATAAAAATCTGACAAGCTATATACTTAAGATTTGTAAATAGTAAACTAAAAGTAAATAAATAGTACTTCATTCAGTAAACAGTAAATTAAAATATATGTATATGCTTTTCTTAGACACACATCTCTGTGTAAAATCTTTGCTGCCTTCAGGATAAAGTTGTAACTCATGAGCTTGGCCTTTAAGGCCCCATGGTGGGCCCTGCCCTGCCTGGGTTAGGTGTCCCTCTTCTGTCTTCCCAGGAAGCTTCATGTTTCCCTCTAGTGCGGGACCTCGGTGGTGTTTTGACTTATCTCTCGAGCCTTCTCTCTCCCTTATCCCATCTCCACCCTGACTTCAGGAAGAGTGGTAAATATGTCTGCTTCACCCTTTAATCCCTAACACAAGAGCACAGGGTCACAAAATAACTTTCTTTTAAATGTTTGTCGAGTGAATAGTTAAATAATGTTCTTATTACTAATATTCCATTGATGACTAGTTAAAGTAGTAGATGAGAAGATTTTCAGGTTTCCAGGTGTGAGAAAACAGAGACGTCAGTCGTGGAGAAAGGGCCTGAATTGAATACTGTCCTTGTGTGGTGCTAATGGGGAGACTCCTGAGGCCCCCTGGAGGAATGGCCAGATTCGGGGCAGGGCGGTGAGGGTGTGCCACTGGAGGCCTCTTCCTGGCTGTGCTGAGGCTGGCCGCCTCCACAGCGGGGCCTCCCTCTCCCAGGCCTGTCTCAGGGGCCCCTTCTGCGACCTGTCTCGGTCCTTAGCACTCTCAGCTGCATGCTTTCAGGTTTTCCAGCACATTTAATATTATGTCCGCCACCCTGTCTTTTCTGAAGACCAGAAATACTCTCTTGCAATTTGAACGGTACTGTAAGAAAAATGGAGCCTGGTGATACAATTACGAGCATGGCTGCTGACCAGAAGATGGGTACTTCAAACCCACAAGCCGCTCCTTGGAAACCCTGTGGGGTAGTTCTGCTCTGCCCTATAGGGTCGCTATGAGTCAGAATCGACTCAACAGCAACAGGTTTGATATGGGTTTATAAGAAAAATAAAAGCATGAGTTTTGGAAATTAAACAGACTGGGGCTTTGCCACTCACTAAGCTCTGTGCCTTTGAACCATGCTCACAAATCTCATTTGCCTTACGTGTAAAGGAAGAACAACAACGCCTGCCTTGCACAGTTGTTAAGAGCCCCACGTTTTGGCATGTGAAATGTTGGGCTTAGAAGAAGCCACCCGATAACATGGTAGTTTCCGCTCGCTTTCCTATTTAAGCTCTCCACCAGAGCTAACACTGGTTCTGACTCTGGGGTGTGCTTCTGAAACACACCATCTTTATTCATAGACATGTGTGTCCCAAATATCTCACTGTGCACCAGCTCCTTCAGGTGACTCCCACCAGAGGCCTGTGCCAGCTGCCAGCCTGTCTGGATGCATCAGTGGCCCTGGAGGCTGCTCTGCCTGCAGCGGGGAGGGAGGAGGTGGTTTCCTGGTTCACCTGTCTGCTGATGGGTCCTCAGCTCTCAGTGTGGTTCTCACACCTTCAGAACACTTAGGTCAGGGGCCAGTGCGTGCCGGGACTCCAAGCGCGGCTGGGCTGGAGCTCCAGCAAGTCAATTTCTTTTTGTTTCTAAACACTTTCCAAGGCTATAGTTACTAATGGCAAGGAGGCAGAGGACAACGAGCAGTTGAGATTCTGTGCATAGGTTAAAAATTAAAGACCGAATGTGTTCAGGACCGAGTTCTGTTTGTCCAGGCGCTGGAGTGTGACATTGCAGATGATGCATTGTGGGTGGGAATCAGTCCAGGTAGCAGAGGTGGAATGCACAGCATTGAAGACTGGCTGGATGGCTTATTTTTGTTCTAAACGTAGCTGTGCATGTTAGCACAGATGTGCAGAACCACTTTTGGGGGCCGCTGTGTTTTCTCTGCCGCCGACACGGTGTCCCGAGCTGTCTCTGCTATCTGTGACTGCCTTCTCACGTCATAGCTTGTGGTGCTTTAATGAGGCTGCTGAGCAAAGGCAGTTCTGAGTGATGTGCATCAAGTACATTAGAGATAAACCCACTTCTTGACTCGTTATTTTCCCCTGCCTCTGCTCAGAAATGGAGACCTTTCACGTAGCTCTTCAGACACCTCCCTGGTCAGCTTTTGACGTTTTGCTTAATTAAACTATTTTAAACCAATGATGTAATGGAAGAATAACAACTGTGCTGGTTCTTTTTCTCTCATGAGTCAGCTACTTTACGAAGAATGCAAGAAAATGCCCTAAGTATAAAAGGGTGAAAAAGATTGTGTTAATATCTCTCATTTTATTGAGCACATTCTAGAAGCCAGGCATTGCACAAGACAGTGTTTTCTCATTGTCTGCTATGGTGACACCCTCTGCTTGCAAGAGAGCTTTTTCCCTTTTTTTTTTTTCTTTCCCCATGTGAGACCAAGGTGACTCACCTGAGTTCATGTGGCTGAGCAGGTGGCAGTTCCGGGCTTCCGGTTCGGTGCTCCTGGGTCTGACTTGAGCTTTCTTGCCCTTGGCCCTTGTAACCAAAGGCGTAGAAGTCTGAGGAAGGAAGTGAGAAGCTGAGAGTCCGAGACGGGCGGTGCAAAGGGAGGGTCAGCCCCATCTGGTAGGAGGGACGTAGTTGGCAGCCTCTTAGCCTCATTCTCCTGGACCAAACACTCGAAGATGTTTTGCATTCCAAATCAGATGAAAATACCTTTCTGACACCCAGCCTTCAGTTTCTGGGTGTTTTGTAATTGGTGAGCATGGAAGCAGACCAATTCTGTAGCTATGGGGTGATTTAACATTCATTTGCCAAGTAGTTTTTGAGTTTTGACCATGTGTCATGTGTTTCCTTCTCACTTAAAAAGAATTGCATTCCACCCCACCCCCCAGTTTTGTAAGCAGAAATTTATTTTGCTTCTGAAAAACCAGCTAATTTCATTCATTATTTAAAGAGAGTTTTCAGCTGCCAGATAAAAGATTCATGAGAAAATTGCGCTAATTACAGATGCAGGTGTTTGTTGAAGAAAAATTAGTTGTTAATCTTCCTGGAATTTGGTAGTTGAACTTAGAAAATATTTTTATTAATTGCATTGTGCTTTGTACTTCTGGGTACTTGAAGCGCCTCAGCTATTCCTCTTCTTGAAAAGCTGCTTTGTTTTTTAGTAAAAGCTTTCAGAACATTTTCACCCCTTTGGGTTTTACTATGGAATTTCCATCCCAGCCTTCTCTCTGAATTCTTTTCTTGGTGAGGACATGAGTAGCGTTTGCTTTATCTTTTCATGAGCTCACCACTCAAGGAGGGCTCAGCCCCGCGAGGTCCCGGGGAGGCCTGGTGGCCCACTGGGTCCCCTTATGGCAGCACTAGCCCTCAGGGGGAGAGAGGGAAGGCTGGCCGGAAGCCTGTGGAGGAGGCGCTGAGTGTGGCAGGGCCTACTAGCCACTTGTTCCCCGGGCGACTCAGCACATTTTAGCTGCTCAACTAAACTTCCACCGTTAGAGGCCTTCATCTCCCAGAAACCTTAGCTTATAAAACTGAGATAGAAAAATGATCAACCTTTCCAATAAGAGGACTAAAAAGGCAAAGTAATGTCACCAGATTTTTATTTTTACCTATCAAAAAAGCAACTTTAAAAACATTATGTGCTCTTGGTAAGGAAAAAGTGAAATGGAAGAACCATTTTGGGGGGATGTTTGGTGGTGTGTATCAGAGAGGTTCAAAGATGTTTTAATCCAGTAATTCTTCTTTGGGGAATTTCTCCAGAAGAAATAATAAGCGATGTAGTAAGAAATTTCTATATGTGGATGTTCATTACATAGTTGGTGAAAATTTAGAAATGATTCAGATGTCCTGAAAGGGGAAATAGTTAAATAAGTTATGGTAAATAGTAGTAATGTAATAGTATATACCATTAAAATCACATTTTCAAAATATTTTTATTATATGGAAAGATGTAAAAAAAAAAAGTGTATATATAAGGATCTCCATTTAAAAAAAAAAAGTGTGTATAATATATGTATGTTGGAAAAAAAGACTGAAAATATACCAGAATGTTCATGGATGGGGCCTGTCCCCAGGTCAGGGTTGGGGCTTAGCCCCTGAAGGAAGGGGTCACCCCCTAGGCTGTCTGTCTGGGCTGCAGTGAGACTTTGGGGCAGTGATCCTCACTGAAATGGACTCTAATTCTCACTGGCTTCGAGACCTTTCTCTGCTTCTGCCCCAGATCTGCTGCCCAATTGTTTTGCGCTCAGGGCACATGGGAACACAGGGGCTTGGGAAATGCTGAGTCCCCTGGTTATTTCACTCCTACCTGCCAGCTTCCAGTCCCAAGATGGGCTTCACTTCTTTTCATCTTGGGCACTTGAGTAGACTTGCTGCATGGGAACACTGTACATCAGCCTTCTTGAACTTGAACTTCTCTTCCAAGTTCTTCATGCTTTTCCCACGGCCTGGGCTAGGGCAGAATAAGTGTGTTGGAATTAAAATATTTTTTATTCAGTTTTTTGAGATCTGTATGTTTATGTGTCTCAGTGTGTTTGTGAGTGTGGCTGTGTTACTCATGTAGAATTTTAACAGTCCACAGTAAGAAATTTGGATATTGTACCACTCACAGTATAGAGAAAGCTTGTAAAAGAAGTTGCCCTGAAAAGTGATCTGTGGGCACGCAATCTGATGATCACTGTGACTTTTAAAGAATGTCTTGTCACTGTGCATTTTTAGTTATTACTATCTCCTAGGGGGGAAGATCCTCCCTTTACAAGTGAAGCCATTGGGAATGAAGTGCTCCCGGTTGCCTACACGCCTAGTGTTGGGTGGCTCAAGCGTTTTGATGGAGTGAATATTTGGTGACGATGCCAAGGACATAGGAGAAGCAGACAGTTTCTCTCCCATGACCTCTAAGTGTTTGAATGCTTCACGACTTGGTCCTGAGCCCCCACCCCCGCTGTCTCTACCCCTCTCCTCCGTGAAACCTCCAGTTCAGAGGCTTAAAGACATCTGTGTACAGGTGAGTTCAGAGGGCCTTCTGGGGCTGTACTGTAGGATGTGAGATGGAGCCGAGGCTCCCTGGTGACTCACATTTACAGTAAGGATTGAGAACCACCGCTGTGCACCAGTGGTCCTTAAAACTCAGCATGCAAGGTAACCATCTAAGAGGCTAGTTAGAACACTGCTCAGCTCCTCCTCCCCAGTTTCTGATTTGGTGGGTCTGGGTGAGGCCTAAGTATTTGCATTTCTTTAAAACCAGTTCCCAGACCTTACTGACACTGCTAGTCTGGGGCCCACGTTTTGAGAACTGCTTCTCCTAGGCTCTGGCTGGCTCCCTCCTCTCCACCCCCATCTCCTGCCAGATTCCCTGGGGCTGTTACAGGCCAGCAGCTATGCAGGTGTCCTTTCTGTAACTCCCTGTGCTCAGCTCCTTTCACCACAGAGTCTGTCCTTCAGGTTCCCTCCATCTTAAATGGTGCTGGTTCTCTCTTCCTTAAATGATCTCTCCCTGCAGTCTTTGAGCGTCTGGCTAGATCATGCTCATCTTCCAGGTGTCGGTTCAGATGTCATCGTTCTGCAGAAGCCTTACCTACCACCCTGTCTAAAATAAAGCCTGCCCGGTCATAGTCTAGTGTATCATCCTATTTGTTTCCTTTATAGAAATTATCATAATCTGTAAATACAGGTATGTGCATTTGTTTATCGTTTTCCCTGTCTGCTGAGTTCCGTGAGCACAGAGACCTGTTTACCAGTATATCCCTAGCGCTCGCTGTTAGAAGGCAACTGTGTAATAAGTATCTGTTAGCTCGTAGGTCAGTTGCCTGCATGGAAAGGTGAGGTGGATGGTTGAGTGGGATCAGTCTGAAGAGCTGTTCCGCCTCCTGCACACAGGTGCTTTTTTTTCAGCAAATAGTTATTGAACATCTAGGTCACGGCAAGAGATGCAAGAATAGATGAAGTGCGGTTCACAATTGAAAATCCCACCGTCTAGTGAGAGAGACAGACAGGCAAACCAACAGCTACCGTATTTACCAGGGACTTTACATACCCAGATCTTCAGCCAGACTCGCTGATCTGACTGTCACTGTCCTGGAAGGAGAAGCCGAGGAACGTTCTGTTAATGTAGCTCTCTCCACGGCCGAGAGAGGAGGATCTTTTCCCTATCTCAGCCTTCTTTCTTACATTCGGCTGATGTACCTGGCCTTGCCTTTGTCCAGCCAGGATGTGTCCCTCCTTTGGAGAGAAGGTGACTTTATCAGGCCCACCCTGTTCAGACCTGTATGAGCTCACTCTGCCAGTACCAACCACTGCTCCTTTTGTATCACCTGGACCACTGGTGGGAAGTAGGGATTCTGTCCCAGGAGACTCTTGAGTGGGTCACTACAGCCCAGGAATCAAATTAACTCCAAAATCACTTTGACTGCAAGGCAGAAAATTTATTCCATTGTTAAGAAATTCTAGTAGAAGGCCTAATAAATTCATTGTAATAATAAAATGCCCACAAGAGGTATTCCGTATTTGAATATTCTATCTCATTATCAAATTCCCAGGAAGATTAAAGTCCAAAGATTACATTTCATTTTAAATTGAAGTCCAATGACACTCAAGTCAAATTCTCTCATCCATGTGAGTTAAAATTAAAGAAATTGAAGTTCAAAATAATTATCCTCCCTGATTTCGTACCCGCTGAATCCCAGCTGGAGAGTTCTCTGTGCCTCAGCAAAGTTGCAAAGTCGGGCTTCTCTTAACAGCCGCAGCCTGGGCCGTCTTTTGCTAAAGTGTGTGTGGTTCTTTCATGAACACCCAATACTAAATCATTTAAAAGAAAAAAGTGAACAGAACATGGGATTATCAAAGCACTAGCCTTCGTTACACATCAAATTCAGAAAGCAAGCCAAACCCCAGTCTCTAACAGTTACCCCAAACAAAAGTGTTTCCGCAGAAACCCGCACTTGGTATTTGTTGCCAAAGACCATCGCAGCAAGTCTGAGACCTGAGGGGAAGAGGCTGATGTAGGAGATCTTCGTTTCCGCCTCACCAGGCTATCTGAGCATTGTGGGCAGCTGTGACATTTGGGAGCACCTCCTCACTGATTTCTCAGATCTTGCTGTCCTCTGTGGGAGTCGTTCCAGTGACCAAGACCGGGCCTGTCTTCTCCTGGAGGGTTTTTGTAGGGCCCCAGTCACAGTGTCTGCTCTGGTGACAGGCAGAACGTCTACCCCTTCTCTAAAGCTCACTTGGAGAACGGTCTGGACTAGACACATTTTCATTTCCCGCTTTATACGTGTAGTCTGTCCTCTGCAGCTTCAGCTCTTCCTCCTGAGAGAATCACTCTTCTATCAGCTGCGTCAGTCTGATTGCTTTCCTTTGCTTCCATTTGCCCTGCTTCTGTTCTGGTAGGAGCCCTGGTGGTGCAGTGGGTAAGCACTTGGCTGCTAACCAAAAGGTCACCGGTGGGAACCTACCAGCCACTCCACAGGAGAAAGATGTGGCAGTCTGCTTCTGCAAATATTTACAGCCTTGGAAACCCTTATGGGGCAGTTCTCTGTCTTGTAGGGGTACTGTGAGCCAGGGTCAACTCTATGGCAGCAGGCTTGGTTTTTTGGTTTTCTCTTCTGATAATAAGGATGGAGATACTTTCAGACCCTCTCACTCCCCTTTGAGTTACTGAGCAACTTGATTTCTAGAGACAGGATGTTCCAAAGACCTTTCTAAATTGCAGTGTTTCATTGAGTTCATTCTTCTACATCACAGCAAGAAGACAGCACCTTTCTGTTTTTCCTAACCTTTAAAGACAAGCCATGTAAAATGCCTCTTAGGTGTAGTATTTATGTAAGTTTCTGGCCTTTGTTGTTGTCCTTAGTAGGTGCCTTTGAGCTAGTTCCGACTCACAGTGACCCTGTGTACAACAGAACGAAACACTGCCTGGTTCTGTGCCCGCCTCACGGTCGTTAGCTATGTTTGAGCCAATTGTTGCAGTCACTGTGTCAATCCATCTCGTTGAGGGTCTTCCTCGTTTTCGCTGACCCTCTACTTTACGAAGCATGATGTCCTTCTCCAGGGACTGGTCCCTCCTCATAACGTGTCCAAAGTATGTAAGATGAAGTCTCGCCATCCTTGTTTCTTGGGAGCGTTCTGGCTGTACTTCTTCTTCCAAGACATATTTGTTCATTCTTCTGGAAGTCCATTGTATATTCAGTATTGTTCACCAGCAACATAATTTAAAGGCATCAGTTCTTTTTTGATCTTCCTCATTCATTGTCCAGCTTTCACATGCATATGAGGCAACTGAAAACACCATGCCTGGGGTCAGGTGCACCTTTAGTCCTTAAAGTGACGTCTTTACTTTTTAACATTGTAGAGAGGTCTTTTGCAGCAGATTTGCCTAGTGCAATATGCCATTTGATTTCTGGGCCTTTATTAAGTGAAAAAAAAGTTTCCTAGTTTTCTAAGAATTTTAAAAATTACAAATAGATGCTAAACATGATCAGATGCTTTTTCTGTGATGATTGAGATAATCACTAGTACATTAATCTGGTGAATTACATTGTAGATTTTCTGATATACATTAATCTGTTCTTTCATTTTTGAGAAGAACCCTGCTTGTTCATGATGTGTTTTTGTAGCATAATTAGTTGATCTAATATTATTTATAGATTTTTAAAATTTGTTTTTTAGTCTAAGGTCATAAATTAAATAGACCCATAATTATACTGGCTTTGGAGGTAAGTCATACTAGCCTCAGAAAATGAGTTGAGAAGCTTTCCTTCTTTTTCTGTTGTTTTGGAACAGCTTGTACACAAAATAGGTCATCTGTTCCTTAAAAGTTTAGTGAAACTAAACTATTGTCAGTGAGTCTTTGATTGTCATTTTAGTGTCTTTAAAATTATTGTTCTAGTCAAGCTGTTTAATTTTTTCTTGTGTCAATTTTGACATTTTTTACTTTTCTCAGAAATATCTTTCTAGGTTTTCAAGTTTATCTTCATAAATTTGTTCATAATATTTTATTATTTTTATCTATATTTTCTATACCTATTTTTCCCTTTCATTCTATACTGTTTAAATGGGTCTCTCTCTCTCTTCATCAGTCTTTCTGGGAATTTTATGTTCTATTCATCTTTTTCAAAGAACCAGTATTTGATTTTGGCTAATCTTCTCTACTGTGTTTATTACTCTGTACTTCCCTAATTTTTGTCCTTTGTTTTATAATTTCTTTCCATATGTTTGGATTCAGTCTGTTACTCATCTTGCTTTTTGAACTGAGTTAACTTTAATTTTTTTCTCATTTCCTGATGATTTTTTTTTTTAAGTACTCTTTAGCTGTATCAGTTGAGATGTTTCAATAAACTGATGCAACGCTGGAAGCTCTCACTCCTCCATGTACGTGCCCATTCCAAAGAAGGTGAGCCAACCAAATTCGAAAATTATCGACCAGTATCATTACTATCACACACAAGTAAACTTTTCCTGAAGATCATTCAAAAGCAGCCGCAGCAGTACATCGACAGGGAACTGCCAGAAATTCAAGCTGGATTCAGAAGAGGATGTGGAACAAGGGATATTACTGCTGATGTCAGATAGATCCTGGCTGAAAGCAGAGTATACCACAGAGGTGTTTACCTGTATTTTATTGACTCTGCAGAGGCATTCAACTGTGTGGATCATAATAGATTATGGATAACATGGTGAAGAATGGGAATTCTAGAACACTTAATTATGCTCATGAGGAACCTGTACACAGATCAAGAGGCAGTCGTTTGAACAGAACAAGGAGATAGTGCGTGGGTTAAAGTCAGGAATGGTGTGCGTCAGGGTTGTATCCTTTCACCATACTCATTCAGTCTGTGTGCTGAGCAAATAGTCCTAGAAGCTGGACTCTACGAAGAAGAATGGGGCATCAGGATTGGAGGAAGACTCTTTTTAACAACCTGCGATATACAGATGACACAACCTTCCTTGCTGAAAGCCAAGAGAACTTGAAGCACTTACTAATGAAGACCAAAGACTACAGGCCCTTCGGTATGGGTTACACCTCCACATAAAGAAAACAAAAGTCCTTACAACTGGACCAGTAAGCAACATCATGATAAATGGAGAAAAGATTGAAGTTGTCAAGGATTTCGTTTCACTTGGATCCACAGTCACCGCCCGTGGAAGCAGCAGTCAAGAAATCAAACAGTGTATTTGCTGCAAAAGATCTTTTTAAAGTGTTGAAAAGCAAAGATACCACTTTGAGGACTAAGATGCCTGTCTTAGTCATCTAGTGCTACTGTAACAGAAATACTACAAGTGGATGGCATTAACAAAGAGAAATTTATTCTCTCATAGTCTAGTAGGCTACAAGTCCAAATTCAAGGCATCAGCTTCAGGGAAAGGCTTTCTGTTCTCTGTCGGCTCTGGAGGAAGGTCCTTGTCATCAGTCTTCCCCTGGTCGAGGAGCTTCTCAGGCACAGGGACCCTGGGTCCAAAGGACATGCTTTGCTCCCGGTGCGGCTTTCTTGCTGGTATGAGGTCCTCAACTCTCTGCTCGCTTACATTTCTTTTTATCTCTTGTAAGATAAAAGGTGCTGCAGGCCACACCCCAGGAAAACTCCCTTTACATTGGATCAGGGATGTGACCTGAGCGACTGTGTTACATCCCACCCTAATCCTCTTTAACATAATCTAATCTTGCCTCATTAACCACAGGCAGAGATTAGGATTTACAACACATAGGAAAATTATATCATTCACAAAATGGAGGACAACCACACAGTACTGGGAATCATGGCCTAACCAAGTTGACACATATTTTTGGGGGACACAGTTCAGTCTGTGACAGTGTGCCTGACCCAAGGCATGATATTTTCAGTCTCCTCATATGCATGGGAAAACTGGACAATGAATAAAGAAGACCAAAGAAGAAGAATTGACACCTTTGAGTTATGGTGTTGGCAAAGAATATTGAATATACCGTGAACTTACAGAACAACGAACAAATCTGTCTTGGAAGAAGTACAGCCAGAATGGTCCATAGAAGCAAAAATGGCAAGACTTCATCTCACATACTTTGGACATGTTATCAGGAGGGACCAGTCCCTGGAGAAGGGCATCATGCTTGGTAAAGTGAAGGGTCGGCAAAAAACAGGAAGACCTTCAATGAGATATATTGACACAGTGGCTGCAACAGTGTTCTCAAGCATAGCCAGGATCGTGAGGATGGCGCAGGACCAGGCCGTGTTTCGTTCTGTTGTATGAAGGGTCTCTGTGAGTCAGAACCAACTCGATGGCACCTAACAACAACAGCTGTATCCTGGAAATTTTGACCTGCGTTGTTGTCATTGTGATGAGCTCTGTGATTTTATAATCTGCTTTATGATTGTCCCTTTAACTCTGGGAGACATTTTTTAGTTTCTAGACATAACAGGTTATTTTAAGTATCTTTTTTGTTGGTTTCTTCCTTTTTTGTTATGGTCAGGGAACATAATTCTTTGTTGACATTTAGATTTTACTAAAGCTTCTTTTTAGAACTAGTAAGTCCATGGTCAGTTTTTGTGACTTTTTTGTGTGTACTGAAAAGGAATATTTATTCTCTATATATTGGTTGTGAAGATCTATTTATAGCTCCGTCTATCCATTCATCAGCCTGTCTTCCTAACGGTCTAGTTATTTATGTGTCAGTGTGTTATTTCAGGCTTATTAATCATGCTAACCAAATCTTCCATATGTCTTGGCTTAGTTTTGTTATCTTCTTACTCCATCAGTTTCTTGGAGAGGTGTTAAAATCTCTCAGAAGAAAAATGTTGACTTACACATATCTCTTCATAGCTTTGTATGCTGTTAATCGATATATTTTGAGGCTATATTGTTAAATGAATAATGTCTGTGATTATTATGGCTTTGTTTTGGTAGTATATGATATCTGTCTTTGTCTTATTTTTTCATGTGATGTATGATCCTGTTTATTATGTAAGTATATTTTAATGTTATTGGTAGTAATTGATATTTAAATTAGTATTGTTATATGTTGTTTTATTCCAAAATTCATTTTATGCCTTTATAGCTAGAAAAGAATATATGTAGCATATATGCAAGCTGTGAAACCCAATAATAGATCAGACATTCACGAGCCCGCCGTCCTCAGAACTGGGCCGGGATCGATGGCCGTGCAGCCAAGCGCAACTTCCTGCCCTCACAAGGCCCGCCACGTTCATCGTCTTGAGTTGTATATTCATCTGGCCCTGGTTTTTATAACAATAAGTTTCAACAGATAGGCATAATTCCCTAAAGAACATATACTCTGTTTTGCTTGGGGTTGAGCTTTGAATGGTGTGCACTGTACGTAGAATTCTGTGACTGACTGTCCCACTCAGCACTCTTGGATGCGTTCAGGCTGTTGCAAGGAACTGCAGTTCATTGACTAGAAGCAGTAGGAAACTCCTCTGCGTGAGGACGACAGTTTACTTATTCTTCTGTCAGTGGACATTTGGGTTGTTTTTAGTTTCTTGGCACTACCTAACAGTGCTCTTCCGAATCTTCTCACACACTTCTCCCAGTACACGTGAGCAAGAGCTTTTCTGCAGTATGTTTCTGAGAGTAGAGCCAGAGGACGTGTGCATGTTTAAGGTTTAGCTTTATTGGATGATTTCAAATGGTTTTCCATCATACTTGTAGCAGTATACCCTCCTACCAGCCAGTCTCTGAGAGTTCTTGTTGCTCTGCATCCTTGTCAAAACAGATTTCTCAGATCTTGTAGTCTAATAGGTGACTTTGATTTGCATTTCCCTGATTATAAGATTGAACATCTCTCTCTCTATTTAATCACCACTCATGTGTACTTATTCTGTAAAATTGTTATTTCATGATTTCAGCCCATTTTCTTGTTAGATTAACTTTTTCTTACTGGTTTCTAAGAATTATCTGCATATTCTAGATATTGACTATTGTCGGTATAAAGAATTCTCATATACCTTTCACCCAACTTCCCTTCCTGTTGACATGGCACATAACTATAGTGCAGCTATCAAAAGGAGAAAATGAACATCATACTATACTACTAACTGATCTGTAGACTTTATTCAAAGCTTTTTCTGGTTCAGGATCGATTTAGGGGCCTGTATTGTATTTAGTTTTCCCATCTCCAGAGTCTTATCTAGTCTGGGACAGTTCTTCAGTGTTTCTTTATTTTTAACGACCTTGACTCTTCTGAACTGTAATTGATAATTACGGTTTTGTAGAATTCTCACAGTATGAATTTCTCTGAGGGTTTTTTCATAATTAAATTCAGGATATGCATTTTTTTGCAAGAATGTCACAAGTGATGCTCTCTCCTTCTCAGTGTATCATAATACGAGGTCCTATCGACAGCGCTGATTCACATCTACAAGTGAATCAAGTACTACAGGGGTTGTCCTAGCCTTTTCTCTTTCTAGGTACTCATTATCCACAATATATTTATTTGGTTGCTTAATCTGAAATCTGCATAAAATAGTTTCAGTATTACTAAGCATAACTCTGTGATAAGCAAATTTATTAGAGTATAATATTTGTATACCGTTCTTTTTTGTCCTAGGCCTTAACAGTATATAAATACACTACTGTTTGTCAGTGTTATTTAGGTTGGTTCTTTTAGGTTCCTTTGTTATTTTGGGTTTCTTCCAACATCCTGGTTGGTTGATTGATTAATTGGCTTGGAACTTTACTGTAGTTCTGAATATTAAAACTATACAGAATGATGTATTATTACCTCTCATCTCTTCTATACCTTTCCCATTCCCCCATCTTCCCACTCCATTTCTACCTGCTTCCTTTAGGTAACCAATGTCATTACTGTTTTATCTTTACTATATTTATTTTTGCACAGCTGAGCAGATTCATGCTTTATTCTTAGATTTTAATTTTTCTAAATTACAGTGCTCACCATCTGTGCTTTGTCTGAGGTTTTCCTGGGCCTCTCTTGGTTGGACGAAGCTCATCCTCCAGTAGGTTCCTTCGAGAAAGGCTTATAGGTGCTGAATTCCCTAAGTTTTTATATATTTAAAATGATTTTTCTGTAGCCTTGATACTTGAAGGATATCTAAGCTAATTATAAAATCTTTGACTCATGCTTTCTTTCATTAAATTTTGGGAAAATGGTGCTCTATTTTTGCTTTGCTTTATATTTTGCTTTTGAAAAGTTTGAAACCAGTCTAATTCTCTTGCCCTGGTATAAGTTATATGTTCTTTTTGCCTGGAGGCCTGAATGAATAATTTATTTTATTAGGATCAGCACAAAGCTGGTTCCTATGAGGCAGAGGTTAAAGGTGCCCAAAATGTCCAACTTTTCCAAACTGCTGCACCACTCTATCACCTCTAACATCAACTACTCCCCTCCCCTCAGCACACTGCCTCCCATCTTTGAGTTCCATAATTTGCTACAGAGCCTTACAGAACTCACAAACTATATCAAGGAAATGGCTTATGCGGTTGTGGAGGCTGGCAAGTCCCAAATCTGTGGATCAGGCATAGGCTTCTCCTGACTCACATGGCCACCGGGCTGACAAACTCAAATCAGCAGGCCAGGTGACAGGCTGCTGGCTTATAAGGCTGTGGAAGCTGGCGAATCAGATCAGACCATAGGTTGCCATCTGTCATGGATTGAATTGTGTCCCCAGAAATATCTGTCAACTTGGCTAGGTCGTAATTCCCAGTATTGTATGATTGTCTGCCATTTTGTCATTTGATGTGAGTTCACTGTATGTTGTAGATTCTGTCACTATTATGTAATAAGATGGATTAGCGGCAGTTATATTGATGACATCTACAAGATTAGATAGTGTTTTAAGCCAGTCTCTTTCGAGATATAAAAGAGAGACGCGAACAGAGAGACATGGACATCTCATACCACCAAGAAAGCAGCACTGGGAGCAGAGCACGTCCTTTGGACCTGAGATTCCTGTGCTGTGATGCTCCCGGACCAAGGGAAGACTGATGACAAGGACCTTCCTCCAGAGCCAACAGAGAAGGCCTTCCCCTGGAGCCAGTGCCCTGAATTTGGACTTGTAGCCTACTAGACTGCGAAAGCGTAGGTTTCTCTTTGTTGACGCCATCCACTTGTGGTGTTTCTGTTATAGGAGCACCAAATGACTAAGACACTGGCCCACAGGGCTATAGAAGCTGGTGAATCCCAGAATCGGCAGGTCAGATGGCAGGCCGCTGGCTCAAGTCTCAAGCACCAGAGGTCAGACAGTGATGAGCTAGATGCAGTATCCAAATGCAGAGAGAGAGCCTCGCCACAGCATCGACATATATATATTGGATGCAGGCCACACCTAGGGACGGACATGACTTAAGTAGGGGTGGGACTTGAGTCATGCCCTCCAAGGAGGCTGTGACTCAAGATACACCCCACACCAGTCCTGCCTTATTAACATATAGAGGTTAGGATTTACAGCACATAAAATAGAGGATAATTAGGATAATTATATCAGATCACAAAATGGAGGGCAGCCACACCATACTGTGAATCATGGCCTAGTCAAGTTGACACATAACCCCAACCATCACAATTTCCATATACCTTATTTGCATAGTCCCACTCAATCATTAACAACCTGCGTTATGCAGATGACACAACCTTGCTTGCTGAAAGTGAAGAGGACTTGAAGCACTTACTGATGAAGATCAAAGATCACAGCCTTCAATATGGATTACACCTCAGCATAAAGAAAACAAAAATCCTCACAGCTGGACCAATAAGCAACATCATGATAAGCGGAGAAAAGATTGAAGTTGTCAAGGATTTCATTTTACTTGGATCCACAGTCAACACCCACGGAAGCGGTAGTCAGAAAAGCAAAAGACGCATTGCATTGGGCATATCTGCTGCAAAAAGCCTCTTTAAAGTGTTAAAAAGCAAAGATGTCAACTTGAGGAGTAAGGTGCGCCTTACCCAAGCCATGGTGTTTTCAATCACCTTATATACGTGCGAAAGCTGGACGATGAATAAGGAAGACCATAGAAGAATTGATGCCTTTGAATTGTGGTGTTGGAAGAGAATAATGAATATACCATGGACTGCCAAAAGAACAAACAAATCTGTCTTGGAAGAAGTACAGCCAGAATGCTCCTTAGAAGCAAGGATGACGAGACAACGTCTCACGTACTTTGGACATGTTATCAGGAGGGATCAGTCCCTGGAGAAGGACATCATGCTTAGTAAAGTAGAAGGTCAGTGAAAAAGAGGAAGACCCTCAACAAGATGGATTGACACAGTGGCTGCAACAATGGGCTCAAGCATAGCAACAATTGTGAGGAGGGTGCAGGACCAGCAGTGTTTCATTCTGTTGTACACAGGGTCGCTGTAAGTCTGAACTGACTCAGCACCTAACAACAACGCACTCATTGTGTGCGAATCACAAAGACCATATAGCTAGAAGGGCCATATTAAGAAATTCATTGCACCAAGGCATTACAGGGTTTTTTATCTTCAAAATCTAAAAGGATAAGTCTCAGTTGTTCTTTCTTGGTTAATTTTTCCAGATACCCAGGAGACTTGAGGGAGACCCTTTGAATATGTAGATTCAGATCTTCTATTTCTGGGAAGTTTTCTGGGAGTAGAATTTTAAACATCAGTTCTGTTTCATTGTTTTATTTTCCTTCTTTAGGTACTGCCTTGCTCGCCTTCCTGTCATTGTCTCTCTGATCCTTTTTATTTCTGTCTTTATCTCTGTTCATTCCCTTGGTTGCTTCCCTGCCTTTCTTCAGTGCCTTTTATTAAATGTTCATTTGATTCTGTTCTCTCATGGGCACCCTGTAATTTAGCCTTCATTCTTGGATAATTGTATCTTTTTCTTCTATTTTTTTTTTTTTCCTGAATTCAATCAACTCTTTTCATTTTTTTAATATTTCTTCATATTTGTAGTCCATTTCTGTTCCTAGTTTTTTAAGTTTTCTCTGATCAAAGTATTTTATCATATTCCAAAATTCTTGTTTGGAATCTAATTCAGCTTGGAATGTCTTACAGTTTTTTTCTGCTTCTTTATTTATTTATTCATTTGCTTATTTTTATTTGTTTTAATTTGTTTATTTTTTTAAGGAGGGTAAGGGAAGTGTATTTTCCTGAGTTGAGAAGTTAGATATTTTCTTCTGCTTTTGTTTATTTTTGTAGTAATTCTGTATGGGTTTTTATTTACACCTTTATGGCATTAGAGTGGTTTACAGTATTTATACTTTAACTGTGTCCTCTTTTGTCATTATAACCAAATCCTCCGACTTCGATTCTGAATATTTATGTTTGTGATGTAAACAGGCTTACCCGTTATCAGGCACAGTGGAATAGTGCCACAGAGTTATCCACATGCCTCTAAAGGTATTTTTTCTACCCTTTTAAAGAAAACATAAATAACTTTCTGTATGTTACGATTATTTCAAAATTTTAAAAATTTGTTTTTTAAATAATAACATGGAGAACTTTGCTTCTAGCTGCCGCAGCGCAGTTGATACAGACTAGTCTTCCCAAAGTAAACAACTAGAAAACTTGACAAAATATATGAAACAATTGTTTCAGATGTTGGTTGAAAGATAGTGTGAGTTTCTAATCCCTGAGAGAGCGTCAGTGATGTATAGGACAATATTAAGCACTCTAATATACATATAATTGCAGTTCCAGAAAAGGAGCAAAGACAGAAAAACATTTAAAGAAATAATGGCCAAAATTATTCCTAATTGGATGAAAACTGTAAACTTACAGGCCCAAGAAACAAGATAAACACAAAGAAAAGCATATCAAGACATATTTTAATCAAATTGCTGGAAAACAGTGATAAAGATCGAATCTTCAAAGCAGTCATACGGGGGGAGAAATCAGACATGTATGAAAGAACAAAAACAACGAGAGCAGAATTCTCCTCAGAAATGTCAGACACGAATCAATAGAGTAACATCTTTAAAATGCTGAAAGTTGTCATTTCTATATCCAGCCAAAATATCCTTCATAAGTGTAAACAAAATAAAGACATTTCCAGACAAACAAAAGTTGAGAGAATTTGTCACAGGCAGAACTGTGCTGTAAGAAATGTTAAAGGAAGGTTCTGCTAGCTGATGAAAAATGATACCACATGGAAATCTGATTCTATGCAAAGAAATCAAAAGCACTGGAAAAGTTAAATATGTGTGTAAAAATGAAATACTTTCATTCTCACTTTTTAATTTATTTTAAGTATATTTAGCTCTTTAAAGCAAAGATGATAGCACTGCATTTAGGAATTTATGATGTATGTAGAAGTAAAATGTATGAGAGCAATTGCTCAAAGGTGGAGTGAAGTATAACACTGTAAGATTCATAAGGTTGTGTGTGAAATGTTGTATATATTTGTAGACAGACTGCAACAAGTTAAAGATGCATATTGTAAACTCTAGAGTGACCTCTTTAAAAAAAAAAGGAAACAAAGTATAGTTAATAGGTTAATAGTGGACAAAAAAGTGAATACTGAAAAATACGCACCCTTAAGAGAAGGCAGAAGAAGAGGGAAAAGGCAACAAAGTACCACTAAGACAAACAGAAAACAACAGAATGATAAACTTAAACCCAACCTTATTGAAAAGTACATTGTTAGGTGACGTCAAGTTCGTTCCGACTCACAGCGACCCTACGTACAACAGAACAAAACGCTACCCGGTCCTGCACTGTCATGGATTGAATTGTGTCCCCTAAAAATGTGTGTATCAATTTGACTGGGCCATGATTCCCAGTATTGTGTGATCGTTCACCATTTTGTCATCTGATGTATTTTCATATGTGTTGTAAATCCTGCCTCTGTGATGTTAACAAGGAGGGATGGGTGGCAGTTGTGTTGATGAGGCAGGACTCAATGTACGGGATTGGACTGAGCCGGTTTCTTTTGAGATATAGGAGAGAGAAGGGAGCAGAGAGACAGGGGGACCCATACCACCAAGAAAACAATGCCGGGAGCATAGTGCATCCTTTGGACCCAGGGTTCCTGCGCGGGGAAGCCCCTAGTCCAGGGGAGGATTGATGAGAAGGACCTTCCTCTGGAGCCAACAGAGACAGAAAGCCTTCCCCTGGAGCTGACGCCCTGAATTTGGACTTTTAGCCTACTTTACTGGGAGGAAATAAATTTCTCTTTGTTAAAGCCATCCACTTGTGGTATTTTCTGTTATAGCAGCACTAGATAACTAAGACAGAATTTGGTACCAAGAGAGTAGGTTGCTGCTCTAACAGATACTCAAAATATGCTTTTGAAACTGTGACTGGGCAAATAACCAGCAGCAGCAGAGAAGCGGCAGTGGCAGAGAACTGGCAGCAGCAGAACCAGGAGACCAGCTCCAGACAGCACTGGAGCCGACGCACGGAGCGAGAGAGCTGAGTGCCTGTGCGCAGGAGGCTTCCTGGCAGAGTGGGGTGCCTCCAGGCACTTACTGGTGGAGCTACAGAGCTTTGGAACACTCGCCCCAGCAGGGCAGACATGGGCGTGAGACCTGAGGAGCCAAGAGGCCAAGGAACCAGGAAGCAGATGCTGAAGAGACAAGGAACACAGAAAGCCGAGCTGCCTCAGTCTCAAAAGGTATGACTGCGACTTCTGGAGTTTCAAAGGGTGGAGCCATGGCCTCTGGTGTTCCTAAGGGTGGAGTCACCACTCAGATGGACTAGGAGAATCGTGCGCCTAAAGCTGAGGGAGCAGAGTTGCTGTCCTAGTGGGCCTGGAAGGCAGAGCTGAAGCTCAAGGCCAAGGGGCCTTCTTCACTCAGTATCCCTAGAGTTTGGCCAATACTTAAGAGTCTGGAGGGCAGGACCATTGTGTAAATTGTCTCAGAGAACAGTAGATTATTTTCAAAGCCTTGAGGGCTAATGTAATGTGTTCTGCTGACTTGCTTGGTGCCTGTTATCCCTTCTTTCCCTCCAGTTTCTCCCATTCGTAATGGAAATGCCTAGCTTGTGCCTGTTCTGCCATTGTACCTTTGGAAGCAGATAACTTGTATTCTAGATTTCACAGATAAAAGAGGAATTTTTGGGTTTTGGACTTGGAGTTAGATTTTTGCTATGATTTGATGGGGTGAATATGTTTTGCATGTTACAGTGATGTGATTTGGGGGGGGCAAAGGGTGGAATATCATGGATTGAATTGTGTCCCCCAAAAATGTGTTTATCAGTTCGACTGGACCATGTTCCTGGTATTGTGTGATTGTCCACCATTTTGTCATCTCATGTGATTGCCCTCTGTGTTGTAAATGCTACCTCTATGATGTTAATGAGGGAGGATGGACTGCAGTTGTGTTGATGAGGCAAGACTCAAGTCTATGGGACTGGACTGTGTCTTGAGCTGGTTTCTTTTCAGATTTAAAAGAGAGGAGTGAGCAAAGAGACATGGGGACCCCATACCACCAAGAAGGCAGTGCCAAGAGCAGAGCGTGTCCTTTGGACCTGGGGTTCCTGCATGGAGAAGCTCCTAGTCCAGGGGAAGATTGATGAGAAGGACCTTCCTCCAGAGCTAACAGAGAGAGAAAGTCCTCCCCTGGAGCTGACACCCTGAATTTGGACTTTTAGCCTACTTTACTGGGAGGAAATAAATTTCTCTTTGTTAAAGCCATCCACTTGTGGTATTTCTGTTATAGCAGCACTAGATAACTAAGACATGCACCATTCTCACAATTGTTATTATGCTTGAGCCCATTGTTGCAGCCACTGTGTTAATCCATCTCATTGAGGGTCTTCTTCATTTTCGCTAACTGCTTTATCAAGCATGATGTCCTTCTCCAGGGATTGGTCCCTCCTGATAATGTCCAAAATATGTGAGAGGAAGTCTTGCCATTCTTGCTTCTAAGGAGCATTTTGGCTGTACTTCTTCCAACACAGATTTGTTCAGTCTTCGGCAGTCTGTGGTATATTCAGTATTCTTCACTAACATCGTAATTCAAATGCATCAATTTTTCTTCGGTCTTTCTTATTCATTGTCCAACTTTCGCATTAGTATGAGGCAATTGAAAGTATCAGGGCTTGGGTCAGGCACACCGTAGTTCTCAAAGTGACATCTTGGTTTTTTAAAACTTTATAGAGGTCTTTTGCAACAGATTTGCCCAGTGCAACGCATCATTTGATTTCTTGACTGCTGCTTCCATGGGCGTTGATTGTGGATCTGAGTAATATGAAATCCTTGACCGCTTCAATCTTCTCCCCGTTTATTATGATGTTGCTTACTGGTCTAGTTGTGAGGATTTTTGTTTTCTTTATGTTGAGGTGCAATCCGTACCGAAGGCTGTAGTCTTTGGTCTTCGTGAATAAGTGCTTCAAGTCCCCTTTGTCTTTCAGCAAGCAAGATTGTGTAATCTGCATATTGCAGGTTGTTAATGAGTCTTCGTCCAATCCTGAGGCCATATTCTTTATACAGTCTAGCTTCTTGGATTATTTGCTCAATGTACAGATTGAATAAGTATGGTGAAAGAATACAACCCTGACACACACCTTTCCTGATTTTAAACCTCACGGTATTCCCTTGTTCTGTTCAAACTAATGCCTCTTGGTTTATGTATAGGTTCCTCATTAGCACAATTAAGTGTTCTGGAATTCCCATTCTTCATAATGTTAACCATAATTTATGATCCATGCAGTGAAATGCCTTTGGAGAGTCAGTAAAACACAGGTAAACATCTTTTTTGTATTTTCTGCTTTCAGCCATGATCTATCTGACGTAAGCAATGATATCCCTCTTTCTACATCCTCTTCTGAATCCAGCATTTAAGCAAAGGCAGAAAAAGAGGAAAAAGGGAACAAAGAACCATTAAGACAAATAGAAAACAACAGAATGGTAAAATTAAACCCAGCCGTATTGATATATATACTGAATATAAATGGTTTACATATTCAAATTAAAAGGCAAAGACAGAGTGAGTAAGAAAGGCAACACTCAGTCATATGATGTCTGTAAGAAATGCACTTTGAAGTTGAAGGTACATTAAAAGTGAAAGAATGAAAATGATATGCCATGGAAACCCTTATTAGAAAAAAACTGGAGTGGCTATATCATATCAGACAAAATAGACATACGAACAAAGAATATTCCCAGAGATAAAGGAGACTTTTTCATAATGATTAAAGGGTCAGTTCATCAAGAAGACCATAGCAGAGCTTCAAAATACATGAAGGTGAAAACAAACTGGAAGGAGAAATAGTTCTAACCATCACAATTTATTAAGACACTGTCTTAGGCTGGGCTCTCTAGAGAAGCAAAACCCGTAAAACATATAAATATATATATGTAGAGAGAGAGATTTATATCAAGTAAACAGCTCACGCAGTTGTAGAGGCTAGAATGTCCCAAGTCCATGGATCAGGGTAGAGGCCTCTCCCAAGTCACGCAGTTGCAGAAGCTGGCAAGCCCAAGATCGGCAAGTCAGAGAGCAGTACCCCCGCTCACAGGCTGTGAAGGTTGACAAACTTCAAGATTGGCAGGCAAGACCACACGGTTTCTCCTGATTCACGTAGCTGCAGGGGCTGGCGAACCCAAGATCAGCAGTTCAGAGTGTAGGGCTCTGTTCACAGGCTGTAAAGATTGACGAATCCCAAGTTTGGCAGATAACCTGACAGCTGAGGTCCGAAGAACCGGAGATGAGACAACAGGAGGCAGCCGTAGGATCCAGGGTTAGCAAAAAGCCAAAACGTCTGGTTATGTTCAGATGCAGCCCACATCCCCAAGGAGACTCCCTTTCATCTGATTGGCTACTCATAGTATATTCAGTCATGGGAGTGATCACATTAAAACACTGAGGGTCATGACGCAGCCAAGTTGACACACAATCTTAACCATCACAGACACTCTTGTCTTAATAAATTCTGGAAAAAGTGGGAAGAAAGGAGGGATGTAGAAAACTTGGACATCATCACCCAGATTGACCAATTGACGTTTATAGAACACTCCACCAGTAACAGCAGAATATGCCTTCTTTGCCATACAAATGGAACATTCACTAAGATAGACCATACGCTGATCCATAAAACAAGTCCCGATAAATTTTAAATCAAAGAGTTACCTGACTGTAACAGAATTAAATTAGAAATCAGTAGCAACAAGATATCTGTAAAATCTCCAACTATTTGGAAATTAAACAACATCTAAATAACTCAAAATGTCATAAGAAATCATAGGAAAATTAGAAAATACTGTGAACTGAACGAAAATGGAAACACAACATCCCAGAATTCATGAGACAGGACTAAAGTACTGTTTAGAGGAAATTATAGCTTCAAATACATACAAAACAAGAAAAATTTAAAATCAGTGATCTTAGTTTCTACCTTAAAAAGCTAGTAAAACCAAGAGCAAGTTAAACCAATGTAAATAGAAGAAAAAAAATAATAAAAACTAAAGTGGAAATCATTGAAATAGAAAATAGAGACAATAGAGAAATTAAAAATATCCAAAAGCTAGATATTTGAATAATTAAACTGATAATTCTGTTTAGCTGTCAAGGAAAAAGAAAGAGAAAATATATATTACCTATATTGGGAATGAAAGAAGGGACATCACTACAGATCACTTTCACTGTCAGCAAGTAAGGCTGTGTCATCTGCATATCACAGGTAGTTAGACTGCTGCTTTTGTGGGGGAGCCCTGATGGCACAGTGGCTAAGCATTCAGCTGTTAACCAAAAGGTCTGCAGTTGGAATCCACTAGCCCTTGAAAACCCTATGGGGCAGTTCTACTTTGTCTTGTAGGGTTGCTATGGGTCAGAATCGACTCAGCTGCAGTGAGTTTGGTTTTTTGGTGGCTTCCATGGACATTGATTGTGGATCTAAGTAAAATAAAATCCTTGACAACTTCAGTATTTTCCCCGTTTATCATGATATTTCTTATTGGTCCAGTTGTGAAGATTTTTGTTTTCTTTATGTTAAGGTGTAATCCATACTGAAGGCTGTGGTCTTTGATCTTCATCAGTAAGTGCTTCAAGTGCTCTTCACCTTCAGCAACCAGGGTTGTATCACCTGTATATCACAGGTTGTTAATGAGTCTTCCACCAGTCCTGATGCTCTGTTCTTCATCATGTAGTCCAGCTTCTTGGATTATTTGCTCAGCATACAGATTGAATAAGTATGGTGAAAGGGTACAACCCTGACACATGCCTTTCCTGATTTTAAATCATGCAGTATCTCCTTGTTCTGTTGGAACGACTGTTGGTCTTTGCGCAGGTTCCACATGAGCATAATTAGGTGTTCTTCCTCTTCTGAATCCGGCTTGAATTTTTAGCAGTTACCTGTCAATGTATTGTTGTAACTGTTTTTGAATTATCTTCAGCAGAATTTTAGTTTGGTGTTATATTAATGATATCATTTGATAATTTCCACATTGTGTTGGATCATCTTTCTCTGGAATGGGTGCAGATATGGTTCTCTTCCATTCGGTTGATTAGGTAGCTGCTTTTCAAATTTCTTGGCATAAACAAGTGAGTATTTCCAGCATTGCATCTGTTTGTTGAAGCATCTCAATTGATATTCATCCCATCAATTCCTGGAGCTTTGTGTTCTGCTGTTGCCTTCAGTGCAGCTTGGACTTCTTCCTTCAATACCATCAGTTCTTGAGAATATGCTACCTCCTGAAATAGTTGAACGTCAACCAGTTCTTTTTCATACAGTGAATCTGTGTATTCCTTCCATCTTCCTTTGATGCTTCCTGCATCGTTCAAATTTTTGCCCATCAAACCCTTCAGAATTACAACTTGAGACTTGAATTTTTTTTCTTCAATTCATTCAGCTTGAGAAATGCCAAGTGTGTTCTTTCTATTTTCTAATTCCAGGTCTTTACACATTTCATTATAATACTTTATTTTTCTCAAGCCACCCTTTGAAATCTTCTGTTCAGCTCTTTTACTTCATTTCTTCCTTTCCCTTTAGCTACGCTATGTTCAGGAGCAAGTTTCAGTGTGTCTTCTGACATACATTTTCATCTTTTCTTTGTTTTCTGTCTTTTTAATGACCTTTTTATTCTTCGTGTATGATGTCCTTGATTTCATCCCACAACTTGTCCCGTCTTAGATCACTAGTGTTCAGTACGTCCAATCTATTCTTGAGATGGTTTCTAAATTCAGATGGGATATACTTAAAATCACACTTTGGCTTTTGTAGACTTGTTTTAATTTTCTTAAGCTTCAGCTTGAACTTACATATGAGCAATTGATGGTCTGTTCCACAATTGGCCCCTGACCTTGTTCTGACTGATGATATTGAGCATCTCCATCGTCTCTTTCCACAGATGTAGTCGATCTGATTCCTGTATATTCCGTCTGACGAGGTCCATGTGTATAGTCACTGTTATTATGTTGTTGAAAAAAGATACTTGCAATGAAGAAGTTGCTGGTCTTTCAGAATTCTATCCTGTGATCTCCTGTGTCATTTCTGTCACCAAGGCCGTATTTTCTAACTACTGATCCTTCTTGTACCCAACTTCCCATCTCAATCACAAGTAATTATCAGTGCATCTTGATAGCATGTTTGAATAATTTCAAACTGCAGATGTTGGTAAAAATCTTTAGTTTCTTCATCTTTGGCATTAGTGGTTGGTATGTAAATTTGAATAATAGTCATATTAACTGGTCTACTTTGTAAGCATATGGATATTATCCTATCACTGACAGCATTGTATTTCAGGATAGATCTGAACGTTAGTAGTGCCTTTTCTTCATAATAGATAAAAGTGGAAATAACCCAAATGTCCATCGATACGAGAAGGTGGTATATTCATAATCAGAAATGAAAAGAGATAAAGTACTGACACATGCTACAACTTGGCTGAGTCTCAAAAACATGCTGAAGAACAGAATCAAAAGACTTTATATGATTTCATTTATATTATAGAACAGACAAAAATACATCTATAATGACAGCAAGCAGATAGTGATTGCGTAGGACTGGGTGATGAGAGGCATTGACTGCAAAGAGGCACAGGGAACTTTTGGGGGGTGATGGAAATGTTGTATATCTTGATTTGGTTGTGGTTCCATGGGAGTGTAGCCTGAGTGGTGCAAACCATTAAGTGCTCCACTACTAGCTGAAAGCTTGGTGGTTCGAACCCTCCCAGAGACTCCTCAGAAGACGGGCCTGGCAGTCTGCTTCCAAAATGTCACAGCCTTGAAACCCTACAGAGCAGTTCTACTCTGCACACATAAACAGGGTCACCATGAGTTGGAGTCGACTCGATGGCAACCAATACCAACGGACAGGGTCAGTTGCAGTTCTCTTAAGTTGTACCTCAGTGAAGCTCTTTTTTCAAATAAAGAAAACAGCATCAGGCGAAGGGAGGATTGTGAGGAGCATGGCGTTTGGTTTTAGAAGTTTCTTTTGGCAACTGTGGTAATTCTGTTAGTAATCCCTAGGTGACACATGGGGTCCCCGTAAGTTCCAAATGGACTCAGTGGCAACTAAAGACAACTACAGCAGCTCTAAGGCTTTGCCTCCACTTAGCTTCATATTAAAGTCACCTGGAAAATTTAAAGCACTGATGCCCAGGCCTCACCGCAGGGGTTCTGATTCATTTATTCTGGGCTTGGGGCCAAGGCATTGACTGGTACCTTTTGAAACCTCCCCAGGTAAGTCTAATGTGAAGCCAAGGTTGAGAACCACTGGTCTCGACTTTGTTCTGAGTTTATTGCTCTACAGAGTTTACCCCTCTCAGGTGACCCTTCAAAATGCAGGCCACCTGCTTTCTTGTTGCTTCTTGAGTTAATTGTTCTCTAGTGTTGGGGACTGAAGCAACGTCTCAATCTTGAAATGCCCGGTATTAAGCTGCACAAACCCCTTGGAAATTAATGCAGTACAAAGATAAATGGTAATAAATTTCTATGGGACTTAGAATATAGCTGCTGTGTAAGGCAGAAGGCAGCAGAAGAGTAGGGTGGAAGTCATTCTCCCATAGGTCCATCCCAGCTCATGGACGGTCGGGAAATAACATGGCACTGACTTAGAGTCACCCATGTCGCCCGTATTTCTTGTGATTGTAGAAGTAAATCTTTATATTCTTCGAACTTTTCTTAAGTACAACTAGTTGTTGGTGAGGGATTACTGTGTCCAGCTCTTTTCAAGTGTGGATAGGAAAGGAAACCTCTGGAATCTCAGAACCAAGCAAAAATAGCATTCCAAATAGCTGCCATTTCTTGTGCTCTTATATGTTGGGCACCGTGATGAATTCTTCCTCTGTAATCCTCCTGAGTAAGCTTCAACATTTGTAGTACCCCCTTAACATAAGAAAATCTAGACATAATGAAGTCAGAAACCTCCCTAAGATCATGCAGTTAAAAGGCTGAGCTGGAGTTCAAGTGTAGGTCTGTGTGACTGTTCCCTAAGAGGGAGAGGGGTGGCAGTCGAGTCCCTTTGGGTGGATGTGTGCCTTCACCTGACACAGGACAATCTATTTCATCCAGCAGCCTTCTGGGTCTCAAGCTTCTGCAGAGTTGGCTGCCTAAGGATGGCTTGGCTCCATCACTAAGTGGAAACCTGGAGTGAGGGTTGCCACACTGGGGCTGCTCGTTCATTACCTTCAGAGCGCTGACTCTGTTGGTCTCTTTCTTGAGGAGCTGTGTTCTGAGCACATTTTGCCAAATGTCAGTTAGACTGGATTCAATATATATGTAAATATGAGATTCAGTCCTAAGTTGGTATTGTGCTCTTGCCTTTCTGCAGATTTTTGTGTTTACTATTCAGCATGAGGGCAGCCAGAATAATTGAGGCTCTGTTTTCTGCCACCCCAGTATATCTTCCTCCAGGAGCTTAGATATGATTTCTAGAGTTGGGCCTGTATGCCTTGAAGAGTTCATTGTCTGAGATTATTGGCTAAGTAAGGTAGGAGAGAACAATTAGCAAGTCAGTTAATTGTCTTTCTGTTTACACTTTATTTCCGGAGGCTAAATGTTAGTTTGTTTAAGCCATGCTTGCTGTCTTGCTGAGAGTGTTAACATGTGAAAGCGTTGACTGAGCTTGGCTCCTTGATGGGAACTATGATTTGTGACTCATTTATTATGGGGCTAGAATCAGTTCCCAACATGTTAGGTAACTTCCTTGTTTTATGAAGTGCGAACAGAAGAAAACTTGTTAATGTCCTAATTGTTCTTCCCTGCCCCAGACCTGGCTCCACACATGGAGCTGCAACAGTGAACTTCAGCTTTGTAATAACACACTTGTGTTATGTTGGTCACCGCTCCTGAAGGTGCTGCATTGATGTATGCTTTTCCTAGTGGCCTTCACCTGTGTTCGTTCATAAGGTGTATAATTATGTGTTGCCATAAAGCCACTGTCATCCTTGTCTAGGTCATTTATGTTATAAACATTTAATGAATTTCTATAAAATGTTGTCTTCTATCATTTTATAATGTAGCTGTATGACTGAGAAATACTTATCCAGGAAAGCATACCCTCAGTTTAGCCTCAATTCTAGTGGAATCATGATTTTCAAGAACTCATTAATTCACTCTTACTGCCTGTTTAAATTTCAGTTTTTAGAGTGTAATTTCATGTCCTTCAAAGAAAATCTTACGCATTCAGCATTTCTCAGAATTCTTTTTTTTTTCTCCAGAAAGTGAGATGTTTCTCTTGCATTGAGTAATGAATCCTGAACACTTGTATTTCTCACCCATCAAAAAGTGAAAATTATAAACAGTTTTGCCTAATGCAAAGTATAATTGTCAGCTCAGCTCTGTGAAACTTATCTTCTGGTTTCCTCATGCTGTCAGGAGCTGCCTCTTAGACTCGCTGCTCCAGCCAGCTGAACGTCTCCGCTTAGCACTGGTGTTACCAGCCATCACCCCTGTTGCCGCTGCTCTTCACCGAGCATTCACGCCTCCTCCTGTGGATAGTCCTGCACTTCATACTCACACTCACTTCTTGAAGTGTTGACCCTTCCATCCCCTGTTATGGATTGAATTCTGTCCCCCAAAAAAATGTGTGTCAACTTGGCTACTTAGTGATTCTCAGTACTGTGTGGTTGTCCACTACTTTGTCATCTGATATGATTTTCCTCTATGTTGTAAATCCTACCTCTATGATGTTAATGAGGGGGAAGTAGCGGCACTTATGTTAATGAGGCAGAACTCAGTCTACAAGGTTAGGTTGTGTCTTAAGTCAATCTCTTTTGAGACATAAAAGAGAAGGGTGAGCAGAGAGACATGGGGATCTCATGCCGCCAAGAATGAAGTGCCAGGAGTAGAATGCGTCCTTTGGACCCAGGGTCCCTGTGCTGAGATGCTCCGAGACCAGGGGAAGATTGATGATAAGGACCTTCCTCCAGAGCTGACAGAGAAAGAAAGCCTTCCCCTGCAGCTGGCATCCTGAATTTGGACTTCTAGCCTCCTAGACTGTGGGAGAAAAAATTTCTCTTTGTTAAAGCCATCCAGTTGTGGTATTTCTGTTATAGCAGCACTAGATGACTAAGACATCCCCATTTTACGGATTAGGGAACTCAGCCTTAGAGTGAAGTGGCCCAAGGCTTCATGGCTTGATCATGGTGGAGCCATGCTCTGACCCACGGTCTGGCCCCACAGCACTTGCTTCTCAGTCCCCGTGCTGTGCTGCCTCCATGTAGCTTCTCACCCCCAGCTTCCATGCCTGCTTCGCCTGCCTGAAAAGCTCTCCACAGCCCCCATGACCTGTCTGTTTAATTCTTGTTCGTTTCTCTCATCTCGGGCTAAATGCCACTTCATCAGGAAGGCCTTCCCTCTGAGCCTCACATTGTTCTCCCTCCTGAACCAAACCCTGAGCGCAGCACCAAGCTTGGTCTGGCGCAGAGGTGCACCACGTTCAGGAAGGGTCGGGGCGCGTGTTCACAGACACCACAGGGCCAGTTGGTATTCCTTCTTTTCTGTGCCAGTCCTTGCTCCCCTTTTCTGGGTCTTTCCTCCTCTCGTGTCAGTATCTGTGGGGAGGCGGATGCACTTGGCAGAAGCTCTCCTTTTCCATTCGGAGACTGTATGGTTGGCACTCCCGTCCTGCTGGTAGGTTAGCAGAGGAGGGGTGAGGATGTGAGGGCCACATTGGGAAGCTTTAGGTGCAGTCTTGGCAGTGGCCACTGCTGACTTGGCCACAGAACTTCCCTGGTGCGTCTGTAACACATGATCCCCCCGAGACCAGCCCTGCCTGGTGGTCTAACTCTCTACGCCAGTGCTTCTCAAATTATCTATGAGGAAGAACAGCTTATTTTCCCCTAAACCATCCTAGACTAATATTTTTATAAAATATAATACAAATGAATTACTAGAAAAATGAAATTTTTAAAAAGACAGAGAAATTGCAAGCCCAAAATGTATTATGAGATTCTACAGGCGTAGCATAACTGTCGAATTGCTAGAGAAGTTCCTCGACTCCTCCTTGCCAGTGTCTGTTCTGGCAGACTGACAGCTGTCTCCGACCTCACTCTGGGTGGTACTTGTTAGGTAGGTGCCCCAAGGCAGAATACTGAACTTCTGAGTCTTACTTCCTGTATCTGTAAAATGGAGTGAGTAGTACTTACCCTGGCATTGTCAGAGATCATTGAAGTGCCTGTCGTTGCCTAGGACATACTAAACAACTACAGCAGCCGGTCGCTATCGTGTCACTTCTGACTCATGGTGACTCCGTGTGTGTGTCCGAGTAGAACTGTGCTCAGTAGGGTTTTCAGTGGCTGGTTTTTTGGAAGTAGATTGCCAGGCTTTCTTCTGAAGAAACAAACCAAATATCCATCAGCTGATGAGTGAATAAACAAAATGACCGTGCAAAGTAAACACACAATGGACTATTATTCAGTCAGAAAAATGAGTGAAGTGCCCATACATACAGCATAGGGAAACCTTGAAAACTTCTGCTAAGTCAGAGAAGCCAGACGTAAAAGGCCACATACTGTCTGATTTCATTTCTGTGAAATGTCCAGAATAGGCAAATCCATAGAGACAGAACGTAGATTAGTAGTTGCCAGGGGCTAGGAGAAATGAGGACTAGCTGCTAAATGGGTATGAGGTTTCTTTTCGGAGTAATGAAAGTGTTCTACAATGAGATGGTGGAGATGGATACACAGCTCTGTGAATATGCTAAAAACACTGAAATGTATGCTTGACAAGAATGAATTTTGTGGCATGAATTTTATCAAAGTGAAATTATTAAAAAAGATACAGTTGTGATACAGTGCATAGGCTTGTGCAGACAGAGTTTCATTGAGAGGCATAGTTTTGATGGAGATTCCCAGCAATAGGATGACTGGGTCTGAGAGGAGATACACAGGTGATGTTGCTTGCTACAGGTTGCCCAGGTCCCTTCCGTGGAGGGTGTGCCTTTCTTTAGCATTCACTCCAGCGGCATGGGAGCGCCTGTTTCCCGAGAGCCTCGCCAGCAGAGTGTCTGGTCACACTTGGTTCTTTGCCAGCTTGATAGGTGAGAAATAGTATCTCAATGTAACTATAATCTGCCTTTCTCTTATTAGGAGCAGAGGCTGAACATATTCTGATAGTCCGTCTGCATTTCGTTTTCTGTGCCATTTGTTCATATCTTTCGTCCCTTTTTCTGCTGGATTGATGGTCTTTTTTTCTCAATTTTTAGAAGTCTTTATGTATTAAACTTTTCCTCTGATCGCTTTCAAATAATTTTCCCAGGTTTTTTTTCTTTTTTTTTAATACAGTCAAATTTAAAAGTTTCCCTTATTGCATCTGGATTTGGAATCCTAGTTAGGAAAGCTTTTCCTACCCACTGCTTATGAAAGGAATTCAGTTGTCTTCTTCTCGTACTGATACGTTTTCATTCTTTAGGTTGAGGTGTTGGATCAGTCTGGAATTTATCATGGTGAACAGTGTTAGAAACAGATCCATTTTTATCCTTTTATCCAGTTGCCCCCACATTTTTGAGGAAGGGTGAAAGAAAACCAAGTATCACTTTTTCTTTAAATGTCTGTTTTTTAAGTATTTCTGTGTTGATATCTGTGTTTCATGTATGTGTTCCAGATAATTGCACAAAAAACATTATACCAGTGAGTGAGGAAATAAAAAAGAGAAGAATATCATCTATAATCTCCATCCTTAACCAGGCTGTTTTCAACATGGGTGGTTAACTTTGTCTTTTCCATTCTAGGTGAATGAGCTGGACGGCATTCCGTTGATCCTGGACAACTGCAGCATTGATGACAGTAACCCCTGTATCCTTGCATGTGACACATGGGGCCTTAGCTTAGCAAGTCCCTTTTCCTGGTGCTTATTCAGTACGTAGCTGCCTGGCTGGCTGATTTCTAAGAATGAAACCACTTTTTTGAGGTTATGGCGCTGAAATATCATTCCTGTAAACTTCTGCAGTGTAGTTAGCTGAATTTTTCAAGGTGGATAGGATATTCCAAACCAGCATGCTACTAAGGCGTGCCTTAAACTCTAGGGCAGAGACAGCTAATCCATGGTCCCAGGGATGCATGTCACCATGTCATCTTTCCAAACTGTGGCTGGGGACCCTGGGGTAAATGGGAAGAGTTATATGATTTTTTACTATAGAGATTGATTTTTTACTATAGAGATTGAGTACCCAGTGCTTGGAAGAACTCCGTGGCCACATAGAAAGGTGAGGGCCATCTTACTCCCCAGCAATAGGGAGGAGCATTGCAGTGGCGCCAAGGTCTCATTTCTGAGAGATTCTGTGTTGCGACCCTCTGCTGCTGAAGCTGGGAATTCCGGCTCTTGACCTTATCTGGGCTGGCCACCCTTGCTGGTGGGTGTCCTCCAAGAACTTGCTTGCTTCCTCCCACTTGATCAGGTTGACTCCCTGAAACAAGCTGATTTGGTACAGTGATGAGACCAGGGACCAGGCACCGCCTGGTAGGTTTGAGAGATTGCCCACTGTTCAATGTCAGGAACCTCCCTGATGAGAACCAGGCTCTGGTCACTATGTGACCTTGTGCTGATGGCATTGGGGAGGGGTGAATCGGGCCATTGTGAGGACTTTGGGGTGTGACCCTGTGGAGGCAGTGAGGACCCCAGCCTAGGACAGGAGAATGGGGAGGAGAGGCATTTTGAAGTAAGTTCTCATCACTGTGGCTTCTGTCAAGAAGAGAAGAGGAACTGATGGAAATTATGTGTTTCAAAGTAAGTAGATTGAGAAACGCTTATTTGTGTCATCTGTCTGATTAATAATAGAAAAAACCTCTTTTAAAGAGCACAGCAGCTTACAAGATCAGTCAAGGACAGATGAACGAGCCTCTCAGGGTAAAACAGTTGGTTCACTGCGTCGCATTCTCGTCGGGTACTACAGGCCGTGCTTGTTACAGTTTGTGAAATACTCCCCCCCAAAAAAAAGGAAGAGGAAAGAAGAAAGCTGTTCCCGCGATCACAGGGAAACAGGAACAGGGTTCAAGTGCAGTTGCATGTGTTGTATTTTCTGATAGAAAGGGTGATTTATTATGAAAAAATAGATTTACCAGCACTTTTACTTTTATGTTCCCTGATTTGCCCTTCTGGTGAAGAGGTTTTCATCACTAGTCTTTGGCTTTTAACAAAGACCAGGAAATAAAAAGGCGAGTACCCAAGTGCATTGTAGATCTACAGATATGCTGCGTACAGTGCACTACAGAGTCTTTGATTTTGGTATCTTCCTTCCCAGATAATCCATCTATTCATTCACTTCTTCCTTCATGAAACAATTTATTCAGTCCTTACCATGTGTTTGCACGTTATCTTGTTGGGTGTCATCGAGTTGATTTTCTGACATAGCAGCCCCATGTGACAGAGTACCACTGCCCCATATGGTTTCCTAGACTGTAATCTTTATGGGAGCATATCTCCAGCTCTTTCTCCTGTAGAGCCTCTGAGTGGGTTTGAACTGCCAACCTTTTGGTTAGCAGCAGAACACTTAACCATTGCACCACCAGGACTCTTTGATATTACTATTGTCATCGCCATTTTATAGATGAGGAAATAAGCTGAGAGGCCAGTGATTGTCCAGAGGGTCAGAACCAGAATTTAAACTTGTGTCTGCCTGATCCTTAGCCACTTTCCTGTCCTGCCTCTGTATGAGGCACTGGCAGGGGATGGAGCACATACAGAGAAATGACACTAACATATTCATGCAGCAGAGAAATTATACAGAATTACAGATTTAAAAAATTTATACAGATAGCTGGTTATTATGATAATATAATGAAATATTGCAAGACCCCAGAATCTACTCTGAATCATCAAGAAAATATAAAATATCATAACAAGTATGTTTAGAATTCTATGTATTCAGTCATTTTTGGAATTTTCTTTACTAAAGCTTAGATTTTAAAGACATATAAAATAGGTGTAGTGAGGTATGAGATATGTACTGAAATATCAAGAGCAAAGGGAAAGTGATGGTTACGTGGTAAGAAATGAGGACGAATTCTAGCTCAGTGATACAATTCTTAGACGTGAGCCATAATTTAAAACCTGGGGTTCCTACTTATTCTTGTTGTTAGTTGCCGTTGAGTCGACTCCTACTCAAAGCAACCTTATGTATAATAGAATGAAACATTGCGGGGTCACACGCCATCTTCCTGGTAACCAAAGGAAATAGGGACATAATACACATTACAAAATTTACCCTGTACCATAGAGAACATCAAGCTCATGCTCTGTCCATGCTGGCCTGTTTGTCTGCTCCAGCTCCTGCTCACAGCCAGATTTTCCAAAGAATTTTCTAATTGCTCTGACTTTACCTCCTCACCTCCATTGACTTTTCTTTTTCCTTATATATTTTTCTTGTTATATTATTTATCAAAATAATACATATATATGGGGTTGGGGTGTGTGTGTGTGTGTGTGTGTGTGTGTGTGTGTGTGTGTTGAATATACCTGTAAGTATATAGGTACAGCATTTGTCATTTCTGCAGTCTTCACAAATACGGTTTATGTTTTTTTAATGCTGAAAGACATTTAATGGGGGAAAGATGTCTCAGGCCCCACCCTCCAAACACTTCAATTCAGTCTCTTAATGATTTCTTCTAGTAGTTGCTTTTATTTATCCAAATAATATGTGATTTACTATTGCCTGCATATTAATGAGGCAGAACATCTTCTAAAATGTTTATTTGCCGTGTGGGTTGTGTGTGTGTGTGTGTGTGTGTGTGTGTGTGTGTATACGTGTACAATGTGCTTGATCAAATCTTTTGCCTGTTTTTCCAACGGGTTATCTGTCTTTTTCTTGTTTATTTGTAATTGATCTTTATGTATTCTAGATATAAGTTCATCAGTTACACATGTATTGCTGATATTTTCTTTCTCCCATTCTATGGCTTATCTTATTTTCCTTACAGTTTCTTTTGATTAACAGAATTTAATTTAGCCAGTTCTGTGGCTTATCTTCTTTATAGTTTGTTTTGATTAACAGAATTTAGTCAGTTATCACTTTTCCTTTATGATTTGTGTGTGTGTGTGTGTGTGTGTGTGTGTCTCATGTAAGAAATGTTTCCCTACCCTAAAGTCCTGATCCCCCACGCGTCTGTCAGTTTGTTGTACTGTGGGGGCTAGCGCGTTGCTATGATGCTGGAAGCAATGCCACTGGTATTCAAATACCAACAGGGTCACCCATGGCGGACAAGTTTCAGCTGAGCTTCCAGACTAAGACAGGCTAGGAAGAAGGACCTGACGTTCTACTTCTGAAAAGAATTAGCCACTGAAAACTTTATGAATAGCAGCGGAACTTTGTCTGATATAGTACTGGAAGATGAGCCCCTCAGGTTGGAAGGCACTCAGAAGACGATTGGGGAAGAGCTGCCTCCTCAAAGTAGAGTCGACCTTAATGACATGGATGGAGTCAAGCTTTCGGGACCTTCATTTACTGATGTGGCACGACTCAAAATGAGAAGAAACAGCTGCAAACATCCATTAATAATCAGAACGTGGAATGTAGGAAGTATGAATCTAGGAAAATTGGAAATTGTCAGAAATGAAATGGAATGCGTAAAGATAGATATCCTAGGCATTAGTAAGCTGAAATGGACTGGTATTGGCCATTTTGAATCAGACAGTCATATGGTCTACTATGCCAGGAATGACAACTTGAAGAAAAATGGTGTTGCGTTCATTGTCGAAAAGAACATTTCAAGATCTATCCTGAAGTATAATGCTGTCAGTGATAGGATAATATCCATATCCCTACAAGGAAGACCAGTTAATATGACTGTTATTCAAACTTACGCACCAACCGCTGAGGCCAAAGAGTAATAAACTGAAGATTTTTACCAACTTCTGCAGTCTGAAATTGATCAAACATGCAGTCAGGATGCACTGATAATTACTGGTGATTGGAATGCAAAAGTTGGAAACAAGAAGGATCAGTAGTTGGGAAATATGGCCTTGGTGATAGAAACAGTGCCAGAAATGGCATGGTAGAATTTTGCAAGACCAGTGACTTCATTGCAGATACCTTTTTTCACCAACATAAACAGTGACTATCATGGACCTCGCCAGTTGGAATACACAGAGATCAAATCGAGTACATCTATGGAAAGAGACAATGGAAAAGCTCAATATTGTTAGTCAGAACAAGGTCAGGGGCCGACTGCAAATCAGACTATCAATTACTCATGTGCAAGTTCAAAATGAAACTGAAGAAAATTAGAGCAAGTTGGTGAGAGCTGAAGTATGACCTTGAGTATATCCTGTCTGAATTTAGAGACCATCTCAAGAATAGATTTGACACACTGAACACTAATGATCAAAGACCAGACAAGTTGTGGAATGACATCAAGGACATCATAGGTGAGGAAAGCAAGAGGTCATTAAAAAGACAGGAGAGAAAGAAAAGATCTAAATGGATGTCAGAAGAGACTCTGAAACTTGCCCTTGAATGTTGAGTAGCTAAAGCAAAAGGAAGAAATAATGACGTAAAAGAGGTGAACAGAAGATTTCAAAGGGCGGCTTGAGAAGACAAACTAAATTGTTATAATGACATGTGCAAAGAGCTGGAGATAGAAAACCAAAAGGGAAGAACACGCTAAGCATTTCTCACTCTTAAAGAACTGAAGAAAAAATTCAAGCTTTGAGTTGCGATTCCAAAGGATTCTACAGGGAAAATATTAAACGACAAGGGAAGCATCAAAAGAAGATGGAAGGAATACACAGAGTCACTATACCAAAAAGAATTGGTTGACGTTCAACCATTTCAGAGGTAACGTATGATCAGGAACCGATGGTATGGAAGGAAGAAGTCATGCTGCACTGAAGGCACTGGCAAAAAACAAGGCTCCGGGAAAGGACGGAATGTCAACCGAGATATTTCAACAAATGGATACAGCACTGGAAGTGCTCACTTGTGTGTGCCAAGAAATTTGGAAGACAGCTACCCTGCTTGGCCAACCGACTGGAAGAGATCCATATTTATGCCTTTTCCCAAGAAAGGTGATCCAGCCAAATGTGGAAATTATCAAACAATATCATTAATATCAGACGCAAGCAAAATTTTATTGAAGGTCATTCAAAAGCGGCTGCACAGTGTATCAGGAGGGAACTCCTGGAAATTCAAGCTGGTTTTAGAAGAGGACGTGGAACCAGTGATATCATAGCTGATGTCAGATGGATCCTGGCTGAAAGCAGAGAATACCAGAAGGATGTTTATCTGTGTTTTATTGACTATGCTAAGGCATTCGACTGTGTGGATCGTAACAAATTACGGATAACATTGTGAAGAATGGGAATTCCAGAACACTTAATTATGCTCATGAGGAATCTGTACATGGATCAAGAGGCAGTCATTTGAACAGAAGAAGGCGATACTGCATGGTTTAGAGTCAGGGAAGGTGTGTGTCAGGGTTGTTATCCTTTCACCATACCTACTCAGTCTGTATGCTGAGCAAATAATCCAAGAAGCTGGACTGTATGAAGAAGTACATACAGGATTGGAGGAATAAGACTCATTAACAATCTGCATTATGCACATGACACAGGCTTGCTTGCTGAAAGTGAAGAGGACTTGAAGCACTTACTGATGAAGATCAAAGATCACAGTCTTCAAAATGGATTACACCTCAACATAAACAAAACAAAAATCCTCACAACTGGACCAGTAAGCAACATCATGATAAACGGAGAAAAGATTGAGGTTGTCAAGGACTTCATTTTACTTGGATCCGCAATCAACACCCATGGAAGCAGCAGTCAAGAAATAAAAGGACACATTGCATTGGGCACATCTACTGCAAAAGACCTCTTTTAAGTGTTGAAAAGCAAAGATACCACCTTGAGGACTAAGGTGCGCCTGACCAAGCCGTGGTGTTTTCAGTCACCTCATATGCACGCCAAAGCTGGACAATGAATAAGGAAGACTGAAGAAGAACTGACGCCTTTGAATTGTGGTGTTGGTGAAGAATATTGAATAAATATACCATGGACTGCCAAAAGAACAAACAAATCTGTCTTGGAAGTAGTACAACCAAAATGCTGCTTAGAAGCAAGGATGACGAGATTACTTCTCATGTACTTTGGACGTGTTATCAGGAGGGATCAGTCCCTGGAGAAGGACATCTTGCTTGGTAAAGTCGAGGGTTGGTGAAAAAGAGGAAGACCCTTAATGAGATGGATTGACACAGTGGCAACAATGGGCTCAAGCATAGCAACAATTGTGAGGATGTTTCATTCTGTTGTGCATAGGGTTGCAGTGAGTTGGAACCAACTCAACGGCACCTAACAACAGCAAAGTCATGATGATAATCTATATTATCTTCTGAATCCTTTATAATTTTCCCTTTTAATTTAAGTCTATAATTTACTTGGAGTTGATTTTTGGGTGTGGCATGAATAGGGGTCCTTTTTTTTTTTTTTTTTCCATATGGATACACAATCATCCCAGCACTAATTATTGAAAAGAACATGCTTTGTCTATTGTAGTGTCACCATTGTCATAAATCAAGTATCCTTATGTGTGTGGGTCTGTTTTTGGACTGTTTTCTATTGTTCTCTTTGTCTGTTCTTGTGCCAATACCACAGTATTAATGACTGTGGTAGTCATTGATATCAGTCAAGTAAGTCTTTTCAATTTGTTTCTCCTCTTCTTTAAAAGCATTATTACTATTTTTGAAAGTAGTTTTTAAAAAGTATTAAAAGTATTATGACTATTTTTGGTGATTTGTATTTCTACATAAAAATTTTAGAATCAGGTAGTGAAATTCTAAACAGTCATCCTCATGTGCTCACACATGTACCGGCTCACACAAACAGGAGATCACCATCAATAAAAATGATTTAAAATGCCCTCATATCAGATTGTTTGGTGAAATTGCATTACTCAAATCAATTTGATGAGAATTAACATCTTAACAATATTGAGTCTTCTAACCTACGTACATGGTATATTTAGGCTAATAAATTTTCAGGTTTTGTTCTTTGTACTTCTTTAGCGTCATCACACGGATTTTGCTGTGTATTATTTTTGTTTCCATTAATTTAAAAATATTTTCTAATTTATATTATGATTTCTTTTTTGATTAGTTTCTTAATTTCTAAACAAATAGAAATTTTCTAGTTATCTTTTGGAGATTGACTTCTAGTATAGATGCATTATGATTGGAGAACATATACTCTATGTCTTTTATCCTGTGAAATTTATTGAGACTTGCTTTATGACCCCGTGTATGGTCAGTTTTTGCAAATGTTCTATATATATTTGAAAAACATGTATATTCTCCTGTAAAACATACAGTATTTTATAGATGTACGTTAGGTTAAGTTTACAAATGGCAGTGTTTAAAACTTTATGTTTTTGTTGATATTTTGTTTATTCTTATTTATCAATTGCGAAGAGAGGTATTTTAAAATACCACACTGTGATTGTGGATTTGTCTTATTGTCTTAGTTATATAAATTTTTCCTTTGTGTGTTTTGAGGCAGTGCTATTAGATGCAAAAAGGTGCATAACAGGTCCTGAGAAATGTTCCTGTTATCATTATGAAGTGACCCTTTTTTAGCTCTAAAAATGCCTTTTGCCTTAAAGTCTTTTTCACCTAATGTTAATATAGCTACCCAAGGGTTTTTTTGTTTCTTTTTATTTTCAGTTGATATTTACCTATTATAATCTTTTCACTTCATTTATTCTCAACCTTTCTGTACCAGGTGTATCTTTGTAAACAGCATATAGTTTTTCTCTTAATCCACTGGGCCAATCTTTGCCTTTTAGCTCTAGCATTTAGCTCATTTACATTTAATGTAATTATGATAAATTTATGCTTAAGTTTCTCTATTTCTTCTTCCTATTTTATTTTCTTTCTCTCTCTTGCTTTCTTTTGGATTATTTTTACTAACCCAGTTTTTGTTCTTTTCTAGTTTAAGAGTTCTGTATTCATGTTCCATTCTGTTGCTAGTTCCCTAAGAAATTACGGTGTGCTTCATTAACTAAGCAAACTCATGTTTCTCAATCCTTTACCCCTCTTCCCAGCTAATACGAGGACCATTTACTGCCCCCAGCTTGTATGTTCTTGTTGTTGTGTATTTTAATTTTATTTTTAAAACCCCATGATACATTATTATTGTTGTTCTGTATAGTCAAGGTTTTGTTTAGACCTATCCACATATATACCACTTTTACTGACTTTTATTTCTTACATGTATTTGTCCATCTATCTGGGATCATTTTCCTTCTTCTTGAAGTCCTTCTTTTAGAATTTCCTTTAATATGAGTCCACTGGTAGAGAACTGTCTGTATTTATTTCAAAATGTTTTTCTTTTTCCTGCATTTTTTCTAATCTCTATGGAGAGTATATGCTCGGTGCCAGCATTTTGCTGGGATGGCTGTAGGATCTCAGCATTTTCATATATACACTTTCACCAAATTCCACTATCTTCAGCATAGTATCCCCACCTTCACCTATACTTGATGTCCTTTGTGCCAGATAGTCTCTGTTTTACCCTCTTCATTGAATTAGTAAATCTCCAAATCTTCTGTTCAGGTAGTGGAGGGGAGCTGAGATATCCATTTTTTAAATAAATTTACAAACCACCTTTCTATTTCAAGTTTCACCCTCACCTCCCTTTAAAGAAGTATACGTGGTCACTAGTACTTGAGTTTTGGGAGGATTCAGCGGGGCAAATTGAATTGCTTCTCAGTTTTTTTCACTGCTGACTTAGGATCAACTTTCTTGGATTTGTGTCTTAGTTATCTAGTGCTGTCTCAACAGAAATACCTCTAGTGGATGGCTTTAACAAAGAAAAATTTTCTTTCTCACAGTCTAGGAGGCTAGAAGTCTGAATTCAGGGTGCCAGCTCCAGCGGAAGGCTTTCTGTCTCTGTTGGCTCTGGGGGAAGGTCTTTGTCATCAGTCTTACTAGGAGCTTCTCAGTGCAGGGACCCTGGGTCCAAAGGACACACTTTGCTTCTGGTGCTACTTTCTTGGTCGTCTGAGGCCCCCATGTCTCTCTGCTCACTTCTCTCTTTTATATCTCAAAAGGGATTGATTTAAGACACTGTATAATCTTGTACCTTGAGTACTGGTCATTAACATACTACAAGTAATCCTGCCTTATTAACATCATAGAGGTCAGATTTACAACACATAGGAAAATCTCATCAGATTACAAAATGGTGGACAATCACACAATACTAGGAATCACGGCCTAGCCAAGTTGACACATTACTGGGGGACATAATTCAATCCATGACAGTTTGCTAAGGTAGTTGTTAGAGCCCCTACCCAACTGTGAGCCTACAACCCTGTCTGTTACTTCTTATCTGTCTGCCTTTTGGCTTCTGAAATTCTTTTTTGTCCTTGTGTATTTGTACCTTTTTAAAAAGTCCTTTTACTGTCATTTTAGTGGGGCTTCAAAGGGAGTGGAGATAAATCAATATGTTCATAAGCTTCTTCGTTTGCTTATTGACTTGAATGGAGTAAAGCTTTCGGGACCTTCATTTGCTGTTGTGGCACCACTCAGAATAAGAGGAAAACAACTGCAAACATCCATTAATAATCAGAACATGGAATGTATGAAGTATGAATCTAGGAAAATTGAAGTCGTCAGAAATGAAATGGAACACATAAAGATCGATATCCTAGGCGTTAGTGAGCTGAAATGGACTGATATTGGCCATTTTGAATCAGACAATCATATGGTCTACTATGCCGGGAATGAAATATTGAAGAGGAATGGTGTTGCTCTCATCATCAAAAAGAACATTTCAGGATCTATCCTGAAGCACAACACTGTCCGTGATAGGGCAATGTCCATACGCCTATAAGGAGCACCGGTTAGTATGACTATTATTCAAATTTATATACCAACCACTAATTCCAAAGATGAAGAAATTGAAGATTTTTACCAGCGTCTGTGGTCTGAAATTGATTAAACATGCAGTCAGGGTGCATTGATTATCACTATTGATTGGGAAGTGAAAGTGGAAAACAAAGAAGAAGGATCTATAGCTGGGAAATATGGCCTTAGTGATAGAAACCATGCTGGAGATCCCACGATAGAATTTTACAAGACCAACGACTTATTCATTCCAAATACCTTTTATCAACAACATAGTGACTGTACACGTGGACCTTACCTGATGGAAAACACAGAAATCGACTGCATCTTTGGAAAGAGATGATAGAATAGCTCAATATCAGCAGTCAGAACAGGGCCAGGGGCTGACTGCAGAACAGACCATCAGTTGCTCATAATGCAATTTTAAGTTGTATAAAATTAAAACAAGCCCACAAGAGCCAAAATACAACCTTGAGTATATCCCTCCTGAATTTGGAGACTGTCTAAAGAATAGATTTGATGCGTTGAGCACTAATGGCAGAAGACCAAACGAGTTGTGGAATGGCATCAAGGACATCGTACATGAAGAAAGCAAAAGGTCATTAAAAGGACGTAAAGAAAAGACCAAAATGGATGTCAGAAGAGACTCTGAAAACTTGCCCTTGTACATAGAGTAGCTAAAGCGAATGGAAGAAATGATGAAGTTAAAGATCTGAACAGAAGATTTCAAAAGGCAGCTTGAGAAGACAAAGTGAAGTATTGTAATGAAATGTGCAAAAGACCTGGAGTTAAAAAACCAAAGGGAAGAACACGCTCAGCAATTCTAAAGCTGAAAGAACTGAAGAAAAAATTCAAGCCTCAAATTGCTATTTTGAATGATTCTATAGGCAAAATATTGAATGACCCAGGAAGCATCCAGAGAAGATGGAAGAAATACACAGAGTTACTGTATCAAAAATAATTGGTCGATGTTCAAACATTTCAGGAGGTAATATATTCTCAAGAAGGCCAAGCTGCAGTGAAGGCTCTGGCGAAAAACAGGGCTTCAGAATTGATGAATAACAATTGAGATGTTTCAGCAAATGGATACAACGCTGGAAGCGCTCACTCATCTATGCCAAGAAATTTAGAAGACGCCTACCTGGCCAGCTGACTGGAGGAGATTCATATATAGGTGCCCATTCCAAAGAAAGGTGATCCAACAGAATGCGGAAATTATCGACAACATCATTGATATTGATTGTGAGGATGGCAAAGGACCGGGCAGTGTTTCCTTCTGTTGTACATAGGGTCGCTATGAGTCGGAACCTACTCAACGGCACCTAACAACAACAATAACAACATCATTAATATCACATGCAAGTAAAATTGTCCTGAAGATAATTCAAAAGCGGTGGCAGCAGTACATTGACAAGGAACTGCCAGAAATTCAAGCTAGATTCAGAAGAGGATGTGGAACAAGGGATATCATTGGTGATATCAAATGGATCTTAGCTGAAAGCAGAGAATACCAGAAAGATGCTTACCTGTGTTTTATTGACTATGCAGAGGCATTTGACTGTTTGGATCATAACAGATTACAGATATAACATTCTGAAGAATGGAAATTCCAGAACACTTAATTGTGCTCATGTAGAACCTGTACGTAGACCAAGAGGCAGACCCAAGAGGCAGTCATTCAGAGAGAACAAGGGGATGCTGCGTGGTTTAAAATCAAGAAGGGTGTGTGTCGGGGTTGTATCCTTTCACCATACTTACTCAGTTTGTACGCTGAGCAAATAATCTGAGAAGGTAGACTGTATAGAAGAACAATGGCATCGGAATTGGTGGAAGACTCATTGCCAGCCCTCGATACGCAGATGACACAACGTTGCTTGCTGAAAGGGAAAAGAACTTGAAGCACTTACTGTTGAAGATTAAAGAGTGCAGCCTTCAGTATGGATTACACCTCAGCATAAAGAAAAATCCTCACAACTGGACCAGTTAGCAACATCACGATAAACAGAAAAGATTGAAGTTGTCAAGGATTTCATTTTGCTTGGATCCACAGTTAACACCCATGGAAGCAGCAGTCAAGAAATCAGATGATGTATTGCATTGGGCATATCTGCTGCAAAAGACTCTTGAAAGTGTTAAAAGCAAAGATGTCACTTTGAGGACTAAGGTGCTCCTGACCCAAGCCATGGTATTTTCAGTCCCTCCATATACATGGGAAACCGGACAATGAATAAGGAAGACCAAAGAATTGATGCCTTTGTATTATGGTGTTCACAAAGAATATTCAGTATACCACGGAGTACCAGAAGAACGAACAAGTCTGTCTTGGAAGAAATATAGCCAGAGTGCTCCTTGGAAGCAAGAATGGCAGGACTTCATCTCACATACTTTTGACATGTTATCAGGAGGGAGCAGTGCCTAGAAAAGGACATCATGCTTGTTGAGGTAAAAGGTCAGCAAAAAAGAGGAAGACCCTCTACAAGATGGATTAACACAATGGCTGCAACAATGGGCTCAAGCATAACAACGATTGTGAGGATGGCGTAAGACTGGGCGGTGTTTTGTTCTGTTGTACGTAGGATTGCTATGAATTGGAACTGACTTGATGGCACCTAACAACACTATATTACCTAAATCAATGAATAGTTTTCAGTTTTCTTCTTACTAAAGCTCAGTGGCATTCAACAGAATTAATAATCACTTCCCCCTTAACATACTGCTTTTTTCCTGGCTTTCATGATGGAACCTTCTCGGTTTTCTTCATGTCTTTCCCATTCTTCCTTCATCTTTTTTGTTGCTTCCTCTTCTACGCTACACATATGGTGGATAATAAATCCCACTCCACACTCCAGTTGTGTCCTGTATAAGTTGGTTTTAAGTGTTTGAATCTATTAAATGTTGCGGGGCTCCTGGGTGTTCTAGAACCTGGGAGCTCCTCTCTCATTCTGTATTTTCTCACCAAGCAAATTTACCGTTTATTCCTTTATTCTTTCGATGTTTATTGAACATATATAACATCCCAGATACTCTTCTGGGCCCGTGAAAGACGGGAAGAGCTGCAGGGAGGCTACTGCAGTCATTCAGCAACAGAGGATGGTTCCTGGTCCCGGGCCGGTAGCAGGGGAGGTGGTGCAGCAGAGCTGTATTCTGATCTTCCCATGGCATCAAATAGCATTTGTTCGCCTGTGGCTCCCAAACTTAACATCTCTGGGGCAAACCTTGTCTGAGTCTCAGACTTGTAAGTCCAACACCCTTATTGACATTTTGCTTGGATGCCTTACTAATATTTGAAACTTAACATGTCCAAAGTCAAGTTAACATGACTTTCTTCAAAACTCACATCTTTCTCAATAAATGGGAGAATATGTCCCGTTATCCTAGTTCCTCAGGTCAAGAACCAGGGAGTTATTTGTGGTGCTTTTTCTTTTTCATTCTTCCGCATCAGAAATGTCACCAAGTCTGTTGATTCTACTTCCAGAATATGCCCCAAACCCCATCTTTCCCCTGCCCCCAGTGTCACCGTTCCAGTCCAGACTGCACCCGCTCTGGTCCGCACTTCAGCTGTAGTTTCCTGACTCATCATGCCGTTTCTGCTCTTGCCCTGTCTGGGTGACGTTTGATTTCCCATCCATTCACTGTGACCTTTTGAAACCAAAATTGTGTCATTTAAATAGGATCATCCTTCTCTGTCTGGGCTCCCCCCCTCCCCACCTTCTTACACAACACACCCCTGTTTACACAACTTTCAAGACCATCCATTAGAATAGATCCAGAGTTTTCACCATGTCCTAAAAGGTCCCGTATGATCTTTCCTCTGCCTGTGTCTGCATTTTTGCCTACTGCTGTTCTGCCCCTTGTTCAGCGTTCCCCAGCCACACTTTCTTTCTTGTTTCTCAGATACATCTAATTTCTCCCTCAGAGCAGTCATCTGTGCTGATCTTTTACTTGAATTACTCTTCCCCTGGCTAAGATGTCCTCGTGTCCAACTTCATATGTCTCTTCCCCTGTGACTGTTTCTCCCCTGGCAGTCCCTCTCCAGAACCTGTTCTGCTCCTTCAGCTTGTCACAGCTTCTAATTCTCATTCCATACTGGTTGCTTGTATGTCTAATTACCCTGCAGACTAAGTTCCATGAGGACAGGGACATTTTTCTGTTATTCACCTCAATATAATATGCTTCTGTCTGGTACATGATAGATGCCTAATAAATGGATAGATGGAAGAATAAAGGAATGATCAAATAAATGAGCAGACAGTAGCTTGGTGAAGTGTGTACGTGTGTGTGTGTGTTTATTTGGGTGGGGTTCTAATCGCAAGAGAACCCATGAGCTCTTTGATTATTTTGTGAATTGAGTGAATTGGATAAGCTTTGTATGGCACGGATATTGTTTTCAGATTATTTCAGATATTATTTCAGATAATTTCCAATTTGTTGGCGTAACCCATTCTTCTGTCTTCTAGTAATTAACACCATCCAAAATTTTATTGAAATTTAATTTCAGTATTTTGTGTTACAAAGCAGTAGATATTTTGGATATGCTTAAACTAGGAATCACTGCTGATGTTAAATATTAGTTAATAAAAAGCCTTCTATTCTCTGATCACTCTGGATACATTGGTCATATGCTTGTACATAAACATACCCTGCATGGGGTGGGGATGGCAGTCAGTGGTGAGGACTTTGTGAGAGACTTCCGCTTTCCAGGGCACTGCTAGGGGTTAGGAGCTTTAGGCTGGCACATCTGAGCACACTGGAGCCGAAAACTCACCTCTCAAAGGGACGAGGCTGGGAGGTTACTATTCCATTTCTTGGAGACCAACAGGGATTTCCAATTCCAGGGGAAAGGCAACATCTCAGAGGGGACCTTCACTCTGAAGCCCTGCCCTGGGCTGCTGCTGCTCTGGGACACAAGCCCAGCCTGTGCCCAGCTGTTCACTCACCCTGCTTACTTCTGCAGCACCCACAGTAATGACATAGTAGCAGATGCCATAGGAAAATTCCAGCTCCACTACCACAGAGTCAATTTCTTATTTGTCAGTTTATTGTGGCAAGTGGGATTTTTTTGTTGTTGTTTCCAAATAGAAACAGCTGAACTTTATTTGAAATGTTTTTCTTTCATTCTTTTTTGATCTATGTTTTGATTGGTTATCCTTGATGTGGTTTTTTTTCCATACTGTTTTTATTGGGGGGTGGGAAGGGATAGAATGAGAGTCTAAACAGGGTGTTTTTTTCTTTTTCTGCTTTCCCCCCTTTCTTTTTTCTTTCTTTCTCTCTCTTCTTTGTATGTATCTAAAGGCCTCGCTTAAAAGAAAAGAAAGCTTACTTGCGTACAGAAGTACAACAGTTCGTAGGAGTAGTAACCAAACTATTTTTTGCAGTAATTCTATGTTGGGGAAGTGTGGTATAGTGGAAAGAGATCTGCTGTGGGGCCAGAGAGACCCAGATTCCAGTTCTGTCACTTCTTCTGAGCAACTCACTTCACCTCTATGAGTTTTAGCTTCTTTATCTATAAAGTGAGATCTTCACCCACAGGATTATGGCGAATGTGAAATGTCATGTTTATAAGGTGCCCTGTATATATTTTTTCAGGTTGCTTTTTGTACAAATATCCTGTTATAGCTGTTAATCCCTAAGAGAAAGGTAAATTTTTATTTATGGTTATACTGTGAGCTGGAGGTAAAACTTAAATATAATAGTAATATCACAAAACAGAATGGAGAGCCCATAAACAGATCCACACACACACAGCAAAGACACCACTGCAGTGCCAGGGGGGAAAGGGTGCTCTCTTCTTGAATGGCACTGGTCCAAGTGAATATCCATAATGGGAGAAAAAGGAACCATGACCCCTATCTCCCACTAGCAGACATTAATTCAAGATGAATCCTAGACTCAGTGTGAAAGATAAAATAAAAGAACTTCTAGAAGAAGTCATAGGAGCATGTCATTATTATCTTGAGGTAGGAAAAGGTTTTCTTAATCAAGACACAAAAAGCCTAGCCAAAAAATACTATAAAAGAAAGATTTTGAGAAGATATTTGCGTTACATATATCTGACAAAGGACTCACCCATAACATATGAATGACTCCTACAAAGCAACAAGGAAAAATAAGCATTTCATTTTTTTGGTGGACAAAACCTGCAAGGCATCTCACATAAGAGGAAATCCAAATGGCCAGTAAGGACCAGAAAGGGCCCACTCACATTAGTCATTAGGGAAATGCAAATTTAACCCGCAACAAGGAACCACTAGATACCCACCAGAATGGCTGATAGAAGGATTTACAATACCAAGTGATGACGAGGAGGAAATTTCATATCTTGTTAGTGGGGATGTAAATAGGAATAATTCCTTTGGAAAATGTGTTAGCAGTGTCTTCTAACTCTAAACCCACACCAGCCTGTGAGCCAGCTGTTCCTCCTGGGTGTGTACCTGTGAGAGAGGAGTACACAGGTCCACCAGCAGACATGTACACACATGCTCACAGCAGCATTATTTGTCACCGCCCCAGACTGGACACAACCTGGGTGTTCATCAGTAGTGGACTAGGTAAATAAACTGTGGTTCATTCATACCATAGAGTACTGCACAGCAAGAAGGAAGAGTGAACTCCTGCTGTGTCTTACAGCGTGGATGACTCTCACTAACATGATGTTGAGGAGAGGAAGCCAGACTCAAATAGAGTATATACTGTGTGATTCATCTACATGTTGTTCCAGAACAGGCACGATCAACCTCTGCTGATAGAGGTCAGAGTAGTGGTTACCTTGGAGTTGGAAGGTGGGAATAGGGAGGAGCCTTCTGGGGTGGGGTTCCATGGTAGGGTCAAAAAAAATTCTTCAGGACGTCCCTTTCAGATATGTGCACCTGTTACACTTCACTTTGAAATCCATTTTAAAATAATGTATTCAGTGCTTTCCGCATGCCAAGTCCTGTGCTATACCCTTTACATACATTATCTTGGATATTTTTTTAACAGCCTTCTTCTTCTTCTTGTTTGGTGCCATTGAGTCAGTTCTGGCTCATAGTGACCCTATTCACAACAGAACAAAGCACTGTCTGGTCCTGCAGTATCCTCCCAAATGTTGCTGTGCTTGAGCCCATTGTTGCAGCCACTGTTGTCAGTCCATCTCATTGAGGGTCTTTCTTTTTTTTACTGACCCTCTGCTTTACCAAGCATGACCTGCTTCTCCAGGGACTGGTCCCTCCTGATAACATGTCCGAGAATTATGTCCATTTTAAGAATGAGAAAGAAAAGCTCAGAGAGGTGAAATGCTGGTCCAAGTTCTCCAAGCTTATGAGCAGCAGGGCCAGGATGCAAACCCAGGTCTGCTGAGCCCAAGCCTGGGCTGGTGTCCATCCCACTGTCCTCCTCCAAGTGTGTGGGTGTTCCGGGGGTGCTCTATCTACTCCCTTGCAGTGTTTCTCCCCACTGTACTTCCTTGGGGGACAGGTGGATCTGTGGCTGTGTTGGATGCCAGGTCTTGAGTTAATCCTAATGAGCATCTAGCACATAGTAACCACTCAATAGAATGTGTTGCTCGGATATGACTGAGATAGTGATTAAGACATAAAGGACACTTTTTAGACCCCTGAGCATTGAGCCCGGAGCCTTCTTGGGAAAGACCACACCCCCATTTCCCGATCGTTCATCCTTTAAGATGTCAGTCATGTCTGTCTGTCTGTCTTCCTCTTGGAATTCCTCTGTGATCCCCCTTCGTTGAGTTGCTTGCCTCAGTTTGGGGGTTTGGTAGCCCAGTTGTGTTGCCCTCCCTCTCCATGAACTCATCACATGGAGACATCTGGGTATGTAACTCTTTCCCTCAGGAGAAGTTCATCCCAGTCGGGATCTCTGCCGTCTTGCTCTGCACCCTGGGTGCATACCCCACTTTGGACTCCATGGACCTAGGGGAGTGTTAACAAAATTTGTTCCAAAGAACATTTCTTCTGTAATATATTGGTAGCTATTATATGAGAGAAGGAGCCCTGGTGACACAGTGGTTAAGCACTCGGCTGCTAACCAAAAGGTCAGCAGTTCGAATCTACCAGCTGCTCCTTGGAAACCCTGTGGGGCTGCTCTACTCTGTCCTGTGCAGTCACTATGCATCAAAATCGACTGGACAGCAATGGGTTTGGTTTTTTTTTTTTGTTTGTTGTTTTTTAATATGAGAGAAGGGTTCTAAAGAAAATGAAAAAAACAAGGCTGGAAACTTTGTATTAAGCAGCCTCTGTACCGTAGAACTCCACGGAGCCTTCACTGTTCTCACATGCATCTTTGTGCTCCCGTTTGAGAATTCTGGACCATAGTGTCACATGTTGGGGAGTGTCGGAATTTTGGAATAAATGGAAGCCCGGCCCATACTTTTCCTAGCAGAGAATCTACTGTGGCTGCCTGCCTAGTGGCAGCCAGAGGGAGGCCATTCAGGCAGCATCCTAAACTCAGGATCAGGGAACTGGCGGGGCTCAGAGTGGTTTATAAAAGATACCAACAGCGTTCCGCACCAGGGGAGTGCTTGTCTGTGTTCACAGATCAGTGCGTTTCCGCTCTTCATCTCACTGTCCGTCGGAATATCTGGTACAGTAAATGGCTAGAAAAGCTTTACGCTTGGAACTCTTCTTCCCTCCGCTTGAGGGAAGGACTCTGATTTACTTCTGTGTCCCCAGTACCTACAGCTGATAAACAGTCAGTCATCATTTGAGGGCCTGGAGCCTTGGGGCTGAAGGATTGGCAGATGCATTGGCGCCACTCCCAGGCCGCTAAGAATGCAGCAGGCCGCCACCAAGCCCCCACCCCCACCCCAAGTACACAGATGCAGGCAGTTTTCGTCTAAATAGGCCCATTCAGAGTGAGAGTGTGGAGAAGACCTGTTTTAGATGGCTCTGTGGTCTCCTAGCAACTGGTTCCCCAGGGCGGGAAGCAGAGAGTTGGAGGAGTCGGACATAGTGGAATAAATGGGTCCTTAACAAAAGTGCCGTGCTTCCTTGTTCAGGTGTTTTGGCAGATAGTCAGAGTATTTTAAAATGAAATGTTCCCAGTTGTGCTCCTTCCTTCAGTCTTTGTCTACTTAGCTTTCAGCTTGGCGCCCCTCATTTTCTTCCATCATTAAAATCACAGAGGCTAACGCTTAGAAGCGTTGTTCCACTGTACAAGTTTTGCATTGTATGAGCATTCTCTAAAGACTGGTGCGCCACTTGGCGTTTCTCTCTGGTGGCATCCGTAGTGCCGCACACATGCCTGTCCTCCACTGAGTCCCCTCATTTTGGAAGTCCACATGCAGCGGGTTCTGCTTTGTCTCGTTGACTTGTACCATGAGCGGGATTGCTTCAGGTTTATCCTTACTGAAGTCAGAAAATGAGTGTTGCCCAAGGCGTGGCCAGCAGTGCCAATGTGGATGGTCCCTTTTGGGGCTGTAGGTGGCCACTTGGCCTCACTGTCACTCAGCCCAGGGCAGTGACCAGGGCATGACCATCTGTCTTCACGCAGGAAGTAACGTGCAGGTGGTGATGGGAGCTGCTGCCTCCATTTCCCAGCTGTCCCTCGAGCAGCCTTGCTTTGAGATGACAGCACAGTAGTTTCTTCATTTTACTTCCCAGTGGTTACCTAGTGGCTACTATTAACGTTCTAAGGGCCACCATGTAAAAGTCACCTGAAAGTAGAAATAAAACCTTCTGCACACATTTATTTATTGTCATTCCTATTCCTAGAAGGACCCGCTTTGATTAGCTCCTTGTGGCAGGTTCACTTGGCTGGTCTGTGGAGCACACTGGGCCCAGGGCTTTGCTGTGCTGTATCGCTAGCTTCCCTTCACTCCGGAGAAAGCCTTACCTGTATTCACTGGGGATACAGAGTGTCACTGGGAGAACAGAAGTCCATGCCTAAGTTCACCATAATAGGCTTTCATAACAGTTGTAAGTTTACTACCCTCAGAAAATATTTTTAATTTTGAAACTGCAAGAAACTATGCGAGATGTTTGTTTTATGAAATCATTTTCTCAGACACACCTCCCGAGTTCTCTCTGGTGCCACATAACCAAGAGGATAGAGAGCTTGCCCCTTCTTGGCTGTGTCTCTGGTGCCGCATAACCAAGAGGATAGAGAACTTGCCCCTTCTTGGCCGTGTCTCTGGTGCCACATAACCAAGAGGATAGAGAGCTTGCCCCTTCTTGGCCGTGTCTCTGGTGCCACATAACCTAGAGGATAGAGAGCTTGCCCCTTCTTGATCATGTGTTTCAGAAGCCTCGTAGCTGATGGGTACGGTTAGACGATAAAGCCATGAGCCTCAGACAGTCTCAAATCTGCACGCAGGGCAGCTCCTCCCAGCTCTGCCTCTCAGGGGGCTGCACCCAGATCCCAGCGGCCCTGGCTGTGCATGGGGCTTTGCAGGCTCCTTTGAACCCGCATTCCGCACAGAGCTCACCAGCCACAAGGAAATCCTTTTATTGCTTCAAGCTGACATCTCACCTCTGGCCCCAGACAGCATCACCCAGCTGCAGCCCCCACATACTCGTCGGATTTGACTAAGTCACGTCAGCAGCCCCATCGTCAAAGCAGTCCTCAAAGACCCCAGTTTTGCTTTCACTGAAATTCTGCTTTCAAAAGAGCTGGCCGTATTTAGGATGGAAGAAAATATGACCGTCCATGTAGGAAGGGCTCCGTAAGTGCTATTGTTATTATTTAAATGTATAATTACTGCCAAAGTTAATTATTTGCCAGTTTTTCTTTTTGCTTTAGTGTTATTTATTAAAAAGAGCAGTGATTTTTGGATATGTGTAGGAAGTTAATAAATAACTTTTTTTTTATTGCCCTACTTAAATACCATTATCCCACAGAAATAAGTATTTTGGAAGACACTTGAGAGAGTGGGTAGCCGGATTTTGGCCCAGAGAAACATTTTCCAGGTAGCCCTGACTAATGTCAGCATTTTTGCCTAAAGCAACCTTAGTCAAATTCAGCTGTGACAAAGAAGGGTCTAGTCAAAATATTGGTGTGCCGCAGCCATGTCCACCCTGTTCAGTGGGCCCTCCTTGGCTGTTTTGTTCAGAGGTCATGGTTCTTAGCAGGAAGCATTGTAGTCTCTGCACCACTTACTAGGACCAACAGTGGAAAAAAGAACGTGTGCTGGGCGTGTATCTGTTCTGCAAGGAAGAGCTCCTGTGGCGCTCAGTGAGCGGGCACCCACCAAGTCCAGTAAGTGACAGGCACCCGTGCGGAGCCGTGCAGAGCCGTGCGGCTGCCACACTAGGAAAGACGAAGCCCCTGCCACAGCCCAGCTGGGGAAGAAGATGCATCAGCACACTTACGAGAACGAGTGCCCAGGGATGGATGGAGCAAGCCCAGCCTGAGGGACTCTACCAGCACATGGCCCGCCTCTGGATCTTGCGGGTACATGGCTTTGACTCTAAAGAGCTAGAAAGAAGCACAGAGGCTGGCTTTCCACCTGGAGTTGACTGCTTCCTAAGGATAAGACTGGGCACCCAGAGGGAAGGGAAACCTCTGATTGCTTTGGGCTTTCTTATCCTAGTGGTTTTGTAAGTCCTCGGACATCCCTTTGCTTTGATGATGGTTAAAAATACAGAAAACTTAACAATAAAGCAAACTTTGAGACGTATGCCCCTTTCAAACCCTTACCATTCTTGGGGCTGAAAGCCTCCTCTGAGGCATACCACGCTCTCCTGACCCGTGGCAGTGGCCGTGGAGCCAGGCTCCGAGCCCAGATGCAGTCAGGACCCAGCTGGCCCCGTCTCCAGCCGGGCAGTGTGCTGTGTGCTGCCGGGAAAGGCTGTGTGGGGTGTGGTAGTGGTGGTTACGTGCCGTCAAATCAGTTCCAACTCAGCGACCCTTACAGGACAGAGTAGGACTGCCCCTTAGGGTTTCCTAGGTTGTAATTTTTACCGGAGCAGGTTGCCAGGTCTTTTCTCCCACAAAGCAGCTGGTGGGTTTGAACCACTGACCTTCTGGTTAGCAGTAGCAGCCAAATACTTAACCATTGTGCTGTCAGGGCTCCTTGTTTGGGGGGTGGGGGTGGGCAGGCCACATGCTGTGAAAAAGCCTCTTTGGTGAACAGCAGCCTGGGAAAAGCAAAACTGGGAGGGGGCTGCATTCTACAGCAATGACCCAAGCCTGCAGTTGAGATTTTTCCCTGAGTTTGGTGATTCTTGAGTCTTGCCTTCATTTTTGGTAGGTGGCCGACTTTTGGAGCCCTTGCAGCACAGTGGTTCAGAGCTTGGCTGCTAACCAAAAAGTCAACAGTTTGAGTCCACCAGCTGCTCTTTGGAAACCCTATGGGGCAGTTCTACTCTGTCCTGTAGGGTCACTATGAGCCAGAATCGACCCGACGGCCATGGGTATCTAGTTGGTAGAACCTGTGAACTTCATTCGGCAGTCTGCCTCAAACTTCAAGTCTCAGTTCAGTCATCCTAATTTTAAAAAATTGTATTTATTTTGAAATATAGCATGCAGAACAAAAAAGTGAAAACAATAAATATATATAGTTTACAAATAATTATAAAGCAAACATCCAGTTAACCAGCACCCAGGTCAAAAAGTAAAACCCTACCAGGCTCCCTTCCTCTCAGCCCATCCCCATCAAAATGCATAGCCTGGTCTTGGGGGCTGGCACGTTCTTGCTTTTCTGTAGCATTAGTGCCTGTCCATGCACCTAAACAGTGTACTTCGGGTTGGGCATTTTTGAAATTCATATAAATAGTATCATAGTTTGTATTATTTTGCTTTCTGTCATTCTAAATCATGATTGTGAAGTTCGTCCAAATTGATGCATGTAGTCTGTAGTAATCCACTGTAAGAAAATTTAACATTGAAAGTGGTATCGTGGGTGAAGGGTGAGACAGTACACAATACAGGGGAGACTAGCACAACTTGTACAAGGAAAGGTCATGGAAGCCCCATAGACACATCCACACTCCCTGAGGGACTGAATTGTTGGGCGGAGGGCTGTGGGGACCATGGTCTCGGGGAACATCTAGCTCAATTGGCATAATACAGCTTATAAAGACAGTGCTGTACATTCTGCCTTGGTGAGTAGTGTCTGGGGTCTTAAAAGACTGTGAGCGGCCATCTAAGATACTCCACTGGTCTCATCCCTTCGGGAGCAAGGGAGAATGAAGAGAACGGGATACAAGGAAAAGATTAGTCCAAAGGACTAATTGTCCACAGCTACCAAGGCCTCCACCAGACTGAGTCCAGTACAGCTAGATGGTGCCCGGCTACCACCACTGACCGCTCTGACCGGGATCACAACAGAGGGTTCTGGACAGAGCTGGAGAAGGATGTAGAGCATAAGTCTAGTTCACAAAAAGACCAGATTTACTGGCCTAAAGGAGACTGGAGAAACCCCGAGAGTATGGCTCCCAGACACCCTTTTAGCTCAGTGGTGAAGTTATCTCCGAGGTTCACTGTTCAGCCTGGGAGTGGACAGCCCTGTAAAACCAAATGAGACTAACAAGGTAGAGTAGTCCAGTGACAAGGGCCAGAAGGCAGAAGGGGACAAGGAAGCTGGTGATAGGGAACCCAAGGTTGAGTAAGGATAGTGTTAATGTGTTGTGAGATTGTTAACCATTGTCATAGGGCAACATTTGTAGTAACTGTTCAATGAGAAACTATTTTGTCCTGTAAGCCTTCATCTTAAGTGAGAATAACAGCACAATTGGAAGAGCGTAGTCAATGTCACTGAACTGTGCGTGTAGAAATTTTTGAAATGGTGTATCTTTGGCTATGTGTATTTTCACCAAAAAAAAAAAAAAGGTTGAGAAGTTAGAGGGTTGACATGTTGTGGGGTTATTAACCAGTGTCATAAAACAATATGTGTACTTCTGTTTCATGAGAAACTATTTGTTCTGTAAGCCTTCACCTGAAGGACAATTAAAAAAAAAAAATTTAACATTGTGTGTTCATTCTGCCAGAGCCCTGGTGGTACAATGGTTAAGTGTTCAGCTGCTAACTAAAAGGTCGGCAGTTCGAATTCACCAGCCGCTCCTTGGAAACCCTATGGGGCAATTCTGCTCTGTCCTATAGGGTCACAATGAGTGGTAGACACTGGTACTGCTATGAACATTTTTGTACTGTCCGTGGGTCCTGGCACACATGTGCAGGAGGTTTTTTCCTAGAAGTAGAATTTCTGGGTCTTAGGGCAGGTACATCTTCAACTTTTTTCTAGATAATGCTAAGCCCATTGCTGTTGAGTTAATTCCAACTCATAGTCTCTGTAGAACAGAGCAGGCTGCCACATCTTTCTTCGAGGAGCGGCTGGTGGGTTCAAACAGCTGACCTTTTGGTTAACAGCCCAGCACCTAACCACTGTGCCACCAGGGCTCCTAAAGTAATGCTAAGCTGTGGTCAGAAGTGGTTGTACCGACGTACATTCCCATCAGCAGTATGAGAGTTCCCTTTGCTTTATATTCTTGCCAACAGTTGTTGTCAGACTTTTTAATTTTTTCCCTTCTCATGAGCAAATATGTCACTGTGATTTTCATTTCTCTAATTGTTACGTACATTTCTATGTTTCTTGACCATTTGGATTTCCTGTTTCATGAGAATCCATTCAAGATTTTTGCCTCTATTTTTGTTGAATTTTTTCTTTTTTAAATTAGTTGATTCATAGAAATTCTTCTTATGGTCAAGATACAAGTTCTTTGTTCAGTTACAAGTGTTGAAAGAGTCTCTTGCCTATGGCTGGATTTTTACTTTCTTTGTGGTATCTTTTATTATTATTATTATTCATTGAGGCATAAAGTGCAAAAATTTTAAGGGTATGTCTCAACTGTGTGTACGCCCGTGTAAGTATCACCCAGATAAAGACGTAGAACTTGTACGTCACCCTAGAAGGCTCCTCGTGCCCCTTCTCCGTCAGTACCCATCCTCAGAGCTAACCTCCGTTCCGACTTCTGTCCTGTGGTGTTTTGATGAATTAAAAGTTGTTAACTGTGATGTTGGCAAATTGATCAGTCTTTCCCTCTGTGGGTAGTGCTTTTGGTGCCTTGTTGATGACCCTGGGGTCGTAAAAAATTATCTCCTATATTTTCATCTAAAAGCTGTATAGTTCTGCCTTTCCCATTTAGCTGTATAATCTACCGGAAGTGATTTCTTATCTATGGTGTACAGTAGGGGTGCAGTTTCTTTATTTCCCCCTGTGGTTATGCGGTTTTCCCAGGATGGAAGAGACCTCTTGCCCACGCCTCTGCAGGACTGCCCTTGTCATAAATCATTGTCCTTACAGGTATGATTCTGCTTCTGGCTTTCTGTTCTCTTTTCAGTATGTCGCTCTTTTTCCCTGTCCCTATACTGATACTGCTTTATCTGAGTTCCTGTGACTTTGTAATCTGGATATATGGTGGGGTAGATTCCGAGGGTTAAGCCTGCCTTGCATACCTTTCCTATATCATCTTTCTTCTTTGTTGCTGGGTTAGTTCGCTGATGTCATTCGTCCATCAGCATGTATTTAGTGAGTACTTGCTATGATAGGTGCTGTCCTAGCTGCTGGGAACACAGGTGACCAAAAAGAGACGCTGTCTCTGCTGTCATGGAGCCCTCAGTCTACAGGGCAGACGCTTGTGCCAGGCTTGGAGACAGGCGTTAAGGTTACCCAGATGAACACAGCAGGGCCTTACCTCAGGAAGCGCCTCCTGTGCCCAGCCTGCACTGTCTTGTGAGCTCCCTGAGGGCAAACACATGCTTTACCTCTTTCTGTGCAGTACCTGGCACGGAACATGCAAGCACCGTCAGCCTGGATGGAGCTCATCCTCTCCCGCCCCTTCCCGCACTCTTCATGGCCTTGCCAGGTCCTTCCTATTTTCCCTTGAAGCACACGGCCCACCCATCCTCCTCTCCCACCAGTGCACCATGCTCCCCTCCATGACTTGCACGCACTGTTCATCTGACCGGGATTCTCCCCTGCAGCCACACTGGGCTAATGCTTATTCGGCCTTCACATCTGGCTTTAAATGCTGTTTATTCAAGGGGAGTCTTCTATGATTCCAGCGCCAGTAAGGCCCCCTCTTATTGTTTCATCTTATCCTGTAATTGAACATCTTAGCTGTTATAACAGTTTGTAATTATGTGTTTATTCCTTTAGAGTGAATGCCTCAGGGAGATCAGAAGCATGTTCATCTTGTTCACTGGGACATCAGGCCAGGCGGCCAGCACGCGATCCTTCACATGCTGGACACTTACTGAATAAACCAGTGAATGTGTACACACACCACCTACTCTTCCTCCTCCTCCTTCCCCTGTGGTGATTACCTTCACTTTCCATCACATAGTTAGAAACTGGCAAAGGGCGAATGAGGAAACTCTAAGAAATTGTGTCATAGCTAATGGAATCTGCCCGTGGCATCAGATTCTGGTTGGGAAACAGTGACTTATACAGTTCACGTATCTCTAGGGGTGTGCTAGAGAACAAATGAGTTGATAACTGAATTGCTAAGCCGGGGGGTTTTATCTATCAACAGAGGTGGTGTGGTCTGGCTTTCTCTCTGATACCCAAAATCTTTAGTCCAGCTTTGTTGGCTAGGGGATAAATGACTCATAATTGATAACAATAGCTAACACATATTGAGCTCCCCTTTCATGGCAGGTGTTGTGATCCTATTTATCTTCATGACCACTCTATGAAAGAGATACTTTTATTATCCTCATTTTGTAGAAAAGGAAATTGAGGCAAGAAACATTTGGTAACTGGCCTCAGCCATGTGCTGATGGGCAGCAGGAATGGCAGTTTGAGCCTGGACTTCTGCCTCCAGGGATCAGGAACTTGGCCTCTGGGCTGTACCATCCTTTGACATAGTCAGAGAGCGTTTGTCTCCACTCATTGTACGGATGAGGAGACTGAGGCCAAGAGCAGTGAGGCCACAGGCTGCTGGGTCTGGAGCGGAGCTGGGGCTGGAGGAGCCTGAGCCCTCAGCCCGCCCAGGGCTCCAAGCTGGAGCTGGGGCCACGAGGCTCAGATACCCGGGGTGTGTTATGTGACAGGTGGCATGCCAGCCACATGACAAACATGTAATCCTTACATGGAACCTGTTCATGTTTCTAAGTGAGGTTGTAGAAATTACCCCAGGTCTTACTCTCAACATTAGGACTCCTGGTTGGTCCCCTTTCCACTCTTGCCTCCCTCCAAACTGCCTTCCACACGGCTACCGAGAGACCATCTGGATGTCTCTTCTTCGGATTCTCACTGTATTGGAATTAAATACAAACCCCTTAGTATGTCCTAGAGATCTGGACTCAACCTGCCTCTGCCTCATTCCCTAGGACTCTCTTTCCCTCGTTCTTCTCCAGCCATGCAGGTTTTCCTCCTAGTTTCTTGTGTTGTTCGAGGCTTTGGCATATCTGCTCTCTGTCTGCTGCTGCCTCCCTCAGCTCTTCAGATGACTGGTTTCTTTCTGTCACTAGGGTCTCAGCTCCTACGTTACCTCCTCAGAGAGGCCTTCCCTGGCCTTCCGTGTCTAACACGGCCCTGCAGTCGCTCTTGAGCGTACCATCCTGTCAGGTTTGTTCATTGCTTCAGTGCCCACCTCCCGCTAGACTGTAACTCCCTGGGGGCAGGCCCTGGCCGTCCCGCCAGGTGCTGTGTCCCCAGCACCAAGCATAGCACCTTACGATCTGCCGGATAAGTGGGTTTGATTAAAGTCTTGAGAGACACGTGGATGTGTGATTCACGGTTTAAGTTTTTGTTTATATCTAAATCCCTTGCTGTAACTAAAATTCCAGCTTAAGTGTCAAGAAGCATATTGTTTCTAGAGAAGAGGAAAAAATGTTAAAGTATTAAATTTCTGTAATTGAATAAGAATCCCCCTCCCGCCCGCAAAGTGAAATACTCAGTACTTCAGAAACGTGTCAAGAAAGAGTTTTGGAACTTAATGTCACCACCCCGATCAGCTTGGCTTTTAAGTAGCCTGGTGTTATTAATGGTCTTTATTTTCAATTAATGTTGGAGTTATTTGCGTGTTATACGTTTCCACTGAAGGTTGTCCTGGCTGAAAATGGGTAAAGCAGAGCCTCTGCCTTGATGAGGTTAAGCTGGAGTTACAGGTCTCCATGTTGAAAGAAAGAGCCAAGAGTTTGCGCAGCCCCCGAGTCAGCAATCACGAATAGGTGTAGAAGCAGACGTCAGAGAATGGAACTGCCACCGTCTTGTTCAGTTTGCAGCACAGGAGAGGTGAGGGCGCACACCTGTGCATCTGGGCCTGTTCCAGCACGTGGGCCACCCCCAGTCCTGACTACCTGCTGACTTTTAGGAGCTGTCTGGGTGGGGTGGCGAGGGGTGCGAGGGAGAAGGGTGAACAGGCAAGCAGCGTGGCCGTGGGCACCCGGAGAGCAGACCAGCCCCAGGTGACTGGTGACCACCGGGCCAGGACAGTGATAACAGGCACACAGACAAGAGCAGGCAGTATGAGAAAGTGGCCTGACTTCAGTATCTGCTGTGACTTGTTTATTCCACAGCCCGCCCAAAGTGCCATACTGTTTGTGTTCGTTTAATCCCTCATGTCTTAGCACTGTTTTTGACCCTTGGCTATACTTTATTAATGTTGAGATGTCATTAGTGCTAGACCAACACTAATCTTCTGTAATTTAGAAAGGATTACTTACTTTTTCCACTTTAAGTTTGAATTCCATTTTGAACTGTTAGTTCATTAGCTAGTTCCAGAGATTGTCACTCTGACTGGTATCTGCAGGCTTATTTTATCGCTTAGGATCTCTTTGAAGAAAACGGGGCCCTCTTTCCACTCTCATCAGGTCTGCCATACGTCTATGGACTGGTAGCCGTCAGAGCCCCGGGAGGAGGACCTGCCCTGCCCTGCCCCTCCTGTTCCGGCCTCTCGGCTGACGGCCCTTACCAGAGAACCAGAGAGTGCTCAAGCAGGAGGCGGGCGGCGCAGAGGGCAGGTGCTGGCCAGATGCTGTGTCCAGACCTTGGCTACTGTTGCTATTATTTTCTGCAGAAAAACTGACAATCTAAGTTTTAGTCTTGGCATGCCTGAGAGACACATTCCTTTTACGAAGCTTTGCCTCCATTGATGGTAGCGGTGTACTCTGTGGGCGGAAATTCATTTGAGCTAGCTCGTTATTTGATTAATTCCTGTATCCCAGAGAGTACAGATACTTCATAAAATCCTTTTGCCTGGCAGATGGGTCCTGAGTGAGCTACCTAAGTGTTTCTGCTGTGCTTCCAGCGGCCTCCACTTACAAATTCCTATGTCATTGAGCTCCAGTGACCTGAGAGGTCCCCGCAGCTTCTCCTTCCACCATCTTGGCAATGGACCTCAGCCAGTACACTTCCAGCAGTGAGCCTTGGGTTTGGATGGAAGCACTGGGGCAGTAAACTTTCTTTAGGAGGTGACTGTCTCCAGAATGTCCCCATCCACCCCCAACATGAGGGCCAACATCGTGTAGCGCATGCTCTGTGTCTTTGCACACATTTATTTAGTAACGTGATACTTGTAGCCCAGATCCAGTGGCACCCCTCCTTTAAGGAGACTGAAGCCAGGCACCAAGGTGACATTCACCCAGCACATGTTTAAAGCGTGCCCACTCGTGTATGTGCCAGGAGACACAAAGATGAATGAGTAGGAGTCCAGCCTGCAGGTGAGTGTGCGTTCCCTAGAAGGAGCTGGAGGAGTGACATGAGAGCAGAGTGAGAAGTGGTGATGGAGTCCAGGTGCAGAGAGGAGGGACCCGGGAGGCTGTGATGGAGGCCGGGTACAGAGAGGAGGGACCCGGGGGGCCATGATGGAGTCCAGGTACAGAGAGGAGGGACCCAGGGGGCCGTGATGGAGTCTGGGTGTGGAGAGGAGGGGCCCCGGGGGGCCGTGATGGAGTCCGGGTACAGAGAGGAGGGACCCAGCAGGCCGTGAGGGAGTCCGGGCGCAGAGAGGAGGACCCCAGGGGCCGTGATGGAGTCTGGGCATGGAGAGGTGGGGCCCGGAGGGGGGCCCTAGGGTAGGCTCTAGGAGTTGCTGGTGCCACCATTGGTGAGCCTCGGCTACCTGCAGGCGCTCTACTAAGGGTGTTCTAAGCGTGTACTAGGCGGTTCTCCAGGAGCCTCCACTGTGACCTTGGAGCAGAGTCTGCTGTGTGCTCAGTTACCCTGCTGCCCCAGATACAGATGGAACGACTCCATGGCCCCAAAGCCCTTTGCTGTGGTTTGAGTCAGAAGTGGTCTTGGTTGTTTCTGATCCTGAAACCTGTTGTGTGACATCAATGCCAGACTGTGACTGCTGTGTGCCACACTTGCTTTCAAGTGGTCAGTAAAGTGGTTCCAGAATATGTCATGGACAAAATTAGTTTCAGTGCTTCGGGCTTCTTCACCACCAAAACACCCCGTGGATGTGAGGTACCTGCTAGTGCAGCCATTGCGGGGCCGCAGAGCCTTTTGGAGTGGGAAGTCCTTGCGATGACTCCATCTGGGCAGGGCAGGAAGAGATCCTCTTCCCATTACTTCACTGCAGAGCTGACAGCTGCCCCGAGCCGCAGTTACGCTCTGCTAATCTTAGATGCTGTGCTGTCTACATCTGGGACTTGGAAAGGGTTAGCCAGCCAGGGTCGGGCCAAGGGCGGGTGGTTACAGCAGCACTGACGGGCCGGCCCCGCGGCCTCACCCATGGGGCACACTGAGGAAATGGACGTTGTGTAAGATGGAAAGATGTCTCAGGCATCACACCTCCTTTGTCCCTGGAAAAGGTCAGTTTATGGAAAGTAAACTGTAGCAGGGACAGTGAGTGTGGCCTTCGTGGCGAGGTCGTTGAGAGTCCTGATGTGGGTGATGCCCAGAGATAGGATTGCTGTAGCTGACAGAACTCAGCAGTGGGTTCTGTGGGGCCTTGGCACCACTTCTTTACCCTTCTGTTTCCCTGGGACTCAGAAGCCAGGAAGGCAGCCTCGGCTTTTACAACAGTGGCCTCAGTGAAGATGGAAACTCTTTCCTCTTCCTTGGAGCACATATTATACACAACTATTAGATTGTAGTCTTCAGATGGTGACCTATGACTTACAGATCTGGCGAGTATTTGTTCCCCACCCTCTTGTCTTAGTGTTTTCCTTTGACCACTTTCAGTAACAGTGATTAGCCATTACCTGATAAATCAGAGGGTAGACACGCGCATGACTCCAGTTTGTGTTCAGTGCTGTGAAGACAGAACGTACTACAGGACCCAAGGCAACGCGCTCAGCCCTGCACAGCAGCAGTGAACCACAGATGTTCCCTCATATAAAGATACAAAACGCGGTGGCAGGAAACTGGATACCAGATAGCCCAGCAATTTGGAGGAGGAAAAGGGAGCCCAGATGGGTGGTTTGTGGTGTTACTGAACATGCGCTGGCTCCACGCAGGGAGACCCTCTGTAGCACGGGTGCAGTGAAGACCACTGCGATTTTCTGAACGAGAAGAGCAGGGAGTTGAACTCCGTGACTTAAATGAGAGCTGAGAGCAAGAGGTATTTCTAACTGACAAAGGCAGAAGCGAAATGAAAATGAAAGCAAGTTAACCTGTGCAGGCAAACCTTGTGGCACTTGGTTTCCCCCACCAGGGCCTCCATGTAGTCCCACCCAGCCCCTCTCATTCGTGAGTGATTCGTAGGTTACCACCCTCTGCCGCCCACGGCAGTGCTGTCTTAGCTGCCAGAGAACCCTCCAGTCTGAGCACTTTCTCCTTCCCTGCTCTCTGCTCAGACAGCCTCTGCTCTGACAAATCCCTTCCTCCATAGAGGCATACACGTCAGCGAAACCGGGGTACTGGGCCTGTGAGTTGGAAGTGCCTTTTTTTTTTTCTCGGAAAGCAAATACTTAGAGAGCAGGACGGAGGGACATGGCGGCCATCTGGTGGTAGGACTTCTGTGAGACCGGGCCAAAGAGCTGGGCCCACCAGGGGACACGTCACTTGACGCAGCCTGAGTCCTCTGACGGTAGGTGGCAGGAGCGAGGCAGGGTGTTAGAGCAGGGAGCGGAATCTGTCGGGCCCACTCGGCGCTCTTCCTCCTTGGCCGCCGGTAACTGGTGTATTTACAGGTGTTTTGGTTTTCAGCAATGGAAAGAATTTTCAGAACAATTTTTAAACTGAATTATTTTGTACTCTGAAAAAATTCCTAAGATAATAGTTGCGATACGGCAGAGGTATTTAATGAGTATACTTCTTTTGGGGAAAACCTTGTCATAACATGGAAGATAATTACATGGCTTTGTCAAAGCCTATTGAATTCGGCTTGCCTAGTGTTGAACATCCCGGCCTCAGAGGCCAGCCACGTAAAGGTGTTTGATGCACACTCTGCACCCTGCTAAGTCTTACGGTTTGGGAAGGTGCACAGCACATAGATCCCCCGCCTTCACAGGCTTTGAGCTCTAAAATTAATGTTTAAAAATATGTCCCGGAAACAAGAAAGTTAAATATAAATCAAACCCAGTGCCATCGAGTTGATTCCGACTCATAGTGACCCCATAGGGTTTCCAAGGCTGTAGATCTCTACGGGAGCAGACTGCCACATCTTTCTCCCATGGAGCCACTGGTGGTTTTGAACCGCCAGCCTTTCGGTTAGCAGCAGATCACTTTAACCACTGCACCATATGTATATACATGTATATATGTATATATATCCTGAAAAGCTAGTACAAAACATTCTTAACATATTTAAATTGTTTTAAATAAGTGTTTTCAATGCCATTACTTTTTTAAGTTTTATTTATTCTTTCGTTCAGCAAATCGAGTGCCTTCTATGTTTTAGGCTAGAGGCTGGCAAACCTCTTCTGTAAAGAGCCACATCGTAAGTGTTTTAGTCTTGCCGCCCATACAGCCTCTGCCTCAACTTCTCAGCTGTGCCCTTGTATCGTGAAGGCAGCCGTAGACAGTATGTAAAGGAAGACGTGTAGCTGTGTTCCAGTAAAACTTTATTATGAACACTGAAATTTGAATTTCAAATAATTTTCACATATCACTAAATAGTATTTTTTTTCAACCATTTAAAAATCTAAAAACCATTTTTCACTTTCAGCCGTCCAGAAACAGCCGTAATTTGCTGACGCCTGTCCTTGGCAGTCTTCTAGACAGAGGGGAGGGCAGTGGGCAGAACAAGGTCCCCTACATTCCAGTAACCTACAGGACTTTAAACCCCATTGATTTTAATAACTAAAAGAGTATTGCCTTAGTTAGATGGAATCTTTCTCATCAGTGAATTCCAGTTTTAGAGTTTTACCTCGTCTGACTTTACCCTAAAGGTGAGTTTGGCCCATAAATCTGCTCACCAGTAATGACCTTGTCATGAAGTGTCTTTTCTGTGTGGTGTCATTTCCCAGCTAACATTGCTCTGCCTACTAATATCTGGTCACCTAACTTGTGCAAGGTGCAGGGTTCAGACTTGCACCTAGGTCGGAATCACAACACATTGCAGCCTCAGCATGAGTGTTCACAGCCTTACTTTCCCCTTCCGGCACCCCTCAGGGTGCTCATTAAAGCCTCTGTGGTCTTGGGGGCCTGTGTCAGATGCCGGAACGCTGCCGTGGAGAGCGCTGGCCCTGTGGGATCCTCCCTCTGGTGCTGAGCGAGGGCTGCTGGGCAGTTTTGCAACAAACAGGCTCACACCTTCTATTTGTAGTCACTATGGAAACGTTAGAAGCTCCCTTTCTAAAGCTAAGCACACAATGAAGCACTTCAAGTGTTGGTAGGATTAGACTTTAGAAGATGTTTAATTTTCTCCCCCACTCTTTCTTTCTTTCTGTCTCTTTAGAGAAGGAACAAGAAGGCAATGTGAATATTAGCTGGGACTTGGTTTAATCTCCCTGTGACACTCAGTGCTGCCGAGGTCCCTGCCCGCCATCAGAGGTCTTGGCCTCTCACAGCACTAACAAGGGAACTCATCCATATTCATGACCCCAGAAGTGGGAAGCTGTGAGGGACAGTGCGTCGGAGCCAGGTTTGAAGATGGTTTTCTTTGCAACTCAAATTGCGTGAAAGGAACAGCTATAAAAAATGAAGTCTGAACGCGAGACAGCAGTGCTGAGATGTTCTCATTGGAAATAGGGGCAAATTAGAGGGCCGTCGTGTGGTGTTTAATGTATAAGTAGACAACACAAACACCAGACCGTAGAGAGGGGCAGATGCCCCATACCCCCAGCCTAAGGAGAGGGGATGGCAGCCACGTGATTCTAACTTCCTGAAAGAAGCCCTCCCAAGGGAAGGAGTGAAAATTCATCTCACAACATGTAAGGATGTTGAAGATACATTTAAGTGAAGAGCGTTGGGGATTTTGTTATTCATTTAGTTTTCTTTTTTTATATAATTTACTTTTTGTTGTTGAGAATATACACAACAGAACGTCCACCAGTTCAACAATTTCTAAATGTACAATGACAGTGATTATATTCTTTAAGTTGTGCAACCAGTCTCACCCTCATTTTCAGAGTTGTTCCTCCGCCACTAACATAAACTCACTGCTCCCTAAATTTCCTATCTAATGTTTCAAGTTGCTGTTGTCAATTTGATCCCATATAAATAGATCTTAAAAGAATACGATGATCAAGACATTCTTTACTAGTGAAGCTAAACTGTTGTTTAAAGAAGACTTCAGGGAATATTTCTGGTTTAAGGTTTAAAGATTATCTCAGGATATAATAGTTTCAGGCGTTCGTCTAGCCTCCAGAAAGTCTGGATTCCATGAGAATTAGAAATTCTGTTCTGCATTTTCTCCCTTTTGATCAGGATTCTTCTATAGAATCTTTGATCAAAATAATCAATAATGGTAGCCAGGTACCATCCAATTCTTCCGGTCTTATGACAAAGGAGGCAGTTTGTTCATGGAGGCAATCAACCACATATTCTATCTCCTCCTCCTATTCCTGACCCTCCTTCTTCCTCTGTAGCTCCAAGTGAATAGAGACCAACTGTTGTACGTTGGATGGCCACGGGCAAGCTTTTAAGACCCCAGGCACTACTCAACGAACTAGGAGATAGAAGCACTAAACACAATATTGGGCCAATTAGTGATTAAATTTTCTTCTTGTTTCTGATGTTCAGAGTACTGAGCAGGAGTTGACTCTGATGTTGTCTTGTGACCATAGTTCTTCCCAACCCTTCCCCTCTCCTCGACTTACACCTCATTTTGCCCTTTGACGATCAGCTTTGGGAAAAGAAGACAAAAAGGTGTTTTCTTCTTTAGACTGCAGTGCCTCTTCTGTCGGGTTGTCCCTTTGGTGACTATGCCAAGAATCCGTTCCTTGTGTAATTCTCGATGGTCATGGTGTGTCTGTGATGTTGGATGCCTAAACGCTGATAAGCTTTCGGGCCGCCACCTTGGCCGCGCACAGGCCACTGCTGAGGGAGGCCCCTGGGGTGGACAGACTGTCCTGAACTGTTGCCCACCCCTCTCTGGGTCCCTCTTCCTTATAAAATGGGGGTCATGTGAGTTATTTACCTACAGAAATTAGCTGCCAAGCCCTTGAAGGATGAATTGCTATTCAAATACTGTGCTGACAGTATTTCACAGCACGTGAGAGGCAAGTTGCTTCCCACAGAAAACGTGGTTACACCGTCCTTTCATCCTGCCCACATGGGATGCTCCGGTATTCTGTTGTCGTCCTTGTATTTACGCAGTCCAGCTTCCTCGCCTGGGTGCCTTTTTGTCAGTTTACTTTCATCTAATCTCTCTGCTTTGCAGAGCCCTGAGTCAGGAAACCACGCTGAGGACAAGAAGGAAAAGCACACGCCCGTGTGGGTCCCTGCAGTTTCCAAGGCCCCACCCACACGGCAAGTGGGAGATCTGTCCATCCGTTTGTTCATCCGGCAAACTGCCCTGCACTGCACTGGAGACAGAGGATGGAGCTCGTGGAGACATCCGTCCTGCTTACAAGGGAGGAGTCACAGTTTTCTAGGGCAGACAAATATAAACAGACGATCGTGACTGACATCATTTCAGTCAGCACATACTGAACGTCCGCTTTGGGCCACAGCTACCCTGAGAGAAGTGTGGTGTGATGAGAGCTGTAGGAACATGGCAGGGCAGTGGACAGGTTGGTGTAGAGGGGTAGGTAGCGCAGTCCGGGGAGGCTTCCCAGAGGAGGGTACACCTTAGCTGAGCCCTGGAGAATTCTTATGCTCCAGCTCAGCACGGAGGGGCAGGTGCTGGGGAGGGAATCATGTGGACCAGCACGGGGTCAGAGCTGGCATTTGGTGTTGCTGGAGCATGGAGTGTGATGGGCATCTGGTATGGAGGTGTGCGAGCTGGAGGTGTGTGCTGGGCGGTGGGGAGTGTGCCGTCCGGGGAGTGGGCTCCTCTGAGACCCTGGGGGACAATGGCACTTTCCTCCAGAGACTGGCTTGCCCCTGGTTGTGACCACTCCCGGCCCCCCTCCAGTCTTCAGTTGCCCTTCTGAGTGCGTTTTTGAGATTTCCATTTTCCTGTTGTTAATTACCCATAAATGCATGACCATGGCATTTTAGAAGGAAGAAAAGTGTTTTGCTGCTATCACTTCCCATTGGAAAGTTATATACCTGAACTGAAATTCCCCAGTCTCAAGTTTTTGTGCCTAAATTTACCCCCAGGTGTTTGAGCCTCAGGCAGCTCTCCTCGTGATCACCGCCTCCCCTCATCCCATGGAAGGTGAGGAAGTGGGTTTATATAATGTCATCTGGATGGGAGATCAGTCACAGCAAATAGTTCCTTGCTCAGAAATCCACTCATACATTGGAAGTGTTTGACACCAGGGCCCATTATTTTTATTCTCGCCGCCAGCACAAAGCGGGGATTGAGTGAATGTGGCAAAGATGAGGAAAATTCAAATTCAGTTTTATGCATTTGAGGCTGTGTATGGATTCTGTCTCCAGAAAAGAAATGCAGCCTTAAAGGGACCTAGAATTTATCAGTAAAGAGTAACAGACAGACGCAGAATGAGACCATCTCTCCCTCCAGCATGGGTGAGTGATTATAGAGTCACCGTCAGCTTGGCACCAACAATTCCTATTCTCTCCATCTGGAAAAGTCAATCACTTATACTTACAGGTGGTTTTGGTGATAAACCTCCAAAGACCAGTTGGTCATTCACTCCACAAACATCTGCTAGTCCTTCTTTGTGCCAGGTTCTGGGTCTAGCCCAGTGCCCCAGAAATAACTGGTCCAGAGTGCCTGCCTGTACAGTGTGGGGTTCAGTGCTGGGACCCCTCCACATGGGGAGTCGGGGAGGGCTTGTCTGGACCGGGAACTAGCTTGTGTGTCAGAGGGACCCCTTATGACGGAGCAGCCTTTTAAAACACCAGGAAGCGCATTTCAGACATAAAACTGCTATGCTCCTGAGTCTCGGTCCTCTAACTTTAGTCGGCAGGGAGAGAAATGGAGAGATGAATTTGCTTCATTTTCTTTCCCAAACAGTACAAGAAAGAACCCCAGGGTCTTTGAAGCCTTTCTCTTGGCGTCCAGTTTAGGTTGGGAGAGCTAGAAAGATCTCAGAGCCGGGCCTCACCACCGTGCTGGGGAGTCCAGGCCGGAGCAGAGTCGGGCACTCCTCAGCTGAAGGGCCTGATGCCTTTTGGATGTGCAAACACCCCAACTCTGGTGTTGGAAATGCCTGAGTGGAAACATCATAATTAGCAGGGAAGAAAGACTCGTTTTTCTTGATACCTTCCATCTGATAGTGGGCAGGGAGGCCTTTCTCTGGCAGAAGTGTTTATTCCACCCTTGGTTTGCACTGCCTCTCTGGGTCAGGGGGCTGGGCCCACCGGGGCAGGGCCCATCCTCAGCGGTCTCTCAGGTGTCCCTGGGCCCAGCCACTGACAGCCTGGCCCTACAGCCGTTTTTACCAAATCCCTTATAAAATGGTAGGTAGGAGCAATTTAATGCTTTCATGAGGTTTACCTGGCTCCTGTTAACTAAGTAAAATAACTGCGTAAATAATCAGTGACACTATCTTGTTCTTCGTAAGTTACTTTCTGTCTGATTTGAAGGACACCTTGCAGAATGTTTAAAATTAGGGCCCAAGGCACAGCAAGGCCATTAGGATCAAATACTTTCTAGAGAGCGCAAGTATTCAAAGAAGCACACCAAATCCTTCAGAGGCTTCCCAGCTTCATGGTTAAAACGCTGAATGGGAGAAATTCCACACTGACTCCTAGGAAGCAATCCTCATTTCTAACTGGGCTTAGGTTAGGCGGGCCAATTTTCCTGTCTTACTCTAACTGACATCATTTTGTCTGATTCTGCCCTGCTCCTCTTCCTCCTTCCCTGGTGCCTCAGTAACATAGTAATCCAGCAAAAGAGTGCTTGCGTGTGTGCGTGTGTCCTTATGTTCGTAGACTTCAGCTGTAACTATTCTAAGCCTTTGCTTCCTCATTCACTCATCAAATGCTGAGTGAGTGCCCTCTATGTGTGGGTCACCAGACCTCACACACTCGTGCTGGGCATACATGTGCCCAGCATACATACATACATACATACATGCGTGCACTATGGCTTTTCAGTTTTGTCCTGCTTTGGATCCATACTCAGTACATTCTCGAGAGAATGGTGTTAATTGGTTGGGTTTTTGTGTTCCTGTGCCCCCCTGCTCCTTTACCAGGAATTTGGCCTAAACACCCTGTGAAGTTAGGAGACAGGCAAAGTATGTTGACAGTTCCTTCACTCTGGCTGCAGTTCTGACTCAGTGGGTGGTGTATACAGTCCGAAACCTCACAGAAGACAATAGCCAAAACCAAGATTTGATTGCAAAGATGGAGGAACAGGGGCTGGCAGACCCGTCTGCACTTAAAAAAATGGGTTTTGAAGTTGAAAAGCAGGGTGAAAAGCTGATCCTGAAGTCTACTAGTGAAGCGCCCCAGCCGGTGAGTACCCTCAGGTGACCGCTCCTTCCTCGTGGTTTGTAGAAAGCTCCCCACTGCTCTATCGCCTTCGGCGGGCCAGGGTTCCATGTAGGAAATGGGTGGGACACTTTGCTTCTAAAATGGTTTACCAAAGAAAGCCCTAAATATAATTGCAAACAATTTTTTGTTCAAGCTTTATGCTGCCATTTTCTTAAAAGAGTTAAAATTTCAAACTTACTTATTCTGAGGGAGAAGTATAAAAAAGCATGAGTAAAATTTATACATGACCTGAAAGTAAGCACCTGACAAGAGTGAGATTTTCTTTAAAAGATAGCTAATGTTCAACACAACAAGAAACCCAAAACAAAAGCCCGGAAAACTTGTATAATACGGAGTGAGGGTTTTCAGGTCTCTTGGTTATTTCTAGTCATTGACAAAGTTCTCTGCTCTGTTTTTTCTTTGCCGGATGATTCTTGTAAATAGACTTGTTATATCTGCAATTTTGTTTCTTTTTTCTTCCTAGTGAATGAACTCTCCACTCAACTATCTGAATTTTTGGAATCTGTTTGATGGATTTTTCATGTTCTGCAGTCTGTGAAATTCCAACTGTTCGAAGATTTATAAGTACAAATCCAGGAACATGTAATCCTTTAGATAGTAGAGTTAAATGCGTATAAGCTTAAATGTGTAAGTAGGCGAATATTCTGCTATTCCTTTGCTTTGGAAACGTAACTGTCTGGTTTGCCTTTGTCCCCATGGATACAATGTGCGTTTAAGTAATAGATTGTACTTACTGTGGCAGCAAATAATAAAGTCTTCTCTTTGAGGGCACATCCCTTGTTTGGCAGAGACTTGGATGTTTGCTTGAATTCTGTTTGTTCCTTCAGATGGCAAGTCAGCCCCACTGCTTTTATTTTCCTCTTCTCATTGGGTTTTCTGAACTCTGGCAGGCAGTTTGAAGTAGTTTCTCACTGTGATTAATTCTAGCAGTCTCTTTTCACCCCTTCTGCCTTTCCAAAACATTGACAAGACTCATTTCCAGTTAATTAATTTGAGAGATGCTGAAGAATAGAGACCCCTACCTCTTCATGTTAGGTACTCTGCTCTGTTGTCATTGAGCCTGCTCCTCTGGAATGTGGCAGGGAATGAGATGGGTGGGAGGAAGCGGGGGCCATTAACTCTTCTCATTCCAAATGGTCCTCCAGTTACGCTTCTTACAGTCGGTCAGGTTCCCAGTCAGTGCCCACGTCTCCCCCACCTTCCTGCGGTACCGGTACCGTACCGGGGTGTCCGAGTACGTCACGGTCTTCTCCAGTGTCAGAAGCGCCAGTCTCCGAAAGGTGCTGCTCGGTTTTAGCCAGGGCTTCACTGTAATTGCAAAAACAGTTTTGGGGAACAGGCGTTCATTTGACCGACATCTGTCTGTCTGTCTGCCTGTTGATACACACGTGTCAAAGGTAGAGCTGGAACAAATGTGCTTTGTAACCACTAGATCGTCAGTATAAACCAAAGAATGTCTAGTGGGAGGCCACGTGGTGAATTCTCAGAATAGATTATCTTCATGAACAACCATGTTACTAAACTAACTAGAGATTTTGCACAGCTCACGTTACACCCTGCAGAATAAAAACAAGGACTCAACCAAAAATTTTACAAAAATACCAATTGTCCCACAGTAAAGTGCTCTGAAATATTTTATAGCCAGACTTAAGTTGCTTTGTGAAGACAGCTTACGCATGTTAAGAACAAAAGGAAAGTTCTCCCATACGCTATCTAATGTACTCAGTATAGCTTTGAAGGAGTTTCAGTCTGTAGGATTGTGGTAATCTATGAATAACATCTTCTCTCTGACATTCCATCAGTAAAGAAGCCATTGCAAAATTTAAAATGCACAAAGAAGTTATTCTCTCTGGGACACAATGAGTTAAAATCCTATTCTCTAAATGGAAGCCTGGCCAGAGGGAAAACAGTGGGGGTCCCTTTTTCCTTTTAACAAGTTTGCAATAGACACTTCCTTTTTTCCTCCTTCAATGGATGTATGCACACCAGTGGAATCACACAAACATGGCAGTATAAGCCATATAATAACAAACACAAATAAAGAAAAGAGAGCCTTGTGCGAGTACAGAATGGGGTAATGGCTGTGTGTTTTCTAAATAGAAAATCTGGGGCTTGCATAGTGAAAACATGCTGATGGCTGCATTGTGGCTGCCTTTCGAGGCCCCTGGATAGATTAATTCTTGAACACAACGGCTTCCCTGTCCTCGACCAGGGCACTCCGAGCTTCTGAGAGCCTTGTTTTACGTGCTATAGAGGATTAAATCACCACCCCAATCAGTCATTTAAGAAAAAATAAAAAGCAGGCCAGACTTACAAAACGTGTAAAGAGACAGAATGGTCACAGCAAGGTCTGTGACCGTGTTACTGCTTTCAAGAGCAGTGACAAAGCAGTTCCATTTCTTAGCCTGCTTCATTTTAAAAGATAGCGGGGAAAGGCTTTTATGCTCGATACTGAGTCCAAGGATTTGCAGAATCATGTGTTAATACCTTAAGAACTATAAATTTCAAAAATATTTATTTTCCCAATTTCCCTTCTGTACTATTGGAATTTGTCCGCACTGTATATGTGTCCGTGTTAACACATCTTGTGTGTGTGTGTGTGTGTGTTTTTCAAAGCTAAGACTGAGATGTGTTTTCATTCAACTTCAGAACCACAGGACTTTGGAAACTACAAAATATATCCATTTTGCAAAAACGGGATATAAAGAAATGATTGAGGTGACTTTAGCAACCAATTAGTAAATTTTAAATCAAAACTGAATATTTTATGGCTGTATATCTTAATGATAGTTATCTATGAAGGCGTTCATATTATACTCTTAGAGCAGCACCTGGGATTTAAATGCTATTTAGATGAATTTTTTCCATTCTTTAATTTCTGTCCTTGAATGAATAAACAAAGATGTTGGAACAACAAAAAATGCCAGTCTTTGCAGGAGGAAGATATTATTTAAATTAATAAATTCCATGGTCAGAAAGCTCTGCACGTAAAGGAATCAGTTTTGACATGTGAAGCAGTAGAATTAAGGCAGAATTTTAAAATACATAGAAGATGAGCGAGAAACTTAACATTTCAGATGTGCTATAAGACCAGTCCTTTTTGGGAGGGGGTGGGGGAGAAAAGGAAAAAAAAAAAAAACAACACCCCTCAGTGCTGTCCAAGGTTCTGATAATTTCAGCTTCAGTGGCCTATATAAATAGAAAAACTGATTAAAAACCTGGTTTTCAAAACTGAATTGAAAATTTTTTTCGTTGTGTTTGTGTGCTACAAAATCCATTTTCTTCTTTCCTACACATTTTTATGTATGTATTTGGATTTCTTAGGTCAAATTTTACTTAGGTGATGTTTCACAATATGAACTTGATTTACGATCTACATACATGTGGACTTTTAAGCGAAGTTGTATCTGTGAATGTGCTGGGTGTAGATTACTCATTCATTGGACTTTCCTCATCACAACCAGAGACATGTCAATGAGAAATGGACTTTTGGAAGGTTTTTGGTAGTTGTTTTTTCTCACTTAAAAACTTAACACACAAAAGTTGTCGTATGCTTGTTTTACATCATTTAAGCAAGAGCTTAGGTCATGTTTTACCACACAAATGTCATTTTTACCACTTCTTTGTAAAGCATAGTGGTTAAGACTTAAACTTTGAAGCTAGATGCCTTGGTTACAGTCCCTGCTCTCTTGCCTGTGTAACTTCAGGCAGATTATGTAAGCTCTCTTTGCCTCCATTTCTTCACCACTAAAATGGGGCTGATAATACCACCTACTTCATAGGGATGAGAGTAAAAATAAATGAATATATGAATAAATACATTTGAATAAATGAATATAATGCTTAGGACAGTATCTGAAACGTGGTAAACATTCACTGATTTTTAGTTATTATCATTAATATTTCATCCATTTTTAAGCTCTTAATACCTTCATCGTGGATCTCTCTGATGGAAGCCCACGTACTCTGAGAGCAGAAACTATATCTTGTCTCCTACTTCTCCTGTCACTCCACTGCTGGGCTTAAATGGTAGGTGCTCAATAAATGTATTTAGTTAGCAGATACTAATCACTCAATCCTCCTAGCAACTGTACACTAAGTTCTATTATCAGTTCCATTTTGTGGATGCCAGAGTGGAGTCAAACAGGTTAATGCCCAAGGTCACATAGCAATAAGTACATAACAGTTCATTGCAGTAGATAACTGGAAGGGAATGAGTGAGGAAAAAACCATGGCTTCTTTTCCCAGAAGCATGGAAAATAAATGTAGCAGAAATGCCTATATTGTGGCCCTGGATCTAGAGCAAGGAAAGCTCCATGGGAAGAGCACAGGCTTTGCAATTAGAAAAATCTAAGTTCACTAAACCAAAGCTAAGAAGTTTCCTGAATACAGTCAAACACTTCGAGGGACAGAGTAGCAGGGGCGGGGGCCTGGGGACCATGCTTTCAGGGGACATCTAGGGCAATTGGTATAACAAAGTTTATTAAGAAAATGTTCTGCATCCTACTTCGGGTGAGTGGCATCTGGGGTCTTAAAAGCTAGCAAACAGCCATCTGAGATGGCATCAATTGGTTCCAACCACCTGGAGTAAAGGACTATGAAGAACACCAAAGACACAAGGGAAGTATTAGCCCAAGAGACAGAAAGGGCCACATAAACCAGAGAGTTCATCAGCCTGAGACCAGAAGAACTAGATGGTGCCCGGCTACCACCAATGACCGCCCTGACAGGGAACACAACAGAGAGTCCCTGATGGAGCAGGAGAAAGGTGGGGTATAGAACTCAAATTCTAGTAAAAAGACCAGACTTAATGGTCTGACTGAGACTGGAGGAAACCCTGAAAGCATGGCCCCCGCACTCTCTGTCAACCCAGAACTAAAACAATTCCCGAGGCCAACTCTTCAGACAGGGATTAGACTGGACTGTGGGACATAAAATGATACTCGTGAAGAGTGTGCTGCTTAGCTCAAGTAGACACATGACACTAAATGGGCAGCTTCTGTCTGGAGGTGAGATGAGAAGGCAGAGAGGGTTAGGAGCTGATTGAATGGACATGGGAAATCAGGTGAAAAGGAGGAGTGTGCTGTCACAGTATGGGGAGAACAATTAGGGTCACATAACTATGTATAAATTCTTGTATGAGAGACTCACTTGAAATGTAAACTTCCACTTAAACTACAACAATTAAAGAAAAATCTAAGTTCATATCTCAACTCCACTGCTTGCCAGCTATGGCCTTGAAGAAGTTGCTTAACCACTCTGAGCCTAAGTTCCCTCCTCAAATAGTGTACTGGGCTGGGGATACAGCCGTGAACAAGACAGACAGGCTCATGAGCTTCTGAAGCTTAGTTGTGATGAGGAGGACAGAAAATTAACAAGCAGGTGAATACATAAAACAAGAGCATCACATATGGTACTAAGTGTCACAAAGGAGATAAAGAGGATGAAGCTGTGACCAGTAACTGGGTGTCCTTTCTGAGGAGGTCCCATCCGAGCTGAGGCGAGAAGGCTGAGAAGGAGCCAGTCACGCAACAAACTCGCGGAAGAGGATTCAAGCTGAGGGAGCAACAAGTGCAAAGGCCCAGAAGCTGGAGAACCTTCACATAGTCAACACCTAGAAGGTAGCCAATGGGGCCAGAACCAGGTGACCAGGGCAGAATGGCGTGAAGCTAGGTCAAAACGGTGAGCAGGGGTCAGATCATGCAGGGTTTTGTAGGCCATGGAGGGATTTGAATTTTACTTGAAGTGCATTTGGGAAGCTATTGAACAGTCTTAAACAGGGGTGAGAAGATCCCCTTTACATTTTTAAATGACCGTGCTGCTGTATAGAGATTGGACTTGCAAGAAGAAAGAATGGAAGTAGAGAAATGATGATGATGACTTACACAAGCATGGAGGTAGTGGAAATGGAGAGAAAGATTAGAATTTGAGATGCATGTTAGGGGTAGAATCATTAGGATTTGCTGATGGACTCATTGAGAGTGGTAGATGAGGTTAACAATAATAACTCCTCGGGTTTGGGTGAACACTTGGGTCGACGATCATACCATTCTCTGAGGTGGAAAAGATTGGTGTGAAGCAGAGTCCTTACATGTGTTTTCTTTGGGGCAGAGAGAATCAAGAATTCTGGGAAAATTAAGTTTGAGATGCCTTTGAGACATCAAAGTAGAGATGTTTAAAAAAAAAAAAAGTAATTGGAAATACAGGTTAATTAGTGGTGATTGGAATGCAAAATTTGAGAATGAAGAAGGATTGATGGTTGGAAAATATGGCCTTGGTGATAGAAACAATGCTGGACATCACATGACAGAATTTTGTAAGACCCAATGACTGCTTCATCTCAGATACCTTTTTTCAGTAACATAAACAGTGACTGTACAAGTGGACCTTGCAAGATGGAATACACAGAATCAGATCATCTACATCTATGTAAAGAGTCGATGGAAAAGCTCAATATGAGGAGTCAGAACAAGGCCACAGGCTGACTGCAGAACAGGCCATCAATTGCTCAGATGCAAGTTCAAGTTGAAACTGAAGAAAATTAGAATAAGTCTATGAGAACCAAAGTACCACCTGAATTTAGAGACCATCTCAAGGATAGATTTGATGCACTGAACACTAATGACCGAAGACCAGATATGTCATGGAATGACATCAAGAACATCATAAAGAAAGCAACAGGTCATTAAAAAGACAGGAAAGAAAGAAAAGACCAAAATGGATGTCAGAAGAAACTCTGAAAGTTGCTCTTGAACATAGAGAAGCTAAAGCAAATGGAAGAAATGATGAAGTAAAAGAACTGAACAGAAGATTTCAAAGGCAGCTCGAGAAGACAGTAAAGTATTATAATGACATACAAAAACCTGGAGTTAGAAAATGAAAAGGGAAGAACACGCTCGGCATTTCTCAAGCTGAAAGAACTGAAGACAAAATTCAAGCCTCGAGTTACAGTAGTGAAGGATTCTATGCCCAAAATACTGAACAATGCAGGAAGCATTAGAAGAAGATGGAAGGAATACACAGACTCTGTACCAAAAAGAACTGGTCAATGTTCAGCCATTTTAGGAGGTAGTATATGATCAAGAACTTACTGTCAAAGCTGCACTGAAGGCACTGGCGAAAAACGGGGCTCCAGGAATTGACGGAACACCAATTGAGATGTTTCAACAAACTGATGCAATGCTGGAAATGCTCACTTGTCTATGCCAAGAAAATTGGAAGACAACTGACTGGCCAGCTGATTGGAAGAGATTATGCCTATTCCAAAGAAAGGTGATCCAACCAAATGTGGAAATTATCGAACAGTATCATTAATATCACACGCAAGTGAAATTTTGCTGAAGATCAGTCAAAAGCAGTTGCAGCAGTACGTTGACAGGGAACTGCCAGAAATTCAAGCCGGATTCAGAAGAGGACATGGAATGAGGGATATCATTGCTGATGTCAGATGGATCCTGGCTCAAAGTACAGAATACCAGAAAGATGTTTACCTGTGTTTTATTGACTATGTAAAGGCATTCAACTGTGTGGATCGTAACAAATTATGGATAACATTGCAAAGAATGGGAATTCCAGAACACTTAATTGTGCTCATGAGGAATGTGTACGTAGATCAAGAGGCAGTCATTCAAACAGAACAAGGGGATAGTGCGTGCTTTAGAATCAGGAAAGGTGTGTGCGAGGTTGTATTCTTTCACCATACTTATTCAATCTGTATGCTGAGCAGATAATCCAAGAAGCTGGACCATATGAAGAAGAACGGGGCATCAGAATTGGAGGAAGACTCATTAACCACCTGCTACATGCAAATGACACAACCTTGCTTGCTTAAAGTGAAGAGGACTTGAAGCACTTACTGATGAAGATCAAAGACTGCAGCCTTCAGTATGAATTGTACCTCAACATGAAGAAAACAAAAATCCTCACAACTGGACCAATAAGCAACATCATGATAAACAGAGAAAAGATTGAAGTTGTCAAGGATTTCATTTTACTTGGATCCACAATTAACACCCATGGAAGCAGCAGTCAAGAAATCAAATAACACATTGCACTGGGCCAATCTGCTGCAAAAGACCTCTTTAAAGTGTTAAAAAAACAAAGATGTCGCCTTGAAGATTAAGGTGCACCTGACCCAAGTCATGGTGTTTTCAGTTGCCTCATATGCATGCTAAAGCTGGGCAAAGAATAAGGAAGACCAAAGAAGAATTGATGCCTTTGAATTATGGTGTTGGCGAAGAATATTGAATATACCACAGACTACCAAAAGAATGAATGAATCCATCCTGGTAGACATACAGCCAGAGTGCTTCTTAGAAGCAAGGATGGCAAGACTTCGTCTCACATACTTTGGACATGTTATCAGGAGGGACCAATCCCTGGAGAAGGACATCATGCTTGGTAAAGTGAGGGTCAGCAAAAAAGGGGAAGATCTTCGACAAGGTGGATTGACATAGTGGCTGCAACAATGGGCTCAAGCATAGCAATGATTCTGAGGATGGTGCAGAACCGGACAGTGTTTTCGTTCTGTTGTTCATAGGGTCACGATGAGTCAGAAGTGAGTGGGCAGTACCTAACAGCAACAACAGCATGCCACTGGTGTTTCAAATACCAGCAGGGTCACACATGGTGGGCAAGTTTCAGCGGAGCTTCCAGACTAAGACAGACTAGGAAGAAAAAGCTGGCAGTCCACTTCTGAAAACACTGACCAGTGGAAACCTTATGAGTAGCAAGGGAACATTGTCTGATGTAGTGCCAGAAGATGAGCCCCTCAGGTTGGAAGGCACTCAGAAGATGACTGGGGAAGAGCTGCTTCCTCAGACTAGAGTTGACCTTAATGACGTGGGTGGAGTAAAGCTTTTGAAATCTTCATTTGCTAAGGTGGCACGACTCAAAATGAAAAGAAACAACTGCAAACATCCATTAATAATTGGAACATGGAATGTATGAATCTAGGAAAATTGGAAGTCATCAAAAATAAAACAGAACATATAAAGACCAATATCCTAGGCATTAGTGAGCTGAAATGGACTGGTTTTGTCCATTTTGAATCAAGATAATGATATGGTCTACTATGCCAGGAATGGCGAAGAGGAATGGCATTGTCTTCATCATCAAAAAGAACATTTTAAGATCTATCCTTAAGTACAGTGCTGTCAGTGATAGGATAATATCCATACACCTACAAGGAAGGTCAGCTAATACAACTTTTATTCAAATTTATGCACCAACTACTAATGCCAATTTGAGAAAAGTGAAGATTTTTACCAACTTCTGTGGTCTGAAATTGATCAAACATGCAATCAAGATGCATTGATAATTACTGGTGATTCCAGTGCAAAAGTTGAGAACAGGAAATAAGGATCTATAGTTGGAAAATATGTCCTTGGTGGTAGAGATGACACTGGAGATCGCATGATAGAATTTTGCAAGACCAACGACTTCTTCAATGCAAATACCATTTTTCAGCAACATAAATGGCAACTATAAACGTGGACCTCACAGATGGAAAAAACAGGAATCAGATCAACTACATCTGTGGAAAGAGACAATGGAAGAGCTCGATATCATCAGTCAGAACAAGGCCAGGGGCCAACTGAATCAGATCATCAGTTGCTCTTATGCAAGTTCAAGTTGAAGCTGAAGAAAAAACAAGTCTGCAAGAGCCAAAATACAACCTTAAATATATCCCACCTCAATTTGGAGACATCTCAAAAATAGATACGATGCATCAAACACTAATGACTGAAGACCAGATTATGGGATGACATCAAGGGCATGGGACACCCTGGTGGCATAGTGGTTAAGAGCTACTGCTGCCAACCAAAAGGTTGTTGGTTCGAATCCACCAGGCACTCCTTGGAAACTCTCTGGGGCAGTTCTGCTCTATCCTTGGCTATGAGTCGGGATCGACTCGACAGCAACGGGTTTGATTTTGGTTATCAAGGTCATCATAATGTGAAGAAAGCAAAAAGTCATTAAAAAGACAGGAAAGAAAGAAAAGACCAAAGTGAATGTCAGAAAAGACTCTGAAAGTTGCTCTCGAACATAGAATAACTAAAGCGAATGGAAGAAATGATGAAGTAAAAGAGCTGGACAGATTTCAAAGGGCAGCTTGAGAAGACAAAGTATTATAATGAGATGTGCAAAAACCTAGAATTAGAAAATGAAAAGGGAAGAACACAGCATTTCTCAAGCTGAAAGAACTGAAGAAAAATTTCAAGCCTCGAGTTGCAGTAGTGAAGGATTCTGTGCCCAAAATGATGAACAACACAGGAAGCATTAAAAGAAGATGGAAGGAATACGCAGGCTCATTGTACCAAAAAGAATTGGTCAACGTTCAGCCATTTCAGGAGGTAGCATATAATCAAGAACCAATGATGCTGAGTGAAGAAATCCAAGCTGCACTGAAGGCACTGGCGAAAAACAAGGCTTCAGGAATTGGTGGAATACCAGTTGAGATGTTTCAGCAAATGGATGCTACGCTGATTGGAAGAGAGCCATATTTGTGCTCATTCCAAAGAAGGGTGATCTCACAGAATGCGGAAACTATTGATCAATATCCTTAATGTCACATTTATGTAAAATTTTCCTGAGGATACTTCAAAAACAGTTGCAGCGGTACATCAACAAGGAACTGCCAGAAATTCAAGCTGGATTCAGAAGAGGACATGGAACAAAGGGTATCATTGCTGATGTCAGATAGATCTTCCCTGAAAGCAGAGAATACCAGAAAGATGTTTACCTGTGTTTTTGACCATGCAAAGACATTTGACTATCTGGATCATAATAAATTATGAATAACACAGGAAAAAATGGGAATTCCAGAACACTTATTGTGCTTATGTGGAACCTGTACATAGACCAAGATACAGTCATTCAGACAGAACAAGGGGATACTGTGTGCTTTAGAATCAGGAAAGGTGCACATCAGGGCTGTATCCTTTCACCATACTTAGTCTATATGCTGAGCAACTAATTCAAGAAGCTGGACTATATGAAGAAGAACGGGGCATCAGGATTCGAGGAAGACTCATTAACAACCTGCGATATGCAGATGACACAACCTTGCTTGCTGAAAGCGAAGAGGACCTGAAGCACTTACTGATGGAGATCAAAGACTACCGCCTTCAGTACGGATTACACCTCAACATAAAACAAAAATCCTCACAACGGAACCAATAAGTAGCATCATGATAAGCAGAGAAATAATTGAAGTTGTCAAGGACTTAGGTTTATTTGGATCTGCAGTCAAAACCCATAGGAGCAACAGTCAAGAATTCAGATGACGTACTGCTTTGGGAAATCTGCTGCAAAAGACCTCTTTAAAGTGTTGAAAAGCAAAGATGTCACTTTGAGGACTAAGGTATGCCTGACCCCAGCCCTGATATTTTCAGTCACGTCATATGCATGCGAAAACGGCATGAAGGAAAACTGAAGAATTGCTTCATTTGAATTACGGTGTTGGCAGAGAATGTTGAATATACCGTGGACTTCCAGAAGAACAAACAAGTCTGTGTTGGAAGAAGTCCGGCCGGAATGCTACTTGAAAGTGACGATGGCGAGACGTTGTCTCACGTACTTCGGACTGTTATCAGGAGGAACCGATCCCTGGAGACGGACAGCACGCGTGGTATGGTAGAAGGTCAGCAAAAAAGAATACCTTCGGTGAGATGGATTGCCACAGTGGCTGCAGCAATTGCTCAAACATAGCAACCATTGTGAGGATGGCCCAGGACAGGGCAGTGTTTTGTTCTGTGGTGCATGGGGTCGCTGTGAGTCAGAACCGATGCAACAGCACCTAACAGCAACAGCAACAGGGAGGGACTGTTTGTAGAAAAGAGGGCCTGATACAGACATGTAGCCTACATTGTCATGTAACCCTGTGGCATAAGATTTTTCCATTTATTGAAAATCATTCATAAAATAGAATTTTAATGGCTGCGTCACAAAAATGTACCATTATGGACTTAATCGTGTCTTTCGCGTTAAACATTTTATATTCTTTTTCTCATGATTATAAATACTGCAGTGACCATCTTGGTGCAGAAAGCTTTATCTGCACTTTAGTTAGTTTCCTTGGGAGAGAGAGTTATTTATATCAAAATATAGGGAAAATGCTTTTGTAGTCTATGAATCACGTAGAAAGTACAGTCTTACACTACGCACTTTACATCTTTGTAGTGTCTCCTAGGCTAAAAGTTAGGGTGTTCGTTTTTGGGTCCCCTCCTCAGGTTTAGTTCATGCATACAAGATCAGAGTTAAACTATACTATCACTGAGTAAGCCACAGAGCTCTGAGTCACTTTGAACCAGTCACCTACAAGATGCTTCCCTGGCTCTCTGATAAAGGGTAGTTTGTCTTCATTTCTCCTAGGAACAGTGGGTGATCTGCTTGGTCTCATTTAGTGAATGGCCTCAAAATCAGTTATTTTTTATAGTAATTACGACAGCAACCAGCTGCAAGCCAGACATTGAATTTTGGGTTGTGAGGGAAGACACTGGTCAGGAATTGTAGAGACCCATGGACTGCAATGAAAGGATGATGTCTTTGCCAAATAAAATCAACACATTTTGGTGAGCGTTATAAAGCACCAATTATTTTAAAATGAGATTGAGAAACACAAGCAGCATGTTAAACACTTTGTGTAGTATGTGCGAGACCTTGAAAAAAGACAAAAAAAGATGTAAGACATTATCCTTTCCTTTAAGGATATTATAGTTCAACAATGATAAAGCAAGACTAAAATGCAAAGGAGAGACAAGACCAATTCAGAATGGATAGAAAGGAATACTCATACTCTGGGACAGCCAGGAGCAAAGATATTAGAGACTAATGAAGATTTTCTCAAAGAAGGATGTGAAACAAGAAGGGGCATCCAAATCCAGTGATGGTTGACTAGATAATTCAGTCCAAACCTCCCTGAAGACAACTAGAAAAGCTGGACAAAATATTTTAAAACTACTATTTGAAGGTACCAGGGAGCCAGCAAGATGGTGAAGAATTATAGGGCCAGGATCTGGAAATAGAGGCCCAGGGAAGTGAACCTAGTATTTGGGTTGCTTTTTCATTTGGAGGTATTTTTTATTTCAGAGGGAAAGAATAATAAAAACAGTCAGTTAAAATGAAGACACGTGGACGCTCTGTTAACCCAGCTGAAATCAGTCCTGAAGCCCACTCCTCAGACAGAGATGCGTGAGGACTATAAAACAAAAAATAATACTCTGAGGAGTGTGCTGCTTTGTTCAGTCAGATATACGAGACCAAATGGGCAGCTCCTGTCCAAAAGCAGGATGAGAAGGCAGGAAGGGACAGGAACTAGGAATGGACACAGGGAACCTGGGTTGGAAAGGGGGAGTGTGCTGTCACATTGTGGGGATTGCAACCAGTGTCACAAAACAATACGTGTATAAATCTTTGAATGAGAAATTAATGAGCTGTAAACTTTTCACCTAAAGCACAATTTAAAAAAGCAACTCAGCTACCAATGTTTTCCTGGGATTATTTACTATAATCACCTGTACTTTAATAAAAATCTTCCTGGATAAAATTCCCCAAAATCTGTTTTATAAAATCTTTAAAATTTTTGAATTTGGCATATAAGAATACAATGACTATGACTTGGCACGTTATTGTACATCCTGGAATATAGGATAGGTTAGTTTGGTTTTTTCCTGAAAGCATAACTGGAAGTTGTAAATGCTGTTTTGAGTCAGATATTCTATAACATAGGTGATTTTATCAGTTTAAAATACTGGCATTTTATCATTAGACAGGAAGTGCAGATTTGAACTCAAAACCAGAAAGATCCAAGGAGATATTTTCTCCATCTAGAGGGTAAAACAATCTTTCCTACACCCTAAGCTTGTGTGTTCTTTTAGAAAATTTGAAAATAAGGTGGTAGTGATTGCAAGTTTAAAAAAAATAAAATGAAGGCAAAAAATGAGAGAAAGAACATAGAACAAACAGAAGCCAAATCACAAGAGGGTGGATCTGAATCCAAATACAACCAACTGCATTATGTCTAAAGGGACTAAATACTCCATTTAAAAGACAGATTTTCCGGCTGGATTTAACAAACAAACAAAGCTACACGATGCTTAGAAATGACACGGCTAAAACACAACTATACAAGGGGGATGGAGTGGTCAACCGCAGACCAGCACCCCCACCAAGTGTGTTTTATGTGATAAAATCATGTAAAATAGAAATAATATGTTGGACAGCAACCAACGGCTGCTACAGCAATGAGAGTTTGAGGGACTGAGTGCAGAGAGGAGAGAATCTTGGGAGATTTGCGGTGACTTGCAGTCACTCTTACCCTGGGGCATCTGCATCTGTGGTGGGCCATTGCTGGGGGACGGAATTTTGTGGAGGTTTGGTGGCGGGGAGGCGGGGCTGAAACTTAGAATTGGTTTTCCATTCATAATATTTGTCAAATTTTGGGGCTGTGCTGAGCCGGACACTAAAAACCCCAGAAAAACTGAGCACAGTTTATCACAATCATGTGAAATTAAAACAAAAATTAGAGTCTAAGGTTCCTCAAAGGGATGAGTCTCTGAAACAACGCAGTTGAAAACCCCTGGAGGACCAAGGGTAAACCAGAGGTAAATTAGGGCTGCAGCCTAGCCTTGACTCAGCATGATTCCTGATGGGATGAATGTGATCAGCTCCTGCCCTTGCCTAGTTGAGGGAAGGATGAAACCTCTCTGAAGGAAGAGACCCATCTAGAGCCCTTGCAGATTTTCATACTGTCCAACATTAGGCCAATCAAATATAGGACTACATGGCAAAACCAAGAGGAAAAACACATACTCCCAAATATGATTCGGATATTAGAATTAATAAACAAGGACTTTGGAATATCTATGATTAATATAGTCAAAAGTAAAGGAAAATAAAATAGATGAAAAGGTAGAGAATTTCAACAGATAATTGGCATCTACAAAAAAATGAAAACTCTAAAACTGAAAAACACGGTATCTGAAGTAATAAATATATTAGATTTAATGTCAGATTAGAGTGGAAGACTGAAAGACAGATAAGTAGAAGATATCCAGAATGAAGCACAAATGGACAAAAGAGTACAAAAAAGGGCATTAAGAGAATTGTAGGGTGCTATGAAAAGATAGAGGAAGAGCCGTGGTTACGTGGTCAACTGCTAACCCAGAAGTCAGTGCTTTGAACCCACCAGCGACTCTGTGGGAGAAAGATGTGGCAGTCTGCTTCCATGAAGATTACAGTCTTGGAAACCCTATAGGGCAGCTTTACTTGTTCTATAGGGTCACTATGAGTCAGAATTGACTCAACGGCAGTGGATTCAGTTAGGTTATGAAAAAGTCTGTGGTAGGCAGAATAATGCCCCCCCCCCCAAAAAAAAGCCCACATCCTAATCCCTGGAAGCTGTGAATGTGTTACCTTACATGGCAAAAAGGACTTTGCAGATGTAGTTAAAGTTCAGGCTATTGAGATGGCGAGATTGTCTTAGATTATCCAGGTGGGTCCCATTTAATCACATGAGTCCTTTAGAGTGGAGAAAGTCTCAGTCATCTAGTGCTGCTCTAACAGAAATACCACAAGTGGATGGATTTAGCAAAGAGAAGTTTATTCTTTCACAGTCCAGTAGGCTACAAGTCCAAATTCAGCGTGTCAGCTCCAGGGGAACGCTTTCTCCATCAGCTCTTGAGGAAGGTCTGTGTCATCAATCTTACTTTGGTCTGGGAGCTTCTTTTCACAGGAACCTCAGGTCCAAAGGATGCGCTGTGCTCCCGGCACTGCTTTCTTGGAGGTATGAGGTTCTCATGTGTCTCTGCTCGCTTCTCTCTTTTATATCTCAAAAGAGATTGCATTAAGATGCTATCTAATCTTGTCAACCTCATCAGTATAACCTCATCACAGTGATAGAATTTACAGCACGTAAGGAGATCACATATAATCTCATCATAGTGATAGAGTTTACAACACATAAGGAAATCACATCAGATTCCACAATCATACAACACTGGGAATCGGGACCCAGCCAAGCTGATAGATATTTTGGGGGGACACAACTCAATCCATGGCAGAGAACCTTTCCTAATTGCAGAGAACCAGAGAGATGAAGACATGAGGATTTGGCTCATGGTTACTGGCTTTGAAGATGAAGGAAGGGAACCATGAGCCAAGGAATGTGGGCAACCTCTAGAAACTGAAAAAGACAAGGAAACAGGTTCTTCCTTAGAGCCTCCAGAAAGGAATGCAGCCCTGCTGCCACGGCGATCTTAGTTTGTTGAAACTCGTGTCGGACTTCTGACCTACAGAGCTACAAAATAATAAATCTGTCTTCTCTGAAGCCATTACTTTTGTGGTCATCTGTTACAGCGGTAATAGAAAACTAGTACAAGGTCTAACATACGTGTAATTGGAATCCCAAAAGGAAAGGAGAGAGGAAATGGGACACAAGCAATATTTGAAGCTACAGTGGCCAAATATTCTCCAAAACTAATAAAAGATATTGACCTGCACATCCAAGAAGCTCCGTGAACCCTAAGCAGAATACAAAGAAAACCACCCCAAGACATCCTCAAAGACAAAGACAAAAATCTTATAAACATCTAGAAAGAAAGAAAGGGGAAAAAACCAAAACAAAACAAAATACTCATTACCCTCAAGGAAGCAACAATAAGAAAATTTGCTGACTTTGCAGTGGAAATTGTGGAAACCAGAACACAATGGAATAATCTTTAAACTGCTGAAAGAAAATAATTTCTTCAAAAATAAAGATGAAAAATATTTTCAGACAAACAAAAATGAAAGAATTTGTTACCAGCAAACCTGCACAAAATGACATTCGAAGGGAGGTTCTTCAGGCAGAAGGAAAATTATCCCAGATGGAAAAGTCTTGACTATACAAAAGTTATAGTAAAATCTACACAAAATATATGTATAAATAAAATGCATGCTATCCAAAACACAAAAAACAGAAAATGATAATGAAGTTAAAGTGTTCTGATGTTTTCACATTATTAGGTAAGAAGTAAAAATAATACTTTGTAAAATACTAAGTTATAAAAAGTTTGAAAGGGCAGAAAAGACACATCATGACAATTCTAAATTTTAAAAGTTGATGCTGCTATATTAGTATCAGACAAAGTAAAGTTTAAGGTGAAAAGCACTTCTAAGTACAGAGAGGGCAGTTCCTTCATAATGAAAGGTTCAGTTCACCAGGAACAATTCTAAATGTGTGTTCATGGCAGGATATCATTAAAATGTGTTAAGCAAAAATTGACAGATCTACAAGGAAAAATAGACAAATTCATAACGATGGCAAAAAATTTTAATAAACGTTTACTTTCTTAGTAAATGATAGAATAAGCAGGCAAAAGTCAGTGAGGATATTGAAGATTTGAACAATGCAATTAGCAGTTGGTGGTCAGAAGGTCTCCCTACTGCAGTCACTGTGGGCAGGAAAGGGGCACTTCAGAGACCTTGGCTGAAATGCGCATGTGACCGAGGGGTTGGTTAGTGTGATGGCAGGGACTAATTTATCCAGTTATCAGTTTCCGCTCCTTCGGGCTAGGAGGAGGCAGCAGGCAAAGGCCCTTGGACCTCAGCAGAGGAATGGTGAGCCTCAGTTTCCCTGTCTGTGAAATGGAGATGATGGTGTGGCCCCTTGTGGGGTCCTGAGCACGTCCCTGAGATGGTGGATGTGCATGTGCCTTGTTGCCACAGGCCCCTGGCCATGGTGAGTAGTGAGGAAGGGAGAGGCATATGGCAGTGATAAAGGGCCATGGGAGGGAGGAGTAGGTGACGAGAGATGCTGATTGCAGGCTGGTCATCAGGGCAGGGTACCCTCACCTGGCACTGCTCACTGGACCGCCCTCATCCCTTCTGGATGAGCAGTCATGTAAGTGCAGGGACGGCACCTGTCTCCTGTCCCTTTACATATTTATTCCTTTATGCCTTCCACAAGGCCCTCCTCCTCCAGGAAGTCTTTCAAGGACTTGGGCCCCTTCTGCCAAGCCCTGGGTCATATGCACACTGCTGCAGGTTTCATGTGTCAGGACCACTGATTCAGCATGTGCTGGGGGAGGGATGAGTCTGACTCAGCTTTTGTTTTTTTGCAGTCTCGGGAGTGGTCACAACAGCACAGTCATGCCTTCACCCAGCGTTTCCATGGGTGGCACACACCCATTCAGTGAATACTAAGTTCCAGACACCATGCTAGGTGCTGGGACTAGCTAGACATGACCTTGCTACGGAACTCATCATTTACTAAGGGGGACATGCATTAACTGAATTATCAAAAAAGATGTGAAATTACAACTGTGAGTGCTCAGAGAGATACATGGGCCCATGAGAGTGTATAACAGTGTCCCACCACACCTCCGTACACCTAACCTCCATACACCACACCTCCGTACATCATACCTCCACACGCCACACCCCCATACACCTAACCTCCATACATCATACCTCCATACACCACATCTCCGTACATCATACCTCCATACAACACACCTCCACATACCACCTCCAGACACCTCACCTCCATACATCATACCTTCGCACACACCTCCGTACACCTCACCGCCATACATCAGACGTCCGCATACCACACCTCCATACACCTAACCTCCATACATCATACCTCCATACACCACACCCCCATACACCTAACTTCCATACACCAGACTTCCATATACCACACCTCCATACTCCACACACTGCACCTCTATACATCATACCATCAGCACCTCCGTTGAACTTCACAGGGGCTACTTAAAACCTTCATTCTCCCCAGACATCTGACCTCACCCTCTCCCCTCACCTCTAGTTTGCCAGGACCTTCAAACCGGAATGCCCTCATTTTGTCACTGTGAAACCCTCCTGTGTCTGCATCCACCTAATCCTCTGCCCCACCTGTCCCACAGAAAGTGCCCCTTCTGCTCTCTGCAGCTGGTCCCTCCACCATGCGTTGGGTGCCTTTGTTCCACTCCCATAGGTACTCACTGCTGCACACTTGTTCTTTCTCCTAAATCTTTAGCCTCTCCTTCCTGTTGGCCCAGAATGCTAAAAGAACTCCACCAGGTCTCCCAAACAGAATGTTCTCCCAGTTTCACCCCTGCAAATTATACATGCTCTTAGCTCTGCCTGTAGCTGTCTTCCACCTCTTCCTCACCTGGCTAATTCTGACAGCTTTGGGGCTCTGCTTAAATGTTGCTTCTCGGAAGCCTTCCTGAGCATGCCCAAAAAATTTGCTATATTGAATAGACACACACGGGCTTCCTTCTTAACAGGCTCAAGTCTCACACATCCTAAAAGAAAAAGAAAACTCCCCAATTCCAGATGGCTTTTCATTCACCCTTAAGCCCAATTGTCTTAAACTTTCTGTACACATCTCTCCAGAATAACTTTGAAAAAATCTGTACCAGCCTTTCAAGTTGACATCTAAAATTTTCATCTTAAGGTTTTATGGTTGCAAATAATCTAATATTCAACTAATAGTAGAAATACTTTAAAATAGAACTATTACATCACTCCTTTAAATTATTTCAATAGAACCAAAAATATTCTATTGAAAATTGTGCTCACCATCGTCCATTTTAAAAGTGAACATGCTTTCCTGTAAGATTTGGAAATAATATTGTTACTTTGTTTTTCCAGGAATCTGCATTTTCATTCCACTTTTCTCACAAAATTTTATCCTAATGTCTTTTGTAATGCTTGAAATCATACAGAATTAAATTCTGGCCACAACAAAATTAAATTGAAATCTATAACAAAAACATAGTGTAATATATCTCAATATTTGGAAATTGACACGTTTCTCAACAGCCTATGAGTTAAAGAAGAAATTACAAAGGAAACTGAAAATGTTTATCTGAATGATAAGGAAAATACAATATATGAACATTTTGAGATACAGCTAAGTCAATGCTTAAGGGAAATTTAGAGCTTTAAAATACTATGTTAGGAAATGAGATTTAAAAAGCAATAATCTAAGCTTCCCCCTTAAGCTAGAAAAAGAAGAGCAAATGAAAACCAAAGATACCAATGAGTAGAAATCAATGCGATAGAAAATAGGCAACTTACAGAGAAATAAAGGAAACCAAAAGAACTATCTTTGAAAAGATGCATAAAGTTGATAAATCTCCAGGTAGACTGCTCAGGAGAACCCCACAAATTATTAGTATCAACAATGGAAGATAGGACATCACTAAAAATCCTGCAAACATTAAAAAGGAAAATGAGGAAATATGAGCAGCTTTATGCCCCAAAATTCAACACCCTGGATGAAATGAATTATTTCTGTGAAAGACATGAATTATCAAAATGAACACAGGAAGAAATAGAAAATCCAAATAGCACTGTAGCTATTAAAGAAATTGAATTTGCAGTTAATCTTCCCACAAAGAAAACTCCAGTCCTCTACAGTTGGCCCTTCGCATCCAGGGGTTCCACATCCACTGATTCAACCAACTGTGGATGGAAAATATTTGGAAAAAAAAGAAAGTTCTAAAGAGCAAAACTAGAATTTGCCTGTGCCGAGCACCCCGCTGAATCCACGCAAATGAAGTGATGTGCAGGCATCCCCTGCTGTAGCCTCCCTCCATTTCACAGAACCTCGGTCTCTCCCCAGCACTCATTGTTTGAGCATTGTTTGCCTCAAGTCTCCTTCTAAGTGTGAATGGGTTGAGGAGCGGGAGGAAGGCACTTTAGCCTAGTAAGAGATGGCTGGCTAGCTCTGTGAAGCGCTACAGCCTCAAGAACTTCAAGATCACGGGCGAATCGGCATCGGCTGATGCACAGGCAGCATCAGCGTTCTCGGAAGACCTCCAGAAACTCGTAGAAGAGAAAGGCTACCTTCCAGAGCAAGTCTTCAATTGTGATGAAACATCTATTTTCATAGCATTTACACAGTATTAGGTATTATTAGGAATCTAGAGATGATTTAAAGTATACAGGAGGATGTGCATAGGTTATATAAGGAACTCAAGCATCTGAGGATTTTGGTATCTGCAGAGGGTCCTGGAACCAATCTCCCTCGGATACTGAGGGACAATTGTACTTTCAATCTTGTTGTTAGTTGCGTTGAATGCATTCCGACAGAGTAGAACTGCTCCGCAGGGTTTTCAAGGCTGTGACCTTTCAGAAGCAGATCCCCAGGCCTTACTTCTTAGGTGCCTCTGGGTGGGTTTGAACCGCCAAGCTTTCAGTTAGTAGTCCAGCACTTACCCGTTTGTGCCACCCAGGGACCCCACCCTTTAATCTTACCACCCTCTCAAGGATGACTCACTCTGCAGCTGATCATCTTTTTGGGGCGCAAGCCTATCCATTCCCCTACCCAGAACTCTTCAGTGGTTTGCTCCCTAGTAGGGTGTTCAAGGCAATTTACAGTCCAGCCACCCCTCCCACCCTCGTCTCTAACCACTGTTCTTCCTCACGCCGTGCCTCCTCCACTCCCCATGCACACAAACAGGAGCACACAACCCTGATCCACTACCCCAGGAGTTCTCTGGTGGCAGTGCCCCCTACCCCAACCAGGGGGCATTTGGATGTGGGGGAGTGTGAACCATCACAACCCCAAGGGGATGTCCCTGGCACTTAGTGGGCAGGGGCCAGGCTGTCAAACATCCAGCAATGCCTGAGACACCACCCACGATGAAGAAGTCCCTGCCCAGGACACCAATAGAACCCCACTGGGTCTGGCCAACAGAAAGTTCTCTCATTTCAGCTCTGGAAATTACACATGCTGTTAGCTCACCTGTAGCCGTCGCTCACCTCTTCCTCACCTGCTGGTTCTGACGCAGCCCTGGGTCTCTGCTTAAATGTTACTTCTCGGAAGCCTTCCCGAACATTTGCCCAACAAATTTACTGCCCTGAATCCTTCCCTCCCACACACACACTCACCTCTTATTAGATAGGAGTCAGATTCTATTTGAGGAACAGAGACTTTTAATCTGAATATACTCTGAAAAAAACGCCAAGAAGGGGGAGAAAAGAAATTCTAAGGTTTACTCTGTAACCACGGTAAATCCTACCCACTCTCGAAAGAGGCTCTTTTTCCTAATCTTCCTTTTCCTTGATTGTAAGTGGCTTCTCAGGAGCTGCGTTTCACACCTGGGCCTTCACACGTGGAGTGGTTTCCCTCCTGACCTCTCTCTTCTGTCCTTCCCACATCCCCCTTTGCTCATCCCCTCGTCTGTTATTCTAGCTCATCGTCCTTCCCAAGTTCAAGCATTTGTCGAGCTGCTCCCCATCCCCGCTCCAGTCTGGGAATCCATCTACCTGTGGACAGGCCTCCATCCCAGGAGATCCCGGGGCGGGGGTGGGATCTGCTCTTCAAAGGAGGCCACTGGGACATGGATTCTGCAGCACTTACATCTGTGTTTGCCGGGACACGTGGCAAAGACAGGTTAGCCTCGGTTTGGGATCATTTTTTAGAATTTTGTGTTGGTAATTGTGGGTTGTTGTATGGCTGAGTCTGCAAACTGTAGGGCCTGTCCTGGGGAAGAAGAGCTGCCCCCCGTGCCGCTCCCCTCGAGCCTCTGCTCCTCTAAACGTGGAGCTGAGTTTAAAGACATGTCAGTCCAGGCAGGAGGATTAGCCTCGCCCATGCGAAGGGAAAATGGGGGGCGGGGGGGGGAGAAAGCCTTGTCTCAACTTGAAAATAAAAATGCTGATGTGGTTTTTGCTCCAGAAACATATCTTCCTGATTAAGAGCATGGAGAGCTGCTGGCTCATGGGTGGGCCAGCTGTCTAGGTGTCCCTACTCTGCTAGGCCCGGCACACACCCGCAGAGTGTCCACAGGAGGCGAGTGCGGGGCTGCGCAGTACATATCTCTGCTGATGGCGGCAAGCGCATGTGCAAAGCGCTACAACCAATCCGCTGGGACCGACCGAAGGCAGGTTCCTCTGGTCAGCTTGTTCACAGCCTGTCAGGGAGATGGTGAGGCAGAGGGTGGACGTGGAGTCCGACAGCCTGGGCTTTAAACCCAGCTCTGCCCCTTACTAGCCGAGTGACCTTGGGCAAGGAAAGGCCATTTGAGACTCGGTGTCATCATCTGTGAAACGGGGGTAATGGTGCCCACTTTAGGTCCCTGGGTGGCACAAGCGTTTTTCAATCAGCTACTAACCTAAAGGTTGGTGGTTTGAACTCACCCAGTGGTGCTGCAGAAGAAAGGCCTGGTGATCTGCTTCCATAAAGAATACAGGCAAGAAAACCCTGTGGAGCAGTTCTGCTCTGTAATACGTGAGGTCGCCATGAGTCGGAATGATCTTGACAACGACGGTTTATGTTTTGTTTGTTTTGGTGCCCACTTTACTGAGGTGGACGTGCATGTCGGGGGTCATGCAATTACAGCTGGGGGACATGTGCCCACCCAGAGCACGTGCTCCACACATGGCGGCAGCGCCAGGCGGACTGAGCCTCTCTCTCCCCCGCCCGCCCTTTCCCCAGCCGTCGCCCTCCCTCTGGACCACGTGGTGTGGGTTTGAGCTGCCGGAGAGACCTCCACAGCCGTGCGACGGCCGACACCTCACACACACTGACCACACGGGGCTGCGGCCTGGCACGCCCGCCGAGGCCGCCGCCAGCTAGAGCATCCTCCAGGCCAGTCCCTGTGAGCCGCCCAGCTGGCACTGGCTCCAGTTTCTGGGGTTGGGATGGCAGCGATTGATAATGCTGTAACTGGGGTGACTTGGGCATCTTGCTAGGCAGAGCGCTGTGACTCATGCTTGGCCGTCAGCATTCCACTGTCGGCGCTGGAGACGGCCAAGGAGCCTCAGCAGGCATTCCGGTTTCACAACGCGGCCTGAATGTGGGGTCCTTGAGTCACCCAGAGATTCCATACCTCAGGAGGTGTTTACGCCGAGGCTTTGTTCCCGGAGTCCTACGCGGATTGGGTTTTCTTTGCGGTGTTCAGCTGGCACGCAGAGGGCTCCCAGCTGCGCTCTGTTCCCAGCAATTGATATCGTGTAAATAATAAATCCGCCCGCAGCTGAGCTCCATGTTTGGCTCCTGGCTCTGCTCCTCCGGCCCCTCTCCTCTCCCCTCGGGCCTCTCACTCCCCACCCTGCCTTCTCCTCATCCTCTCTAAGGCTCCCCTTCTTCCTGGGGCCCTCTTGGCCCTCCTTGCTCTCAGGGACCACACCGTACCTGTTCCCACCACCGTGGGCGCAGTGGCCCTGCTGTGGCCATGGGGTGGGTAGGGACGGGACAAGCGGGCAGGGCAGGGCAGGTGCCTCGAGGCACGGCCAGCTCCATCAGTGGCCTGCGGGTGCTGGGATGCACAAGCCACTAGAGCCTCAACGTCCTGAGGGCCTGGCCACAGGGCACGAACCCACGGTTTGGCCTTAAAAGGCGTGAGGACTTGGTTCTCAGGTAGAACCCCTGGGGAAGGCAAGCCATTTCTCCCCCAAATCCAGTTTGCCTATGTGGTCATGCACAAAGCACCCGTCTGGGTGTGAGGAGGGGTACCCCAATGTGGCTCCTCCTCACCCCCCACCCCGTCGCATGCTGTGGCACCTCCCCTCCCAAGTCGGTGGCAGTGGTCCCAGTGCCTGCCGCCATCAGGTGGGGTTTGGGACACGAAGCGAACAGCGGGGTGGGGCAGGAGGGGCCAAGAGGGTGCCCAGCCTCAGGGACACGTGCCCCCACTGCACCCTCCGAGCCACGTGGCCTTGGGCACGTTGACTCTCCCTGCGGGGTGTCCTTCTCTGTAAACTGGGACGTAATAGCAGTGCCTGCCTCGGGGGCCCCAGAGAAGATGACGGGATCATGCCCACTGAGCAGCAGGCCGGTCACCGGCTTCCCCCCCAGCCCCCCACTTGCACTTGGAGAGGGTGGTCCCTTCTGCAGGGCCTGCCCCAAAGCCGGGTACCCTGAGCCAGAGCCGTGGACACAGTGGGGAGGCCTCCCCTCCTGACAGGGGCTGTGGCTCTGTCGGCAGGGGTAGGTCACTGGACTTCTCCAAACCTCGGTGTCCTCACCTATGAGGCAGGATGAAATACCTGAAATATCTTCCAATTTGAGAACGGAATTCCCTTTCCTCCCTCCTTCTTTCTACTTGTCGAAACTCTGAGCGTCTCTCAAGGCAACCCCACCCCAGGATGCCTCCTCCCTCCTGGGACACCCCTTTCCCCTGGGACGCCCCTTCGCTGGAGCCCCCTTCTGTCTCCTTTCCTGGCCTGTCCACCAGCTGCAGTCCCTGCCACCCAGGCCACCCCGATGAGGCGCCCGCCCTCCCGCACCATCTGAGCCTCCTCCTTGAGCTCAAAGCTCTGTTACTCCCCCTGGGGTCACCCCTGGGAGAGCTGCGAGGGCTCGTGCAGTGGCATGGTCCTGGAAGGACTTGGGGACAGGGGGACCAGGGTCCCGGCCGGCCCACCAGTGGTGACACGCAGAAGAAACGGTGCAGCCCTCAGGCTCGTCGAGAGCTGTCTCTGCCACAATGTGCAGAGGAGAGGGGAGGCCCTTCTGGGCGCCCCACCTTTCCTGCAAGCTCCCCACGTGCCCTGGGGGCCTGTGGTCTCTTCACCTTCCAGCTGAGGAGAGGCAGGACACACACCCTGATCAAGGCCACACGGCCATCAGCGGCCCCTCTGAGAAGGAGCGTGAGAACCAGCATTGACAGCACCCCGCTTTTGTAGGGGGCCAGGTGCTTCTGGACCCGACTTCACACCCAGCATTTCACAAGCAAACGAGTGCATGAGTGCTACCCTACGAGGCCGTGGTCCTCAGTCCCCCAGCAACTAGGGCAAGAGAGTCGGCTTCCTTCTTCCAGAACAGAAGGTGGAGGTCCAGAGAGGCTAGGTGACTTCCCCAAGGCCACACAGCAGGAAGGTGGGGGCTCAGAGAGGCTAGGTGACTTCCTGAGGCTCTGCAGCAGATGGACTGGTCACTCCTGCCTCTCGTCACCCACCTGCATGTCCTGGCCAAATGCTCGACCCTCCGTTGGCCGAGTCCCTGACCCTTGCTGAGCCTGGGTTTCACCGCCGTCAGGGTGGGAGCCTGTGTTGGGCCATGAGCAGAGAGCAGAGAGCAGAGAGCAGAGTTGCCTCAAAGGCAAGGGAGGCAGGAACGAGTGAACCCGAGAGGGAAACCTGGCCCAGGCCAGCCGGCCTGCACGAAGAGGGTCTGGAAAGTCTGGGGAGACACTGAGTGGCCAAGAGGCCCAACACTGCCCTCCGGGGTGCCCGCCAAGTGGACAGGTCCCCAGGACACCGTGAACAGCCCAGCCTACCCCAGGCCCCACCTGGGCCTCTCCTGTTCTCCCCCAGTAAGGCCCAGAGAGGGGGTCCCAGCAGCCCGTCTCTTAGACCCCGTCTCTCCTCCAGCAGTGATGCCCTCCTGTTTGCCAGGCGTCCTCCTGAGACCTCCACCTACTCATCACCCTGGTCCTCACAGCAACACCAGGCCATTTTACAGATAAGGAAGCTGAGGCAGAGAGGCGCTGTGGAGACCTTGGCTCAGCTGTTCTCTTCCATGAGCAAAGCCTGCAGCCGGCACTCCGACCACTGCACCCCTTCTGCTCCAAGCCGCTCGCGCCTCTCCGCTCCACCCCATGATCCCCCAACCCGGGACTGCCGCCCTGACTCTCCCGGCCTCACCCCCTGCCTCCAGACCCACTTAGATGACTGTACCCCACTCTCATCACACCCTCAGTCCCTGCCACTCTCAAGTGGAGCTGGTCCAGCCCGACCCCAGCCCCGGATCGGCACACTTCTTTTTTTAAATAATTTATTTCATTGTTGTTGAGACTATACCCAGCGGAACGTACACCTAGTCAGCCATTTCTACGTGTACAGTTCAGTGACGTGGGTTACATTCTTCAAGTTGTGCGGCCATTCTCACCCTCATCCTCTGAGTTCTTCCTCTTCCATTAACAGAAACTAAGTGCCCCCTAAGCTTCCTAGCTAATCTTTTGAGTTACCGTTGTCTATTTGAACCCATATAGATAGTTCTTAAAAGAGCACAATGCTCAAGGCAGACATTCTTTACTAGTGAAGCTAAGCTGTTGTTTAGTTTTAAGAAGACCGCACTTCATCTAAGGTACAAAAAAAAGAGAATTATCTATGTGAGATCAAATTGACAACAGCAACTCAAAAGGTTTGATGGGAAGCCTAGAGGGCAGGAGTTGAAGACAATGGTGATGGAGGAATTTGGAAAAGGACAGTGAGAACAGCAGCACAACTGGAAGAACGTAATCGATGTCACTGAATTGTACATGTAGAAACTTTTGAAGTGGTGTAACTTTGGCTGTGTATATTTTCACCAAAAAAACAGGTTGAGAAGGGAGAGTGTTGACATGTCGTGGGGTTGTTAATCAATGTCATAAAACAATATGTGTACTGACTGTTTAATGAGAAACTATTTGTTCTGTAAACCTTCATCTAAAGTTCAATAAAAAAAAAAGAAGACAGGATATTTTTGGTTTAAGATTTAAAGATTATCCTCAGGGCAATAGTTTTAGGGGTTCATCCAGCCTCCATGGCTCCAGAAAGTCTGGATTCCATGAGAATTTGACATTTTATTCTGCATTTTCCCCCTTTTCAGGGTTCTTCTGTGGAAGCTTTGGTTAGAATATTCAGTGGTGGTCGCTGGGTCAGGGGGACCTCTTGCTTCAAGGCTATAGGGTTCCTGGAGAGCATGCTCCCCACCATCCCAGTGGCTCAGCAGGGCCGCCCCTCGCACTCACTGCCCACCCTCACCCCACCCTCTCAGCTCATGGTCTGCAGTCCCATTTCACTGAAAACAGGAGCCACCAGAAGACACCTGCCCCAGCGCCACCCCTCACCAAGCACCATTGTGGTGCGCCCCTCACCAAGCACCAGTGTGGTGCGCTCCTCACCAAGCACCAGTGTGGTGCACCCCTCTGGAGCCTGTGTGGGCTCTGGATCCCACCCTCAGCTCCGGGACCTCCCTCCCCCACTGTCGGGGCCCCTGCCTTCCACCTCCCCCTGGAACATACAACACCTACAATTTCTCCCATCTTAAAAAGTCCCCCTTGGGTCCTTCCCCCCAGCTACCATCTCTGCTCCCTTTGAAAGCAAATCTCTGTCAGTGAGGTTTTCACACCCACCCCCACCCCACCTCCACTCTTCACCGCTCACTCCCAGACACTGAAGGTCTTCGCCCTTCTGGCAGACGTCGGGCCTCAGGCCTCCCCTGACCCAACTCTTGGGGCCTTTCTTCCCCGGGGTCCAGCCCCTGCGCCCCTTCCCGTGCCCCTGCTGTGTCTGTCTCTGCCAGCTTATACGTCTTCCTAAACCTGGGACGTTCTGTCTTCTGCGTCTACAGCCTCTCCTTGGAAACTGACCCTACTTCAAAGCTTTGTTGTTTTTGTTGTTGTTGTCAGGTGACATCAAGTCAGTTCGGACTCAGAGCAACCCCAAGTACAACAGAACAAAACACTGCCCGGTCCTGCGCCGTCCTCACAATCGTTATGTTTGAGCCCATTGTTGCAGCCACTGTGTCAATCCATCTTGTTGAGGGTCTTCCCGTTTTTTGCTGACCCTCTACTTTACCAAGCATGATGTCTTTCTCCGGGGACTGGTCCTTCCTGACAACATGTCCAAAGTACGTGAGATGAGGTCTCACTGTCCTCGCTTCCAAGGAGCATTCTGGCTGTACTTCTTCCAAGACAGATCTGTTGGATCTTCTGGCAGTTCTTGGTATATTCAATGTTCTTTGCCAACACCATAATTCAAAGGCATCAATCCTTTGGTCTTCCTTCTTCACTGTCCAGCTTTCAAAGCTTTAAAAAACAAAATGTTGCCATCAAGTCGATTCCAACTCATAGCGACCCTACAGGACAGAGTAGACATGCCCCATAGGGTTTCCAAGGAGCAGGTGGTGGATTCGAACTGCCAACCTTTTTTTTGATTAGCAGCCAAGCTCTTAGCACTACACCACCAGGGTTCCTTCAAAGCTTTAAGCGCTGACAATTCTCAAATATCCCTAGCCGGCACCTCTCTCTCTGAGCTCCCGGCCCCTATTCACCTGCCTTCCCCGTGTTGTGCCTGGGTGGCCGGTGGGCGTCTCACCCTGGGAGTTGTCTATAAGGGTCCTGACTCCCCTGCCCATGCCCCTCCCCCACAGTCTTCCCAAACTTAGAGGATGGTGACTCCCTCCTCCTAGTTCCTCAGACAAAAGCCTCAGAGTCATCCTTGACGCCCCTCTTTCCCTCAAACCCCACATCTAATCTGTCAGCAAAGCCTGTGGCCTCCCAGCTATGGCCGGCATCGGGTCCTTCTCACTGTCTCCGAGTGTAAGCCCTGTCAGCCACCTTTAAGCGTCTGGGTTAGGACTGGTATGACGATGCCTCCTCACTGGTCCCCCGACATCCTTCTTAAAGCCTGAGTCAGATCGTGTCACCATCCTGCCAGAAGCTCTCCAAAGACTCCCCTTCTCCTTCAGAGCAAGGCCCAGCACTGGGGGGCCTGCAGGGCTGCCCTTTCTCTGGTTTCCTCCCCTATAGCTTGTCCCAGCTGTGTGGCCTCCCTGATGCTCCTTAAGCGAGCTAGGCTTCTTCCTGCCTCAGGGCCTTTGCACGTGCCGTTCCCTTTGCTGGGACACTCATTCCCTGGATATCTGCCTGGCCCCAACTCAGCTCCTTCCAGTCTTTGCTAAAGTGTCTCTTCCCCAGGAAACTAAAATCACGGCCTCCTCCCCTCAGTGGGCCCCCTTCTCCCCTCCCCTCTCCTCTGTGAGTATGAACTCACAGCCATCTAGCAGCCCCTGGGGGCCACTTGATGCACGTGCGTGCTGTCTGCCTCACGAGGGCAGGGGTTTCTACCACTCTGCTCAGTGTCGCATCCCCTGTGCCCGGGACAGCGCCAGCACAGGGCATTTGCCCAGTAAATGTCTGCTGTGTGTAAGCAAAGAGAAGGCCCTTTGTCCTCCTGCAGAGTCAGGAGTTTGACAGAAAGGCCCAGAGGCAAGCTCTCTCGTCCCAAGGCAGCCTGGCTCCCACCCTGCGGCCTTCGAAGGGCATCAAGACTGGCGGGGTACGCTCACTCTCAGTGTGTCGTCCAGGGCCAGAGCGGGGGGTCCTGACCCCAGGGCCCTGGACGGCCAGAGGGTCAGCATCAAAGCCGGCTTAGCTCCCCAGCTTAACTCTGGCTGCCACATTCTCAAGACAGTTGTACAGCTGGAGAGATGCAGCAGCCCGTCTCAGCCTCGGACTCAGCCCCTGGGGGGGTCTCTGCTAACACACTCACATGCACTCACATACATACACAGAGACACACAGACACAGACTTACACACACACATACAAGTATGCAGACACACACCCACATACACTCACACAAATACATACACACGCATATATACACAAATACATACACATATGCACACATACACATATACAAATATATACACAGACACAGATACACAGACACACACCCACAGACTCAAATAAATACATACACATGCATGTACAGCCATACATACAAATTCATACACACAGACACACACAAATACATACACAAACACACATAGACATATACACATACAAATATATACACAGACACAAATAGACACACACACAAAAGTACATCTACACGCATATACATCCATACGTACAAACACATACACACAGACACACACAAATACATACACAGATGCATGCATACACGTATACACTTACAAACTCACACACAGACACAAATATATATATACATGTACAAACACACACAGACACAAATATATATATATACACACGCACACACATGCACGCACACACACACAAACACACACTTGCTGGTGCTTCCCCCAGTCAGGGAGCTGGGGTCCCTCACCTGCACTAATGACTTGTGTGGTCCTCGAGCCAGACCAGATCCCAGAGTGAGAGATGTCCAGCATCTTACTGCACACCAGCTGTCCACCGCCTCATTCAGCATCTCACTCCACAAGCAGGGGCCCTGCCCAGAAAGGGGCATGGTTGTGTCTCCGCTTGCTCCTGATTCCAAGCGCAGCGTTGGTTCCACCATGCCATACTTGCACCTGGGGAGAGACTGGACAGCCATCCGCCTTGGTAGCCTCTCCCACCAAATGGGAACAAATAATACCCACGTTATCACAGTTGCTGTGGGACTAAGCAAGGTAACCCGTGGGGAATGCTTGCCGGAGGCCCACAGAGGAGGGCTCTCTGGGCCAGGTGTGGTGGCCACTGTGGCTGTTGTTACCATAATTCCAGGCTCAGCTGGATGCAGCCCAAATTACAATACACCCCTCCACAGCTGTTATTCTATTTTTCCCCCACCTGGTAGATTGGTCCTGTCCCTTCTACCTGGCCTGGTGCACCTGGGGCATTTCTTGCTGGACCATCAGGCTATCTCTCCAATTCAGGGGGAATTGCTCTCTGAACAGACACCTGACTGAACCAGGACAGACATAAAAACCCAAAACCCAACCCACTGCTGTCGAGATAGCGACCCTATAGGACAGAGTAGAACTGCCTCCACAGAGTTTCCAAGGAGTGCCTTGTGGTTTCAAACTGCTGACCTTTTGGTTAGTAGCCATATCTCTTAACCACTACACCACCAGGGTTTCTGGACAGACATAGCAAACCTAAACATTTATCCACCTAATAACAGAGCTTCAAAATACATGAAGCAAAAACTATTAGAACTGAGAAGAGAAATAGGTCACAAATACGTTCAAAGATTTCAACACCCCTCTCTCAATCAGTGATAGAACAAGTAGGCAGAAAATCGGTAAGGATAGAAAAGATTTGAGTAACTTTATCAACCAAGTTGACCTCATTTGTAATTTACAGAACATTCCACCCAACAGGAGAATAGACATTTTTTTCTAAGTGCACATGGAACGTTTACCAAGATAGACCATATTTTACCATAAAAGAACTCTAAATAAATTTAAAAGAAGTGAAGTCATACAAAGTATGTTCTCTGACCATAACAAAGTTAAATCAATAACATAAAATCTCCGGGCAATCCTCAAATATCTGGAAACTAAATAACACACTTATAATCCATGAGTTGAAGAAATCAAAAGTAAAATTAGAAAGTATTTTGAGCAGAATGAAATGACAACACAACATAGAATTTGTGAAATGCAGCCAACGCCTGTATTAGAAAAAAGTTTTCCAATGAATGACCCCAGCTTGCACCTTAAGAAACTAGAAAACGAAGAAGAAATTCAACCCAAAGTAAGCAGAAGAAAGGAAATAATAAAGACTGAAGTGAAATCAATTAAGTAGAAAACAGAAAAAACAACAGAGGAAAATAAAAACAAAAAACTAAAGACTGGCTCTTTAAGAAGATTGATAAAACTCTAGCCAGAGGGATGAAGAAAAAAAGAGAGAAGATACAAATTATCATCAGGAATGAGAAAGGTGGCATCACTACAGATTCTACAGACACTAAAAGGATAATAAGGGAATGTTATGAACAACTTTTTGACCATAAATTTGACAACTTAGATAAAATGATCAAATTCTTTGAAAGACACAAACTTCCAATTACTCAAAAAAAGAAATAGATAACCTAAATATCCCTACATCTCTTAAGGAAATTGAAGTTAAAAACTCATACACTGCTGATGGGACTAGTAAAGGGTGCAACCACTTTGAAAAATAGTTGGGCAATCTCTTAAAAAGTCAAGTATACATTACCATACGATCCAGTCATTCCACCCTTGTATTTACCCAAGAGAAATACAAGCATATGTGCATACAAAGACTTGTGCATGAATATTCATAGCAGCTTGATTTGTAACCAAAAACTGGAAACAACCCAAATGTCTATCAACAGGTGAAAGGGAAAACAAACTTCCGTACATTCATGCAATGGAATATTACTCAGCAATAAAAAGAAATGAACCACTGATACACTTAACAGCATGAATGAATCTCAATTATAGAGTGGAAGAAGCCCACACAAAAAAGATGTATGATAAATGTATGATTCCACTTATATCAAATTCTAGGAAATATGAACTAATTTATAGTGACAGAAAGCAGACTCGTCGTTGTCTGGGGACAGGGTGGGGAGTGAGAGGAGAGGTTGATGACCACCGGGAACTGTGGAGTGTAATGAATTTATTCATTGACTTAATTCACAGATGCATGCACCTGTCATACACTTTAAACCTCAGTAAACCAGTTGCTGTTGAGTCAACTCAGACTCATGGCAACCCCATGTGTGTCAGAGAAGTGTGCTCCATAGGGTTTACAGTGGCTGATTTTTCAGAAGTAGATCACCAGGACTTTCTTCCGTGGTGCCTCTGGGTGGTCTCAAACCTCCAACCTTAGGGTTAGCAGCTGAGTGTGCTAACACTTTGCACCACCCAGGGACTCCGTACCTCAAGAAAGCTGTTTCAAAAAGAGCAAGAAGAATATTCTAGAAGTGAGGACCCCTTCCTGCCCACGCCCGCAGCAGCATAGCTCCTGACACCTGGGAGGAGCTGGGTAAGTGATAACTGCCCCCGAATCTGAATCGTGGTCCTGGGAGGTCTTGTCGGAAATCCAGGGATGCTGGCCCCTCATTCTCTTCCTTCTGAGAATTGGCCTCGCCACGGCTTTGTGGGAGAAACTTCACCCTGCCCCTGGGAGGGTCTGCCTGAGGCTGGTAAGGGACCCCGCCCTCCCCAGCCCACCTTCGTGCATGTCTGAGCATCTGGATCCAGGAGAGATGCTAAGCCAGAAGCTTTGGGAGTATTTTAGGAGCTGTGGGCGAACAGACCCATTTCTGTAGATTTGGGGGTGCCCTGGGTCATGAGCCCTGGTGGTGCAGTGGTTAAGGGTTTGGCTACTAGCCAAAAGGCTGGCAGTTCAAATCCAGCCACTCCTTGGCAACTCTATGGGGCAGTTCCACCCTGTCCTATAGGGTCACATATGAGTCAGAATTGACTCCACGGCAACAGGTTTGGTTTTTGGTTTGGTATGGGGACCCCACAGCAGCACTGTGCCCTGAGATGTAGACCGGGGCTGGGCGTGAGAGCCCCTGACAGCTGGGGCGGAGCCAGGGAGGAGGCGAGGCCTCCGCTGGGTGTGGAGGAGGCGGGACTTCTGCTGGGCGTGACCAACGACCTGCAGGCAGGGCGCTCTGAGCAGCCCCACCTTAGGCAGGCGGCTGGAGGAACAGGGTCCAGGCCCTGATATCAGGTGCCACCATGGGAGAAGAGAATGACATGGGGTGTGCAGAAGCAGCTCAGGAGACCATGGATGAAGAGAACACCGGACTGGGCTGGAATAGGCTACTCCCCCATCAGCGTCGTCACCGGCGGGTCATCGAGGAGAGGGACGTTTGTGATTCATTTGCATTTAATGCAAGGGCTCTAGTCATTGTAGAGCCCATTGTCTACAGCTCACTGGTTTGTCGCCAAATATTTATTGAACATCGGCTGTGTGCTCCACCATGAATGAGAGAGGAAGTCCCTGACGGTCCCAGTCGGGGAGACGGACACCATGTGTGTCACAAATCAAGAAGCAGAATGATTTCAGACAGTGCTGATCCGGAGAGAAGGGGGTGGGGTGGCGGGGGGCAGAAGCACTGCTAGCCCCAGACGTGTCCAGGTTCTGCTCCCTCCCCTGGGCGAGTTTGTCACCAGCCCTGCCTCTTATGAGCCCACCTGTGACCCCAGCACATTCCTTTCACCTCCCCGGGCCTCAGTTTCCCTTTCTGTCAAACAGAGAGAAGAGCGCTGACCTCATGGACTCGGTGTGAAGGCTGGACGAGATAGTTCTGGTAACTCGCGGGTGACAGGCTGCACAGGCGGCCAGTGTCACCTGTGAGTCCCTACCTCGCTCTCAGGTGGCCTCTCTTGGTGACCTCCAGCTCCCTCCGCAGACCTGGCAAGAAGGCGCTGGCGGGGCTGTGACCACCTGCTCTGGGTTGGCAGTGAGCTGAGAGGGTTCAGGTGCCTTCTGTCTTCTTCCATCAGACACTGTTCCCATGGCGACCGGGGGGCTCAGCCCATCTGCGCCTTTGAAGCCTGTGGTACCTTTGCACATACCGATGACAAGGACAGTCTTGCCAGCCTGGCTGCTGTCCCCCGCCATCCCTCAGTCCCTCCAAGGGGCGGGTTTGTTTTTTCTCCCCTCGGAATACAGCCAGCACGTTTGAACAGAACCGCCTGGAACAGTGGCTTCCTCAAACCCCAAACAGAGACTCAGACCCCCCCCAAAGCTGCCCCTGGGGCCCGTAAAGAGAAATGAAGTCCTGATACACGCCACAACGTGGGTGAACCCTGACAACATCATGCGGGGCAGAATTAGTCTCAGCAGGACAAATACTGGAGAATCTCACTTACATGAAATATGCAAACACGTGGAAACCAAAGATTATCAGTGAAGGAGCTCCTGGTGGTGAAAAACTTGAGCACTTGACTACCGGTCAAAAGGGTGGCAGTTCGCACCCACTAAGAGGCACCTCAGAACAAAGGTCTGGCGATCCGCTTCACAAGGTCACAGCCTTGAAAACCCTATGGAGCAGTTCTCCTCTGTACCCATGGGATCAGCAGGAGTCAGAATCGACAACTAACAACACCAGGGGTGGGAGAAGGGGAGTTTCTGCTTACGGGGCGATGAGTTTACGTTAATAACGGTGATGGACTAGTTTGGAAGAAGACAGAACAATTGCACTGCTTAAAGAATATAATCAATGACACTGGATAATACGTGGAGACATCGTTTAATTGGTGCATGTTTTGTTGTGCATATTTTCACCATAATTAAAAAAAAGGGAGGAACAGAGAAACAGAAAGGCTCAGCCGCTTCGGGACTAGACGTGCCCCTGGTCCCCGCCTGCCCCAGCAGGACGGGCTGCCTTGGTGACTCCATCAGATTATAACTAGCACTAATTAGTGCTAGCAATCTGGGGACAAGTCCCCTGTGGCCAAGTCGCCCCGTGAAGAATTGAAACGGTTCCCACTGGAACAAAACTCCAGGGAGCTGGGGTGGGGGGAGCAGCTGCCCCAGCGCGGCCCTGGTCTCCGAGACCTCGGGTATGCATGGTCGGCCCTGCCAGCTTGGTGACCTCGGGGCACCCTGTCTGCAGAGTGGGGTGCACCCACCCCTCTGGCAGGGCTGTGGGAGGGGAGAAGGGAGGACCACAAGGCCTCCAGCTGGTCCTGCCACTGCTCTTTCAGGAGAACACCCACGCCTGCCCCATGCCGCACGCATGTCCCTGTCAGCGTGAGCACATCTGCGGATGCCTTGGGGGAGGCGGATGGGGGCGGCCATGATCCCTTTGGGGGAAGCTCAGTGTCCAGGCGTGAGGTGAGGCTGCTCCAAGGAGCTAGTGGGTCCCCAGCCCCTGCCCCAGCTGATTCTGGGCCAGCGGCTGGGGACCCACCGGTGGTACCAATAGAGGGGTGCTGCCTCCTGGGGCGCACAGCCTCAGGAGAGGCAGAGCGGTGGCCCCGGGAGGTCAGGGTGTGGAGAAGCACATGGGAAGAAGCAGGGCAGACCCTCCTGCTGCTGCTCAGACAGGTGGTGGTCTTAGCCTGGGAGTGAAGGCCCAGAGAGGACAGCACCAGGACACGTGCCCTGCTACCAACGGGCAGAGGGCGGTCTCCCCACGCGGGCTCCCTCCTTCTCTCCCTCCCTCCCTCCTACCTTTCTATCTTTCCTCCTCTCTCTCCATTCCCTCTTCTTCCTGTCACATGCTAGGTGATGAATGAACGGTGACTTTAGAGTCAAGAACTCTTAGACCCCCTGCTGTGGGTCCGCTGCCCAGATGCAGAGCCTTAGCGACAAGGATCTGCCAAATCGCACGGAGCCCAGAACCCGGCCCCTGGTTTGGGACCTTTCTACGACACGAGGCTGTGGGCAGCCTTGGCCTAGGCCCAAGGGTTAGAGGGACGCTGTTTTTTGTTTTTTAAAGCGAGATACGTTATTTCCTGGTCTCATGTTCATACTCTGGAATAGCTGGCCCCGTACACAGAGGAGCCGTCTGCAGACAATGTAGCTCTTAGAAAGAAGACAGGACACTTCACGCATTCTCCGCCCTTCTTCCAAAACAGAAGCACAGTGAGGGGGCTGGGCCAGCAGAGGGGGCTCTGGGGTCTCAGGTCAGCCCCTTGGGGTGGGGTGGGGGTGAGGGACCCCCGTGAAAGCAGTGGAGCAGGTGCAGCCACATGGCCACCCGCTGACCCTGCAGTGACCTTGGGGTTGACAGCGTCTTGGGACGGGGGACAGAGGCCGGGTAGGAGGCAGGCCCCATCACCCTGCGCTGGGTCTGGCCACCTGCAGGTAACTTTCCTATGCCCAGGCCACCCAGGGGCTGCTGCTGGCAGCTCTGGACAGTCCCCATGTCCCCCAAAGAAAGCTGCCTCCACTCACCGGGCCCAGGGACACTGCTCAACCTGCCCAGGGCCTGACTGGGGGCGGGGGAGGGGGCGGGGCAGGGCAGAGTGCCCTGATTTGCCAGCCACTCCCCTCCCCGCCAAGGGTAGTCTTGCAGGAACAGGGTCAGGTACTGGGGTGGCCTCCATCACTGTTCATCCAAGAAGCCCGGCCTCTTGGGTGCAGAGACCATGCCCTGCCCTTGTGCTTTGGGGAGAGAGGGAGGGGGGGGTGCCAGGGCCAGTGGTCTCATTGATTTGCTGAGGACGTGGGAAGATGCTTCTGTCCTGCGAGGTTTTTTCCAGCAACATTTGGCTGAGCTCAGGCTTCTCTCCCTGACTGAATCCCGTTTGTGCAGGAAAGAACAGAACCACACTGTTTGGCTGCCACCTCCCCGTGCAGCTCACAGCTTGGGGTTTGGGCAGGGGGTGACTGCGCTAAGGGACTCCTTTCAGGCCCGTGTGAAAGTGCTGCCTGCAGCCCCACGTGCCTGCAGCCAGCCGGTGGGCCGCACAGACAGCACAGGTGTCCCCGACAATGCTCACGGGGCCTGTGCAGCAGAGACTTGGCCCTTAGTCCCGTGTCCCTGCCCAGACAGCACAGGTGCTAGATCGGAGGACTCCCCACAAGGGGACCTGTCGGGGATGGCGCTGGGTTTGGTTTGGGTTCTTGGTGCCTCAGCTTCATGGACCTTGGCTTAAACTTGGCCTCCTGGTGGCCCCCAGCAGCCCCAGACCACTAGGTGCTACGCTCGGGACTTGGAGCCTGTGGTCTGTCAGGGCCCTGGGGATCCTGGTACAGCTGCACTCCCTGGAGGGATGGGCACGGGTGACCACAGGGACATCTCCCCCTGCCGAGGACCTTTGCTGTGCTTCCATCCCACAGAGGCTTACAGAGGGTTATTGTTAGCTGCCGTCAAGTTGGCTCCGGCTCACGGTGACCTTACGTACAGCAGAAGGAGACCTTGCCCAGTCCTGCGCCATCTTCACGATGGTTGGTGTGTGTAAGCCCACTGTTGAGGCCACTGTGTCAATCCATCTCACTGAGGCCTTCCTCATTTCCACTGACCCTCTACTTCACCAAACAGGAAGGGTGTCCTTTCTAGAGATTGGTCTTTCCTGATGACGTGTCAAAGTAAGCAAGCTGAAGTCTCACCACACTCACTTCTAAGGAACATTCTGGTTGCATTTCTTCTAAGACTGATTTGTTCGTTCTTCTGGCAGTCCATGGTATATATTCAATATTCTTTGCCAACACTGTCATTCGAATGCATTGACCCTTCTTCTGTCTTCTTTTTCATTGAGGCATGCGGATGCTGAGTGACACGCTCACACAGCCTCAGGTGTCCAGGCCGGAGTTTGAAAGCAGGCCCCTTACGCTCCTCACTTTGCTTTCTCCATGCCAGGCTCCACCCCTGGGAGGCCCCTTGCCCAGCCCTGTGCTGGCTCACCCTGTGGGTGTGGAGGCCTGGGCTGCTGGCGGCTGATGCTCAGGCCAGTCCCTCCTACTGGGAGGCCTGTGGCCTGGGGTCAGTCACGCCTTACGGGAGAACACAAGCTGCAGACTTTTACCTGGAACCAAAATTGCTCACGAAGGTAGACTGAGCCCACGTGGACTGGAGCCCACACGGCTGAGCTGCGTAAGACGTCTGCAGAGGCCACGGTCTGAGTCCCCCAACGGGTCCTCTGCCCTCCACATCTCACCGAGCCCTCTTGGCACAGGAAACATTGCCCATGAGATGCTGGCAGATCCCTCCAACACGGGCCACATTCCCTGTCCTGGAGGGGCCACCCTGCTATAGCCGTTGGGGGGGGGCATCCATGTCAGCTCAGGGCTCGGCCCAGAGGACCAAGGACAAGGGGCCTGCCGTCGGACAGCTCACAGTCCCATGCCCCAAACCTGGTGTGTAGCTTGTGTTAACAGGGTGGCTGCGGTGGTGTGGGGAGGCTAGACGGAGGAGAAGGGAGCCAGTGTGGGGTTCAGGGACCGCCCTAGCACCCTCCTAGCCAGCATCTGTCAGCCGAGGCTCAGACCTGTGATATCGCTTGATCCTGGAGCTGAGGCCCCCATTGCTGTTGTGGGCTGTGAGCAGGGTCTGTCTGGGCTTCCTCTCCTCCTTGCAACAGCCTACGCCAACTTTACAGATGACACTGAGCACGAGAAGGTAACCTTGCCAGGAGTCCCAGTGCTAGCAGTTGTCAGAGACCCAAACTCCTAGAAAGATCTATGGGCACCTACTATGCTCCAGGCCCCGGGGCGGTGGGTGGCTGTCAGGAATAGCCAACAGCCACCAGAACCCTCAACTGCAGCCAGAGGGGTGTCCATGCCTGTCCTTAGAGTATTCAAAGGCCACCTGTGTCCTGGAAGGGACTCCAGGAGAGCCGCCCCTGCGATGACCCCTGTCCCCACCCGAGGGGCCAAGCCTCTGCCCACAGGGCGGCCCAGGCATGTGGTCACCGCAGGCACAGCCTCTCTCAGAAGTGGCGGGCATTTGTGTTGTTGGGGTGCTGAAATCTCAGCCTTTTCAGAAGCAGACCCATGTAAGTGTGAACTCGGGATTCGTAATTCTAAGCTTGGAGTCGTCTCTCCCGACAACAGAGATGGGTGTTGTGGCTGCTGACCAGGCCCTTGGTGCCCGTTGGCTTAAATCCTCTCCACCCAGTCGGGATGAGGACTTTGAGACAGACGACTGTGGCACAGCCCAGCTGGCCTTCTGAGCGCAGCCCCCAAGGAGCACCCGTCTCTGCCCCCCGGGGAGTGCACTGGGGGCTGCTGGGGACTCGGTGAGGTGTGGCCCTCTCTTCACGGAGCCTGGCAGGGGGACACCGACAGTCACTCCATTAAAGGACCAAATGAATTCCTATCAGAGCACGGAGAGAGTGCAAAGGGCAGTCCCTGGGGCAGCTTGCTGACAGCTGTGTCCCCAAACTGAGCCTTCGGGGACACGGTGAGAGGCCACGTGAAGGGACAATGGGGACAGGCTCAGAGCACCTCGTGTTCAGGAAGAGCTGGAAAGGAGACGCTGGACCCATCTCAGCTTCATCCTGTGGGCAGTCGGGAGCCATTGCAGTGTTAGTGGAGAGCAGGGCACGCTTCAGGAGGGTGAAAAAACCTGTCAACTAGCCGCGCCCATGCTGCGCCCACCCTCATCTGCCCTCAGACACCATGGTGTGGAGGCAGCTCCCTGCCCGGGTCCTCTGGCAGGCTGTGGGGCGTTCACCAGAGGCTGGGGACGCTGTGAGCCAGGAGCCCCAAGGCTGAGCCTCCCCCAGCACAGGGCCGTCCCCAAGAAGTAGGGGTAGTCAGTGTCACCGTCACCCTGGAAAGGGGCCTGGCTGTGAGCAGAGCAACAGGGAGCATGGAGGACACTGGGGGAGGTACAAGGATGGGCCTGCCTCCTCCCTGCTCCAGCCCTGCCCACCTCCTGGTTCCCTGGTAGACACATCTTCTCTGATTTTGGGGTGATTGTTTGGACAGATGCAATTTTTAGCAGTTTCCAGAACGGTAATGTAGTGCAGAGCCCTGGTCGGGAGCCGGGCCTGGCTCAGCTCGTGCTGGGAGGCCCTGGAGACTCGGAGACTCAAGACCAGCCTCATTCTCCCACCCTAATGTGGCTGCCACTCTCCCTGGAGCACACTTGCCTCGGTTTCCCCATCAACCCCGATCCTACACTTCATTCAGGTCTGGTCCGGGCACTTCCCCCAGCAGCTCTAGACCCAGCAGGCAGCCTCTGCCCCTCCACCCCACAGGATCTTACCCTGTTGGCCTGGGGTGCTGGACAGACAGAACAGGGAGGTGGGAAGGGGGGAAGCTGCACCAGAGAGTCCCCCTCCTCCCAGAGAGCAAAGATAAGGGGTCCTGTCCAGGTGGGGTCCCATCTGGGTGGGGGTCCCATCCAGGTGGTAGTCTCATCTGAGTGTGGGTCCCGTCTGGGTGGGGTCCTGTCTGGGTGGGGGGGGTCCTGTCTGAGTGAGGGTCTTGTCTGGTTGGGGGTTCCCATGTAGGTGAGGTCCCACCCAGGTTGGGGGGGTCCCATCTGGGTGGGGGTCCTGTCCAGGTAGAGATTCCATCCCAGTGGGGAGGGGTCCCGTATGGGTGGAGGTCCTGTGTGGTTTGAACTTCTCAGGATAACTCCCGCAGATCCTGTGAATTTGGCCAAGATCACACCTCCTTCTCAGAGGGGGTCTGACCATGTCTGGTCCCCAGTGAAGGGGACGTCAGCACTGGGGGCCGAGGCAGGCCAGGCAGCGGGGCCAGCACCACTGCCAGCAGACCCCATTCTCCAAACACTGTCAGCCTCTTGGCCTGACCCCCTGTTCACACCCTGCCGGCTCCCCACCACTCCCCAGGCTCTTGTGCTCACCCTCAAGGGTGTCCCCTCTGTCTCTGACTGCCCCCACAGTGGGGGACTGTCACCACCTCCTGCCTCCTGTCCACAGCCCTCACCATGGTCACTGCCCACTGCTGTGGAGCCTCCATGTGAACTTGGGGACAGGGGCAGTGCCCTGGGCTCAGGGGAGGCCAGCAGATGGGTGGGAGCAAGGGAGGAGGGTGAATCTGGGGTGGCGGCCTGGGGGTCGGCTGGGTCCAAACAGGGGCCCCCAAGCTGAATAGGACCTGCTACGGCAGCAGAACCCAGCTTTGCTGACTGTGAGGACACCATGTGACCTCCAGACCCAGCGCCCAGAGGCCCGGAGAACAAAGGCCAGTGACCGGGTGACTGAGCATTCTGGGGCCACTTGCTTGCTCTCTCCAAACACATTAGAGGGCTTTTCAGAGATTTGCTCCCCTCTGCCCTCATTGTTCACAGCACAGAGGGAAGAGCTGCTGGTTTGGGATAGACAGGCTGAACGCAAGCACATCTGCTACAATGGGTCCCACCTGAGACCTCAGCCATCTCTGCCCCTCGAAGTCAAGCACTGCCACCTGCAGAGTGGAGACAACAATAACCACTCCCCCATCTCAGAGGAGGACAGAGAGGGTCCAACACACAGACAGTCGGCTCCTCATCCAGGGCTGCTACACTCCCCACCTGCCCCCAGCATGTACAGACTGACATGTCAGTCCACACCCCCCAAGAGCCCCCCAGCTCTCTACACAGGTGCCCCCCAAAGGGCCACCCATGGAGCCTAGCCCACTTGCCACACCTCCCCTCATCCTGCTGACTCCCTGCAGGGGGCTTGGTAGCATGCACAGCAATGTGCATGGCCCTCCTCTGGGCCTTTTCACACGCTGGCCCTGCTCCCGACATGCTCTTCCCCCTTCTTCAGCCAGGCCAACACACATTTGGCTCAAGTTCCCCCTCCTCCGTGCAGCTCTCCCTTGTTGTACCCCATTCAGAGCAGCAGGGGTTGGGGGCCAACTCTGCCCACAGAAGCAGTTTCCAACACCTCACTGGTCTGAGCTCCCCAGGAGCAGGAACCGTGCCTGGTCATCTCAGGACCCCCGGTCCCCAGGAGCAGGAACCGTGTCTGGTCATCTCAGGACCCCCGGCCCCCAGGAGCAGGAACCGTGCCTGGTCATCTCAGGACCCCCGGCCCACAGGAGCAGGAACCGTGCCTGGTCATCTCAGGACCCCCGGCCCCCAGGAGCAGGAACCGTGCCTGGTCATCTCAGGACCCCCGGCCCCGGACCCAGGGCCTGGCCCATTGTCAGACCTCTGGAGATGTCTGTGAATACCTGTGAGTCTCCGGGGCCCACGAGGAGGTGACGATGACACTGAGGCTTCTCCCCTGCCTTCTAACGAGCTCTCTCTGACCCCCCGCCATCCCTGGAGGTGCTGGGCTGTTCAGAGGGCAGGTGGCCACCCATGAAGCACCTGCTACATGCCACAGACCATTGGAGGTGACAGATGACCTCATTAACTCTGCTCACGAGCATCTTGCAGAGTGAGTATCACTGTCCCCACCTTATAGCTGGGGAAACAGAGCTCAGAGAAGAGGGTCACTTGTCATGATGGCGCAGAGATCCAAACCCAGGGCTGTCCAAGGACCCAGCCTTCCCCCTGGAACCAGGACCTAAGCTTGGGGCTTCACAGCCCTCCTCTGCACACACGCACACAACTCACCCATGGGCACAGTTGCACACACAAGCATGCACACACACACGTCAGCACGGCACATGCACGTACACGTTCCCATTTGTACACGTGCACATTCGAGCACAAGCACACACACACACTCACAGACACACACAGTCACACACATGCCCTAACACGCACACACTCCCTCCTGGTCTTCCAAGGGCTGCCAGGCCCCTGTGCTGCCCTCCCGGGGCCCCCGCAGAACTTGGCCAGGCCCTGACTCACATCCTGGCGGAAAAGCGTGGCCGCTGGTGGTGAGGGGCTGGTGGGGGGGCCTGCGGCTCGGGCCCCACCTGATAGCCGAGTTGCTTCCTCATCAGAAATGGCCCTCCCGGCTGGGGAGCAGCCAGGCGCCGGCAGCAGCAGCCCTGCGGCTGTTTTCCATGCTCCCACGGACGCCACACGCTCTTGGCCGAGGGCGACGCTGATGGGACCCAGATGGAGCTGGGCAGCCTCAGAAGGCGGCCGGCCGGTGAGCTGGGGGCTCCACCTTCTGGTTTGGGGGCACTGGCTCTGCCAGAGGGTGATGATGCCGGCCTTGGCCAAGGCCCAGGTGCCTTTCCATGGGCCCTCGGCCCGCAGCCCCAAATGCCAGTGTGGGGTATCCACCATGAGACCCTCTCGGGCGCCTGCCTGCGGGGCAGCGTGGGGGTCTCAGTGAGCTGTGGGTGGGTCACTGGGTGGCCCCTGGCATAGGGGTGGAGCCCACCCCGGTTCTAGGCTGGCTCGGTGCCTCAAGGCCTGGCCCTGGGCTGATCGCTGTGCGTCTCTGAGCCTCGGTTTCTCCAGTGTATGTCAGATGACACCTCCACATCTGGTGACGGTCTAGAGGGTTAAATGACATAGCAATGGTATGGGAAGAGGTGTCCTAGGCCTAGCAGGGCAGACACTTGATTCCTGGGTCTGTTCTGACCCCAACCACGCCCCACTCCCAGGACACCTGCACCATCCCCGGAACGCCCCATACAGACCCCAGGAATTCCACACCATCCCCAGGATGCCCCACACAACCCCCAAGAGCCCCCTGCACCACCCCCGGGATGCCCCATGCCACCCTCGGGACACCTGTACCACCCCCACAATGCCCCACGGCACCTTTGGGACACCCACACACCCCCACAATGCCCGCAACACAGACCTGCATGCATTCAAAGAGAGCCCCTCACTCAGCACGGACCGGCCCTCCCCCCATATTCTCCATCTCCTTCCATATCCTTCACTGAAGCCGACCCCTGGCTGCCCTGCCTCTTCTCGAGTGGACACCAAGTCTGGGAACGCCCCAGCAGCCCCCCGACCCCGCCTGCCCTGCTGGAGCTCTCCAGGCGTCGTCAGGAGCATCAGGGGCCAGCAACCCTGCTTTCTCTACCCTTGGCAAGCCTCCCGTGTGCCCCTTTCTGGTCAGACCTCCCACTCCTGCCCCCATGACCTGTGCTGCCTAGCCCCTGCGTGCTGGAGGGGCAGGTCATGGGCCCTCCCAGCCATCGCCATGCAGATTCTCCCTCTAAGGACACCCCCTGTGCACGAAGCCCCCATGTCCTGCTGTCAGGCTGCGGCTCCTTGTAGTCCACCTCCCCTGGCCGCCTCTGCTAGGCCAGCCCTGGGGGCTAGGGCACAGGCCTGGGGGTGGCCAGCTCTCAGAGCACTGGGAGTAGGACCTGGACGTCTCTGACCCCCACAACGACCCCGGGGAGCCTGGAGAGCAGGTGCTCGAGAGCAGCCAGGAGGCCCCGCGTGGCCCAGCTTGGGGCCTGGCTTCCCGCTGGCCTGTCCTCTCCCGGCATTGCCTCCACCTGTCCCTCCCTGCCCTCTGGCCTCACTCTGAGCCCCAGTGAGCCAGCCCTCCCTGGGTGCCGTGCCTGGGGCAGAGCTGAGACCCCGATGGGACAGCCCCAGGCTCAGCCCCTGACACAGCGATGGCCCTCCCATGCTGCCTCCTTCATACTTTCTGCCCCACCCTTGTCCCAAAGCACACGTGTTAATTTTAGGAGACCAGTTTCAGCCTAGCGTGAGCTCCCCCAGGGGGACCTGGGGTCTGTCGGAGGAAGCCACGTGCTGGCCGGGGAGCCACATGGGCAGGGGTGGTGGGGATGGCAGTGGGAACCTGGGGGCCTTGAGTGACCTGGACCAGGGCTGGGGGTGAGGACGGTCAGCCTCGAAGGCAGCAGGGGCACCCCTGGACAGACAGGACCATCAGCAAGTCACCTTCCAGCACAGCACTGCGGCCCCTGCCAGATTTGGCTCCCATCCTGGAAGCTTTCCATGGGCAGGCGGGAAGCTCGGTGGCCCCCGGCCCTGCCCGCCACCCGCAGTGACTAAAGCCCATGCCCCCCGCCCGCCCCATTGTCTGAGGCCTTTCTCTCTCCGCCGGACCGTGGAAAAGGCCGCATCAGCACCCTCTTTGTCTGGCCTTCATGCCGGGCCATTCTCAGGAGCAGGACAAAGCTGGCTGGTTCACAGCCACAGGGCGGATGGAGCGGTTCAGTGTTTGGATAATTCAGCCACAAAAAGTGTGTGGCCCTTTTGCCTCTGTCGGCTGGGCTCAGCATCCCCCGCCCCCCTTCACCTTTCAGGACTACCGAGAGAAAGTTCCCACAGCCCTAGGCAGGCGGCAGCCCTGGAAAAACAGCAGCCTTGGCCTCAGACACCCTGGCCACACCCCACGGGCTCCCTGGCCTGAGGCAAGTGACCACCTCTCAGAGGCCCATTTCCCATGTGGAAACGGGATGGGAATACCTCTCTCCCCAGGTGTGGAGTCCCCAGCTCAGGGATGGCGCAGGGTGGGGGCTCACCCCCTACCCCTCTTCTCTCCCGAGGTGGCCCTCTGGGCAAGCCACCTCTCCCTGTGGCTTCCATTTAGTTTCCAGATGTGCAAACGTTGGGGCTAAGTCAAGTTTGCACCACGGGGGTCAGGATGCCGAGGCCAGGTCACACAGGGCTGGTGTCCGGCACATGGTGGCAGCTCTCCACAAGCCGCCGGGGCTCTCCGTGCCCAGCAGATGACACATGCGTGTTGGGCTTGTGTGTAAGGGAGTGCAGGAGATGTGTTCGGACCTGTGCACCAAGTAAGTTGCCGTTAATGAGAAAGGTAGAGCCCCCTGGCTAGGCCCCAGAGGGTTAGATCCAACACTCTTTCCTTTGGTGAGCAATTCTATTCCTTAGCGCTGCTGTAACAAAAATACCACAAGCTGGTGGCTTTAACAAACAAATTTATTTTCTCACGGTTCTAGGAGGCTACAAGTCTAAACGCAGGGCAATGGCTCTAGAGAAAGGCTCGCTCTTTATCCGCTCCGGGGCAAATCCTCCTCGCTTTCAGCTTCTCTTCCTTGTTCCTTGGTCATCTTCACGTGGCATCTGTCTTCCCGCGTGTCTGCTTGCTTCTGCGCCTAATCTGCTCTTTTCTACCTCAGAAGTGATTGGTTTAAGACCCACCGTCCACTGATAAGGCTTCATGAATAGGACAAAGAAAACCCTATTTCCAAATGGGATCACATCCGTAAGTGTAGTGGTTAGGATTTACAACACATATTTTTGGGGGACACAATTCAATCCATAACACCGTCAGACATAAATCCAACTGTAGGCCCGAGACCATGTTCATTTCTCCAGGCAGGAGCTCGTCCCGGAACTCTGGACCCTCCCCCCACACCCCTCCCCACACCCCCTAGAGCCTTCCCAGCTCAGTAAATGCCCACCCTTCCATCCCCGCGCTCACACCCTGCATTCCACCCAGCAGCAAATCCCCTTGGCTCGACCTTCCAGAGATGTCCAGAATCTGGCCACTTTCACCACCCCCGCCCCCGTCACCTGGTCCCAGCCACCAGCTTCTCTCACCTGGTAGCAGCAACAGCCCCCCTTCGCCTCCTCCCTGCTCCCTCAGCCTCTTCTCTGCCCAGCAATCACAGGGATCTGCTGACGTGGAATGCTCACCACCCTCCCAGGGTCCCTGGTGCCCTAGGATCAAACCCAAGCCCTCACTCCTGGCCCCATCTGCCTAACCTCTCCCACATTTGCTGGATTGTGGCTTCCCTCTTGCCCCTGGGAGGCCCAGCCGCTTCCCTCCCTCAGCTCATGGCTCAGACCCACTCCCTTCCTCATCAGCCCTCCCTGCCCCAGCACACCTGGCCCTAGGGGGCATTGACCACAGCTCCTCAACATTTTACTTCTTCGTTAGTTCATTGTCCGTTTCTACCTGGAGCCTCGGGAGGCAGGGCCTGGTCCATCTTGCTCACTGCTGGCCCCATCACCTGGCACGGAGCTCAGTACACACAAACACCCAGCATGTAGCAGGGGAAGCTGGGCCTTTGCTCACGCTGGCCTGGCTACCGACACACTCTTCCCTCTCCATCAGCCAGGCTGCCGCACGCTCTCTCTGCATATTTGGCTCAAATGCCCCCTCCTCCATGCAGCCCTCCCTGGTTGCACCCCCATCCACAGCAGCAGAGGCTGGGGCCCAGCCAGGCTTCAAGTCTGCTCACAGGGGCAGTTTGCATCTCCCCGATGGTCTGAGCTCCCAAGAGCAGGGACCGTGTCAGGTCATCTCGGGATCCCTAGCCCCAGACCAGGGCCTGGCCCATCGTGGGACTTCCACAGAAGTTTGTGAGGCCCTGTGAGTCTACAGGGCCCAGCCCAAGTCTCCAGGTGAGGGACAGCCGTGCCCCCAACCAGAGCTGGTTGGCTGTGCCTGTGTGTGCAGAGGCTGATGCCCATCCCCCCACCCCTGCACCCACCCCCCCCCCACACCTGGGTCTCTCTCTGCACCTCTCAACCCCTCCATACCACCATGCCCCCCCAGAACGCTCAGTCATCGATAATGGCAACAGCAGTCAGATGTCTTCACCCGATTTATGTGACCAGGTTAAGCTTTCGGAAGTGGATTCAGCTGAGCGTGAGTCATCTGACAGGTCTGTGGATGCCGTCGTAAATGCAGCTAAGAGTCCAGTGAGAAGACCAAAGTGTTTGTTTCCGCAGTGATGATAAAAAAAAAAGTTGCTGTCGAGTCACCTCCAACTCATGGTGACCTCATGTATGTCAGAGTAGAACTGTGCTCCATAAGGTTTTCAGAGGCTGATTTTTTGAGTAGATTGCCAGACCTTTCTTCTGAGGGACCTCTTTGAACTGCCAACCTTTAAGTAAGCATCAAGTGTATTAACTGTTTTCACCACCCAGGAACTCTGCGGTGTTGATAAAGATGCACCTTTTGGTGGTAAAAGCAATGTTCTGGTTAAGAAACCCTAGTGGCTGGTTATGTTACCCAGGGGATCCATAATTGCATTCAAACAAGCTGCAAGGTGGAAGCAGTGGTCACCTACCTCCTCCTGTGTATGTATAGAGGCCCAGTGGGGGTAACTGTCCCGCAGCATTTCCGTGATGGATTGAAGTTACCTACAAAGTGAGGTTCCACCCCCAGAGTGATTCTCCAGTGGGGGGATGGAGGCCTTGGAGTGGAGACCCGGGATGGCGGGATGCAGGTCTCTAGGATAGGATGGAAGGGAGGGATGGAAGCCCTGGGGGTAGGATAGAGTTCTCAGGGGAGATGGAAGTGGGGGGAGATGGAGCCCCCAGGGGTGGGGTGGAGGCCCTAAAGGCAGATGGAGGCCCCCATGTGGAGATGGAGGCCCTAGGGGGAGAGATAGAGGCCCCAGGGGTGAGACGGAGGCCCTCGGGGAAGAGATGGAGGCCCCAGGGTTGGGGTGGAGACCCCATGGGGATGGGTGGAGGCCCTGGGGGGGTGGAGGCCCTATGGAAAGGGATAGAGGCTCCTGGGTTGGGGTGGAGACCCCATGGAGAGGGGTGGAGGCCCCAGGGGAGGTGGAGGCCCTGTGGAGAGGGACGGAGGCCCCCAGAATTGGGGTGGAGACCTCCTGGGGAGGGATGGAGGCCCCAGGGTTGGGGTGGAGACTCAACCACACACCCCTGCTGCCCTTGTAAGCATTGCAGCCTCTGAAGAGCTGCTTTGTGAATCAGCCCAAGAGTACTACTATGTTCGCTAGTGTTTTTGAAAACGAGTCCTCTAAATTTTGCATGTGATTTGTTAAAAATCAGTTTCAAATCAACATGTGGAGCGCAAAACACCACCAGTGCCGGAAGCCTCTAGAGTCACAGTGGAAGACAAAACCAGCAAACCGGAAAATCTCAAAATCCACCCTCACAAAAGTGAGGCGGGAACGATCCCATCGACAGGTGAGCGCTCAGAGACGTAGCTTTGAAATTTTACAGTTGCCCCTTGGAATCTCTTGACACATGGGAAGCATCTGTTGATGGAGTTGCTGTTATGAACTGGATAAATTTATATTCTGGATTGAAATGGAATGAGATCAAGAAGTCCCACAATTTTGCAGCATCTAAATATAAGGAATTATTTAAAAGCATCATGAATAGGGACAACTTACCTGACAAGATTGTTGTTGTTGTTAACTGCCTTTGAGTCAGCCCCCAAATCAGGCAACCCCATGCACAACCAGCTCAGACCATTGTCATCCATACGGTTTTTACTGGCTGATTTTCGGAATTAGATTGTCAGTCCTTTCCAATTCATCTTAGTCTGGAAGCTCCACAGAAACCTGTTCAGCATCATATAAACACACAAGCTGCTACTGACAGACGGACGGTAGCTGCATAGGAGGTGCATTGGCTGGGAGTCGAACATGGGTCTCCTGCATAGAAGGCAAGAACTCTACTGCTCTCATTTTGACAAGATTAAAAAAATAACAAAATACACAGCTGTTGAGTGGATTCTGGCTCTTAGCCATCCTATAGGACAAGGTAGAACTTCCCCATAGGGTTTCCAAGGGGCAGATGGTGGATTTGAACTGCTGACCTTTTGTTCAACAGCTTGTCAAAATTTTTATTGACTGTTTGCACCCTGAATAGAGGCTAAAAGACAGTTCCCGTGAGACTATTTAGACTGAAACATTTACACACTTCAACACAAAATACTAGAATTGAGAACCACACAGAGAGGATTTTCTCATTTAAAATGTTGTGATCTGCAGAGAATTGTCAATTAAATGTATCAACACAGTCACATGTTCTGGCTATCAAATGCAACTTTGAAAAAGATTGCAAGACATTTCATGGAAATATACACTTTAAAAATAATGAGGCGTTAGCAGAATGAAAAGACAAGCCACAGACTGGAAAAAAAATATTTGCAAAGCACTTATCTGATACAGGAGTTGTATCCAAAATATACAAAGAACTCTTAAAGCTCAACAGTAAGAAAACAAACAACCCAATTACAAAATGGGCAAAGATCTGAACAGGCACCTCACCAAGGAAGATATACAGATCAGAAATAAGCATACGAATAGAAGCTCAACATCACAGGTCATTAGGAAGTTGCCAATTAAAACAAGAGTGAGATACCACTACACACCTACTGGAATGGCTAAAATCCAGAACACTGACAACATCAAACGCTGGTGAGGATGCGGAGTAACTGGAACTTTCATGCATTGCTGGTGGGAATGCAGAATGAACCACAGTCTGGCAGTTTCTTAAAAAGCTAAACATTGGCTCACCATTTGACCCAGCGATCGTGCTCCTAGATATTTACCTGAATGAGTTGCAAACATATGCCCACGTAAAACCTTGCACACAAATGTTTACAGCTGCTGTATTCATAATTGCCAAAAGTTGGAAGCAACAAAGATGTTCTTCAATAAGAGAATGGATAGACTGAGGTCCATCCATACAATGGAATGTTTCTCAGTGATAGAAAGAAATGAGCTATCAAGCTATAAGCAGACAAGGAGGAACCTTAAATGCAAACCTCTCAGTGAAAGAAGCCAGTCTGAAAAGGCCACCTACTGTATGATTCCAGCTACACGGCATTCTGGAAAAGGCAAAACTATATAGACAGTCAAGAGATCAGTGGTTGCTAGGGGGTGAGGAAGAGGGGAGAAGAAGAGGTGGAGCCCAGGGCATTTATAGGGCAGTAAAACTATACTGTATGACCCTATAACGGTGGACACACGACACTGTACATCTGTCAAAATCCATAAGACTGTGCAACACAAAGCGTGAACCCTCCTGTAAACTATGGAGTTTAGTTAATAACAATGTATCAGCATTGGCTCATCCATTGTAACAAATGCACCACAGGAATAAGAGGTGTTAATAACAGGAAACAGTGGGTCGGAAAGATGGAAGTCTATCGGAACTCTCTTTACTTTCTGCACAATTTCTCTATAGACCTAAAAATGCTCTAAAAAAAACTCTATTAAAAAATAATATGACAATATTTAAAAAACGCATGGTACAGAAAAATAAAGTGACAGTTGGGAACAGCTGTGACTAAGAAACTGCTCCCAGATGTGCACGAACATGTTACTTTTTAATGTTCAGCGAATCGACATCAAGGAGAAGCTCATTTTTTAAAAATGTGTTTCAATGTACCTCGACGCATTTTATTTAAATCATTTTATAATAAGTTTTATTATTTTAAAAAGTTTTGAAGAAAACTATTTTGTACGTCCACTAACATAATAAAATGCATTTGTGGTCAATAAACAAATAACGAAACAATAATAAAATTGCAAAGATTTTTAGTGCCCTCTCTCTTTTCACGCTCAGAAGTGTCGCTGTTCGGGGGATGATAAAGAAAAGGTGAAGTTGTCAAGGATTCATTGACTTGGAGCAGCAGCCAAGAAATCAGATGGGAAAACTGATGACAAGGACCTTCCCCCAGAACCAACAGAGAGAGAAAGCCTTCTCTGGGGGCTGATGCCCTGAGTTTGGACTTCTAGCCCCCTACGTGTGACAGAATAAATTTGTTTGTTAAAGCCATCCACTTGTGGTGTTTCTGTTATAGCAGCACTAGGTGACTGAGACAGATATGTTTACAACAATGACGTAAAAAGAAAAAGAAAGAGTAGCTACTGAAGCTGACTGTGTACACCCAGAAACCTCATGGGATTTTGTTTCTTGGTTTGCGGGTTTAGGGTCATGGTTTCATGGGACATCCCAGTTAATTGGCCTAATAACATGTTTAGTGCCTCTGTTCTACCTCCTAGTTCAACGCACAGTGTGTGGGGTCTTCAAAGCTTGCAAATGGCCATCCAAGGCACAACAATTGGACTCTATTTGTCTGGAACATCAGAGGAAAAAAGAGAGTCAGGAATAAGAAGAGGATATGGAATGTGTGGCTAATTGCCTCCATGAACAGCCTCCTTTGCCATGAGACCAGAGCTGAATGGTGCCAGGCTACCATTACTGAACATTTTGATTGAAGATTCTATAGAAGAATCCTGATCAAAAGGGGGAAAATGTAGAACAGAACTTTAAATTATCATGGACTCCAGACTTCCTGGAGCCATGAAGGTTGGATGAACCCCTGAAACTATTGCCCTGAGATCATCTTTAAACCTTAAACCAAAAATATCCGTGAAGTCTTCTTAAAACCAAACGATAGTTCAGCTTAACTAGTAGAAAATGTCTGTTGTGAGCATTATGCTCTTTTAAGAACCATCTATATGGGATCAAATTGACAACAGCAACTCCAAAGATTAGATAGGACCCTTAGGGGGCAGTGAATTTATGTTAATGGGGGAGGAAGAACTCAGAAAAGGAGGGTGAGAATGGTTGTACAACTCGAGGAATGTAATCCATGTCACGGAATGGTATGTGCAGAAACGCTGAACTGGTGAATGTTTTGCTGTGTATATTCTCAACAACAACAAAATAAAATTAAATATGGGGAAAAAAATCAAACAACACATTCAGCAAATCTGCTGCCAAGACTTCTTTCAAGTGTTAAAAAGCAAAGATGTCACTCTGAGGACTAAGGTGCTCCTGACCCAAGCCATGGTGTTTTCAATAGCTCATAGCATGTGAAAGCTGGACAATGAATAAGGAAGACCAAAGAAGAATTGACGCCTTTGAATTACAGTGTTGGTGAAGAATATTGACGATACCATGGACGGCCAGAAGAATGAACAAATCTGTCTTAGAAGAAGTCCAGCCAGCATGCTCCTTTGAAGCGAGGCTGGTGAGACTTTGTCTTATGTACTATGGACATGTTATCGGGAGTGACTAGTCCCTGGAGAAGGACATGATGCTTGGCAGAGGGTCAGCAAAAAAGAGGAAGACCCTCAGTGAGATGGCCTGACACAGTGGTTACAACAATGGGCTCAAGCACAGCTATGATTGTGAGGATGGTGCAGGACCGGGCAGTGTTTTATTCTGTTGTACACGGGGTCACTATGGCTTCCACCCTACCCCGGGGGCCATGAAGGTTGGATGAACCCCTAAAACTATTGCCCTGAGATCATCTTTAAACCTTAAACCAAAAACATACGCGAAGTCTTCTTAAAACCAAATGATAGTTTAGCTTAACTAGTAGAAAATGTCTGCTGTGAGCATTATGCTCTTTTAAGAACCATCTATATGGGATCAAATTGACAACAGCAACTCCAAAGATTAGATCCATCCCATCCCAGGGGCCTCCATCCCTCCCTCCATCCTCCCCTTGGCCTTCCATCTCTCCCCTCCACCCCACTCCGTGGGCCTCCACCCTCCCACTCCTGCTCACTCTCTCCCCCTGGGCCCTCCATCTCCCCTGCCCAGTGAGCCTCTGCTGTCCTCTTCCGCCTCACCCCGGTGCAGTGCTGGGACTGAGGGACATTGGAGCCTTAATCCTGGGCTGGCGCTGTCTGGGTCTCTCTTCAGCAGCCTACCCTGTGCACACCAGGTCCTTGGAGGGGAGCAGCCTGTGCCCAGGGCCCCCAGCCCAGCAGAGGGTGAAAACCAGTCATACCCCAGAGGGTGGCAAGGACCCCGATAGCACTGCCTGGCTTTCCTTCCCACCTCTGCTCCATCACCTCCTCCTCCAAGAAGCCCCTGGGCCTCCCTCATCAGGCCCTGCCTGGGGAGGAGGCAGGAGCGCTTCCCCGAGGAGGGGGCCTTGGTGATCTTTCTTGGGAAGGCAAGCAGGAGTAGCCGGCAGAGCAGGGGGATGAGGGCCTGGGGAGTCCGAGGCCAGGACAGCTGGTTCGTGGGGCTTTGTCGGGGGTACGGGGCTGCGATCTGCTCAGGGCTGAGGCTGGCTGACCCTCTCCAGACAGCAGACCCTCCGACTGTCACACTGAAGGAAGCGTCAGAAGCCCCGGCTCTGACCCGGCTCTGACCCCAGCCGTCTTGCTGACTAGCTCCTGCTTCTACCTCATCCTTCCCAGGACACAGAGCTTGGGGCCCCAAGGCTGAGGGGGTGGGGGTGGGTTCCAGGCTGTGCTCTGGCAGTGGGAGGAGCTGGGAGAAAGGCCGGCCAGCCCAACTCTGGTTATGGGTTTGATCAGCCCCAGAACCACACAGTGACAAAGCAGGGCCAATGGAGGATGGGGCCCCGAGGCCAGGGAGCATGGCCAGAGCAGCCCCCAAGGCCGACAGAGCTGAGGCAGGCAAGCCCGGGGGGCCCACTGCCCCTCAGGGAGGCTGGCCAGGCTGGCGCCCCGGAGCCTGTCAGATGGGATTCTGGGAAGAGCTTGTTCTCCCCAGCTCCATTCTACAGACCAGGAAACTGAGGCCCATAGAGAAGATACTGGCTTTCCACAGACCATGAGAGCACAGTTGTTTAACTGATGGCATGGAGGCCCCCCAGCACCTGAAGCGGGGTCCTGGAAACCACCCTCTGAGGAGGAGCCTGAAGTGGGGGTCCTGGAAACCGCCCTCTCAGGAGGAGCAGAGAAGCCTGAGGCCTGGTGGGAGCTATTTCTCATGGCCTAGGGGGTGGGGCCAGGCCGGGCAGGGCCTGTAGGGAGAGGAGGAGGGGATGGGGTCCCCTGCGGAGGGGCACAGGCAGGAGGGCCAGGGAGGCAGCCAGCAGCTTCTTGTAAAAAACCAAGAAAGGCCGCCAGAGATGGTAAAAGCTCCTCTCTGCAACCGGTTTGGCCAGTTTTCCTGCTTGGAAACCGTGTTCAGGCTCCTTCAACCTGAGGGATCCCCCCAGGCCTACTGTGCTGCCACTGTCTGGAGCTTCCAGGGGGAGGGGGCCCCGTGTGGCCTGCAGGGGCCTTCTTTCCAGGTATGTAAATGAGAAGCTTGTCCACAGTGGCTGAGACCCCCTCAAAGCCCTAAGTTACCAGGTCCCGAAAAAGGAGGCTGGTGTGGATACTGTGTGCCCGGCGCCCCTGGGGACTCATCGTTTGCCCGGTGAAGCCTCACCCAGCCCACAAGGGGCGGTGGGGGGGGCGCCTTTCTCCCAGTCAAGGCAATAGACAACCCAAGAGGGGTTTGTCAATTATAGAGATGAAGACCAGCCCACCAGGGTGATCTTCCTCCAACTACTCCCACCACAGCTCAAGAAGCTTCCCTGGCTCCCACTGCTTGGGGAACAAAGTCCAAACTCCCAAGCCAGGAGTTCCACGGGCCTCAGATCTGCCGCTCCTTCTTTTCTTATCGTATGCCCCAGGCTTTGGCCATCTGGGAACCTGCTCTGGGCACTCTGTAGCATGGGAGGGCTCACCTCTGTGCAGAAGAGGGTGGTGGGGTGAGGCTAGGGTGCCCAGGCCAGAGTCGGGGGCAAGAGGGAACCTGCAGTCCCGGGCAGAGGCCCCGTCAGCCCCTGACGAGTATCCTCAGACAGAGGCTCGGGGTCCAGCCCCTGCCACCCTTTTCCTCACCTATCGTGGGGGATAATAAGCCCTCGGCCCACAGAGTTGCAGAGTTAAAAGGGGCCCCATGCACTGGGTCCACCAAATGTTCTTAACTGAAAAAACGAGTGACTAAATGAACAAAGCAAGCCAGGGAGGCAGCAAGTGTTTCTCCAAGTCCATCTTGTGACTAGGCTGCAGGGGCCATCTGGTCCAAACTCCCCACCAGCTTGGTACAAGGTCATGGGGTCGGGAGGTCACAGGACCCGGTCTGGGGGTGGGAGGGCAGCGGAGGGTGAGGCCTGGGCCCCACTTCCCCCCTCACTCTGAGCCTCTCGGTGCCTCAGTTTCCTCATCTGCAGTGTAGAGTGACGGTAGGCCCCAGCCCTGTGGAGGCAGTGAAGGGACAGGGCCGGGTGGAGAGGCCGGGCAGCTGGGCCAGCCACCTGGCTTTCTTGTCTGCATGGTGCGTGATACAGGGACCTCGGCCTGTTTGTGGACGGGGTCTGACGGACGAGCGGAGCTCTCCGTAAACACTGATCTTGTTGCTGCTCTGATCCTGGGACAGACGATTCCCCAGGCGGTGTGGCCAGGAGCAGCTGGGCCCTGAAGGCAGAACTGGGCCGGGCTGCCTCCCATGCCCGTTTGGCCTGGTAAGTGATGTCCCTTGGGATCCTCACTTTCTTCACCTGCCATCATGAGATGGAAGTGTCTGGAAACCTTCATCCCCCCACTGCCACCCCCACCGAGGGCCAGGGTTTGCTCAGAAGCTTGAGCCCCCTCACCCACTCCAGGAGTCCCAGATGGCCTGACCCATCTGTTCATAGTTGACCCTGACATTCACAGGTCTGTCTGGCACTTTATAGTTTGCAAAGGGTTTTCTGCCCATTTCCTGACCTGGCCTCGCTCACTCTCCAGGCAAGACTGGGGTCCTTGTCTCCAATTTGCAATCAGCAAACAGGGACTCAGAGAAGGGAGTGACTTGCCCACATCCCACAGTGAACCTGGCTCTCCTCCCCTCTGCCCTCCCTCTCCTCTCTTCTCCCTCTCCCCCCACCTCTCCTTCCCCTCTCCCCCTTCCCCTCTCCTTTTCTCTCCCCCTGGCTCTTTCCTTCCCTTCTCTCCCTCCCCCTTCCCCTCTACCCCCCCTTCTCCTCACCCCCTCCCTATCTCCTTCCCTTCTCTCCCTCCCCCTTCCCCTCTACCCCCCTTCTCCTCACCCCCTCCCTATCTCCTTCCCTTCTCTCCCTCCCCCTTCCCCTCTACCCTCCTTCTCCTCACCCCTCCCTATCTCCTTCCCTTCTCTCCCTCCCCCTTCCCCTCTACCCCCCTTCTCCTCACCCCCTCCCTATCTCCTTCCCTTCTCTCCCTCCCCCTTCCCCTCTACCCCCCTTCTCCTCACCCCCTCCCTATCTCCTTCCCTTCTCTCCCTCCCCCTTCCCCTCTACCCCCCTTCTCCTCACCCCTCCCTATCTCCTTCCCTTCTCTCCCTCCCCCTTCCCCTCTACCCCCCTTCTCCTCACCCCCTCCCTATCTCCTTCCCTTCTCTCCCTCCCCCTTCCCCTCTACCCCCTTCTCCTCACCCCTCCCTATCTCCTTCCCTTCTCTCCCTCCCCCTTCCCCTCTACCCCCCTTCTCCTCACCCCTCCCTATCTCCTTCCCTTCTCTCCCTCCCCCTTCCCCTCTACCCCCCTTCTCCTCACCCCTCCCTGTCTCCTTCCCTTCTCTCCCTCCCCCTTCCCCTCTACCCCCCTTCTCCTCACCCCTCCCTATCTCCTTCCCTTCTCTCCCTCCCCCTTCCCCTCTTCTTGCCCCTCTACGCAGCCAGCCTCCCAGGGGTACCCACGAGGGCTTCTTCTCTCTCTGGGTGCTGGTGTGGGAGATGTCGACCTCCAGGGAATGGGGACCCCCACCAGAGCTGCCACCGAGCAGTCAGGCTAGTGAAATGGTTAATGTTCGAACAGCAAACAGCAGCAATGACTCCCCGCCTCTCCCCTCCAGACCCCCACCAGCACACCTCTCTCATAGCCTGCCTGCCCGCTGCGCACCCACGGCACTGTCAAGGGCCATGGGACCAGGGGATCCCCCCACCCCCCAGAGCAGCCGCCAGCTGTGGATGAACCCTTCCAGCCAGGGTCTCTCTGTCTCTTTTTAAATGTCTTTATTTTGGTGAAAGTATACTCGGCCAAAAGTACACTGGGCCAAAAGTACACCATTTCAACAATTTTTACATGTATAATTACATTCTTCAGCTTGTGCTACTGCTCTTGCTAGCTTTTTCCAAATTATTCCATCACCGTTGCCTTAAACTCACTGCCCCCCAAGCTTCCCATCCTACCTTTCGAGTGGTTGTCAATTCGATCTCACTTAGATAGTGCTTAAAAGAGCACAGTGCTCAGGGCAGGCCTATTTTACTAATTAACATAAACCATGGTCTTCTTCAAAGAAGATTTCAAGGGCTCGTTTTGGTTTTAGATTTAGAGTTTAAAGGTGATCTCAGGGCAACCGTTTCCGGGCTTCATCCAGCCAGAGTATCTCTTAAAAATAGCCCTGGCTGGTTTTTTTTTTCCATTAAAGATGGTAACACAGGATCACAGCTGCACCCACGGAGCTGAGCAAAGCAGCTGGCAGTCGAGAGGGCAGCTGTGTGACCCTTGTTCACAAGGTTGGAGGTCAGGGGCAGGTCAGGCTGGGGTCGAGACTAGGGGGTGCAGCAGCCCTGGGGGATGGCCACATTCTGTCCTGGCCTAGGGGTCAGTTATGCGGGAGGGTTCCGCTGTGCACATTTATTGTGCTGTGTCTACTTTCCTGTGAGTTACATTCAGAATTTCCCAAAAAATAATGTTCTCGGTAGAAAACTGGAAATCCCAGATAAGGAGCAGGAACACAGCTCCACTCTTGCATGCTGTCCGTGCAGAGACGTCTTCACCCTCCGGACACGGCGTGAGGGCTGCAGACAATACCCCTCACTGCCAGCGCCTGTGGCCTGTCCTCCTGGGGAGGGGGTGGGGGAGGGTCGTTGGGGCCAGCCCTGGGCAGCGGGAGGAGGGTCAGGACCTGGGAGTGCCTCCAGGACCAGTGAATCACAGCGTCTTGGAATGATGTCCTCATGCTTCGGGAAACCCACCCCTTGATGGTCATCATGGCCAGGCCCAGAAGCCAGGAAGACAAGGTCCCCGCCTGTCAGAACCCCCAGGTTGGTGGCTGCCAGCTGCCGGGGCCTGGATGGTGAGGGTAGGGGAGTCTGGACCTCCTGGGGGTGAGCCCCTGACCTCCTCCAAGCCCCCCTGTGCCCGGCAGGCCTCAGGGTGCCCGGGGTCCCCGAGAGATGGTGGCCAGGCCAGTGACATCATGAATCAGAGTTGCCAGTTCTTTCCTGACCTCGGAAACCCCAACATCCCGCTCCAGGAACTGGCCTGCGGAATTGGCTTTGGCTGGCTGCCCTGGGCGTGCGGCAGGGAGGCCTCAGCCCCGAGCTCCCCGGCAGCCTGTCCCCAGGGCCCGCGCCTCCTGTCCCGGGGCTCCCAGTGAGTAGGGCCGAGTGTGAGAACCGGGCTGAGTGTGAGAACTAGCGGGGTTAGCCCCTCGTCTCCGCCCCCGCCCACTGCCACCTTCCTAACCTGCAAGAAAAATGAACAGCTGTTCTGGATTTGTGGCTATAGGAACACCACCGCAGCCCGGCCTTCAGGCCGGCCAGGGGCTGACTCACCGCCCCGCAAGGTGGAGCCGGGGAAGGGCCCGGGGCTGCCCCGGGAGCCTGAGGGTGACTCGGGCCAGGTCCACCCCTCTTAGAGCGGGGGCTTGTCCATCCCAGGACGTCCGGCTCCAGCGCCGCCCGCACCCCGCTCTCCTCTCACCCTGCGACCTTCGCCAGGCCCTTGACCTCATCGGCTGCCGGCCGCCGGCCCCACGCCTCTTGCTCTGCACACAGCTGTGTGACAGTGGCCGGGTTTTCGGTGTCCACCCAGGGGTCGCTGCCAGTGAGAGGCATTATGTAGCAGGGCAGGAAAATGGATGTGGAAGGATGGTTTCTAACAACAATGGAAAGGAAAACAGACCTCCCAGGACCCTCAACCAGTCAGAAATCGGGTGGTCCTGAAGCCCCATAGTTCCAGATTGTTCTGGGAACCGGGCTTCTCCCCCTCCCTCCCTCTCCCCCTCCCTCATTCCCATCTTCCCTCTTTCCTCCCCCCCCTCCTGTCCTTTCTCTGGCCCCACTCCCTTCTCCCTCCCTTCCTTTCCCAGGAAAACCTTCCACAGATTCTCTGAGCCCACTCCCCTCCATGGACGAGGCTGTGGGGAACAAGCTGGCCTCCTCTCTAGGGCGTGGCCAGCAGGCAGGAGGAGCCATGGGCCTGGTCCGGGTCCTTGTGCCTACTGGCGCCTTAGTGCCAGCTACATGCTGGGCCTGGGCTGGGCCCCAAGTCCCTGGAGGTGACTCAGACCCACTTGGCAGAGTGAAGGGGACAGGTAAAGACAGGGATGAATTAGAGACACGCGTTTTGTAGCCAGACCCATCCAGGCCCAGGGATGGAGCCTCTGCAGACAGGACAGGGTCCTGCCGGGGCCACCGGGAGCCATGGCTCTGAGGGACAACTAGGGAGGGCCAGGAAGCCAGGGTGGGTCAGAGGGGACTGGAGCCCCTGCTGGGTTCCCGAGACAGCTGGTCAGGCAGGTGTGGCCCGGGGTCATGTAGCTGCAGGAGGCCAGGGTGAACCAATTAACCTGGTAGGCCGGCAGAGCTGCTAAGAGGATTTGCCTTTTGTCCAGCTAATTATTCTGCATCTTCACTTTTCCTTTCCTGGGGAGCTTGGGCCCTCTGCAGAACTTTAATCAAAAGGAAGCCGCGTTCTCAATTACCCAGAGCCGGCAAACCCGGTGAGAACTCTCCGCTCACCTTCCTGGCCCTGGCCAAGGGTGGGCACCCGCCTCACCTGACCCCCTGGGCTGGCAGAGGGACCTCTCTCCGTGGGTCCTGGCAGTGCTAGCAGGGTTACTGCCCACCCCACAGACGGGAAGCCCAGCTGGCTCCTCTCCAGCCTGGCTGACCAGGGCTCACCGGGCATCTCAGGGCTCCGAGGCAGTGCTGAGCAGGGCCCCATGTCTCGGTCCCAGAGACTCTTCTGGGCCCATGTCCAAAGGGCCCCTTCCTGGGCCCCCGCCAAGCCTGTTGGGGGAGGAACCTACATTTAGCAAGTGATACTGACGGTCATGAATGTTCAACGGCCTCTGGTCCAGCCTGTGATTCCCCATTCCCGTCCCAGCCCTAACGGGCACTCCATAGGGTAGGCGGAGAATGTCCCCTGCTCCAGGGCAATGACAGGGGACCTTGGGGATCGAATCACTTCCCATTGATGCCATGGGTGGTGGCCGTGGTCAGGAGGGCCCAGGTGTGCCGGGCCCAACTCAACGCTGGGCACCCAGGACTTGTTAACACCGATGTCACCCTGAGGTGGAAAGGGCCTGCGGGGCCACATCTGTCTGCTCCCTGTCACCAGCGGCTTCGCCTTGGGTGTGTATGGAGCTTGGGCTGACAAGGATATGCCCCCAGGAGCTCGGGACCCTGGGAAGAGGCTGGACTGTGGGGGCAGGGAGAGTGGGCAGTGTGAGGGAAGGAGGAAACCGCTCCTCAGGGCAGACACGGTATGTCTGTCCCAGGGCCTGGCACTCTGCCTGCCGTCAGATGCTGTCACACTCTCAAGGTGAACCTATTGGTGTTTAACTGTCACCATGTCACAGCTGCCTCTGTGCCTGGTGCTGTTCCTGGTGCACTTCACCTTGGTTACAATCCTAGGGTGTCATGAGTGAGATAATCCCCACTTTACAGACAAGGATAACTGAGGCTGGAGAGGGGAGGTCACCAAGCCCCAGGCCCACAGTGGGTGATGGGAGCTGGGACCAGCAGGCGTGGCATTGTGGCCGGGTTCTTTCCACCGCCCAGGGCTCCTCACCCTGGGCCCCCATTCTGGGCAGGGGTCTCTCTCCCACCAGACCCGGGCCCACAGGGGCAGACACCCCGTCTGACCCTGCTGTGTCATGGACCCGGTGGGCTCTCGGGGACTAGTGCTGAGTGGACAGATGGACAGATGGCTGAGCCCCTCACAGCCTCCTGCAGTGTGAAGTGACTTGGCCTCTGGAATCCTGGTCCTGCCATTGCTTGCCCAGCACGGGGAGCTTTCCAGAGGAGGTGACAGGCCAACTGTTGTTGAAGGACACACAGGGGTTTACCAGGTAGAGAAGACTGGGGCTCGGAGCCCTTGGGGGAGTATCAGGGCCCTCGGGGGAGTATCAGGGCCCTCAGGGGAGTATCAGGGCCCTCTGGGAGTATCGGGGCCCTTGGGGGGAGTATCGGGGCCCTCAGGGGAGTATCAGGGCCCTAGGGGAAGTATTGGGGCCTTCAGGGGAGTATCAGGGCCCTCGGGGGAGTATCGGACCCCCAGGAAGGCCTGTGTTCCTGTGGGTTGAGCGTGGACCATTCTGGACTGATTCACAGGCCCACTGGACCCAGAGAGCCTGCTGGCCCTTCAGAGCCCAGTAGCCAGCGAGGTCCTGGGGGCCGGGCCTGGACCTGACCCCCAGCTGTGCCCAGCAAGGTCCAGCATGGGCCTGGTGTGGAGCAGGCCTCTGGGGGCTGGCAGGGGAGCGACCAGTGAGGCCTACTCCCTCCCCCACTCATTCACTCACTCATTCATTCACTCCTTCACATGTGTACTCACTCACTCACTCACTCATTCATCACTCATTCATTCACTCCTTCACATGCGTATTTACTCACTCACTCACTCATCCAGTCATGGTCCATTGGATTGTTTATTCCTTCACTCATCATCTTTGGGAGGCCTGGGGGCAGGTGCTGGCGTGGGACCCACAGAGAAGAACTCTTCCTGCCGGAAGAGGTGGTCAGCAGTGACAGACAGCCGGGAACTGGGGGCGGCAGGGGCGGTACCTGGGAGCATCCACCAGATTTGACACCCCCCAGGAGTCACCAGGCCGTGCCAGGTGGTTTCTGTGGCTCATGAGGTGGGCTCTTCCAGAAACTTGGCTGGGTTGAGAGGTCCGGGGGATGCTGGGAGTGTCAGCGATGCAGGCTTGGCATTCGAAGCCCTGCACACTCTGGCCCCACTGCTTGTTGAGCAACCCTCGGCCTCCAGAACTCTCAGTTCACCCGAGGGCCCTGAGGTGGACCCATCCAGCAGTGGAGCACCATGGGGTGGACACATCTGGCAGTGGAGCACTGTGGGCTCTCCTGCCCTCTGCCTGGGCTCCGGAAGTCTCTCCCCCATTGTCACCGGTGAAACAGTGAAGCTCCAGATCTTCCGTGGAAAGCTGGCTGGCCCTGCCCCCTGTCTGCAGCCTCCCCCCCGCCACCACCACCTCAGGCACTTGTCTGGACCCTGGTCCTCGTGTGGGTCCTTGTCTGGTCTCCTTGGTGGGCAGGACTGGTGTCTCCTCACCCCACAGGGTCCACCCAGGAGGCCTGGGACTGTGGTCGGGTAGGGGTGGGGCCAAGCTGTCAGTCCCATCAGATCTATCAGCACTGAGCCCCTCACCCTCACTGGGCCCAGTCTGCCTCGATGACTCCCCTTGCTCCGCCTGAACGTCCCCTCTCCCCTTGGTGACACCAGCAGCGGAGGGCAGAAGCCCTACACCTCCTGGGAGATGGCAGGTGGATCAATTCATCACTGCCCAGGTAAGCCAACCTGCATCCCAAGTAACAAGGCACCCCTTGTGCCTCCGGCCTGACCGGTGACCTCGGTGGTGGCAATTAGCTTGCCTGAAAGCTCTGGAAGCGTTTCTGAAACCTGGCTTTCAGGCTTCCATGGGAAGGGCTCATTTAGGAGCGTCTGAGGGGCTTCAGTGTCCTGGGCCCCCCGACGGGCTTGGCAGGAGCAGGAGCCAGGCTGCAAAGTCTTTGCTTAGGGCCAAGGACCTGCCGCCTTGGGTGGCCCTCTGGAATCAGACTCACTAAGTGGTTTTCACAACTTTTTAGCAGAGGAACCCTTTTGTCAAACTTACTGTCCTGTGGATTCTGACTTGTAAACCACATCACAGGGGAGCTGATCCAAGATGTGAGCCTGTGGTCAGAGCCCCTGCCTAGGGTGGCTCCAGATACTGGCTGGAGCCAGGGGTCCGGGGAGCAGGGTCTGAACACAGCAGATGGAGCCCTCCTAACATCCACCCCACCCCACACCCCAGAGAAGTCGGAAAAGCAGAGCCATCCATGTGGCTGCCCCCAGGCCAGCCATGCCGGGATCCAGCCCCGACCACTCTCACCTCCAAACGTGCACAGAGTGATGCAGAAGAGGGTTCTGGAGCTCACTGTTGTGGTCAGGTGCCGCTGAGTTGATTCTGACTCGTGTGCAGAGCACAACAGTTCCATTCCACAGGGTGTTCAAGGCTGTGACCTTTCAGAAGCAAATCACCAGGCCTGTCTTCTGAGGTGCCCCTGGGTAGGTTCCACCTGCCAACGTTTAAGCCCGTAGTCGAGCGCTTAACTGTTTCTTCCCCCAGGGACTCTATCCTTTTGCAGCTTAAGCAGACCTGGAACAGTCCTCAGACTCTGCTTCACTCTGGACTGCAGGATGGTGAGATCTTTTGTTCTAATCTGTCCTGGTGAACCGTTCTGTACAGTTGAGTTAAAAAAAAATCTCTTCACCGAGCCCTACTGTGTGCCAGGCTCCAAGGGCACGGTAGAAAGACGTCTGCCTCCCGTTCTTCTCTGAGAAGATCTCTCTGACCGCGAGGATGGGGGAGGGCCTCGTCTAGGTCCCCTGACCCTTAGTGTTCTTGGACCCAGCAGTCTGTTCACAAGTCAGCTGTGCATACAGTGGGCACTCAATAAATGCGTTCAATGGAGGAAGGCTCCAGCCAGCTCAGGATCTCATAGTAACCGGAACCCAGCCAGGCTGGGTGGGCCCAGGGCCTCTGCCCAAGCCCCACATGGAGGGGTCTGGGCCTAACTGTTGTCCCAGGGCTCCCTGGGGCAGTCTGGTAGTTTCCAACATCCGTTCAGCTTTCCATTTTGTCTTTGTCCTAAGTATGCTTGCTTTCTGGTATTTATGGCATTTTCTCATCATCGACCCCAAGCCTGGAAAATAGCCACGGTCCTTTCAACACAACACTGCTATCTTCCTGGGATGCCCCGCACTGTGCCTGGGCAGCAGCGGTGAACAGGCCAGCACTGCCCCATCCATGGAGCGTCTGAGTGCAGGAACCAACTGGAAGCCTGGTAGACATGCTTGGTGGAAAGTCAGCTCTGGGGCGTGGTGGCCAGTGACTGGTGGCTTCTGCAGGTTGGTGGCCTGGGAAGGCCAGTCTGAGTGGGTGGTGGCCAGGTCTCCTGTGAGGTCTGCAGGAGAGTTCCAGGCAGAGGGAGCTGCAAATGCAAAGGCCGTGGGGTGGGAATAGGAGAGAGTGACAGGACGAGGCTCAGGAGCAGGCGTGGGCCCAAAATGATGGAAAGGACTTGTGACATCCCCTAGGCTTTGGGTGGGTGGTGACACGGCCAGCGTATACATTGCTGAGGTCACTCTGTGTGGCAGCAGAGAGGCCAGGCGGGTGCAAGGTACAAATTTAAGGGAGTGGATGGTGCTTGGGCGTGGAAGAGCTCTTGAAGACTGGGGTCCTGATGTTAGCACGGCCTCACCTGCCCCATAGGTGGCAAGGAGGCAGGACCAAGGGAACCCTGACCAAGAACAAGACTGTCCCTGGGCAGGAGGGGCTGGGGCAGGGACAGACAAGTCACACACACGATAGTCACTGTTTATTAGAAGTCTGCTCCATGCCAATGCCACTTACTGCTGGTGACCAGGATGGCCCTCAGAGGCATGGGCTGTGAGGACCCCAGCCAGGCTCAGTGGTCAAGTGCTTTGCTGGCACTTATAACCCTTGAGTGTGAGAGCCAGGATTTGAACCCAGACACACTTGACCCCAAGGTAGTCTGAGGGTTAACCCAACCAGCGATCATACCTGGTGGGCTGTACTGTGGCCATGATCCCTATTTTTCTCCCTCAAACCCAAATTCTGGATGCAGCCTGATGATCTGCCCTCTGCCTGGTGGGCCTCACTTTATCCTTTGCTCAGGAGGAGCCACCTCTGAGGGTTTCCTTGAGTCATGCAGCCAAGGCTGTTCTAATAGGCTGAATCATAGACCCCAAAGATATCAGGCCCTAATCCCTGAAGCCTGTGAATTTTACCTGCCATGCAGAAAGGGTCTTTACAGATGTGATGAAGTTAAGGATTTTGAAATGGGGAAATTATCCTGGATTATCCATGGAAACCCTACATGCCACCCATGTATCCTTAAAGGAGAGGCAAAAGGAAATTTGACACAGACACACAGAGGAGAAGGTGACAGAAGATGGAGCAGAGAGAGGATTGAATATGTTGACCTTGAAGATTGCAGTGATGTGGCCACCAGCCAAGGAATGCCAGCAGCCACCAGGAGCTGGAAAAGGCAAGGAACTGCTCCTCCCTTAGAGCCTCTGGAGGGAATGTGGCCCTGACGACACCTTGATTTCAGCCCAGTGATACTGGTTTTGGACTCCTGGCCTCCAGAACTGTCAGAGAATAAATTTCTGTTGGGTTAAGACTCCAAGTTTGTGGTACTCTGTCACAGCAGCCCCAGGAAATTCATACACTGTCCCTTGCTCCCCAAGTGCCCACTGCTCCCAGTACAGCTGTCCATATGGCTGCCACCCTTGTTGTATGGCAGCGAACATTCCTGCAACTCCCTCTAAGAGGCTCTGAGTCCTTGGGGGTGTCTGTTTCCCCAGGGCCCAGCACAGACAACAATGAACAATCAGAACGGCACCCCCGAATGGAGGACATCTGCCCCAACACTGCTCACAGAGGCCCAGTCCAGCGGCTACAGGAAAGTCAAGCAGGGGAGGCTTCCCGGCAGGGGAGGCGTCACCACGGACCTTATGACGCAAGGTTTCTGCTGAGTGGAGGGGCAGAGGGCAGGGGCGACCTGGGAGAGGGGACAGCCGGATTGAAGGTGGGGAGGGCAACGCTGCCTGGCTGGTTGGCAGAAGGACGAGGCACACAGCTGGGTCGGGGCCACGGAGGCTGTGCTGGGTGGCGGTGGGGGACAGGCCAGGCTTCTCCAGCGGGCATGACTCAACCAGCATGCGCTTTGGGCCCAAACCTGCTACCCGAGCCCCTTTAAGAATAAAAACTAGTATTTGTGCTGCCTGTCGTGTGTGTTGGGGTTGGTTTCTGCTCCAGGCTAAAAATAGGCCAGGGCCAGTGTCCCCGGGGATCCCTCCCCCCGTGCCCCACCCCACCTGAGGTTGTGTAATGCTTGGTCCTGGCGCTCCAGGTCTCCCGCCAAGTTTTGACTTCCCTGCCAGGGACAGGAGGCTGAAAGGTATCAGAAAATGATTATGGGATTAAGGCTGCCCATCCTGGCGGCCTGGACCTGTCAGCGCCTGGAGGGAGGGGCGGCGCGGCCCACGCCCAAGTGGGCAGGTGGCCCAGGCCCGAGGGCCACGGGAGGGGGCAGGGTGGTTGGGAGGGGCTTTGAGGCGTTGGCACCCTCCCCTCTTCATTCACTAGTGATAACGACAAGCTTCCACCATGTAGGAGCAAACAGACCAGGCCAGCACAGTGTGATGGGTGGGGGTCGCCTGAGTGCCGAACGCCCACTGCGTGTCCCAGCTCAGGCCATAGGGTGACCAGGAGTGAGCTGGTGGGGGAGATGTGTCCCAGCTGGAGGAAGCACCTGGGCGGGTTTAAACCCAAGGGGGTCTGAGGGAGGGGCTGCGGGCTGGGCCGAGGCACAGCTGGTGGGGATGGAGGGAGGTGATGGGTCAGCCTCCAGGTCTGAGAGGGACGGGGAGGCCACTGCGCAGCCCTGGACACACTCGGCCACAGGTTCTCACGCTGGACCAGGGCAGCATCTGAGGGCCTCTCAGGGAGGGGTGTCTGTGAAGGTAGGGGATGGAGAGGAGCCAGGGTGGAGCGGCCCTGGGGGCTGGGGGCACACTCCAGGCAGGTCGGCAGATGGGAAGAGGCAGGTTCAGGGGACAGTTCTCCCAAGGAGAAGGGACATCAATGAGGTCACTGGCCATGCCAGCCAAGGACACAGAGACTCGAGGTCATAGGCCCAGGCTCTGTCAGGCCAGAAAAGATGGGGGAGGTGGTCAGCCGAGGTGGCATCGGGCAAGCTGCCAGGGGCAACCCTCAGGGATGGATGGAGAGGCCATGAGGGGACTGCCAGGCCTTGGGAGAGTGTGGGGACGAGGCTGGTGACCTCAGAGAGCAGGTTAGGGAGGGCCTGGGAGCCAACGTGGGTGGGGCCGAGGACGGGGGCACCCCCTCTGAGGTGTCCATTGAGAGGGCTAGTAGCGGCGGGGCGAGCATGTGGATGGAGGGAAGTTCTGGTGAGTTTCAGGGGGGTGGGCAGGAGGCTCCTCACACCCATCCGTGACCATCCCTGGAGGGTTCTGGAGGCTGAGCTCGATCATGGTCATAAGGCCCCCTTTGTAAACTGAAAAGGGCTGTGGGCACATGTGGGAGGAGCTGTTGGTATCATTTCCCTGCACAGTAGCCAGAGGGACCCTACTGGTGGTGTCAGAAGTAAGTCCTTCCTTATCAGAGGTCCCCACACTTCTGAGTATTGTTCCACCATAAGGGGCAGGGAAGTGGCGTTCTGGTTCCTACTGCAGCACGGATGAACCCTGAGAGCATCATGCTGGGGGAGATCAGTCAGACATGTGGGACAAACATAGGGTGACCTCACTCAGGCGAAGTCTCCACAGGAGTCAAATTCACAGAGACAAAAGGAGACCGGTGGTTGCCGGGGCCGGGGAGGGGGGATGGGAACTATTGTTTCCTGGGTCCTGACTTCCTGTTCCGGGTGACGCCGTTTGGGAGGCGGATGGCGGAGGCACACCACTGTGAATGTAACTCGTGCCACTGAATTGTACACTCGAACTCGCGAAGGATATGCAAAAGATGGTGGACTGGCAGAAGAACAAACAAATCCATCTCAGAGGAAGTACAGCCAGAATGCTCCTTAGAAGCAAGGATGGCGAGACTTGGGCTGGCATACTTTGACACGTTCCCAGGGAAGAGCAATCGCTAAGGAAGGACATCATGCTTGGTAAAGCAGAGGGTCAGCAGAAAGGAGGGAGACCCTACCTGAGATGGACTGACACATAGCTGCACCAATGGGCTCAAATACAGCAACAGTCGTGAAGATGGTGCAGGACCGGGCACCATCTCCGTCCGTTGTACCTATGGTCACCGTGGGGCAGAGCTAACTAGGCGGCAGCTAACAGCACGACAATAGCAAGTTTAGAGTCATATATGTTTTACCACAATTAAAAAAGAAAACACGTCCTACATTCCCCCTCTGCCAAAAACCTGCAGTGTCTCTGGATGCAAGGGGAGGAGAGCCCATGTCCTCACAGTGGCCACGAGGTACCCATGAGCTGAACCCCACTACCTGTCTGCCCCCGTCTCCTCCAGTGCTCTCTTCCCCCACTCTAGTCCAGCACACTGGCCGCCAGGGGCGCCCCAGCCCGTATCTCCCCACCCCGAGGGATTGATAGCCAACCTGACCCTCCGGTCCTACACAGCCCGCCCTGGTGTTCTCGGCCTTGATCACTCTCTCCCATGCTGCATCCTTCAGGGTACCCTCGTAAGTCTCCTGTGGCTCCTCCAGATGTAAGTTCCCTGAGGGCAGGACCTCTGCCTATCTTGTCCCCTGCTGTACACCAGTGCCAGCACCAGACACCCAGTGGGACCTTGGCCCAGAACTGTGAATCTTTCAAACCACAGAACCAAGACTCCTGGAATCCTAGATGTAAACACATACGCCCTCCACATCTGAGAATGCGGAACCAGAAGACCTAGGGGCCACATACTTCCCTCTCTGCTACATGGAGATCAAACCGTGCTTGAATTCCTCTAGTGATGGAGAGCTCACTGCTTCCAGCAGCTCAGGCCCTGAGAAAGGCCTTCCTTATATACCCAAGGCTTGCCTCCCTGCCCCGCTGGGCTCTCCTCACAGTCTTCCAGGTGGGGGACCTGGCAGGCCCTGACAGTGGCAGACTTTCCCTGGAGCCGGGCCCTTTGAGCAAGGGGCGTGCCCCGCCCTGCAAAGGGCTGTCCTGGTGACTCAGCTGCCACCGCCCACTGCCCACCACCCTCTGCTTCCACAGTGTTTGTCATTGAGATTTAATCAATCTTCTTCCTGAGAACCCAGGCAGGGAGGCAGGCGTTAGTCACCCCGTCCATGTGGGGATCCTTTGACAAGCCCATGTCCACTCCCTTAGCGGCCGGGGGCAGACACGGGGAGCCCGGGGCTGCCTGCCCCGTGAGAGCAGGCCCTCTGGTGGGAGCCCCCAGGGCAAGCCCCAGTCCACAGAGTGCTATCGAGGCCTGGAGGAGGGACGGAGAAGCCCCTTCTGGAATGTTTTGGTTGAGCTGGTGGGACCTAGAAATCTTCCAGAGACCCAGGCCCAGTGGAGGCTTGGTGGGGGGGGGGTCTAGGAGCAGCCTCAGAAGAGGCCCCAGTGCCCAGCCTGTTCCCACACTCCTCTTGCTGGCTCTTCTTTGGGACACTTTTGCACGGCGGTGTTGGGGAGGCCAGCTGGCACGCAGGACCTTTGTCCAGGGAGCACAGGACTGTGTTAGCCACGGAAAGGAGAGGTGAGGGGCAGTGAGAGAGTCTGCAAATGCTAGAAAACTCAGGCCTCGGTGCAAGGTTCCCTCCATCCTTCCAGAACCTTCCAGAACTTGTCAGCTCTGGGGCTGCTCTCCCATTTCCACTCTCCCCATCCCCAGCACCCCAAACTCCATGTTCCGTGGTCCCTTCAGTTAACCCCAGGCCCCACCCCAGGTCCTCATTCACCTCTCTCCCTTTCCCCAAAGCCCCCCTCTGCCTCCTCCAGACCCCTCCCTGCCCTTTCCTAGTTTTCCTTCCAGCCTCAGCTTAGATGTCACTTGCCCCAGGAGCCTTTACCCAGCCCCCAGCACCACCAAAGCCAGGTTCCAGACACCCCGTGTCCCCAGCCGATTTCCCCCCATTGCAGCCTGCGTTATGGGGCTGAAAGGGCTTGGTTATTCATCATTCTGCCACCCGCCCCCCCACTCCTATCCTGGCCTGGGAGCCAGTTAAAGGGACACCCCATTTGGGACTCAGCTCTTGGACCCGCAGGGCCCCATTCAGCTCTGGGCCCTGAGGTGCTCAACAGTGATGGAGGAGGAAAGAAGCAGGAAGGAAGGAGCATGTGAATGGATGGATGTGACATCCCACCTGCTTGTGGAGAGCACGGATCAGGGGCCACAAGGAAACCTGGGAAGGACTCAGGTGAGGCCCCCAGCCCGCTCTGGGACGGCGTGGTGTCAGGTACACGGGCCGAGCCAGCAGAAGAGCCTCACTGTAGCCCAGCCTCGCAGCAGCTAACTGGGCAGCTCTGGGCAGGGGCTTCGGGAACTGCAGACACCAATGTTGCCAGCCAAGTCCCTCCATTGGGCTGGTCTCGGGAGAACCCAGGTCCTGGAGTCACCCTCAGGCTCACTAAGGCCGTGGGCAGGTGGGGGTGGCCTGAGAGGGCAGACAGTGAGGTCCCAGGAAGGACACCTGTGTGTCCCGTGCCTGGATGGCGTCCCAGCCCTGTCCTACCAGCCATTGGCCCTTTGCCTGCAGGTGGAGTGAGAGGACGCTTGAACCTCGGCCTGCGTGTCCACCATTTCAGCTGCTTCCTTGCACGGATGAGGTTTCTGAGCTACACCCTCCCTGTCGGCAGCTCAGAGGCAGGTGGCCACAGGGGACAGTCAGGCACCTGGAGGCCCAGCAGCCTCCGTGCACAGCTGCCACTTGCTCCGTGTGGGGCAGGTGGGCTGGCAAGGCTCTCAGTGTCCCGGTTCTGGCTGGGGCACTGCTCACCTGACCTCACCCTGACTCATGCGAGCCTTCAGTGGCCCTGGGTCCCCTCACCAGGCATCTGTACGTCCACTGGCCCACCCTGGGCCTCTGCTGGGCGCTGTGTGGGGCGCTGGGCCTGTAGCTCTCAGGCCTCTGAAGACTCACAGGGTCTGGCTCCTGAAGGTCCTGGGTGCCCAGGCCAGGCAGCCCTTCGAGCCGGGGTCCTTCAAGACCAAGGTCCCGGGAAACAGGCAGGTGGAGTCCAGAGAAGGAGAGCTGATGCCAACTCAGGAGGAAAAAGGGCCAGAGCAGCAGCAGCAGGCAGGACCCTGGGCATACAACCAGCTGAACTGCCCAGCTCCCCTTGCGGTGCCTCCCAAGAGAAGACACCAGCTGCCGGCTGGGAGCTCCAGCTTTTCCTGTTTGCGGGAGGACAAGATGGCTCCATGACTTGGCTTCCTCGCCTCTCTCGTCCCCTCCCACCCGCCTACCTGCCCCTTTGCCACCTCTGACCACTGGCCCCACCCACCCCAGGCAGCCCCATGGCTCCTCCTTCTTCACTTCCCTCCCTGGCTTCCCAGCCCTGGCAGTTAGGAAGTTCACCCTGGTGTCTCACCCAGAGCTTCCCCGCTACTTTTGAACCCAGTCTTTCCTGTTCTGTCTTAGGTGATGGAGTGTTACTTGTCGCCGTCCCACTAAGCCCCGTCTTAGCTGTCCCCTTCCCATTCACTCACTGTGTGGCCTTGGACAAGGTCCCTGGGCCTCAGTTTCCCCTCGTGGGAGGATGCATATGAGTCAGGTGGAAGGAGGGCTTACCTTGACCCCAGAGGCCTAGAGTTGAAATCCTAATTCATCTTCTCATTGGCTGTGTGACCTGGGACAGATCCCTCTATTTCTTTGTGCCTTGGTTTTCCCATCTATAAAATGGAGCCAGTGCTCACTGATTTGGGGGAGGGGTGTTGTGTCCAGCATGGGGGTGTGGTCAGTCTTCCATGGGGCCTCAGCCTGCTTGGGAGACAGGGGCAGTCCAGGAATGGGGGCCTCGCCCATGGGGGTGAGAGCTGGGTCGGGAGGGCAGAGAGTGAGCTGGTCCCCCAGTGATCTTGGAGAAGACGGGCCTCACGGGAGAGGTGCATGTGGGTGAGGGGTGGTAGGAGAGAGGGCAACCCAGGCTAGGGCACCATGGGGGCAAAGGCCCAGAGGACACACACAGTGGCAGGTCTGGAGCAGGGGGCGTGCCAGCAGGGCTGGGGGCTCTGTGTGGGGGTGGGTAAAGGGACGCCATGAGAGATGAGGCAGAGGAGCCAGGACAGACCCTGAAGGCCACCCCAAGGAGACAGCCTCCCCGCCAGGCCCAGGAGGGCTTGGAGCAGGGCAACAGCAGCTGGGCAGCGGCGGGGGCAGCCCTGGGCATGGCTGGGGTGGGAGATCCTGACGCTAAAGCTCAGCCTGAGCAGAGAGTGGACAGAGCAGAGCCTGAGTTCTTCTTATGCCCATTCTGCAGATGGGGAAGCTGAGGCCTGAGACCTGGAGCCAGTCATCAAAGCCCTTTTCTGGCTCCCAGGCTGCCTCTGTCAGCAGACCGCATCTCCACATGGACTGCCGGCCACCCACGGGGAGGAGGGGCGAAGGGCTGGAGCCCCTGGGGGTCAGGGCTAGAGTGAGCCACCCCCGGTCCCTGGGGCAGCCCGGGGCCTGAATGAGTGAATGAGGAATGAATGAGTTGATAGTATAGATGTATTTCTAGAGCTCTTGGCTCCCGCTGCCTCCCAATCCCACCCTGGGAAAGATTCATTCTGCCTTGGGACATTGCGTGGCAGTCTGTCTGTCTGTCTGCTCGCCCACAGTGGAGCAGGGAGGCAGGTCGGAGAGCGAACAGCTTGAGTTTGAGCGCTAGGAGGCATCTGGTGTGTGCAGAGGCCAGCAATGGGCAGGCTGGCCAGAACGAGGGGTAGGAGGGGTCCCTCTGGGGGTAGAACGAGCCACTGCGGGGCTGGTGGGGGCCATGCCTCTGAAACATTGGCTTTAGAGGCAGAGCCTGGGCTGGGGGTCAGGTGGCATCCCAGCCCAGGTGGGCAGTGTGGGCTCCACGCCCCAGGAAGGCCGGGGCCCCTTGGAGGATGTATAGTGCGCCTGAGAGGCCAGGGCTGGGCCGGCTGGCGGGCTTGAACCGCAGCCAAGACCCAAGTACAGTCTGGGCACCTGGGCCCTGGCTTGCTCCAAGCTCCTTCCTCATTCCTGTTTCTGTGGGAGTAGCCAGACCCAGGCGTTCTGCTGTAGCCACCACCGCGGATTTTCTTACCGTCTCATGGGGAACCGGGGCCACCCGCCAAACTGCCCGGCCTGGCCCCGCCAGTGAGGCCACCTCTCGCTGTCCAGATGGGGAAACTGAGGCGGCACCTCGAAAGGATTGTGACCAGAGGCTGCCTGTGCAGGCGGGGTCAGGAAGGGGCAAGACCTGGACTCAGAGTCCAGTGCTCTCCTCTCTGTGCACCCCACCTCCTGTCCTCCTGCCCCAAGGGGTGCATCCTCCCGGAAAAGTTGGCCTGGCGGGCCCTACTCTGGGATCTGGGGCGGGGGTGAGGCTCTGTGGGTGCCAGGCTGGGCACAGAGCAGACGGGGGCTGTTTGATCGGCACTTCTGCCCAATACCGAGCTGCCGGGGACAGCGGGCAGTGGCCAAACCGGCCCCGCCGCATGCCTGCCGGCCCTCGGCTGGAATGCCGTTCATCCTTCCGTGCATGCGGTTACCGCAGGCTCGGGTGGGCTCGGCAGGGCCTCAGGGAGCAGCCAGGCCCAGCGGCAGCCAAGGGGTGCTGAGCCCCCGTGCCTCAGGGCTGCCCCCCAGCCTGTGGAGGCAAGGAAGACCCCAGGGGCACTGGAGCCAGACCCAGCTGGATAGACTCCCAGGCACCCTGAGGCCAGACCCCACCGCAGGTCAAAGAGGAAACAAAGGCACGGAGACAAGCAGGGTGAGGCCCAGGCCCTTCTGGCTGCACCCCCTATCCTGACTCCCTTCTCCTGAGAGCAGCCGTCCCATTCCTGCGCCGAGTCCAGGGCTGTCCAGGAAGGCCTCAGGCTTGGCTTCAGCCCCCACCAGCATCCCACTCTCTCCTCACCCAGCCTTCCAGTGGCCTCTGGGTGGGGACAGGCCAGGAGGTGCGTGGAGGCAGGTGGGGCTCCAGCCCCTGCTGGATAAATTTCTCCATGGGTGGCTCTGAGAACGGAGGGACAGCACAGGGCCAGCCCAGGCCCCGGGGGCAGGTGGTTGCCCCAGTCAGATCCCTCTCAGCCCATGAAGAAAGTCGAGGTGGTCACATGAGGCCAAGAGGCTGAGGGGTTTGTCCTCAGTGGACTGTGTGTGACCCAGGGAGAGCAACCCCCAGGCCCAGCGTGAATGAGCTCCCCCACCTCCTGGGACCAGAGAGAGCCAGGCCCCTCACCTCCCAGGCCCAGTGTGAATGAGCCCCCCACCTCCCAGATCCAGAGAGAACCAGCCCCCTCACCTCCCAGGCCCAGTGTGAAGGAGCCTTCCACCTCCCAGGACCAGAGAGAACCAGGCCCCACCTCCCAGGTCCAGTGTGAATGAGGCCCCCACCTCCTAGGCCCAGTGTGAATGAGCCCCCCACCTCTCAGGACTGGTGTGAATGAACCCCACCTACTCAGGGCCCAGTGTGAATGAGCCCCTCACTTCCCAGACCTGGTGTGCACGAGACGCCCCACTTCCCACGCCCTGTGTGAACAAGCACCCCCCCCCCGGGCCAGCGTGAACAAGCCCACCCCCACCTCCCAGGACAAGTGTGACCCAGCCCCACCCCCCATTCCTAGGCCCAGTGTGAACCAACCCCCCCCACCTCCCAGGCCCAGTGAAAACGAGTCCTCCCGGGGCCTGCAGGGGCGCACGTGGGGTCCACACACAGCCTCTGATTCCAGCTTTTATTGAGCTGAGCACCCCCCTGCAGGAAGGGCTGTGACACCTGGGGACGCTTCAGTGACACAGCGCTGGGCTGCCGTCACCCCAGCCACACTGACCCTGGGCTGAGAGGCCTGACCCCTTCGACCCGGAACAGAAGGGCAGGATTTCGGACAGTTTGCTAGAGGAAGGCAGGGTCTCGGCGGGGGCAGGGTTGGTGCACCAGGCGGCCGAGGGACAGTGCGAGGCACTCGGTGGCGTCGGGAGCCCCGAGGGTCGTTCAAGCAGAAGGAGGATCTGGCTCAGGGGATGGCAGGCGCAGCCATCCCCCGCCCCTCCTGTACCCAGTGTAGGTCACAATAATTTAAAAGACACTATAGACTTTTCGACGATATATAACAATATAAGTTAATCACGTTCCTGGGCTGGGGACGCTGGGCCTGCGGACAGGGCTAGGGTGGGGGGCACTCACGGCAGCCTGGAGGCCCCTGGGCCAGCAGCTGAGAGGGCACCCTGGTGTGTTCAGGGCCCAGGGCCCAGACGGGGGTCAGTGGGCTTGTTGGCCGCCTCGAGAACATAGGTTCACGAGCTTCAGCAGAGAAAACACCCTAAATCTGGGGAGTGGGGGCTGTGGACAGTGGAGGGTGCCCTGGAAGCAGGCTGCAAACCTCCTTCCTGGCCTTGTGAGTGGCTCCCCCGTGCCTCTGTTTCCTCAGGGAGGGACCCTGGGCAGGGTGCCTGCCCCTCCCCCTCTCTCCCAGAGCTCCATCTGGGGTGGGCAGGGGAGGGCCTCGGGGCAGGGGCTCCCCTGGGAAGGCGGCCGCAGAGCAAGTGTCTGTTAGGATAGCAAGGGGGGCCCTTCAGGAAGGGGCTCCGAGCCCCGGGTCCAGTTTTCTGAGTAGCCGGTGAGGGTTACAGGGGAGCAGATCTCAGGCTGGGCAAGGTGGCCCCCAAGGGACCCTCAAAGGCACCGCAAGAGTGGTGCCAGCCCAGCCAGGCCAGGTGGCAGAGGCCTCTTCAGCCCTTCCTGGGCATCCGCAGAACACGTCCTCAGAGGTCAGGACACCAGTGCCCCGGCACGGCCTCCACTCACAGCCGCAGGGCCTCCGGCAAGTCCCGAGCCCTCTGTGGGCCTCAGTTGCCCCATCTGTCAATGGCAGACCTCCCTGAGCTCCCCTTCCCTCACCACAGCGCTGCTGTGAGGGTCAGGCTGGTGCGAGGTGGGGAACGCTGTAAACCGGGGTGCCAGGTGGGCAGACTGGAGAGGGTGGGCAGCTCGAGGGAGAGGATGTGGCACGCCTGGAACCTGACACAAGCGACATCTGATTGGCTTTTTATGACTTTCAAGAAGGGGAGGGGGCCATAGGACCCTGTTTGTGCCTCCTCGGAGCCCCTTGGGGGCCTCGCCTGCCGCCAGCCCCCTGCCTACCCAATTCACCTCAGACCCACACAGGCTGCCCAGGAGAGCACTGGGGATTTGGCTTATGTGGGCGCCATGCCCGGGGCTGCTCCTGAGGCGACCCCAGGCCTCCTCGGATCTGCAGGGGGCAGAGGGCCTGGCTGGCAAGGAGGGCCAGCTCAGGGGCTGGAGAAGAAGCAGCAAGGGTGGTGAGGGGCTTCACTAACCAAGGACAGAGGAGGTCTGTCCACTTGGTAGCGCCCACAGCCGTCTCCAGATGCTAGGAAAACAAAAATAATCACGTCAGCATCATCCAAACCACCCAGGCCCAGCAGCTGCCGCAGCCCGGGAGACAGTCTTGCACGTGGCTGGCTGGCTGGGCCTCTCTGTGTCCACGTCACCGAGCAAGGGGAGGGGACACTCATAGTCCCGTCACCGCCAGGTTCCAGGGTGTGTGTGTCCTTGAGACCCGCTTTCCTGGGAAGAAGAAAAGGAGCCGCTGTACCCTATCTGGGGATACCAGTGCCAGGCGCTGTGCCCCTCGGCCGGGCCAAGGACGCTGTTCTGCTGCGGGAGGCGGGGATGGCAGGAAGGAGCCCCTGGGGAGCGGGGGAGGGTGGCGGGGCCCTGCGGGCGTCCTCCTGCGCCCGGGGTCCCGCCTTCTCCACCCATCTTCGCCCGCCGCCGCCGCTGAAGCCCTGGCAGGGGAGGGCGAGGAGGGATGTGCAAAATGCCGCGCGGCCGCCTGCTGGGGCCGCGCCGGGGCCGTGCCGCCGCCGCTCACTTGCAGGTGAAGACCTCGGTGCGCTCGCTGCACGTGTTGCACTTGACGAAGCAGCACCAGTGGAATTTGCAGTTGCACTGCCAGACCTTGGTGTACTGGTGCGTGTTGTAGCCGCGCCCGCAGCACATGGTGTCGCAGCCGTCGGCGCCGGGCGAGGTGCGGTTGCACAGGCGGCCCTGGGTGCCCACGCTGCCCGTGGCCGCGTCCTCCTCGCAGTAGTTGGGCGACTTCTCGATGTACACCAGGTCCGTTTCCATGGGCTTCTGGTAGCTGCGGAGCTGCTTGATGCGCAGGAAGGTGGGCTGCCGCAGGCGGCTGGCACGCACCACCTCCACCTGCACGGCTGCGTTGTACTTCTCCTTGAGCAGGTGGCCCACCTCACGGAACTTGGGCAACGTGGTCCAGCAGGTCTTCGTAGTGCATGAGCCCGACACGCCGTGGCACTTACACTCCAGCTTCATGCGCTCCTCCAGGACCTGTGGGGACGCAGCCGCCGTCAGCGCGGGCTGGTAGGCTCCCACGGCCCCTGCCGCCCCCGCTGCGCCTTGCCACGCCCCTCCCCGCCCTGCCGGCCACCAGCCTGGCCCCGGGCTCGCCGGCACCCTGGGGCCAGTGCTCATTTCCAGCTCTGTGACCAGGAGTACGTGTCTCTCTCTCTGAGCCTCAGTCTCCTCATCTGTTAAATGGGGACACTGACCACAGGCACCTACCGCACAGGGCGTGAGGAGGGCGTAGTGAGAATATACAGAACTTGGCAGAGCCTGGTGTACACTTACAGAATGTTTCTCATTCAGTCCTCACAGCAACCCTTCAGGGACTGCTTCAATGCACTGGCGAGGAGGCAGAGGCTTGCGTCTCCTGGTCGCCAGGCATCAGGTGGCAAAGCCAGCTCTCACACGCAGTCAGCCGGCCCGAGACATGCACTGCCCCCCGGGGGTCCCTCCCTGTATACCTGCCTCAGCAGCCAAACCAAATGCCGACAAGGTCATTCCAACCCCCGGAGACCCCACATGTTACAGTAGAACTGTACTGCTCCATATGGTTTTCCACGCCTGATCTTTCAGAAGTAGATTGCCTCTTTGGAGGCATCTCTGGGTGGACTCCAGTCTCCAACCTTTTGGTTAGCAGTGAGAGCTCAACCATTTACACCACCCAGGAACTCTCTCCCCTCCAGAAACAGCGGGTGCTGAATAAGTGTTGCTCCCCCTCCACTTTCCCACTCTCGCCCCCATACGTGGCATAGGGCCTGGCATGCAGTCAGTGCTTAATAATGGCTATCTAACCCACCCTGGTGGCACAATGGTTAAGCGTTAGGCTGTTAATCAGAAGGTCGTCTGTTTGAACCCACCCAGCAGATCCACAGAAAAAGACTTGGTCATCTGCTTCCGTGAAGATTTCGGCCTAGAAAGAAGTCCTACGGGGCAGTTCTACTCTGTCACACGGAGTCGCTATGAGTCGGGATCAACTCGACAGCACCCAACAACAACAATGAAAGCCTGGTGTGTGTGAGGAGCTTGCTCGTGCATGCTTGCTGGAGGCTGGGGAGGGGCGGTGGGAGGGGGACCGGGTCAGCAAGCCCACCTTACCACCTGCTGGGAAGCCACAAGGCTGAGGCCACAAGGCCTGGTCCTGGACTGCTGTTGCCCCTTCCCCAGCACCGTGAGGGCTGAGCGGGCAGCCTGTGTTTCCCCTGCCCCCCGCCACCCACCCACATGGCCCCGGAAGGCTGCTTTCCAGCACCAGCCCTGACCCCAGCTACTCATTTACCCAGATCGAAAGGGCCTGCCAAGCCGGGCCTGATTAAAGATGGGGACTCAGAGCACCATTTGTCAGCTGTCTCTCTCGCTGGAGTGTCTGTAGCCCTTGGGGTCTCAGGACCTTCTGCCCCCCTGCTAGCTCCTGAGCCATGGTGCACCCTCCTGAACCCAGCCCCAACGAGGCGTGCACGGAGCCCCCTCCCTCCCCTCTGGGAGGATGGGGCAGGCCGCAGAGGTCCACCCAGCATATCACAGGGAGCTGGGTCGGGCCTCACCGGGAGTTCCGTGCTGATGGAAGCTGGTCTGGGCAGATCCCACTCCTGGTGGGGCCTTTGGGGGCCCAGTCCCCTGGGACCAGACAAGGGATGGCACTGTTGATTGGAACGCGGGAGTCCAGTCCTCTGCCGCCTCCCCCCAACATCTTGAGTTCTGTTCCCGAGAGCCTGGTAGCTCTGGCCCAGACAACGAGGCCCCCAGCAAATGAATGAACAGAAGAGAACCGGGGAGGGCAGAGAATCCCCAGGGATGATGATGCCCCAAGCCCCTTCCCAGGCCCAGCCTGCGTCAGCCAGAGAGGGAAGAAAAAATGAGTAGGAGCTCATTAGACAGAGGAGGCAGAGAGGGACTGGAGAGCTGTCCCCCAGGGAGGACAGAGGGAACAACGCTGGGCTGGGTGGGGTGGGGCTGAGCAGGGGAGGGACAGGGTCAGATGTGCAAAGACTTCCCTGCTCCTTCGTGGGGCAGAGGCTGGGGGCTGGAGAGGAGGCCTGAGGGGCAGGCTGCCGCCCCTCTGGAGGGGATGGAAGGTGGGAGGGCCCAGATGCCTGGAGGAGCGAAAGGGGGCTGGGTGTGGGGAAGGTCAGACTAGCATTGGAGGACCTCTGATGGGAGGGGCATGCGCATCCGGGGAGGGGAGGGGGTGGGCCCACCTCTGGGAAAGCACAGCTGGGACCTCGGAAACCGTCCTGTCCCTCACCAGCGCATTCACCTCCAGGTCCTGGCCTGACCACCTCTCCTTCCCCTTCCCCGGCATCTTTGCCTGGTTCTGTCTCTCCCCAACCGCCCCCTCCACCTAACCAGCCCTTCCAAGCCTGAAGCCAGGCCTGCCTCGCCTGCTTCGGCCTCACTGTCCCGGTTGCCCCCCAGCTAGCCTCCCTCCCAGAAGCCGACCAGACGGCCGCCTCCTTGGAGCAGCTCCACCAGTCCAGCCTGCTGGCCCAGGATGCTCCTCCTCAGACAGGCGTTGGGGGCTGGAGACCTGGCGGGGTGTCCAGGTGGAGGTTGTGCAGGCCAGGTGGCCCAGGACTCTCCTCAGACAGGCCTTGGGGGCCAGGTGTCTGTCCAAGTTATGCGGGACAGGTGGTCCAGGCTCAAGTTCCCATCCAGTGTCCCCGCTGAGGCCCACTGGATGGCTGGCCTCCCCCACACCCACCTCTGCGCGTCCAAGGCCAGGCTGCCCAGCTTCCGCCCGCCCACCTGCCACCTGCCTGGCTTGGCCTGACAGCCACAGGCAGGGCTGGCGGGGCGACTGTTTGTGGAGCTAGGGGCCGCATCCTCGCTTGGCTGGGTCCCCAGGCCGGAGCCTCTCCCAGGAAGTGATCACAGGATTCAAGAATGTGCCATTCCCTTCTCCATCACCCTCGTGATAAGGGCCCAGCGATGCTGCCAGCTGTGGCCAGGACTGCGGGGCCCTGGAGCTGCCCCCTCTGCCCCAGGGGACCGCCTGGAAGGGGCAGCATGACCCTGTCCTGCCCCAGGGACTGTGGGGCCTCCTTCCCCTGCCTAGGTAGTGTCAGGGGTGGGCTTGAGGCAGACCTGGCGTTCTCTCCAGAATAGGGGGACAATGATCAGTATAGCCGAGTTGGGAGGTCATCAGGGGGGTCGCACTGATGACCTCCCAGGAAGGGCCAGTCAGCTCAGGACCCTGCATCCCCCACCTGTCCCTGGCCCCCAGGTTTTCTTCCACACACTGGGGATGACACGTCCCCCCTCAGGACTGTTATGGGCCCTGGATGGGTCAGGTAAGGGCTATGCCGGCACATGGCATGTGCCCAGTTCCCAGCGCTGGGTGGTCCCTGTCAGCAATCACTTCCTCCCTCACATCACCTAGGAGCCCCCATGATGACAGCACCACGCCTGCCCTGATGGACCAGCACCCTCCTTCACTGGGCCGCGCGGAGGAGAAGAAATCGGGACTCCCTCCTCCCCAGGTGGCACCTCCTGCTCCTCTCCTGCCCCTCCCTCATGCAGCACCGAGGACCACAGACCAGGGCAGAGCAGCCAGCAGGCCCCAGTCACCCACGCCTTCTAACCACAGCAGGCACTCAGTACCCTCTGCACAGCAACTCCCCAGCAAATGAACCGAGAGGGAGGCCTGAGGGACGGCCTCTGCCTCAGCCTGGTGGGCGCGGGCGGCCCCAAGCTTGGCCCATGGCCCATTTGACCTGAACGTACCGCGCGTGGGTCACGGTCAACCTCACTGAAGAAGCGGTGTCGGGATGGGGATGGGGTGGGCGGGGTGCACTATGATGGGCAGGGGTCCCGGGTCAGGTGTGAAGGACAGGGGTCCCAGCCCAGGCGTGACTGCCCCCCACAGTGAGCCCCAGCACAGCTGGAAGGAGGACCCCGCCTCCTCCGCAGGGTCAGTGCGGGGCCACTGCCCTCTGCCAGGACTCAGACCACCATGCAGACGAGAACAACGAGGCTCAGGGAGGGCGGGCCACCTGAGCTCTCCGACATGACATCGTCGGGCAGTGCTGGCGGCTGAGCACATCAGAGTCTCCTCACAGCAGATCCCGAGGCCCCGCCCATGGCCCAGCCCGAAGTTCACTCCCCAACAACCTCTCTCCCCAACAACCGACCCTGCCTCCTGCTCCGCTCCCCATTCACACGTCTCCCAGCTCAAAGCCTGCCGAGCCGACCCCTCCGCCCTGATCCCCTGGCGGGCTGTGACTGGACCTATGGATTCCCATACTCTCCTGCCCCTGCCCCTGCCCCTGCCGGCCTGCCGGGCCCACCACTGGCTCCCTGGCTCCCCCCTGATGTCCCTGCCTCCATCCCCTCAGACCATCTTCTGCCCCTCAGCCCTGAGTCTGAACGCATCCAGAACTGAGTCAGCACAGCCTGGTCTCTGATGGCCCAGAGGCCCAAGCCTGGCCTGGCCTCCACATCCCTTCCTAGCTGGCCCGTCCATGTGCCTGCCCCCTCAGTCCCAGCCGCCCCAAGTCAGGCCTCATAGACCTGTGCACTGTGACCTGAGCCCCCGGGACTTTGCCTGCGTGGTCCCCCTGCCAAGCCTGCCCTTCCCTTCCTCCCTGCTGCCTACTGGACACACCCCCACACAGCAGCCACCAGAGCTCGTTGGGGCCTCACTGCCCTCAGCTGTAAAATGGGGGTGGTGAGATCTTACTCCCAGGGGTGTGGGGAAGCCCCTGAATAGGACCTAAGCTCCTGCAGAGGCTCAAGGAGTGCTGCTTCCATTCAGGGCTTCACCACACCTCCTCCTCCAGGGAGCCTTCCCTGATTCCTTCACAGGCCTGTCCTCTGCACCTCCCCCCCCGCCCCCACTACACACTGGCTTCCATTCCAGCATATGTTCTGATCAGCCTGTGCCGGGAGAGTGGTGCTCAAAGGCTGTCTGAGCTCCTTCGAGGCAAAGACTGCGTCACTCATTCATTCATTCATTCGTTGATTCAATCACTCGACAATAACTTAATAACCACCTGCTGCATGGTGAGCTCCAAAGCTACGAGATCAAGCTAAACCCTGTCCTGTGTTTGAGGCCGGCCTGGACCAGGCACAGCCTACCTCAAGCCCCATCTCGCCCCCTCACCTCATGCTCCCCCGAGCCTGAACCATCTGTAGCCTCACCAGTGCCTCTGCATTTCTCAATTCAGTCTGTCCTTCAAGGCTCTGCTGGGATGTCACCCCCTCTGGGAAGTCTCCGCTCTCTCCCCCAGCCCCACTGCACCTGGGGTGGCCCCTATACCCCTCACATGGATCCAGTGGGAGTCCCCTGGGCAGAGCTGTGTCTGACCCCCACTTCTGTGCCCAGCCCAGCTCCTGGCCAGGAAAGGGCAGGAGGGTTTGTGGAGTGAAGGAGTGAGCGGCCCTGGGGCCAAAGGCATTTTCAGCTCCCCTTCACCTGGAAAGGTGAGTCTGCCCCACACCCACAGAGCCCTCGGGCCCTGGCGTCCAGGATGCAGCCCCCCTCTCTCCCCACCGGGGCAGGGAGCAGCCCAGCGTTCTGCTCGGCTGCCGCCCTATCTCGGGCCATCTTGCCGCCGGGGCGGCCACTCCTCCCAGTCCAGTATCTGCGGCCTTATCTCCCTGCGGGCGGGCAGGTGGGGCCAACCTCGCCTGACTCCCTCCCCATTGTGTCCCTGTTTGGGTGTCCCCCGTATCGCCACCATGCTCCACTCCATCCCACCCCACGAGTGAAGCACCCCCAGCTCTCAGTTGCCGCAGGCTGCTCCTGCTTCCCAGAACTCGCCCTTCCCTGCATATCTCCTGGCAATCAGCTATCCTTAGGCTAAATGGAACGCCGCCACCTCTCGGAAGCCTTCCCTGGTGTGTTGGCATGACCCTGCTGGGACTAGCAGCATCACAGGGTAGAGGCGTAGGACTGTGGCCTGGAGGTCTCCACCCACCCTTGAGTCCCCGGCCAGTCCCGGCCAACACTCTGGGCAACACGGGATCCCTGCCTGTCTCAGCCCTGCTGCCCACCAGCCAGGGCCTTGGGCACATCCCTTCCCCGCTCTAAGCGTCAGTTTTCCCATCTGTGAAATGGGAGCTGTAGGGCTGGCCTCTAAGAACTGTTGGGAAATTCAGAGCTGGGGCTGGAGGGACCAGCCCAGGCCCAGCACAGCAGGTGTCTGGGGACAGCACGTGGATGTCCCCATCTGGGCAGAGGTGACAGCACCGTCACCACGTGCACCTGCAGACTCCTCATCCAGAGGTGCCCGGGCTCCGAGAAGTCACCCGGCAGCGTCACGTGCTCCGCACGGGCGCCCTACCTTCCTGCCGGCCTCGTTGTTGTGCAGATTCATGAGACGCCGCGCATTCTTCTTGATCTCTCGGGCGTCCACGAAGCGCCGGGAGAAGTCGATGCCGTAGCGCACATCGGCGGAGCAGCCGCCCCACTTCCAGCCCTCCGCCTGGTTGTAGTAGCCCTGCTTCTCCCGGTCACAGCCGCAGTTGCTCAGGTTGCCTTGGCTGCAGGCGGCCGTGACGGCGTGCGCCACGCCAGCCGCTGTGATGGCATACGTGAAGGCGGCCTCACGGCTTCCTGCGGGGAGAGGGGTGCACGGTGAGACCCTGGGGACGCCCTGCTGCCGGCGGGCTGTGTGACCCTGGGTTGGTCATGTGCCGGCTTGGGGCATCCAACTCAGCACCAGCAAAGTGGGCTCCACGGAACGCACCTTGCAGGGATGTTGGAGGGCAGTGCCTGTATACAGTGGGCACTCAACACACGCCATGACCCTCCCGCCCACCGTGAAAGAATGCCGGACACTTGAGAGCAAAGACAAGTCTTTGTCGGCTGTCTTCCTGTCCCCAAGGGCTTGGCTGAGGGGTCGTGGGGCTGTCAGAGGGGGTAGGGGTTCATGTCTCTGCCCCCCTCCGCCAGACTCCCAGCTGTACTCTTTGCGAACGAGTCATTTGTGCTGATAATGTGTGGGGACCCCGAGAGCATGGAGATGAAAGCTGGGACCCCAGGGGAGCACAGAGGCCCTTCCCAGGGGCCAGGCGCACCCTACCCAGCCAGCCAGGAGCCCAGGCAGAATTCCCACGGCTGGGACCCCGCCCGGGCTCTCTGTGGCCGCCTGCTTCTCTTGCACCACCTTCAGTCCCATCACCAGGTCCCCCGAGAGCCCCCTCTCTTTGACGCCCCCCCAGTTCTGGGGCCCCTGCACTGCCTGGGCTTGGGCACCAGCCCCCGTCTGCACAGGCCTCTGTGCCTCCTTCATCCCCTCAGTCACCTCAAATACCAGCCAGGTCATCCAGAAGTGCAGCTCTGGGCAGAACCCTCCCACTGAGATCTTCACTGGCTCCCGTCTGCCGGCAGAACCAAGCCCACAACTGAGCTGTGGAGGGCCAGCCCCGCAGTCCAAGCCCAGCCACTTCCCCAGCCCTCCCCCTGCCCAAACCATGACTTCATCCCTCCAATGCTGCCCACACCCCCGTGCAGGGGTCTTCCTGGTCTTTGGGTGGAATGCTCTTACCCTTCATGCCCAAATCCTAACGACTTTCCAAGGCCCAGTTCAGATGCCTCCTCCAGGCAGCCTTCCCAGATCCCCCTCACTGCCCTGACCTCCCAGTCCCAGATTGACCCTCTCTCTGTTCCTGACACTCTCCACTCAGGTTAGCCCTTTAGGTGAGGACTTCCCAGCTCCATGTGGGTCCAAAGGCCCCTTATTGTTTTAGTTGCAGTCAACTCGACTCTGACTCATGGTGACCCCATGTGTACAGAGTAGATCTTCTCTGTAGGATTTTCAAGGCTGTGACCTTCTGGAAGCAGATCTCCAGGCCTGTCTTCCGAGGTGCCTCTGGGTGGGTTTGAACCAGCAACTTTTCAGCTAGTCATTGAGTGTTTAACCATTGGCACCACCCAGGGGCCTCCTCCCCAGAGATAGGGTGTTTGATTTTCCCCAGCCCAGGCCAGGTCTCTCAGGTCCCCATGGTGTCCCCACCAGCACGAGGCCCCAGGCCTGGCTGGGTCTGGGCTGTCTCTGGTCCCCAGCCCCTGCCACCAAGCAGACTCAGAGAATGCCGGCTAAGAACCAAAAGCCAGCTTCCAGCTTTTGGACTCTCCCTGCCCGTTCCAGCCGCGTTGCATGGCAGAGCAGGGGATGCCCACCACTCTGTCGTCAAACAGGCCCTACAGTCAGGGTGCCTGGTGCTGAGGTGAAGGCCCAAGATGGAGAGGGGTCGAGAGTCAAGTCAGGTCCATTTCACACACTCACTGAGCTCCTGCTGCATGCCCGGCCTTGTGTGGGGCACTGACACGCTCTGGGGACCACCTCTGCCCTCGGGGTTCCCTGTTCCCTGGGGTGTCTTCACCCTCAAGGAGTCACTGCTCCCTAAAGGGTCTCCACCCTCAGGGTTGTCTGTTCCCTGGGGGGATTACCACCCTTGGGGGGGGTCCCTGTTCCCTGGAGGTCACTGCTGTCAGGAGTCCCTGTTCCCTGGGGGGTCACTACCCTTGGAGGGGTCCCTGTTCCCTGGGGGGTCACCACCCCTGAGGGATCCTTGTTCCCTGAAAGTCACTACCCTCGGAGGGTCCCTGTTTCCTGGGGGGTCTCCACCCTCAGGATGCCCCTGCTCCCTGGGGGGGTCTATGCCCTCGGGGGGGGGGTCCCTGCTCCCTGGGGGTTTCTCCCGCCCAGGGTGAAGGCCGGCGGGGGTGTGGGCTGGGTCTACGGCCCAGGGCAGAGGGGCTCTGGTTGGCCGTCTGCCATCAGCAAAACTGCTTCCTGGAAACTCCTTTCCTCTGAGAAGAACTGAGGGGGTGGTGTCCAGTGTCCCCCCACTCTCCAGCAAGACCAGAGTCAGATCCCTTAGGGAGCCAGAGGGTGGGTGCTCACAGACGTTGTGTGAAGGAGCTGGAGCGTCTGCGCAGGTGCTGGGCAGGACGGTGTCGTGCCTGGGTTTTAGGGAACACACTCTGGCTGCACAAGGACAGAGCTTCTGGAACCCCTGAGAAGGCAGATCAGCCAAGCTGTGCCACAGGACAACAATCCCAGTGGCCGACACTCAGGGAGTACTCACGGTGGCCGGGCACGTCCAGCCAGCCCACGGATGTCCTCGGCTCACTCTCAGAACAGCTATACCGGCAGCCACTACAATACTGTTACCCCCATTCCACAGATGAGGAGACTGAGGCACACAGTGATTATGGGACTAGCTATTGGGGCTGGGGCAGGACTCGAACCCAGGCAGTAGGTCTCAAAGTCCAGAAGCCCGGGATGCGGTCATTGGAAGCCACTTTCCCCCAGGCTGGCCCCTGTCTAGCTAACTGACCTCAGACAGGAGACGGAGGCAGCCAGACGGGCACTGTCCTCGGGAGAAGGTGCTGAGTCTGGCCTGTTCTGAAGGACCTTGCGGGGCCAGCAGGCAGGCAAACACCCAGCAAGGAACCCGCGTCGAAGCTCGGCACTTATGGAGGGGTTAGAGAGCTCAGATAACCATGCCGTCACTCAAGAGGGCTGGCTGATGGAGTTCAAGTGCCCACAAGCCAGCCTCTGCGAGGACACATGTGGGCCTTCCCCGGGTGGCCCTGGAACTGGGACCCTCCTCGTCCCGAAACACCGTCCTCCCGGACAAGGGCCCAGCAGGGACTTCAGAGTCACACCTCCCTGAGGCCCAGAAGCAGGCCGGCAGACTTTGAGGCTGGGCCTGCTTTCGGGGAAACTAACCAAAGCCTCCCTTCTAGCCCTTCTAGAAGTTTCTGAGCTCACTCAGTTTTCTGCCCCTCTCAAGCTCTGACTCAGTTACTCATCAGTTACTCATCCGGCTGCCACTCCCGCTAATTCTTTTTTTATTTGATTTTAATGAGCCAAGCCTCTCGTCTCTTGCCTCGGCGATGAGGTGGAGGCCGACAGCAGAGAGAAGGCACGGTTTTGGGTGCGTGGATGAGGGTCCCCTGCACCCCGCGCTGCATCAGCTTCTCCTTCAACTCTCAGGGGGGCGGAGCCCCATTTTACAGACCTGGAATGGGGCTCCGCGGGCTTCCTGACGCCCCGAATCCCAGTGCGGATCACAGTGCACAGGGGGTGGAATGGGGCCAGGAGGCCTCAGAACTTCACAGTCTCCTCCCAAAATGCCCCCGGAGCCCGGCTGGGTCATCTGGCCAGCCCCCTCTTTCTTGTTGGACCCCGGCTGGAGCCTGGCCTCCGGGTGGAGAGCAAATGTGGGGATTTAAGGAGGCCTGACCTTTACCAGGGGCAGCAGCCTTCAGCCATGGACCCCAGCTCAGCAGCCGTCGACAGCTCCCCAGGCCTCCGAGAGGACTTTAAGCTCCGCAACTCTCACCCACCACTGCTCTAGCCTCACTCACCCAGGTAGAACATCTGGCCCACCTGTGTGTGGGTGCAGGTGTGAATGGCCTAGTCCCTGCGCCTGGACTTGGCGGACACCGGCCTCTCCTTGCCTGGACGGCCTGCCCACATTCCCAAGTGCCCACACCTTTCCTGGGCTCCCAGGTGCAGCGCCTGCTCCAGGAAGCTCCGTGGGGTGCTCTGTGGAGCTGCAGGGGTGCAGGGGAAGGACCCCGTCTGATTGTGTTGTGCACCCCAATGCTGTTCCCCGAGCACCGCACGGCAGGGCTGGGGCAGACGCTCTGCGCGCACCACCTCATTTGACTCCATGGTGACGCCCTAAGACACACCCTGGGATTAGCCCCATCTCACAGATGGGGACTTTGAGCCTGAAGGTGGTGAGCCATTGCTCCAGGCTGGCCACCTGGTGGCATGATCATGATCTGACCTCAGCGTTTGTGCTGAGGAGTCTGGTGACGGCGAATGGGGAGGGATGCAGAGCTAGAAGAAGGCAGCACAGACCGCCTGTCCATTCTGGGTGCACGTGGATCTCGGGGGTCTGGGGGACCCTCTCAGGACCAAGCATGGGTCCGCCTGGCAAGGCAGGTGGCCGGGATCTACAGCCTCAGACACCAAGTCAACAGCAGCCAGCCACGGTATCCCTGGAAAAAGCAGGAGACCTGAGCAGGCTGCATGCTGGCTCCCCGGGCCCCAGCCTCCTGAGCCCCTGGTGGCTTCTGAGTGCTCATGGCCCCGAGCACCCCCAGGCAAAGCTCACTGTTTCCAGGGCAGCCGTCTCTGGTGCCCAGACAGGCAGGGCAAACACCCCCAACGCTGCAGTGGCACCCAGGGATGGAGAGAGGGAGAGTCTGGGAGACACGGGCAGGGAGCCCTGGACCTGGAGTCAGACCCGCTATGTGGCCCCCATCCCTCGGCCCCAGAAGCCGGCTCTGGGAGCAGATAGGAGATGGTGAGGAGGCCAGGTAGACTGGGGCCACTGAAGCCGGTGTGGACCTCCAGGACAGGCCTGGGGAATCTCTGGGGCTCTGGCTGAGCAGGGCTGGGAACAGCCTCCTCCCCAGCCCGACCCAGTCAACCTTGCTCTCCACAGAGTGAATCAGAATGTCATGGCAGCAGGGCACCTAGGGACCACTGCCACGTGGGTAAACTGAGGCCTGGGGGCAGCTCAGCTGTCCTTTCTGCAGGCTCTTCAAACTCAAGCCCTCTCAAAGGCCGCTGGGCACCAGGCACTGACCAGGCACGGGGCAGCCTCAAAGAGGCAGACGCAGCCCCCTGCCCTGCTGTGTGTCCTCAGCGGTGCCAGCCAGACCTTGCCACCCAGGAAAAGGGGACTGCCCGGGACAAAGCCAGGGACTTCCTTCAGCCTCTTACTCTGACCCCAAGCCGGGCACTGGGGACCACGTAGATCTTTGTGAGAAGCTTCTGGGAAGAGCAAATGTGCCTCCTGAGCAAAGCCAGGGCTTGGGCAGAGCTGGAGGCTGTGCCCGGCATCCCAGGCCCCTGGCCAACCACTCAGGGCTGCCACCACTTCCCAGTGTCCACAGGGGCCCAGTGCACTAATTTCAGAAAGCCAGAAAAAGCCACAATTGAGCTCACAACGACCTGATTAATGGCAGGCGCGGGGGAGGCAGGCGGGGGGCCGGGGAGCAGGACCTCTGTGCTGGGAAGGGCTCAGGATCCCCAGTGTGACCGTCCACCCCTGGCAAGGAGCCTGAGACCCAAGAAGGGACAGCAACCTGCCCAGGGTCACACAGCAGCTTGGGGGATGATCCCAGACCTGAGGTGGCTGGATCGGCTGAGGAGAGGTCAAGGGCCCCAGAGTCCATCAGAAGCAAGAGGAAGGGGTTCAGAGTCTGACACACCGAGTTCAAATCCAGACCCTAAAATCTGCCCCTTGGGCGATGCTGGACCAGCCAAGGGCCCTTTCTGAGCCCGTCTCCTCACCTGTAAACCGAGGATAATTGCTCCAAAATGGCTGGGTCGCTGAGCCAGACAGGTTCACACACAGCACCAGGGGCAGGCTTGGCCCCACTCGCCGGGGTCACACCCTGAGCTTCCAGCCCACACATGTGACACACATCACACCCAGAATACTCGTGGGTGTGCATGCATATGGGTGCCCACATGTGGGTGGGTGTGCACCTCCGCATGGGCCTGCATGCGTGCCCACCTGGGCACACCTGGACTCACACTCGAATAAGGCTCCCATGAGTGTGGGCAAGTGTGTGCACCTGTGTGGAGCACTAGAGGCCAGCACAGATCAGTCCACCCTTCCTCTCCGCCCATCGGCAGGCACTCACCTCGCTTTTAAAGAATCATGGCATTTCCTACAGCTCAACAATGAAAAGGTAAATCACCCAATTAAAAATGGGCAAAGGATCTGAATAGACATTTCTCCAAAGAGGATATACTAATGATTGACAAGCACATAAAACGATGCTCACTGTACCTAGTCATCAAACCAAAAACCAAACTGTTGAGTCGATTCCCACTCAGGGAACCCCAGGTATTACAGAGTAGATCTGGCTCCATGGCGTTTTCTTGGTTGTAATCTTTTTTTGTTTTAATATACAATTTATTTCATTTTTGCTGTTGTTGTTAAGAATATACACAGCAGAACATACACAATTTCCACAATTTCTACAAGGATAATTCAGCGACATTGATGACATTCTTAAAGGTGTGCAACAATTCTCACCCTCCTTTTCCAAATTGGTCCTCCCTCATTAACAGAAACTCACTGCCCCCTAAGGTTCCTGTCTAATCTTTGGAGTTGCTGTTGTCATTTGATCCCATGTAGATAGTTCTTAAAAGAGCACAATGCTCAAGGCAGGCATTTTTCACTAGTGAAGCTAAACTATTGTTTGGTTTTAAGAAGACTTTAGGGGATATTTTTGGTTTAAGGTTTAAAGATTATCCTCAAGGCAATAGTTTCAGGAGTTCATCCAGCCTCCAGGGCTCCAGAAAGTCTGGAGTCCATGAAAATTTCAAATTCTGTTCTGCATTTCCCCCATTTTGATATGGATTCTTCTGTAGAATCTTTCTTTGATCAAAACGTTCAGTAATGGTATTGGCTGCAATCTTTATGGAAGCAGATTGCCAGGGCTTTCTTCCATGTGTGCCACCCAGGGACCTAGTTAGCCAGTCAGGAAATGCATATCAAAACCACAAGGAGATACCACTCCACACCCCTCAGGATGGCTAGAATAAAAAAGATGGACAGTAACAAGTCTTGGTGAGGAGGTGGGGAAACCGGAGCCCTCATCGCTGCTGGTGGGCATGCAAAATGGTGTGGCCGCTGTGGGAAACAGTCTGGCAGTTTCTCAAAAGGTGTAATATAGAAGTACCATATGACTCAGCAGTTCCACTCCTAGGTACGTGCCCAAGAGAAATGAGAAAATGCATTCACACCAAAACTTGTACACAAGTGTCCACTGCACCATTATCCACATCAGCCAAAAAGTGCAACCAACCCAAATGGCCACCAATGGGTGAGTGGACAAATAAAATGTTATTCAGCTATAAAAAGGAATGTGGTTCTGATTCATGCTGCAGCATCGATGAACCTTGAAAACACTGTGCTGAGTGAAAGAATTCAGACCCAAAAGGCCCCGTATTGCCTGACTCCACGGGTGGGAAATGTTCAGAATAGACAAATCCACAGAGACGGAAAGCAGATTAGCAGTTGTCAGGGGCTGGGCTGGGCCGGGGGGTGGGGGAGGTGCCAGGGACTGCTCATGGGTAGAGGGTTTCTTCTCCGGTGATGAAAATGTTCTAAAGTTGATGGTATTGATGGCTTACAACTCTGTGACCGTTAAAACCACGGACGGGTACACTTGAAGCAAGTGGCTTGTAGAATGTGAGTTACAGCTCATAAAAGCACATGGCACTTGATGGGTTTGTTGTTGTTGTTAGGTACCCTCGAGTCGGTTCTGACCCATAGCGACCCTATAGGACAAAGGAGAACTGCCCCATAGGGTTTCCAAGGAGCGGCTGGTGGATTCGAACTGCTGACCTTAGGGGATTGCGTACACCTCAGTCTGACCCCGCGCAGAGGCCCCATCAGGATGCACTAGGGCCTCACCTCAGGGTTGGGATGCTGGTCTCGAAGAAGGCAGGGGACAGGCCTAAGGTCACCCAGCAGGTGGAGTGCGAAGCTAGATGTGACCCCAGAGCCCAGGTTGGGACCACTCCCCCTGTAGCACTCTGTCCCACAGCCCCCATGACAGGCCTATGCCGGCCAGAGCAGAGGCCACCCTTCTGGCCAAGCCCCTCAAGTCCCAGGGTTGAGGCACTCGGGGGCCCCCCTCATCTGTCAGCCCCGGCCAGGGGCCTGCCCCGAGGCCAAGCACACAGCAGAGCGAAGCCAGCAAGTCATAGCCCAGGGGTCACTGGGCCTGCCGGATCTTCAGACAGAGAGCAGTGTCCACAGCCACAGAGGAGCCAGCAGGAGAGGGCAGCCGGGCCCCTTGGGCGGAAGGGTCAGGGACGGCCCCTCTCAGGATGGATGCTGAAGGCCCATCCTGAATATGAGAGCAGTAAGCCACACAAGGCACCAGAATCCTTGAAACTATTGCCCTGAGATAATCTTCAAACCTTAAACCAAAAATATCCCCTGAAGCCTTCATAAAACCAAACAATAGTTTAGCTTCCCTAGTAAAGAATGTCTGCCCTGAGTCTTTTGCTCTTTTAAGAACTGTCTACATGAGATCAGACTGACTACAGCAACTCCGAACTTTAGATAGGAAGCTTAGGGGGCAGTGAGTTTCCATTAATGGTGGAGGAACAATCTGGAAAAGGAGGGTGAGAATGGCTGCACAATTCGAAGAATGTCATCAATGTCACTGAATTGTACATGTAGAAACTGTTGAATTGGTGTGTGTTCGGCTGTGTATATTCTCAACAACAACAAATCAAATAAATTATTTAAAAAAAAAAAAGAAAAAAGTGTGGACTACAAAAAAGGCACAGGGAACTGTGTTCAGACTGAGGGAACAGCAATGCTAAGACCCTGAGCTGGGAGTGACTGAGGTGTGTGTGGTTTGCCCCAGGACAGCAAAGGGAGATGAGGTGGGCAGTGGTCCATGAGGGTCGCCCCGTGTCAGGCCTGGGGAGCCAAGGGGAGGAGTTTGGGCTTTATTCCATGAAGATGGGGAGTCACTGGAGGGCGTTGTTCTGACCTAGATTTAAAAGGACTCCTGGTGCGGTAAGGAGGTTGGACTGTGCGGGCCATGGGTGGAAGCAGGGAGGCCATGTAGGGCGCTGTTGCAAGGGTCCAAGTAAGAAAAAATGGTGGGCTGGCCAGGTGGTGGAGGTGAGAAGTGGTCGGATTGGGAACATGGTCTGATGGGGCGAGGTGGGCAGCGGGGTTTGCAGGTGGATCGATGAGTGGGTTTCGGGAAAAAGGAGTCCAGAAGGACCCCTGGACCTGGGCCCTGGGATGCCGGTGGGGACTTTTACCAAGGAGGGGAGATCAGGAGAGGATCAGATTTGTGGGGAAATCCCGGGAACTCCCTTGACCAGGGCAGCTGGAGGAGCCTGAGGGACAGGAGGGGGAGGCAAGGAACAGCTGGACACCCAAGGAGGAGTCCCCGGGTAGATGTCCCAGCCTTGCCCGACATCCCAACACTGGGGGCCAACCGCAGTGGAACTGGGCCCCTTGCTACACGACCTTGGCCAAGTCCTTTCCTTCCGTGGCCCTGTTTCCCCGTGTAACGTGAGAGAGAGACTTAGGGTGGAGGTCTTTGAGCAGCTGGAACAGATCAGGGCAGGGCTGCTGGGGCGGGACACAGGACGGGGCGGGGCCCCCAAGTCACCTCCAGAGACCCCAGTTGACGGGTGGGGAGACTGAGAGAAGGGGGGGGTAAGAGGACACCCTGGGTCACAGCACCTTGTGTCACCGGCCGGGCTGGGCTGTGCCCACGTCCAGGTTTAGGGGGCCTTGGTCTGGCCCTGGGGCGGCTCCTGGGCACAGAATCCAGGCTTCAAAGGCCAGGGTCCAGGCAGGACCCAGAGTGTCCCCTCGTGGCTGCCCACGCCCCTGCCACACCCCTTGGCCCAAGCCTGTGCTCAGTTCAGTTGAGCTGCCCCTCTGCGGCCTGGGGCCAGTTCTTAGCGTCCCCTGGCACGGGGGTTGGGTGCAACTCCCTGCCTGAGCTGGTCATGGGTCTGCACCCCCCTCCACACACACACACACAAAGCCACAGCCAAGGGCACAGAGAAGGACGGACGTAGGCTCAGATAGGGTGTCGTGGGGAGGTGGGGCAGGTGGGCATCAGGTGAGCCCACCAGGCCCCGGCTGAGCTGAAATCCCTATTTGTGCTGTTGAGGAGACGGCAGAGCCCCCGGCTTTCCAGGCCCTGCACAAGCCTGGCAGGGGGTCAGAGCACGGCCTGGGGCCGGACCTCCAGGTTCAATCCAGTCCAGCAACGGCTGGGTGGGGCGCTGGGCTATTGCACCTCAGTTCCTGCAGCTGTTGAACAGGGGTAATAACAGCCCCCACCTTGGGGGTGTGCATGGCCTGAGCGAGTCAAGGCAAGGGAGGGCTCTGCACGGGCTGGGTGTCGGAAGGGCTCCGTGTGTGCGGCTGTTTAACTACGGATCTCAGAGCAGGCCTGGGCCTGGCCCGGCAGTCCTGGGCCTGGGGTGGGCGGGCCACAGGCCTTGTCAGCACTGTGTGTATGTGCGCACTTGTGTGTTTGTGTGTGCACATGTGCTTCTGTGGACTTGTGTGTGCATGTACGCAGGAGTGTGTGTGTGTGCATGTATTCGTGCGTGTGTGTGTGAATGTGGGGGGCGTTCACGTGTGTGTGTGTGAATGTGGGGGCGTTCACGTGTGTGTGTGAATGTGGGGGCGTTCACGTGTGTGTGTGAATGTGCGGGCGTTCACGTGTGTGTGTGAATGTGTGGGCGTTCACGTGTGTGTGTGTGTGAATGTGGGGGCGTTCACGTGTGTGTGAATGTGGGGGCGTTCACGTGTGTGTGTCTGAATGTGCGGGTGTTCACGTGTGTGTTCATGTGGGGGCGTTCACGTGTGTATGTCTGAATGTGCGGGTGTTCACGTGTGTGTGAATGTGGGGGCGTTCATGTGTGTGTGTGTGAATGTGTGGGCGTTCACGTGTGTGTGAGAATGTGGGGGCGTTCACGTGTGTGTGAATGTGGGGGCGTTCACGTGTGTGTGTGTGAATGTGGGGGCGTTCACGTGTGTGTGTGAATGTGGGGGCGTTCACGTGTGTGTGTGTGAATGTGGGGGCGTTCACGTGTGTGTGTGTGAATGTGGGGGCGTTCACGTGTGTGTGTGAATGTGGGGGCGTTCACATGTGTGTGTGTGAATGTGGGGGCGTTCACGTGTGTGTGTGAATGTGTGTGTGCCAGTGTTGCTCTCTCTCTCTCTTTTCCTGTATGTCTCTCCATGTGTCCCTGTCCCTCTCTGTCCCTCTTTCTCTCTCTGTGTTCCTCTGTCCCCCTTGTCCTCTGTCTTTCTCTTTGACCCCGACTCTGTCCCTCTCTGTCCTCTGTCTCTCTCTGTCCCTCTGACCCTCTCTGTCCTCCATCTCTCTGTCCCTCCATCTCTCTTTCTGTCCCTCTGTCCCTCTCTGTCCCCCGACCACCTCTCTGTCCCTCTGTCCCTCTCTGTCCCCCTGACCACCTCTCTGTCCCTCTGTCCCTCTCTGTCCCCCGACCACCTCTCTGTCCCTCTGTCCCTCTCTGTCCCCCTGACCACCTCTCTGTCCCTCTGTCCCTCTCTGTCCCCCGACCACCTCTCTGTCCCTCTGTCCCTCTCTGTCCCCTGACCACCTCTCTGTCCCTCTGTCCCTCTCTGTCCCCCTGACCACCTCTCTGTCCCTCTGTCCCTCTCTGTCCCCCTGACCACCTCTCTGTCCCTCTGTCCCTCTCTGTCCCCCTGACCACCTCTCTGTCCCTCTGTCCCTCTCTGTCCCCCTGACCACCTCTCTGTCCCTCTGTCCCTCTCTGTCCCCCTGACCACCTCTCTGTCCTTCTGTCCCTCTCTGTCCTCCATCTGTCTCTATATCCTCCATCTCTCATCTCTCTCTCTGTCCCTCTGTCCCTCTCCGTCTTGTGTCTCCCCGCCCCGCCCTGGCCCCCACCCGGCGCCGGCTGAGTCAGTGTCTCCACGCTAAGCTCTTCCCTGCCGTTGTCATAAACAGAGCACTGGAAAAAGCCATACCAGGTCCGAACACGCCAGCACGCCCGCGCGCCCGAGGCCTTTGTTCTGACCCAGCAGAGGCCTCACACGCCACCCAACAGCCCCCACGGGCCAGCCGGCTCCAGCTGGGCAGCTCTGCCACGTCCAGCCCCCTCATTGGGGTTCGGGGGCACCGAGGCCCCGGGCAAGCAAAGCCTGGACAGGGCCACACGCCAGGGGGGCAGCCTAGGCCAGAGCCAGGGGCTACATCCCGAGGGCTGGACCCCGAGCTCGGCTTGGCCTTCCATGGGATCCCACCCACCGCTTTGGAACCCCTCCCCACAGCTCTGGGGGGTGCCTCTGGGGAACCAGGCTTCTGGCAGAGCTCTCCTTAGCAAGTTCCACCCTAGACAGCCTGTCGCGGCTTTCGGCAAATGCAGCAGCTGCCTGCCTGTGGGCCCATGTCCCCAGGAACTCTGCTCCCAGGGCCTCCGGCGGCTCCCAGCACCTGGACCCCATGTTGCAGTGGTTAAGTGGGCCCTGGAGCTGACCGTCAGGGTCAAACTCCAGCCCTCACCGGTTACTCAGCCCCTGAGCCTCGATAATCGAACCAGGGACGAGAGGCGTCATGGAAAGGCCCGGGCGAGTTATAAAAGAAATTAACCCCAAGGGCAGCGGAGGGGCTGCTCAGGGACGGGCTGGCCTTACCCCGTGGAGGCTGAGGATGGGTGCCCGCCCACCATGGTCTGTGTCCCGACCCTTATCTACAAAGCCCTTCTGGCTCAGTGCTGAGGAGCGGAGGGCCTTCCTGCCCACTCTTCTGAGGAGACACCCAAGTCCTGGCCCAGCCCTGGACTCGAAAGCCCAGGCTTGCCCACCGTCACACAGCAGGACGCTCAGTGCCCTCTCCCCTCCCGGACCCGCTGCCCGCCGCGGCCTGTCCTGTCTGCCGGGGCCCTGATAGAAAGGTGGAACATCCTGGATGTGTTCCAGGGGGCCCTGGGAGGGCCCTGTGGAAGGCTCCATGGTGGGGGACAGCATGCTCTCCCGGCCGAGGGCCCCCAGCCTGTCAGCAGGGCGGGGCAGGCAAGGCCACCTCCTTAGTCACCTGGGAACCATCCCTCCCAAGTGTGAGCTGGCCCTGCGGTGGAGGGCGAGAGCCCTGGCCACCTTGAGTGACCTGGGGCTGGCAGCCTCTGGCTGCCCCACTGCAGGCTTGGGCAGCTTCACCTCCCTGAAAAGTCTTGCTGACTCTGACCTTCAAGGCCCCAGTTGTTCACTTGTCGCTTGTCTCTGAAGTCTTGGCTGCCTGGAACCTGAGCCTGGGGATGTCTGTTCTGTTTCCTTGGGCTGCGTGCCCGGGATGGAGGTGGGATCTGACCGGGGGTCCTCAGCTGCTCTCAGAGGCAGACAGGACAAAGGCCTGATGCTCTCACATCCAGGGCCCACAGGCCTCCCACTCCCAGCCACTGCTCCCCGTGTGGCCTCGGCCTGGGCTCACCCAGCGCATCCCCACGCGTGCCTTGGGCTGGCCGAGCGTCAACAGGCGAGGCTGGGTGGCCTTCCTGCCACGCCCCAGGGCTCTGCTCTAAGCCTGGCTTACAGTGGGCGCTCAATGCGTGCAGGCTGAATGACCAACAGGGGCTGGCGGAAGGGGCTGCTCAAGGCCACTCCACCCACATCCTGCACTGCCATCCAGGAGACCCCTCACCCTTGAGGCTGCCCCCACTGAGTGGGAGGATGGACTCCTGGACGGAGACATCTGGGCTCACAGCTCAGCTCTGCCCTGACCGTGGCAACCTTGGGCCAGTCGCTTTCCCTCTGAGAGCAGTGCCGTCCATGAGCAGACCACGTTCCACGCCTGCAATCAACAATTTTCTAGCAGCCACAGTAAAACCAAAAAACCAAACCAAATCCAATGCCACTGAGTCGGATCCTAATAACAGCGACCCTATAGGACAGAGCAGAACTGCCTCATACGGTTTCCAAGGAGCGGCTGGTGGATTTGAACTGCCGACATTTTGATTAGCAGCTGAGCTCTTAACCAGTGTGCCACCAGGGCTCCTTTTAAATGTGGAAATAAACAGGGGAGATTCACTTTAATAATCTATTTTATGTAGCTGGGATAGCTAAAATAGGATCATTTCAACCCATAATCAATATAAAAAGTATTGGTGAGAGAATCAAATCCACTATGTGTCTTACCCTTAGAGCACATCTCATTGGCACTGGCCGAGTGCTCCCCGCCACTGGTGGCCCATGGCCACTGTAGTGGATGGGGCAGGTCTGAGCACAGCCTCGCCGCTCCAGGGGATGGACCGCCCCTGGGCCCGGCTGGCAGAGCCCCAGGCAGGGCTCCTGACATGCAGTAGCTGCACGGGTCCTAGGAGTCACCCTCTCTGCTACAAGGCCTCGAGTCTTCACCACCTGGACACCCCAAGGTGTCCCTCTGACCCCTGACTGTCCAGGAACTGACAGGCTCTGCTGAGCCGCTGCTGCTCACGGGGGTGGGCTCAGGCTGCACCAGGCAAGGCCGGTCCATGACAGCACTCCCAGTGCAAATCTCCCCCAGAGCAGGCAGGCCGGGGACAGCTGCCGGCCACCTGGGATGCTCATGTGAGCCGGGGTCAGGGCGGCCCTATGACCAGTCATGTCCAAGGATGGCACATGGGGCAGGACGCAGTGGTCCATGCAGCTTGGCGTGGCTGGGGGATGGGGAGCACACACGGCCACCCGGTGGCTCTGGACAGGGGCTGGAGGGGCAGCCTGCTCAGCACCTTCTGGGCCCTTGGGCTCATGGCGCTCCAGCCCTGCCCCAGAGCTCCAGCCTCAGGTACCCCCTCCCATTCACCCTTGACACTCCCGCAGGACTGAACTTCCCTCAGTTCCTGGAAAACACCGTCCGCTTTCAGGCCTCTGGGCCTTGGCACATGCTGTTCCCTCCACCTGAAACCTCCTTCCCTGCTCTCACCTCCAGGCTGGCCTGTGTCATTGTGATGTCCCCTCGGGTCTCGGCTTCCATGTCACCTTCTCAGGGAAGCCCTCGCCCACAGTCCTGACTTGGTTGTGGTGCCCATTACACCTCTGCCCTGAGGAACCCCAAGTCTCTAACAGGCTCCCCTGGAACGCCATGCCAGTGGAAGGAGGCCCAGGGCAGGCCTTGAACCCCAGGAGGGAGCAGAGCAGCTGGTGCCCGGGGGGCCTCAGGGCAAAGCCAGCACAGGATTATCATATGTAAGATCAAGTTGCTGGAGAGTAGCAAGCTCCCCATCCCTGGAGGCATACAAGTGGCGGCACTAGTCTGGAAAAGGGATTGGAACTTTGCACAGGGAATTGGTTTGCCCCTTTAAATGTTCCGTCTTAGCTCTCAAGAGTTCAGCATAGGCCAAGGTCATAGGCAAGGCCTGCAGGGGCCCATGCCACAACCCCCAGGCCAGGCCCCCTCTTGAGGCCAATCATTAATTGGCACCGCTCGAGTGACTGCTCCCGCGAGTGTCCCGGCCGCCTGCCAGCTCATGGCCTGGCTCCCATCCTGGGCCCAGGGCACCCAGAACGCTCTGATGTGGCCGGCCTCCCTGCTCGGCTCCACATCCGGCTTGTGACACCCAGCAGCCCCGCCACCATGGGAGCACCCAGCCTGCTACCTCCTAGCTAAGAGCTAGGCCTTCACGCAGCAGCAGTGAGGACCAGGGAGGGTTTCAGGCAGGGCACAGAGACCCTCGGGCTGGGGGACCTGGTGGCCAGCACTGAGCTGAGCCAGGGCGGGGTGGGCTAGGAGAGGCCCAGGGGTGGCTATGACCTGGCTGTGGCACCCAAGGGCCAAGGTGGGGGGGGGGGGGAAGTCACCCTTCCCATGGGGAACTAAGGTGAATAAGCAGAGCAGAAGGGAGGGGACTCCTAGGTGGAGAAAACGGCAGGAGCCAAGCCCGGGGTTGGGGGAAAGAGGGTTCCATAAGGCTGACGCTCTGGTTTCCAGAAGGGACGCAGGCAAGTAGGGGTGAGGAGTGGGAGGGGGCATCAGACGGCAGGCTTAGAAGCTGACTATCCTGGGGCAATAGGGAGCCACAGGAGGTTTTGAAGGAAGGGAGTAACATGGCATGGTAACTCAGGTGGGCGGGGGGCAGAGGCCAGGAGGCGGCAGAGACACCTGCCAGGTGAGGGTCGGACAGACAGGCCCTGCAGTGGCCACAGGGATGAGTGGAGTGGTGGACAGAGGGGTGGACACGGACCTGCCCCACTCTCCATGGTGGCTGTGATGGGGATGAAATGAACATAGCCTACACACGATGAAGCTGTGCCCCTCAGCACTGTGCCTGCCACCAGCCCAAAGCCCAAACCTAGGATACCCCACTCCCCCGCTTCCAATTCCACTGGTCCCAGCTACTCCCTGGCCCACCCCGAACACCCCAGCCTCACCGTGCACCCCGCATGCACCTGGCCCTCTGGGCCTGCCCCAGGGCCCCCAGTCTAGCGGAGAGACACACATGAAAAAGTGACCCCACAGCTACTGAACGCCAGTCGTGACCAAGTGCCTTTATCTCATCAGAGAAGTCAGGGACTTCCCAGAGGAGGTGACAGTTGAGCTGAGATCTGGAGGTTGATGAGGGCTCCCTGGGAGGGGCTGAGGTCAGTGGCATTTTCCACGCAACGGAACAGCGTGTGGGAAGGGACTGGCAGTCTGGTCGCATGGCAGAGTGTGGTGAGCGAGAGGCTCACGGTACAGTTGAGGCCGGAGCAGCCATGGGCAGGGCCTGGGGGTCTGGGAGGAGAAGGACCATGAAGGGCATTGGACACAGGGACATGACAGTGTGCAGTTTGAGCAGCTCACTCAGACTGCCTCAAGGACAGACAGACAGACAGGAGAGTGTGCAGAGAGGAAACGGTCCACGGGAGGAGGCATGGCCCTCGGGGTGGGCGATGGTGGGTGAGTTTGGGTCAAGGAACAGAGCTGAGAGATGCTTGGGGTAACAGCAAGAGGACATGGTGGTGGTGGGATACGGGGAGGGGGCAGCAGGCTTCTGCTCAGACAGCTGGGCAGTCATGCCGGCGAGAAGCTGGAGCTGGGGGTGTCCAGTCTGGGGTTCCCATGGGGGTGGCTGCACTGGCTCTGGCCCCAGGGGAGAGGAGGGAGAGGAAGATGGAGCCTCCAGTCTGTGGGATCGAAGCTATGGGCAGTGACAAGACCCCAGTTGTGTGTGGGGGCAGCGCCAAGGTGTGCCGGGGAACCAGCATTCCAGAGGCCAGGGGACGAGGGGGCCGGCAGAGGGGGGGTGGTCTGACAAGGAGTGGAGGGCGCAAAGCCTGACTGGGCAGGTGGGGGCGTGAGGGAGTGGTCAGGAGCAGGGGGCGTGGACTGCTGTGCCACAAAATCTGGCTCTGACACGCTCATGGAGGGGGGCGTCCTAGTAGGGCTCCCTAGAAACAGCCTGAGATAGGGGTTCAGTGCTCTCAGGAGAACGGAGAGTGAGGGATGTGGATGGGGCAGGGAGGCCAGCTCAGCAGGGCTGGTCTCGGCCTGACCCGCGGGCTCTCTGGAGCTTGAGCGGCCCACAGGGCCCCCGTCCTAGTCGGCACCTGGCTGTGGGGTGCCCCTCCTGGGGAAGGTGTGCACCCCCCAGGGCCCTGTCCTCCAGAGGGGGCAGCCGTGAGCTCCGGGGGCGGGTGGGCCACTCAGTAATTATGGTCTGAGCAGTGCCCATTCTGGGGGCAGGTAGCTGGCAGGCCAGTCCCCAGCACCACTCCTATGGGCTCCAGACAGTTCTGGGGGGTCCTGGGTTTCCTTGGTCCTGGTGGTCCCTGCCTGGGGCCTGACCCCAGGGAGGGGCTCAGAGTGGCCACTGTCTCCCCCACACCTGGGTCTCGTAGCCCCAGTACAGTCCCAGCCCCACCCTCCTTCAAGCCTCTCTGCCTGCCCCTCTCTTGCCTTTTCTAAGAGGCAGTGAGGATTACCGGGAAGGGTCTTGGAGACCCGAAACCAGCTCCGTCACACAAACTGTGACCGTGGCAACTTATCTGGGCCTCAGTTTCCTCAGCCGTGAAAGGGGGGTACTCACGACTGCCTCAGAGCCAGGGCCTCGGGGGGTGAGGGGTCAGGTAGGTGAGTGAGCACCTGGCAGGAGGGCACCCTGGGATGACACCTTCTCTGCTGAGGGAAGAGGGAGGGGGGTGGGCAGCCCCACCCTCCCCAGCTGGCTCAGAAGAGTCCTGCACTTGGGTGGTGGGGCCCAAGGGAGGGGGCGGTACCACCATCCTGGCTGTGCCAGGTGCCACCCACAGGCTGTTCACTGCAAAGGGGACCCCGGGGGCTTTCCTCTGCCCTACCTCCAGCCCCACGCCCATGCTCCAAGTCCTACAGAGCTCTGCTCTGGCCTGGGGCCCGGCAGCTGCGGCTCTGCTTGGTGGTCCAGGTTCTTGGACCTTGGGAACCAGAAGGCTGCGTCGTGCCCACGGGCTGGGGTCTGGGCTACCAGGCACCCCGGGCGTGCTTGGCACTGTACTTGAGGTCCACTCTCCCCATCTGACCCTCACAACAGCCTTCAGGGTGGACACACCATGCCCCACCCTCACCTACTCAACAGCAGTGCACTGAGCGCCCACTGCATGCAGGGGCCCCAGGCTGCTGTCAAGTCAATGCCAACTCATGGCGACCCCATGTGTGCAGAGTAGAACTGCTCCACACAGCTTTCAAGGCTGTGACCTTTTGGAAGCAGATTTCCAGGCCTTACTTCCAAGGTGGCCCTGGGTAGATTTGAACCGTCAACCTTTCGGTTAATAGTCCAGCACTTAATCATTTGTGCCACTGAGGGACTCCTGTGTTCACATTACAAAGGAGGAAACTGAGGCCCTACATGGCCCCAAAGGACGTGCCAGCGGTCACACAGCTGAATTCAAACCCAGGCTAGACTCCAGTCATACATTCTCCTTGCGGCCCCTCTCTGAGCCTCTGTCTCCTGCTCTAGAAAATGGTCCCGGGGGAGCCTCCCTCACAAAGCTGGGAAGGCAGGAAACTTGCCACCCCACCTGCTGTATTCTATGGCCTCTATATCACCACGCCTCTGCCCACCACTGCTCACTGAATTTGAGGCTCCCCCTTCCCAAGTCCCGACTCCACCAGCACTCAGCCTGTGGGGTCCTCAGTGCTGCCTCCACCTGGAGCTCCCTCCCACCACAAAGTACTCACAGCACTTGCTGGGCACCAGGACTGGCCTCATCCAATCCCTACAACCCGTCCTGCAAATACCAGTATCATCCCCATTTTCCCAATACAGAAACAGAGGCGGGGGTGAAGCAACATGTCCAGGGCCACGTGGCTGGTCAGAAACGCAAGCATGCCTTTAACCACGGCGCTGTACTGCTACCCATCAGTCTGCCAGGCCCACATCCGCACCAGGACCAGGACCCGGACCCCTCGTCCACTCTCAGGGCCCAGCTCCCGTCGACACCCTGCCTCAGACCCAATGCCCAACGCCAGGTGGGGGTGGGTTCCCCTGATCCGGGCCACCCAGGCCAGGCACGGAGAAGGCTGGGGAAGGCCGCGGCAGCAGAGGCCGGCCTTCGGAGCCTGCGCGGGCTCTCAGGGGGCCCAGCATTGGCCGCAAGCCGGAAGGCGCCCTTACCCACTCGGAGCTCCTGGCCGAAGACGGTCCTCTCACCCAGCGCGGAGCAGTTCCAGCGGGCGAAGCGGAACTGGTGCTGGCACTCGTTGATGCCCATCTGCGCCCCCTCCCCGACCACAATGATGGCGTCCGGCCGGCTCTGGCAGATGGCGCGCTGCCGTGGGGCCAAGCCAGGGATCTTGTTGCAGATGATGTTGGCTCCCAGGGCCACCACGGAGGACAGCGCTCTGCAGACGGGGAGAGGAGACAGGTGGTAAGACAGGGCCGGGCAGACCCCCCTGCCCCCTCCCTGCCCCCCTCAGTTGTTCAGCTGGGGAGTACTCACAAACACTTACCACAGGCAGGCAAAGCGAGAACCCTGCCCTCAAGGGTTCCCCTTCTGTGCTCAACGGCATAACCCTAGCTTAAAATGGAGCTCACTCACCCACACTCCCCACCCCGCGAATCACAAGTCCCACATATTCCAAGAACCAGGTCCCTTGGAGGCGCAAATGTTTTGCGCTCAGCCACTAACCTCAGGGTTGGCGGCTCCAACCCACCCAGGCACCACGGAGGAAAAGGCCTGGTGATCTGCTTCCATAAAGATTACAGCCAAGAAAACCCCATGGAGCACAGTTTTACTGTACAACACGTGGCCTTGCCATGAGCCACTAACAACAACATCGCAAGAACCAACCGCAGAATCGTAAATCTCACGGAATACCAAATCTCATGAACCACAGGCCCCACAGAATCGTAGGTCCCACGGGGTTGCAATTTCCATGGAATCACAAGAATCATGAATCACAAGTCCCACAAAATCACAAGAATCACGGAATCGTAAGTCCTTTGGGAACATAAATCCCATGGATCATAAGCCCCACAGAACGCAAGAATCACAGCCCCTCCCCAAGTCTCTGAATCAGATCCACAGACCTTTCGGGTCAGAGAACATCATATCTGGCACTTGACAACCATCAGCTAGGAACCGTCTGCAGGTGGCTCCCAGCCACACACTCCAACTCCGAACAACTGGGGCTTCCCCATCCCTGTCGACTCCAGCTTCCCCGTGGCACCTGGGCCAGGCAGGCTGCTGAGCGGGGTAGCCAGACTGGAGCCCAGCCCAGGGGTGCCTTGCCCACTCTAGCCCGCATGTAACGCTGGAAGGTACTCCGCCTCTCTCAGTGCGCACAGCTGTGAAATGTGGGAGTAATTACACCTGTCCCCCAGCCCATGGCTCAGACGAGACCCCCGGGGAGAAGGGCCACACCCAGGAGGGGCGGCTAGGGGTGTTGTTATTCTTCACTCACTTCTGGGTGACTGGGAGCACTCACAGGAGGAAAGGACCTGACTGTGGATTGAGCACCTGCTGTGTGCGGGGCTCCTGCTTTATTGCAACATTGTCTCCACTCCCGCAACCCTTCAGGCTCACTCTGAAAACAAAATCATTGCTGTGGAGACACTTCTGACTCACAGCGATCCCATGTGTTACAGAGTAGAACTGCTCCATGAAGTTTTCTTGGCTGGCTTCTTTATGGAAGCAGGTGGCCAGTCAGGCCTTTCTTCCGCAGTGTTGCTGGGTGGGTTCGAGCTGCCAGACTTTAAGTTAGTGAAAAAAAGAAAGAAAAAAAAAACCAATGCCATCGAGTCAATTCTGACTCATAGCGACCCTACAGGACAGAGTTGAACTGCTGCATAGGGTGTCCAAGGAGCAGCTGGTGGATTCGAACTGGTAATCCCAGCTGAGTGCTTAACCACTGTAGCAGTTGATTAAAAACCACACGCGCCACCCAGGGGCCTAGGTTCACCCCACATGACAACACCTCCTGTAGAGCGAGCCTAGGTCCCTGAGTGGTGCCCGTGGTTATCAGCGCGGTTGTTTTTCAATGTGGTGGAAGTCACAGAGCATGAAGTTAACCATTTAAAGTGTACAATCAGCGGCATTTGGCACATTTACACTGTCATGCAGCTATCAACTCTATCTAGTTCCAAAACACCTCCAAACGAGAGCCCGTGCCCACTAGCCGTCACTCCCCATTCTGGCTGCAGCCTCACTCCCGGCCCCTGGAAACCGGTAATCTGCTTTCCGTCTCTATGGATTTAGCTATTCCAGATATTCCAATCAGTGGAAAACTATAATGTGGGGCCCCCGGCGACTGGCTTCTTTCACTGAACGTCACGTTTTCAGGGTTCATCCACGTAGCACGTATCGGGCCTTCATTCCTTTTTGCGGCTGACTAATATTCCATTGTATGAACCTACTGCATTTTATTTCTCCATTCATCTGTTGATAGGTACTGGCGTTTTTCCACTTGCTGGCTATTGTGAATAATGTTGCAAGGAACCTTTGTATACAAGTGTTTGTTCAAGCAGGAGTTTTCAGTTCTCTTGGGTGGATACCCGGGAGTGGAGTTGTAGGCTCCTGTGGTCACTCTATGTGTCTCTTACTGGGGAACCCTGGACTGTTTGTGGTGAGGCTGCATCAGCTGTTTGATCTCAAGCACCCAGAGGAAGGGGACAGAGAGCTGGAAGGAGGGGAGACCCACAGCAGCATTTGGCTTTGAAGTAACAGACCTCACTGTTGAGTGAGGAGCGGGATGTGGCAGTGGAGGAGACAGCAAGGGTCTCCCCAAAGCTGATGCCCTGGCCCCGGCCCCGGATGCAGCCTCCCCGTCGCTGAGAGAACAGTCGGTGTTTTTCCAGGCTGTCAGCGCCCCAGCCAGCTGGGAAAATCCCCGTGTGGCCTGAGCCCACAGCACGTGCTGCTGCCCGACACCCAACCCCGGGTCCGCCCACCCACCACCCTCCCACGCCCGCTAATCTGCCGGACCCCTGGGTCTCCCAGGGGCACAAAGGGCCGCACCCCCTCCAGTCTGGCCTGGAGGAAGGGCATCTGGGCGGGTGGGGATGGGAGCGGGCTGGAATCCGGGGAATTCAGTCCAAAGTAACTGTAGATCCTTGGAAAACCAGCCTGGGGAACTGAGATGGATGGGAAACCTGTTGCGCACTGGGCCCCAGGCGCAGCCGGAGCCTCCAGACCCACGGGGAGCACAGGGCACCTCCCAAGTCTCCTGGAGATCACACGGCCCACTGGGGGGCAGGACCTGGACAAACAGGGCCTTACTGGAGGGACCCCAAGGGAGCTTATAATGGATGCCAGGGGCAGAGACCGGCCATAGCAACAGCCACCCCAGGCAGGCAGCACCCTGTATTCAGACGGCACGGCTAGCACCCAGCTCTGACCACCTTGTTCCCCTGCTCAACGGCCTCGACAGTTAATTTCCTTTCCTGGAGCTGGAGGCCTGTAGGGGACTGGCCTTTGGCGACCCCCAGTGTCTCCTCCATTTCCCACCTTTCCAGCCTTTGCTTGCGTGTCTCTCTGCCCTGCTTCCCTTTATCTGGCAAACTCTACTTCCCCTTCCAGGCCCAGGTGGAAGCCCCACTGTGCTCAGACCCCAGCAGCTCAGACCTGGCACTGAGGAGGTGCGCAGTCGGTGCTTGTCTCAAGGACTGGACTCATCCTGCTGTGTTTTAACTGCTGCTCCAGGCCCAGCCTCCCAGGAGGCGGCTGGCGCTCCAGGGAGCCTCAGGTCTGAGCTGAACTGGGGCCTCCAGGGCCAGCCCAGCGTAACTGCCCTGGCAGTGTTCGTGGAATGGATGAGTGAATGAACAAACGAGGAAATACTCAAGAATTATGTCTACAAAAACTCTTACAAGTAAACAGTGGAAAGACAAACAACCCAATTAAAAAATGGGCAAAGGACTTGAATGGACGTTTCCCCAAAGAAGGCATGCAAATGGTCAACAGGCGCATGAAAAAATGTTCGACACATCGTTAGTGATTAGGGAGATACAAATCCAAACCACAATGAGGCACCACTTCACACCCATAGGATGGCTATTATCCAAAAAAAAGGGAAAGAACAAGTGTTGGCGAGGATGTGGAGAAACTGGAACCCTCACTCACTGCTGGTAGGAATGTAAAATGATGCAGCTGCTGTGGAACACAGCTTGGTGGTTCCCCCTAAAAGTTAAACATAGAATTATCACATGACCCAGCAATCCCACTCCTAGGTATATATCCAAAAAAACTGAAAACACATGTTCTACCAAAAACCTGTACACCAATGTTCGTGGCTGCATCACGCACAATGGCCAGAAGGTAGAAAAACAACCCAAGTGTCCACTGATAGATGCCTGGATAAACAAAATGTGCTCCATCCACACAATGGAGTCTTACTCAGCCATAAAAAGAAATGAAGTGATGCTACATGCTCTAACCTTGAAAACAGTATGCTAAGTGAGAGAAGGAAGTCACAAAACCCCATATATTGGATGATTCCATTGATATCGGCCGTCCAGAATAGGTGAATCCATAGAGACAGGAAGTAGATTAGTGGTTGCCATGGGCTGGGGGGGCGGGGGAACAGAGAGTGGTTGCTAATGGGTATGGGGATTCCATCTGGAGTGATGGAAAACTCTGGAACTAGATATTGGTGGTTGTTGCACAACATCTTCCACGTACTAAATGCCGCTTTGAGTTGGGTGAAGCGATACGTTGTACGTAAAAAGAAATCATGACTTCGACAACTTCAGAAGGTTGGGTGGATGCAGGTGGAAGGTGGCGAGATGGGCCTTCGCCCAGCAATACCCTGCTTTTACTTGTTTATATGACTAACTGGGGTGGTGGGGCTGAGGGAGTTAGGGGGACTAGAGCCCCCAGCCACCCATGGCGCCGCCAGTGTGTAAGTTAATCCCTCAGGGAATAGTCACGCTGTGTTTTGTGCCAGGAGCCTACATAATCAGATATGGCTGATCATTTAGAAATAATTTCAAAATTATCTCCCCTTCGCAGGTGGGTTTTTCCCAGTAATGACACCACTGTTCCCATCTGGGTGCCAGCTTGGGCACCGCGGGCCCCGGGTTACTCCATTTCCACCTCACCTTGCAAGGTAAGCTTTGTTGTACCCACTTCACAGGTGCAGACTCTGGAGCTCAGAGAGGCGAAGGAACCCGCCCGGGGCCAGACAGTCAGCTTGGGGTGGGGAGGGCTTGGCTTGCCTGGAGACGGGGACTGTGCCCACTTCCTGTTCTCAACACAGCTTAAGTCCTCTCCTTGCTTAAAACCCTTCCAGTCGGTGTTCATTCTTTCCAGGTTTACGGACAGCTTCTGCTGTTGGCAGATGTTGGCATCCAAGGTCCGGTGAGGTTCACCCTGGAAGGCCCCAGCTCGTCCCTCCTACCCTCCACACGATGTCCCCTCTCTGCCCACTTGCTTGGAGCAGGCCTGGCCCTTCCAGCCCCCAGGCCTTGCCCCCTGCTGCTCCTTCCGCCTACAGGCGAGAAATTTGCAGATCTGGGTGATGCGAATTGGCCTCATTAGGAAACTGTTGGAGTGGGAATAGGGTGAAAACATGTAACAACTAAATATCAGCGCTTTGGAGGAGGCTAATGGGCGCGAGGAACATTCTGGGATAAATGGTAGTTTGGGGGTGAATGCATGCTACGGGCACCCTCAGCAAGCCGCCCGCAGGGTGAGCCTCGCTCTCACCCAAAGTGGGGAAACCCTCTGTGGTCGGCTGCCCACCCTCTGCTGCCCGCCAGGGTCCTGGGAGAGGCCAGCCAGGGAGGCTGAGTGAACTGTGAGCACAGAGACTGGACAGGGGTGTTGGCATCTCAGTCGCTGACATTTTCCACAGAAAATTCTGCCACAGGCTCACACCCTGCCCTATTCAGGGGCCTCGGGACACAGGCGAGAGGCCAGGAGGAGTGGGCAAAGCTAAAGATCTGGAAACTTCCCTAGCCCTGGCTCGATGAGGGGAGGGTGCCCTGCAGACAAGCTCCCCTCATCGCGGGGACTCAGACCAGAGGACGATGAGGCCAGCAGCGGGCCTGGAGGGCCCGCTCTTCCTGCGTGTGTCCTGGCACTGGGTCGAGCCAGACGCTGTGTGAGGAGGGGGCTGCCACCGGTGCTAGGAAGAACTTTCTACCTGCTGTGCAGCCCCATGGGAACAAGGCTGCCTCCAGGGACGAGGGTTCCAATGGGGTGGGGAGGAGGGGCTGGGGTAGCCACTGCCAGGTGACAGATGGGAGCAGAGGTGTCCGAGGCCCACACCTTTGCCACGGCATTGGCCAGGTGCCAGGTTACCCGCCTGGCAGCCCGGTGGGGGCAGTGGTTAACAACGTGGGCACTAGTGCAAGAGAGCCTGGCTGGAACCCTGGCTCTGCCTCTTCCTGGCTGTGTGACCTCAGGGGTGTTTCTTAACCTCTCTGGGCCTCAGTTTCCTCCCCTGTTAAATGGGAGTGATAGCAGCCCTACTACCTCACAGCTGTTGGGAGGAGGCCATGGTGGAGGGCACCAGGCACCTCATGGCTGGCTGTGGTGAGTGGTAATCAAAGCTGACCGTTATTAACCCTCGAGGCCTGAGACTTGGGGACCCATTGTTGTTGTTGGGTGTTGGCAAGTCAGTTTTGACTCATAGCAACCCATGTGACAGAGTAGAACTGCCCCATAGCATTTTCAAGGCTGTAATCTTTACAGGAGCAGATTGCCAGGTCTTTTCTCCTGCAGAGCTGCTGGTGGCTTCAAACCGCTGACCCTTTGGTTAGCAGCTGAGTGCTTGACCACTGCCCCACCAGGGCTCCTTGGGGGACCCACTGCTGACCTTCCTTCATTTGGCACACAAGGTCACTGAGCCCCCGAATCCAGCCCACAGCCAGTCCCTGACCTCCTAGAATCACTGTCCATCAAGGGCCACACTTAATCAGGCAGTTCTGGGGCACATCCGCCCCTGCGTCTGCCACCCGTGGCTTCTTCCACTAATCTGACCCAGCAATTTCACCCCAGGGTCTGTACATCCAAGACAAATGGGCACTTCTGTCCACCAGAGGACACACACGCATGTACACAGCAGTGTTCCTCGTGACAGCCACAAACTGGAACAACAGCCCAGCTAACCATCGACAGAAGGACAGGTGAGTACATTGTGGGAACTCAGACAATGGAATAGTACACAGCAAGGAAAAGGAACAAGCTACTTACATACACCAACTTTGATGAATGTGAGCAAGAGAAGCCAGGCAAGAATCAACATGCAGCCTGTTGCCAGTGCAAGACCTTCCAGAACAAGCATAGCTCATCGTCGACACAGAGGTCAGCACAGGGATGCCCTCGTACAGGAGGTACTGGCTGCAGGGTAGGTGGGCACGAGAGAGCCTGTCAGGTGCCGGAGAGTTCTATATCTTGAGCCAGGTGGTGGTTACAGAGGTGCACACATATGTAAAAATGCATCAAGTTGTACACTCAAGAATTCCACACTGGACTCCACGTCAATGACCTCCGCAAAAAAGTAAAATACAAGAATGTGGGCCTTGGGCATTGTGCTCTTTTAAGATCTATCCATATGGGATCAAACCGACAAGAGCAACCAGAAAGATTAGATTGGAAGCTTAGGGGGCAGTGAGTTTATGTTAATGGGGGAGGAACAACTCAGAGAAGGAGGATGAGAATGGTTGTACAACTCAAAGAATGTCATCAACGCCACTGAATTGTCCATGTAGAAACTGCTGAATGGGTGTACATTCTGCTGTGTATATTCTCAATAACAACAATAAAAATAAAAACACAATTTTTAAAAAGTAAAATATTAAAATACAAAAGCTTACAGAAAATAGGGGGGCAGAATAAGGCAAGAACAAAAACTCCAAGTGTTCTTACAATAATTAAAATAAAACCAAGAAAGCCCATGTGAGAAACCAAACGTCAGCATTGACAAGAGCTCCCGTGGGCCTCCCCTGTGTGTGCCCGGCCTGGGCCCATGCTCACCCCTCCCAGCAAGCGCTCCAGGGGATCACTGCAGGCTGGGCCGACCACCTCCCAAATCCAGAGCCTCAGAGGCCCTGTGAGCAAAAGGCAACCCTGCCTGGATCTTCTGAGGGGCTGCCTGCCAGCTCGCCCTCCACTGTGGCCTGCTGTCCATCAGCCAGCCTGTACCATCAGGCCTCTGTGAACACTAAAAGAGCAGGACAGCTGCTTCGGTGGCTCCTGGGGCAGTGTGCAGGATGGGGCAGGAGACACCGGGTGCTGTCCCTCTGCCCAGAGGAGCTGCACCCACCTCTGGGCCAGGCCTGGTGGGTAGCCTCCTCCCATTGCCGCCCTGAGGTTACTTTGTTCAGAAGGGAACCCCTCCAAAGCCTGTCCTAGCCCCCGGGAGAAACTCCCTGGGGTCTAACCTTAATCTCTCACCCTGTCAGCTCTTGCTCTGGGGAGTTGGCCCTGCTGTCCTCATGCTGGGTGCTGGATTCTAGCTAAGGGGTTCCCTCGACAAGCCTATTTCAAAGCCCGGGGGCAGGTGTTATTATTATGACTGTATTATTATTATTCCTATTCTCTAGAACTTGGAAAAGGAGTTGGAAGCCCAAAGAGATTCCACCTCCTGCCCAAGTAGCTCAGGAGGCGGGGACGGGGACATGGCTGGATGCACCCTTCTTAACGTAGCCAGCCATGCCTCGTCCACGAACCTGCCCCATCAGAGGCCCCGTCCCTGACTCTCAATGTCAGCAGGGGTGGGGAGTGGTCACCTGTGCCCCTGGATAACACCCTCCCTGGGAGCAGGAGGCTGCGTTCAGGGCCGGATTGGGCTGGGGTAGGCCCAGGGGTTTCTGAGGAAGAGGCCTCTAACCTGCATCAAGCTGGGAGGGGTTTCCCAGGTCAGAGGCTGAGGTGTGGACCCTGCCAAACAGGCTGCCCTGGCCCCAGCCCCCATCATTGACTCCAGGATGGCAGGGACCCTATCTTATTTCCCACTGTGCCCTGTGCCTGGTACAGGGCTGGCATGGGCCGCCCCCTAGTGTCATTGTTGAAGGGATGGAGGGATGGATGGATGAAGGGAGGGAGGGAAGGAGGAAGGGAGGGGTGGATGGATAGATGGATGGATGGAGGGGTGGATGAAAGGATGAGTGGATGGATGGATGAGTGGATAGATGGATGGAGTGGATGGATGATGGATGGATGATGGATGGATGGATGGATGATGGATGATGGATGGATGATGGATGGATGATGGATGATGGATGGATGATGGATGATGGATGATGGATGATGGATGGATGATGGATGGATGATGGATGATGGATGGATGATGGATGGATGATGGATGGATGATGGATGATGGATGGATGATGGATGATGGATGGATGATGGATGATGGATGGATGATGGATGGATGATGGATGATGGATGATGGATGGATGATGGATGATGGATGATGGATGATGGATGATGGATGGATGATGGATGGATGATGGATGATGGATGATGGATGGATGATGGATGATGGATGATGGATGATGGATGATGGATGGATGATGGATGATGGATGGATGATGGATGATGGATGATGGATGATGGATGGATGATGGATGATGGATGGATGGATGATGGATGGATGATGGATGGATGATGGATGATGGATGGATGATGGATGGATGATGGATGATGGATGATGGATGGATGATGGATGATGGATGGATGATGGATGATGGATGATGGATGATGGATGGATGATGGATGATGGATGATGGATGATGGATGGATGATGGATGATGGATGATGGATGGATGATGGATGATGGATGGATGATGGATGATGGATGATGGATGATGGATGGATGATGGATGGATGATGGATGATGGATGATGGATGATGGATGATGGATGGATGATGGATGGATGATGGATGATGGATGATGGATGGATGATGGATGGATGATGGATGATGGATGGATGATGGATGGATGATGGATGGATGGATAATGGATGGATGATGGATGGATGATGGATGGATGATGGATGATGGATGGATGATGGATGATGGATGATGGATGGATGATGGATGGATGATGGATGATGGATGATGGATGGATGATGGATGATGGATGATGGATGATGGATGATGGATGGATGATGGATGGATGATGGATGATGGATGATGGATGGATGATGGATGATGGATGATGGATGGATGATGGATGATGGATGATGGATGATGGATGGATGATGGATGATGGATGATGGATGGATGATGGATGATGGATGGATGATGGATGATGGATGATGGATGATGGATGGATGATGGATGGATGGATGATGGATGGATGATGGATGGATGATGGATGATGGATGGATGATGGATGGATGATGGATGATGGATGATGGATGGATGATGGATGATGGATGATGGATGATGGATGGATGATGGATGATGGATGATGGATGGATGATGGATGATGGATGATGGATGGATGATGGATGATGGATGGATGATGGATGATGGATGATGGATGATGGATGGATGATGGATGGATGATGGATGATGGATGATGGATGATGGATGATGGATGGATGATGGATGGATGATGGATGATGGATGATGGATGGATGATGGATGGATGATGGATGATGGATGGATGATGGATGGATGATGGATGGATGGATAATGGATGGATGATGGATGATGGATGATGGATGGATGATGGATGATGGATGGATGATGGATGGATGATGGATGATGGATGATGGATGGATGATGGATGGATGGATAATGGATGATGGATGGATGATGGATGGATGATGGATGGATGGATAATGGATGGATGATGGATGATGGATGATGGATGGATGATGGATGATGGATGGATGATGGATGGATGATGGATGATGGATGATGGATGGATGATGGATGGATGATGGATGATGGATGATGGATGATGGATGGATGATGGATGGATGATGGATGATGGATGGATGATGGATGGATGATGGATGATGGATGATGGATGGATGGATGGATGATGGATGGATGATGGATGATGGATGGATGATGGATGATGGATGGATGGATGGATGATGGATGGATGATGGATGATGGATGGATGATGGATGATGGATGATGGATGGACGATGGATGGATGATGGATGATGGATGATGGATGGATGGATGATGGATGATGGATGATGGATGGATGGATGGATGATGGATGGATGATGGATGATGGATGGATGATGGATGATGGATGATGGATGATGGATGGATGGATGATGGATGATGGATGATGGATGGATGGATGGATGATGGATGGATGATGGATGGATGATGGATGATGGATGATGGATGATGGATGGATGATGGATGGATGATGGATGATGGATGGATTATGGATGGATGATGGATGATGGATGATGGATGGATGGATGGATGATGGATGGATGATGGATGATGGATGGATGATGGATGGATGATGGATGGATGGATGATGGATGATGGATGGATGATGGATGATGGATGATGGATGGACAATGGATGGATGATGGATGATGGATGATGGATGGATGGATGATGGATGATGGATGATGGATGGATGGATGGATGATGGATGGATGATGGATGATGGATGGATGATGGATGATGGATGGATGGATGATGGATGGATGATGGATGGACGATGGATGGATGATGGATGATGGATGATGGATGGATGATGGATGGATGATGGATGATGGATGATGGATGATGGATGGATGGATGGTAGATGGATGGATGACTGGATGGATGGATGAGTTGGATGCATGGAGACAACTCAGACATGATCTGCTCGGGGAAGAGACTCTTCAAGGGATAGTGACATCTGCAGAGAGCAGAGGAGGCAGCTGGGGACATCCCATGTGGGCCTGTGGGCAGGGGGGTGGGGGCTTGTCCTGGCACCTTCCGTTCTCACTCAGATCAATAAAAATATCTTTATCTACAACTGAAGCCCTAGTGGTGCAGTGGTTAAGAGCTCAGCTGCTAACCAAAATGTCAGCAGTTCGAATCCACCAGCCACTACTTGGCAACCCTATGGGGCAGTTCTACTCTGTCCTATAGGGTTGCTATAGGGTCGCTATGAGTCGGAATCGACTTGACAGCAACAAGTTTTTTTTTTTTTTTTTACCCACAATTGACATAAAGTTGAGAAAATGCTGGTTGTCCATACCAAGGCTTTGGGCTCAAGCATGTGTGTCGGGGGGTGCTGGGGTGATGGCAGCAATGGGGTGTAGCCCTCGAGGCACCCCTCGACAGGGCATTGCTACCATCCCAGGGGAGGACACCTGTTTAAAAAGCAGAAAGGGAAGGTGTCATCACTGACCCTGCACAACAGTGACAGAACCATCTCACAGACCCAGAGGATCGAGGTACCTCCCCTCAGCAGCCTGACTCCCCAGACCACAAACTCCCCAACAACTGACCCCACAAACCACAGCCCAGGGTAGGAAGGGCCCACAATGGCAGTGCCGCCCTCCAGGCCAGCTCTCCCCACCTCTGCGCCCCTCTCTGGACCTGAGCACCGAGGACAGCCTACCCCCACTCCCAGGTTCCTGGGCTAGAGCAGCATCCTCCTTCTGAGGGAACAGCAGAGCTCCATGTGGTGAGAACCTTCTGGAACTGGACCTCATGAAAGAGCTCACCTGGGCCTTGACATCCCAGACCCCTTCCCCTGGAGCCAGGATCTGGCAGGGGGGACACTGGGGACACCCGCCCCTCCCCACCTCCACGGAGGCAGGAGCACACCCTGACCCAGGCAGCACGCCTCACCTGGGGAAGCCCAGGGTGATGAGAAGGGGCTTCCCCTTGGGCTGCCCACCCCCACCTTGACCCCGAAGGCCCAGCCTCAGGGCCCCGGGCTTCTCCTGGATGGGGCCTGGGCTACCCCTCACGCCACACACATGAATTGCCTGCCCAGGCTGCCCCTCCACACCTGACAAACCACCAAGCACCACGTCATTCTGGCTCCTCTCCCCACATCGCCCTGCGTCTCCCCAGACACCCCCTCCTCCTAAACCTCCTGAGCGTCATCAAGGTCTGCTGCAAAGACCCCCACCGGCCCCCTGGGAGCCCCAGGACTGTACTTGACTCCCTCGGGCTTTTCCTAAAGCCATTTGGGACAGTGTCTGCCCGCCCCAACGCGTTGCGGACGCCCCCGGGCGGGGAGCCCCAACTTTGCCCAACACTTAGCCGGGCCCTAAACAGGCTGGGGTAACCTTGGACGTGAGTCCCCCACCCAGCTGGGGAGCATGAGCACGCCCCAACCCCAGCCCCAGGGACACTCCGGCACCCCAGGAGCTGGGGACAGACTGGCCGAGCCTGGGCCAGACCCCCCAGCCTCCGTCCTGGCCCCTAGGCTGGCTCTGGCCCTGCTGCCCAGCTGCCCACGCTCCTGGCCCTGGGCGTTCTGTAATTCTTCCCTCTCGGGCATCTTCCAGCAAAATATTTGAAGAATGTTCTAATTATCTTCGATCGGCCAGGGAGGCGGGCCTGGGTCCACTCGTCCAGGAAGTAACTCGGCAAATAGCCTGGAGGGCAGTGCCTAGCCCCTACGCCCACCCCAGCACCAGGGCCGCCAGCCGCTCCCGCAGGTGGGCAGGGGTTGTACCCGGAACTTTCCATCTACAGATGGGCCAGAGGAGGCTTTTCTCTGGCTCTGGAGCTGAGCGGGGCCCCCGAGGGGCACAGTGCGGGGCAGGGGCTAGTGATGGCCTCAGTCTTCCCGCCTGTCAAATGGGGAGAATATCTTCCAGCCCTGGGGTCACTCAGCAGACACCCCTGCCCTGAGTCACCATGGCTGTGGATTACCCATCCCCCCCTCCAGGGGACAGAGCTACTGCCGCCCCGTCCCACAATGCCAGCTGCCCCCCATTAGCCACTGCTCTGGGCTCAGAGACAGCCCAAGAGGACATGTCACACTGCCAGAGCTTGGTGCCCAGCAGGGTCCCGCGGCCCCGTTGATGGAACAGAAAGGGATGAAATGGAGCAGAAAGGGTCAGAACTGGACGCAGTCAGCGCGAAGGCGAGGGTGGCTCAGATCGCCAGTCCTCCCCTGGCCCCCCAAACCCCACCTATCGCCTCTCTGCTGGGCTCTGGGCCCAGGTCGGTGGGCAGCACCCGGCCTGTCCCCAGACCTCAGCAAGCCACTGTGGCAAGCCTCAGTTTTCTCATCTGAACATAGGGCACAGTCAGCCCCACCCCTCTGCTCCCCTGGGCGGGAAGAACCTGGGCCCAGGTGGGGCCCTGGTGGGTGGGCAGTGAGCAGAGGGAGGCCACCATATCCCACCCTGGTCATCTTATCCACGCCCTCACCTGCCTAGACACAGGCCTAAAACACCGCCTGCCTGAGCAGTGCCCTCTGTATGCTGCCCCATCCCACCCCATCCCCACAGCGCTCTTCTGGGGAGTCCTGCCAGCCCCACTTTACAGATGAGGAAACTGAGGCTGAGGAGGTATCCCTGGCTGCACGGCCCCCAGCCCGACCGGGAGACCCAGAAGGGACCTGTGGGGCAGGAGGGAGGTGGGTGTCCCTGGCAGAGGTTCAGAGAGAACAGAGGCCTGGAGGCAGCAAAGGGCTTGGAAGAGCAGGTAGCGGACACCCAGGGCCCAGCTCAGTCCCCTCCTCGTCCCCTCGTCCCCTCCCTGCCTGCCCCTGGCCTCAGTTTCCCATCTGCGTAGTGAAGGAAGCCACAGGTGCTGTGTTCGAGTTCTGCCTGGCTGCTGACTCTCACTGGCCTCTCTGAGCCTCAGTTTCCCCATCTGTCCAATGGGGAGACAGCCCCCATGGGTGGGGTCTCTGCAGGCCGGGGGCGGGGGCGGGGGCAGCCCTCCACCATGCGTCCTTCTCTGTGATCTTTCCAGCTCGCTGCTCGGCGCACCCGACTGCCTGCGATGTTCCCGGGGAAGAGAGCGGATCGTCCCTCCCGCCCTCTCCACATAGCTGGCATTCCTGCCTGGCATCCTGGGACCCCGGCCTGGAGAGAAAGCAGGCAGTGGGCTAGCAGCCCTTGGCAGGGCTGAGGCTGCTGGAGGTGGGCAAGCACAGCCAGGGGCCCTGCCCACCCCCACTGGCACAGGGTGCCCAGGGCTGAGGGGACTCCAGGGGCCAGAGGGTCCATCGATCCCCCACATCTGTGAAATCAGAACCTCACCCAGTCATTGTGACCCCAAAACCTCAGGACACTGACCTCTGACCCCAGAAAACATCCAGGGCTCTGCTGGGCATTCAGGGCCTGGTGTGGCATCAGCCACACAGGACCAGCACTTCCTCCTCCAGGTGCCCCTTCCCCTATAGCAGCCAGGCAGGACTCCAGGCCCAGCACAGTGCCTCCTCCTCCAGGACGCCTACCCTGGTCTCTCCTCTGTCCTCCCCTTCTCTCCCCCCTCCTGGAGTGGTCTCATCTGTGCCAGGCTCTGAGGCAGCTGGGGACCAAGATTCAGCAGTGCCTGCCTGGCCAGGCCAGGACCACACTGCAAATACCCTCTGCCATGCCCTAGACCTCCCCCAGGCTGCCATGGGCACTGTGGTGGGGGCCAAGGCCGTATCCCTGACAACACTTCAACCTTCATCTTCACTTCCCACAGGGACCCTGACACCGAGAACAGGGATGGGACCTCCGGCCTTGGCCAACACCCCAGATCTGTGCGACACGGGGGCGACCGGCAGGCCTTGGTGGGAGATGGCTTGGCAGGTTGCCAACCTGAAACTTCAGGACAGACGGACAGACAGATGGAGGGGTGGGCAGAACAGGTGGGCAGAAACCTAGCGGGTCCCACTGGCCCTCAGCCAGGCTGGGAGTCTGGGTGCCTGGTAGCTGGGCAGCGCCTCTGGACAGGGTCAAGAAGTGGTTTGTGGGCTGTGGACAGCAAGCCCATCACCTCTACCCAGACTACAGCAGCACGTGCTTGGCCCCATCTGGGCTCTCCCAGCCAGCAGCCCTGCTCTGCGTTCCCGCAAAGCCTGAGTCCCCCTCTGGGCTGGCATCCTCCTCGGCCCCCTCTGGGTCCCCTCTGGGCATAGCTCCCCCACCACCCACCTTGCCTTTTTTTTTTGCTTTTGTGGTGAAAATATACATGCTAATTCCACAATTCATGTGCAATTCAGTGACACTGATCACATTCTTCCTAACTACCACCATTCTGGCTATCCTACTCCGGATCTTTCCACCACCCCTAAGCACAAACGGCCTCTTCCCCCACCCTCCCTCCCCTGGCCACCACTAAGAATCTTTGGTTTCTATTTATTTGCTTATTTCACATGCGTGAGATCCGACAGTAACTGTCCTTTTGCGACTGACTTCGCTCAGCGTGTTTCCGAGGTTCTTTCACGGGGTGGCACACATCAGGACGTCATTTCCCTTTAGGGTGAATGATAGCCCACCTGACTTTTTAAGCAGCCCACTGCCCCAGACTGCTTCCTCTGCGAACTCCTGGGTCCCACAGCTTCCCAGACTCTGTGGCCACCTGTCTTGATTGGATGCCTCACGGGATGGGGCGCTCACTCCCCCAGGGCAGCCCACTCCATCCCTCGGCCCTGGCTGTGACGATCACCATGATGGGGGAAAGCCCCCCACCAATGCCTTCAGAACTTCTCCCGAGGCTCAGAGGGCCCAAATCATCCCTACTTTGCTCCCGCCACCCCAGCTGGGGCTCACCCCACAGGTGAGTCTGGGGGAGGCACAGCATCTGGGCCCCAGCCACCACTGGCCACCTGGCAGTGAGCTGTGGTCAGAGTCAAGCCGGGCTGGGCTTCCCACCACTGTGGGCCTTGCCTAGCCTTTCCTCCCTCTGCTGGTCGCCCCTCCCTTTCTTCCCCTGCTTTCTGCCCCCCTTCTCCCTGTCCCCCTCATCCTCCCCTGCAAGCGTCTCCACCTGGAAGCAGAGAGGGAGACCAGGGTCACTTCTGGGGTCACGGTCAGACCTGAGTGCAAATCAGCATCCTCCCCCTGTACTTCCTCTCTTTGGGAGGGGCTCAGAAACAAGACCTGTGATGGGTGCTGCCTGGGACAACCCCAGCCTCCCCCCCATGCCCACTCCTCATGACGGAGACTAGATAACGAGGAGGACTTCCCTGCAGATGGAGCCTTGCGCCTCTCACCCTGCCTCATTCACTGGAAAGAAAATGAAGGTACAAGGGGCCTAGGTGTCCACGCCCACCACCCCAAGAGCTGCAGCAAACCCTGCCCATCACATGGCTGACCCACCGGTGAGGGGTCCACCTGGCGCTCCAAAGCCTCCTCTCCGAGTGCCAACCCGCTGCATCCAAGGGCCTGTCTCCTGGGGCCCTCGCCCTGGGGGGTGGGCTCAGGGCATCTGTTCCCTCCAGGCTACTTCAGATGTGGCAATAACAGGGCTGAGCTGGACAAGCCTGCAGACTCCCTGTCCAGTGCTCCCTCCTACAGCAGCCCACCCCAGGCCGCCTGTGTCCCCTCAGCCCTGCTTCCCCAGCCTGAGGCTCAGGAAGGCTACCCAAGGAGCCCAGGTGTCCCCAGTGTATGCTCCACCCCCTGAGCAGGGCCACCAAGGGGGTGACAATACCCTGGGACATGGTAGGATGGAGCCAGCTCTTCAGCCCACAGTTGCAGGCACCCAGGGCGGGGGTACAGGGTGGGGGTACCCCGTGGTACAGAGGGGCCCGCCAGGCATGCCGGGAAGATGGAGCCCGCAGGCTGATCGGGTGGCTTCTTCGGGAGGGGCATGTCGGTGGCACCTGGAAATTCCCGGAGCTCCCCGCCAGCAGTGAAGTCACCTGGGAAGACCTGAGTCAGGGGAGCCTGGAAGTCACCCAGCCCCCAGCCACCCCCATCACTTCCTCGCCTGCACCGATGGGGCCAGCACACCTGGGGCCCAGGGACCTCGGCTACCACCCGGCAATGGGCCCAGGCCAGGTCTGTGGGCCTCGCCGGGCTCGGGCACACGCGTGGCCACCCAATCCCCCAACCACCCGGCATGGATTGCCCGCCCCCTCCCACTGTGATGAGCACTCGCCTGGCTCATGAAGCTCACGTTTGAGGGTGACCCCCCCACACCTGCACCCCATCAGGTGACCAGGCCTGCAGATTTCAGCTTCCCGAAACTGTCACCCACCTCAGCTCCGGCCACACCTGGCTCCGCTGCAGGACCAGCCTCCTTCCATCTCCTTGCCGCCAGGTTCCCACCCTCCACCCTGCACCCAGAGGTCTCTTCCTAAATGAAGCCTCAGGATGAAGCCTCACATCCTTGCCCTGCTCAAACCTCCCCTGGCTCCCTGGCCCAGGGCCCTGCACCGTCCAGCCTCCCCACCCACTGCCCAACCCACCACTGCCTGTCCCCCAGGTCCCCAGGTCCTTGTCACACCTCCAGGCCTCTGCCCACGTGGTCCCTCCACCGGGAACACCTTCTCCTTCCCTCCAGTTCATTACTTGGTGATCGGAGCCCACCTCCCCCCGGGGCGGCCTGCCCTGATCTACCCTCTCTGTGTGTGCACAGGGCTTCCTGGAAATAAATGACAGATGAAGGCGGGGGGGGCCTGCCTGCTGCTGGGACCCTGCTCCCGGGGGCTCTTCCTCCCAGTTACATTATCACACACATGTACACACTAGTGTGCAAACACACACGTGCACGCACACGCGCACGGCCAGACTCATTCCCTGGCCCAGGAGGTGCAGTGAACGCGTGTGAACAGCAAGCTCCAAGTGGTGAGGAGGGCTGGCAGCGGGGGGACTAGGGGAGAGCAGGGTCCTGGGACAGCACCTAGGCCCGGGTGGGGAAACAGAGGCCCAGAGAAGGGATGGGAAGCCCTCAAGGTTGCCACAGTCCGGCTGAGCCGGGGTCAGGCCCTGGGCTCCCCTGCACCCTGCTGACCCAACAGAGACTACGAGCCAGCCAGCCTGAGGCCGCCTTCTCTCCCTGCTCCCTGGTCTCAGAGTCCCCGGGGTCCGGGCCCATGGTGGAGGGGCCCGGGAACAGGAGTCTGTGAGCCTCTCAGCTCCTCCCCACTACCAGGAAAGCTGCCCTCAGCCCCACATCTAAACATGGAGGCAGCCCCCGAGACCCCAGGAAGGCCCGCCTTGGGTCTCAGGACTCATGGTCAGCCACACTTCTAACCAGCCGGAGCAGCTGGTTTCCTGGCTCATGGGAGATCACTGTTGCTATTAGCTGCCGCCGAGTTGCCCCAACTCATGGTGAGGCCGTACACAATGGCTGAAAACGCTGCCCGGTCCTGCACCATCCCCATGATAGGCTGCAGATCAGACTGCTGTGATCCATAGAGTTTTCACTGGCCGATTTTCAGAAGTAGATCGCCAGCCCTTTCTTCCTAGTCTGTCTTAGTCTTAGCCGTTCAGCATCACAGCCTCCACTGGCAGACAGGCGGCGGCTGCCCATGAGGTGCACGCAGAAGGCGAGAATTCTCCCACTGAACCCCACTGTGGTGGGGCCAGGCACAGATCAGAAGGGCTGGGGGTTTGCTTGACGCTGGAAAACAGCATTGGCCGGAAGAGGGGCCAGCACGGGCCTCAGAGCCGGAGCCGGTTCAGATGCGGGCTCAGCCACCGCCACTGTGGTGCAGACAGCTTCAGCGTTCTGCCTGTCACACGGCCTCCCTCCATGCTTGCCACGGACAGCAGCCGTTCGTCAGCACCCCCTGACAGCCAGGGAGGAGAGAGACTCAAGCGCAGGCCAGGATGGCGTGCACACATCAGCCCCGGGAGAGAAAGCCCTTGCAGAGGATGAGCTGAGCCCTCCGGAGCCGGGATGCCAAGCTCTGCGTTCTCACAGGGGCGTCCAGGGCAGGTAGTATATTCTGGAGAAATTCCTATTCAAAGGGGTTTTCCATTTGTGTTAACACTTAGGGTAGTGTGGGTCCCGGACGCCTCCCCGGCTGGTGCAGGCAGAAGGGTGAGCTGAGACGCCACAGTCCTGGTCCCAGCCTCCCCCCAGCCCCGCCCAGGCCTGGCCCACCGCAGCGCTAGCTGGGTAGAGTGGCCGGTCTTGGAGCACAGGAACACCTCTGGCCTGGGTGGGCACAGAGGAGGGTGAGGAATAGGGATGGCAATGGGGAGCGGTTCTGAAAAGTGCTGGAGACCAAAAAGTGTCAGCGGGGGCTGACTCCGGCTTTTCCACCCGGGAGCTGCCTGCTGCTGGGATGGGGGCCTCGCTGCTCTGGGCTGTGCTAGCTTCAGGGTTTGCGGCTGGAAATGGCGGCTAGGGGGCTGCCGGAGCGTAGTGTCCCCCACTCAGAGCCTGAAACTTAACTCTGAGGCCCAGAATCGTAGCCGTGGCTGCCACCTGCTGCAGCCTGGGGCTGGGAAAGGAGTCGGTGACCCAGGGCTCAAAGCTCAGAGGCTGTTTCCTCGCCCATAGAATGGCCAGCCTTCAGCACCACGGGCTGTTTTGCACTAAGGACCCAGGAGCACAGGCTTGCCCACCCAGGGTCAGGCTCTTCCCCAGCTTGGACCCCTCCAGGGCTGGGGAGCTCACTGTCTGCCACTGAGAGCAGGGCTGGCCTATACCTGGGGCTCCCTCTCAGCAAGCAGAGCACCCGCATTGGGCAGCACTGGGGAGCCTGGGCAGGCGCAGCAGCCCGTGATGGGAACGCTGAAGGGAAGGGTGGAGCGGTGCACACCTGTGCCCACCCCCACCTCCCGGCCAGCCCGAGGGGAGGCCCCCAGCCCCGCGCACGCTGGGGAAGGAGGACAAACGGCGGTTTTGTCCTTGGCCAGCGGGCGGCCGGCGCCACACAATGACCCTTTCATCAGGCTGAGGAGCCCGGGGCCGGGGTTTCATCTGACAAGGGAGGGTGCCCAGCCTTCTGTCCCCTTGCGGGGGGTGTGCTGGGGGGGTGCTGAGCCCTCTCTGAACCGGACCCAGGGCCACGCAGAATGGCGGCCTCCCAGGAGCCCGCTGAAGCCCTTCCACCTCCCAGGGAAGAGGCCCAAGAGGCTGGGAGACGGCCACAGGCCACACGGAGCCACCTGGGTTCTCCCTACACTAACCCAGAGCTGTCGGTAGGTGTGGGTCTCTGCAATCAAGACCTCTATCAGCCCCATGCCCCTCCCCTGCCACCACCCTCAGGGTCAGCCCGCGGCAAGTCCAGGCCTGGCAGGGCCCTGGGTTCTTGGCAGGCACCACCCACTGCAAGCCCACCTGCTTCCCAAGGCTGGTGTGAGGCTCCCGGAGGTGGGTGGGGTGCAGGGATGGGGGCGGGGGCCTAACTGACTAGGCCTGTCCATGGTCTCCCCAGAGGAGCCTGGGAAGTGTGTGAAGGAGGAAAATAATGGGCATCAAAAATCACCTCCCTTCCCGGTGAACTCCTACCTTCCCCTCAAAGCCCCTGTGACAGTTGCCTTCACCAGCCCTGACGACCCCAGGGACCCTAGATTCCTCTCCCTGCTGGACCGTCACAGGGAGAATTTCCTTTCAGAGGCAGCGGCGCAGCCAGGCGAGGAGGCCATAGTGTGAGAGGCTGGATGCCGGGCCCTGGGTGACCTCACGGAAGGGACTGGTCCGCCCACCTCAGCAAGATGCTGTGAGGCTGACCCTGGGTGAACGTGCCTGACAGTGGAGTGTGGTTCCCTCCACCAGGAACCTCTAGCCACATTCCTGTTTAGTCTGGCCAACTCCTATCCATCCTTCAAAACCCTGCCTGGTGTCACCTCCTCCAGGAAGCCTTCTGAGATACCTCTCAGAAGTTCATACACCCTCATGAGCAAACACAGCCTGACAGTGGAGTGTGGTTCCCTCCACCAGGAACCTCTAGCCACATTCCTGTTTAGTCTGGCCAACTCCTATCCATCCTTCAAAACCCTGCCTGGTGTCACCTCCTCCAGGAAGCCTTCTGAGATACCTCTCAGAAGTTCATACACCCTCATGAGCAAACACAGCCTCCGGCCTCCCTCTGAGGCACCACTGGCCAGCCTCCTAATAGCTGAGATGACGTCAACTGGTCATCAGGCCCCGAGCTGAGCATGTCCCCTTTCACCTTGAATGCTCGCAGCCACCCTATGACGCTTGGGCTCCCATATGCTCCCTTCACAGAGGAGACGGCTGGGGTGATGGGGCATGCCCAGGCCATAAAAGATGGAGATGGAATGGCACCAGACCTGGGTACCACTGGGCCCCTCAGCCTCATGAGGACTAAGGGGAAACCCAGTTAGAAAGTGGCCAGTTGTCCTGCAGGCCCCGTGGTCCCTGGGGATGCACAAGAGGACCAGCCTTCCCCCAGCCCCGCCCCACCACACCCCACTCCCCAAGAGTTCTGAGGAGTCAGTTTCCAGAATGCACTGTTCTCCCCTTCGCCAGTGCTCTGCCGGTCTCAGCCACACGTCAATGACTCTTGGGAGTTTTCTGTCATTAAAAGACTCACTTGTACATTTGCAGCCGGGGGTCCCCTGGGGGCTTCCAACACGAACCCTGCCATGTGCACACCCCTCTGCAGAGCATCGCATGCTTCGTATCCCCACGGATGGCAGGGGCCTGACCCAGGCCTACAGCAGATGGGCCTCCCTGCCCACGTTCCTGGGAGGGAGACGGGCCCAGAGATGCCATGGGCTTGCTCAGGGACACACAGCAGAGCCCCTCCCTGGCCTGAGCAGACGTGGACCCTCTGAGCTGGGACTGCTCCTCCAAGGGCGACCTGTCCAGACTGGGCCAGCAGCTCGCCCTGCCTGCCCAGGCTGTGATCCCTTGGGAGTGGGCCTGATTCAGCACCCAACTGGGCTCTGTGACTGCGGTTAGCACCACCGGCAAAGCCAGAGAGGCCGAGCTGGGAAGACGCTCAGCCTCGGCAGGGTAGTGGGGATTGCCCCCCAGCCAGGTGGTCGGTGAGTAAACGCGCTGTCACCCATGACTCACTCTGCTCCCCAGAGCGGGTGGTCACCATGAGAAGCTCATACCGGAAGACCTGGGGGGTGGTCACTGCCAATCCCACGTCTAACCAACAGAGAGAGGGGGGCCCAGACCAGAAGGGACCTGCCCAGGACTGCAGGCCCCCTGGTGTTGAGGGCCCTCCTTTTGGCTTCAGCCCCCCACCTACCCTCCCTCGGGCCCTTGCTGCCCCGAGGGCTCCTGCTCCAACAAGAAAGGCACAGAGATGGGCAGGGCTGATGGGAGAATGGGCTGGGCCAGGCTCTGTGTCGAGGGCTCAGGGCCCTTCCGGACCAGCACACCCGTCCAACGCGATCAGTGGCTAGGCCAGGCATGTGTCTGGGATTCCCTGTGCACAGACCACAGCCAGGACAGGGAGCGGGAGGGCAGCCCAGATGAAAGCGGGAGGATCAATTGTCCACCAAGTATCTGTGGGCCGAGCAATGGGATGCCTTCTGGAAAGTTCTCTGGAGCAGAAAAAAGCCTCTGTTCAGGACCTCCCGTGGGGCTGAGGCTGGGCTAGCCACTGGTGCCCACTTTTCACAGTTCTCAAAGCACCTCTGCGCTGGCCACCTTGCCTGAGTCTGGGCATGCGTCAGAGGTACCCGAGTGAGGGTCCTTCTCACCATGCCCTTATTCCTTCTCATTGCCCATGCCCTGCTCCCACCCACGGCACCTTACATGCCCTGCCAGTGCTGCGTGCATTAGGACTGGGGGCACAGGGTACCCAAAGATGCATGGCCTTCCTCTCTGACTCACCAGCACACGTCTGAGTCAGTCTCTCTGCTCAGGAAAGGCCAGCACCGGGGCTTTCTACTCGGGTCTGACGGTCAGGCTGGGGCTGGCACTGGGGAGGGGGTGCTGAAGGCAGGCAGGGGCAGGCAGGAGGTGGAGTCGGCCTCCCGCCCCCCACAGCCCAGCCCGCCCAGCCCTGGCTCAGGAGCATTTGGGAAAGCTATTGCCTCAGAATTTCTGCCAACACAGCTGGCCGCGCACACTGGAGCCAGCGGGAGGGTGCGCAGATGGCAGGCTTGGCAGGCCTGGGCTTAGGGGCTCCTTTTTGGAAAGAAAACCTTGGGGTCTACAGAGGCATCCTGGCCTCCACCTGCCCAGAAGTAAGAGGCAAGCCCCCCCCCCCACCTCGGCCCCCCTCCTACCCCCTCTCAGTTTCTCACTTCACAGCAACCCACCCCCCAGGACCCCTGGTTTTCCATCCTGGACGCCTCCCCACGAACATCAAACCTCAGCCTGCCCCAAAAATGATGTCTCAAGCCCAGGAGCTGCAGATTCTCTGGCAAAGCTGAAGACTGAAGTGTCGGGGTTCTGGGGAGGGGGTGGCTGCCAGACCCCCCGGACTGGGAGTCTAAGCTCCCTCGATTGATCCGTCTCCAGAGAGGGACACTACAGGGGTGCTCTGGCCCCTTCTGGCATTTTAGTCTGGCACTTTCGTAGTCCGGGTGCCCCCAGATTAGGCGGCCCCCACCCCACCCTTTGCCCTGCCTGGGGCGGCCTGCTCCCCCCACCCGCCCCAGGCGATGCCTCCGCAGCCGGGGCTGCCGGCCGGGCCTGGAGCGCTCGCTGCGCCCGGACCTTGTAATTATGTCCCACAGCCCGGGAAACCGCGGGCCTCGCAGCATCTGGCTGCGGTTGCGAACTTTTGTTTCAAGATGCGCGACTATTTATAGAAGGAAAACTGGTAGGATAGTAATTTCCTAGGAGCTGAAGGAGAAATTGGCCGCGTCTCTATTAAAAGGGGGTGGGGGCGCGTCTGTTTATTAGGACTGCGGCCGCGCGGGGAGGGGGTGGCGCGAGGAGCGGGAAGGCGGTGGCTGCCCCCTCTGGCCGCGTTAGGCGACCCCGGACGTGGCCCGCGTGTAAAGGAGGGGGAGGGGGAGGGGAAGGAGGAAAGAGGAGGGAGAAGAAGGAAGAGGAGCTGACTCTGAGGTTTAATCAGTAGCATCCAGCTTCAATTCCCTCAAACGGCGGTTCCATAAATCAAACTTCTTTTTAAATCGGAGAACAGACCATATGCGTCCCATTAGGAATCAGGCGAAGCCACCGCTGCGCCGACGCGCCCCTCGGCTCTCTGGGCTAGGCCGGGCCCTGCCGGAGCTCCAGCGCCCGGCGCACGCGCCCGTCCACGGTCCCACCCGCTCCGCGCGCTCCCTCGGCCCGGGCACCTGGGCGCCCCGCGACGCGCGCGCACACCGCGCGCCCCTCGCCCCCAAGGTGAGGAGTCGGCCCCGCCGGGGTCAGGCCGCCCAGAGCGGCAGGAAGGCGTGAGAAGCCGCAGCGACTTCAGGGGGACAGCCTGCGTCCCGTCTAGCAGGGCTCAGAGCGCACGTGTGTGCCAATGGATGTGCGGAGAGTGTGTGCGTGCGACTCTCCCGAGTGGGACACGGGAGTGGGCGCCTCGTGGGCTACGCAGAAGGGTCCCCTGCTGTTCCAGGACTCGGCTGGGACACGCAGGGAATCTCCGCGCCGCCGCGCGCTCTCCGAACAGCGCGCTCAGTGCGTGCAGCCTGGTCAATGCGGGCAGTCGGGCTACTCTTGGGCCACTCTTTCTCAGACCCCAGGGCCGGGACTTCTCACTGCCACAGCCGCCCCCCCAGGTGCTCGACCTCGGCGGCTTAAGGCTGGGGAGGCGACCCAAAGTCCCCAGGCTCCCGCGCGCACTGGTCACCAGGCGCCCCGCCCAGGGGCCTTGCTGCCGCGTTCCCTACCCGCCAGGCTCCTGCGCAGGAGGCCAGGCCCCACCCGCCCCGCCCGCCCACCGTCGCGCCGCCCGCGGCACTCACAGGTAGCTGCCGCTGGACAGGATGAGAAAAATCTGCGGGCAATAGACGGAGAGGAGCGCGCTGCGCGGCGACAGCAGGAGCATGGTGGGCCCGCGCGCCGGGCGGGGCTGGGCAGGCCCCGCGGGCAGGACCTGGGCCAGCTGCGCCGGGGGTCCCCGAGGCCCTCCCCAGGCAGGACGGCGGCGCGGGACGCTAGGGGCCGGGGTGTGTGGGCCCGGGCGCAGTGGTCGCCCGTGCCCCGCCTCCAGGGCCGCGCATCGCGCTGGGGCCGGGGCTGCGCGGGCGCTGGGGTTGGAGTGCGGATTGGGGGCCTTGCTGGGCGCAGTGGGCACCCCTCCGAGGCTGTTTAGCCCTCCGTCCGTCGGTCAGTCCGAGCCGGCTCTGTCGCTCTCTCTGGCTCGCGTCTCCCAGTCTCCTGAGGCGCGCAGCTGCCATTGGACGGGCCGCCCCTACATCCGCCTCCTCCGCGGGCGGGATTTTTAAAGGGGAGGCTGACCGGAGCGCGCGGCAGGAGCCGCCCCCGGGGCTTGCCCAAGTTGACTTGGCCCGCGCCCTCCACCCCCACCTCCAGTAGGCCGCGGAGCTCTGGCGGACTCTGGAGGGTGCACCTGGGGGAGGTACGGCGGGGGTAACCGCGCGGGGGTGTGGGCTCCTGTGGGAGCGCTTCTTCGGGGCTGCGCTCGGACAATGAGTGCTCGTGTGTGCATGCAGTGCATGCGTGTGCCTGCAGGAGCGTGGGCGCGTCTGGGAGGGCGCAGGTGTGTGCGCACAGCTGGGCAGGGGGTGCGTGTGCCTCTGCCTGTGCCTCCTGGGCTTGGTGGGACGGCTTGTGGTCGCGCACACTCACCGCCCCAGCCAACCAGGCCCAGCCCTCCATGGCTCAGCCCTGCCGTGGCACCCAACTGTGGGCTGGGGTCTCCGCAGGGTCCTGGCTCTGCGCCCAAAGAGGCAGCCAATGAGGAGGCACAGCCAAGAGGTGTTGCTCTCTTAAGCCGGAGGCCCCAGACCCTGGAGTCCCCCTCGCTTCTTTTGCTCTCCTTTGAGGGGCTGGTCAAATGGGCATGGGAGAGGGGTAGATCTACAGGGATCCGATTATCTGAGCAATCCTCCCTCATCCAGTAATTTTTTCAAAAGCCCAGAAACACAGGTTTAAGGTCCTCCCTCCTATTGTCTGCCCAGCCTGGCTGCATGGGGAGCCTTCCCTCTGCAGTGCAGATCCCATCAGCGGAAGGGAAGCACAAAGCAGGGAAGAAAGAGGGCAGAAATGGTCTTTGCGGTGGGTCTCACAGGGAGAGGGTCTCCTGGCTTCCAGACCTGGCGTGAAGACTCATCCCTACACCCAGGAGAACGCCCCTCCTCCACCTTCATCCCTCCGTGTCCAGGGCTCCCTGCGCCTCTGCCTCTCCCTGCCCCAAGGGCACGCAGGCAGCAGCAGGGCTGATCCTGGGACTCCAGGGACTTGGTTCTTGTGGGCAGAAGGCATCCAGACTCCTGCCAGCTCCTCCCTGCCCCAGCTCAGCCGCCTCCCGGGCTTCGGCTTGGAGGCTGCTCAGAAGAGCAGGCGCCCCAAGTAAGGGACTTGGACTCCCCAGTGCTGTTTTGTTTTGAAATTGCTCAAAATGGAAGGTGTGTCTTGTTCTGTCCCCACCCCCAGGGCATTGTGAGGCTGAGTTCTTGATCCCTGCTGGTAGGGGAGCCCCCCGCCCCGCCCCAGGCTGCACATCTGAAGTTGCACCCAGGCTCAGGTGCCCATTTGTGATGGTTGCGTTGCAGCGGGGGGCTCTCCATGTACGCGGAGCACTCGGTGTGGCCACAAAATAGCCCTCCCAATGCTTAACTCTGGTTTAGGGTTGGTACTTTTATGATGCTGCAATCCCAATTCCTGGAATTCCGAGACCCTGGAATACCTTGTCCTGAGACGTCCCCAGGGTGCTGATATCCTGGGATTAACTATAGGAAAGGTTCAGGCGGCGCTCACAGGTGTTTATTGGGACACCTCCCCCCAACAAAGACCCCCGCACCCAACCCAGGACCAACCTTCACAGCACCCAGTGAGGGAGGTGCTACAGCTACCCATTTTTCAGCTGAGAGGTTCAAGAGCTCACCTGAGGCCACCCGTGGAGGAATGAGGAGGAGACAGCCTGCTGGTCCCCAAACCTGGGACCTCATTCTTAACCCACGTGGCTCCCAGGTCATGTAACCCCTCAGGCCATATCTCCTCTTGTGCTGCTGAGATGGCTTGCAAAGAAAGCAGGACCTGGGAGGGTACCTGTCACACCAACAGAGGGGGCAGGGAGAGCCCTGTGAGCTTGGCAGCCGGGCCCCCTCCCCTAGCAGGTCTTTCGCAGGGTGGGGCTCTGGCTTCCTGGCTGGGTTCCACAGGGCTGTTTGGGAACCACGTTTCTCCTGGCTGCACAGGAGCGGTGACTGTGTGTTTTAGGGGACATGCTGTGGGAGAAGCCCCTCCTAGAGGACAGAGGACTGAGGCCAGCTCCTGGCTGGGGGCAGAGGGCAAAGCCAGGGACCCACAGAAGGAAGGGAGGCCACGGCCGTGCTCTCAGAGTGGCCCCCTGCACCCAGACCCTGCCACCATCGTGCTCAGGAGGCCCAGAGCTGCAGTCCTATTGTCAGAGAGGACCCAGAGGCTCCAAGGGGCAGAGGGCTGGAACCAGCCCTGGGAACCCAGGCTCACCGGGACTCCAGCCCCTTCTGCTGCGGGAGGGTGAGGGGTGAGGTGGGGGTTACAGGGCTCTTCCGGTTCCGTCCCCCCCACCTGGGCCAGCAGAGGGAGGGGCTGGTTTCCCGCGCCTCCCGGGAAGAATGGAAGCCTGCTCAGTCCCCCCTTCCAACTCTGCCACTTATCTGGACAAGTCACCTAGTCCCTGGGCTCTGTCTCCCAATCCTTGGCATTGAAAGGGGAAGGGGTATTAATGCTGAAAACCAGGCTGTGTAGACAGAGTGCTTTTGAGGGAGTGCCGATTACTTTGGGGGGCATATGGGGGTAACTAACAACAGCGGCTGCTGGAGAGTCGCAAAAGCAGTGGCTTCCCCTCCCTGCCACCAGCGTCCTCAATACACACACCCTCACCCCCAGCCTCCCATAAACAAACACCCAGGGACAGGGCCTACACACAGACCCACAATAAACAGAGCCACCAGCGGCCGCAGACCCGCCCGCCCAGGCCTGCCGGGCTGAGACAGGGCCAGAGGCTTCCAGCCCTGCCTCTCAGCTAGGCTTCGGTCCCTGCCCGAGCTGGGCCTCAGTTTCTCCATCTGTGAAATGGCGGGGGGGTGTGGAAGCGGTCGTGGCTGGAGGGGCGATGGAAGCGATGATTCTCAGGGCCTGCTTCTACCTCTGCGCCTGGGAAGCGCGTCTCCGACCAGGGACACCGGCTGGCCCTCCGGTAGGCTGGTCCCTGGCTTTGCCTGAGGCCAGGATGCAGCCGGTCTCTGAGCGACGGGCGGCACACAGTAGGTCCTTACAAATGCGAGGGGCGCAGGGCCGACGGAGGCCCGGGCGCCCAGGAGAGGGGCGCCGCACACCCTGGCCGTCACACTGCCCCCCCCCCCCCGAACCCTATTGCGAACGAGGCCGAGACAGATTCTGTCTAAAGGAGATCGCGGCTCAACAGGTAAGGACTCGGCTGCGTTCAGGAATGTGGAAATACGACTCGGAGCAGCTACTGCAGCGAGCAGCAAGCGCGGCCCGCCGGGCGCCCGCCTGCCCGCCCGCCCGTGTTAGGGGGAGCGAGGCGAGAGGGGGCCTCGGACGGCGCGCGGGCGGGCGGGGACGCGGACCGGGACCGAGCCGGAGGCGGCGGCCGGCCCCGCGGCCCGTCCCGAGCCAGCCGGACTAGTTGTCAAGGCAATTTCAACACGTCCGGGTGATGGATAGAGATGAGGGCCGCGGCGGGCAGCCAGACTGCGCGCTGGCCTCCGGGGTGCGCGCCCCCAGCCGCCCGGGCCCTGGCCGCCCGCGCCCCGCGCCCCGCGCCCCCCGCCCCGGCACGCCCTCCGGCGGCCCACGCTCGGCCCGGGCTCGGCGCCCAGCGCGCCCGGGGGAGTGTAGGCGCGTCCTCCCGCCCCCCCACCCCCCACCAGGCCTGGAGCCCAAACAGGTGAAAGTACGCGCCCGGCACGCTCGCCGCTACCCGCCGCCGCCGCCCGCGCGCCCCGCGCCCTCCTCCGGGCCCGGCTCGGCGCCCTCAGAGCCCCGGCCGCTGGAAGCTCGGCTGCGTCTCTGCGGGGTTAGGCGAAGGTCCCACACACAGGCCACCTCGGAACCCCAAAGGCCGGCCGGACCCCTCCGGCCCCGCGTCCCTGCAGGGACCCGCTGAGGAGGCTCCTCTCGCTGCCCCGACCCCGGCGGCGGCCCCCGCCCCCGGAACACTCACCCGAGCTTCACGTAGAGGACGCCAAAGCAGAGAAAAACGTAGAAAATCCACTTGCGAAAGTTTCTGTGCATGATCCAGGGAGGGGGGCTGCGCCATAGACAGCGGCGGCCGAGGGGACGCGCGGGCCGGGCGAGGCCGGGCGGGGGCCGGGGTGCGGGCAGACCGCGCTCAGCCGGCGCTGCGGCTTGGGCGGCCGGCGACGCGCGGGCACTCGGCGCGCGCTGCCACCATGGTGAGCCCGGACCGTCGCCGCGTGCCCGCGCGAGTGTCCCCGGCTGGGGGGCCGCGACCTCGGAGCCCGGCGGGCGGGCGCTGCCTCCGCTGGGCGCAGCCGCCTGGGGCCGTGCGCGCCTCGCCGAGAGCCGCGGCGGCCAATGTGTCCGCACTTGTCGGCCTCCCCAGGTGACTCGCGGCCCCGGCAGGCAAGCCTCGAGCCAGGGAGCGCGCCCCAGGTAGGAGGATCCGCCTCTCGCCCGCCCTCCTCGCTCGCCGCGCTCTCTCTCCCTCGCTCCTGGCTCTCCCCTCCCTTTTCTCCTCCCTCCCCCATGACACACAAACGCATCCGCCCCGAGCCCCCTCCCCAGACCAGCTCCCTGCAGATCGCCCTCCCGGGACTGAACGGGGAGGGGGGTGGTTGGGTGCGGTGGGGGGGCGCGGAGGAGGGTGCGGCTCGGGAGAGACACCTGCGGAGGGGCCGTCCGATCCTCTGGGCCCGCGATGTGGGGGCGGGGGACTGGGGAACGACCCTACGAGTCGCGGTGGCCCTTCGGCTTCCAGTTTCGAACGAGGATGGGGAGCGAGCACCGACCCCCGTTGCCATTCCGGGCGCGATTTCCCTTCCCCCCGGCAATTATCCACCTGAGCTCCTCCGGGACCACTCCCTTAGCCTCGCTGCCTACCCAGAAGGCCTCTATCGGAGGACCAGAACACCCCGGGTCCCACCTATCCCCATCTCCCCGCAGCCAGCACTCTGATTGCGGTGCTAACCCAGTGGGACAGGGAAGACGGACAGACAGACCGGCCTGGCCAGACGCAGGGGGATGGCTCGGATGACCTCCGGCAGATGCCTTTCGGCCAAGTTTCATGATAAGGAGGGCCGGGGACACCGAGGGCTCCCCAGGCATTGTGGGGGTGGATCCAGCCCCCAGAACTTCCCTGCTACCCTGGTCCTCGCAGTCTGCTAGGCGTCCCCCTCTGTGCTGGCTGGTGTTCAGCGCCCAGAGAGCGGAGCCAGCCCCGCCCCGCCACCCGAAGCAGGTCTGGCCTGGCTCGATCAGGCGAGTGGGCGCCTAGGCCCTGCAGACCCTGATGCACGGAAGCCCAGTCTGTCCCCGAAGGGGCGGGATGTGATGGATGGCTTGACTGCAGTTCTAACAGGCTGCCCTGCCCTCCGCGCGTTCCCAGCCCTGGAGACCTGTGAGCGGTGTCCACGGCAGGATGGATGGACTGGAGATCGCTTAGTCCCCCAGGGACAGCTGGCCCGGGACACGGTGGGGTGGGGAATGGTAGGTGTGTGTATGGGGTTGTTGGGGGGGGGGAGGCTTCCAAAAGCCCTCGGTCCCGCTTCACTAAGCCCACAGGCACCCCATCTCAGAGTTTACCCCACCACCCAAGACACGACAGCCACCTGCCTCTGATCCCTTTCAATCCCTCCAAATCCTCTGTCCCTTTGCCACGACCCGGGTGCGGGACACTCCTCCGCCCTGGATCCGAGGGGCCGTTGCAGCGGTGGAGATGTGGGAGGGGGGATGCAGAAGGTTCCCAGATGAAAGGGACCTTTCAGGGAAATCGAGGCACAGAAAGAAGTACAATGGCAAGAGTAGCCCCTCCCCAGCCAGCGTCCCAGATCTCACCCCGTTACACGGAGCGGGAAGCTCAGCCCCGGGAAACACAGGATCTGGGCCTGGCCCTCCCAGCCCGTGGCGGGAGCGCAGCCCGGCCGGCCGACCTGAGGTGGGGGAGCCGTGGAAGGAGCTGGGGCGCGCAGGCGGATGCTGCCACCGGGCGGCGATGCGGCGACACGTTCAGACGCCGGGTCATGGGCGGCTGGAGCCACGCCGGGGTTGGGGGGTGCACACCAGACCCTGGGGCTGCCAGGCGGGGGCGCCCCCAGGCCCCGCACAGAGTCGGGAGCCACCCGCCCCTACCGCCACCTGCCTCAGTCTCGGCGTCTGTTAATGGGGTGAATCACACAGTGCTGGCCGACTGTGGCGGAGTTTAAATAACCCAGATGCGGAAGCAGCCTCCTCCTGGCTCCGGGCTCAGCGCCCACCTCCGACTCCTACTCCGCTAGTACCGACCCCTAACCCCTACCCTAGTCAGTTCGGGGCCGGAAGTCAGGTTGACTCTTGGACAGGCCCGGAGGGCTGGGGCCAGATGAGGAGAGGGTTACAGCCAGCAGGCGGAACCCCTGGGTTCGTTCGCCAACCCCTCCTGACGCTGTGCCTCAGTTTTCCCGAGAAAGCGCGGTAGGACCGCGCCTCTGGACTCGCAGGGACAGCCTCGTGCTGCCCCCTGCCGGCCGCGCTGGGAGAGGCGCCGGGTAGAAAAGTCCCGTGGGAGCAGGGCCTACGAGGAGTGTCCCTGGGCCAGGCTTGGCCGCTACCGGACCCTGGGCAGGATGGCCGTCAGTTTTCTCGTCTGCATCTGAAGGGGGTCCATGAAGGCTCCAGGGCTGGGGGAAATATGGGATGAGAAGAGCTCAGTGAAACCCCCGCAACACACACACTCCAGGCATCTGAGCCCTGGGCCTTAGAAGGCCTGTGCCCAGACTGGCTCCAGGGCTCCTTCCAGGGCTCAGAGGTCCTGACCCCTGGAAGGTCCCCCGCCTCCCTCTGCCAATGGGATTGCAGCTCTGGTCATCCTGAACAAGACAGTGGCCAGTGCATCTGTTTGAGGGTGCAGGCCAGGTGGTAAGGCCATGCCCAGGGTTTGCAGATCGTGGAGTGGGAGGGTGGGGAGGGGTGTCCAGAAGGCAGAGGTCCTCAGAGCCAGGACCCCCTGGGACCTCCAATGGGTCTTAGGCCACCTTTGGGCTCAGCAGGGCTCAGTGAAGCTCAGCCTGGCTCCTGGGGTAAAACACATGACCCCTTTGGGGGGAGTCGAGGCTGCTCAGTGTGGCTGAGGAGCAGGGCTGAGCATAGGAAGAGCCTTGAATGCCCATCCAAGAGTCCTGGGCTTGACCTTGAGGCAATGAGACTGGTCCCCTGCAGGGAAACTACAGGCCATTACAATTTCAAAGGCTCCTGAGCCTGCAGCACAGGTGGGCCCCAGGGCAGGCTCCTGCTCTAATTGGGCTCCCCAGGCTGGGAAACCCCCGAGGCCACCAAGGCCAGGGCCACATCCTTGGGCCCAGAACAGAGGCTGAGAAGGCATGGGTGGACAGGTGGATGGAGGCATGGACAGAGGGAGGACAATGGGTTTGCTGTGGGAGGCGACAGCGAGTGTCCAGACGGGGCCCATTGTGGCTGCAGCAATGGAGTCAGAGCTGGCAAGGCTGGCCCAGGACATTCCCTGTGTTAGCACTGAAAGTTCCACATTTCAGGACCCCTCAGTCCTGGGCACACAGGACTGTCGGTTATCCTAGATCTAGGAGTGTAAAAGCAAAAACAGTCCAGAATGTCCCCAGGGGCTAAAGTTTTCTCTGGCTTCCTGGCAGGGGCACCTGGATGTAGTTACATTGGGATGTGTTAGGGGAGGAGGGGGAGTAGCAGTAACAATAATGATAATAATAATAACAGCCCACACTTGGTGAACTGTTACCATGGCCCCATTAGCTTTGCTGCATGACGGCACTGAGTCCCCCCAGGGCCCCACGAAGCAGGGACTGCCCTGTCCCCAGCTCTGGGTTCATTTCTTCATTTACTGAGCACCTGTAGTGGTCCAGCCGGGAGCTAGGTGCTGGGAGAGAGGGGGACACACAGACCCAGCCCTGGCCTTGGGCACTGGCCTGCAGGTGGGGAGGTAAGGATACCAAGGGGGCAGGGCTGGCACCTGGGACTTAAGCCGGCCACTAGCAGAGTTGTCAGTATGCGTGCAGGGAGGCTCCATGCTTCCCCCATGCAGTCTGCATCACGGCGACCAGGGTCATTCCTCAAGTTCCCCACTCCAAACCAGCCTCCTCCTGTTTGCTCAAGCTGGAATTTGGGGAGTCATCCTCCATTCCTCTTTTTTTCTCACTTCTCACATTTAATTAGTTCACAAGTCCTTTAGTCTTGATTCCAAAATACAGCCTGCTCACACCCTACCCATACCCCCCTCCCATGCCACTGCCACCCCCTGGTCCGAGCCACCATCCTGTCCTGCCAGGAAGATGAAATTGCTCCCAATTAGTCCTTCTTCTCCCTTTCTTGAGCTCCACAGCACATCCTCTGAACAGCAGCCAAAAGGGTCTTCCATGAACACAAGTCAAATCAGGCCGCTTCTAGTGCTGAAACCTTCTACGACACCCCATCACTCCTGGAATGAAATCGGAGTCCTTATCTAGCCCTTGGCCTGGGATTTTCTGGCCACTTCTTGTCTCTCAACCTCAGCATATACATGAGCCTCCTAATTCTCCTCTCTCCCTCCCCAGTGTTATTCCTTCTGATGCTTGAATGTTCCAAGCTAGTTCCTGCCCCAGGGCCTTTGCACAAGCTCTCCCACTGGAGCAGTGCTTTTCCCCTGGCTCTGTGTGGCCTCAGCTTAAATGTCCCACATTCCACTGCCCAAACACACTCACTGGTATTCTCTGTCATGACACTCTGCTGTTCCCTCTGTGACACTGAGGACAGTCTGTCGTTGTTTACTGTCTGTCTCCCCAGTTAGCTCCTTGGAGGCCACAGTCACATCTGCTTTGGTTACTGCTCTACCTCCAAGGCCAGACATAGAATCTCACATGCAGTAAGTGCTTAACAAGTAATTGTCAAACAAATGAGCAAGTGAGTGAAGGAATGATTTTCCCAGTTGACACCCAGGGCCAGGAGGCAGCTGGCATCTGTGACCTGCAAGTTGTGAGCTGGAGAGAGCAGGGACCTTACCTTGACTCCTTTGAACCTTGAATTCGAGCTCCATGCTCCCTCTCCAGCCTCGACCTCTCCCTGTTCTCATTGCCTTTCTCTTGCCCATTCCTACGTCTCATGGCTGGCATGACCTATAAGCATTCCCTGAATCCCAACAGCTCTGATCCAGATGACACCGGGTACATATTGGGCTCCCTGTATAAGCAGCAGGTGCTCATCTGTCAATCCTCACGCAGCCTGGTGAAATGATGCTACTAGACTCACTGTGCAGACAAGGAAGCTGAGGTAGAGAAGGAAGGGCTTGGCCCAGGTCACACAGCTGGTAGGAGGTAGAGCTGGGATTCGAAACCCAGGCCCATTAGGCCCAGAGCCTGGAATCCTCCCATGGCACGTCTCAGCCTCCTAGGAGGCGGAGCCTGTGCCTCAGAGAGTGGGGTGTCCTGGGCAAAATCACTCACATCCTGCTGCCAGGAGCCCCCAGTCCAATAGAGGGAACACTGAGTGTGGCCTGGGTACACCCACAGGAGAGTGAGGTATGTGAGAAGGGTCTGGAAGGGAAGGCAGAATACTAAGATTGTCCCCCAAGATGCCCTGCCCTAACCCCCAAGTGTGAAAATGATGAGCTATCATGCCCATGATTGTGTTATATTACATGGCAAGAGGGATTTTGCAGGTGTAATTAAGGTTACTAAGCAGCTGACTTTGAGTTCATCAAAAGATTATCCTGGTTGGCCTGACTGAATAACATGAGCCTTTAAAAGCAGAGAGTTTTCTCTGGCTTGTAGAGAAAGGGGGAAGTCAGAGAGATTTGAAGCATAAGGATTTGATCACTGTTGCTGCCTTTGAAGATGGAGGGGGCCTCGTGACAAGGAATGTGGGTGGCCTCTAGGAAACAAAAGCAACTCCCAGCAGACAGCCAGCAAGGAAACAGGGACCTCTGTCCTACAACTGCAAGGAAGTGAATTCTGCCAACAACAAAAATGAGTTTGGAAGGAGATTCTTCCTCATGGCCTCCAAAGAAGAGCCCAGCCCTGCCGCCATCTTGATTTTCACCTTGTAAGACCCTGAGCAGAGAACCTAACCAAGCCTGCCTGGACCGTGAGCTAATAAATGTATGTGTTTGAAGCTGCTAAGTTTGTGGTAATAGGAAACACGTACTGGGGGACTTGGACACGCAGAGACAAGGGAGCAGAAATCCAAATGGATGGAACGGTGTGAGCAGCAGGTCGCCAAGGGCCAGAGGGTGTGTGGAACAGAGTAAAAAATGGGGTTGAGAAGAGTCAGGGGCCCAAATACAGAGACCCTCAAATGCCAGGCTGAGGACCTTAATTTATGGGCCCCGGTGAATTATTGAGGAGTTGCTGGGTGCTGCAAATGGTTAAGCACTTGACCACCAGCGAAAAGCTCAGCAGTTTGAACCACCCAGAGGTGCCTCGGAAGACAGGCCTGGGGATCTGTTTCCAAAAGGTCACAGCCTTGAAAACCCTATGACAGTTCTACTCTGCACATATGAGGTTGCCATGAGTTGGAATTGACTCGGCGGCAACTGACAACAACAACAGGAGCTATTGAACACTTTGAAGGGGGAGAGGGACACCAGAGGTTGGCCCTGGGATGGAATGTCCCGAGTTTGCCTGACCGAGGAAACAATCACCCTAGACCTACTCTCTCAAGTGCCCAGGGAAGGGGCCTGGGAATCGGCATGTTTAGTAAACACCCAGGCGGATCTGGAGATCAAACATGTTTCAGAAATGTTACTTTTGGACAAATTTATAAATGGCTAAAAGTTCTGGGTTTACATACCCGGTCCTCTCAGTGTACAAGGCTTCCCCAAGCCCCTGTCAAGGGCCCAGAACCTACCTGGAGGAAGAGGCTGCAGGCGACAGACAAGTGTCAGCAGGAGCCCAGAGAATCTTCCAAGGAGTCCTGGTGAGTACCCCGTGTGCTGCCGAGGCTCAGGGCAGAAGGAGTCTAGCCACACACCTGGAGATAGGCAGACAGATATCTGATGATCCCCCGGGAAGAACCAGGTGCCCCCAAAGGGCAAATCTAAGAGCATGAGAAGATTCCAAGACAAACTGTTAGCAAGGTGCTCAGGAGCCCGGAGAACGGGGAAGGAGTGAGCAGCTGGAGCTAGCATGGGTTCACCAAGAAGAAAACGTACCAGGCTACACTGTGATCCCTGGCCTCTGCGAGGGTTGTGAATCCAGGCAGTGGGGCATTGGATGGGAGTCTCTTGCTGCCTTGTGAGCAAGCTTGCCATTTGGCTAAGATGCCCGTGGCTGGGCTAGCCCTGGGTGGGAGGGAAGGCGCATCACATGTCCCGATGGTGGCTAGGTGGTAAGTTCACAGAGCCCTTTCCTTTCTTTTTCCCGTTTTCCCCCCTGGATCCATGTCACCTCCATTTTACAGCTCCAGGAACAGCCTCAGAGACTTTGAGTACCTTGCCTCTGGCCCCACAGCCAGTAAGAGCAGGGCCAGGCACCTTTGGCTATAAATCGCACATTCTTCCCACTAACCACACACCTCCATCTCCTTCCACACAGTCATATGGCTTGAATAAAGGGGGCAGGGGCTTCTCCATGTATGGGTGATACAAAGGGAATAGAAGGGGTGACTTGGAATGACAAACGGGAGAACCCTGACAGCCTCACGTGAGCAATGACTGCTCACTGGGGTCCGTTTTCTCTGCCCCCCTGGGCCATTGGCTTGACTACATCTCTGTTCCTGGGTTGCGGGGGCCCAGGGGCTGACTTCCGGCCAGTGGAATGTGAGAGGCAGTGAGGGTGTGCCCTGTCCAGGCCCATGCAAGAAAATATCCCACCAGATTCTCCATATTCCCACCCTTGCCCCCTCGACTGCCTTGGTGCATAAAATCCAGGAGGACTCCAATGCTTCTAGGGCTGGTGCCTGATGGGAGAAGCTTGGACCTTGAATGGCTGCCAGGAACAGAGTGAACGCCACCAAACACTGTTGTGAGGTGACAGAGAAATCAACCTTTATTGCATTAACTCCCTGAGATTGGGGGATGTTTGTTACAGCAGCTGGCGTGACTTGCCCTAACTAATACAGACCTCAGGTATTAGAATTCTGTCTTAGTCTTCCAGTGCTGCTGTAACAGAAATACCACAAGTGGATGGCTTTTAACAAAGAGAAGTTTATTCTCTCATGGTCTAGTAGGCTACAAGTCCAAATTCAAGGCGTCAGCTCCAGAGGAAGGCTTTCCCTGTCTATCCGCTCTGGAGAAAGGTCTTTATGATGCATCAGTCTTCCCTTGGTCTGGGAGCATCTCAGCGCGGGAACCTCAGGTCCAAAGGACGCTCTCTGCTCCTGGCACTGCTTTCTCGGTGGTGTGAGGTCCTCATATGTCTCTGCTCGCTTCTCTCTTTTGTATCTCAAAAGAGATTGGCTTAAGACACTATCTAATCTTGTAGACCTCATCAGTATAACTGCCGCAAATCCATCTTATTACATCATAGTGACAGAGTTTACAACACATAAGGAAGTCACATCAGATTACAAAATGGTACACAAACATACAACACTGGGAATCATGACCCAGCCAAGTTGACAGATATGTTTTGGGGACACAATTCAATCCATGACAGTCCACCCTTGGCCCCCCAAAAATTCGTGTCTTTGCAACGTGCAAAACATATTCACTCCATCATATCATAGCAAAAGTCTTAACTCCAAGTCCAAAATCCAAAAATTCTTTATCTGTGAAATCTAGAATACAAGTTGTCTGCTTCCAAAGGTACAATGACAGAACAGGCACAAGCTAGGTATTTCCATTACAAATGGGAGAAACTGGAGGAAAAGTAGGGACAACAGGCACCAAGCAAGTCAACAGAACACATTACATGAGCCCTCAACGTTTGAAAATAATCCTCTGTTCTCTGAGACTGTTCACACAATAGTCCTGCCCTACAGACTCTAGGTACTGGCCACAGTCTCCAGATTCTGAGTGGAGGCCCCTCGGCCCTGGGCTTCAGCTCCGCCTTCCAGGCCCACTGGGAAGGCAGTTCTGCTCCCTCAGCTTTAGACGCACCATTCTCCTAATCCATTAGAGTGACAACTCCACCTTTAGAAACACCAGAGGCCATGGCTCCACCCTTTGAAACCCCAGACTGAGGCAGCTTGGCTTCCTGTGTTCCTTGCCTCTTTAGTTTCTGCTTCCTGGTTTCTTGGCCTCTGGGCTCTCAGGCCTCACACCCACATCTGCCCTGCTGGGGCAAGTGTTCCAAAGCTCTGTAACTCCACCAGTAAGTGCCCGGAAGCACCCCACTCCGCCAGGAAGCCTCCTGTGCACAGGCACTTAGCTCTCTCGCTCCATGGGTTGGCTCCAGCGCCATCTCACACTGGTCTCCTGCTTCTGCCGCTGCAGGTTCTCTGCTGCTGCTGGTCCTCTGCCACTGCTGCTCCTCTATCCATTCACAGTTTCAAAAACCCCTTCCACATTTTAAGTATCTGTTAGAGCAGCACCCCACTCCCAGCACCAAATTCTGTCTTAGTCATCTAGTGCTGTAGTAACAGAAATACCACAAGTGGATGGCTTTTAACAAAGAGAAGTTTATTCTCTCACAGTATAGTACACTACAAGTCCAAATTCAAGGCATCAGCTCCAGAAGGCTTTCTCTCTCTGTCGGCTCTGGAGAAAGGTCCTTATGATGTATCAGTCTTTCCTTGGTCTGATGGCATCTCAGCACAGGAACCTCAGGTCCAAAGGATGTGCTCTGCTCCTGGCACTGTTTTCTTGGTGGTATAAGGTCCTCGTGTGTCTCTGCTCACTTCTGTCTTTTATATCTCAAAAGAGATTGGCTTAAGACACTATCTAATCTTGTAGACCTCATCAGTATAACTGCCACTAATTCATCTTATTACATCATAGTGGTAGAGTTTACAACACATAAGGAAGTCACATCAGATTACAAAATGGTACACAATCATACAGTACTGGGAATCATGACCCAGCCAAGTTGACAGATACTTTTGGGGAACACAATTCAATCCATGACACATACCAACGATCGTGAAGATGGCACAGGACTGGACAACTTTTCATTCTGTTGTCCATGGGGTCGCCATGAGTCGGAGCCAACTTGTTGACAACTAACAACACCACCAAACACAGACTTCAACTGCCTGTGAGGGTGGGCTGGACCCCACAGAACAGATATGGGCCTGGAGCCAGAAAACCAACTGCTCAGGCTCAGGTGGGGAGCTGTGGCTCAGCAGCTCTGATTCAGGCATCTAGCTTAAAATGGCTTCTCATGAGCCTCTCCCGCTCACTGAACACCTGCTGGAATAAAGAAGATGAAAGCATTGCTCAGAGCAAGACGTCACTAGGAAATATGCGTCCTTGGGTTGCTTTCCCCTTGGCCTCGGCTATGATCTCTCCTCTGGATCTGATTTGTCAGAGGCACCCACCCTGCACAAAGGGGAAGGAGCGCCATTACAGCCAGAGTGAAAAGAGGGATCAATGGTGCAGACCTGGTTTTGTACTTCCCAAACAGGCTTTTGCAATCCAAAGGCAAGGCCTAAGAACAGCAGGGCAGGGAGCAGAGTGTATACCCTAACAACGGAACTGGAGTGAGACGAGAGAGAGCAGACACCTCACCTACTGCTGCCCAGAGAGCCTGGAGAAGGGCCATCGGCAGAGGAGGGGGAAAGAGAGATGCAACCTCAGGGAGAAGAGGATTTTCTGGGCGGGAGGGGGGGAAGGAATAAGGGTGCGCATTGGGAGGTCTTCTGGGCACACCAGGGGCCAGTCCCTGGAGAGTGACCTTGGAGATCCATCACACAGAAGGTCCGCCAGTGCTGGAAGACAGCCCCCTGTCTTGGTTACCTAGTGCTGCTGTAACAGAAATACCACAGGTGGGAGGTTTTAAGGAACAGAAATTAGTTTTCTCACAGTTTAGGAGACTAGAAGTCCGAATTCAGGGTGCCAGCTCTAGGTGAAGGCTCCTTCCATCTATTGGCTCTGCGGGGAGGTCCTAGTCTCAGCTTCTGTAGCCCCACGGCTCCTCAGTTCCTGGGCGATTTCCATGTGGCATCTATCCTCCTCTCATTGGTGCTTCCTTTGCTCTGTGTTTAATCGGCTCTTTTTATACCTTCAAAGTCGTTAAATTTAAGACACACCGTACTTCATAAAGAAAGCAAAAATCCTTACAACTGGACCAGTAAGCAACATCATGATAAATGGAGAAAAGATTGAAGTTGTCAAGGATTTCATTTTACTTGGATCCACAATCAACTCCCATGGAAGCAGCAGTCAGGAAATCCAATGATGCATTCATTGCGTTGGGCAAATCTGCTGCAAAAGACCTCTTTAAAGTGTTAAAAAGCAAAGATGTCACTTTGAGGACTAAGGTGAGCCTGATCCAAGCCATGGTGTTTTCAATTTCCCCATATGCATGCCAAAGCTGGAAAATCAATACGGAATACCAAAGAAGAATTGATGCCTTTGAATTATGGTGTTGGCAAAGAGTATTGAATATACCTTGGACTGCCAGAAGAATGAATAGATCTGTTTTGGAAGAAGTGCAGCCAGAATGCTCCTTAGAAGCGAGGATGGCAAGACTTCGTCTCACATCCTTTGGACATGTTATCAGGAGGGACCAGTTGCCGGAGAAGGACATCATGCTTGGTGAAGTAGAGGGTCAGTGAAAAAGAGGAAGACCCTCAACAAGAAGGACTGACACAGTGGCTGCAACAATGGGCTCAAGCATAACGATTGTGAGGATGGCGCAGGACCAGGCCGTGTTTTGTTCCGTCCCAATGAGTCAGAACCAACCCAACAGCACCTAACAACAACAACAACACTGATGTGACCTCATTAACATAACAAAGAAAACCATATTCTCACACAGGATGACTTCCATACGTATAAGACTTAGGGTTCCAACACATATTTTTTTGGGGGTGCACACTGTTCAACTCATAACATCACCATTCTAGAGAATGTCACATGTGTGACCAGGTGGGAGAGCCACAGTTAGGGTGACCAGCCATCTTGGTCAGGACTAAGGGGGTGTCTAGGCTGGGAGATTTTCAGTTTTAAACCTGGGACAGTCTCAGGCAAACTGGGACAAGCTGGTCATCTAGTTACACTAGCTTTTTTTCTGATTGCTGTGAAATGGTAACATTCCATCAACAGCTGCCTGCATAAACCCTTCGCCATTGAGTCAATTCCGACTCATAGCAATCCTATAGGACAGAATAGAATTGCTCAGAGGGTTTCCAAGGCTGTAATCTTTACAGGAACAGACCGCCACATCTTTCTCCCGTGGAGCAGCTGGTGGGTTCAAATCACTGAACTTTCTTGTTAGCAGCCAAGAGATTAACCAGGTCACCACCAAGAACCCGTCCCTGACTGCATGCTGTTGTTGTTAGGGTCTGTCGAGTCAGTTTTGCCTCATAATGAAACAATGCCCAGTCCTGTGCCATCCTCACAATCGTTATGCTTGAGCCCATGGTTGCAGCCACTGTATTAACCCATCTCATTGAGGGTCTTCCTGTTTTTCTCTCACCTCTACTTTACCAAACATGATGTCCTTCTCCAGGAACTGGTCCCCTGATAATGTGTCCAAAGTACATGATAAAGTCTCACCTTTCATGCTTTTATGGAGCATTCTGGCTGTACTTCTTCCAAGACAGATCTGTTTGTTCTTTTATCAGTCCATGGTATAGTCAATATTCTTCGCCAACACCATAATTCAAAGGCATCAGTTCTTATTCAGTCTTATTTATTGTCCAGCATTTGAGGCAATTGAAAATACCGTGGCTGGGGTTAGGCACACCTTATTTCTCAAAGTGACATCTTTGCTTTTTAACACTTTAAAGAAGTCTTTTGCAGCAAATTTGCCCAACGCAGTGTGTCATTTGATTTTTTGACTGCTGCTTCCATAGGAGGTGATTGTGGATCCAAGTAAAATGAAACCCTTGACAACTTCTATCTTTTCTCCGTTAATCATGATGTTACTTATTGGTCTAGTTGTGAGGATTTTTGTTTTCTTTATGTTGAGGTGCAGCCCACACTGAATGAAGGCTGTGGTCTTTGATCTTCGTCAGTGACAGCTTCAAGTCCTCTTCGCTTTCAGCAAGCAAGGTTGTGTCATCTGCATATGGCAGGTTGTTAATGAGTCTTCCTCCAATCCTGATGCCCCATTCTTCTTCACATAGTCCAGCTTCCCAGATTATTTGCTCACCATATAGATTTAATAAGTATGGTGAAATGATACAACCCTGACACACACCTTTCCTGATTTTAAACCACACAGTATCCGCTTGTTCTGTTCCAACAACCACCTCTTGGTCTAAGTACAGGTTCCCCACGAGCACAATTAAGTGTTCTGGAATTCGCATTCTTTGCGATGTTATCCATAATTTGTTAAGCTCCACACAGTCAAATGCCTTTGCATAGCCAATAAACACAAGTAAACATCTTTCTGGTATTCTTTGCTTTCAGCCAAGAGTCATCTAACATCAGCAATTATCTGTTTTCCCTGTCTTCTTCTGAATCCAGCTTGAATTTCTGGCAGTTCTCTGTTGATGTACAGCTGCAACCACTTTTGAATTATCTTCAGCAAAATCTTACTTTCACGCGATATTAATGATATTATTCAATAATTTTCACATTCTGTAGGAACACCATTATTTGGAATGGGCACAAATATGGATCTCTTCCAGTCAGTTGGCCAGGCAACTATCTTTCAAATTTCTTGGCATAGATGAGTGAGCACCTCCAGCACTGCATCCATTTGTCGAAACATCTCAATTGGTATTTCATCAGTTCCTGGAGTCTTGTTTTTCACCAATGCCTTCAATGCAGCTTGGACTTCTTCCTTCATATGCATATGCTACCTCCTAAAATGGTTGAACATCAACTGGTTCTTTTTGGTACAATAACTCTGTGTATTCCTTCCATCTTCTTTTGATGCTTCCTGTGTCTTCCAATACTTGCCCCATGTTAGGTTGTTGTTAAGTGCTGTCTAATACATTCCAACTCATAGTGACCCCATGTACAACAGAAGGAAACACTGGCCAGTCCTGTTCCATCCCCGCAATTGTTGCTATATTTGAGCCCATTGTTGCAGCCACTGTGTCAATCCATCTCACTGAGGGTCTTCCCCTTTTTTGCTGACCCTCTACTTTACCAAGCATGATGTCTTTCTCCAGGAGCTGATCCCTCCTGATAACATGTCCAAAGCATGTGAGACTAAGTCTTGCTGTCCTTGCTTCTAATGAGCATCCTGGTGTACTTCTTCCAAGACAGATATGTTTGCTCTTCTGGCAGTCCATGGTATATTCAATACTCTTTGCCAACACTGTAATTCAAAGGCATCAATTCTTCTTCAGTGTTTCTTATTCATTGCCCAGCTTTCACATGCATAGGGTCAGGCGACCTTAGTCCTTAAATTGACATCTTTGTTTTTTAACACTTTAAAGAGGTCTTTTGCAGCAGATTTGCCCAATGCAAAGAATGCATCATTGGATTTCCTGACTGCTGCTTCCATGGGAGTTGATTGTGGATCCAAGTAAAATGAAATCCTTGACAACTTCAATCTTTTCTGTGTTTATCATGCTGTTGCTTACTGGTCCAGTTGTAAGGATTTTTGTTTTCTTTACGTTGATGTGTAATCCATACTGAAGGCTGTGGTCTTTGACCTTCATCAGTAAGTGTTTCAAGTCATCTTCACTTTCAGCAAGCAGGTTGTGTCATCTGCATAATGCAGGCTGTAAACGAGTCTTCCTCCTATCCTGATGCTGCGTTCTTCTTCATATAGTCCAGCTTCTCAGACACCATGTGTCTGTCAGTTTGTCGAACTGTGGTGGCTTGCATGCTGCTGTGATACTGGAAGCTTTGCCACTGGTATTTCAAATACAACCAGGGTCACCCATGGTAGACAGGTTTCAGCAGAGCTTCCTGACTAAGATAGACTAGAAAGAAGGATGTGACAGTCTACTTCTGAAAAAACTGACCAGTGAAAACCTTATGAATGGCAGTGGAACATTGTCTGATATGGTGCTGGAAGATGAGCCCCTCAGGTTGGAAGACACTCAAAATATGACTGAGGAAGAGCTGCCTCCTCAAAGTAGAGTCAACCTTAATGACGTGGACAGAGTCAAGCTTTCAAGACCTTCATTTGTTGATGTGGCAGGACTCAAAATGAGAATAAACAGTTTCAAACATCCATTAATAATCAGAATGTGGAATGTATGAAGTGTGGATCTAGGAAAACTGGAAATGGTCAAAAATGAAATGGAACGCATAAACATTGATATCCTAGGCAATAGTGAGCTGAAGTGGACTAGTATTGGCCATTTTGAATCAGACAATAGTATGGTCTACTATGCCAGGAATGACAACGTGAAGAGGAATGGCCTCACTTTCATCGTCGAAAAGAACATTTCAAGATGTATCCTGAAGTACAACGCCGGTAGTGATAGGATAATATCCGTACCCCTACAAGGAAGACCAGTTAATACGACTATTATTCAAATTTACACACCAACCACTAAGGCCAAAGAGTAATAAATTGAAGGTTTTTACCAGCTTCTGCAGTCTGAAATTGATCGAATGTGCAATCAGGACATATTGATAATTACTGGCGATCAGAATGCAAAAGTTGGAAACAAAGAAGAAGGATTGGAGTTGGAAAATATGGCCATGGTGATAGAAATGATGCTGGAGATGGCATGACAGAATTTTGCAAGACCAATGACTTCTTCAGAGTACGTATCTTTTTTTCACCAACATAAATGGCAACTATACACATGGACCTCACCATACGGAATACACAGGAATCATATTGACTACATTTGCGTAAAAAGATGATGAAAAAGCTCAATATCATTAGTCAGAACAAGGCCAGGGGCCAATTGTGGAACAGACTATCCATTGCTCATATGCAAATTCAAGTTGAAGTTGAAGAAAATTAGAGCAAGTCCAGGACAGCCAAAGTACGACATTGAGTATATCCCACCTGAATTTAGAGATCATCTCAAGAATAGATTTGATCCATTGAGCACTAATGACCGAAGACCAGATGAGTTGTGCAATGACATTTCGGACTTCATACATGAAGAAAGCAAGAGGTCATTATAAAGATGGCAAAGAAAGAAAAGATCAAAATGGATGTCAGAAGAGACTCTGAAACTTGCTGTTGAATGTTGAGAAGCTAAAGCCAAAGGAAGAAAAGATGAAGTAAAAGAGCTGAACAGAAGATTTCAAAGGGCGGCTCAAGAAGACAAAGTAAAGCATTATAATGACATGTGCAAAGAGCTAGAGATAGAAAACCAAAAGGGAAGAACATGCTTGGCATTTCTCAAGCTGAAAGAACTGAAGAAAAAATTAAAGCCTCGAGTGGCAATAAATGAAGAAGTCTATGGGAAAAAATATTAAACGACACAGGAAGCACAAAAAGAAGATGGAAGGAATACAAAGAATCATTGTACCAAAAAGAATTGGGTGATGTTCAACCATTTCAAGAGGTAGCATATTATCAGGAACCAACGGTACTGAAGGAAGAAGTCCAAGAAGGCACGGGCAAAAAACAAGGCTCCAGGAATTGATGGAATACCATAGACTTACTCATCTATGCAAAAAAATCTGGAAGACAGCTACCTGGCCGAAGCAATCCATATTTGTACCCATTCCAAAGAAAGGAGATTTAACAGAGTGGGGAAATTATCAAACAGTATCATTAATATCACACACAAGTAAAATTTTGCTGAAGATCATTCAAAAATGGTTACAGCAGTACATCAACAGGGAACTGCTAGAAGTTCAAACCAGATTCAGAAAAGGCCGTGGAATGAGGACTATCATTGCTAATGTCAGATGGATCTTGACCAAAAGCAGAGAATACCACAAAGATGTTTAGCTCTGTTTTACTGATTATGCAAAGGCATCTGACTATGTGGATCATAACAAATTATGGACAATATTGCAAAGAATTGGAGTTCCAGAACACTTAATTGTGTTCATGAAGAACGTGTACTTAGACCAAGAGGCAGTTGTTCAAACAGAACAAGGGGATACAGCATGGTTTAAAATCAGGAAAGGTGTGTGTCGGGGTTATATCTTTTCACCATACTTATTCAATCTGTATGCTGAGCAAATAATCAGAGGAACTGGACTGTTTTCCCCGTAGAATCCTTCAATATGGCAACTCGAGCCTTAAATTTTTTCTTCACTTCTTTCATCTTGACAAATGCTGAGCTTGTTCTTCCCTTTTGATTTTCTAATTCCAGGTCTTTGCACATTTCATTATAATACTTTACTTTGTCTTCTCGAGCTGCCCTTTAAAATCTTCTATTCAGGGTTTATACTTCATTTCCTCTGTTCATTTTAGCTATGTGACATTCAAGAGCAAATTTCAGAATCTCTTCTGACATCCATTTTGGTATTTTCTTTCCTGTCTTTTTAATGACCTTTTGCTTTCTTCATGTATGGTGTCCATGTTGTCATTCCACAACTCGTCTGGTCTTTGGTCATTAGCGTTCAATGCTTCAAAGCTATTCTTGAGATGGTCTCTAAATTCAGGTGGGATATACTCAAGGTCATACTTTGGCTCTCGTGGACTTGCTCTAATTTTCTTCAACTTGAATTTTCATAGGAGCAATTGATGGTCTGTTCTACAGTTGGCCTCTGGCCTTGTTCTGACTCATGATATTGAGCTTTTCCATTGTCTCTTTCCACAAATGTAGTCGATTTGATTCCTGTGTATTCCATATGGCAAGGTCCACATGTACAGTCACCATTTATGTTGTTGAAATAGGGTATTTGCAATGAATAAGTCATTGGTCCTGCAAAATTCTATCATGTGATCTCTGGTGTCAGTTCTATCACCAAGACCATATTTTCCAACTACCAATCCTTCTTTGTTTCCAATCACCAGTAATTATTAGTGCATCTTGATTGCATGTTTGATCAATTTCAGACTGCAGAAGTTGGTAAAAATCTTCAATTTCCTCATCTTTGGCATTAGTGGTTGATGTGTAAATTTGAATAGTAGTCATGTTAACTGATCTGCCTTGTTAAAAAAAACAAAAAAAAAAAAAAAAAAAAAAAACGCATGCCATTGAGTTGATTCCGACTCTTAGTGCCGCTAAAGGACAGAGTAGAACTGCCCCATAGGGTTTCTAAAGAGCTGCTGGTGGATTCAAACTGCTGATCTTTTGGTTAGCAGCTGAACTCTTTAACTACTGCACCAGCGGGTCTTCCTTGTAGGCATATGGATATTATCCTATCACTGACAGTGTTGTACTTCAGGATAGATCTTGAAATGTTCTTTTTGACAATGAATTCGACTTCATTCCTCTTCAATTTGTCAGCTCTGCCAGTGTAGACCATCTGATTGCCCAATTCAAAATGGCCAATACCAGTCCATTTAAGCTCACTCTTACCCAGGACATCAATGTTTATGTGTTCCATTTCATTTTTGACGACTTCCAGTTTTCCTAGATTCATACTTCATACATTCCATGTTCTCATCATTAATGGATATTTTCAGCTGTTTCTTCTCATTTTGAGTGGTGCCACATCAGCAAATGAAGGTCCTGAAAGCTTGACTCCATCCACTTTATTAAGGTTAGCTCTATTTTGAGGAGGTAGCTCTTCTCCAGTTGTATTTTGAGTGCCTTCCAACCTGAGGGACTCATCTTCCAGCATGATATTAGACAATGTTCCACTGCTATTCATAAGCTTTTCACTGGCCAGTTTTTTCAGGAGTAGACTGTCAGGTCTTTCTTCCTAGTCTATCTTAGTCTGGAAGCTCTGCTGAAACTTGTCCACCATGGGTGACCCTGCTGGTATTTGAAATACTGGTGGCATAGCTTCCAGTATCACAGCAACACACAAGCCACCACAGTATGACAAACTGAGAGATGGGTGGGGATTTTGCCCATAGAATCCTTCAATATTGCAACCGGAGGCTTGAATGTTTTCTTTAGTTCTTTCAGCTTGAGAAATGCCAGGTGTGTTCTTCCCTGTTGGTTTTCTAACTCCAGATCTTTGCACATGTCATTATAATACTTTACTTTGTCTTCTCAAGCCACCCTTTGAAACCTTGTGTTCAGCTCTTTTACTTCAGCATTTCTTCCATTTGCTTTAGTTAGTCTACATTCAAGAGCAAGTTTCAGAGTGTCTTCTAACATACATTTTGGTCTTTTCTTTCCTTCCTCTCTTTTTAATGACCTTTTTCTTTCTTCATGCCTAATATCCTTGATGTTATCCCACAATTCGTCTGGTCTTCAGTCATTAGTGTTCAACGAGTCAAATCTATTCTTGAGATGGTCTCTGTCTTAGTTACCTAGTGCTGCTTTAACAGAAATACCACAAGTGGATGGTTTTAACAAAGAAAAATTTATTCTAGGAGGCTAGAAATCCAAATTCAGGGAGCCAGCTCCAGGGGAAGGCTTTCTCTGTCTGTCAGCTCTGGGGGAAGGTCCTTGTCATCAATCTTCCCCTGGTCAAGGAACTTCTTGGCACAGGGACCCCAGGTCCAAAGGATGTGCTATGCTTCCGGTACTTCTTTCTTGGTGATATGAAGTCCCCATGTCTCTCTGCTTGCTTCTCTTTTTTGTATCTCAAAAGAGATTGGCTTAAAACACGATCTAATCTTGTAGATTTAGTCCTGCCTAATTACCATAACTGCCTCTAATCCTGTCTCATTAACGTCATAGAGGTAGAATCCACAACACATAGGAAAATCACTTCAGATGACAAAATGGAGGACAATCACACAATACTGGGAATCATGGCCTAGCCCAGATGACACATATTTTTGGGGGACACAATTCAATCCATGATAGTCTCCAAATTCAGTACCCATGAATTTTCCAGTGGAAGGATGTGGGCCCATGGCCCAGGACTTTTCACCTCTTATCCAAATTTCCCTGTGTAGTCACCTTCCTCTTCAGAGAATACTCTGAAGCCCTCCCAAGACAGGGGTTGTGTCAGTGGTGGGCAATGAGTATGGAAAGGAAAGTCTCAATAGCAGCACTTGAGTGGGGGAAGATAGTTGTGAAAATAACCTCTGTTGCACTACATGCCAAAACTTGCTGAAGGCAGTCAAAGCTAAACTCAGAGGCAAATGCATTGCTTTCATTACTGAAAGGAAAGATGAAAATAAGTGAACTAAATGTTCAGTCAGGAATTTTTGTAAGTAATGTCCAGATGTCAACAAACTTTTTCTGTAAAGGACCAGGTAGTAAACATTTTAGACTTTGCAGGAACACATTCAGTCTCTGTTACTTCTTCTTCTTCTCCTCCTTCTTTTTCTTCTTGTTATTTTTCTCCTTCTTCTCCTCCTCCTCCTTCTTCTTTTACAACTCTTTAAAAAATTAAAATCCACTCTTAGTTTAGGAATTTTGCCCCTCACTATAGCTTGCTGACTTGTGTGTTAGTCAGGATTTTTCTAATGACAAATGACAGAAGCCAATTCAAACAACTTCAGGGAAAAAAAAAAAAAAAGGAGGAGGAGGGGAGTGCCTTAGTCCTCTAGTGCTGCTATAACAGAAATGCCACAAGTGGATGACTTTAACAAAGAGAAATTTATTCTCTCACAGTCCAGAAGGCCACAAGTCCAAATTCAAGGCATCAGCTCCAGAGGAAGGCTTTCTCTCTCTGTCAGCTCTGGCGGAAAGTCCTTGTCATCAGTCTTCCCTTGGTCTGGGAGCATCTCAGTGCAGGAACCTCAGGTCCAAAGGATGCGTTCTGCTCCCGGCTCTGCTTTCTTGGTGGTATGAGGTCCCCATGTGTCTCTGCTCGCTTCTCTCTTTTATATCTCAAAAAAGATTGGCTCGACTTCCTGCAAAATGGTGCTCTAGACAGAAACACCACACCATCCCTCCACAGCAAAGATCTGAAAAACTAAGCCAAACAGAGAAAAAAGCAATCCTGAAACCCTAAAACATCAAATGAAGAGATAAAGAACTCAGCCAAGCACCAGTGGAGTGAGAAAACTGACAGAGAATGGAGAGCGAGGAGAGATTCATGCAGAGGTCCCCTATCAGCTAACGCAGCGTGGATCTGCCATCTCAGACTCCTATCAGAGACCAGCAAATGGGGGTATGAGAAAGCAGCTTCACGGAGCTTCCAGCAGGAGACAGAACAACTGGTAATTTGCAATATACACTTTCCCATCCCCCCACCCTTCTTCACCCCCACTCAGCCTCCTCTGCTTCCCACGGCCACAGTTTCTTGTCCAGGAAGCAACGGCTGCTTGGATTCCACGCACCTGCACTCACAGGCTCTCTTAGTGCCATTTATTGGCTGCTGGTGTTGCTTTTTCTCTGCTTCTTTTGATTTCTTCCTTACCTCTCACCACCTCCCCCTCCTTTTGCTCAAATACCTGGCTCCATGCGCCGTCTTTGCTTCTTCCTGAGGGGCTGCAGAGCTCTGTTGGAGTGTGGAACTGCTTCCCGGTCTGGGCTGCCATGCTGGTGGGATCCCGGGGCTTTTGTTTGTTCGTTTTCTTTTCCTTTTCTTGAGTTGGGAGCCTGTTCTGGCCAGGTGGTGCTGCGTGTCTTGGAACCTTCCCCCTCGGCTTGCACAGACACACAGAGGGATCCCTGAGGACATTTCTTTTTTTTTTTTTTCCTTTCTTTTTTTGGGGGCTTTTCCTGTTCTTTTTTTTTTTTTATTAGTTTTTTTCTTTTCCCTCTTTTTCCCCTTTTGTCTTTCTTCATCACTCAGTTTCTTGTCTCTCTATACCTTCCTTCTCTTTCTGTTCCCTGAATATCTGGAGTTGTATACCTCTACGCCTTCTAGCCAGGCTGTACTGCAACACCTGAGAACAACTTACCCAGACCTCTTAGCTACACCAGTGGGATCCCTGGGAGCTTTGCTGTTCTTTCTCCTTTCTGATTTTTATTTATTCATTCTTTTCTTTTTTTTTCCTTCTTCTTCCCATTTTTGTTTTTCTCCATGTCATAGTCTCTCATCTCTCCACTCCAACAGCAAGCTCCCTTAGCACTTTTTTGTTTGTTTGTATGTTTTTGGCTCCCGTTCCTCTCTTCTCTCTCCCATATCCATCTTAGCTCCACACATAACAATCTCCCTCCTACATCCTGCCTACCTGCACCGTGCACTTAACATCACACCACCAAGCAGCACAGGCACGGCCTACTGGAACCTGCCCTGCACTGATTACCAACCTGCGCTGGTGGCTGTAGCAAGTTCCACAAACAACCTGTTCCAGTAACTCCTCTTCAGCTAGACCTGCCCTGCTGTACCATATCTGAGCGACTGACCCTGCCAATTAGAGAAGGAGGCAAAAAGTATTGTGCCCACAGACGAGCAAACAACAAAGAACACACAGCCTGCCTGCTCAGACACAGCCAAATACAACAAACAAATCTACAGTCAATAAATGAGAAAAATAACTGCTGAATGCCCCGAAGACAACAGACAATATCAAACATTTACAAAAACAGGACAGGATGGTTCCAGTAGGCATCCAAAATAAAACACCAGATGACTTTCCAGTGGAAGAAAAGGCACTAGAACTACCTGATAGGGAATTCAAATCACTAATACTCAGAATTCTCCAAGAGCTGAAGCAAAAAGCAGACAAAAATGAGGAAAAAATAGACAAATTCATGGAAAATACAGACAAAAAATTGGAAGAATTCAGGAAAATACTGCAGGAACAAAATGCCAAAAATAAATTCACTACTAGAAATTATACAAAAACAACAATTAGAAATCCAAAAGATAAACAACAAGATTTCCAAAATGGACAGTGTCATAAAAGGGCTGAGGAGCAGATTTGAAATGGTGGAAGACAAGATCAGTGGAATTGAAGACAAATACTTAGATGCAACTCTGTTTGAGGAAAACTCAGATAAAAGAACAAAGAAAAATGAAGAGACGCTGAGAATTATGTGGGATACAATCAAAAGCAAAAATTTATGAGTGATTGGAGTTCCAGAACAGGGGGAGAAAACAGAAAACACAGAGAGGATCATTGAAGAACTGCTGACAGAAAACTACCCCAATATCATGAAAGATGAAAAGCTGGCCGTCCAAGAAGCTCAACGAACCCCATATAGGATAGACCCCAAAAGAAAATCACCAAGGCATATCATAATCACACTCGCCAAAAGCAAAGACAAACAAAGAATCCTGAGAGCAGCTTGTGAAAAACAAGAAGTCACATACAGAGGAGAAACAATAAGACTAAGCTCAGATTATTCGACAGAAACCATGCAGGCAAGAAGGCAATGAGATGACATATATAAAATCTTGAAAGAAAAAAATTGCCAACAAAGAACAATATATCCTGCAAAACTCTCGTTCAAATATAATGGTGAAATTAGGACATTTCCAGATAAACAGAAATTAAGGGAACATGTAAAAGCCAAACCAAAGTTACAAGAATTATTAAAGGGAGTTCTTTGATCTGAGAACAAACAACTTCAGCTCACAGACAGAATCAAGGATGCAGGATCGTACCAGCCAGCTACTAATCTAGGAAATGAACTCTCAAGGACTATCCAAAACCAAAAGAAATACAACAGGGAATCAGAGCAGTTAATCAGTAAATGACAACAACATCAGAAAATAAAAGAGGGAATCAACAGTGTAGGTATAGAACCTTCTAACGGAGAGGAAGGCAAGGCGATACCAAGTAATAATAAACTGCTTCAAACTTAGAAAGATACAGGGAAATTTCATGGTAACCAAAAAGAAAGTTAATAAACATCACACACAAAAAGTAACAATCTTTGTTGGTTACCAGGGATTGGAGGGGTGGGGGGGAAATACTAAACAGGCAATAGGTAAGTGGTATCTTGGGTGAAGGGTGAGACAGTACACAATACTGGGGAAACCAGCACAACTTGTACAAGGAAAGGTCAAGGAAGCGCCACAGACACATCCAAACTCCCTGAGGGACTGAATTGCTGGGCGGAGGGCTGTGGGGACCATGGTCGCGGGGAACGTCTAGCTCAATTGGCATAACAGAGTTTATAAAGGCAATGTTCTACATTCTACCTTGGTGAGTAGCGTCTGGGGTCTTAAAAGCCTGTGAGCAGCCATCTAAGATACTCCACTGGTCTCATCCCTTCAGGAGCAAGGGAGAATGAATAGAACAGGATACAAAGAAAAGATAAGTCCGAAGGACTAATTGTCCACAGCTACCAAGGCCTCCACTGGACTGAGTCCAGTACAGCTAGATGGTGCCCGGCTACCACCGCTGACTGCTCTGACCAGGATCACAACAGAGGGTTCTGGACGGAGCTGGAGAAGGATGTAGAACAAAATTCTAACTCACAAAAAAAAAAAAAAAAGGCCAGATTTACTGGCCTAAAGGAGACTGGAGAAACCCCGAGAGTATGGCCCCCAGAGACAGTTTTAGCTCAGTGGTGAAGTCACTTCCGAGGTTCACCGTTCAGCTGGGGAGTGGACAGCCCCATAAAACCAAATGGGACTAATGAGGCACAGCATTCCAGGGACGAGGACTAGAAGGCAGAAGGGGACAGGAAAGCTGGTGATAGGGAACCCAAGGTTGAGTAAGGACTGTGCTGATGTGTTGTGAGGTTGTTGACCATTGTCATAGGGCAACATGTGTACTAACTGTTAAATGAGAAACTATTTTGTTCTGTAAGCCTTCATCTAAAGTGAAAATAGCAGCACAGTTGGAAGAGCGTAGTCGATGTCACTGAACTGTGCATGTAGAAATTTTTGAAATGGTGTATCTTTGGCTATGTGTATTTTCACCAAAAAAAGAAAAAGGTTGAGAAGGGAGAGGGTTGACATGTCGTGGGGTTGTTAACCAATGTCATAAAACAATGTGTACTACTGTTTCATGAGAAACTATTTGTTCTGTAAACCTTCACCTGAAGTACAATAAAAAAATTTTAAAAAATTTCTTCTAATCACAAAAAAAAAAAAAAAAAGATTGGTTTAGGGTACTAATCTTGTAAACCTCATCAGTGTAACTGCCACTAATCTGTCTTATTATATCATAGTGATAGAGTTTACAACACTTAAGGAAATCACATCAGATTACAAAATGGTACACAGTCACACAATACTGGGAATCATGACCCAGCCAAGTTGACAGATATTTTTAGGGGACGCAATTTAATCCATGACAGGGAGAAACCACTGATTCACGTAACTGAAGAGTCCAAGGTCAGTGTGACTTCAGGTATAGCTGGATCCAGGACTCAGGTAAAATTACCACTGATTTCTGTCTCTCCTTTTCTTAGTCTGCTTACCTAGAAGTTAGCTTCATTCTCAGGCAGGCCTTAAGGACCGACTCGGGGCGGTCTCTCCTCTCTGATCTGGGTGAGACCTGCCTCTTGCTCACTCGTGAGCCCTTTCTTGGGAAGGGAGCCAAGGACGTGGGTTTGGGAGGATGCTCCTTACCCTCCCCTACACCCGAGGTGCAGAAGTCACTGGAGGGAGGGCGCATTGTCCAATGCAAACCGTTGAATGTCCTCACTTCCACTGTCACTGTGACTGCATCGAACTGCATGCGTTCTTCACGCCTCTTAAACCAAGTATAGAAAGCCAGCCCAGGTCACTGGGTCATCAGCTAGTCACACTAGTGGCAGGAGGTGAGGGGAAGCAAGTTTCAGAGCCAGGCACTGAGAGGTCTTGAGAAGCTAGATTAACCATCTGAAACGTAATTGCATCTGCAGCTGTAATCCTATTTGCCATGTAGATCTCTGAAAAGTAACGGGCTGTTTGTTTTGTCTTGGGCACGGAAGGCCAGGGGCCAGGGCCTGGGAGGCTGCATTCCTCACCACACCCCACGTGGCTGTCAAAACCCTTGTGTTAAGGGGAGGGGAAGGCTGCCGGGCTCACACAGACTATAGGTGGCCAAGCAGGATTTGAATGTGAACGAGCTGACCCCGGTATCAGAGACTTCTGGGGACTCATGTCGTGGAGCCCCTTGGGAGTGTTGAATGGCCCCCACTGCATAGCTGCAGCCCCCAGAGGGTCAGACCTATGGCCTGGGGTCCTGACCAGGCCACACGGACTTTCTTGACTGCCCGCTCCCACCATGCAGGGTCAATGGGGAGATGGACACCTAGCCCTGACCTCTGCCCCACTTCCATGGATGCCTCACCTCCACCTGAGAACACGCACTGGCCACCAGGGGCAGCATTCACAGTATCAGGGCAGGCTCTCGTCCTGGTCCAGAAAATGCCTTCATACCTTGCAAGCTCCAGCCCTCGGTTTGCTCAGCTGTGAAATGGGTGTCTAGCAGGGTTCGTGCCCTGGGACCCCTCATCTAGGCAGCATCCCCATAAAGGTGAATGAATGAATGAGTGAACGAATAAGACCCTGCCTCCCTCACCCAGCACCTGGGGTGCTGGCCTGTGGCGGCTCCCTCGCCCCTACTCGGTTTTCCTGAAGGACAGGCTGGGTGCCTGGGGACCTCAGAGGCTCCCAGCATGGTTCACTGACTGTGAGCCTGGGCTAAGAGCTGGTTTGGAGCCCGGCGCCTCCATGTATACCCTGTGGGACCCCGGAAGAGACATTTCCTCTCTAAGGTGCCTCATCCAAAGTGGGTACTGATACCCAATCACTTAGGGCGGTTGCCGAGAGGCTTAACAATATGCTTCCATCTGCGGCAGCCAGCATGGTGCCCAGAGACTCCTGCAGGGTGGGATCATGTGAGAATGGGGTGCGGCTGGGGCGGCTGGGGAGGCTGGGGCTCTGGGATCTGGGGCTGGCCATCAGGGAGCCCCAATGTCCCCATTCTGGAGACAATACCTGCCACCTTGGCTGTCATGGGGCCTGGCATACACTAAGTGCTCAACCCCACGGTGAGTGCCAAGGCAGGGAATTTCCGGGGTCCTGGTAACATGAAGCTGCTCAGCTCAGTGACACTGCCCTGAGAGGGCTTGGGGGCTCCCCATCAGAGGGAGCAGGTGGCACGGTGTGGCAGCTCTGCCCTCATCACCCTCCTCCAGGTGGGCAGCAGGGCCGCTGTGGTGGAGACCCCCTCGGGAAGCTGGCAGTGAGACGGTCCAGGCCCAGACCCAGGACAGAACCCAGCCTCTGGAAAAGTGGATCCTGCTGCTGTGCCCTTTCCTCCTGGCCTCCTGAGCCCTAAAGGGCTGAGCTGCTGAACAGCCCTTGCTCCTTCCTGCTCCACTCTGAGCTCTGGCAGTGCCCCCTGCTCTGGCCCACGTCTCTCTTTTGAGGAATCAGCAGGATGCAAATGAGCCATCTCAACCAGGTACACCTCTCGCTCCGGTGTTCTGGCTGATTAAAGCATCTGAAGTGGGATCTTCTCGCCGAGCAGGGCCAGGAGGAAACGGGTCCTGATCCCAGGAGACAGGAGAACGTGCAAGTCGGACGAGAGCTTGCACGGGGCAGTGGGCGGGAATTAATGGAATTATATTGGATCTTAAATCCCGCCGATAGAGTCAGCTGCCATTGCTGTCATTGGCACAGTGTGTCTGCACCCCGGGTTATTAAACAAGTATTTTACTATGACGTCTGATCAAGGACAGGGTCTATCTGGCATGTGTCTTTCTCTGGTCGAAGAAGAATCTTTGCTGGTCAGACTTTTATAAGCTGCAGAGAAATGGGTGCAGATGTTGTGAGGCCCAAGGCTTCCACCGTTCTCCCCAGGGTCCGGGACACAAGCCTGGAGGGCGTAGGGGAGGCCCTGGGTGAGGGACAAGCACGGGAGCCTGCTGTCATGTCCCAGTAGGGAGATGGGTGAGCCAAGCTTTTAGCCTGTCGGGGCACAGGGTCTTCAGTCTTGGGGGATAGAGGGGTTCATTCATGAGCGCTGGAAGCTGCAGGGAGACTGGAGCCCCGGCTGTGTTGGCTGGGCAGGCCACGCTAGACAGGGTACTGGGGCCCAGGGAGAAGTCACCTGGGGCTGTGTCCCCAAGAAGAAAGACACAGAGAAGGAGCCAGCAGCGTGGGGGCCCTAAAGAATCCTCAGCAGGACACAGTGTTCAAAGTGGGCTTCCTGGAGGAGGGTAGCTGTTGCTGAACCCTGAAGCCTGAGCCAGGCAGACAGTCCAAGAAGGAGTCTTTCTGGCCGAGGGCCGGTATGAGCAGAGGCCAGGGGCAGTGAAGGACCAAGCTGCCCAGCTGGGAGCTCCAGGGGTGGTTTGGGGCCAGAGGCAGTTCGGGGCCAGAGGCCTGGTGACACCCCTGGGCTTGAGTGGGACCTCCCTTCCTGACCTCTGAGGTCATTGCCTCTGGCCCACCCAGCCCAGCATGCTTCCTGCCCTCCCCGCCCCCCCCCCCCCAGGATTCGCTGGGCAGCTCTTCCTCTCTAGCCAGGCCATGGCCTTGACCTTCCAGTGTGCCCTTGACCTTGAGGTCCCGCCAGTTTCCAATTCTTCTGTGTCACCTGCAACTCCCAGCACTTCCACCAGAGGGCGGTTTCTGCATTAGGAAAAAGGATGCAGACGAAGGACCAACTCACAGGAAGCAGCTCCAGACCCCAGACACCCAGGAAGGACAGACAGAGGGGATGGGACAGGCCAGTGTGGTTCTGGACCACAGAGGCCCAGCTTCCAGGCCTGGCCCTGCCTCCCACAGGCTGTGTGACCCTGGTAAGTCACCTCACCACTCTGTGCCTCAGTTTACCACTTGTGCCTGCCTGGGAGGGCTGAGGGAGGGCGTGCTAGAATGTGGTGCCTGGGCCTTTGCGGTCCCATGAGGGTGATGGAATGAGTGATCGAGGCTGGGGTCCCCATGGGCTGGAGGGGACAGTGGGTGGTCAGTGATAGCGTTCTTGCTGTCCACGTGGGAGTCCCTGGTTCCGTTCCTGGCCGATGTACCTCATGCACAGCCACCACCCGTCCGTCAGTGGAGTCCTGTGTGTTGCTGAGATGCTGAACAGGTTTCAGCAGAGCTTCCAGACTAAGAGGGACTAGGAAGAAAAGCCTGGTGATCTCCTTCTGAAAATGAGCCAATGAAACCCCATGGATCACTGCAGTGTGATCGACAACAGACAATGAGGACGGTGCAGGACCAGGCAGTGTTTCGTTCCGTTGTGCTTGGGGTCTCCGTGAGTCTGGGTCAACTAGACAGCAGCTAACAGCAACAACGTGGGGGCTGGAGGGGAGTCTGCAGGCCCAGACTAGCCCCTTGGGGGATGGAACACAGAGAGGCTGGCCCAGGCCCCAGGCACATCCTGCCACAGGGCTGGGACCTGTAGCTGTGGGGTGGGTGGGGAGTAACACCTGGCCCTGGCCTCCGAAGGCCACTGCCCATGGCCATGCACTGCCCTACTCTACCAGCCTGGCTGCCCCGAGAGGACACCCCACCATGGTGCAGTCCCACCCGCCGGGAGCCGGCATAGGCCCGCAGCCTGGGGCAGGCTCCCAGTGGGTGATCACAGCATGATGTGGACAGGGAAGTGCATGGCCAGCCGAGCAGTGCCCGTCCATCCGTGGTGGCCGGTACTCTCTAGCTGACAGCCGTCCAGCCCCGCCCCCTACAAACCCTCCCCTTCCTCTCATTCCCAGGGGACTTGGGCCCCCTGGGGCGGGGTCACATTAGATCAGCCAAATGACCCCCCATGATGTCCTTGTCTCCAGCTGCCTGGTGCAGGCTGGGTGAGGGTCAGGGGGTAAAGCAGACATAATGGGGGCCTCACGGGGTGGAGCACAGGGAAGATATCACACAGCTGTGCTCAGAGCAACGCCAGCCCGGCAGGGCTCATCAGGGCAGCCCTCTGTGTTCTGCTCATTTCTGTCCTTCAAGCATCGCTGCCCTGAAGCCTCCTCATTGCCCAGGGAAATTCACGCCCTCCTTTCCTGCTCCTCTGAGCTACTTCACACGCACCTCACCCCTGGCCCCCAGATTCACACAGCATACAATTAAAATGAACCATTTCAAGATGTACAATTCAGTGTCACTGAGTACCTTCACAATGTTATGTAACCACCACCTCTATCCAGTTCCAGAACATCCTGATCACCCCCAAAAGAGACCCGTACCCATTAGCAATCACTCCCCCCACCCCTTGAATCTGACAAACACTAATCTGCCTTCTGTCTCTGTGGATTTACCTATTTCTGGGTATTTTGTATGAATGGAATCAGACAATGCCTCAGTCATCCAGTGCTGCTGGAACAGAAATACCCAAGTGGATGGCTTTAACAAACGCAAGTTTATTCTCTCACAGTCTAGGAGTTTACAAGTCCAAATTCAGGGTGCCAGCTCCAGGGGAAGGCTTGCTCTCTCTGTGAGCCCAGGGGGAAGGTCCTTGTCATCAGTCTTCCCCAGCTGAGGAGCTTCTCAGCCCAGGGACCCCAGGTCCAAAGGACACATATTCTCCTGGCTCTTGATTCTTATGGTATGATGTCCCCATCTCTCTCTGCTTGCTTCTCTCTTTTATGTCTCAGAAGAGATTGACTTAAGACACAACCTAATCTTGTAGATTGAGTCCGGCCTCATTAACATAACTGCCTCTAATTCCCCCTCATTAACATCAGAGAGGTAGGGTTTACAACACCTAGGAAAATCACATCAGAAGATAAAATGGTGGACAATCACACAATACTGGGAATCTTGGCCCAGCCAAACTGATACACATATTTTTGGGGGACACAATTCAATCCATGACAGACAATATGTGAACTTTTGTGTTTAGCTTCTTTTACTCACTCATCATGATCTCAAGGTCCATCTACCTTGTCACAGAAGTCAGAGCTTCCTTCCTTTTCATGGCCAAATAATACTCCATTGTGTGGATGGATGGCATTTCGTTTGGCCGTTCATCTGTTCATATTGTTTATCCATCATCTGTCGATGGACATTTGGGTTGTTTCCACCTTTCGGCTGTTGTGAATAGTGCTGCGGTGAACATCGGCGTACACATATGTTTGAGTCCCGGCTCTCCATTCTTTGGGTGTATACCTAGGAGCAGAATTGTTGGGTCACATGGTCATTCTACATTTGACTTTTTGAGAAGCGGTTCCAATTTCTCCACATCCTTCCCAACACTTGTTATCTTCCCTTTGTTGGTTTTGGTCTTTTGGTGGTTGTTGTTAATAACATCCTAGGGGGTGTGAAGTGGTACCTCATTGTCCGTTACTCCTTTTTATGGCTGAATAATGCCCCACACTCTTCTTGGTCCAGCCCAGAAGCTCAGCTGAGCTCCTCCTGGGCACCAGGCAAAGGGGCTGCAGACCAGGAGCCACAGTCCCTGCCCATGAGGAGCTCACAGTCAGGAGGAAGAGACCCTGAAGCTGTCAGCCCCGAGGGACACGGTGTCATTAGAAGCAATGGGGCAGTAGACTGGCAGGGTGAGTGGGTGCCGTAGGGGGAGAGCTTCCAGAGCCGGTGAAGGGCCAGGCAAGTGGGCCAGCAGAGCTGGTGTGCAATATGAAGAGTGTCCAGCAGGGAGCACCCCAGGGCAATGGTGGATGCATAAAGTTGTCCTGGATTGTGGCCGGGAGTGGGCTGCTGGGGCAAGGGGAGTGCAAGACACACACACACACACACACACACATACACACACACACACACGCACGCACAGGACCACCAAACACACTCATACACACCCTCATTCATGCACGCTCACACACACACACAGGTACTTGCTCCATTTACACGCCCTTTCCCCCCAGGAGCAGGGACAGTGCTGTCATCATGGCCCACTCACTCAGCAATCTGTGAACCACCAAAGTTGCCAGCCCTGGGTCGTGCCAATGGTTACCAAAAGGTTGGAGGTTCTAGCCCATGCAGAGGTGCCTTGGAAGAAAGGTCTGGTGATCTACTTCCAAAGTATCACCCACTGAAAACCTCATGGAGTATAGTTCTACTCTGACACACATGGGGTGGCAGTTGGAATGGACTCTGTGTGAAGTGGTTACGAAGTGCCAGATTTCCTGCTAAGAGGCTTTGGAGATACCAAGATAAGCAAAGAATGTGAAACCTTCCCCTCAAAAAAAAACTAAAAGTCTAGCAGGAAATGACAGAAAAGTGAGAGTCACACAAACCACCATCATAGGTTCTGGGAAGGTCCCAGGGGCCAGAGGAAGCAAAGCAAGCACATCACGGAGGGCTTCCCGGAGGCAGTGCCCTGGGCTGAGGGCCGAGGGGTGAGGAGGGATCCCTGGGCTGGTGGGAACAGCTGGGGAGCACTACTGACCGAGAATTAGGTACCTGCAAGGGCCCTGGGTGGGATGCTCAGGCGGAAAGGAGAGCCTTGTGGCTGGCCTGGGGGGACCTGGGCTGAGGGCAGTGGCCGGGCAGGCAGGGCCTGAGGCCTGGGGATGGAGCTGGGTCATTGGCCTGGGAGCCGTAAGGGTGGGGTGGGCTGTCCTGCTGCAGCCGGCCAGGGCGAGTGCTCAGCCTTGGGGCTGCCTGCATTCAGGCCACTGGGCCTGCTCTCTTGGTCACAGGCCTGGTTGCGGGTTGACTGTCCCATCTCCAGGGGCCAGCCCTGGGTCCCAAGGGGTCATGAAGAAGGGAGTCATTAGTGGTTTGACCTCAAGGGGTGACCTGGGGACCCAGGCCTGGACACAGCCATTTGGCCGGGCTGCCCTGGGTCCCCACCCCACACGCCTAGGGCATGGTTGGCGGTAAGGAACAGGACAGCCGCTGCCAGAGCCACTCTGCAAATGGCCTGTCCTGCTCCCTCGGCAGGGGGTGTTGACTAGGGAGACCATCCCATTCCACCCGACACAGCAGGGACCAGAGACTGTGCTGGGGTACAGGGGTGGCGGGCAGACAGCACACAAACAAGACTACCCCAGACCAGGGTGGGCACTCATTTGAGGAAGGCCAGGGGCACACACAGGAAGCCACTGGAGCTGAGACCCAGGTGAGGTGGCCTGGAAGGACCAGGAGGAAGAGCCGTCAGTCAGTATGTGCAAAGGCCCTGCAGTAGGCTCTGCGGTGGGAAGGAGCCAGCGTCCTACCAGCACAGCCCGAAGGCGAGGGTGCAGGAGCGGGCGGGCAATGCGCCTCCCCCAACCGGGGGAGCGTCCAGAGTCCTTGCCGCTTTAGGGCTGAAAGGAGCCAGCTTGACTCCAGCAGGAGGCGCCTCCTTGGCAATCCAGTGCCCAAAGTCACAGAGCCTGGGTGGGAGTTCACCCGAGGACACGGCCGGGCCTCTGAGGGCCAGCTTCCTGTGTAGCTAGGGAGGAGGGAAGCTCTGGCCCAGGGCCATCATCCCCTCCAGCGAGCGCATTGTCTGCCTAGAGCCTGAGCGGAAGTGGCCCCTACCAGGCCAGGGGGCCTGCTGGGACTGGGATGGTGAACCCCACGGGTGGCCGGCGATAGCTGCCACATCTGCACCGAAGTGGGCCTGGTGCCTGGAGCCCCAGAACTGTGGGTCTGGAGAGCCACCGAGGGGGCTGTGGAGGGGTGTTTAACCCATGGAGGCTGAGCACTCCAGCCTGCCCTCCTCCCGGCCGGGACCCCACCCTGTCCTTCTGTCCCAGGATCCTGCTCTGGGACCCTTAGGACTGGGCGGTCCAGAGGGGAGGTAGACACGCCCCAGTCACCCACCTCTCGGCCAAGACAGAGGGGAGAAGCCGGATATCCCATTTACAGCGAAACGACTCCTGACAGGCCCCTACTTCTCCAAGAGAGATTCCCCCAGCTCTTTCCTGGGTTCCCAGAAAGGCCAAAGCAGCCAGAGGCTAGGCTGTTGCCCACGGAGTTCAGGCCCCAGGCCCTGACCACAGGCGCAGGGATGGGCAGTGGTGGGAGTGTAGCAGGATGAGGTGCAGAGATCAGACCTGGGGACCATGAGCGTCCCTGGCCCCCACGGTGCCCGCCCTGGGCTGGGGACCACTGAGGCAGAGACCACCCTGGCCCAGCCTCGCTGGGGTCACAGGCCCTCTGGAGCAGCACTTGAGGAAAGAAGGCGAAATCTCAGCACAAGGCAGCAGGCTTCACTCGTTTGTAGCCGAATGTGTATAGATGCCTCCAGCTCCAGCAGACACGTTGCTATGGATCAAACAGTGTGCCCCAAAATACGTGTGGAAATCCTAACTCCTGTAGCTGTAAATGGGGCCCCTGGTGGTGGAAATGGTTAATGTGCTCAACTGCTGACCGAAAGGTTGGAGGTTCGAGTCCACCCAGAGGTGCCTCAGAAGAAAGGCCTGGCAATCTTCTGAATAATCAGCCATTGCAAACCCTATGCAGCACAGTGCTACTCTGACACACGTGGAGTCTCCATGAGTCGGACTGGACTCAACAGTACTGGTTTGGTACCTGTAAATATGGCACCGTTTGGAAATAAGGGGTTTCTTTGGTTACGTTAATGAGGCAACGCCAGAGCAGGGTGGGTCCTACGCCTAATCACTTCTGAGTTATCAAACGACCAGAAGAGACGCAGAGACACACACAGGGAAAGAGATGCCAACTCCAAGGAACTCCTGGGGCCACCGACAAAGGACCCTCCCCTGGAGCCATGACCTGAATTCAGCCTCCCGAACTGTGAGAAAATAAAAGTCTGTTCTTTCCAGCCACCCACTAGTGGTATTTTTTGTTACGGCAGCACTGGAAAACTAAGAGCCACGTGGGGTAAACAGTCAGCTCAGGTCTCCCTTCCTCCCTCATGGCCCCTGGCCTCTGCAGTATCACTGGCCGGGGTGCAGCCACTGACCTCACGGTGCCTGGCTCTTAGGGACTCAGAAAATGCAGGCCTGGTCCCGGGGCCACTCCAGGGCCCTGCGCCTCCTCGTCCCACTCCTTGCTGGGGCCCACGGACCTTTGCAACCACCTGTTGGTGGTCACAGGCCAGCCATGCCCGGCCCTCAGAGCCCCCTGTATCCTGTCCCGGGTCTGAGACCCCTCTCGGGCCCAGCCCCATCCCCCAGAGGGCTGCAGCAGATCAGGGTCCCCAGCTCATCGTCTACTCCCCAGAGCCACTGTTTGGGACCCATCCCCATGCCAGCCAGTCCTCTGGCTTCTAGAAGTTTCTTTCCTTGCTTTTCTTTCAAATAGCGTCTCAACCATGCTTTCAAAAGTCTATTTTGAACCTCAGAACATGGCGAGAGTCCCAGTTATCCATCCCTGAGGCTGGAGGTCCGCTGTCTCCCAGCCCGAGCTTTCTGGAGGCGAGAGGCGAGGAGGGCCATGCCGAGCTGATGGACAAGTCCTGGAGTAACTTGCCAAGGTTCCATTAAGTGATCAAATCCGTGTGGAGAACCGAGTGCTCACATACCCCCTCCCCTGCCCACAACCCTGTGTGGCTCCCCACGGCCTACAAAGCCTTGCTCTTCAGCACAGCACCCCTGACCCTCTGGGGTTTATGTCCCCTCCACCCTCCTCCACAGCCTCTGCTCACGTGCCCTCTGCCTGGGGAGCCCAAGTTCACAGGCCTGGTTCAAAAGACCTTCTCAGAACCCACCGGGCCTGGACCTTTCCCTCCCATCTCCCCTCTGCACAGAGCTTTCCTCCCCAGCTGCTCACCTACATGCCTGCCCTGGATAAGCCTGCTCGGCAGCCAGGTCTCACCTTTGAGGCCTCTTTCTGTAGGTGCCTTTCCTGACAGGCCCCCCACCCCCCGCCCCCAGGACTTGCCACCATTACCCCTCTCCCCAGCTAGACTGTGAGCTCCTTGGGGGCAGAGGCCTGGGTGCCATCTGAGGGAGATTGTCTATGCCCCTCCCTGGCAGCTAAAATGAGAGGGAACAGCTCATCAGTGAGATGGGGGTCCATGTGCACATGTGTCCTGCGTGCCGGGGCCAGGTGAAGGAGGAGACAAGGAGAGACTCCCAACAGACGCAGCCATGGCAGGCACTATGCAGACAGGCACCATGCAGCCTGTCTGAGGTTCTTCCCCATGTGGTTCCTTTTCCTCCTCACGGCCACACAGAGGGCTGTGACCACCAGGGACAGGTGCTCAGGGGACCAGGCAGCCTGGACGCTGGGCTGAGTTGGGGAGCGGGGATTTGAAACTCAAGCCTCAGCCTGTGGCTGCCTGCCATCTTGAAGTCAATGTGGAAACTCATTTTGTCGTTAGCTGACTTCCTGGTTTTCTGCCTTTCGGCCAGGGTGGACACTTGCTGCTTGCAGATTTCATTAGAATCCTTTTCAGCTGCCGGTTCATGGCAGATGACCCCCTCCTCCCCCATGTATTTATCAGATTTGTGTGTGTGTGGTAGATACATAGGTGAGGTTCCTGCTGGCACAGATCATTTGCACTCGGCTGCTAACCTAAAGGCTGGCAGATTGAACCCACGCAGCCGTACCATGGAAGTAAAGGCCTGGCAATCTGCTTCTGTAAAGGCTACAGCCAAGCAAACCCTATGGAGCAGTTCCACTCTGTAACACACGGGGTCGCCATGAGTCAGAACTGACTTCATAGCTACTGTGATAGACTGAATTGTGATCCCCCAAAATATGTATTGTAAATCCTAACCCCCATACCTGTGGTTATAATCCCATTTGGGAATGAGGGTTTTTTTTTTGTTATGTTAATAAGGCCATATTAGCGTACGGTGTGTTTCAACCCAATCACCTTGGAGATATAAAAAGAGCAGATTTAGGCACAAGCAATCAAGATGAGACGGGGGAAGACGCATGCCACGCCACCTGAAGATCACCAAGGAACTGAGAAACAGCAGCTGAGAAGAGACAAGGGGCTTCCCCTAGACGTGACAAAGAGAGAGCCTTCCCCTGCATTCAGACCTCCAGCCTCCGGAACTGTAAGAAAATAAATTTCTGTTTGTGAAAGCCACCCTCTTGTGGTATTTCTGTTATAGCGGCACTCGATAACCAAGACAGCAGCTAACGACGACCCAAACGTACAGGTAACAAACCATTTGCTGTTTCAGCCATTTTCACACGTACAGTTTAGTGATGTTGTGTTCATCCTGTTGTTCAACCGTCACCATTGACCATTCTCAAACTTTTCCATCACTTCTATCAAAAGCAGTTTAGTGTCCCCTACGCATCGTGCTGATGACCCACTTTCATGCCCTCTCTCCAGCTCCCTGATCCCCACACCCCAACCCCACCACTCCTGGGCCTGAGCAAGAAAATCCAGCACTCAGTAAATAATTATTAGACCCCCATGTGCCAGGCTGGGCACTGGGAAGCAGGAGGTCGGTGGGCAAGCCCCTGGCTCCCATGGGCTCATGGGCTGGGGGGTGGCACATTCATTCTTGCTGCTTACCTCCCGGGCACATGGCCAGATTCACTTCCTGGTTCCTAGGCTGGGCAGAGCCATGTGACCAGCCCAGGCCAATGAGCTGGGAACAGCAGGGCCATGTGACTCTCTTAGTCCAGAGTATTTAAATGCTGGTGCAAGACTTTCCAGAGCGTCCTTCTCTCTGCCATGGGTGCTTCGCCAGCTGCATCCTGGAGTAAGGATGCCCAGAGCAGGGCCCCTCCCCACCCGGGGAGGAGGGAAATACACCTTTGCTAATGTGGGGCCTGTGAGGTGGGCTGTTTGTTCATCAGTGCACCCACTGCATACCGGCTGATAGAGTGGAACAGGGCATGCAGATGGGAAACCCACACACAGGATCAGAGAGCATACCTGCATGGTCAGGGGAGGCTCTTATGCAGAGGGGACTTTTGAATGGGGACTTGAATGACAATGACCGAGAGGTGTCCAGGCATGGTAGCAGAAAGAAGGCCCAGAGGAGGGACCAGGCAAGATGTGCCTGGAAGGGTGTGGCAGGCATGGAGGACGCTGGAGAGAGGCTGGATCAAGGTCATGGAGGGAGACATACTGTAGGGCCCTTCGGTGGTTAAGGTCGTGTGTCAGCTTGGCTGGGCCATGTTTCTCAGTTGTTTGGGAGTTGTGTAATGATGTAATCACCTCCATGATGAGATCTGATATAATGTAATCATCTCCATAATAAGATCGGCTATGAGCAGCCAAACAATTGAAAGGGAGTTTGCTTAGGGGTGTGGCCTGCATTCAATATATAATGGACTTTCTGGCAAAGCTCGTTGGCTTTTGCTCACTCTGGATCCTGCATCAGCTCATCATCCTCTGACCTCCAGTTCTTGGAACTTGAGACAGCAGCCTGCCATCCTACCTGCTGATCTTGGATTTGTCAACCTCTGCAGCCTGTGAGCCAGCAGCCTGTCATCTGATCTGCCAGTCTTGAGTTCCTCAGCCCCTGCAACTATGTGAGCCAGGAGAAGCCTCCAGTCTGATGCCTGACCCATGGACTTGGGAATTTCCAGCTTCTACAACTGCGTGAGCCTTTTCCTTGATATAAATCTCTCTCTCTGTCTCCATGTATACACACACACACACACACACACACAGAGGCACACACACATGCTTCACGGGTTTTATTTCTCTAGAGAACCCAACCTAAAACATTTAGTCCTGAGAGTGGTTCTAGACAAACAAAATTGTAAGGATGAGTTGTCTAAATTAGTTCTCAAGTCTGGTTTGTCTTAAAGATGTTGATGATTCTGCTTCCAGGAGTAAAGAGGGCACTGTGAATCCGTGGAGTAAGGTGGCAATACAAATATGCAAGCTATCACTACCAATAGATCAAGTATTGGTGAGAGGTGAGGCTCTGGGTGATCGCATGTTTAATACTTTTCTACAGTTTTGTCAGAATGAGAAATATAAGGAAGCTGGTTGGTTGGTCCTACTTTCACTAGACAAAGTGGTGAAGAAAGATATGAGCTCAAAGCTTCAGCATCAAAGCTCAAATACCAGATAAATGACCTCAAATTTACCACTTATGCCCTGAAAGAAATCCTTATTTCTTGTAGTAATAGAGTTAATAGTGCCAAAAACCAAACACAAGGTCTTATCGTAAGAGTGGCTAAATTACACCCTCAAATGAATTCCCAACTTTGAATGGTGGCTGAAGTTAAAGTGAGGGCATTGACTGGGAAGAAATGGGATCCCTACACTTGGAATGAAGACATATGCACAGGTAACTAGGAAACTGGTGTCAATGAGCCCATAAATTCTGTTGAATCCCTCCTGCCAACAAAACCATTAGCCCCTCCACCCCCATTTGATGAGATTAACCCAGCTGTGTCTAAACAGCCTTTGTCTGAGATATCACCTGGGGTGATATCTGCGTCATTGCCTGGGGCATTGCCTGGGGCAGACGCCTAACAAGACATTGCTGAATGGTCTCAAAACACATCCCCACCCCTCGTTTTTGCTTCTAGACTTATAACTAGATTTAAGTTTCAGCGAGCTACAAAAAGTGAAGCACCAAGTGTGATGCAGGAGAAAGTACACTACACTCCAAAAGAACTGCATGACTTTTCTGATATGTTCAAACAGAAACCTGGGTAATATGTGTGGGAATGGCTATTAACAGTGTGGAATAATAGTGCAAGGACCATAAAGTTGGATCAGTCTGAGTTTATTGATATGGGCTCACGAAGCACAGATTCTTCATTCAATGTTTCAGGGCAAGAGGTTAGGAAAGGATCTAATCATTAATTTGGTTGATTCCCTGAAGCATGGATTACAAGGTACCCCGCTGATACTCGTTGCCCGTCAAGTCGATTTCAACTCATCAAGACCCTATAGGACAGAGTAGAACTGCCCCATAGAGTTTCTAAGGAACACCTGGTGGATTCAAACTGCTGACCTTTTGGTTAGCATCCGAAGTATTTAACCACTACGCCACCAGGGTTTCCAGGATTACAAGTAGCCTCCACTAAATCAAGCTGAAGTACCAGACCTGCCTTAATACACTGTAGAAGAAGGTATCCAACAGCTTATTAGCATGTTGGAGTGGATTCATCAGGTTAGACCCACAGACCCACACAAGAAGTGCCCAGAGGACACACCTTTTACCACAATGGTGAGGAACAAATTGGTGAAGGGAGCTCAGCATCCTTGACAACTGCTGTGATTGCTATTTTACGTCAGTCAGATCTGACGGTGGGAACTGCCCTAACTGAATTAAGACGCCTAACGACAATGGGGAGCCCTGGTAGTGTAGTGGAAGAGCTTGGCTGCTGACCAAAAGTTCGGCAGTTTGAATCTACCAGTGTCAGTGGTAGATAGCAATGCTCTTTGGAGTCTTCAGCAGGCCTCTATTGATGAATCAAAGCAACGACCCTTAGGATTTTGGAGCAAAGCCCTGCCATCCTCTACAAATAACTACTCTCCTTTTGAGAAACAGCTTTTGGCTTGTTACTGGGCCTTAGCAGAGACTGAACACTTAACCATGAGACACAAAGTCACCATGCGTCCTGAGTTGCCCATTATGAACTGGGTGTTGTCTGACCCACAGAGCCATAAAATCGAACGTGCACAGCAGCACTCCATCATTAAATGGAAGTGATATATAAGAGATAGGGCACAAGCAGAACATGAAGGCACAAGTAAGTTGCATGATGAAGTGGCCCAAATGCCCTTGGTTTCCATTCCTGTCACATTACTTGCCCTCTCCCAGTCTACACCTATGGCCTCATGGGGAGTTCCTTATGATCAGCTGACTGAGGAAGAGAAAACTCGTGCCTGATTACAGATGGTTCTGTGTGATATGCAGGCACCACTCAAAAGTGGACAGCGGCAGCAGTACAGCCCCTTTCTGGGACCTCCCTGAAGGACAGTGGTGAAGGGAAATCTTCCCAATGGGCAGAACTTCGAGCAGTGCACTTAGCTGTTCACTTTGCTTGGAAGGAGGAATGGTCAGATATGTGATTGTATACTGATTCATGGCCTGTGACCAATGGTTCGGCTGGACAGTCAGGGACTTGGAAGCAACATAATTGGAAAATTTATGACAAGGAGGTATGGGGAAGAGGTATGTGGATAGACCTCTCTGAATGGGCCAAAGAAGTGAAGATATTTCTGTCTTGTGTGAATACTCACCAAAGGGTGACCTCAGCAGACGAGGGCTTTAATAATCAAGTGGATGGGATGATGCATTCGATGATGCATTCTGCGGAAACCAGTCATTCTCTTCCACAGCCACTCCTGTCATTGCCCAATGGGCCCATGAACAAAGTGGCCATGGTGGCAAGGATGAGGGTTATGCATGGGCTTAGCAACATGGACTTCCACTCACCAATGCTGACTTGGCTACAGCCACTGATGAGTGCCCAATCTGCCAGCAGCGGAGACCAACACTGAGTCCCTGATATGGCACCATTCCTTCAGATGATCAGCCAGCAACCTGGTGGCAGACTGATTATATTGGACCACTTCCATCATGGAAAGGGCAGCATTTTTTTCTTACTGGAATAGACACTTACTCTGAATGTGGATTTGCCTTCCCTGCATGCAATACTTCTGCCAAAACTACCATCCGTGGACTTACAGAATGCCTTATCCACCATCATGATATCCCCACAGCATCACCTTGGATCAAGGGACTTACTTCACAGCAAATGAAGTGTGGCAGTGGGCCCATGCTCATGGAATTCACTGGTCTTACAGTGTTCCCCATCATCCTGAAGCAGCTGGCTTGATAGAACGATGGAATGGCCTTCTAAACACACAATTACAATGCCAGCTAGGTGGCATTGGGACAATGTTCTCCAGGAGGCTGTATATGCCCTAAATCAGCATCCAATATATGGTGCTGTTTCTCCCATGGCCAGGATTCATGGGTTCAGGAATAAAGTGGTGGAAATGGGAGTGGCACCACTCACTATTACCTCTAGTGACCCACTCACGAAATTTTTGGTTCCTGTCCCCACAACCCTATGCTCTGCAGGTCTAGAGATCTTAGTTCCAAGTGGAGGAATGTTCCCACCAGGAGACATAACACTGATTTTATTGAACTAGAAGTTAAGAATGCCACCTGGCCACTTTAGGCTCCTTATGCCTCTGGATCAACAGGCAAAGGAAGGAGTTACTGCATTGGCTGGTGTCACTGATCCTGATTACCAAGAGGAAAACAGACTGATATTACATAATGGAGGTAAAGAAGTGTATGTCTGGAATATAGGAGATACCTTAAGATGTCTCTTAGTATTACCATGCCCTGTGATTAAAGTCAATAGAAAACTACAATAACCCATTTCTGACATAACTACTAATGGCCCAGACCCTCAGGAATGAAGGTTTGGGTCACCCTACCAAGCAAAGAACCATGAATAGCTGCGGTGCTTGCTGAGGGTAAAGGGAATATGGAATGGGTGGTGGAAGAAGGTAGTTCTAAATACCAGCTACGACCACACGAGCAGTTGCAGAAACAAGGACTGTAATAGTTATGAGTATTTCTTTCTTACCTAGAGTTGTTATATTGAAGGATTCTAAGGGCAAAATTTTGAAAGACGCAAGAAACTTCAAAACAAGATGGAAGGAATACACAGAATTGCTGTACCAAAAAAAAAAAAAAAAAAAAATGGTCGATGTTCAACCATTTCAGGAGGTAGCATATGATCAAGAAACAATGGTACTGAAGGAAGAAGTCCAAGCTGCACTCAAGACATTAGTGAAAAACAAGGCTCCAGCAATTGACAGAATGCCAATTCACACATTTCAAAAAACAGATGCAGTGCTGGAGGTGCTCACTCATCTATGCGAAGAAATTTGGAGGACAGCTGCCTGGCCAACCAACTGGAAGAATCCATATTTGTGCCCATTCCAATGAAAGATGATGCAACAGAATGCAGAAATTATCAAACAATATTAATAATATCATACACAAGTAAAATTTTGCTGAAGCTCCTTCAAAAGTGGTTGCAGCAGGACATTGACAGGGACCTGCCAGAAATTCAAGCCAGATTCAGAAGAGGATGTGGAAGTAGAGATATCATTGCTGATGTCAAATGGATGTTGGCTGAAAGCAGAGAATACCAGAAAGATGTTTAGCTGTGTTTTATTGACTATGCAAAGGGGTTCGACTGTGTGGATAATAACAAATTATGGATAACATTGCAAAGAATGGGAATTCCAGAACACTTAATTGTGCTTGTGAGGAAACTTTACATAGATAAAGAGGTAGTCGTTTGAACAGAACGAGTGGATACTTCGTGGTTTAAAATCAGGAAAGGTGTGTGTCAGGGTTGTATCATTTCACCATACTTATTCAATCTGTATACTGAGCAAATAATCCGAGAAGTTGGACTATATGAAGAAGAATGGGGCATCAGGATTGGAGGAAGACTCAATAACAACCTGCAATATACAGATGATGCAATCTTGCTTGCTGAAAGTAAAGAGGATTTAGCACTTACTGATGAAGATCAAAGACCACAGCCTTCAGCATGGATTGCAGCTGAACATAAAGAAAACGGAAATCCTCACAACTGGACTAATAAGCAACACCATGATAAATGGAGAAAAGATTGAAGTTGTCAAGGATTTCATCTTACTTGGATCTACGATCAACACCAATGGAAACAGCAGCCAAGAAATCACATGAGTTATTGCATTTGGGCAAATCTGCAAAAGACTTATTTAAAGTGTTAAAAAGCAAAGATGTCACTTTGAGGACTAAGGTGTGCCTGACACAAGCTATGGTATTCTCAATCGCCGCATATACATGCAAAAGCTGGACGATGAATAAGGAAGACCGAAGAAGAATTGAATTGTGGTGTCAGCGAAGAATATTGAATATACCATGGACTGCCAGAAGAACGAATAAATCTGTGTTTGAAGAAGTACAGCCAGAATGCTCCTTAGAAGCAAAGATGGAGAGACTTAGTCACACATACTTTGGACTTGCTATCAGGAAGGACCAGTCCCCAGAGAAGAACATCATGTTTGGTAAAGTAGAGGGTCAGAGAAAAAGTGGAAGACCTTCAATGAGACAAATTGATACAGTAGCTGCAACAATGGGCTCAAGCATAAGGATTGTGAGAATGAAGCAGGAACATGCAATGTTTTGTTCTGTTGTACGTAGGATCATTATGAGTCGGAACCAACTCCACAGCACCTACAACAACAATATGTGTGTCAAATATTTTTGTTTTCCTCACTTATAAAATATAAATTGTAAACAGGGCTAGTGTGTTTTCAGTTGTACACGTGTTAGTTGTATCATGTTAGGCACAAGTATGACTTTATAATTGTCTTTATCTAGAGATTATGTACGGTTTAAGGAGATGTGTACAGGTGCCAAATTGACAAAGGTGGACTGTGATGGTTAAGGCTGTGTGTCAACTTGACTGGGCCATGATTCTCAGTGGTTTGGCAGTTATGTAATGATGTAATCACCTCCATGATGAGATATGCTATGAGAAGTCAGTCAGTTGAAAAGGAGTTTCCTTGACGGTGTGTCTTGCATCCAATATATATGGACATTCTGGCAAAGCTCACTGGCTTTTGCTTGCTCTGGATCCTGCATCCAGCTCATCATCATCTGACCTCCAGTTCTTGGGACTTGAGCCAGCAGCCTGATGTGTTACATGCCGATCTTGGGTTCATCAGCTCCTGCAGGTATGTGAGTCAGGAGACGCCTCAAACCTAATGCCTGACTCATGGACTTGGGACTTTCCAGCTTCTACAACTCTGTGAGCCATTTCCTTGACATAAATCTCTCTCTCTCTCTCTCTCTCTCTATATATATATATATGCTTCACTGATTTTGCTTCTCTAGAGAACTTTGCCTAAGACAGGCCCCATGAGCTGAGCAGGAAGTGCAGATTTGATTCTCCAGGTAGTGAGAAGGCCCTGGAGGGTTTTAAGCCAGACTCTGATGTGTTCAGACTCATCTTGGCTGCCTGAAGTGGGCAGAGGCAGTTAGGGCAAGAGAGGAAGCCCAGCCCAGCAGGGGTGTTATGGATTCAATTGTGTCCTCCAAAAGAGATATGTGGAAGTCCTAACTCTGGTACCTGTGAACATGACCTTGTTTGGAAATAGGATCTTTAAAGATGTTGTCAGTTGGGTTAACATGAAGTCATGCTGGAGTAGGGCAGGTCCTAATCTCGTCTGAGTGGTGTCCTTCTAAGAGAGAAGGGCAACAGAGAGACAGATGGAAGATGGTCATGTGATGATAGAGTTATGCTATAAGCCGAAGAACGCCGGAGGGCACCAGGAGCCGGAAGAGATAAGAAAGCAACCTCCCCTAAAGACTTCAGAGAGAGCATGGCCCTGCCAACACCCTGAATTCATATTTCTCACCTCCAGGGTTGTGAAAAAATACATTTATGTTTTTATAAGCCACCCAATTTGCTGTACTTTGTTATGGCAGCTGTAGGAGACTAAGAAGGAGCCCTGGTGGTGGAGCGGTTAAGTGCTCTGCTGCTAACTGAAAGGTTGGCTGTTCCAACCCGCCAGCGGATCCATGGGAGAAAGACCTGGTGATCTACCTCTGTAAAGATCATAGTCTATAGGGCAATTCTACTCTGTTATATAGGGTCACTCTGAGTCGGAATCAACTCGACGGCTCATAGCAACAGGAGATTGAGACAAGGGAATTCCACAGTCACCTGAGCAAGAAGTGGAGGTGGCTTGGATCAGGTTGATGGCCATGGAGAAGGAGAAAAGGGGACAGATGTGGAGTGCTGACAGGACTTGAAGAATGGGGTGATTATGGAGATGGTTGTTGTTGTTGTTAGGTGCCATCAAGTCGGTTCTGACTCATAGCCACCCTATGTACTACAGAATGAAACACTGCCCAGTCCTGTGCCATGCCCACAATCATTGTTATGCTTGAGCCTATAGTTGCAGACACTGTGTCACTCCATCTTGTTGAGGGTCTTCCTCTTTTTCACTGACCCTGTACTTTACCAAGCATGATGTCTTTCTCCAGGGACTGATCCCTCCTGACAACGTGTCCAAAGTACGTAAGATGTAGTCTTGCCATCCTTGCTTCTAAGCAGCATTCTGGTTGTACTTCTTCTGAGACAGATTTGTTTGTTCTTTTGGCAGTCCATGGGATATTCAGTATTCTTTCCCAACACCATAATTCAAAGGCATCAATTCTTCTTCAGTCTTCCTTGCTGATTGTCCAGCTATCCCATACATATGATGCCATTGAATATACCATGGCTTGGGTCAGGCGCACCTTAGTCTTCAAGGTGACATCTTTGCTTTTCAACTCTTTAAAGAGGTTTTATGCAGCAGATTTGCCCAATACAATATGTCTTGATTCTCAACTGCTGTTTCCATGGGTGTTGATTGTGGATCCAAGTAAAATGAAATTCTTGACAACTTCAATATTTTCTCTATTTATCGTGATGTTGCTTATTGGTCCAGTTGTGAGGAATTTTGTTTTCTTTATGTTGAGGTGTAATCCATACTGAAGGCTGCGGTCTTTGATCTTCTTTAGAAAGTGCTTCAAGTCCTCTTCGCTTTCAGCAAGCAAGGTTGCATCATCTGCATATCGCAGGTTGTTAAGGAGTTTTCCTGCAATTCTGATGCCCCATTCTTCTTCATATAGTCCAGCTTCTCAGATTATTTGCTCAGCATACAGATTGGATAGGTATGCTGAAAGGATACAACCCTAAAACACACTTTTCCTGACTTTAAACCACATAGTATCCCCTTGTTCTGTTCGAACAACTACCTCTTGATCTATGTACAGTTTCTTTATGAGCACAATGAAGTGTTCTGGAATTCCCATTCTTCGCAATGTTATCCATAATTTCTCACGATCCACACAGTCAAATGCCTTTGCATAGTCAATAAAACACAGGTAAGCATCTTTCTGGTGTTCTCTGCTTTCAGCCAGGATCCACCTGGCATCAACAATAATATCCCTGGTTCCACATCCTCTTCTGAATCCGGCCTGAATTTCTGGCAGTTCCCTGTCAATATACTGCTGCAGCCACTTTTGAATGATATTCAGCAAAATTTTACTTGTGAGTGATATTAATGATATTGTTCGATAATTTCCACATTTGGTTGGATCACCTTTCTTGGGAATAAGCATAAATATGGATCTCTTCCAGGCGGTTGGCCAGGTAGCTGTCTTCAAAATTTCTTGGCATGGATGAGTGAGCCCTTCCAGCCCTGCATTCATTTGTTGAAACATCTCAGTTGATGTTTCATCAGTTCCTGGAGCCTTGTTTTTCGCCAATGCCTTCAGTGCAGCTTGGACTTCTTTCTTCAGTACCATCGGTTCCTGATCATATGCTACCTCCTGAAATGATTGAACGTCGACCAGTTCTTTTTGGTATAGTGACTCTGTGTATTCCGTCCATCTTCTTTTGATGTTTCCTGCATTGTTTAATATTTTCCCCATAGAATCCTTCACTACTGTAACTCGAGGTTTGAATTTTTTCTTCAATTCTTTCAGCTTGAGAAATGCTGATGGTGTTCTTCCCTTTTGGTTTTCTATCTCCAGCTCTTTGCACAGGTTATTACAATACTTTACTTTGTCTTTTTGAGCTACCCTTTAAAATCTTCTGTTCAGAGTTTTTACTTCATTTCTTCTGTTCGTTTTAGCTACTCGACATTCAAGAGCAAGTTTCAGAGTCTCTTCCGACATCCATTTTGGTCTTTTCTTTCTTTCCTGTCTTTTTAATGACCTTTTGCTTTCTCCATGTATAATGTCCTTGATGTCATTCCACAGCTTGTCTGGTCTTTGGTCATTAGTGTTCAATGAGTCATATCTATTCTTGAGATGGTCTCTAAATTCAGGTGGGATGTACTCAAGGTCGTACTTTGGCTCTCGTGGACTTGTCTTAATTTTCTTCAGTTTCAACTTGAACTTGCATATGAGCAATTGATGGTTTGTTCCACAGTCGGCCCCTGGCCTTGTTCTGACTGATGATATTGAGCTTTTCCATCATCTCTTTCCACAGATGTAGTCGATTTGATTGCTGTGTATTCCATCTGGTGAGGTCTGCGTGTTTAGCTGCCATTTATGTTGATGAAAAATGTATTTGCAATGAAGAAGTCGTTGGTCTTGCAAAATTCTATCATGCCATCTCTAGCATCATTTCTATCACCAAGGCCATATTTTCCAACTACTGATCCTTCTTCTTTGTTTCCAACTTTCTCATTCCAATCACCAGTAATTATTAATGCATCCTGATTGCATGTTTAATCAATTTCAGGCAGTAGAAGCTGGTAAAAATCTTCTACCAGCTGGGTCATGATTCTCACAGCAGATCGAGATGACTCCACTTGGTCTTACTGCTCCCAGAATTCCTGGCTCCTTGCCCGGGCCAGTGGGGCAGCCACCTGCCCAGGGTGGAAGGGGCAGGGGCTATCAAGGGGATGGGGATGGTGCAGAGCAATTTTTTGGATGATCAATCATATAAGAAGCTTCCTTTGCCTAGTTAGGCCCTGGGTAGTTGGCTTTCCCAGGCAAATTCAGGGCCAGTGGGTAGTGGGGATCATCATGGGGGCAGAGATCCAAGGGCCCTGGACTGGAGGCCACAGCTCTTGCAAAAGCAGCCCCTCTCCAAGCACCAGGACCTCCTGCCCTGGTGCCTCAGGCCACTAGCCCCAGAGACTGCGCCTTCCCGCGTAGCTTCCTGAACTCTACCCCCTACTTTGTAAACAGTCCCCTTATTAATCCATTGACCCAAATGGAAGGTGCTGTTTCCGACCGAACCTCAGCTGACACAGAAAGCTAAAACAAAAGGGACACACGATAATTGTCAAGCATTGGGAGCAACCAAGGTGTCCTTCAATAGTGAATGGTAAACAGCTGTGGTCCATCCATGCAGTGAGCATCACTCAGCGATACAAAGGAAGGAGCTGTCAAGCCACAAAAAGACACGGAGGAACCTGAAATGCATGCTGCTCAGTGAAAGAAAGCTGTCTGAAAAAAGCTGTACTCTGTGTGATTCCAACTATATGACATCCTGGAAAAGGCAAAACTACAGAGACAGTGAGGAGCTCCGTGGTTGCCGGGGGCCAGGGGAGGGGAAGGGAGGGACAGGTGGAGCCCAGGGCATTTTTAGGGCAGGAAATGATTCTGTATGATAATGCCTTTAATTACGTTACTGTGTGTAATGGCAGACGCATGACATTGCACATTTGTCAAAACCCAAAGGACTATAGAGCGGGAGAGTGAACTAGTATATAACTTATCTAAATGATGTTGTTGTTAAGAGGCCCTGGTGACACAGTGGCTAAGCGCTCGGCTGCTAACCGAGAGGTCAGCAGTTTGAGCCCACCAGCTGCTGCTCCACGGGAGAAAGATGTGGCAGTCTGCTTCCATAAAGATTACAGCCTTGGAAACCCTAGGGACAGTCCTGCTCTGTCCTACAGGGTCACTACGAGTTGAAATAGACTCTATGGCAACGGGTTTGCTTTTTGTTGTAGCTCGGTGCCACTGGGTTGATTTCAACTGATAGCGACTCCATGTGAGAGAAGTATAGGATTTTCTAGGCCTTAGTCTTTACAGGAGCAGATCGCCAGCTCTTTCTCCAGCTGAGCGGCTAGTGGGTTCGAACTGCCAACCTTTCGGTTAGCAGCCGGGCACTTGACTGTTGCACCATCAAAGCTCTTTATATACTAAGACTTTAATTAAGAATGTAGCGATCCAGGCGGCACAACTGGTTAGTGCTCAACTGCTAACCTAGGGGTTGACAGCTCTGCTCTGTAACACATTGGGTCTCGATGAGTCCAAGTGGACTGGACAACAATGGGTTTCTCTTTCTGCTATTGTTCATTAATTGTAGCAAACGGGCCACACCAACGCAAGACAAGACGTTACTAACGGGCAAACTGCAGGGGGAGGGTCTGTGGGAACTCTTTATTCTTTCTGCACCTCAGCTGCTCTAAAAGGTCTTTCTGAAACCTAAAACTGCTGTTAAAAAAAAAAAAAAAAAAACAAGGCTACTTTAAAATAAATTTTAAAAAAAAGCCAAGCGGGAGGAGTGTGCTGTGGGAGACGGCAGCTACTCCTGAGGTCCCTCTGCCACCGAGATCTCTGACCGAGAGGACGGCCTGCCGCCTGCCTCGTGATGGCTGGCCCCTTAAGACCCCCACAGAAACCGTGCTTTGAGAAGGCCACCGCCCGAGAGCTTGCTCGGTGGGGACAGGGCTGCGTGTTTTAAGTCCAGAGAGCCGAGGCCCCGGTGGGGTGCGGCGCCAGCTCAGACAGCTGAATAAACACCATGGTCCAGTCCCAGGCCCCCTGCGGCCTGGCTACTCCTCGAGACTGGAGGCCATGCAAGGCCATGGTGGGGACGCATCCCTTGGTGGGATGGCTGCAGCCCCCTTCTGCCCAGCTCTTTGGACCGTGGAGGGAGACAAGCAGTTCAGACCCTGCATCCCAGGCCCAGCTTGGCCACCCTTGCCCTCAGGACCTCTGGGTATTACTTCCCCTCCCCCATAGCCTGCAGAGCCCAGCGGAAGGGACCAACCACAGCCCACGGGTGTCATAAGGTTGAGCGAGGTGGTGGGTGTCCACGGGCGTGCAGGAAGGGCTAGACAAAGCGAGGACCAGACACAAGAGCCTGGAGAGCTACGGGGAGCATGTGTTCCTTCCCCAAGGGCAAAGGGGAGCCACTGACATGTCTGGGCGGGGCCTGATTGGAATTTTAAGAAAAGCACTCTGGTGGCCCCTGATGGGTGGACAGAGGGGAGAAAGGAGGCAAGCGGGCCCCATGGAGGCTGAGCAGGATAGGGGCAATGGTGCAGGTAGCTGGACGGAGTTGGGGTGCTGAGGGGCTGGGGGGCAGCACGTGGTGGGCACGTTCATCTTCATTAACCTCGTTCCTCTGCCCCTGGAAAGCATAGACCCACTTTCCAGAGCCCCGAGGGACCATGTCGGGAGAGCACTCCCCTGAGAGGCCGGCCAGCAGCCTCTGAGATGCGCTTTGATTTAACCCAGAAATGCTAAGATCTCAGCATTCCTGACGGCCTCCAGTTTGTGCATGCACGCTCACCATGCACACTCACTGTGCGGCATCACCACGCGCTCTCACCACGCATGCTCACCACGCACGCTCACCAAGCACACTCACCGAGCACACTCATCGTGCACACTCACTGTGCAGGATCACCACGCATGCTCACCACGCATGCTCACTGTGCACGCTCACCGTGCACACTCATGCACACACACATTCTTAAGGGATGTTTCCTCCCTCTTTAGGCTTAATTTGCACACTGTCAGGTGGGAGTGAGCATCCCCAGGCTCTGGGGCTCTGAGTGGACCCTGTGAGGCACTGGCAGGACCTGCCTGCCAGGAACCCCAGAGAAAACCCAGGACCAGACCCAGGTTCCAGAGGCCACCTGGGGACGTAACGGCCAGGTCAGCGGTGAGGGAGCTGGTCTGGCCCAGCCCCTTGGGCAGCAAAGTCATCAGAAGCCCAGGCCTCTGGAGCTCACAATATGGAGATGGAGCAGTGGAGCTATGCCCTCAGTGTGCAGGCTGGACTGGCCCCACCTTTATGGAGACGGCCCCTCAGGGCAGCCCTGGGAGACGGTGTGCGAGCGTCTTCATGCTCCTTTTTCCAGAGAAGAAAGGTGGTCTGTGGTCATGGGTGCCCTCAGCCCTGTGGGTGCCTCTAGTCCTGTCGGTGCCCCCAGTCCTGTGGGTGCCCCCGGTCCTGTGGGTGCCCCTGGTCCTGTGGGTGCCAGGGGCTCTGGATGAGGCTGCCATGTGTCACTGGAGCCACCAGGGGGCAGCGGAGGGGAGCAGTCCCACTGCTGGCAAGGAGGCCCTCTCCGGAAGGAGGCTGGCTTTGTGCAGGGAGAGGCGGAGGGAGAGAGGGAGGGGCATGGAGCCGCGGGGTCACTTGGGGCCAGCAGTGGAGCCTGGCTGGGATCCTGGCTCTGCTGCTAACTGCGACCTTGAGCCAGCCTGGCTCATCTGTGCGCGGGCGCGGTGGGCGAGGCTGAGGAGTCTCCTCCGACACTGAAATCCGACCGAGTCCGGGACGGCTGCGGCCTCAGCTGCTTCCGGATGCAGATCTGGAAGCCTCCTGGAGCCCAGCCCCTTCCCACCCACTTCCGGGCTGCGATGGGGAAATCGAGGCCCAACCAGGGGAGGACTTGGCCCAAGTTGCACACCAAATTCCAGCAGACACATGACCGGGTCTCCAGCTCCCCTTGGCTCCACTGCCCAGTCCCACAGGGCCAGGAAGCTCCCAGATCCCCCAAAGGCCAGAATCCCAGGCCTGCCCTGCCTCTTCCTGCTCGGCCCACCCTTCGGGGCAGTGACCCCTCCAGCTCCAGGGATCTTGTCGAGGGCCCATATGGGGTCACTTCTGCCCAGCAGCCTTGCAGTGCCCACTGAGCCCTTCTTAGAGTCAGGTGCCAGGCTTCGAGTTGCTGCAGGCCCCTCTGCCCTCGTGGGATGTCCTTTTCTCCACCTGTGGGACTCGGGGCCCTGTGTCACACTGGTTCCTGTGGCCCTTCCAGCACAGAGCCTGGCAGGCATGGGGTCAACGTGGTAGGGAAGTGACCCACCCTCAGGGACACTGTCCTCCCATCAGCTGCTCCTGGCAGGGCTTAGCTGCACAGAAGCCCGGCAGGGAGACAGCCCCACCCAAGGAAGGGAACTGCTGCCTCCCCATGGGGCAAAGAGAGGCCCTAAGATGGATGTGGGGTGGACGGCGGCCTCACCTGCCTCAGCAGGGCTCCGGCCTGGCCAAGTGGCCCTGCTCCCTCGCCAACTCAGTATTCCCTCCTGGCCCCAGCCCAGGGGGTGGGTGACCTCGGAGCTCCTTGCTCTATGGCTGGAAAACTCGTGTTTCAGGAAAAAGCCACTGGGCTGCTCAGAGCAGGCACCCATGTCAATCCCAGTCCTGCTGTGGGCGGGCACCCGAGGCATCCGAGGTGGAGGGGAAGAGCTAGGAACATCAACTCCTTCTCCACGGCTGCCCGCTGTTGGATGCTGGGCACAGCGTGACCTTCTCTGGGCCTCCGTTCCCCCTCTGTGCCTGGGGGGCGGGTAGTGTGGTGGCAGAGCAGGGGGTGGGAGTTCTAAGGGTCAGCATGAGGCTGCAGGCCAGGGCGGGGACCAGGCAGTGAGACCCCAGCTCCCCGTCATGGTCCCGGCAGCCTCCCTGGGCAGAGTCCGGCCAGGCAGGACAAGGAGGCTGCCGGCAGCCATGTTTCCCCAGCCGAAGCCTGGCTAGCAACGTCCCCGCGGCCTCCTCCAGCGCTGCATGACCTCATCGGGAAGCCATTCCGGAAAAGCTGCCTAGCAGGAGTGGGAGTGGCGTGGAGCTTTCCAGGGCCTTCCGGGCAGCTTCGGTGCAGATGAGGCCAGCGTCTCCCCTCCGGGTGTCTGCCCGCCGAGTGGCCGCTGGGAGGACAGCTGGCTTTTGTCAGCCTTTCAGGAGCCGGGCTGCACTGGACCAAGCAGGCTGCCTGGCACTGCCCGTGGTGGTGGCTACCAGGCAGGCAGAAGGGTTGATGTCCAGAGCCGCCCCTGTATGAGCAGAGCCAGGTTCTCAGTTACCAGCCAGCTCACGGCAGAGGCCAAACCCTACCCCTCTGGGCCTTGGTTTCCCCTCAGTCCAACTCCCACCCCGCCCAGGCCTGAGAGGAACACTAGACCTGAGCAAGCTGGCAGCCATGCCCCCTGCTGCCTGGTGATGTAGCCAGATGCCCAGCAGTGGCCGGCTCGGAACACATGGTCAGGGATGAGAGGGGCGGGAAGCTGGGGGACTGCTGGAGTGCTAGAGACAGGAGGAGCTTCCCGCCCTGCCTGAGGCGGGTCCTGTGGGGTGAGGGCGTAGGGGAGACAAAGTGAGCTCCTAACCCTGGTTCCAGCTCTCTGGCACCCTCCCCTCCTGCCCAGGTTGGAGTTCAGGAAGACCTCTCTGAACCTCAGTTTTCCCATCTGTAAGATGGGAAATGCCCACCCAGAGAGTGGCTGATGGGATACAAGGAACCACATGGAAAAATAGGAGTACAGGCCGGCAGGCTCTTGCCAGGGGCCCAGGGACTGACACCAGCTACATCCGCCTCCCTGGGCCTGCGTAAGCCATCCCACTGTAGAGGGCAGCAGTGTCCTCCTAAAACCAAGTCTGCTCAGGGCCCTTCCCCCACTGAAACCCTCCCCTGACCCAGAGTAAGCAAAACTCTGTCCTCCTGCCCCACCCAATGCGGTGTGCCCAAGCTCACCATGCCTCTTCCCCAACCCTATCTGCCTGGAGAACTCCTACTTATCCTGCAGAACTCCAGGTGAGATGCCCCCCCCCCCCCCTCCCAAAATGCCTCACAGGCTTGCTCCAAGAACCAAAGAAGAACATACGTGTGTGAGCAGATGGGCATGGCTCCAAGGTTAGTGGTCACACCTCCTGGCTGTACTTGCTATTGACTGGAGGTCATAACCAAGGACACATGGGTAGACAGGAAGTGCCACTGGGGGTAGGAGTTAGCAGGAAGGTTTTCTGGCAGGGATTTAAGCCCAGCCTTAGCAGATGGTAGAATTTTGAAAGAGGAGAGGAGGAAATTTGAGCCTAGGAATATGGGGTAGTGTGGCAGTTTCAAATATGGCTGTAAATTCCTTGGTGCTCCTCCCAAATAGTTAACTGCTTGGCTGCTAACCAAAAAGTCGGCAGTTTAAGTCCACCCAGAGGCACCTCAGAAGAAAGGCCTGGCCATCTACTTCTCAAAAATCAGCCACTGAAAACCCTGTGGAGCATGGTTCTACTCAAACACACATTGGGTTGCCATGAGTAGAAGTCAACTCAAAGACAACTAATTTTGGGCTCTGTGATGGTTAAGGTTGTGTAGGCCATGATTCTCAGTGGTTTGGAAGTTATGTAATAATATAGTCATCCTCCATAATGTGATCAGCCAATCAGACATAAGGGGAGTTTCCTCAGTGGTGTGGCCTGCATTCAATATATATATGGATATTTTGGCAAAACTTGCTTGCTTGCTCTGGATCCTGCATCTGGCTCATCATCATCTGACCTCTGGTTCTTGAGACTTCAGCCAGTGGCCTGCCCTATTGCCTGCTGATCTTGGATTCGTCAGCCTTCGCAGCTCATGAGCCAGCAACCTGTCCTCTGACCTGAAGATCTTGGGTTTGTCAGCCCCTGCAGCTGTGTGAGTCAGAGAAGCCTCCAGCCTGACGCCTGACTCAGGGACTTGGGATTTGCCAGCCTCTGCAACCACATGAGCCATTTCCTTGAGATATATGTATATATATCTCATATAAATATATATGCTTCACTGGTTTTGCTTCTCTAGAGAACCCAACCTAAGACAGCCTCCCATGGAGAAGTCAGGGTCTATGTTCTCCCCTCTTAAATCTATCCACACGTGTGATAACTTCAACAACAGAGTGTGACACAGGTGCTTCTGTGGACATTCTAAGACTGAGTGGTAGAAGGCTATGCAGCTTCCATCCTGGAGTAAGAAGTTCAACTCCCGTGAGACCTCCATGCTGTGAGGAACCCAAGCCACTCAAAGAGGCTGCAGGGAGGTGCTTCAGCTGACAGTTCTAGGCTTGGAGCCAGCCCAAAATGTGTGTGTGTCCCCCCTAAAATGTATGTCAACTTGGCTAGGCTGTGATTCTCAGTATTGTGTGATTGTCCACCATTTTGTGATCCGATATGATTATCCAATGCGTTGTAAATCCTAACCTCTGTGGTGTTAATGAGGCAAGATTAGAGGTAGTTATGTTAATGAAGCAGGGCTCAATCTACAGGATTAGATTGCATCTTCAGTAAATCTCTTTTGAGATATAAAAGAAAGAAGCAACCAGAGAGGAGAGTGACCTCCTACCACCAAGAAAGAGGAGCTGGGAGCGGAGCGTGTCCTTTGGACCTGCAGTCCCTGTGCTAAGAAACTCCTAGACCCAGGGGTAGATTGATGACAAGGACCTTCCCCCACAGCCAACAGAGAGAGAAAGTCTTCTCCTGGAGCTAGCACCCTGAATTTGGACTTCTAGCCTCCTAAACTGTGAGAGAGTAAATTTATGTTTGTTAAGGACATCCACTTGTGGTATTTCTGTTATAGCAGCACTAGCTAACTAAGGCAGATCAGAAAGCATTTCCCAGAGCTGGCCTCCTCCCTAAAGAGCCCTGGTGGCAAAGTGGTTAATCACTTGGCTGTTAACTGAAAGACCAGTGGTTTGAACTCACCAACCAATCTGTGGGAGAAGGATGTGGCAGTCCTCTACCACAAAGATTACAGTCTTGGTAACCCTATGGGCAGTTCTACCCTGTCTTATAGGGTCACTATGAGTCAGAATCTGCTCAACGGCAATGAGTTTGGTTTGGGTTTTGGGCCTCCTCCCTGAGCCCCACAGAGAAGTGGCTGGAGAAGAAGGGGACCCTGCAGAGGAAGGAGCCCCAATGCCCACGGTCTGCAGAGAAAGGAGCCCCATTGCCCACGGTCTGCAGAGGAAGGAGCCCCAATGCCCACGGTCTGCAAAGGAAGGCGCCCCAATGCCCATGGTCTGCAGAGCCTGCGTCTGGAGACTGACAGGTGCAGGGAGCTGGTGGGCGGACCCCAGAGCACCAGGACCCCTTGACTCTCTCTGAACTCGACCCAGCTGAAGCCAGGATGGGTGGGGGCCAGGGCCACCAAGTCCTGCTCTGCCCAGGGCCCAGCTGGGGCAGGGCCAGCACCCCAGGAGGTCTGCAGAGGCTGGGAATGCAACTGAGCAGAAAGAAGGGATTGGGCAGGACAGGTGGTCCGGGTGGTTTCCATGGCTCCAGCACCTCCGCCTGCCCGGCCAGGCCTGGGAAAAACCAGCCGGGCACCGAGCCCCAGAGCCTGTGACCGCCCGGACAAAGGCTGGCTGTTCAGACACTCTCGGCAGCCAAGGGGACTTAGACAAGGCCATGGGGGCTGAGCTGCCAGGCTCAAAGCTATCCCTTGGCCCAGAGAGGGAGCTGGGGCTTTGGATGGGGCTGGGAGGGCCGGGCAGGCTGTCCCAGCTGCCCTCTGTGGTGCACGGGGCACATGTCCTTCACTGAGCCTTGCAGCGGATTGAAGATAGCGGTGCTGGTTGGATAAAGGACTAAGATTTCTCTTTTCATCTCTGGGTGAGGAGCTAACAGCTTCAGGAGTGCCAGCGGCAAATACTGGTGGCCTCACGCCTTTCTGAGGGCACCCCCCACAAATGACCCAAGACTGGCCCATGGGTGAAGTGTGTTTTTGATGCCACCGAGGAGAAACTGTCTCTGGCCTTGAGCCACGTGAGCCCAATGTCAGCATGTCGGTGCCCTGCACCAGCCTGCCCCCACCCCGGGCGGGAGGAGGCTGGCAGAGGCCCCTCTGCAGGGGTGACGCACTTCACCGTCTCATCGCACCCCCCTGGGACTGAACCTCAGTTCCCTCGGGATAACTTCCTTGATAACAGCCCATACTGCTGCCTGCCCCTCCCTGCCCTCACTCCACTCCCTCACCGCTTCTCCTGGGACCACCTCCCAAATAAGTTTTTGGTCCCGGAAGGCCGTGACCTTGGGCTGAGTGCATCTCTGCAGGTTGAGGCAAACCCTGAAGGGGCTGATGGTCACGGGCTATGGGCTGGATGGAGCTCTGTTGGTGGGGGTGGGGGTGCCTTGGGGGTCTCTCCCTGAGCCTGCCCCAAGGGTCCTGGGACACTTGACCTCCCATGACTGCCGACCAGCTTCCTGGATCCTCCCGCCTCTGCTTTCCTCTGGGTGATGCTCCCACAGTGCCAGCCCGGGCCTCATCCTTGTCCACCACGCCCTTCTCCCCACCCCCACCTGGTGGTCCCACTATAGCTCTTTTAAACACCCCGCCCCCCCCCACACACACACACAGGACCTCAGCAGCCTCCTCCCAGACCTTCTTGCCACCATGGTTGCTGCCAGCCAGAATCCCTCCCATTTGTCCCTCTGTGCCACCCATGCCCCTGCTCCAGCAGCCCTTCACCAGACATTTCTCCCACCTCCACCTCTGCCACCTAAAGCCCTTCCCACCCTCCCCCAAGTCACCCCCTTGGATCTCAGCTAAGGCCTCCAGAGCCTTCCCTGCCTTGGCCCCAACTCAGGGTTCAACAGCCTTCTGAACCAGCTCCCTAACTGCAGGGTGACCTGCAGGTGTCTGTCATGTTCACTGTGGCCCTGCCGGCTCCCAATGGACAAGTGCTGGATGAATGAGGGCATGAATGAGTGAATGAGTGAGTGAGTGAATGGCATCAGGGTGACTGGAAACGAGCCGCATTGCTTTGGAGATGGTGAAGGGTTTCCCTCCCTGTCGAGGCAGCCTGGCCCTACTAGAAACAGTCCTCTAATAGCCCACAGGGCGAATCCGGAGCTCAGAGGACATGTCTTTGAACTCTCAGAGGAGGGAAAGAGCCGCCTTCAACCAAGACTAAGGACCAAGGACCATTCTGGAATGTTCCCAGGAAAAGGCACCTGTGCAGGCTGAGCGGCCTCGTGTTGCTGGTGGACACTGGAGGGTCCTTCATCTTCGACCTGCAGAGTCCCACCTGGGCCCCCGGCCTGGGTCAGGGCAGATTAACCAGTGAGCACAGTATGCACCGGCGTGCACTGAGCAAGGTACACACGGGCTCAATTGTATTCACTTGCTAATCTGTGGTGAGCAATTTCACATGGGTTTCACCACGGCATTGACGTGGTGGGGACAGGTGAGACTGTGCACTGCAGACTGGTGGCAAGCCACAATGGGTCCATGCGGACCTTGCTTAGTGGGTAATCCTGCCCTGCTGGGGCTCCTTGGTCTGAGTCCAAGGTCCTCTTGCCGGCTGAGGCCTGCAGCCTTGGCCACCCAGCAACCTCACAGCTACTCGGCACAGCTTGGTGTGTTGGGACTTGTCAGTCTCCGTCACTCAGACTTCCTTCTAGCAGTTTCCCAGGGCACTGCCCAGCCCAGTGATCATCATGCAGATAAGTTCTGCTCCTGGGCCGTGAGGAAACCCCAGTGGGAGTGAGTAGATGGGTCTGCTGGAAGCAAGTCTCTGCCGCTCCACCCACTTGTCGGTGATATCCCTGCCTTGTTCCACCAAACGTGGCTTGGCACCCATGTCCATGCCCTCACCTGCTTGTCGGGGCCCGCCCATCCCCTCGCCTTCTTGGGAACTCCTTCTGTCTCTGGGTGTCTTCCCTACCCTTCCCTCCAGTGTCAGCTCACTCAGGCTCCTTCTTAGAGAAATGCCTGGTATCACCCTCCCCCACATGTAGCCAGCCCGCCCTCCCCACAGTGTCTGTACTGGCCAGTCCCCAGCAGACTTCTCAACCCATGAGGCCTGGTTCCGTCTGCACCTTGATGGAAGGGCTCTCATGGAGGTCAACAAGGGCTTCCATATGACCAAAGCCAAGGGTGGCTGCTGGCGCTGGCTCACAGAGCTTCTTGGAGCCCTGGCATGTGGCCGGCACACCCTCTTCTGAACACACCCTGTCCTCGGGCCTCCATACTCCTCAGCCGTGGCTGGCTACCTCCTCGCCCCACCCTGCCTCACACGGGCAGCCACTTTGGTGTCCAGGGCCTATTTCCCTTCCAGAGGAAGGATGTCTCCTAGGTGGCCCTAACCACTCCCAGCTGCAGTCCTGAACCCCAAGGCCAGCTGCTGAGAGAAGGGAGGGTCGGGGTTTACAGAGAGCAGAGAGGAAGGCCTGCAGGGAGGGGCTTGACCTGGAGACCCCTGAGAACCAGCCCATTGGCATGCCTGGGGGCCGGCTCTGGATTACTGACAGGTCATTTATAGGTTATCAACAGGTCATTGACAGGTTATCAACAGGTCATTGATCAATAACAGACAGATCTTTTATAGGTTATTGAGGTGCCCTGGTGACACAGTGGTTAAGCACTCGCCTGCTAACTGAAAAGTTAGTGGTTTGAACCTACCAGACACTCAGTGGGAGAAAGATGTGGTGGTCTGCTTCCATAAAGATTTATAGCCTTGGAAACACTATGGGGCAGTTCTACTCTGTCCTACAGCTATGAGTTGAACTCAACCCCACAGCAATGAGATTTTCGGTCAGCGTTGCTGTGGTGATGCAGTGTGGTGCAGTGGTTATGAATGGGGGCTCCGGAGCCAGGCTGCCTGGGTTCAAGTCCCAGCTCCACCATGCTCATCTCCCCTCCGGCACAAACAAAAATGAATCCAGGACAAAGGGAGACCACAAGGGCACCCAGGAGCCAAAGCCCAGGACATCTTAGGTGGACTCAGGAAGCAGATGCTGTCCAGTTAAGGTTGTAAGGGGATAGTCCCTAAGGAACCCACGTTTGAGGGGCCAGTGGGGGCCGAGGGAAGCAGAGGCAGGCTGAGGCCACTGCTCTCTCTGAGGAAAGATATAGATTAACTCAAGAAGTTGCTAGAAAAATATTCCTGTAAAATATTTTAGGATAACCACTAGGAGCAAAGAGAAAGAACAGATAATTCCAAACAGAGTGGAAAAAAAAAATGGAACAAAGAAAATATAATAAATCCATTGTAGGGCAGGAAAAGTGGAAAGCAGACTGCCACATCTTTCTCCCTCGGAGGGCTGGTGGGTTCGAACCACGCTGACCTTTCTGGTAGTAGCTGAGCACTTAACCACTGCACCACCAGGGATCCTTAAGGAAGCTAGGTAAAAAGAATAAACAAAGTAAGATGTCAGGAATGCACTCAAACATATCAGTAAGCACAATAAATCACAACTGATCAACTGGTACTGATGTTGAAATGGCACACACCTTGGTGGATACCCTCGAAAGAAGCTTGCATCTGGGCCCCTGGGGGGATCTTGCCAGGGTGATCATTTTAGAAATAACAGCTTCCAGGCACCAAAGTCTAATATATGCATGTTGTTGTTGTATGCTGTCAGAATCGATTCCAACTCATGGTGACCCCATGTGTTATGCATAAACATCTTTAATCCTCATACCACAACCCAGCATGAGATGTACTATCATTATCCCCATTTTACAGATGAAGAAACTGAGGCCAGCAGATGTTGAGTGACTTACTCAGGTAAGAAGTGAGTGTGCAGTGGCCAATGAGGAACAGCCAGGAAAGCCAGACACAGCTAGGAAGAGGTTTCCACACTCAAAGTTATTTTCAGGCAGAACTTCTAAGATATTTCTCCTCAGTCTTCTTGCCTCCAGTGTTGCTGATGAGAAGTCTGATGTCAATATTTTTGTCTCCTTGTAAGTAGGTAATATGTTTATTCTTCCTAGAAGCTTTTAGAATTTTCTTCTCATCCTTAGCATGTATCCTCAGTTCACCAGGATGTGTGAGCTCTTATTTTTAATTTATCCTTCTCAGTATTCAAAACCCATTGCTGTCGAATTGATTCTGACTCATAATAGCCCTATGGGACAGAGTAGAACTGCCCCATAGGGTTTCCAAAGAGTGACTGGTGGATTCGAACTGCTGACCTTTTGGTTAATAGCCAAGCTCCCTCAATATTCAACGGTTCCTTTTATTCCAAAGTCCCCCAATGGCACAAATGATTAAGTGTTCCACCACTAACCAAAAGGTTGGTGGTTTGAACCCACCCAGAGTTGCCTGAGAATAAAGTGATCTACTTGCAAAAGGTCACAGCCATTGAAAACCCTATGGAGCAGTTCTACTCTGACACACACACGGTGGCCGTGAGTTGGAATAGACTCACTGTCAACAGGTTTGGTCTTTTTTTTTTCCATTCCAAGTACTAATGTCTTTCTTCAGGATGGAGAAGACCCAGAAGGTGGGAATGATAGAATGACATCTCTGATGGCTGCCATTTTGTGGTCTTAACGCCTATTTTCTCTCTTCTGTTTCAACTGCCCTAGTGGGGTAGTGGTTAAGTGTTTGGCTGCTAACCAAAAGGTCGGTGATTTGAACCTACCAGCCGCTCCACAACAGAAAGACCCAGCAATCTGCTCCCGTAAAGGTTACAGCCTAGAAAACCCTATGGAGCAGTTCTACCCTGTCCTATAGGGTCTCTATGAGTTGGAATTGAATCAACTCGACAGCAATGGGTTATCTCAACTGATAAGAGAAAGGGAGAGTAGGGAAGAGGTTTCAAGAGTGGAAGTTTGAAATAACCACTGGTAGAATGAGAGAGATGGGGACTCTGGGAAGTGACTGGGTGTGGGGGGAGGTTCTTCTCTGTCTGTGAGATGTGATTTTCTCCAGCAGCTCTCAGCATCCAGAGTGTGGCCTGGAAGGTAGCATCAGATGAATTAGATGGAACCATGTTGAGGGTTTTGCTAAGAGACAAGTTATGAGAACAGAACCATGGAAGTGTGGTTATTTCCTAGATAGCAACTACTAGGGGCCTTGGCCTCAGCTGGGAAGGGAAGGAAGGGCATGCACCAGGGGACTAGAGTGGTTAGTGGAGTGGGCAAATGGGAGAGTGGGGAGCTTGAATTTAAGCTTTCAAGGGTGGAGAAACTTCTAGAACCACCAAGGTCCAGGTAGGCCTCAGGAGTCACTTTCTGAGGTGGAGGGAGGAGAAGGCCCCAGGAGGTGAGAGGCAGGGGTTAAGGAAGTGTTGTCCATATGGGCACTGGGCCAGTATGATGGCAACAGTATCAGGGTGGGAGGGATTTGTGTGCCGCATGTCAGTATCCCCAGTGATCCAAGTTCAGGACAGAGTGAGGGCTGACTGGAGTGGAGGAAATGGGGTACAGTGGAGTGACATCCGAGCAGGAATGAGATACAGCATCTGGAAAGGGAGCCCCTGCGGCCTTGTGCATGCCTTTAAACCTCTGTGGGCCTCAGTTTCCTCCTCTGTAAAATGAGCAGGCTGGACTGGACACTTTCTCAGGTCTCTCACTCCAGGTACAGAGCCCATGCATAGACCTCGAGCTAGTTACTAACCCCTCTGTGCCTCGGAGTCCCTATCTGTGAAATGGAGATAATAATGGCACTCACCTCGTAGAGTTGTTGTGAGGGATGAATGAGAGGATCCACCTCATAAAGTGCTCAGGACAGTGCCCAGTGCACAAACTGCATTAATAAACGTTACCATTAATGAACGTTATTATTTGTGTGTATCTGAAGCTCCTGCTAACTCCAGTTAGTATTTAGCTGGAGGAAGTACTGACCCTGAATGCTGGCAACCCTCCAGGACAAGCTTCCAGGGAGCTGGGTCTGTCGTGACTCCCCTGCTGTTTGTTCCAGCTGGGGAGAAGTAGGAATGGGTGTGGGAAGGGAGAGGCAGGTGGGGGCTGGGCTCTGGTGGCCCCTCAGGCTGCTGGAGTCTTTTCACATCTGCTGAACCCCACCTGAGCACCTGCGAGTCCAAGTACCCACAGGACATTTGCAAACATCTGCCACAAAATAATCGTACTAAATTCCAATTGTTTATAGTACAGCTCTATTGTCAGACTAGAATGCAAACAAGCAGAATGACAAAAGTTGATAATAAATAACAAAACTGAAAACAAAATCAACCATTTGAAATTTCCAAAATTCTCTCCTAAACAACTCTTAGGTTGAAAAGGAAATCAAACCCACCTGCAATACTGTATTGATTCTCAGCTTGGAGGAAGATCTTCTGGGGGGATGTTTTCAAGCTTTGCTTGCCTTCCTTCCCCTCTCCCTCCACCCTAGAGATTCAAATGTTGCCCTAGTTGAATAATTGCCTCCTCCATGGATCATTCTCTAATAAAGTGCTGCATCCCTGAGGTCGGCTGGAGTTTGGTGGGGACGGGAACATACTCCAGGAGCACGGACCTAGAAAATAATGAAAATGAGAAATTTTCTATTAAATACTGGTAAATGTCAGGCAAAGCTGCACTCAGAGGAAAATTCATAGGTAAGACATTCGTTTCCAAATAGTGTAAAAGAATTTCATTTCCAAGAAGAAAGAACGAAAATGAATTAATTAAGCATTCAACTCAAGAAATTAGGAAAAAGTAACAAATTAAACCTAGCGAAGTCATAGAAAAGCAAATAAAGATAAAGTTATAATTAGTGAATTAGACAAAAAGAAAAACAGTCTCTGGATTTCTCTCCCTTATTTCTTGATGAGAAGCCAGCTGTTAATTATATCATTGTTCCCCTTCAAGGACATGTCTTTTTTTTCCCTGAATCTCTCAAGATTTTCCCTTTTTTCTTTGGCTTTTGGCAATTGGACAATGATTTGTCTAGGAGTGGTTTTTCTCATGTTTACCCTGTTTGGGGTTTGTTGAGCTTCTTCAGTCTGTAAGTTAATGTTTTCCTTTGATATCTGGAAGTTTCCAAGCATTATTTCATCAAATTCTCTCTTCCCCGTCTCTCTCCCTCCTCTCCTTCTGGGATTCTAATTACATATATTTGGACCACTTGATATTGTTCCCCAGGTCTCTGAGGTTCTGTTATTTTTTTTTCTAGAATTTTCTTTTCTTTGGATTGAATAATTTCTATTAATTTATCTTCAAATTTATGGATCCTTTCTTCAGAATTGGTGTTCATCTAGTGGGTTTTTCATTTTAACGTACTTTTCAGCTCTAGAATTTCCATTTTAAGAAATAGTCTTCATTTGTCTATGGAGAATCTATCAGTTCCCCCATTGTTACCATATTTTCCTTTAATTCCTTGAACATATTTTCCTTTGAATGTATCTTTCTTTAATTCTTCGAATGTATTTATAATAGGTTCTTTAAATTCTGTGTCTGCTAATTCCAAGGAGCAGCTGGTGGATTCAAACAGTCAACCTTTGGGTTAGCAGCCACAGTTCTTAACAACTGCGCCACCAAAGCTCCATTTTTTCAGAATGGTTGCCAGTTATTCCATCCTTTACAAGAAATATGTACCCAAACCGAGAAACTTATACCCCACACCTTCATCTCTTTCTAGATTTTCTATTCTATTTATTAGTCTACCTTTCCCAATGATAGTCCTATAATTTTTAAAACATATTTGCTTTAAATATATTTAACTAGCTGATATTAAATCCCACTTGATATTACTTAATTCATTTATTCAACTAATACTTACTGAGTTCCTATTTTGAACCTGACACTGTTCCAGGGGTTGGAGATACAGCAATGAGCAAGGCAGATCAGAATTATGTTTTCATGGAACTTACATTTGGTTTAGACACTTATTGCTCATTCCTTCAAAGTCCTGTGAGCCCCATCTCTTGTTCAAGCCACTGCTATGGTGACCCATTCCACACAAGCTTCAGGCAGCTTCACATGGATGCACCTGGACAGCACCTGGCCTCAGGCTGTCTCTTACTATACTGCTAGGAAGGGCTCCTTGCAGCTTGCCTGCAAAGCTTGCTTGTTGTAAATGAAGTGGGTTGCAGAAGGGGTCACAAGGCAGGGAAGTGAGAATGGCAGAGTGGAATGTCTATACAGGACCTGGGAACCCACCATCTGACTGTGTTTCTTGTACATTCCCTTCCCTGAGGCAGTAAAGGATGCATTAACGAGGATGGATGGCTTTGGTTGGGAATCCCAGTGGTGGCTCTCCTCTGTAGGCAAGGTTTGACAGTCAGAGACTGAGCATCAATAAGCTATAGGGTTCGGGAATGGCAGAGGACAGACGGCAGACCTTAATCTTCAGAAAAAACACAAGGTGAGCATCTTAGTCATCTAGTGCTGCTCAAACAGAAATACCACAGGTGGATGGCTCCAACAAAGAGAAATGTATTCTCTCACAGTCCAGTAGGTTACAAGTCCAAATCAGGGCGTCAGCTCCAGGGGAAGGCTTTCTCTGTTCGCTGTGAGGAAGGTCTTTGTCATCAGTCTTCCCTTGGTCTGGGAGCATCTCAGTGCAGGAACATCAGGTCCAAAGGACGTGCTCTGCTCCTGGCGCAGCTTTCTTGGAGGTATGAGGTTCCCCAACTCTCTGCTTGCCTCCCTTTCCTTTTATCTCTTGTAAGATAAAAGGTGGTGCAGGCCACACCCCAGGGAAACTCCCTTTACATTGGATCAGGGATGTGACCTTAGTAAGGGTGTCATACAACCCCACCCTAATCCTCTTTAACATAAAATTGCGATCACAAAATGAAGGACAATCACACAATACAGAGAATCATGGCCCGGTCAAATTGATACACATATTTTTGGAGGGACATAATTCAATCCATGACAGTGGGTGGTTTAAAGAATGGGAATGTGTTGTCTCTGGAGGCTAGAAGTCTTATTCAGGGTGCAAACAGAATCATGCTCTCTTTCTCTCTCTCCCAGTCTCCCTGTCTCTGTTGGCTCTAGGGAGAAGATCCTTCCTGGTCTGGTTCACTTTCTGTGTTGTCGTTGCTGGGTGCCATCGAGTCGATTCCGACTCATAGTGACTCCATGTGACGCAGTAGAACTGTCCCATAGGGTTTCCTAGACTGTAATCTTTAAGGGAACACATTGCCAGGTCTTTCTCCCGCAAAGCTGCTGGTAGGTTCTTACCGCTGACTTTTCTGTTAGCAGCCAAGCACTTTAACCATTGTGCGGCCAGGGCTCCTTCACACTCTGTAGCCCCCAGGTATTTTTGGCATTCCTTAGCTTGTAGACCTACCCTCGTGTCTTAGTTAACCAGTGCTGCTGTAACAGAAACACCACAAGTGGATGGCTTTAACAAAGAGAAATGTATTCTCTCACAGTCTAAGAGGCTGCAAGTCCAAATCCAGGGCGCCCTCTCCAGGAGAAGGCTTTCTGTCTGTCTGCTGTGGAGAAGGTCCTTATCATCAATCTTCCCCTGGTCTAGGAGCTTCTCAGCACAGACCCTGGGTCCAAAGGACATGCTATTCTCCTGGCTCTTGTTTCTTGGTGGTATGAAGTCCCCATGTCTCTCTGCTTGCTTCTCTCTTTTATATCTCAAAAGAGATTGGCTTAAAACACAATCTAATCTTGTAGATTGAGTCCTGCCTCATTAACATAACTGCCTCTAATCCCACCTCATTAACATCTTTTCTTCTTCCTTCTTTCCTTTTCTTCTTCCTTCCCTCCCTCTGTCCCTGCCTCCCTCCCTCCTTCCCTCCTTTCTCCTATCCTTTCTCCTTCCCTCCCTCCCTCTCTCCATCCTCACTTCCCTCCCTCTCTCCTCCCTCCCTCCTACCCTTCCTTTCCTTCTTCCTCCCCTCTTTGTTTCACCCCTCGCTCCCCTCCCCAGACTTTATTAGGGCCTGCTCCTGTGCTGGTCCCTGGGCTACTACTGGAGACAGAGGGTAGGACTGGATAGATACTGACTCCGTGATCTTGGTACTTACAATCTAGAACAAAACAACAGGCATTAGCCAAATGACCCAAGAGAACCTTCTGTTGCCCTATTTCACAGAGGAGGACACTGAGGCCTGTCCAAGGACACACAAGCAGTGAGTAGCGGGGCCAGGTTCAAGTCAGGCTAGACGGTCTTAGCCTCACTTCCCACCAGGGCAGGAGGGGAACCTTGTTGGGGGACAGGAGCTGAGGGTCCACTCTCCCTTCCTCTCCCGGGCCTAATAGGTCTGAGACCCTGCTGTCTTGCTAGCCAGCTGCCTACCCTCAAGCCCTCTGCCTGAGACCCCGGCAAGGGGGGGCAGTCAAGAAGGGGGGTGGCCGCACTGCCACAACCCGGGAGCCAGGAATCCTGGCCCATGAAGTGAGTGCCACCAAGGCGTCCTTGTTAACTGCCCCGCCCCCAGTGACATAAACCAGCCCTCTGAAAGGACTCTGTGGGGTACCCCCGGCACCCTAGGTGCTCGCAGGAGCCAGATGGAAAATGCGGCTCACTGCTTCCCTGGGCTTGGGATGGCTTTTCCATTGCTAACTTCCCAGGCATCCGGTGAAGTAGTGGAAAGAGTGGTGGCCGAGAAGGCGGGAACCTGGCCTCACCCTGGCCCGCCCTGGCTTTGGGCAACATCCTCCCCTCCCACGGGACCTCAGTCTCCCCTTCCGTCTGCCAAAACCGGGGCCCTGATACCCAGAGTCCCATCCAGCTTTGCTCTGCCAAACGCCCAGTGTCAGTGACCCTAAAGAGGACAAAAGGACAGTGGCCGGCAGACATCTGTGGATTGTGGCTCTGGTCGTCTTTATGGGGTTTGCTTGTTTGCAAAACATGCCCTTTTTTGGAGCGGAGAACGGTCAATCGCAACCTACAAGTTTTATTTCAGAAATCATATTCTATTATTCAAGAGTACAAAGGACTTGAGAATTCAGAACAGGGTCCCCCTTATCTCAGCTGCTCTTTCAATGTCTCAGCTTTGTTACTGGAGCAGCCAGTTTCAGCAAACTGGGGCTTGGAATAAGTGTCCCGGCCCCCAGGACTCACCCTGGCCCACGCCGAGGTCTGCCTAGTGCTGTGTCCGTTTTGGAGCTCGGCCACCTCCATGCTACAATCAGCTGCACAAATGAACAAAACACTGCCAGTTCTGTGCCATCACCATGATCGGTTTCGGATCAGACCGCTGTGCTCCATGGGATTGTCACCGGCTGATTTTCAGAAGTAGATCACCAGGCCTTTCTTCCTAGTCTGGAAGCTCAGCTGAAACCTGTTCAGCATCATAGCAATGCACAAGCCTCCACTGACAGACGGGTGGTGGCTGCATATGAGGTACATGGGCTGAAATCAAAGGCAAGAATTCCACCCCTGAGCCACCACTGCCGGGGCTAGTATTAACCCAAACCCACTGCTATGGAGTCAGATAGAGTAGAACTGCCTCATAGGGTTTCCAAGGCTGTAATGTTTTACAGAAGCAGATTGTCACATCACCTTTATCCCTCGGAGCGCTGGTGGGCTCGAATCGTCAACCCTTCGGTTAGCCGCCAAGTGCTTTAACCACTGCACACCAGGGTTCCTTAGAACAGCCCTTTACCATCGCTTCCTGTGGGAAGACTCCCCTAGCCCCTACGTCTGAGCCAGGTGCCCTGCCAGGTACCCTCAGCCCCTTGTACTGCATCCTCTCCCCTCTCGGTGTGCCCATCAGCCGTCTGCTCCCTCAGCCCCACAGCCTGACCCTGGCGCTGGGCCACCCCCAGCTGTCACGCTCTAGGGTTAGTGGGTGTGATGCTTACCGTCCCGTTCGTTAAGGGAAGTGAGGGAGCTGGTGCTGGGCAGCCCCCAGGGCCTGCTTTCAGGCCCGTCTGCTGCACAAGCCCTCCTTGCGGGCCCCCGAGTCCTGAGACTCAGGAGTCTTGTCTTTGCTCGGAGCGAAACGAGGAGCCCAGCCCCTGCAGCTCCCTGTGAGCTCAAGGCGGACCCTTCTCACTCACCACCCGGCCTTCCCACCCTGAGCCTGAGTGACTCCCGTATTTTGTTTGTGTTTCTACTTCTGTTGGTCACCTGTGAGGCGGAGGATAGAAACACAAAGAAGCAAGTACATTTAACTGAGGAAGGGCTTCCCTAAATGCGTTCCGCCTGTCATTTGCCTTTTAGAGTACTCCCCCGGCCCGGAGTGCTCTCCCTGCCTGGAGTGCTCCTTCAGCCCAGACTGCTCCTTCTGCCTGGAGTACCCCCCTGCCTGGAGTGCCCCCCTGCCTGGAGTGCTCCTTCAGCCTAGACTGCTCCTTCTGCCTGGAATGCTCCTTCAGCCCAGACTGCTCCTTCTGCCCAGAGTACTCTTACTGTTCCCTCTGTCTTGAGTGCCCCCTCGGCCCAGAATGTTCTTTCAGCCCAGAGTGTTCTCTCTCTCTGGAGTACTCCTTCTGTCCCGACTGCTCCCTCTTCCTGGAGTGTTCCTTCTTCCCAAAGTGCTCACCTTCGAGTGTTCCTTCTTCTCATAGTGCACCCTCTGCCCAGCGTGCTCCCTTTCTCTGGAGTGCTCCCCTTAGAGTGTTTCTTCTGCCCATAGTGCACCCTCTGCCCAAGGTGTTCCCTCTGCCTGGAGTGCTCCCTCTGTCTGGAATGTTCTTTTTGTCTGGCACACTTCCTCTGCCCACAATTTTTCCTCTGCTTGAAATATTCTGTACCCTGTCTTCTCCTCCTGACCAGAGGCTACCATCCTCCTTAAGACTCAGCTCAGGCAATCTTCCTCCCGGGAAACCCTCCTCCCAGGAAGACCTCTTTCCTGGCCCCTCCAGTGCCTCCTCTGTTTTCCTACCCCATGGTGCCCCTCATCACCACACCCACCATCTGCTTCTTTATCCATCTGTCCCCACCCCTCCTGCCTCCAGGAGCCAGGCTCCGAGCTCCCTGAGGACAGGGACAGGGTCTCATGCCCTCTGGGAACCTGTCCCAGGGCCCGGTCCAAAGGAGGCTGGGAGTCAGCCGCTGGAAACTCACAAGGCCAGCATGTTCAGAAGCCTGGCTCTGAATGGGGCAAACTGTGCTCCATTCCTGTCCTTTAAAAAGGGATCCTACTTACTCATTCACACCTGTCAAAGCTGGAAGGATCCTTAGAGATCTTCTCTACAAGCCCTTCATTTAACACATGGGGAAACTGAAGCCCAGACAGGGGAGTGTCTTCTCCAAGATCATTTCTCCTGAACTGCCAGTTCCTGGTTCCTGTCCTGGGCCCTCTCCGGTGGCAGAGCTGAGCTGTCCAGAGCCCTGGCAGGCATAAACCTCTGGGCATGCCCACACAGCTGTGCGCGGGACCTCGCTCTCAACTGGACTGCCTCATGGACCCTGAGGACCCACCTTCACACCCACTGCCCCTGAGAGATAGACAGGCAGGGATCACCAGACCTTCATTGGACGAGGACACTCATCTCAGAGGATAAGCCAGCTTCAGACTGAGACTTCTACTCCTGGCCTGGGGCTCAGTCTCTCATGGTGAATGTGTCCGATCCAAGTTAGTAGAAGGTGCTTCCAGCACCTGCTCATGCACCAAACCCATTGCTGTCAAGTCGATTCCAACTCACAGCGACCCTATAGGACAAAGTAGAACTGCCCCATAGGGTTTCCAAGGCTGTGATCTTTACAGAAGCCGACTACCACATCTTTCTACCACGGAGCGGCTGGTGGATTTGAACATCTGACCTTTAGGTTAACAGCCGAGCGCTTTAACCACTGTGCCACCAGTACTCCTTTGCTTATGCACGGGTGTATAAAAAGCAACTTACACTTCCTATCCGGCACACGTGCTTTGTGAAATACTGTTTCTCGCCTATTTAGAGTCCTGACCCGTAGTAATGACAACAGAGAGTCCCTGGTGGTGCAAACAGTTAAGCACCTGACCACTAGTTGAAAGGCTGGCAGTTCACCACCTAGAGGAGCCTCAGAAGAAAGGCCTGGTGATCTGCTTCTGAAAGGTCGCAGCCTTGAAAACTCTATGGAGCAGTTCTATTCTGCACACAGGGGGTTGCCTGAGTCTACTCAACAGCAGCTAACAACAGAAAGGATGGCAGCCGGGTGGGTGGAGGAGGACACATGCTGTAACCCATTTTGACCTGGCACAGACTTACTGGTTTGTTTGTTCATTCTTTCCCATTGCTTTTGAGTCCATTCTGGCTCACTGCAACCCCATGCGTGTCAGAGTAGAACTGTGCTTGGTAGGGTTTTCAATCGCTGGTCTTTCAGTCAGCGAGTTAACCATTTGCACCACCCAGGGACTCCGGGTTCAATTTAGCAACGTGTAATATAGCAACTCATAGACAGGTCCTGGCTTTTTTCTGTGTGTGGCCACTTAGGGCACGGGTAAGATCCTGATGACAAGCTGTTGTCACTGGGATGGGCACCCCTGGGTGGTAGGGGCTACAGTCAAGGACCATGCAGCCATTAAAAGGTACGTTGGTGAGGGACCTCGAAGGCAAAGGGAAATGCTTAAGTCCGATGAGAAAGGCAGGGTGCTGGGTTGTTGGGTTCCCACTCAGCTGCAGAAAGAGTACGCCCCGCGGGGAAGGCGACAGGGACCCATTCCGGAGTAACACAAATTCTCTCTGGGGGAGGAGGTTGATTATCTGGACGATGTTTATTTTGTTACTGACCATTGAGAGGATTTAAAAAATAAATCCAGTAAAAGAAGACAGGAAGGGCGCGTGGGCGGGAAGGCGAGACAGCCACCTCGATTGCAGCAGGAGGTCTTTGGATGCCCTGCAAAGGTGTCCGCTGATGCCCGCCAATGCCGCGCCCTCGCCAGGCCCGGAGCGCGCATTTCGCATTCGCGCCGCGCGGTGCGGGCCCGCCCGTTCCCAGCCGCGCGGGGACAGTGGCGCATTGTTCGCCGGACACTCCGGGCGGCGCAGCGCCCTCGGGCTTGGCGCGGCCCCGCGCGATTTGCATGCGTTCCAGTCACAAAGGTTCAAGGTCAGGAGCGCGGCGGCCGAGCCCCGCCCGGCCCCGGCGCTATTCTTCAGGAATGCTCGCCGCCCGCGCCGGCCGCCGGGCGGTGAATGCCGAGCTCCGCCGTCTGAGGCGCTTTGTGTCTTGGCACGGCCAGCTGGGCCCGGGGGGGACGTGCCAGCTCCGCGGCGAGCCCCGCCAGCGCCCCTCGCCCGTGCTAATCAGCCTGGCAGCGCGTCCGGTGGGCGGCGCGGCAGGGAGCCCCCACGGCCCCTGCCAGGGCCCCCACCCTCCTCCTGCTGCTAGGAGACCCCATGGCTCCTGCCAGGGACGCCACCCCACCCCACTCCACCCCACCCCTCCTACCAGGACCCTCCCCCTGCTGCTAGGTGCCAACATGTCGCCTGCCAGGGGTCCCCTAACCCCCCCCCCCGCCAGGCACATCCCCATTCCCGCCCCACTCCATCCTTCCTGCCGGGAACCCCCTAACCCTCCTGCCAGGCGTCCCCCACCTCCACCCTACTTCACCCCCACCCCTCCTGCCAGGAGCCCCCAACTCTCCTGCTAGGGACCCCCAACTCTCCTACCAGAAGCCTCTCCTCTCCTCTCCTGGCTCCTCGGCCCCTAACTGAGAAAAGCCGGGCCCCAGTGCCCTGTGAGGAGCCGCTGACCTGGGGCAGAGTATCCCCAGCTGGGCTCTGACAGGATGGCTGACTCCCACGTGGCCTCACTTTCCCCAAACAGTGGGGGATGTTGCACCCAGTGGTCTCTAGCGGCCCTTCCAGAGCCAAAGTTTCTTCCAGCGGGCTGGAGAGGCGCCCACCTTCTCAGGGAAACATGGAGGTGTTGGGGTTGGACGGGCCCACACTCCCCAATCCACCCTCCTCTGGAGCCCTCCAGCCAGGTGACCAGGGACCCGCCTTCCTGAGTCCCGGGACACTGTCTGTGGAGCTGTTCTGAGGACTAACTGAGCGCATGCAGGCCCGGGAGCTGCTCTCACAAATAACACATCATCGTTACCTGCATAGCGCCCTGGTATAAATGTTCTCCGCTAGACTGGGAGCTCCGCATGGGCAGGGGCTTCTGAACCCCACAGCTTAGGAGTTTTCAGGGTGTATTTGTTGTTGGGGGCCATCAAATCGGTTCCGACTCATAGCAACTCTATGTACAACGAAACAAAACACTGCCGGGTACTGCACCGTCCTTACAATCGTTGTTATGCTTGAGCCCATTGGTGCAGTCACGGTGTCAATCCATCTCGTTGAGGGTCTTCCTCTTTGTCACCGACCCTCTACTTCACCAAGCATGATGTCCTTCTCCAGGGACTGGTCCCTCCTGATAACATGTCCAAAGTACATGAGACGAAGTCTCACCATCCTCACTTCTAAGGCCCATTCTGGCTGTACTTCTTCCAAGACAGATTTGTTCATTCTTCTGGGAGTTCATGGTATATTCAATATTCTTCTCCAACACCATAATTCAAAGGCATCAATTCTTCTTCAGTCTTATTTATTCATTGTCCAGCTTTCACATGCATGAGGTGATTGAAATACCATGGCTTGGGTCAGTCCTCAAAGTGACATCTTCGCTTTTTAACTCTTTAAAGAGGTCTTTTGCAGCAGATTTGCCCAATGCAATACTTCATTTGATTCTTAATTGCTGCTTTCATGGGCGTTGATAGTGGATCCAAGAAAAAATGAAATCCTTGACAACTTCAACATCTTCTCCATTTGTCATGATGTTGCTTATTGGTCCAGCTGTGAGGATTTTGTTTTCTTTATGTTGAGGTGTAATCCATCCTGAAGGCTGTGGTCTTTGCTCTTCATCAGTGAGCTCTTCAAGTCCTCTTGTCTTTCAGCAAGCAAGGTTGTGTATGTGCTCAGTAATGTAGCTGTTGTTGTTATTAAGAGTAGGAATAATGGGAGAAGGAGTCCCCGGGAGGCGCAAACAGTTAAGTGCTGGGCTACTAACCGAAAAGTTGGCAGTTCGGATCCACCTAGAGGTGCCTTGGAAGAAAGGCCTGGCAATCTGCTTCTAAAGGTCACAGCCATGAAAACCATATGGAGCACAGTTCTACGCTGACACACCACGTGGGGTTGCCAGGAGTCAGAGTCAGCTCAGTGGGCCATGTGGGTGGGAAGAGCATTCTGGTCAGAGGGAACAGCACACACGGAAAGAGAAGCAGGTCTCTGTGGCTATAGTGAGGGGTGGGGGTGGGGGGTAGGAAATGCTGGGAGAGGGGACTGGAGAGAGAAGCAGGAGATGGATCCCTGGGTTGGTGGCACTCTGGAGGGTTTTCAGAAGGGTGAGGGCAGGGGCTGTGTTTGTTTGGGGAACCACTCTGAGTAGCATGGGAGGAAGAGGGCAGCAGTCAGGGAGCAGACTGTCCAGACGAGGGGAGGAAGGGCTCGGAGGACAGCCGGGGCTATGTATCGCTAGCATCCCTGGATCCTTGTTGGAGGCCAGGATGAGCAGGAGTGGAGTGAGTGTCCCAAGCCAGCTTCAGATTTCAGGCTGAGTACCAGGGTGACTCGGCAGGGAGCAGTGGTGCACAGAGGGCCCTGCAAGGCACCCCTCTACCGTTGTGATGCTGCGTGGTGACGGGGGCCTGCGGGGAGGTTGCTGGTGGTGACCACTTCAAACCAGTCCTGCTTCATAGCAAAGATGTGTCCAAGACTGTTGGCCTTGCAGTTGTAGATGCACCCTCCAACCCAGCTCCAGAGCCAGGTGGGCCTTCAGGGAAAGCTGGAGGGCCTTCCACGTGCTGCGCCTGGGAATGGTCCAGACAACCCCCACGGCGCCAGCTAACAGGCAACTGAAAGTACTCAGCGGCCTCCCGGGGCCTCCAGGAGAGCAGCGTCCCCTGGCTCAGAGAGGTCGGAGCCCCGATTCTCCTGGCCAGCTCTCCACAGGATCGCTCAGCAAAGGAGACAAGACAGGGGCCCACAGGGGGCCAGAGCCCCTAAGCTGAGCTGGGGCCCATCCCTGCTTGAGGTGTGGTGTTCCTGCTGTGACCAGTCTCCTTCCAGGTAGCACCAAGGTGCTGCCATGTAAGAACACACCTGCAAGCACTCACGTGCTGTTAAAGCTACAACAGTCGGATGGCCCTTCCAAGGAGCCGACTGGCAGGTAATACATTCAAAACCAAAGCAAGCCCGCTGTCGCTGAGTCATTTCCGGCTCATGGCAACTCCATGTGTTACATAGTAGAAGTGTTCCATAGGGTTTTCTTGGCTGTACTCTTTACAGAAGCAGATTGCCAGGCCTTTCTTCCACAGCACCACTGGGTGGGTTTCAACCTCCAACTTTTAGGTTAGTAGCCAAGTGCAAACCGAGGGACTCGGTAATACATTCAAGAGCCTTTAGAAAGCAAATCCTCTGTAAAGCTACAGTTCTTCTCCCAGGAGTATACCTTAAGGGAATTATTAGAGAGGTTCTAGAAGACTTGTGGACAAAGCGCCTCATAGCAGTACATCTGTAAACCACGTAGGCGGCCAACAATAAACAAATAGTTAAGAAGTTATGTACAGGACAGCTGAACAGTGAATTATTCTGCAATCCTTAAAAAGTGTGCTATAAAACGTATTTCGGGACAAGGTGAATTGCTCATCGCATAGCAGTGAAAATGCAAGTTGTAAAACGTGATGTACAACCACAAGGATTTTGATTACGTATTATGTATAGAAAAACGAGCCCTGGTAGCGCAGTGGTTAAGCATTTAGCTGCTAACCGAAAGGTCTATAGTTGGAACTCACCAGCTGCTCTGTGGGAGAAAGAGGTGGCAGACTTCTTCCATCATGATTACAGCCTTGGAAACACTATGGGGCAGTTCTACTCTGCCCTACAGGGTCACTATGAGTTGGAATCAACTCGATGGCCACGGGGATGTATAGAAAAGAAAGGCTGGTCAAATATACACCTGAATGTCAACCATGGTTTCTCCGAGTTTGGCTTCTTTTTTTTTCTCCCCACCGTTCTGGGGGCTTTTCCGTGTTTGCAAAATGTTCTACAACGAACATGCATTATGCTTGCAACAGGACACGGAGCATCAAATATGTGTGTGTGTGTTAATGGCTCAGAAAGAATAGATAAAAAAAAAAAAGAACAGTTCAGATGAAGATCCACAGTGACTCACTGCTTCCCCAAAGCAGACTTCTCTCTTCCAGCTGGGAAATTATTACGGAAAACACTGAGTGTGCTAGGCCTGGTGGGGTCCATCTCCCCAGAGCAGAGCTCCCCAGAAGGGCCATCCAGACCACCTAAGCAGGGTCACTTGTGAGGAACCTGTTACACGTACAGGCCTCGTCTCACCCAGGCACTCTTGAACCAGAATCGTTTTTGTATATACACCCTTCCTGTGTTGTTTCACTTGTTAAAACACTCATTATTGCTTTTTCAATTTGGAAAACATCAAATCCATTAAAAAGGGTATAGAACGTGTAGCTGGGTTATTGTGTTGCTAGTTGCCGTGGAGTCGGTTCCATCTCATGGTGACACCATATGTGCAGAGCAGAACTGCCCCATAGGGTTTACAAGGCTGTGACCTTTTGGAAGCAGATCACCAGGCCTCACCTCTGAGGTGCCTCTGGGTGAGTTTGAACTGCCAGCCTTTTGATTAGCAGTCCCGTGCTTAACCATTTGTACTACCCAGGGACTCCATAGAAGCATTAGCGATGATACTGACTCAGCAATTCCAGACCTATGGATTTATCGTAGGAATTTTCATGGGCATGCACAAAGATTTAGCTACAAGGATGTTGATCACAAAAGATGGAAGGAATCAAGGAAGAGATGCAACTTGGAAACGACCCAAATGTCCAATGATAGCATGTGCTTTAAATAAAATAGGGGCTGTGTAGGGCGATTACAAACAACGTTGCTGAAGACTTTCAACGACTGCAGCGTTTATAATATAATCAGTAATCTAAACAAAGTTGCAAAACAGTATTAACAGTACACAGATGCTGGTTGCAAACATGTAACTGTCTAAAAAGGAAGGAACAATCCCAAGATGTTATCACTGGTGATCTCACCTGCTGGAATTACGCTTATTTTCTTTTTTTCAATTTTCCAGTTTTCTGCCATGAATACGGATGGCTTAGCAGTCAGAAAGAAATCAGTTATTTTTAAGGCACCCAAAACCGTATGTACAGTGTTATCCCAACTAGGTAAAAAATCTATATATTTACAAAAAAAAGAGAGATTCAAGACCCCCACTCCCACGCTGCGCTCTCGGCCGTGATTTGCGCGGCGAGACTCTGAAAGCTTTTTCAGTTTTTCAGTTGTGCTTTCCTAGCTTTTCCAAATTCTCTACTGTCAGAGAGGAAGGAAAAAGACCAGAAAAAGTTGCTAGAGCTGTTTTTTAATGAAAGAAAACACTCCGGTACGGTCGCGCAGGACAGCCCTCGGGCCAGCAGCGTGGGGCGTGGACACTGAGTCATCCCCGCCGGCCTGGGCGCGCACAGACCCCGCCCTGGCTCCGCCCTTTGCGCGCAAGACCCCGCCCCTCGGCCGAGCGTAGTTTTGAGCTTTCGGAGCAGGCCGCGCAGAGGCCACGCCCCTGGCGCTTAAGACACGCCCCTATACGCGCCGGGCTGCGACTCTGCGTCCGCACCCCTTGCCGCGCCCCCGGCGCGGGCTTCCGGAGCCGACCAAGCAGGGGCTCCGCCTCGGCCCCGCCCACTCGTCGCGTCGTTGCGTGCGCGCCGCGCCCTCCCCGGGCTTCCGGAGCCGGACGGAAGGGCGGGCTGGCAAGGCCAAAGCCAAGGCCGCCAGTGCCCGCCGGGGGGGTGGGACGGCGGGCGCGGCGCCCGTGGGGTCCGGCGCGCGCTTCCTTCTCCCCTTCTCTTCCCGTCGCCGCCGGCCCTAGGTACGCCGCCCGGGCAGAGATCAAAGAGAAGAACGGCCGGCCAGCGGGGGCGCGCTCTGCCAGGCCCGGCCCGACCGCGGAGGGAAAGCGGGCGATCAAAGGCCGCAGCGCGCGGCTCGCCCCGCGTGTCCCCGCGTCTGCGCGCAGAACCGAGGCCGCTGTCAGCTCCTGCCCTCTTCCTACATCACGGAAGCTGACGCCCAGCCTGCGGACTGAGTCACGGCCTAGCCGGGGTCTGTCCCTGGCCGGAGGGTTGCAGCACCCTTTTTTCTGGGTGCCGTGGCCCGGGTCTAGGCTGCGGGGGCTGGTGCTAGTTACCCTGGCCTTTCGGGGAAGGCTCACGGCCGGTAACACTACGAGCGGCTGCCGTGTGTTGAAAAGCAGGCCGGCCTCTAGTATGCCGTTCTGTGTCATCTCCTTAGCCCAATGGAGGAGTCCTACCAGGGTTTTTATCCTCAGTCGCCCGCTTTCACAGGTTAGGAGGCTGCGGTCCGAGGGGCTCTGCGGGAGTGAGTGACAGAGCAGGGATTTGGATCCAGACCCCGGATTCTGAATCTCATCCACTGTGCTGACCTAGTGTCCTGTGAGCATAGTTTCAGCGTGCCCAGCTGGCTGTCAGCTCTGTTACTTAGCTCACTGCTGCTCACCCCCTAGCAGCTCACCCTTTTCTACCCAGAGCTAAGCCCTGCTCCCCACCCTGAAGGTGCCCAGCCCCCGTGAGCTCTGACCCCAGTGTCTGGAGAATCTGAGTGAAGCCAGAAAGGATGGGCAAATTAGCGCCCACCTGTTGTTCAGGCTCTTGCTCAGGTGCCTGGGAAAAGATGCCCTCTGCCAGCATCCACGGAGAGGGCATGGGCAAGTGGGCGATTCAAGATGGCTGGTTTGAAGGACCAAGTGCTGTGCTGGGGTGTGTGAGTGTAAAGGACACGCACAAACACACGCTCAGCATTGAGGAAACCAGCCTTGCCACCCCCTCAGCTGCACCAGGGCTGCCTCGCCCATCTCGCCCATCTCCCCCCTTTCCCAGCGAGACACGGAGGAGGCATTTTTGGTTTCCCCTGTTGTTCACCGTGTGGCTTCCCAGGTTGGTACACAAAGACCACGTGACGTTCTGCGTTGGCAGCAGGCAGGACCCAAGGTCCCTGGCCCAGCCTGCCTGCAGGAATCCAGATTTTTCTAGCCTCCAACTCTACCTCGTAGAGGAAGCTGCACATCTGATTTTTTTTTTTTTTTTTTTTGGCTCTGTATTAAAGAGCAAAGCCTGGGAAGTGGACAGGCCCCTCTGTAAACAGAAAACACATGTTTTCTGAGAGAATGAGCTTTTCCTTCCCTGGTTTCTTCTGTGGACGGAGGTCTTCTTAGGCCTGCTGGCTCAAAAGCAGGGAGGCCTTGGACCCAGGGCCAGAGAGATGATTCATCTTTGCCCCATCCCGGGGACAACGTCCACCTTCTTAAATGGGGAGTGGGATGTTTGTCAGGGGATCCACTCAGCTGTGTCTGGCCTGTGGGGTGGGCCTGGGGTGTGTGCCAAGGCAGGAGGACCCTCGGGGTGCTAAACATGATCCGGGGTGGGGGTCTGGACAGTTTGTATCCTCAAAGCACACACAGACCGTCTTGAGATGGCCGAGCTGGCTCTGGATGAGAACGTGTTCCTTGGGGGCCTCTAGCCTTAACGTGGGTAGAGCCCTCTGACTTCGAAGAGAGGCCGGCCTGGGGCCTGACTGCAGGGACTAGGTGCCCACTGCTTTGTGGTCTGGAGCCTCAGGTCTCTGTCCAATGGAGATAATTACATTCAGGCTGCTGAGGGTTAAATAGGATAATGGGTGTTGTCTTATCAGATGCGCACCAAGAGCCACTTAGGAGAAAAATCCAACTTTGTCTCCATTTCAATGCCGAGCTATTTCCATACCCCCTTGGAGCTGCCTGGGGGCCCTCCACAAAGGCCCAGGGCTCCCTCACTTAGAGAGCACCTCCACCTCCCCCACCCTCCCTTGGGCACACGGCTCGTGCCAGGACTCAGCCACCCCCACACCAGCACCAACACCTCTTTAGAAGCCGCTGTCTTGGGAACAAATCATTCCTTTGAATCTCCCCAGCAGGCTGATCTTTGTCTTTGAAGGGAGATTTGATTTTGGGAAGTAACCAGACGTCCTTTGGGCCAAGTCGGCTGAGTAGATGCTCGCTGAGAAGCCAAGCCAGGGCCTCTGTCTGGGGCCAGGATGTGCCGTGACTGCAAAGTCAGGAGATCCCCCGGGCGGCGCCGGCTCCCAAGGCGGCTGAGCAGGAGAATCTGGACCAAAGCACCTGGCTCAACGGCCACTGGGGCTGGGGGCTGGGGCGGCTGTGAGCGCGCCCCTGCGTGTGAAAACACGGAGCTGCTCTCCCACACCCAGGTTCGGGCAGATGAATGAAAACAACCAACGCCAGACAATCTAATTAACAGGAGCCTTCTTTCATCCCCTGGCCCACACTCTGATTTTCATGGAAATCTCTCTTTGTGGGAAAATTCCGAGCTTTTCTGATCCAGGCGAGTGTGTGACACATAGAAGGAGTCGTCCTGGAAGGGCACGGGGTTTAGAGGGCAGATTTCCTCACGGCCCTGGCCCTAACCAACCATGTGGCCTGGGGCTCCTCCCATCTCTCTAGTCCTTGCTTTTCCCGCCTGAGAAATGTGATCATTATGCCAGTCCTGGGCATGGGAGCAAATAGAAAAACACAGCTATAGGCATGCTGACAAATCCTGGGCTTGTGTGTCAAGGGCCTTGAGACACGGACACACTTTGACCCAACACTTCTCCTTCTGGGAGTTTATCCTCAGGCCATCATCATACCAGCTGACCCCGTGTGTGTCAGTAGAACTGTGCTCCATAGGGTTTTCAATGGCTGGTTTTTTGTAAGTAGATTGCCAGGCCTTTCTTCTGAGGTGCCTGTGGGTGGACTCGAGCCTCCAACTTTTTGGTCAGCAGCCGAGTGTGTTAACCATTTGTACCACCCAGGGACTCCAGGAAATCATCATAGTTGTGCATAAAAATGTCAGCATAAAGATGTCCCTAGCAGCATTATTTATAATAACGAAAACTTAAAGAGACTCAGTGTCCAACAATAGTGGCCAAAATGATATGCCATCCATAGGGTGGAATCTTCCACAGCTCTCGGGTGCTCCGGGGAGGAGACACACAGGGTCAGCCACCTTCGTGAGAATTCTCCAGCCTGTCCCGGTGACGTTTCTCATTAAAAATGTAAATAATAATAATTAATTGGCCTTCACAAAACCCAAAAAGTCAGAACAGCCCAAGTGTCCATCACAGACAAGTGGATAAGCACGCTGTGATAGGCATATGATAGAATACTACGAAACAAGAAAAAAGAAGGCTCTGTTGATAGGCTCCAGAACATAAACGAATGTCAAAATAATTACGGGGGCCAGTGTTCAGACTCAATGACCCCACTTATATGCAATGTGAATAAAGGTAACACCACACGATAGGGCCGGCGTTCAGATCCACAGGCGGTGCCTGGGGCCTGGGAAACAGGGAAGGAGAAACGAGCCAACGTTTTGTGAAGGGGAATTTTCCTTCTTGACTGTGATGGTGGTTACGTGGGTGTGTACATTTGTCGAAACTCAACGAACAGTTTAAGTGACAGGCAACTCACTGTTTGAAAATTATCCCTTGATAAAGTTCATTTTAAAAAATCAATTCACGTTTAGACTTTATTTTTCAAATCCTGTATAGAATAGTATTTAATGACATAAAATGTCCATAATATATTAAGCAAAAAAATTGTGAAATGATCCAATTTAATTTTTAAAAGTATACGTATATATATATATAAAATCCATTGCTCTCCAGTCGATTCTGACTCATAGCAACCCTATAGGACAGGGTAGAACTGCCCCATAGGGTTTCCAAGGCTGTAATCTTTACAGAAGCAGACTGCCACATCTTTCTCCCAGCTGGTGAGTTCAAACCACCAACCTTTAGGTTAGCAATCAAGCTCTTTAACCACTGCGCCACCAAGGCTCCTTGCATATATATGTGCACACACACATATATATACACACATATGTAAACGTATGTGTACATACACACACACATACATATGGTTTGAAAAACCAATATATACCCAGTAATTATGAATAATTTTTGTTTTCTTTTTTCTGATTTTCTGTATTTCCAATTTTTCTGTAATGAACATTTTTATAAATAAATTAAATAAAAGAAAACATGCTTTTCCTCTTTTCCAGCTGTAGCAGACCAGGACGTGGAGCTGGGCTCCTGGAGGGACAGGAACGCAAGGACTCCTGGCTCCAGCGAAAGGGACCGTTGCCCAGCAGGTGGTGGCAGACGGTGGGGGTGGGGGGGCTGGGTCTCCCTCGTTCTTTCGCTGGTTTCTGTGCTGGGTTGTTCTTGAAGGCTGTCATGCCCACTGGGCACTGCTGAGCTTCTGGCATTCCTGGGGAACGGCCGCCTAGAGGAGCCCTATCCCGGGGCCAGCTCGGCCTCCCCCGGAGTCAAACCCTCCCATGGGGAGCACCAGTCCCCTGTGGCTGTGTGGGTCTCTCCAGAATACGCCAGTCTCCCGTGCTGCCCTGGCGAGGAGGGGTTCCAGGGGTCCTGGTGCTCTCTGCCCCGGGCCACTCACCCTGCCAGACTGGCCCTCCTGGGTGAGAGGTACAGGACGGCCACTGTAGCTCAGACTAATGAGATTGGGTTTCCACATTTGGGGTAACTGAGGCACAGTGAGCTGTGGTAGCTGGTGGAGCTCAGAGTGCACCCCATGCCTGGATTCTTACTGCCTTCAAATGTCACTTCCCCAGCTTCTGGGCCCCAAAGAACTGATTGGGACGGTGTGGGTTTGGAGGCCAGGGGCTGTGGCCTTCGTGTGTCTGCTGGTCAGTTTGTCTGCTCCGGGTTCCTGTGTGAATATCTACGGCATAGTTAGTGACCCATGGGCTTCGCGGTCACCGTGAGCGACTCCAAGAACAGGGCTTCGGGTGGAGCTGCTGGGACACTGTCACTCCCTGCCCTTCCTCTTGCCGCTGGTGGCAGAAAGGTGCCAGGAGGAGACAGAGCACTCGCCTGTCCCTCCCTCCCTGACAGGGGACTCTACAGCAGACCGTGGGAATGAAAAAAAAGAGCTAGGAAACTGTTCAAAAATGTTTGTAACCCAGTCACAAATGGGAAGGGTGCGGCTGCACACAGCAGGTGAAGGACGCTGCCGTGATGTGGTGTTTTCATCACCCATTGCTCTGTGCCTGCAAAATGTCACCGTTTATGGCTCTCGGGAACAGACAGCCCCAGGGGCTGCGGATTTCTACCTGTGCGTGAGGGTTGCATTCAGGCTGTATTCAGCTTGGAATTATTTCACAGTGTGTGAGACAATAAGGTCAGGTTTTCCTACGAGGCCTCACCAGCGTTTCAGTGTAAAAATCAGCAGATGAGAGAAAAGAAAAATGTTTTTTAAAAAACTGTATTTGTGTATCTATTTATATAACTGTAAAGAAATACACTCCAATGTGACTGGCTGAAGGCTTTGGAGTAAAGCAGCTCGGAGGAAAATTCTTTCTCTTTCTCTTCTGTATTCTCCACACTTCCTATGATTGTGTGTATTACTTTTATAATGAGAAGAGATATGATGCACATACATTAAAAAGTAACAGCCTGTATCTGAGCCTGCATTCCAAATGGTAACTACGGCAATCGAAGGTAATGAAGTATCTGACATGTGCCAGGTCCGCCGCTAAGCCCTCCCACCGTCCTGGTTTTGAAGAACACCCAAATCTGTTCTCACCTCTGCCCACGAGGGATCCCAGGCCCCGAGGCGGCCCCCGGTGTCCACGTGGTGGAGCTGGGGCCTGAGCTGCAAGGTTGGATTCAGCACCATGCCATTTTCGTGACAACTTCCTGCTTCTCAGAGGTGACCCGTTTTCCTGCATACGGTGATCTTTGATGAAAATATTTTTACCTGGTTTGCAGAGAATTTGGAATTATTTCTGTAAACAGAACTTAGTAGAGGAAATATAAAAATCATGGTTTGGTTTCGTTTTTGTTTTTTCCCCTATGACGCTGCTCTCCAACGGCCAAGGACAGGACCAGCCACATAATGTTCGGGAACCAAGGCACAATGAAAAAGTGGGGTCCTTTGTTCAAAAACGATTAAGAATTTCAAGGCAGGGACAGTAGAGCATTAAACCATGAGAGGTGCAGGGGTCGCGCACCGGTGAAGCCGGCCTCAGCCTCATGCTCATGGTGGGCAACCACCCTGGGGACAAACTGACCACCAGTGACCAGGCTTCTGGGAGCAGACAAGTTCAAACCTCGGGAGAAGTGCACTATTCAACGCACTTTCCCTTCCTGAAAACTGGAGACACCGACAGCTGAGGAGGCCACAGGCTTTTCCGCCTTGGGGAAGGGCGGGGCTTCTGCCAGGAGCTGTCATTTAGAAGGAGGGACACAGCATGCTCCCTTGAAATGGCAAAGACCCTGGCACCTCGCCTCGGTGGAGCCTCGGTTGCTTTGCCGTGGAGCAAGCATCTTCTGTGAGCAGCCTTGGGGAGAAATCAAAGCAAAATAGACGTGGACGCTTGTTACCGTGGAAACACAGTGAGAAACTGTATTTCCCTTCCTCTGGGGGAGGGGCCGGGGCTACATTGGCAGGTAAATTTACCCCCCAAATGAGGCCCACTGTGGCCACCAAAGGAGTCCCAGGGTGGCACAATCGGTTAAGCACTCAACTACTAGCCAAAAGGTTGGTAGTTCAAAACCCCCCAGAGGTGCCTCAGAAGAAAGGCCTGGTGATCTGCTTCCAAAAGTCACAGCCTTGAAAACCCTATGGAGCATAGTTCTGTTCTGCAAATGTGGGGTCACCAGGAGTCAGAATCAGCTCCATAGCAACCGTATTTTTTTAAAAAATTTATTTTGCAACTGGTTTTTTTTTTTTTTGGTGGCCATGGAGAACGGACTGTCAGTCTACGTGCACCAAGATGACCAGTATATATGCTGCTCTGAAAACAGGGAGCACACCCCGTCCCAGCTGGCAGCAGGCACGACCTACCCACTGCCGCCTCTTTGTCCCCTGTGAGGTTCCAGAATGGTCTATAGGTGGACGGGCAGCCCAATGGCACTCCAGTGACTGTGGCTTCTCCCATGAACCATGTGTGGACGTCCAGGACCGACTCCAGAAAGATCATGTTTGAGAAGCAGTTGAAGGGCAAATACCCATTTGTTCTGCCAGGCACCACTCACTTTTGTGGGACAGGGGATGATGAAGACAAAGCATTCCTGCCACCCAACCCCCATGCTGGCCCCCACGGCCCTGTGCCCATTTTTCTCTAAAAAACAAAAATAAAAAGTAACAAACAACCCCACTCTTCCCGGCCCGAAATAGTGTTCTTGAAGTGAGGGCCTGGAGCCCCATGTTTTCTCCTTGCAGGGATGGGTGGATGGACAAATGGACGATCTGGATAGAAGCATCCCCGGGCCTCAGCTCCTGTGCCCCTGCCCACAGCATCTTCAGTGCAGCCTGGGCGGGTCTGGGCTCAGGCCACCAGGTGGGCTGCCAGGCCCTGGCCTTTCAGCTGCCTCCTCAACCCCAGATGTGTCCCCAGGACCTGCCCTGGGAGGGCTGCATGCCAGGCAGAGAGAAGAGGGCAGAATGTGGTGGCCAGCAGCTGGGAGCTCCGGAGGGGGGCCAGAGCATCGGATCATTCCAGTCTCACCTGCGGGCCATCCACCCCAGAGGGAGACAACGGGGTCCTTGGGTCCCACAGACTCCTCTCCCTCCCGTGGAGCCTGCAGGCAGAAGCAGGGTGGGACTGGAGGGGTGCCAGGTCCTCCCCTGAACACCAGGGGTCCCAGCTGTTGGCCACCTGCAACACAGATGACCCAAGCCTGTGCGTGGTGGGGGCAAGACAAGTCGGAGCTGACCCCTCCGAGCCCCTGGCCCCTAAAGCCTCGACCCTCTGCTGCGCTGGGACGTGGCATGAGTGTCGACCATCCCCCCCCCCCCCAAAAAAAATGCACCCAAATCACTCCGGGTGGTTGCAAGTACCAGGTGCTGAGGACGGCCTCTGGGCCATGGGATCAGAGCTCTGGGGAAGGGCCCATCCGAGAGGGGTCTGGGACTTGCTAGTTTTTAAAAAAGACAAAAAGAAACCTCCGGGTAGAATTTCAAGTTCTGGGGATTTCTAGGCAGCGGCCGCCCGTCTCCCCGCGGTGCTTCTCTCTTTCCTCCTCTCTCCCAGACTGCCTTCCCTCCTTCTTTCTCTCTTTGTTGCCAAGCTCAGATGTCGCTGCTGAAACCCAGCCCAGCGTCCTCGAAGCCCGGAAACTTCCAGCTCGGGCGACTGTGCAGAAAGTTGGGGCCTGAGAGCTGGATGACAGTGACCCCTCTGCCCCCTGCTGTGCCCTGGGCCTCGGGCGGACGTGAACTTGACTCCCAGCTCTGCCGGACGCCCAGGACCTACGAGCTGGTAAGAGGCCGCGCCCTCGCCACCCGCCTCCGCCCCACCGAGGCTGTGGCTCAGGTCTGGGAAGCGCCCCAGGGGCTGCGTGCGGGGGCCACAGCGGCCGCCGTCAGAGCGTGTGGCCCCGCCCGGCAGTCACCCTCCCCAGCCTCCCCCTCCTTGGCCTCCCGAAAACAAAGGCTCGGGAAAGTTGGGACAGGAATCTTCCCGGACATCTCCCTCCCCCTGGGCTGCTCGGCCCTAGTGGCGGCCACCAGGGCTCTTTAAGGAGAAAGAAGACTCTTGATTCTCTTCTCTTATTTGTTCTTGCCCCTCCCCTGCTGGAGGGAAGAAGGAGAGGGCACAGTGCCACAGGGCTCCCAGGTCTTAACCCTGTGAGGCCCAGGCCTGCCTAGGGAGGTGAGGAACCCCAAGAGCCCAGGAGAGGCAGCTCCAGGAGAGGCAGCCCCAGAAGAGGCAGCCCCGGTCGGTCAGCACGGTTGCCCCCAGCCCACTGCAACCTGAGTGCTTGAAGGCTGAGGATGAACATTGTCTCTGACCCACCCCTCCCACCTCAAGTGGCTTCCCGGAGGCTGTTCTGGGTGACCCCTCTTGAGCCTGATGCCCGGACCCCCTCCACCGCCCCACCAGCTCTGCCTGGGGCAGTCATGCCCAAGTGGCCGTGGCACCAAGTGGGAATGGTGAGCACAAGGGACACCACATGGCAGCTGAGTGCAGTGGCTGGGGAGGAGAAGGGACAAGGCCCTCCTCCCTGTGAGTGGCCTGATTCCTGGGGCACCCACAGGGCAGGGAAGCCCCCATGGGGGGCAAAGCCCTGACAGATCTCAGAGGCCTGGGGCTCGGCTAGCCTCCCGGCAGGTCCTCCAGCTTGACGGTGCCAGCCTGGCCGACCACATCAGGGACCACCTGGGCCAGCCTTGCTCTCGGCAGTGGCCCTACCCCTCCAGTGGTCACCACTAACCTGCACCTCCACCCCCAGGGCACTCAGACCCCAGAGTCCTCCTCAGGGAGCGGCTGCTGGGGCAGTAGGGGGCGTGCCCGAGCAGGGGTGAGAAGGCAGGCCTGGAAGTCACCCACCTGTGTACCCTGATGCCGGCAGGACTCTCAAACAGCGTCTACCAGCGTCAGGCAGGCCAGATGGGGCGCTGGGGAGTCTGCGGGGACTGCCGGGGGGCCGAGTGTCCCATGAATGCACCTCAGCTCCCAGGGCTGCCGTGAAGGCAACAGGCCTGGGGCTGGCAGTGCCTCTGACTGTCAGGAAAAGGAAATCGTGATTTGCCAGCGGGATGTCCAAAACTGGAAAACCCTGCAGGGCCGAGGACACTGTCCAAGGGGTGAGCCCACCCGCGCCCCCCTCCCCGCTCCCGCCAGGTTGCCACCCCATGTACACGCAAGTTGGTGTTGTAAAGGGAGGTGGGTTTCCTAGTGAGCTGGGCCCAGCCCGAGCCTTGAGGAGGAAGTACCATAAGAGCTGGGGACCAGGAGGAGGTTTGTGCCTCTATCACCCACCCGGCGGGCAGTGGCAGCCTCCACGGAGGTGAGATTTCCAGGTCACTGAGGAGCCCTGGTGGCGCAGTGGTTAAGCGCTTGGCTGCTAACTGAAATGCCAGCAGTTTGAATCTACCAGGCGCTCCTTGGAAACCCTATGGGGGCAGTTCTACTCTGTCCTATAGGGTTGCTATGAGTCGGAATTGAGTTGAAGCAACTGGTTTCGTTTTTGGCTTTGAAGCTTGCTTACCTCTTTAAGACTAGATTTGCTTACCTGAGCCAATTTGAAGTAATATCTCCACGTCTGCGGGGTCTGTGTGTAATGACAGGATGGAGGAGCGGACCCTACCTTAAACTTTCTCACTGCCCCAGGCATAGACCTGCCACCAGTTACAAAAGCTGGGGCATACCGTCGCACTTTGAAAGCCTGTGTTCAAACCCCCACACTCCCTTGTGCTGGCTGTGTGGCCCCAGGTGAGTAACCTGACCTCTCTGAGCCTCACTGTCCTCTCTCATAAGAGTCCCATCCCAACAGTGTTGTTGGGAGATTTGAGTGGGGTAACTCTGTGAACATTGAGTGTAGCACTGGCACGCAGTAGGCACTCAGGAAAGGTCACCAAAACCAGCTGCCGTTAAGTCAGTTCCGATTCATGGCGACCCCACGTGTGTCAGAGGAAACCTGTGCTCTGCAGGGTTTTTAGTGGCTGATTCTTCCAAAGTAGATCACCAGGCCTTTCTTCCGAGGCACCTCTGGGTGGACTCGAACTGCCAGTCTTTCAGTTAGCAGCCAACACGTTAACCGTTTGCACCACCCAGGGACTCTGCTAAACGTCAGCTGCTGCCATTCGACTGTCGTCGAGATGGGTGGTGGCTCCTGGCTCCTCTCACAAGTCACCTGTTTCTGGAGCACCTTGTAAATCTCTGTCTCTGATCTCATCTCAACTCTCAATTGCTTCTCTCACCACTTTTTTGTTGTTTCTTGCCCCAAAATAAACCATCACTGAGCCCCTCTTTATGCCTGGCCCTGTGCTGAGCAGTGGGGATTCTGATGCAAACCCTGTCCTCGAGAAGCTGCCGGATGCCCCCATACAATCCTAATGTTGGGGCAAGATTCTCCAGGCCAACCTCCTCTAGCAGGTATTGCGTGCACAGTGCCCTTGCTATGCAGTCTTTCTTGAATGCCTCTTGAATGCCACCTGCCAGGTGGCATTGCTGCAGAAACTGGATACCTCCCAGGTACCCTGATCCTTGACAGGTGGGACCAGGTATGAGATGGGTCTCCAGGCAGCAGCTCTGGCCTGAGCCATCTGATTTACTTGGGAAACACACACCTGGTAAAAAGATCCTAAAAACATTCAGTGAGGGTTGATTTCAGTCTCCAGAGAAAACCTGCAAGTGATTGTGTGTGTTTTTGAAAAGAGAGCCCCTCTTCCCTTTTTTGCTCACAAACCATTTAGCAGCACCTGGACTGGGGCTCTGTGCTGGGGTCACTGTTCCCCGTCCTAACAAGCAAGTGCCTCTGAGGGGCAGCAGATATGTGCTTTGGTTTTCTAGGGTTGGACAACCCCTAAAAGGACAAAATATAATTAGAGGAGTCATTAAATGGGAAATAACACAAACCTGCCACAAAAAGCCAGCTGCTGCTTTCAGGAAACTGGAAATCAAGGCCCCGGAGCCCCTTGCCAAGTCTGGCTACATAATTTAGAGGGCCTGGGGCAGATAGGAGCCCTGTGGCGCAGTGGTTAAGAGCTATGGCTGTTAATCAAAAGATTGGTGGTTTGAAACCACCAGCCACTCCTTGGAAACCCTATGAGGCAGGTCTACTCTGTCCTACAGGGTCAGCGTGACTTAGAACCAACTCGACGGCAACGGGTTTGGTTTTGGTTGGCAGCAAAATAAAAACGCAGAGCCCTTGTTCAAAAATGATTGTGAATTTCAAGACGGCAGCAACAGAGCATCAGCCAAGCGCACGGCCCTTCTGAGAGTGGGTCATCTGCAACTTGGAGATTCGCACCCCGTGAAGCCAGCTTTGCTCCTCCATGTGTTCATGGCACGTGCCCAGCCCTGAACAGGGGACGCCCACAGAGTAAGGAAGCCACCAACCCTTGAGGGGGTAGCAGAGTTCTGGAGGCATGTGGCTTCATTGAAGGAGCACGAGTTCTCCCTTTTCCCAATTGCACTGATACACGTTTTTCCTGTACTGATGTTACGTGTTAATCTTACAACATTTGGAAACCTCAAAGAAGGAGACAAAATGTTCTCAGTCACCTGTGAAACCACCCTTAGAGATAGACCCCAGGAATGCTTCAGTGCATATATCACCCAGCTTCTATAAAAACATACAACTTTAAACAAAGTAGCATCTTAGCCAGATATTCAAGCCGGATTCAGAAGAGGATGTGGAATGAGGGATATCACTGCTGATGTCAGATGGCTCTTGGCTGAAAGTAGAGAATACCAGAAAGATGTTTGCCTACGTTTTATTGACTATGCAAAGGCATTCGACTGTGTGGATCATAATGGATTATGGATAGCATTGCAAAGAATGGAATTCCAGAACACTTAATTGTGCTCCTGAGGAACCTGGACATAGACCAAGAGACAGTCATTCGAACAGGACAAGGGGATACTGCATGGTTTAGAATCAGAAAAGTTATATGTCAGGGTTGTATCCTTTCACTATACTTATTCAATCTGTATGCTGAGCAAATAATCTGAGAAGCTGGACTATATGAAGAAGAATGGCGCATCAGGACTGGAGGAAGACTTATTAACAACCTGCGATATGCAGATGACACAACCTTGCTTGCTGAAAGTGAAGAAGTGGACTTGAAGCACTTCCTGATGAAGATCAAAGACTACAGCCTTCAGTATAGATTATACCTCAACATACAGAAAACAAAAATTCTCACAACTGGACCAATAAGTAACATCATGGTAAACGGAGAAAAAATTGAAGTTGTCAATGATTTCATTTTACTTGGATCCGCAGTCAATGCCTGTGGAAGCAGCTGTCAAGAAATCAAATGACGCATTGCATTGGGCAAATCTGCTGCAGAAGATCTCTTTAAAGAGTTAAAAAGCAAGGATGTCTCTTTAAGGACTAAGTTGTACCTGACCCAAGCCCTGGTATTTTCAATCACCTCATATGCATGTGAAAGCTGGACAATGAATAAGGAAGACCAAAAAAGAGTTGATGCCTTTGGATTATGGTGTTGGCAAAGAATATAGAATACACCTTGGACTGCCAGAAGAACGAACAAATCTGTCTTGGAAGAAGTACAGCCAGGGTCCTCGACAGAGCTGGAGAAAAATGTAAAACAAAATTCAAACTTACAAAAAAAGACCAGACTTACTGGTCTAACAGAGACTGGAGAAACCCCGAGAGTATGGCCCCCAGACACCCTTTTAACTCAGTATTGAAGTCACTCTTGAGGTTCACCTTTCAGCCGAAGATTAGACAGGCCCATAACACAAAACAAGACTAAATGGGTAAACCAGCTCAGGGTCAAGGACAAGAAGGCAAGAGTGGACAGGAAGGCCGGTAACAGGGAACCCAAGGTAGAGAAGGGGAGAGTGTTGACGTGTCATGGGGCTGGCAACCAATGTCACAAAACACTATGTGTATTAATTGTTTAATGAGAAACTAATTTGCTGTGTAAATCTTCATCTAAAGTACAATAAAAAATTAAATAACGTCATTACGATAACAACTATAATAAACAGATTTGGGAAAGCGACAACAAAAAGTACAGCCAGAATGCTCCTTAGAAGCAAGGATGGTGAGACTTTGTCTCACATATTTTGGACATGTTATCAGGAGGGACTAGTCCCTGGAGAAGGGCATCATGCTTAGTGAAGTAGAGGGTCACCAAAAAAGAGGAAGACCCTCAACAAGATGGATTGACACAGTGGCTGCAACAACGGGGGCAAACATAACAATGATTGTGAGGATGGTGCAGGACCAGGCAGTGTTTTGTTCTGTTTTACAGAGGGTCACTATGAGTCGGAACCAACTCGACAGCACTTAACAACAACAACAAAGCATCTTAACATCTTATTATATGTATCATGTTATCTTCTGCTTGTTTCACTAAACATTTTATCATAACTCTTTCCCTACGTCATAAAATGTTACTCAACAAATTGATTTTTTTTTATTGTGCTTTAAGAGAAAGTTTACAATTCAAGTCAGTTTCTCATACAAAAATTTATACACACATTGTTATGTGACCTTAGTTGCTCTCCCTATACTGTGACAGCACATTCCTCCTTTCCACCCCAGATTTCCCGTGTCCATTCAAGCAGCTCCTGACACACTCTGCCTTCTCATCTCACCTCCGGACAGGAGCTGCCCATTTAGTCTCATGTATCTCTACCTGAGCTAAGAAGCACACTCCTCACGAGTATCACATTATGTCCCATAGTCCAGTCTAATCTTTGTCTGAAGAGTTGGCCTCGGGAATGGTTTCAGCTCTGGGCCAAGAGAGAGTCTGGGGTTCATGTCTTCTGGGGCCCCTACAGTCTCGGTCAAACCATTAAAGTCTGGTCTTTTTACTGGAATTTGAGTTCTGCACCCCACCTTTCTCCTGCTCCATCAGGGACTCTGTGTTGTGTTCCCTGTCAGGGAAGTTGTTGGTGGTAGCTGGGCACCATCTAGTTCTTCTGGTCTCAGGCTGGTGGAGTTTCTGGTTTATGTGGCCCTTTTTGTCTCTTGGGCTAGTATTTCCCTTGTGTCTTTGGTATTCTTCATTCTCCTTTGCTCCAGGTGGGTTGGGACCAATTGACGCATCTTAGATGGCCACTTGCTAGCTTTTAAGACCCCAGATGCCACTCACCCAACAAATTGATTTTTAGTGACTATTTAATATTGCACTGAATTGATTTTCTTTACCAACCCTTTATTATTGGACACTTAGCTTATTTCCAATTTTGCCTATTCTACAGAACACTGCAATGAACATTTCTGTGGGCATTTCCGATTAATTCCTGTGGGAGTGAGACAATGCTTCAATGCTGGGGATTCCTGTCAAGCTGTTAGGGGAGAACGTTTTGGTTCCAGAAGCGTCTTGGGATTGTCTCTGAGATTCCACCTTACCCAGCTGTCTCAGCTCCAGCCCCTTGTGCAGTGACAGTTCTGGCGAGATAGCCCTGGCATCTTACTTTTATTTTTAAGGAAAAATGCAACCCTCCCCACAGCCAACTCTACCGGGCAGGACAACCAGGCACTTGAAGCCACAGTACTGAGCGGTTCCTGTGTGCCCAGCACCAGGCTGATGAGCACGTTTGTGGCAACCCTGTGAGGTCATCAGCCAACCTTACAGACAGGACCCTGGGGCCCAAAGAGAGGCAGCAATTGGCCCAAGGTTACGTGGCTGGTAAGTGGCAGAGCCTCCATGCTGACCACTGTAGGTCCTGCCTCCCTTGTTGGGAGAACTACGCTTATGAAGCAGAAAACAGCCCCTCGTTCTGCCAAACTACGGACAGGATTTGGGGGTTCCACATGTGGCAAGTAGGCTGCCTCAACCGCCGAGCCTGGGACTAGGATGAGATAACACTTAGCCTGGCACCTCCTCATGGGCAACCCTCAAGAAAGGGTGGTGAGGAGGAGGGGGACAAGGAGGAGAGGAGGAAGAAGAGGAAGAGGAGGCGAGGAGGAGAAGCAGCAGCCAGGAGGTGAGGTTGGAGCCCCTCTGGGAGAGGAAGGCTCTCTGGGCATCTCCCTGGTGCTGACCCTGCATGGCGCCCAGGCCCAGCCCGGTGCTGCCCGCAGGAGATGAGCAATGCGCATGGAGTGAACCGGCGGCAGGCGACGTCCTTCTCCCTTGGAGGCATCTTGTTGTGTTTCCATGGGGTGTTCGTTTTTCTATTGCTGCCATGACAAAAAGGACCACAGACTTAGTGACCTAAACAACACCGTTTGTTACCTTACTGTTCTGTAGGTCGGAAGTACAAAATAGGTCTCACTGGGCTAAAATCAAGTTGTCTCAGGGCTGGTTCCTTCCGGAGGTTCTAAGGTAGAATCTGTTTTCGTGTCTTTTCCAGCTGCTAGAGGCCACCCACGTTCCTTGGCTTGCGGTCCCCTCCTCCATCTGCAAAGTTACACTTCGAATCTCTCCTTCCATCTCATTTTTCTTACCCCACCAGCAAAGTTTCTCTGCTTTTAAGGGTGTGTGTGATTAGATTGGGCCCATCTGGTAGCCCAGGATCGTCTCGCATCTCAAGCTCTTTAAACTCAATCACATCTGCCAAGTCCCTCGCCATATGAGGTAACACATTCACAGGTTCCAGGGATTAGGATGGGGACAACCTTGGGGGCTGTTATTCTGCCCACCACAGGTGATCTGAGGCAATCAGAGGCTCTGACACTTGTTCAGGACACTGAAGGGATCCTGACCCCCTCCTTCTTCTCTTCCTCTGCCTCCCTGCTCTGAGCCTGGGATCCTAGGCCTGTGCAAGGTCATTCCTGAAAGGGTGTGGGGAAACCAAGGCCACAGAGGCCGTGTCCAGGATCCCAGGCCAGTCTTATACAGATGCCCCTCAGTCCTGCCATCCTATGACTGCTATGCTGTGGGACGGAAGCTTCTGGAGGGACATCTAGCCTGAGGATTCTGTCCCCAGCTGCGCGTCCAGGAGGAAGATGGGGAGGGAACTAACATTATGAAGCAACGTGTACATGCCAGCCTCCATGTTCTCTGTTAATCTTCTAAGCCCAGTTGGGAGGTAGTTCATATCGTTGCCCCATCCTACAGATACGAAAGCTGTGCTCCCCAAGGGGCAGCGGATTGTCCATGAAGGAGAGTCAGCTCCCCACAAAGAACCGGGCAGGAGAGGGAGTGTGCTGAGAGGTAAAGCTGGAGAAACTGGCCCAGAGAGGGGAATTAACTTTCCCAAAGACACACAGCTACCTGGAAGAGAGAGCATTTTTGCTCTGAGCTTCATCTGCCTCGTCCTCCTATGGCCCCCTCTACCTTTGGGCCTCCGCTCCTGTGTGCCTACAGGACTCCTCACCGGAGGGCCCCCCCATCCTGCAGACACCCCACCTGCAGGCCCTCCTACCTGGAGGAACCTCCACCTGCAGGGCCCCTTCTATGGACCACCCGCCCACTGGCCCTCCCGCCTGTGGACTGCCACCTGTGGCCCTCTTCCTGTAGGCACCCCCCCTGTGGCCCACCCCAACTGTGGGTCCCCCCAACAGGCACATCCCATGTCGCAGAGTTTCTGAACCCCCAGTTTTGGATCTGTGGGGTGGTCTGTGAGGGGGAACAGGGCTTCCATTGATGAGAACACGTATCTGCCTCTCTGTAAAGAGTCTCCCCATCTTGAATTCTCACCCAGACAGGGGCCAGCCTGGTGCACAGCATAGCAGTTAAAACCTTGGGTTTGGAGTCAGGCTGTTCTGAGTTCAAATCCTGGCTCCCCCCACTTTGGGGTGATCCTGGGCACACTGCCAGCCTCTCTGCCTGGCTTTTCCCATCTGTAAAATGGGGGTGATAATAATGTTACTGAGACTCCAGAGGACCCCTGCACCAGAGCCCTCCTACCACCACACACCCCTGAATCACCCAGGAGCAAATGGGCGGGGCCCCTCCAGGCCAGGTCAGATCCGGTGGCCTCTAGGACACTCCTGGCCATAAGGTTACAGGCCGTTTCCTCAGCAAATTGCTGACTACTGTCCCAGGGCCTCAGCAGGATGAGAGCCAGAATGGCCTGGATCTATCTGGATTTGTTTCTGGAGTGAGGAGCTTCCCCGGGAGACCCCACCAGCTCCAACCTTTGACTGCCATGTGCTCAGGTCATCCCAAGGACTCAGGCAGGTTCTCTGCCCAGTCAGGAGCTGCTCTCCCTCCCCTCAACCCCACAGGGCAGGTTCAGTGGGCATTGTTATCATTCCCATTTCCCAGGTGGGCAAACTGAGGTTCAGAGGGGCCCGATCACTCGTCCAAGGCCACACACACACAGGCAATGAGCAGAGTTGAATCTTGATGATGGCAATCTAGGGTGCCATAGTGCCCCTAGGTGCACAGTCTTCCCCCTGGGCGCTTAGCCCTTGGATCTTCCCAGAAGGACACAGGCCTTCCTGCCCTGGTCCTGTTCTCAGAGGTCGAGGGGCCTCGGAGCCTCACTCCGGGCAAGGCGGTGCTGGCTTCCACATGGGTCTAGTGAAGGTGTGTGTGGCAAAGAACCACCTGTCCTGGCCGGAAATGGTAGCAGCTCTTCCAGAACCTTCCCCCGTGATTTGGGGCGTCTCCGTACCCTAGCGCCACACAGCACATGTTTTGGCCTGTGCAGTGGTGAGCTGCTTTGAATAAGAAAGAAAGGAAGAGAATCTTTCTCGGGAGCCTTTTCAGCTGGGTGGCCCTGGGTCCATGGAGGCGGGCGGGAGGGTGCATCCCAAAGTTGGGGCTCTGTGTGGCCTCAGGTCAGAGTGCTCCCCAAGCCGCCTGCAGCAGCATCCGCCAAGAGACCTGGCCTGGCATGGCAGGAGTTAAGTTACGGCGGGCACCTTGGCACACGGAGCTGCCCATAATGTCCGGCTGCCTGCCCCCACCCCTTTTCTTCCTTTTTGCCTTTTTCCTTCTTAATTAATCATACGCCGCTGCCCAATTTAAATATGGAAATGCCTAGGCCAGCGATGCAATTATTCATGAGGCCAGGCCGGCTGTCCGGGTATCTCGGGCTGCGGGGAGCACCGTGGCATCACCTCCTTTCTGATGTGTGTGAAATTATGCGCACAAAAGGCGTCTCCTTATCTGGGTGTGTGAACTAAATAAATAAATAAGGGCTTTTGTTTGTTTGCCGGCTCCTGCACATGACTGTTTTCACTAAACTGCTGTGTTGTCTGCGCCTTTATGGGGCCCAGGAGATGGGGAGGCAGGGGGAGGCCCCCTGCAGGCTGGCCAGGGCTTGGGGGCGACCGCCGGGCATCTGGGGCCCTGTCCCTCCCCTGGCACCACCCTCACCCCTGCCCCCCCCCACCACCACCACACACACACCCTCGCCGGAAAGTTCTCCCTGCCGGGGCTGGGCTCCCAGGCAGCCTGGCACCGTGCCAGGCTCGCTGCCGAGGGCGGGCGGCAGGGTGGGGCGCACGGCAGAGGAGCCGAGGACGTGGCCAGGCACCCTGGGCGCGAGCAGGACCCGAGGCCAGGAGGCCGGGTGCCCGGAAGGTGAGGGCAGCCCGGGTGGGCGCAGGGTGGGCGCTCAGCTTGGTGAGGAGCAGGCCTGCAGGGAGGAGGGCCGGCGCTGGCGGAGAGGCGGGCACAAAGGCGGGCAATGCCAGGCAGCGGTGCGGCGGGCCAGGCAGTGAGGATCACTGTCTCTGCAGGTCCCCTCCCGGCCGCGCGCGGCCGGGATCTCTCGGGGAAGACAGCGGGTGCTGCCGGCAGCTGAGGCCAGAGGAAGGGCCAGAGCGCAAGCGATGCAGCCGGGCTGTCAAGGAGAAAAACACCCCAAGGCCTGCAGATTGCTGCTCTCAGCTTTTTTTTTTTCCCCCTTTTGCTTAGGGAGAGGAAAAAAAAAAAAAAAGCAGCGCTTCCTCTGGAGGCGGATGCAAAAAGGATGCAGAATTTTAACCGTCTCCTGCACGGGTCCTGCATGGGTCCTGCGTAGATTGAGGCCCAGGCCTTGGGGGTGGCACCCTGGGAGGGGCAGGCAGAAGCCCGCTGCCTTCCTGGGGGACGCCAGAGAGCAGGGCTTCAGGCACCCTGGCCAGAGCCAGCCGGCAGCGCCCACTGGCAGGCTGCGGGCTGGAGGGCACTGTGCCCGGGGGTTCTGGGGGTCATGGTGGCCATGACCGTGCACGCGGTCATCTTGCAGGTAGCAGCTGGTACTGCTTGCTGAATGGGATCTGACACCGGCGGGGGACCCCAGCACTGTGTGGGGAGACGTGGTTCTGGCTACCCTGGGGCCTTTGGCAGGAGGGGAATCACAGGTCTTCCTCATGACCGCTTTTTGTGATTTACAAATAATGTGGGATGTTTCCAGGTGTCCGGTGGGGGCTTCACGCATGCACATTCAGGGCAGGACTGAGGAGGGGATAACCTGGTCGCTGGATGCAGGGCAGGTGCTGGGGGGGCGTGGGCACTCGGAGGGGCCCCCAGGGCCCACTGCCCAGTAGGCACAGGGCCTAGAGCCATGAAAACAATCTCATTTTAATTTCTTTTAACATCGGAAGGAAAAATAAGTATTATAATAATGAATATATAATGATAAATTCAGCCTGGATTTACTGGTCTGTATACCAAATCAGTTTTATACCAAAAATTATATGAAAATATAATTTTATATGATAATTATATAAGATATAATTTTAATTAAAACATAATTTTAATGATATTAAAAATATAATTGTTACAGTATTATATTAGGTATATATGATTTTTCATTTTTTTATGGAGGAAGAAGCCGGTGAAGGCAGAAGTACCCTGGGCTCAGACAAGTCTTGATGCGGGCCTGGCTGGTCCAGTCTGTCCCAGGACAAAGGGCCAGATGTCTGGCTCCGGGGGGCCTTTGGGGCCATCTGGGTGCCCCATGAATCTGATATCTACAAAGCCCAGCAGGGACAGGTTGACACGACCTGCTGTGGACAGGGGCCAGGGTCCTGCGTGTGTGTGTGCAGGCACGTGTGTGTGCACGTGTGTGAACACTGCAATCCCAGACACCCAAGTGTGCCCGTCTCAGTTCCCTTCAGGTGGACACAAGGCTGGGGTCAGGTGACAGTGTGGACGGAAGGGCCCTGTGATCCTGGCCCATCTGGCTCATCTTCCAGCCATTTTCTTCCTGGGAGGAAGCCAGCTTCCAGGCCCATCTCTGCTCCCGTATGCCCAGTGCTATCCAGTAAAAACATGACCTGAGCTGCAAACACAAGCCACATCTGTAAGTTAGCAGTCACATTCAAAAACAGTAAAAAGGAGCAGGTGAAATGAATTCCAATAATACATTTTATTTACACTAGTATATATCCAAAATAGTACCAATTCAATGTGTAATTGATATGAAATCATTAATGCTACAGTTCACATGTTTTGGTACTAAGTCTGAAGACCGGAGTGTACTTCACACGGTCAGCACACCTTAATTCGGACTCTGCATTTCAAGGGCTCAGTCACATATAGGGTGAGGGGTTCCCTGTGGAACACCCCCCAGGGTTAGGACCCCCCCCCCAGAGTTGAGGAGACTGGTTTTTCTGTCTTCTGTTTTTTCTTTTCTCAGCCAGGGAACATGACGCTTTCTGGGGTAGCCAGGCCTCCCACAAGCTCGGGAGAAGAAAGAATGGGTGTTGCATTCACTCTGTAGGCCCAAGCCACCCTACAGGTTTCCAGGGCCAGGGGGATTGCTGGAAAGGGAGCTCCCAGACGCCGGGAGGGCGCACAAAGGGCCAGCTTCAGGCGCACAATAGCGGGCAGTTAGTCACAGTGCCCGGCGGAGAGAGCGCAGGCTGACAGAGCCCCAGTGTCTGCACGGCCTGGGCGCAGTGAGCCCCGACTTCCCCTGCCGCCTCCACCCTCCCCGCCCCGGGTTAACCCCCTGCTGCCCGCTGCCTACCTGCCTCTCAGCCAGGTTTCCATCCTGAAGGGGGCCCACGAGGCTCACCTAGCTGCCCTGGCTGAGGGAGGCTCCTTCTAGAAGCCAGGCTCAGGCGGCAGGATTTCACTGGCATCTCTTGGGAAGCCAGACACCTCGGCACTGCCCGTCACCTTGGCTCTGCCATGGGGAGGGCTTTTTTTGTGAATTACAGAACCGCGTGTAGGTCTCCATGCATAAAGATCTCCTCAGCATTTGAAAGTATTCACAATTCGGGGACTGTGCGTTTGTGGAAACAATGAAAAAGCCAAAACTGTGAAAAATTAGGGGGTGGTCCTGAAGCTGGTGCCTGTGCCGCGTGTTATAAAATGAACAGACTGGTATACATATTTTAATCCTGGGCCTAGATGGAAAGATAAGAGAAAATAAACTAGTCAGGTGTCGGCCCTGTCTGGAGACGCTGGCTCTGGAAGCAGGTCTCTGTCCGCATTTGCTCTTTAGTAGTTAAAGCTAAAATCTTTCTTCTAGGTTGTAATTCCAGGGTCTCAGAGATGGAATTAGCTGTTTGTTGTGATTTAGCAATTAAATTATCGACACTTGGAGAATGTAATGCTCCCCCAAAAAGGTATAGGACAAGAAGAAGAATCTCTCTCTCTTTAATTGAAAAATAATTCGTGCAAAGATTCTGCCTTTTGACTTTTCTTTGCAAAATTAGAGTGGCTTGTGTTTTGATTTTAGAAGGCATGGATGCTTCTCAGTGCCCTGTAGGGCTGGGGAGAGAGGGAGTAAAATAAAGGGTCTTTTGAAAATGTTTCCATTTATTTACACCTTAAAGATTCAAAGTGCCAGACAGTTTTCTTGGAGGAAATAAGGATCTCCCAATGTATTCATTGTACCTGTTGATTGCGTTTACTAATTGTCTTATAGTTTAGCCCTTGTCTGAAACTGAGGGTGTCTTTGGAGTGAGTAGAAACAGCCTAGGAGACATGTGCCGTTTATGTGAAAAGGATGGAGGAGCGCAGGCTGGGCACAGCTGACTCTGGGCGCAGGAGAACCAACCCTGTCTGCACGGCAGCTCACACCGCTGCTTCCTTCAGAAAACAAACGATGGAAGGCATATGTTCAGCTCACATCATTTCGTTCTGATTTATTTTAAACGAGTTAGGATTATTTTAGCATGTGGAGTGGTGTTTCTTACTTGCATTCTGAAAGGATTTTCAAGCTGGAGTACAATTTTTTTTTTTTTTTAAATCCATATATAGGAATTGCCTCTCTTTGGAGTGGAGAACAGCATGCTGGTTTGCCTTGTAAATCACACTTAAAGAGAGAGGTTTAAGATCAAGTGCATTTAATTTGGGACTGTGTTGCCATCCTCGTTGTTCACAAAGGACCGGAAACGGCCTGCTTTTTAAAAAGCTGGTAAAATAGTCATGTTCCCACACAGGACTGAGGAGTTCGCCCTTCTGGGCTGGTTGGAGGCCCCAGAGGTTTTCCACGGGCGTGTACATGAGTCATCCTCCTAGGCGTGATTTTTCCTTCCCAGGGAGAGCGTGGTTTGCGGCCCTACTGCCATCATGTAGAAAAGAGACAGTCCCTGCTTAACTGAGACCTGGTCCCACCCCAGCTGGTCCACAGCTGGAACGAGCCTCTCCTGATAAATGGACCCTGTCGTGTGCAGATACATTACTTTAAAGCAAATTCAACATCTTCACTAAGCGCAGATCCACCCTGCCTGCAGGCATCACCTTCAGTAATTTAAAAAAACAAACAAACAAACAAGCAAACCCTTAGGATAACCTGAAATACATTGGCTCTTCAGGGAAAACATCCCCCTGCCAGAAGGGGCCAGGATCCGAGGCCTGGAAGCTGCCATAGGGCCCTGGGCCTCTTACCTCCGCTCCTCCAAGCCTCAGTTTCCCAGATGTAAAACGAGCGCAAAGTGCCCAGCCCTCGTAAAGGGTTGCTTCAGCCGTGTCAGGCCGGCAGGCCCTTTATGTAGCCAAGTCATACAGTTTCATTTTCTATTTGAAAGTATTTCTCTCGAGAGTGAAATGCTAGAGATGCATGAACTGGGTGTCTCTCTTGATTATCTTCATAAAATAACTTTTCTGGAAAGACAGAATTGCCATTGCTTCTGTTAAACGCATATTCTAAGTACAGTGAAACCCGTGCGAGAGCCAGGACTCGACGGGACTGCCCTGTTTTTCCGGGTCTCGCCAGTTTTCCACATCTGACAGGGTGCCGTCACCACTTTTCTAGAGCTCTCTATTTAGTGGAAAATATTTGCATGTTCCTTCTCTGACAGGTTTCGGCCTTACACGGGTTTTGGCTTCATAGATTTTACTGCACGTGTTAACAATAATCCATTTTATCCTGATAATTCATTCCATTTGGCTCGTGACTATAACCGTATCAATCATAAGATCCTCTTCTGATGGTGAAGGCAACATAGGTTCACGGTAGGAATAATTGGAAAGTACAGTAAAAGATCTTTAAGGGAAAAAGTGTCCGTTGTCCCCCCACTTGCAGACAAGCTGTGGTCATTTTTGCAAGAATTTCCTTCCAGGCTTTCTTTTCTGCCAAGCAGCTCTTGTCAGCTCTTACAGCGTCTGTTTTCAGAGAGCTCTATGAAGCTTTCCTGCCTGGTCCCCTTGTCCTCTGTGCCCTTCTGTTCTTCAGTTCCTACACTCTGGCTTTCCTCCACCAGGCAGGCCCGGCTCAGGCCTGGGTCTTCAGTGAGAAGACCTCGGGTACTGTGGCACCCAGCCTGGGTCCCCGCCACCCCCGGAGCCTCGTTGGGGCAGGCCCCACACCTGTCGGCGCAGCCCCATGGCCAAGCCAAGGCAGAGTGCTGACTCAAGCCTTTGCTCTTTCTCTGGGCGTGGGGGAGAAGGGGGAGCGGAAGCCAACAGCTTCTTGCAAGGCCCGAGCCGCGGAGGTGGAGATGAACATGGCCGGGCCTTCCCCGCCCGGGCAGGAGAGGCCAGGGAGGTGGGAGAAGGGCAGGCAGGCACTGCAGCCTGTGGGGAGTGGCAAATAGCAAGCGTGGGGTTTGCATTCTCGGCAAAGACAGATGCTTGGGCCAAATCAAACATACCACTTCTCAGACATGCAAAGTTTTGTCAGGACCGCTGGGAGAATGCCTCCAAGATGTTCATTGTACCGTCCTGAGTGAACGCTGCAGAGAGAGGGATTGGGGGCTAGTGCCAGGATGCCAGGATATTACCACAAGGGCAGAGCTCCCAAACACCGTGCCACCCTCAGGCACAGACCTCAGCCGTCCCACAAACCCCGCAGGCACGAGGTTCACTTCCTCCTAGCCAGACCTCTGAAAGGGAAAACCAGCTGATTTCCATATTGATTCCTGGAGAAACTGTGATCCAAGGGAATTCTAAAATTCCCAAGGTCATTTTTGATGGGTCCAGTGGAGCTGGTTCCATCCCCTTGGTCCCCGTAGAACAAAGCCAACTTCACAACAGATCATTAGAGATTTTTCAGTCACCCAAGTGGCAGACAAACTTCACAGCCAAGGTCATTGTTTGTAGTGCTCATTACAAAAGAGAAATATTAGCAAGAAATGAGACACGGAATAATAGGGGACATTGCAGTAAATTATCACATAACGAAATTACAGAATATTGTGTCACCATTAAGGAGCCCTGGTGGCGAACTGGTTAAAGGTTGGCAGTTCAAAACCACCAGCAGTTCCTTGGGAGAAAGATGTGGCAGTCTACTTCTGTAGAGATTTACTGCCTCAGAAACCTTACGGGGCCACTGTGAGTCGCTGACAAAGCACTTATAATGGCGTGGGGCTGTATAGGATACAACATTTCACAAACAATAAATACGTATGCAGACTACAAAACTGTATGCATATGAGCACTGAGCAATAGTTGGGAAGGAAATACAATAGAATATTATTCCTGGTAATGACATATAGGTGAATTTTGCTTTTTCTGTGCTTAAATTTCCAGATTTTGTACTTACTACTTAAATTATCCGTATCTTAAATATCTTTCAGTTTTCTTCTTAAATTACTTATGCTTTAAACTTTTCTGTACCTTCCCTAAATACACAGCATTTTTATAATCAGAAAAAAAAATCTTTTTTAAAGGCTTGTGAATAGAAATATAAACAAATGGCCCATTTTCCTTCAATCATTGGAGATAGAAGGCATATAGCAAAGATATTCGTTAGGCCAACAAATATGCATAATAAGTAAATATTTTTTCTTCTTTTATAAAAGATGTGAACACTGATAATTTGTTAATCAAATACTCACGTGTTCCCTAACCAAACATACATAGGTTCACAACCAGGGCATAAAAATCTTAAGGTTTTCTGTGGACTTCAGAAGTGTTTTTATTCCCTGAACAATAGCATCAAGAGGAAAAAAAAAAAAAGACAGCCTTGTTCTCGTTGGATTCTTGCTGTTTGATGATGATCATCTCTTGGTTAAACATGGTGTTTAATCTTGCTTGCGTTTTCTGCTTCTACAATTTGGTTTTTAAAGGCCATTTAAAAGATTCTACAAGTCCCTACCTGGAGAAATATTTAGATCCTTGATTTATAATGCCAGATGATAAACTGTGGTCTTCGGGGGGAAGTTTCAGTGGTTTATTTATACTCATCAACTACTTTTCTTAAAAAAAAAAAAAAAGACTATGTATGTGTATATAATCTTTCATATATCTATTATATATACTATGTATATTATATGTATAATCTTTATACCATATATTTTTTCCAGCTTTCAATTCCAAGGATTTTTTTATCTCCAAGTATTTCTTGAAGTGGGTATTTTCTTATTTCACCATAATACTACAGAATTTTGTGATATGAAAAAATCTGCACGTGTTTCCAACTAAAACATCTTGGTCTTCAGGCTGGTGCGATTTGCCTCCCTGTGAAATGAACTCCCAGCACAAGCAGCATTGGGAACGGTGGGAGTCTTTAAATTGCAGGGGTTCTGGAAATGACAGAATGTCCCCTTTGGTTTAAAAGGCCCGGTGGGAGGCCTTCTCCGAGTAACCGCCGCGACCCCCACCCCGAGATACTCGCGCCTTCCGCGTGGAGCAGTTGAGCGGGCACCGCGGGGAGCGCGCGGGGACTTGCCGGAGGGTCACAGGCCGCCCGAGCCTCAGTTTTCCCAGCGTGCAGGGAGGCTGGTGGCTCTCCCCCGCGGGGACCCGGACGAGGCAGGGGCTTGGATGTCTGGCCAGGCGGCCCGGCCAGGCGCGCCCGGCGGGGAGGTCTCGGGCCCTGGAGCCGCCACCGCCCTCCCCGCGGCCTTCGGGGCGAGACCCTCTAATCCGCTTTAGTTATTATATTGTGAGCTTTACTTAGGCAGAGTAAACAGGGCGGGCGAACAAAGCGGCGGCCGCCCGGCCCGCGACTCCTGACCCCGGGGTCGCGCCCTTTGTTCGCCCTCAATGGGGCCGCTGCGCCAGCCCCGCCGCCCAGCCCGCGGCTAATTGAGGCGCGTGCCGCCGCTGCCAGCCCTGGACCCCGGGCCCTGACTCGGACCCTGACCCGGACCTGCGCGTGGGCCCCCAGCCCAGCCCCAGACTCGGCCCCGGACCCCTGCTCGGGCCCACACCTGGAGCCCTGAGCCCCGGCTCGCCCCAGACTCGGCCCCGGACCCTGGCTTGGCCCAGGACCTCGGACTCCGATTGGGACCCGGGCCCGTATCCTGATCCTCTCCCGTCGCGGGCCCGGCCCTGGCTAGGACGTCGATCCGGGTTGAGACCCTGACTCAGGTGGGATCAGGACACCGCCCTCCGCCCGCCGCCCGCCCCCCGCCGCGGACCCAGCTCGACCCCGGCCTCCTCTCCTCCGATGCGGCCCGGGCCCCAGCTCAGTGTTCAGGCTGCACCGCGGATCCCGCCCCATGCAGACCCCAGACCCCAGACCTGCTGCCGCGCGGACCCAGAGTCTGGCTCGGACCTGCCTCCCTGTGCTGCGAGCCCGGGGGCTGCCTGGAGGAGGCGCGCCGAGGCTTCCAACAGGAGTAGACCGGCCAGGCCGGGGGCCTCCGGCCTCAGCCGCCAGACGCGCCCGTTTGGCTCCGACCCGAGCAGCCCTCCCGCCGCGGCCCAGTGGGTGCGGTCACCTGCTACCTGGGTCGGGAGGAGGCCACGTGCAGCCCCGCTTCCCGAGTCCCGCAGGCAGCCAGCGCCTCTCTGTGAGACCCTTCAGGCCTCGGGCAGTGGGGCAGGGATGCAGAGCTGGGAGAGGTTTATTATTTCTTGGTTGTTTTCTTTTTCATTTTTGCTTCCTCCCTGGGTCCCCTCAAGCTGTCCCCACAAAGCGCTGCCCTTTATTCCTCCTTGGAAGCCTGTCAGATAGGAAAGAAAAGATCCCCCGTGAAGGCACAAGCCAGGGCCCTTCCTTTTCCTCCCAAACTCATCCTTTCGGGAGTGGGGGGTAGTTCCAGGCGAGGCCAGCAGCCTGAGGTTTGACCAACGCAGTTGGCGCAGAATTCGGGCCTTGACCGTCAGGTCTACATCCGTGTTCTCCGTTTCTGCCTCAAATGTTGGACAAGGTTATAATTTTTATCCCAAGAAGCCTTTGGAACTTAGCATCTTGTACCATTTTTTTAAGATCCCGTTTTCTGTTTCTAAAAAGGCACTTTCTCTTGTAATTATGTGTGAAAGAGGGAGAGAAAGGAGTCTTCGCCTCTGAGGCTGGACAGAGCGGCTTCGAGGCCTGGTGAGGTCAGCCAGGGTCGTCTGGCCGTTTTCTCACTTACTTATTTCCTAGCGTTGGTCAGTATGCTAGGCTTTGCCAGGGCGACCTTTGGGAAGGCTGAGTTTGTTTCTGAGCTTGGAGCTCGCCGGGTGGACTGCTCTGGTGTGGATTCTGCAGGGGATATTGCCGGTCTGAGGAGGACCTGGTGGGCGGGGGTGGCCAGGATGCACCTGGCCGTTGTGAGGGCGGTGGGTCCTGCGTGGACCGTAAATGTCTGCGTACGTGTGCGATGCCTTATGGACGGGAAAGCCCTGTTGGGAGGGCCTTGCTTTCCGTAGCACTGCTTCCCGAATCACCCAGCGCCCTTTCTGTAGCCCTTCCTCATTGCTGTTCCTCCCATCCTGGCAACACCCCCATCCCTTCCCCTTCCTGGGGCACAATAACTCTATCTGATCAGCCACTTGGACCTCAGCCCCTGGCCCCACCTGTGCTGCCCTGGATGCCACTTGCTTCCCTTTGCCCCAACCCCGGGGGGGCTGTCTGGAGGAGGCGCTCCGAGCCGTCCCAGTCGGTCCCCTGCCTCTTTCGGACGCTGATGTCCAGGCCTGGGACCCTGGCGACCCTCCAGGAGGAAAGTGCTGCGGTAAGGCTGTCACCAGCGGTTCTGGCTGACATGAGGCTGCGATATTCGCAGGCCGTCCTTGTCACCAGCTCACGCTTTTACATTGAGAGTGGTGAGGGTGGCTCTCAGGTTCCCAGAGCCCTTAAAGCAGGGCTGAGGCTCAGGTGGGGCTCAGAGCCGCCTTGGCTGTGTGGCTGGTGAGGCTCTGGTTGCTGGGTGCTGGCAGTGTGGTTGATCTTCTGAGACAGGCCAGCAGAGCTTAGTGATGAGGGGTCTGGCAGTCCCGGTGGTGAGCTTGTGTTCGAGATCTTACACGGAGGCCGATTCGCCCTGGTCTCCCTGTCAAAGACGGGGTCAGGATGCATCTGGCAGAGCAGGTAAAGACCGAAGTCTGCTACTAGGGGAACCACTGTTTCTCGAGGGCCGAAGCTGGGACAGTGTAAGGCAGTTCTGGGACCCAGATTTCCATAGGGCTCTGTTTTCCTGGGAATGGTCCTTACCCTATTAAATAAGCATATGCGTGTACAAGTGTGAAGGGGTGGATGGTGATTTTTTTTCCTTAAAAAATAAAAACCAAAAAGAACAGAGAGGCATGTGTGTATATGGTGGTTGGGGTCCCAGGTCCGTGCAATATTGGACAGTCCCTCCTCCACCATGGGGCCTTAGTTTCCCCGGTCTTCAGGGAGGACACGCCAGTTCTTGATCCATGTGCCTCACGGGTGTAGGATGCGTGAGACGGCAGTGAGGACGCGCTATGTGAATTATGATGCGCTTGCTAGCCACACATGAGGTGCTCACGCTGCCTTAGGAAGAACCCTCTACTATGAGACCGCCGTGTTTGCTTCCAATGTTGAGCAACTTACGTGTTCCTGGCACATGGTAAATGGTCTGTGTATTTTTGTGGACTTGAACTGTGTTGAAGCCCTCTGCAATGGTTCTAAGAAGGTTGGGGCTGGCTGGGCGTGGTGAGAGATTTGGGCACGATCAAGAGCATCCCAGTCTCCTCATGGCCTTTGAGCACGATAACAAGATGACCACTGCTTTGGGGGACTGGCTTCGAGGTTTGGAGATCCTCCTCCTCTGGGATGTACTCCTGGTGGCCCTACATGTCTGTCCCAGGGGCCAGGCGGGCTCCCCTAGCTGCCGCCCGTCATTGCCATGCCTGGCTTGGGTAAGGGCCTGCCCAGTCCTCCCTCCCGGGGGTGGGGGTGGGGGGTCCGAGCTGCCTTGGGGGGAGACCACACTTCGGAGCCCCCGGTCCCTTGCCTCAGTGCCCACACGGGCTTTGCTGCCAGTGACGATGAATCAGGTCAGCCTGGCTAGCTGCTCATAAAACACGATTTTTTATTGCAGGGAAAGTTTTTCTATTATCTGAGATGGGTCCCTGTTATCTACAGCAGGTTCCGCTTTCACTGCCTCTGGGTGTTTGCACATGTGTAATGAAAACAGGGAGTGACCTCAGGAGAATACAGGTAGGGCCCACTTCTCTACCTGGGCTACGGGCTCACCACCAGGACCTCAAATCTGCCCCCAAGCCATGGGGCCAACAGATCTTTTATTTCTACACACGTACACAATCTTTGATTTCTACAAACACACGTGCATGTATAAGATTTTCTATTTCTACACACATACCTGCGGGGTATTTTATTTCTACACACACACGATCTTTTATTTCTGCTAACACACACACGTGCACACACGTATCTCCCAGGATATTATTCTCAGGGAGCTAACACTTCATGTTCTAAGTATTAAAGTTGGAGGTACCAGCAGGCTGTCTTAAAAGCCTCATTCAGCTTGGTGCTATTTTATTTATAATCCTTTTCGTCACGTCAAAGAACTCTGTGTTTCTTGCAGACTGTTTTCGGGTGGTTGAGTGTTTTGGCTTTTGGCTACAGCTGGTTAGTTTTTCCGAATCTGTAGATTCAGGTGTGCGTCGGCAAGTTTGTTCCCAACACGAGAAGTTTCCCTGAGCGCCTTGGAGTCCTTCTGTAAATTTCCGGCGTTCTATGTGCAAGAGCCTTCCGATTCAGAGAACTTGTTCTTCTTGGAGAGTGGGGATGGCGTTGGCAGTGCCTGCGTCCAGTTCCTCCTCCTGGACAAAAAGTCAACTGGGAAGGACTCACTTTGGAAGCAGAATCTTGTAGCATATTTAGAATACAGAGTTAAAAAACTGGTTAATGGGTGAGGTATTAGGAAAAGCTCAGAACCTTGATAATAGTTGTTAAAAATTCCTGCTGCTGTGCGTCATTGAAAAACCAAGCCCAGGAGTGAAAATACCTGTCCACGTCTCTGGTTATTTGGAAATACATTTTTAAAAATATACTTTCATCATGTAAAAATCACGTAGGTGGTTTTATTTTTAAGGATAGTGTCTTCCCTTGTCTGATTGTTTACATTACTGCTTGCCGGTGAAAAACAAAAATGACCTCCGTGTTCTTTTAAAATTAGGAATTACACCAAAAGCTGCTCTATAAATAGCAAGAAACAAAACAAAACAAACACTGGTTTTCTTTTTAAGTATTTCGCTCTTGCAACCGTTAACTATTACCTGTTTTGCAGTGATAAATTTAGTTAAAACATCTCTTCCCTTTTTTGTAGAAGGAACATGCATGACAAATCCACTTTGTCTTTCTGTTAGTGGGATCTGAGGCATAGTCAGGAAAATTAAACTGTGGTCATATATGAAGCAAGTTACGTACCCCTGTTGTGTGAAATCGTATTTTATTTTCAAAAAATAAAATGAAATTTTATTTAAAAAATCAATTGAAATTTTATTTAAAAAATAAAATTGCAATAAATATGATCAGCGTGGTCAAATTTCAAACACTTGTAATTGAAACTCTCTCCCCCAAAAAGAGAGAGAAACACACGGGGCAGTTTAGGTTTTGTTACAATCATTTTTCAGAAGCGATCAGTGAAGTCTTGATTAAAAAAAAAAAAAGTTCCTGCTGTCCCTTGCAGCTTAACAATGAACCGTTTGAGCTCTAAATCAGGGTTGTTTCTCTCTCTTTCTTTTTCTTTTTCAGACTGTTTCTTTATTCCAAGGGCTTATAATTTACTAGCAGACTGAAGAACTATAGAGTTAAAAGATAGTACGAAGGTTCTCATATCATCTGTGGGAAAGCAACAAAATACAACTGATCTTCATTAGCATTTCAGCATTATTTAAAATTTTTGGAGTCAAAACATAAACAGTTGACAATCCTTAAAGTTGACATTGACACAGATAAAATCTGCTTAGATATAGAATTGAAAAAGAATATGTGGTCACTAAAAAATAACGACGATTTCAAGCCTCAGTAAAGGGTTGATAGGATGCAAAAATACTTTAAATAAATCAAGGTTCTTCAACTGTAAAAAGGAGGCATTCCTTGGATACTTTAGGAATGAAATTCTTTTCAGATTTTCTGACCTCCTTTCGTTTTCTTGGAAATTGGCATGTTTTATTACTAAAAACTGTTAAACTCCAAATTCTAATATATTTTAAATTGCTAATAAATCTGCGAAAAATGTTATTTCACAATTTATGATGATTCCTTTTTGCAGAATTGAGCGACTAAAATAAACAGAACACTGCCTTCTCTTTGAAAGGTATTTTGGTTTTTTTTTTTAAATTTAGTTTGTACTGTACCTTTTTTCATCCCTTTTATAAACTCAAGAATCAAGCTCTGGCATTTGACATAGTATATATGACCAGGGACATTTGCCCATCATCTTTAATTAATAATTTCTGATTTGTGTGGTTACTACTTTGGCATGGAAAATATTAATTGTAGTTCCTCATTTATAAGGGGAAATTTTTCTCACTGGTATATACGTAGTCTATACAGTGTATTCACATATATATGAGCATGTGTGTGTGTGTATATATGTCTGTGTACGTGCCTACATATGTATATACATATATTATTGAACACACATTTATTGTAGACTTCTTTTATGTTTTGCTTTACTTCTATTTGAAAAATAATCACCCCTGAAGGATGCTTTCAGGGTTGTTAGACTTCTTTCTGATGTTACACACACACGTAACACATAGTGAACAGTGAATGGGTGGGATTCCAAAGTAGGTTAAAAATGACATTTTAACAGCTGCTCACAAAAGGTTGCATGGATTTGGGGTTCACATCCATCAGCCGGGAGAAAGCATGGGGCATTCCGCTGATCACTGTTAGCCACAGGCACACTGAAGTCTGTTCTTTACGTTCAAAAAAAAAAGAAAGAAAGAAAAAGAAAGAAGATAATGTAGAAGGAGTTGGCCAGTGTACTTTTTTTATCGTGGAGGTGTTGTAGACACCCTGCCCTAATGCTTTTGTCCTGAAACATGCTTGTCCTACAGCCCGAGTTGCATTTTTATTGCTAGAAGGTTAATGTCAAGTTTGGCATAAAACTGGGTGAACTAAAGCAAAAGCTTTTGAAAACTGTTTCTGTAGGTTTGGAAGGAAAGAAACCTTCCTAGGATGTTTGCCTGCATATCCTTCCCCAGCCTGAGACACTATAAATGCTGGATTATCTTCCACCGTATTTCTTCTAGGTAAACTCCCTCCCCTGGAAAAATGAAATAAAAAATATGTTTACCCCAGGTAAATTGATGCTAATAGGTTTTGTGCATAAATAATTGAGAGCAAGAATGAGTCTTCCGTAAAGTAGGAATACAAGTTATCACGTAACTTGGATCAAGATGGAATCCCAAACCTGCAAATTACTTTGAGACAAAAGCGAAAGGAAAAAAAAAAAAAACCAACCAAAAAACCCCACTAAGCCTGGTTTGTTTGCCTTTATACACTGTACCCACAGCTTCTCAGCAGCAACTCCAAAGGGCACATTGTTTGCAGTGCTTGAAGTGGCATCCTACCCAGAAACAGCCACAAACTCCCAATGTCAAGTTCTCTGGGCCAGCTTTAAAAACAGGATTATTCTCGAGTGTGCAACTTGAATGTGCAAACCCAAGTGAAAATGTAATTTTTCCCTCACACACAGCCTACTGGCTTTGATTAGATTAAGTGCATCTGTTTACGAAGTCCTCCCGATGCCTTGGATACTGAACATTTTTAACTATTAAATGTCACTACGGTGAGAAAGCGAAAATGGAACTGAAACGTTGGATGGCCGAGGCTGTGGGCCAAGGGCTGGGGCTGCAGCAGGAAGCTGCTCGCTGCATTCCCACTAGGCAGATCTTGGGATAAATCAGAAAAAAAAATAACCGAATAAGGCCAATACTGTAAACATCCTGGCATGACCAGAGCCTCCCTTATTTTCAAACAACTGCCCTCAAGCATGGCTGTGGCCCACAAGCCCAGTTGAAATTTTTCCTCTCGGAGACTTGTCCACCATCAGGCTCATGAACAAAGTTAAATTTCCCAGGCTTCCTTCTGGAAAATCTGAGCACAGCTTTTATATTATTTGCTTTGAATAATATGATAGCAAGAAGGAAAAAAAAAAAAACCCACTGAATAATACCCAATGAAATTACCTGAGAGCTATTATTTTCCCTGAATAAAGCAGAATTTGATTTCTGAATCTGCAACCAGATTATATGTAAATCCTTGCCAAGTGCGGGGGGGCGATAAAAAGAGTCTGTGTTTTCAAGTATTATTCTGACTCACCCAATTTGTTGTTTTACCAAATAAAAATTGCAAGGGGGGAAAAGGCATTAAATTAACTTATTACTGCATGAGAGCAAGGAAAAAAAAAAATCCACTAATAAAAAGAAGGGTAGCAAGCCAGTATGATTATACAATGGTTTCAGGTGAAAATTACCAAGCTAATATCTTGGTATTTAGTTACTGCCTTCAGTAATGATACAATTGTCAAATTTGTGTTTGTGCCAATGGAACAAAAGTTGTAATGGCATAATGGAAGATAATCTCCTTTTCTTTGTGGCTTTTAAAATTCAATGTTTTAATCCACCCATTTAATCACAAAACATATATCACCTTAGTTATAATATTTATAGTGTTTAGGAAAGTGATTATAAATAGATTATAGTGTGGTTGTTGGATGCGGTATGTATCTTTTTTTTTTTTCGTGTGACTGTATCACCGAGGTCTGCAGTGTTTCTAGAGTTTGCACTGGGGAGTGGTTTTACATGAGAACAGTAGCCATATATTTATTTTCAGAATCCCCTGCTTGGTCGTTACTGAGCTCATTCATTATTTTGAAAAAACGAGATTTGGTATTAAAAGGGCACAGTACTTATGATGGGGAGGGAAGTCTCTGCATCCAGCCTCGAATGCATTTTTGTCATTTTGGATTCCCCAAACTTGCTCAACCACAGAATGTGTTTAATATGTTTTTTAAAGTAGTTAGACCATACAGTAAAGATGGGGAAGAGGGGGGAATTACGGTGGCAGTTAGCGGTTGGATTCTTCCTCGGTATTGCAGGAGCAGGGAGGGGCTGAGAGAGGGCTCACTGTGGCGTTTCTGAACTGCCCGGCTCAGCCTCATCTTGTGGGAGGTGTGTTCTCTTAGCCCACACTTCCTCGTCTTGGCTAGGGATTTTAACAGAAAGAAAATCATACAGGACTGCCGTACTAGACCAGAAGGATTCTGTTTTCCTACCTTATCGCTAGAAAGTGGATATGGCATTGCCGAGTCTTGGCATCCTTTTTGGAGGAAGGAAAAGCATGGAATTCTGGGCTTCCAGCTCACAGGCCCACCAGCCTTGAAGCCGGGAGGGCCATCCTGAACCTGGGAGGGCCGTCCCGGACCCTTTTCTTGGGTACCTCCCCAGTAAAATCACCCCGGCTTGTGTCCTCTCTGTGATGTCTGGCAAATGTGGAAAGTGAAAGTTGATCAGGATTTCAGTGAGAAGATTTAACTGGGAAACACTTCTCCACTCTCTAAAACTGGGTCTTCTGATAGAGAAAAGCAAAGCCGTGTGTGCCTGGAAAGAAAAGGCCTCGGGAAGATTGCACCCACCCTCCAACCCCAGGAAAGTAATTCTGGAAGGTTTCTAACGTATCCTCCCTTCCTCCTCAAAAATGCTGTACTTCATAGGGTGGTGGGCATGTTGTGGGTGGAGGGGGGTGTTGAGCCAGCTCAAGGCCAAGGTCACGGTGGTGTGTCTGGAGGGGGATTCATGGAGTAGGGGTCTGGGAACCTAGGAAGCCCAGCCGGTGGGCAGCCGAGGCCGTGGCAGTGCTGCCCAGCCGGGCCTCGCTCAGTGTGGCCAATCCCCCTTCCTGGCAGCCCACTCCAGTGTGGAATGAAGTTCCCTCGCAAGCAGGGCACACGAGGAACTTTTGAATTTACCAATGGTATAAAAAGTATATCTATTTTTATGACAACGGGCACGTTTCAATTGGTTGACAGAAATGGCGAGATATGACGTCAAGGGACACTGGTTAGAATGCCAAGGCCAGCTGGGGGGGTGGGGGAGAGACAGACACAAGAGACGCTGGGATGCGGCCCGGAGGCCTCGTTTTTCTCGGCCAGGCTGTCTCGGGCATCCCAAACAACCAGGTCCAATAGGCTCTGAGCGAGGGTATGCCTAGACAGGGGCCCCAGCGTAGTGGTTCGTGTCTGCGTCCCTAGAGCAGGAGGCCCAGGCCGGCCTGGGTAGGGAAGCCTCTCCGGCGTCCAGGCGGAGCCAGCAGGAACGGCCGCCGCGGCCTCCTTGGCATTCTAATCGGTGTGCCGCCATGGCTCAGGTCCGATCCCGACTCCCGGGAGGGGCTTGGGGGCAGCAGTATCGCCCGTCGGGCTCCAAAACAGCAGAACTGCGGCCTTGAACTTCACCCCGCAGTTCCTGTGCCCTGAAGAGGGGCGAGCAGGAAGTTGTTTCCGCCGGGAAGGAAGAGAGTGTGCTGGGAGCCGGGCAGCGGGCCGGGCACTGTGCCCCGGCCATCCCCACGCCTTCCGGGCACTGTGCGCGCCACCCCCCACTCTCCTGGCACTGTCCCCCTGCCCTCCTCGCCTCTCCAACACCGAGCGCCACCCCCCCGCCTCTGTGGGCACCGTGCGCCCCCCCCTCCTGCCAGGCACCTTGCGCCACCCTCACCCCTCCGGGGGCCGCGCACCCCATCTACATCTCCTGACACTGTGCGCGCTCTCCCTCATTCCACAAGGCACTCCCCTCCTCCGGGCCAGACGTGCCCGGGAAGCTGCCGCGGGGTCGCCCTGGCACAAGCCCTGCCTCCGGGGACCCCGATCCTGATCCCAGGGCTTCATCTAGAGCCCCACGGCGCACACTGGTCCCGGTGCGGAGAGGCCCGCGGGAGCGATCCTGGCGACCCTGGCTGCTGTCCGCGGCGCACACGGGGCTGCGGGCACAAGGTGGGTGGCGGGCAGGCAAGCGCCCGTCGGTCCGCCCTGAGCCCCCGAGCTCTGCCGGAGCGTGCGCGCGCGCCCCGCTGCCCGCAATCATGGCAGCCGGCGCCTCGGAGCGCAGCCGCCGAGCGCGCTCCGGAGGCCGCCCGGGCTGCCTCGGTGCCAGGGTGGCGGGGCCAGGCCGAGCCGGGGATCGTGCCCACCCAGCACCGTTGGCCTCCCGCGGGGGCCAGAGGCACAAAGCGGAAGGTCGGTGGGTCTCAGCGGCGCGGACGCCACCCACCCGGCGAGGGCGCGCGGACGGGGAGCGCCCAGGGCGGCGTGGCCGCGGGGCGGGCGGGAGCGCGCACGCGGGGCTGCGGGGCGCGGCGCGGGGCCCGGCGGCGAATCCGCTGCTCGCGCTGCCCGCCCCGCCCGCGCGCCGGCGGGGGCGGGGGGAAGGGAGGGGCGCGCCGCGTCCTCACCGCAGCTGCACGGCCGGGGGCCGCGGGCGGCTCGTTGGTATTCCGGGCGCGGCCGCAGCCGCAGCCGTGACCTCCACGCAGAACGGGGTGCCCGGGTGCGCGGGCACGGCCGCCGCCCCCGGCGGAGTCCTCCGGCCGCTGGCGTGCAGGCGCCTGGCTCCCCCGCCCGCTCCCCTCCTGCGGGTCCCTCGTCCCCTCCCCCGCCCCGATCCGGCGGCGGAGAAGGGGTGGGCAGGGAAACGCGCTCTCTGGGACAGGTGCCAACTCCGAGACAAAAGACATAAAATAGGCGGCAACGGGGGAAGCGCGGCCGGCGCGCACGGGCGGGACGGCGGCGCCGCAGGGGCCGCGTCCTCGGGGCCGACCAGGGAAAGTTTGGGAAGTCGCCGCGGCAGTGGCGGCGGGGGACGCGCGGGCCGGGCCGCCCTCCGCGCCGCGCTCGCCCTCTCCGCGGTGCTGCTGAATAATTCATGCCGCGGCCGGCCGGCCATTAGCATGCACCGGGCGCGCGGCGCGTCTGTGCCAAGCCGCCGCCGCATTCAGCGCCCGGGCCGCGCCAGACGAGCGGCCGGCCCGCCCGCGTTCGCCCCGCGCCGCCCCGCGCCGCTCCCGCCCGGGCGCCCATTGTGCGCCAGCCGCCCGCGCCTACCTGTGCCCGCCGCCGGGTGAGCCGCCCGATGGCCCGGCTCGGCAAGTTCGGCCCCGCGGCGCCCGCCCCTCCGGGAGGCACGTAAACTTAGAGAAACTCACGGGGCGCACCGGGCCCGGGCCCTCCGGGGCAGGGCGTGTGCGACCCCGGCCTGGCGCGCTTTCGTTTTCGTCCGGGACAAAGGTCCATCGCGGCGGCAGCGGCGTTCGTCGTGGACGCGGAGACACTGGAGCTGCCCGCTCCGGCCCGACCTCGCGCGCTAGGGTCCTGCAGGCGCCCCTCCGCGCGGTCTGCTGGTCCTCACCAGGAAGCGGGAGCCGGGAGAGAAGGCGCAGAGTGGCCTGCGGCGCAGTGGGTGACCCAGGGAAGCCAGGACTGAGCCGTGAGTTTCCTAGGCGGCTGTCCTCGGAGCCGGGTCACCCGGCAAGAGTTGCGAGCCATTTGGCACCATTTCGCTCTTTGCGGTTTTGATGCGTGAAGGAAAGAAGCGTTTTGAACCTGGGACTCGGAGCAGATGACTGAGGCGTCCCTGTGTAGCCGTGGGCACTCTAGCGCACCGCTGGTAGCTTCCGCCGCGTTCCCCTGGGAAGGACAGGACTGTTGCCCTGCGCGCCCCCAGGTCACGGTCGGGTTCAAGGCGACGCTTCTGGGGACCGTAAGTGCCATTTCTCACTTTCGCTACTTAGTGAGTATTTAAATATTAATGAAGGGGTTTCTGCGATGAGTATTTCTGCAGGGCAGGCCTTTTACAGATGAGGGGACTCGGGAAGGAGGTTGCTCTTGAACCTGACACCACCCCAGCTTGCAAGAACTCCAGGGTTGTCATTCAAATTCGGGAACTTGGGGAAGGGGCCCTACGTGGGGAGCTACACCTTCTTGTCTCAGGTGTGCGGGCTCTTTGCAGGAGTCCTGTTGAACACATAAAATATGCCTTAGCAGGCATCTTGAACACAATGGGAAGATGAGAAAACATTTGCTTTTAGATTAGATGTGTTTGGAAAGATTATTTGGAAGCCATAATTTTTTCTTGCAATTTTTAAATCTTTTCTTCGCCTCTTAAATTAGCCCCTCTTCTTATTTTTCTCTGCTGGCACCCATTCACAGAGAACTGATTTGGGGCACACTTGCTCAGCTGGCGCTTTGAGTGGCTGTCCCTGGAGTGGAAGCTGTTGTTTATGGTAGCGTAAAACGAAAAATAACTAATAACTTTTCGTAATAAATGTCCTTTTCGAAGTGGCTCACAGCCGGCCTGGACCAGCAGCCCTGCGGAGTTTTTGGAGAGCGAGAGCGGGTGAAGGAATGTGTAGTGTGTAATTATGGGGCTTGAAGGGGATGCTAAGATTAATTTCTTCAAGTTGGGTTCCCAAAGCCGAGGCAGTTTCTGCTGGCCAGCTGTACTTTTGTCTTGTGTTCGGCCACTGGTTTCAGCGACCCGGGATTTTAAGATGTGTTTGTACGTGTGTGTAGCTCTCCTGTGTTAAAATGAAACCCCTGACCAAAAGGGATTAAGCCTGCTTTTAATATGATCGTATCGCGGGTGCAACATCCCTCCACTCTCTCCCACTGACTGATGTGGTTTGGATAACCTCGACCACAGAATAATGGGGTGAAGGGAGCCCTGTTTCCACAACGCCGAGAGACGTGAGCTGGCATCGGAGGCTGTGTTGCCTTGTTTCCGGGAATGTGGACGGAGGTGAGGGCAGTCCAGGCCTGCTGCACACTTCTCTCAAAGTGGGATGCCTGGTTTCTCCATCCCCTCGTAGAAGCACCCCCAGGAACAAGGGGAGCCTTTCAGTCCAGTCCGGCTGGCTGTGGCAGCAAGGCTGAAAGTTTGCTCCCTTCCTCACAGCACAGCCCTTGGCTGTTTTCTGTTCGGCCACTTGCCCCCATGCCCCGCCCGCCACCCCAGTTTGGATATTTATTTATGACTTCATCAGGGCAGTCAGTAGACTTGAAGGCTGGGGTGGGATGTTGGGGTGATCCCAGAAACGGGGTACAACTGCCAAAGGTGTGTTGCTCCTACTGGGAGCCGCTGCTTGGCATGGTGTTCACTGGGCCGAGATTAACCATTGTGAGAAGCTCAAGTTCTGTGGGGCCTGGCCCGCAAAATACTGGCGATTATCCCCCCCCAACCCACCCACACACAGACGCCCATAGGGCTTGGGAGGCTGGCAGCGGCCTGACCTTCTGCCGAAACTGGTGGGCATCTTCCCAGATTAAAACAGGGCCGAAACGGGCCGTCCGGCCCTCCTTCTCTGCAGGCCAGACTCGGGCTGGGCAGAAACAGGCCCACGCGTCCAAGGAAGGGGTCCCCAGGGCCATTTAGCAGAGGGTTACTGTTCATCAAAGCCTCAGAGTCCCATCTTCTGCCACAAAGCAGTGAGCACCGCGTATGCCCCTGTGCAGGGCTGTGATGGGCTGAGATGTGGCCAGCCAGCAGTGGAGCTGGCCCCAGGGATGGAGGTCCAGCCTCAGCCCCGACCTGCCCCCACCTTCGCCTGTGCTTCTCAGTCCAGCTCGGCTCAAACAGAGCTTCGGGGCCTAGCAGGGCGTCATCCCCATGCTGTGATACCCGGCCCAGCGGCATTTATTCTCGAGGACACAGCAAAGCAGGGAGGCTCTGAAAATGGTACCGGGACTTGTCTCTTTGTACTTTTCCGAATGTAATGTCGAGAACATGGTGATCGAGGGGCAGGGCCCAGGGGACTGGAGAGTGGGCCAGCGAGAAGAGGGGCTCTGGATTTTTGGTTGTGTTTTGTTTTTGACCAGGGTCAGCTGCAAGGTGGCCCCTTGCCCAGCTGGGGCCTCCCCACACCTAGCCTCTGAGCCACGCGGAGGCCCCAGACTCCCGGGAGGGGGCTCCGGGGCGTGTAGGGGGCTGGTGTGGGGTAACAAGGCCCGACCCCCTCTATAGTGGCCCTGGCTTATGCATGCTGCCTGGACAGGTGTGGACAACGGTTCTTTCTGCTTAATGGGAGCAGTGTGGTGCTCTTGCAGGATTGTCTTGGCCTGTGTGGTTTGCACCTGGCCGGGGCAGACACTGTGCACACCCGGTTCAGTGGCTCCCATTCCCAGGGTGGGGGGGCATTGAGGTGCCAGCGCATGGCTGAGGCCTGAAGGAAGGGCAGGGAGGGCTGTGTCCACCCTGACAGGCACCCTGCTTGGGCAGGTGCTCTCTGGCGTCCAGGGAGACCTCCTGTGTCTCCAGCAAGGAGGACAGAATTTCAGGCCATGTGAGAAAACCCCTCACGCTCGACGTTTCTCTTGTGTGTGTGGAGGTTGGGTTGTGAGGGTGTGTTTGCATGCTTGGGGAGAAGGGGGATACGCTTGCAGAAGTACTGTTTAGCTCATGCTTGTGTGAGCCCGGGCGGGTCACGCCACCTCTCGGAGCCTGTGCCCTGAGCTCTGGACTGATGGCACTGGCCTCGGAGGGCCGCTGTCAGGACTGAGATGACATCATCCCCAGCGAGCACATTCCTGGGCACGTGGCCGGGCGCCCTCAGTGGCTGCTGCTGTCCTTGCTGTTGTTGTAAACGACCCTCATTATTTTTGTCGCTAATTATCGTTATAGTTTGGGTTTCTGAGAAACAAGAGAACCCAATTTTGGTTTCACCAGAAAGGGCACCAAAAAGTTGCCCCCCCCGCCCCCACACGTGACACAAAAGAGAAGCCTCACGGTGCTGTCAGGTGGACTGCCAGGAGCTTCAGAGCCAGGGCTTCCCTGCTGTGGGACTTGGGGTGAGCGGGACTGCCCGCGTGTTTGATGGGCACACATGAGGAGACCCAGGTCCCGTTGGGGACCCAGGGAGGAGGCCACTCCCCAGGGCCAGGACGACCTGGCAGGATCAGAACCTCCCGAGAAAGGTGCTGGGGTGCTGACCCTGGGTCTGACCTCTGCCCCCAGCCTCTTCAGAGGATAGGCAAAACATGGGGCATCCGAGTGGCCACGCCAGCCCCCAGTGTCCTTACTGGCACTGGAGAGGGCGTTCTGGTGGGAGGGCCTCACCTCTCTGACGAGCTCATTGTTCTTCGGCCTGATGCAAGTGTATGTTTCCCCAAATCCTTGGCTGGGAGAATTTTCTCTCTCAGCCGCTGGTTGAAGAAGACCCACCAGATCGCCCTGAGTTTCTCAGAGCATCTTGTTGGAACAAGAAAGACCCCTAAGTGGCCTCAGCCCGGCGTTTGGATGCTGTGGGCCCGAGAAACAAGAAAAAGAAACAATTGTCTGCCAGCAGAGACAAGGGGTCTTTTATATGAAATATTTCTTTTCGGGACTGACCAGTGTTCCATTGGCTGGGGCAGTGGAGCTTGGGTGTTTAGGGTGTCGTGGGCTCTGAGAACTTAGACGGGGATAGGGGCTGACAGACGAAGACAGATCATCTCCCGACCCATGCAAGGTTCCCAGTAAATCGCAGGCGAACCGCTGGCCTTCTTTGCTGAGTAGAGTTTAAACTTGCCAAAGTTTATTTTTTGATTCCAGCAGTTTCTTTTTGAAGGCCGTGAGGACACATTTGCACACACCCTAACGGTAGCCATGCTTTGGATCATGAGCTGGACGGGGCCCGCCTCGGGCCAGACCGGGCGGACTTTGTCTGCTGGCTGGAAGGCAGAAAACTAGGGCCTGGAAGTGGAGGGGTCCGGCCCCAGAGGGGCGTAGGGGCCATCGAGACGCCTGTTTCAGCCAATCTCTGTGATTTTCCAGGAGCCCTGGTGGCGCAGTGGTTAAGAGCTTGGCTGCTAACCAAAAGGTTGGCAGTTGGAGTCCACCAGGCGCTCCTTGGAAACCCCATGGGGCAGTTCTCCTCTGTCCTGTTGGGTCGCTGTGAGTTGGAATCCACTCAAGGACCACCAGTTTGTTGTGTGTGTGTGTGTGTGTGTGTGTGTGTGTGTGTGTGTGATTTTCCAGTGTCCTTTCCACGCTCCCAGATCTAGTTCCCAGTGAATGTGTGAGCAATCTACGAGTCATTGGCATCCTGGCAAAGCCCCACATGGGCCCCCAGCACCCTCCAAGGCTGGAGAGGGTGTTTTTTTGTAACTCATGACAACCTGTACAGAATTTAAAACACACACACACACACACACACACACAGTTGCTGTGAGGTAAGCTCTACCTCAAGGCAACTCCGTGTGTGTCAGAGTAGAACTGTGCTCACAGAGTTTTCAAGGGGTGATTTTTTGGAAGTACATCACCACCAGGCCTTTCTTCCGAGGCACCTCTGGGTAGACTTGAGCCTCCAACCTTTCCGTTAACAGCTGAACGCATTTGCCATGTGTACCCCTCGGGGACTCCTTGTGCATAGTTAGCACTCAGCAAATAGTTTCTGGATTAGGAGAACGAGCAGAATGTCTCGCTAATGGACCAGACACCCTCCTGTGTCCCTTCCCCATCACTGCAGGTGGTCCTCCACCTGGCCTTGTGACTGTATCCCTGAGCAGGTCCTGCTGAACTCTGGGTACAGTGCCGCCAAGGGTGCTCCCTGGGGAGAGAGGCCAGATCCCATGCTCATGTTAGGGGCTGGGGGAGAATTGACCGTCCATCGGGGTGGTGAACGGGGGTCCCCTCCCTACTGTGCTTCCCATCCCCACAAAAGACTGTCGGCAGTGAACATGTTTGGCTTCAAAGATGAGGTTTTGTTTTCAAGGCTGCTGTTAACACCTTTTGTGTTTGTTTTCGTCTTGTTTTGATTTTAAATGCTGTAACCTCTGAGCTGTGGCCTACTTTACCTTCTGCGTTTACCTACCCAGCAGAAGGCTGTGAAGAGCGCTCTCGCTGTTTTTGGGGGTGTCCAGCGCAGCCTCCAAGGCCACAGGTAGAACGAGAACATTGAAACCGTGGAAAAGAAGGAAACCTCATGGCATTGAGGAGAAAAACCCGAAAGCACAGGTTTTTAAAAATAGACTTTATTTCTCAGGGCAGCTTCAGGTTTACAGAAAAATTGGGCAGAAAGTACAGAAAGCTCCTGCATCTCCCCCCTCCCGTTATTAACATCTCCTATTCCTGTGGCGCATCTCTTACAACGGATGAGCCGAGATTGATACGTGGTTATTAACCAAAGTCCATAGTTTACAGGAGGGTTCACGCTTCATGTTTCACAGTCCTGTGAGCTTTTGACAGGTGCACAGTGTCAGGTGTCCACTATGACAGTGTCACACAGGATGGTTTCACTGCCCTAAAAATGCCCTGGGCTCCACCTTTTCACCCTCCTCTCCCTCCCTTTCCCCCCAAAACCACTGATCCTAAAACACAGATTTTGATTCACCTTTTGTTTTGGAAGCGGGGGAGTCCAAAAGTAAAATGCATCACAGTCTTATGGGCAGAATTCACCCAATGAATTCTCGGATGGGAAACTTCGAGTTCGAGTCCGGGTTCAGGAGTCTTGCCTTCCTGGACTCACTCAGACACCCGTGTGGGTGGAAATACCGAGCACCTCACGGAATTCCTAGGTCTGTGGGTCAGCTAGGAGGCTTTCTGAGCAGAGATGTGACTCGGAAAGGCACTGCCATTCTCTTAAAATAAGGCTAGCAGTCGTGGTTATAAAACGTGCATGGCATATACAAAGTAAAAGGCCAAACAATTTAAAAAAATACACGAAAAGAAGCAGCAATAGAATTTACCCTCGAGATTAAAAAAAAAAAAAAAAAAGACTGTTGGCCGAGATGCCTTTGATTTCCTAATGCTGAACCTGGCATTTTTTCTGTGAAATGCCCTTCCTTAAATTTGGGATTTCAGATGGCAGCAAGAGCGTTTAGCTACAATATTTACCTGCTGGTCTGGGACTTGTAAATTTAGAACCCCCTTTCATGCGTTTAAGAGTGATATTTACATTCAAATCGGCCTTTTATAAGTGCATTTTAAATAATAATAAAATGATAGTGCTGGGGCTTTGGTTTTGCCAGTATGTTTTTATAGTCAGGGAAGCTGCGTGCAGGAAATCGTGTGTGGCTGCCTATGTCCCGGACCTGCCTGTACTCCAGCAGGCACCAACTTGTGGGTTATGGCTGGGAGGGACGTGTGTGTCCTGAGTGTGTCAGGATCTGTGGACATCACTGGTGGCCCTCCCTGTCCCCACCAGGAGAAGGGCTTGTGGATGTGGATGGTATGCTGGTCCCAGCGCAGCGGTCCTGGAGTTCCAAGCTTCACTGTTCCCTCCGAGGAGGGTGGCTGGGCCTAGGTCCAGCCCCGTCCTCCGCAGTGTGCTGTGCCCCGAGCCCACACTGACCAACCGGTCTGCTTTGGCTGCAGTGGCACGGTGGCCACCATCTCCCAGCTGGCACGGAGGCCAGCTGGCACATCGTCGGCTCCTTCTGGCTGAGGTGGCCCTGTGTGTGTGTCTGGGGGGCATTGTGAGTGTCAGAGCATGCAGGGGCCCCCCCTGGCCGCCCCTGGCCGCCCCTGGTCAGGCCTGTCCCAAAATGGCGGCCTCGTGTTGCTGGCTGGTGGGGTGGCCCCCACTCTGTGGGGGACGGGGCGGCTCTTCTCTTCCCAGGGCGTGCTGCCCCTGGGATGGATTCCCAGCGTTCCTGGGCGGGCGCATGGCACTGGAATCTACCTGCTTTGTCTGTGGCGTCAGCTGGCGAGTCGGTCACGTGGCTGCCCGCGTGAGCCCAGAGCCCCGGACCAGAGGCTCCTTCTCACTCACACACCCTCCCTTTTTTCGGCTGTCGGCGCCATTGCCTCTGAGCAGGCGTAAAGGAGTAGGCGGCCCAGGGAGCTGCCTTCCTGGATGCTGCGGCAGGTGGAGCAGACGGCCCAGGCCACCGACCTGGAGCCCTTGTGGACAGAGGCCTCACCTCTCCCGTGACCCCCTTGTGTGGCGGCCACGTGAGCCGTCACTCCGTGCCGCCCACTCCAGCAGCATGCGAGGACCTCTTCTTGGGGTGCGGCTGCCCTGACCGTCCCAGGCACTGGCCCAGCGACCAGGAGCCCGTTCCCCCTTCCAGCCCATCCCGCACATGGACGGCCAGGCTGCACGTGGCCACGTAGAGGGCCGGAGGTGACCTGGGGGAGCTGGCAGGCCGAGCAGATGTGGCCGACTCTATCACAGCACCCATATTAGCTCCCCAAGCCCACTGACCAGAGTGGGGGGCCAGAGGCTCGGGGACATGTCACCTACCCATGTGGGGCAGGATTTGGCTTTGGGGAAACCAAACAATTTGGGGGGTCTGGGAGGGGTGTGGCAGTGTGCCTGGACTCTGGACCCAGGGCCCACTTTTCCTTCCACCTCGACCTGCCTCTCAGGGCTTGTGGTGCTGCTCCGTGGGGCGAGCATCCGTGGGGCAAGCGTCTGTGGGGTGAGCAGGGTGGGAACCGTGGGGTGAGCATCCGTGGGGCAAGCGTCTGTGGGGTAAGTGTCCTTGAGGCGAGCATCCTTGGGGTGAGTGTCTGTGCGGCGAGCAGGGTGGGAGCCGTGGGCCAGGGTCGGCTGGGGTTGCTCATGGCGGCCGTGGGGCGAGTGTCTGTGGGGTGAGCAGGGTGGAGCTGTGGGCCAGGGTCAGGGCTGGGGTTGCTCATGGCGGCAGTGGGCTTGGGCCGCAGTTCACCGATCTGTGGACATTCTGGCCGCTAGCTCTCAGGCTGCCCCAGAGCCACGTGCGTGTCCCTGACTCTGTGAGTTTGGCTTGCCCAGTGTCCATGGTGAAGGGTCCTTGAGACAGAACACACCAGTTCCGGGCAAGGCCCGGAAGATCACCCGTCTCCAGCCTCCTTCTCTTCCCTGGTGTGGTCGCAAAACCCCTAAAGCCAGGTGCCTCCCCTGCTGACCTGAGCCCACTGACCCCAGAACCCCAGAGTCGGGGAGTGATGGGGCCCCTCCCTGTTCAGGCTGGGGCTGCACCTGGGTCCAGCCCGAGGTCCACTTTGTCCTTCTCGGCCCAGCTCCTGGTTGTCTTGGCCAGCTGGGCCAATGGGGAGGGCGGCTTGTGGCCTGTGGTGTGGCTCTGGGCTAGGGCAGCTTGGGGGTGCCATGCCTCTGGCCCAGCTCTGGGTCCTTAGAGGAGGGTAGGGAAGGGAAGAAAGAGCTATTTACCCCGAGAACAAGGAGAAGAAAAATAGGGGGAGTCGAAGCACACACAAGGTGCCCCCCTCTGTGCCCCAAGGTGCCGAGCTGGCACAGGTCCAGGGCTACCGACTGCCTACCCTGCCTGGCCCTCCTCGGCACGGCAGCTGTTTTCGAGGTCCGACTGGGTGTTTCTCATCTGGCATCACAGCAGCCCTGGGTGGTAGACGCCATGGCCCCGCCCTTTATACGGATGGGGAAACTGAGGCTGGGAGAGGTTGTGTGGCTTGCCCAAGTTAGGTGGTGGATTGGACCCAAGGCCAGATTTGAACCCGCGGCCCGGCCTTTAGGCCAAGACAGCACAGCCTCTAAGGGCATTCCAATGGGGCTCACTCCGCTGGCCCCGGGCCCGGAGGGCTGTTGTGCTGGGGACTTCGGCCTCACCCCCGAGGAAGACAGACCCGGGTGCTGGCCACTGCCACATGAACAATGTGGCCTCTATCCTGGAACCAGCCCAGGCGGCCTGGCCTCCCGGCCTCCCTGAGCAGCCCACAGAGCTGGGCTGGGCAGGCCCACAACATGGCGCCCAGGGCTGCGCCGCCTGTCCATGGGGAGGGCTGGCGCCTGGGCCAGGCCCGGCCTGCTCCCGGCATCCTCCTCGGCCGGCCACTGAGTGGTCCAGCGCTCTTGCTTCCTCCTCCCTCTCCCACTGGGCCAACCCACTCTTCTTTGGGTGGTGGGTTTGGGGGCCCGGCCCACCCGCCTCTGCCACGTCTGCCATCGTCCCGGCACCCATGAGCATCTTTCAAAAATTCCCAGTGGGCGGGGCCGAGCGCAGCGGCCGCCCCTGGCCCCCTCCTCCCGGGCAGCCAGTACCAGATGAGACCCAGAGACAAAAGTAGCATTTTCCTCGTCCTCCTGGGCTGGCGGCCGGGCCTCCCCCAGCGCCACTTGGCTCCTGGCAGGCCTGCCTCTGGTGCTGGGGTGGCCAGGGTCCAGGCTGGGCTGGCTGGTACTCAGAGACCCGTGGACAAGGGGTGGCCAGAGCCCCGGTGGCTGAGGGCCTGTCGGATGGGGGCTGGCACTCCCAGCCCCTGGACCTGCCTTCCTCGGCCTGCCACTGACTGGCTGGGCAAAGGGAGACCCTTCTGCTTCCTTGCTGTGGAGAAGGCTCCTCCGTCTGCCTGCAGCCTGGGTAAGTCGCCTTCTTTCCTTCTCTTTTGCCGGAGATGAGCTGAGGGCTCTGCCATCTTGTGCTCGAATGCTGGTTACAGTCCCTCGCCTCTAACTGGTTGTCCCAAACTCAAAATTCTATTTCAGACGCCCCCCCCCACCCCCCCCCCCAAAAAAAAAATCTTCGGTGAAGTCAGCCCTGCCAGAAACTGCAGATCCAAGCGCATGTATATTTAAGATCCAAAGCTTCAGGCTTTGCAAATCACAATAAAAATGAATGTTTATTATTTCACAGGAGCTGTGTGCTCAATTATCATGTGAACAAATGTTTCAGGCTGTATTAAGGCCTACTCCGTCTTGCTGGGTGCTGTTGGTGTATTGTGGGGTTTCATTATGGTGGGATGATGATTTTATTTTCAGGCGGCGCCGGTGTGGCAAAGGAAAAACCCCGGAGCGGTCCGAATCTCCTCCCAGCGAAGCCGAAGGCAGGCTGGGCTGGCATGCCAGAGGGAGGACTTTGCATTGAGGTACAGAGGCCCTTTTATTTTGCTGTCCTGGCCAGTGCTGCCCCATCCGTAGTCCAGGATCCAGTCTGTTCTCCCTTTCCTTGTGTTTTATTTTGTGAAAAAAAGGAAAGCTCTTTTCTGTTCTCTGCTCCGTGTGGGGAAAGTCCTCGAGGTTGTTTCTGGGCTTTGTGTGTTTAGAAATGTTTGGGATTTCCACCCGAAGGTGCTGTGCCCAGCCCCTAACTAGGCTGCCTGCAGACCATGTGTGGGCCTCATGGGCGCCGTCCACTGGACAGACCCCCAGGCAGGCCCTGAGTGGGCTCGAGGGCCCAGACCCTGTACTGGCTTCCCACCCGCAGGGCTGTAGGCCGAGGATGCCTCAGCCCATCCGGGGCCCGAAATGTGGCCATCGGCATTGGGAGTCCCCGGAGGCCTTTGTGTCCCCGGCCACGCCGCCACCGCTGTGTGCTGGGTTCAGTGGCTGCCTGAGTGCCCCCATTTGTCCCTGACCCTTCAAAATCACTGGGTACTTTCATTTCAAAGACGGGTACTGCTGAAGGCCCTCCAGCTCACCTTCGTCCTCAGGGGCGGCTGACAAAGCCGGCTCGGTCTCCTCAGGCATAAGGGCAGCCAGGGTCCTGATTTATGGAAAATGGAACATCAGACCTAGAAAGTTTGCGTTCACGCTCAGAGGGGAGTTTCCATGTAAATAAACCTTTGTTTTCCTCCTTGTCAGAGGCGTTTGGGCCCCGCCGGTGCAGGGCTTGGCCTGAGCAGCTGGCCCGGGAGCCACCACCAAATATCAAAACTGAGCTCAGTTCACGGGAGCGATAGCGGCTGCTTTTGTTCTTAGATGAGGCATCGGTCGAAACCGGAGGATTTGGGGCTGCAGAGACAGGCGTGGAGCGCAGGGATAATTAAAACATTTTTGTGATGACGACAGGCACGTTCTGCTGCTGCAACCTGGAGCGTTTATTCCACCCAAATATTTAGCAAGCACCAAATAATCACCGGTGAGAACAGCAGTAGGAACGCCGGAGTGTGAGCCATCTTAATAGCTGAGCGTGGAGAGGATGGAGAGATGGGCAGAGAGGATGGAGGGATGGAGGATCGTCGTTTTTAAAGAATTTAGATTTTTAATAGCTTCCCACTCCCTGTCATTTTTATTTTATTTCATTGTGTATAATTCATGTAGGCAAATGGATCTTTCATCCTAAGCCTTGGAATAATCGATAGGGAAATTTCCTTCACAGTCATTCATTGTCTTTCTAGGCAAGGTGGGGGCAAGTCGCTGAGAAATCAATTCAGTTGCATAGATGAGCATTTTAAGTCTAAATTAGGGCTTTCCACTGAGGTTATATTCATCCGATGCTTTTAAGATCGTAGGTATGGATACCACGTTTTCCTGTGTACACCTTGTAGAGCTGGGAAGGTTGTGTGTGAACAGCTGTCTTAGCTTTTAAACTTGGATAACACTTTACCCCCCAAATCAGTAAAATTCCATAGATTCTTTAAAAAAAAAAAATCAGGCAAAATATCAACATTCTCCAAGGCTCCCAGTATGTCTCGGCAGTTTTTTTTTTTTTTTTAAAGAAAGTACCACGCAGATCTCTCCTCATGTGATTGTTTCTATATAAATTCCACTATAGACTGAAATTATACATTCTCGCGGCACAGATGGGCTGGTCTGTCATCACGATTGCTGGGGACTTGTTGGAACACACAGCCAATTTCAATTGTGGAATCAACAATTTCGAAGAACGGAGGTCAAAATAAACAAGTTGCCTTTGCGTATAAAAACAGTCTTATTAAATGAACTTCTTATTCCCCGAAAAACCGGGTAGAGGAAGAACCTTTGCCGTCGTTAAATTTTAATTTAATTTTTGGTCTTTGTCTTCAAAGACTCCCAATGCTCGACGTAAAAGAACCCCCATGTTTTCATTATTTGCCCAGTTTTCTCTGTGCAGTGTGAGTAGATTTAAATTCAAAATTTCGATTTTCATATTTTCATGATCTCGGTAGGAAAAATGTTACATCTCTAGCAGCTCTGACTGATTTACATAAAATTATTTTGAGACCTTTGTGGGAAATTAAGTGATAAGTATTTTGGATGGTATAAAGGTACGTTTAAATCTAAACTTAGGGGAAAAAAAAAAAGCAGGTAAACTACATAGAGTAGCTGTAAACTTAAAAAAAAAAAATTATCTTGCCGAGATAACAAAGTGAAGAATTTATTGGACCATATCAACACACGTGAGAGCTGGATGGCTTTATAGCCACAATAATTTGCAAGTGATAATAACTGTTTATTTTGTGAATTTGTTCCTATGATGATATAATCGGTTTTGAGGTTTTTCTCCTACTCTTCTTGTTTTTAAATGTTTGCTTCTCTACTTCTAAATCCTGGACTCGGTGGTCCTGAGCTGGTGGCCCGGAGAAGCCTGTCCAGGTGCCTGGTGAGCTGATTTGGGGAAGGGCATTAGCTCTGCTCTGTTGAGCCTGCACTTTTCGTTTGTTAATCGAAGTGCTTTGCCTTTGCTTGTTGTTTTAAGGAATGTACCTGTTGATTGAGATCTTAGGGAACAGTAAGAAAAGCGAAAAGCTGATTAAAATTCACCAGAGCAGGTTGGGAGGTGCGCTGTCTGCTCTCTGCTCTCTGAGTTTTTAACCACTTAATCCTTTCCAATTTGAGTCCCGGGGTCAGAAGTGTATTTATTCACCTTGTGAGGACAGCGCTGGTCTGAGAGCACTCAAAGATGAGGCAAAGGGAGACAGCCCAGCCTTTACAGCTCAGAGCCCCAACGCCCGTGATAGTACTGATGGCAAGGCGATAATAATAATTAGGAATAATATTCTCAGGTGCTGTCTGTCAGGTGCCCGCTGTGTGTACCCAGCACCAGGTACCTTCCACCCTTGGAAAAGCAGAGGGGCAAAGAGCATCAGAGGATGGGCTGGCGTCAAGTTGAGTCATCTTTATTTCCTGGCTGTGCCGATCAAGGGCAAGATGTTTCGCCTCTCTGTGCCTCAGTTTTCTCACCTGTAAAATGGGGACAAGAAGTGTCACTGCGTCACAGCTGCACACATCAAGCACTTAGAAGAACGTGCAGTTAATGAAGAGTATCGCATCAGCGTGACTATTTCCTCGCTTTTGTTCTGATTTTTTGAACATGCCTGCAGGGCAGGTATTAGTGTCACTGCTGTTCCTCCAGCGAGAATACCGAGCCTCAGAGAGGGGCGGTGAGTTCTGCGTAGCTCACCCAGCTGATAAGGGCTGGGCTGGGATTCGAACGCAGGCCTGCCGTCCTTCAAAGGCCACGTCCGGTCTGCTGTCGCGTTAACGCACATTTACGTAGGTGTACACTGCGCTTTGAGTAGTGGCGAGTGTGTGCAGAGGGGTGGGTATGGGTGGGGTGCCCTGGCCTGGGGCGTGTGCAGAGGGCGTGCGCATGTCGGGCCTCATGAGGTGTGTGCACACAGGTGCACGGCTGCCATGTGCTTCACCACTGGCCAACGTCCAGGCCCGCCCAGGCCAGACCCAGACACTGTATTGGCTGTTCCAAAGGGGCAGACTGGGGTCCCGAGGCGCCTGTGTCTGCTCGGGGCTGGCCTCGACAAGGCATCTCTGTGGACTTGGAACACCCCGGGGATGATACAGCCCAAGACCTATGGGCAGGCCTGCGGTGGGTTCTCTGCAGCCAGGGCAGGTGGCAGGCGTGTGGACAGGCCTCAGGGTCTGGGCCCGTCTGAGGGAGGCCTCCCCGCTGAGCCTGGCCAAGCGCGCCGTGGTCTCCTCAGAGAGGCAGGTAGTCTGGGCACTGCCATTTGCAGGCTGGGAGAATGGCATTGAGGCTCCAGGCCCAGGAGAGGAAATGGCGGCGCAGGCAGGACCAGAACAGGCTCCCGGAAGGCGGGCCGAGGGAGGGGAGCGGCCGGAAGGCTCTGTGTCAGGCTGGTCAGCTGCTGGCGGTCCTCCTCCAGGAGGCAGCCATGCTGGGCTGGGCCTTCCCGGGCAGGCCTCCGAGTCTGCGCCTGTATGCACATGTGTACCTGCGTGCCAGGCATGGAGGGGAGCCTGGCAGCCGCACCTCTGCCTGCAGGGTGGCGGGCGGGAGTCTGGGTTGGCGCCAATGCCCGGCGCACCTTCAGACAAAAAGCCCTGATAAATAGTATCATTATCATTGCAAGGCCTCAGTTTTTCTCGTCTTTAAAATGGGGGCGGCAGCATGGGTGGGGGGTGCTTGTTTTTTCTCACTGTGACCTTGTAGGGAGATGCTGGGCTGGGAGACAGGCGGCCTGGCAACCCGCAAGCTCCCTGCCTGCCTCAGCTTCAGTTTCCCCACCTGTGAAACCAAAACCAAATCCATTGCTGTCCTATAAAAGGGAGGTGATAAATGTTACCCGCTGGTCTCTCGTGGGTTGAATGAAATGGCGTGACCCAGCATTCAACTGGGTGCCCCCGGGGACAGCAGCTGTTGGTGGGGTCTGGAAGAGGGTCCCTGGGCCTGGTTTTGTGGTGCTGGGCCCTGAGCTTGGGGTGAGCCGGGCCTACCCTTGAAAGCCCCCAAAGGGAGCCACCGGAAGGGACGGGGGTGCCCTGGGAGGCGGCCGGCTGCTCCAAGTGTGTGAGAAGCTGGGGCTGGGCTTCCTGGGAGCCAGGCTGCGTGGATTCCTGGAGTGGGTGTGCCCACACTTCTGGCCAGCGTGGGTGCAGGGCTCCTGGGTGAGGAGGCCGTGGTCCCCAAAGCCTCCTGGTTGTGCTGCTTCCTTGGGTTGATGGAAGAGGACTCGCGCCACCAAGCCTGGTACCCAAGGCCCAGAGGAGCAGCCTGTTGCAGTGCAAGCCCTCTGAGCCCATGGCGGCACCCAGACAGTGTCCCCAACTCGGGCGTTTGTTATTAATGCACGAATACTCAGTCGCCTGATGATGAGGGCCCGTAAGGGTCTCAGGCCCCAGCACTAGGGGTGAACTCTGCCCCTGAGGTGGAGTCTCATTCAGTCAACCCACTGGGAAGCCCAGCTCAGCTCAGCCACCAGAGATGGTACTTACGGGACAGATGTCGACGGAGGCCACCATGGGCCACAGGTGGCCACGGCCGGGTGCCACGGGGGGCTGGGGCGAAGGGTGAGCCAGACCGGCTGGGGCAGGACAATGTGGGGACCTAGGGTACAGAAATCCCTGGCCTTGGCTGATGGAGAGAAGTGGGACTTTGTGCGGCTCCCCCAGGGGAGCGCCAGCACCTCAGGCCAGGTGCTGGAGCAGGTCGGACGCTGCACACAGGACCCAGCTCCTTGGGATGACGGGGAGCTGCCCTTTGCTGAGCACCTACTAGGCACCAGGCCCAAGGCCAGGAGTGTTATGTCCATTTTGTATTTAGCGTCCATTTTTAGGTCTAGGCTGTTTGATTCCATTTCATTTCAACAGCCGCTCAGGGCCAGCCATGCCCCAGCTCTGCTCTGGTGCTGGAACATGGTGGCCGCGGCCCCTGCCCAGGCGTGGTCCACCCAGGTGGACCGTCTGTTAGAGGAGGGGGGCTTACAACAGTTTTTCATTTGAGAAAACCAAGGCTCAGAGAGGCTCGGTAACTTCCCCAGAGTCACACAGCTCATAGTGACAGAGTCTGCACTCGCACCCGGATCTTTCTGACAGCAGGGCCCAAGTGCTTCCCGTGGCTGTGCGGGAACAGCACCCCACTCACATTCACCCTCTCAGATCCGCAGATGCCCAGAGCTGCGAGGGCCTTTCCTGTGGCCTGGAGGCTCCCTGCCCCAAGGAAAGCAGAGTGTCTCGCTCTGCCCCTCCTGGAGGCCATGAGCTGCACTGGTTTCTGGAGCTCCCAGGACACTCCTCTGGCCGGGTTGCCAGTGCCCTGGCACCCAGAGCCTTTGTGGGCGCACACACGGTGTGGCAGCAGGCGGTGGAAAGGAGGGAGCCGTGGGGCTCTCCTAGTCCTCAGTGTCCCTGTGACCCAGAGGTGGGACAGATATGAGGGCCTGTGACAGAACTCAGGAGAGAGCTTGCCGTTCAAATGCAGATGCTAAAAACTCTAATGCCACACTGTAAAACCCAGAATAGGCGAGACATCTCGACAGCCTTTACTAAAAACTAAACCAGTTACCGTTTACATGTGGCGACCCCGTGTGTGTCAGAGCAGAACTGTGCTCGGTGGGGTTTTCAATGGCTGTAACCTCGTGGAAGTAGATCTCCAGGACTTTCTTCTGAGGTGCTTCTGGGTGGACTTGAACCTCCAGCCTAGTGGTTAGCAGCGGAGTGTGTTAACTGTTCACACCACCCAGGAACTCCTTACAGCCTGTAGCATTCTCAAAATAGCCCTTTCTGCTCTGGGCCAACTCAGAGCGCCACCCCCCACATTGTCCCGGGAGCCCGAGGTGGAAGCCTGGAACCCGTGACTTTTCACAGATTCTGCACTCAGGGCGGTTATAGAGGCCACTCCATGTCTGGTGGACACGGGCTGTCCCAGGGATACGTGCTTGCAGGGTATTTCGGGGGTCCGTGAATTCAGGTCCCAGGGTGCAAGAGCCCCTGCCCACCATCTGCGTGGATGAACTGGGGCCTCCTTGTCCCTACCTGCAAGTTTCCTTTTCATTTTGCCTCAGAGAAGTGACCTCTGGAGTGTCCTCTGAGCTGGGGTCCAGCCTGGGGGGCATTGGTCACACGCCCACTCACTGCACAAATACGCCTTGCCGAGCACCAGCCTGCAGGCTGAGGGGGACAGCCGTGACTGACGGGTCTGTCCCCGACATCATGGCCCAGCTGACAGCAGGGTAGAGGCAGAGGTGGGCTTCATGCTATCAGCAAAGTCGGGGTGCTCTGGATAAGGCTAGACCATGGCCAAGGAGGCACAGGCCGGGCACCCAGGCAGTCCTGGAAGCCTCCCGGAGGTGGCAGACCAGCAGCCCCAGGCACGTTGCCAATGCCGACCGCCAGACCCAGCTCGCAGGCCTCCTGCCTTTGCGTCCAGATCGGCCTGCCACGTCCCAGGGCCCTGCTGCCAGGCGCCCCCACCCTCCACCTCACCCGCCCGCCTGCACAGGCCACATCTGCTGCAGCAGCCTAGCCAGAGCCCCGCCCCCGGCTCCATCCCCATGGCAACCATGCGGGGGAGGCAGGGCAGCCTCCTGCTGAGCTTGGCCTGCTGACTGGTTTCTATTAGGGCAGCCTGCTTTCCCCAAACTGAGCCTGCTCCCCAAGTTCAAGGCTTCCCCAGGGGCTTCTTCCCGCATGGACAGACCACCAGCCAGTCTGAGCCACAGCACTGGGGACCCAGTGGTCCGGGCCCACCCTGGCTGAGACCCAGCGTCCTTCCCTGGGCCAGTGATGACCCTTGATCACAGCAGGTCCCAATCTAGGACCCCATCCTTTTCTGTCCAGGGCCAGCAGCTATGGAGTTCTCATGTCCTGGACAAGGCACTGGGCCAGAGTCAGAGGTCCTGGGCCCCTCCCTGGCTGGGGGACCTCGAATAAGCACCTTTCCGGCTCAGGGCCTCAGTCTACCCATCTGTAAACTGAAAGGGTTGAACTAGCTGTCTGTCGACTTCTTTGCAGTGCCAAGAGGGGAGAAGAGAAGGAACGGGAAGGGAAAGAAGAGAAAGAAATGAAAGAAAATGAAGCCACAGCAACACCAGCTCTGGTGGATTCTCATACTGGGATTTGTGTTTTCAGGGAAGTTTTTCCAAAGGGAAGGAGCCGTGGGATTTGACCAGACTTGCTTGAGAGGCCGGGAGCCAGCAGAGCCTGTGGACACAGGCACATGGGAGGCTGGCTGTGGGCGGCTGTGGGCGGCTGTGCCCACAGCTCCACTTGGCCTCTTACTTGGCACTGTGGCCTGGCTGTTAGGGCCATGCTCAGAGGCAGGGACATGCCGTGCCGACATCAGGGGCTCTGGAAAAGTACCCTGGAGGTTTGCAGAGGTCAGAAGTATGGGCAGAAAATGGGACCCTGATTTTCAAGGAATGGCCAGCTCCTCCTCCAGGGAGACCCCAGCGTCTGCGAGAGGCCTGGAAGGCGTGCCCAGGGTGTGCTTGTGGTACCGGCGGTCCAGCACTCACCATTGGCGATAAGGTGCGCCGCTGACCACCCGACATCCTGGGCAGGGTCGCCTTCCTCCGTCACCTCTAGAAGATGGTGACGGCGCTGGCCAGTGGGAACTTGCCGACCCGCCGAATGGCAGTGTGCGTCCTCCCGTGGGAGCTTAGCTGCCTCCTGCTTGTCCTGAGAGCAGCCCCAGCCATTGTGGCACTGTGCAGAGGGCACTGTCCATCCTTCAGACAAGGCCTCGCCGGTGGGCATGGTTCCTGGAGCCGTGGTCTGGGCAGGCAGCTTTGCCTTCCAGGACTCAGTATCCCAATCTGTGAAATGGGGATAATAACCCTGACCTCGAGGGGTCGTGTGAGAAGGAGGTGTGAGGAGGGGTCAATGATGGCATCAGAGCCATGCCCGTCCCAGTGTCCTCATCGTCACGAAGCAGGGTACACAGCCCTAGCACCTGGACCCCCAGTGGGGCTGATTCTCATCTAGCCCCTCTCCAACAAAATGGACCAACCAGCTGCCCTTCCTCGGGGTCACCTGTGACAGCTGCTGGAAGGCTCAGCAGCCAAGCAGTGCGTGTCCTCTTCCTCCATCCCAGCCCGGGCACTGTGCACATGCCCATCCTACCTGCAGCCCCTACCTCCTGTCCCTGGTCACCTGCTGACCGTTTGTCCCGCTGGCGGGAAAAGCAGTGACGGGCCCTGGGGCATCGTCACCACCGCTCAGAGTGCAGACATGGTGACATTTTCAACATTTTTGGTCCTCAGCAGGAATGAAACTTCTGTCTTAATTTCCACATCGCTGTGGCCCCCGCCTCTCCCCACCCCACCCGCCCTCCCAAATAAAAGCTGGCCGCGGGAGCCCAGCACAGGGAGCAGGTCGGCAGCCCAGCGGGGGCTGGATTTCCATGTACATGGAGCCGGGGATAATGTAGGAAATGAAGGAAATTTCCCTGGGGAAAGAGGGAAGAAAAGAAAGAGGAGCTTAAGTGCCCAGATAATTATAAAGGATGGCGTGGTGAGTTATTGCCAAGCAGGCAGGCTCCTCTCGCCGTCTGCACCCCTCCCCTCGCAGACCCCAGCCACCCTGGAAACCAGCTGCTGGGAGTCTGGAGCCGGCGGGCACTGCCCGGTGTCCATGCCCACTTTGTTTCCTGGGTGCCCGCCCCCACAGGCCCTGGGCAAGAGATAAAGAGGGGACAATCCCTCGGTGTGCCAGGTCCCTACATCTGTGATGGAGCAGCCTCACTGAACCCCAACATACCTCCGGCCCTATCTACAGTCACAGAAGCTGAGGTCGGGGGGCAAGCCCCTCATGGTGGAGCCTGGAACCCCCCTCCTGCCCACGGCCATGTTTGGGGGCCTCCGAACGGGTGGCCTGGGCAGAGTGACGGTGGCAGCTGTCCTTGTTGGGCTCCATGCAGTTGGATGAGAGGAAGATGGGGCACTGCTCTGGCTCTGGACCCTGTACCTAGAGGTGTATACACCTTGCACACACCTGGCACAGGTGAGAGGAGGCTGTCACAGGCCTGGGTGGGCTACCTGGGTGGAGGCATTATTTGGGGCCTTGGAACAGTACTTCGGCCTCTCAGGCCCTGGGGCAGCCCCCCCAGGGTTTTCTCTGCCAGGACCACATCTGCTCCCTTTGCTCCTTCCCTGTAAATCCTGGGGGACCCCAGCTACTGACCTGCAGGGTCCCCCCTGTCCCCCATCATACCCAGACCATCCCCAAGTCTTGTCAGTTCTGTTGACTCTTAGCATGTGCCCAGCATCTCTCCCCTCTGCCTCTGCCCTGGCTGGGGCACCTGGATCGGGGTCTGAGTTGCCCCAATTCAGAAATGTGTGATCAAATGCAGAGCCCCTCCTCACCCCCACCTGCCCTTCAGGGTCCTGTCCTGCTCCCTGCTAAAGCCATCCCCCCTTCTGAAGCCATTCCCTCTTGGGGCTCACGGGGCCTCTGGCTGCCAGCCCTGGCCCCTCCACGGCCCCATCCCCCACCTCTCTAGACTGGGGCCCAGGTGGCACCTCCCCCCGGAACCCTCTCTGCTGTCCACCGGCTGCTGCCTGGAGCTGGGATGGTCAGTTCCTGTATGTGTCTGCCTTGAGCAGGACGGGTTGGAATTGCCTCTGGGCCCTGACACCTGGCTACAGACTAGTACAGAACAGGTCCTCAGAAGATGTTCATGGAAGGGATCTGGGGGCTGAAACAGAAGCAGAGGAGGCCCCGAAGTCTGAGCTCAGAGCTGGGCACTAATGACTGAGCTGGAGGCTGGTCCTCGGGGCACCAGCCCAGTGGACGGAGTGTCTATTCCCGCCTCCAGCAAAGAGGAACCCCAGTGGTTCCTCTCTGGTTCTCTTTTGGGAATGGCAACTGTCAGAAGTGATTGTAGAAGGTGGCGAGTCTCTGGGTGGTGTAAACAGTGAACACACTCCCTGCTAACCAAAAGGTTGGAGGTTCGAGTCCACCCAGAGGCGTCTTCAGAAAAAGGCCTGGTGATCTACTTTTGAAAGATCACAGCCACTGAAAACCCTATGGAGCACAGTCTGCTCTGACACACATGGGGTTCCATGAGTCGGGGTCGATTCGACAGCAACTCATCTGGTTTTTGGTTTTTCAGTAGAAAGTGCCCGCGGGGAAGGCAGGGTGATGCCCAGCAGCCTCCCGAGGGGGCTGGTCTCTTTTTCCAGCTGCCCCTGGGGCAAAGTGTTCCACATCCCAGGCCTTTTAATAAAAGGGGGACTTGGGGAGACCATCCCTGACCGGTTCTGCCGTTGGTCTGCTGTGTGATTTGGGGCCAGTCCCTCCCCTGCTGTGAGCCTCAGTTTCCTTGTTGTCCCCCGAGCTCCTTGACCCCATGTGTGACATTTGGGTCTCTGGAAGGTTCGGCAGGGCCAGGTTTGGAATGAAAGTGCTCACGGGATTTGACCTGAGATCCTGCTCTGGGGTCTCTCCGGGAGTTGGGGAAAGATTTACAGTCTGCATAAAGATAAAGGTTTCATCTCAGCCCGGCTTTCACGTGACAAATGGAAGCAGCCAACCCTCTCCTGGGGCTGGGCGTTTGAGAAGTTGTTGCGATAAAGTAACCTGATGGGATATTATGTAGCCAATCAAAATGATGCAACAGTAACGGGATGGAAACCTTCCAGGAGAAGGTGGAGCAGCTTGTATTGATGCAGGACGGGAGCCTTGCCTAGCAGGGACTCTGCGAATTGGGTTTGACAGGAGAGGAGTGGAAGGGTTTGTTTCTTCCTCCTTTTCTCAATTTTCCAAGTCTTGTTTAATGGCATCTGCTCCTTTTGTCAGGGAGCCCTGGAGGTACGGTGGTTAAACACTTGGCTGCTAACTGAGAGGTCAGCAGTTCAAACCCACCGGTGGCTCCCCAGGAGAAAAGACCTGGCAGTCTGCCCCTGTAAAGATTGTAGCCTAGAAAATTTTATGGGGCAGTTCTGCTCTGCCCTACAGGGTCACTATGGGTCGGAATCAACTCGATGGCACACAGCAACACTCCTTTTGTTGTGAAAAAAATTTGTCAAAATGACAAAACTGTCTGGCTAGAGTGAAGTTGACAGCCCAAATCTATCATTGCATGGTCTTTCTCTCTCAGAGCCACTGGGTGGCTTCGAACCACTGGTCTTTCGGTTAGCAGCTGAGTGCTTAACTATTGCACCACCAGGGTTCCTTTATCATTACATATTCTCTGCCAAAAAAGAGATGCTTCCAGATGTGCAAGAGCTTACGGGTGGGGGCAGTGGTGGCCCTGAGAGTCAGAGTGCATCTTGGCCTTGGAAAGAAGCAGCAGTAATCTGGGTGGGGTGGACAGGGAGCCCTAAGCACAGCAGATGCCCATGGCAGGGTTCCTGGTCAGGACAGAGCGTAGCCTCATTAAGTCTCTGATGGCCGTTTACAACGTCCCAAGTCTGACGTCTGGAAATGGCATTTGTAAGGAAAGCAGGATGTGGCTTTGTCATTGTGTTAGAACTGGGGGGGGGGGGGGACCATGATTTTGCCGTGACAAATAGTGACATTGTGATGGCGCCCCCCGCCGTAGTCAAGTTGGATGTGGGAAAAGGACACACGTGTCTGGCCACGGCCTTGTTTTCCAGAACCAGCTGGTGGTTAGCGTGATGGTAGCGGTTGCCTTGGGTGAGAACCTGCTGTGCACAGGGCCAGCTGGTGGGAATTTCAACTTTGTTCATTTTCTCTTCTGACATTAGCTTCATACAGTAGGTATAAAGATCCCCAAATTGGGGCTCAGAGAGGTCAGGAAGGCCACATAGCCTAGAAGATGCTCAGTGGCCTGGGGCTGATGACTTTGTCACCAGACGCCATGTCCTGGGGGCTTGAGCTCCCCTGGCACACTAGCCACCCTTGGAGCCAGCAGCTCCCCAGGGTCCCCCAAGAGAAGTGGGTTTGTGCATCTGGCAAACTCAGGGAAGCCAGAGGCCTGTGGCCATCCCCATCTCCCTGGAATATTTCTTACCCATCATGACCCGTTTTGGGTGTCTCCGGAGCCTTGGGCATCCAATAAGGCATTGCCCAAAGGCCGAGTGGGGCCCCTTCCGTGTACATTTGCACATAAATTGAGGATTTGGTTCTGTGCGAGGCTCGTTAGCCACCAGCTCTTGGGAGGCGGTCATTCCCGCTACACGGAACCTTTGAGAGGGGCCCAGTTTGCTGTTATTGCTGTTGGGTGGCAGCAGGTCGGTTCCAACTCACAGTGATAGGGTAGAACTGCCCCCATAGGGTTTCCTAGGCTGTAATCTTTATGGAAGCAGATTGCCAGGTCTTGCTCCCACAGGCCACTGGGTGGGTTCGAACCACCAACCTTTTGATTAGCTGTGGAGCACTTAATCGTTGCACCACCAGGGCGTCTATGTTGTTGTTTATCATGGTGAATATACATGAACAGAACAGTTGTCATTTCAACGTTCCTCACACGTACAATTTAGTGACACTCATTGTGCTCATCATATTGTACATCCGTCACTATCATCTGTTTCCAAACTTGTCCTTCATGAGAGGGACCGAGTTTAATGCTGAAGACAAATGTGGGCAGGCAGGGCAGAATCCTTTGAGGGTCTTTGCACCCATATGGCTGGATCCTGCCACTTGGCCAACACAGGGAGCTGCTGCTGGAGGCTCAGAGGCTCCTCGCCCCATGGCAACCCACAGCCACCCCTCAATCCCACTGACCCCCCTCGCTAGCACCTCTAGCAGCAGGCCCCTTGCAGACTCCGTGTAGGGTCACTTTCCCCAGACCCTGCCTGACCCAGGCCAGCCCTGACCTGTTCTATGATGAGAGGCTGGGAAAGAATGCTCCAGACTTGGCACTAAAGCCCAGAGTTACTTTCCATGGGCTCTCAAAGTGTCCGCGTGTTGGTGATGACACTGCTGTCCACTGACCCTCACTGTGCCCGAGGATGTCACCTCTAACTTTGCATGTAAGCCCGAGGAGGTGGCCATCTCTGCCCCTGTTTTACAGATGAGACTGGGGCCCAGAGGTGAAAGGGCTTGTCCAGGGTCACGAAGTCAGTAAGGGGCAGAGCTGAGAAGGGAACCCAGAGGCCCTGCTGGGCCACCCTGCAGGTGGACACAGGGTTCCAGAGTCCAGGGAGGCTTCTGGGCTGGGGCAAAAAGGGGGCCGGTGTGGGGCAGGGGTTGGCCCCCAAGGCCTCCTGCCAAAGCCCTGTGCTGGGTCTGCAGTCAGGCTGCAGCCTTGATAGGCCCAGAGCCTTCCAGAGGACTGGACTGCATTTGGAGAAAGAACTGTGAAGACAGTCTGGCCAGCCCAGTCATTCCAGTGACCAGGCCCCTGCCCCTCGGTGATCCTGGGGCTGGGAGAAGGAGAATGAGGAGCCAGCTGCCTTGTGGGCACCTCCATGAGCCAGCCCCGGGCTTGGGGCCTGCCCTGCCCTGTGAGGCAGACAGATCGTCCCCAAACCCCAAGACAGGAGACCGGGCCAGGGTGAGGCGGCCTTGGGCCAGGGTCACTCAGCCAGCCGACCCCCACCTGTTCTCTCCAACAGCCTGCCTGTGGCTTCTGGAAGTTGTGGGGTGGGGTGGCAGGGCTCCTGCCTTGAGGGACCCCAGTTTGGGGCTCACTCATGACCCTGAGACAGGAAGGGCAGGGAGCCCCATGCCCCCGTTTTATCACCATGCTGGGGAACTGGCATCTAGGATGCACGGGGGGTGGGGGGGCATGAGGGAGCCAAGAGGGGCAGACAGGGCAGCCACCATTGCCAGGGCACCCCAGAGTGAGACCCCAGGGGTCACTCAGCCTTGCTGTGTAATTGTTATCATCTTGGCGGGGGGTGGGGGCGTGGTGGCGAGAGGCTCCGGAGCAACCAAGTGTCCCGGAAGCGTTCTGTCAATGCTGCTCTGAAGCTGGTCTTGGAGGGGCCCTGCCCTGAGACAGCATTCCGCAGCGGGGGGTCCTGGCCCCAGAACAGCCCCCCGGCACCATCCTAGTGGGTATAGTGAGTTCTGATCCAGCTCTAAGGGGCCCTGGTGGCTCCGACCGAAAGGATGGTGGTTCGAACCCCTCCAGTGGCTCCGCTGGAGAAAGAGCTGGAGGCCTGCAGGGCAGTTCTGCTGTCACATGGGGTCACTATGAGTTGGGACAAACTTGACAGCACCTACCAACAACAAGTCCAGCCGTGGCTGATATGGCTTCTGTGGCCCCCATGGCTCAGGCGAGACCCCCAGACCATGCCCTCCTGGGACTGGCATCCCACTGCCTCCTCTCTAGCATCCTGAGCAGGCCTGGATGGTCTGAGCCAGGTGGGCGGCTGGACCCGCGGTAGGGCCCCATGGAATGGAGAAGCTCAGGCCCCCTTTCCCTGATGACACTTAGCTCTGCACAGTGTCATCCCCCCGCCCCAACCCCTGTAGCCCAGAAGCCTGATTTCTCATGCTAACCTCGCCTGGAATTGTATTAAATCAGGCTATTTCCCAGAGGAAAGGTGGACTTCAGCTGCTGGGTCCTGGGTCCCTCGGTGAGCCCAAGGCTGGCTATGCGTGTGGCCCAGGGGGAAGAGTGGGTGCACCCCTTACCAGCTTCTCTGGCTGTTTTGGGGTGCCTGAGCCTGTTGTCCTTTTCTGGAAACACCCGAGAGCAGCTGCCTGTCTGCTGCAGGTGAAGGTATTGGGGAGAACTTGGTGCAGGTGCCATCCAGCATGTCAGGATAGGGGCTGAGCACACCCAGGGAGCCCCCAGGCCACCCCCTCCTGCCCCTGCAGTTTTATGAGTCACGTGTCCCCGACTCTATAGCAGCTGGAGACGTTTCTGAGGAGGGGTGGGCAGACAAGCTTATTGCAGTACAAGGTGACTCTTGACGGTGCCCTGGCGGCTGCCACAGCTCTCAGCTGGTCTAAATGGCAAGTGACCCGGTGCTCAGGGGTCAAGGGCTGCACTCCTGAGAGGACCTGGCAGGAGCCATGATGCCTATGCTGTGCTGCCGTTGGTTCCAGAAGGTTCTGGAAGGACACAGGAAAATGTAAGAGAAGCAGCAGAGGCCCCAGGACCCGTGTTCTGTGGCCGCGCCAGGATGTCCAGGGCCCTCCTGCCCACGACCTGGCACACAGGGGACCCTGCCTTCCTCCCGACCCCTGCTCAGGGCTTGGCCTGGCAGAGAGAGGGTCAGGAGGGGAGGCTGCTGCCTCTCCCCCGGGGGTCCGGCTGAGGCCCAGCCGGCTTCCACACTGAGAAAAGTTGGACGTCAGTCTGTGGTCTGCTGTTGCGTTGCTGCAGATAGTGAGCTGTCCCTGTTCTGGTAGAACCCGTGTGGCTGCTGAAAGACTGAGCGCAAGGCAGTGCCCAAGGGGAGGGGGCCCCTCCATGGGCTGGGGGCTGGCGAGGCAGTGCCCGAGGGGTGGGGGCCCCTCCATGGGCTGGGAGCTGGCGAGGCAGTGCCCGAGGGGAGGGGGCCCCTCCACGGGCTGGGGACCTCATGAGTGACCCCTCAGGAAGAGGCCCAAAGTCACACTCTTGCCTTAGAAGTCCAGATCTGGGGCATCAGTCCAAGCAACAGGTGAGTGGTCCCTACTGGGGGGGCAGTCCTCATCCTCATGGGGTACATGTGCACTTGGCAGGTACTTCCCGGGTACCAGGCACCATAGAGGCCCCAGGGAGTGTGTAAGAAGTGGTCCCGCCACAGAGCTCCCAGGCCTGGGGACACAGACCTGCACACAGGTGAGAGGTGCAGGCATCCTCAAGCTGATTTCAGGTGACCCCTGGGGGCAATGTCTGGAACTAGGGTGATTCTGACCCAGGAGGGCTTCCTGAAAGAGATGGCCTGAGGATGGGTAGGAATTAGGCATCTGAGGGTGGGGAGGACATTCCAGCCTGAAGGGACAGTGGGTGGGTGCAGAGGCTGGCCTGAGTGATGGGGTGAAGGCCCCCCAACCTCCCTGGGCAGAGGGGCACTGCACAGGGATGGCCATGCTCTGCTGGGAGCAGCCCAGAGGCAAGTCCATCCCTTCCTTCTCAGACATGAGAGGAGGCCCCCCGTAGGGCAGCCACGGGGGCCAGCGGGCTGGAGTTGGGTTTTGAGTGTGAGTCCAGTCACCCGGGGCAGAGGGGAGCTGAGGCAAACTCAGACAAGGCTCTCCTTGGAGTTCATGGCCTCTGTGTGGGGTCTCTGGCCTCTGGGTGCACAATGCCCTCATCTGCAGTGTGGGGTGGTTGTGAGGAGTGAAGGAGAGGCAGGAACTGAGGCCGGTGGGCAGCTGCACACTCACCATGCCTTCCTCCCCGGCCATAACGGAGCACAGCGAGGGGTGCCCCGACGCGGCTGGCTGCAGGCCTCCGGTCGGTGTCCAGCATGAGCTGAAACACAAGATGCCGCCAGTGAAGACCCAGGCATGCCCCCCAGCGACGTCCAGCCTGTCTGCATTTTGCTCAGATCTGGTGAACACTGTGCGCAGGTGCCAGGCGCAGTATTCAGGTTGAGACGGAGCCAGGCCTGCTGCATGGGGACGGGGGCAGCCCAGGCTCCAGGAGGCTGGGGGCTTAACAGCAGCGTCTCTGGCCAGCTTGACCTCGCCACCGGGGCCAGGGGCCGCACTCAGTGCCCAGGATCCAGGTCTGCTGTGGCCACAGCCTTGGGGAGGGACGTGGAGGGGCCCGGCCGGGACAGAGTGGGGAGGAGGTAACTGCTCAGAGGCTGCAGGAGTGAGCAGCTCCCGTGGTGGTCTTGGTCTGCCCGCACATCCTGGGACATGGTGCCTACCCACCTGCACCTGGTGCCTCGTGGAGCCTGCCAGACCCCAGGTCGGCTCCCCTACAGCTTGTCCTAAGGGCACCTCCATACCCAGGTTGGGCCCAGGGAGTGGCCACCAGCCCGAGGGCTCATAGTGTGGCCTCGTCGCGGCAGGAGGCTGTGACATGCGTTGGGGTCAGATCCCCGGTCCAGGCTCCTCCACTGTCGTGTGTGTGTTGGGGAAGCCACAGGCCCCTCCCTGGAATCTGCTTTCTCATTTGCGAAGAGGGCACCCGAACCCTTTCCTTACCTCAGCACAAGCAGGGGAGGACAGGGGAGCCACAGCGGGCCAAGAATGGGGGCCAGGACCAGGTTTGCCTCAGTGATCATACAGGCAGATGGAGCTAAGGTGCCGTTTTCTTGCTCATTTGTATATGCCCTGCCACGTTAAAAAAAAAAAAAAAAACAAACCAACAAACCTGGCAGCAGCTTAGAGCAATGTGAACACTACAAATGGTAAAAACCAACAGTTGACGAAATTGGGGCAAAGAGAACATCAAAGGGAGGCCAGTAAGAAGCCACCAGGTTTTAGGACCTCCCCGTTGCGGCTGGTGACCAGTAAATTCAGCGCTAAGCTTCCTAGCAGGCAAAGCAAAGAGGGAAAGACCACCCCCTGCAGGGAGTACATTTAGGGCATTCCGTCCTTGGCAATGACTCAGGGAGAGCTGATTAGTGCCAATGTTCTAAATGCCCTCTAACCCCCAATGAAGCCCCCAATGAGCCCATAAGAGAAGGGGGTGTGCTCTCACTACTGCCCCTGCTGGGTTCTTCCTGACACCCTAGACGTTTCATGCAGTGTGACATTTGATTCTCCCCAGCCCTGAGGGAGGGAGTAGATGGATGTTGGGGAGTAGATGGGTGTTCACAGTGTTTCCAGAGGGGCAGTGAGTGGGCCCAGGCTGGAGCACCGGGCCTCGTGGAGTGTGACTTTGAACTTGTGCCTCTCTGGCCCTGTAGTCCACATTCTGGCAGCCACACCCTGCTGCTGCTGACCAGTGCCTCTGGGAGGGGCAGGACCCCAGAAAGCCAGGGTGGTCTCCTGGCCCTAGAGGGGCCTGAGAGGTGCTGGGTGGCTCCTGAGCTGTACTCAGGCCTCACCGGGTTTGGGGCAGGGAGGGCCAGAGCTGAGAGGTACAGATGGAGGACGTACACACCGAGGGGTTCCATCTCAGACTCACTCGCGTCTCTTCTTCCTTCTAGGTCTCGCCCCTGCTTCTGGGCCACCTCCTGGCGGTGCCTGGAGTTTCGACGACATTACCCACGCTCAGGTCAGTGGCGTTTTGAGTGTTGCCGAAAATCTTGGCTGCCTGCCCTCTCCCTCCTCACTATCCCCCTCGGCTGTAACATACACATGTAAATGTGTACGTGTAACACACACGTGCAGACGCACACGTGTAGCACGCACGTGCGGACGCACACGTGTAGCACGCACGTGCGGACGCACACGTGTAGCACGCACGTGCAGACGCACACGTGTTAACATGCGCAGGTACACCACACGCGCTCCCACCGGGCCCCTGGAGGCTAGGCAGTGCTTCTGGCAGATTGGCAGTGCTCAGCTGGACCTGCCTCGACCCCGGTGCTGACCTCCTAGTGCAGCCCCTTTCTGCAGCCAAGGGCACAGGGCCTGGACAACCTTCCGAGCTGCCTCTTGGCACATTAAGTCCAGTGAAGCCCCTGTTTACAGGGAGTGGTGCTCTCAAGGGGTCCATGACGGGTGGTGCTGTGGGATGCAGGAAGGGTAGCCTGGGGTTGGGCACCAGCAGGCACTGGATGGCGTGGACGCCCTGTGGAGCCAGGCCAGGCTCTGGGTCTCCTCGGGCAAGGAGGTGCCCCCTGCCCCTGTCTGTCCCAGCTGTTGTCACATGTCTGGGATGGGGGCTGGCCCTCACCATCACCAGACTTTCGGACCCATTGGATGATTCTGGCCTCCTGGGGAGTCAGTGCAAGGTAGAGGGGTGGACTGTCCCCAGTGGTCATGGCTAGGGCAGACCCCTTTCCCAGGGACCCCTGGCTGTGACGTGCCAGAAGAAGCAGCCGGCGTCTGGCCAGGGACCCTCTGCCGTCTGGGCCTGTGTGCAAATGGGTCTGCTCGCCCGCCAGACCCTGCAGCCACCACCCAAGCTTTGTGCGCGTGGAGCCAGCCACCCGTCAGCAGCCCACAAGCCTCCTGCCAGCTGGGTGGGGCTCATGGGGTGGGGGCGAGGCCCCGGGGTGGCTGGGGGACCAGGCAGGGCGAGACGAGGAAGGGGGACATCCAGGGTGGGGCGAAGGAGGAGAACAGTGTCAGATGGAGTGGGGGTGTAGGGGAGAGAAAGGAGACCCAGAGCCCAGAGCAGAGAGACCTTGAGATGCCCCATGGGGACCACAGCTGGCCCTGGATGCCTGGGGGCCTGCTGGCCCTGGCCTCGCGCTTCTCATCCTGGGTGCCCACCATGAGCCGCAGGGGCCCGTGGGACCCCATTTCGCCCTGACAGGACATGGGATCCACGCAGGCACTGGAACCAGGGCTGCCTAGAGCCAGCTCTCCTTCCTGGGTCCCGGGGAGGAGTGAGGTGGGAGCTTCACCGGGGCTGCTCTGAAGGGGCTGTTGGTCAGAAGAGTTAAACATAGCCATCACTGTTTGCTTAGAGGGTCTGTGTTTTACAGTCATGCCACGCTGCCCACCAGACAGCCACGCGGCCTTTGCTCTGGCTGCTGCCACCTCCCTCAGGAAGCCTCTTTCCACACGGAGACGGGAGAGCCCTGCCTTGCTCCTGGTCTGCCTCATCTCCCAGTGGGGCTGCCAAGCCCAGCTGCCATGGCGGGGCAGAGCAGGCCCCCAAGTGGCTGGAGCTGCTGGGCCTCCAGGGAGGGGAGCAGGGCCTCGGCCAGCCAGCGGGGGCTGCTTCAGAAGCAGGCAGGGGTCTGGCAGCAGGTCGGGGGGACCTGGCCCGCTGCGCCGGTTCTCTGAGCACACACAGTGTGACAGGGTGTGGACCCCGGGTCAGAGTTGGCTGAGCAGGGACTCCTCTGACATGCTGCTCATCTGGGGCCACTCCATTTGCTAAACCCCATGCTCGGTGGGCTCTCACATGATCCCCCAAAGCCCCTTGGGCAGGAGTCCAAACGAGGCCAAGGCCAAGGCGTGTCACTCCCATGAGCTTGGGCACCTGGTCGTGAGCTCGGGGTATGGCCCAGGCCTTGGACCCCCAAGCCCTGTCAGATGCAGGAGCAGCAGGCACCGGTGGGGGGATCCCAGAGGAAGCAGGGCATGAATAGGGGTTTGCACTGCAGCTGAGGACCAGGACAGAGAAAGACAGGCGTGGGGGGACATCCAGAGCTGTGGGTACACAGTGGTGCTCACTCAGTGCTCATTGGATGACTGACTCATCATGCAGTGATGGCCCTGCCCCATCACAGGGTGCGCATTGCGCACGGCTCCAAGGTTTTGGAGGGAGCACCCAGGGCCAGCTGTGGAGGGTGATGGTTACCGCCCCCCGGCATGTCCCACACATGCCCTCAGCAGCCCCAGGCCTGCCTGGCAATGGTGGTTTCGGACCGCTGACCTCTCCACTGCGTTTGTCCAAAAACAGGTTCACAGAGCTGCCCTGCCATCTGTCCCCTGTCCCCTGCTGGCCCCAGAGGGCTGCCAGGGTGCCCGCTTGAGCTGGGGGCACCCTCGAGTCCTGAGAGGAGGCAGTGACTTTCTCGGCATGGCTGGTCTGTTGTAATCGACTTGACACCTTCCCCCTTGAAGGCTCTGGTGGTCCAGAACTGGCCCTGGGAAGGGAAGGGCCCTGGCACGGTGACCCCTGGGCCTCACCCCACCCAACCCTTAGCCGCCGTTCAGGTCCTTATACCCTAGAGGGGCAGCATCCCCCTTGGCCGCACCGGAGCGTTAAGAGTGGTCATCCAACCCCTGGTGCCACCCCATGCTGGTGGCAGACGCGGAGCCTGTGGGAACGGGCCAGCTCCGCACCGACACCCAACCCAGCTTCCCAGAGGGAGTTTTCCTTCTCCTTGGGGCTCTGGGCGCCCGTGGGTGGAGGAGCTGGTGCAGGTGTGAACACCTGGGAAACCGAGGCCAGGGTCAGAGAGCCTGACTCCCCAGGTGCAGTCCCATCAAGAAGCCAAGTCTTCCGGCTCAAAAGACTGACCGCCATTTGATGCCACGGGGATGCGGCGACATGACACCCGCATACCCCGCCTGCTTCCCTCACCTGAGGGGGACAGGGCGTGGCCCACACCAAAGCCCTGCGGGGGTTCATTCTAGCACAAAATGCCCACGTCCCCTTCATTGACACAGGCGGGAAACACGGGGCCTGACAACCATCTGGCTCTTGATTCTGTGGCCCCAGAGGAAGTACCGAGGACACGCCGAAGCGTGGTCTTTGTTTGGGGTGTGCCTGCTGGCTCTGAGCAGCCCTTGGGCTGAAGAAACTGCCTGGTGTGAGGTGGGCCCCTTGCAGTGAGGAAGGCATGGGGCTGGGTGGCTCACCCCACAGAGGACGCCTCGGCAAAGGGCCTTCATGATTCCGTTCGCTTGCGTTTTAGTCTCTGGGGCTGCTGTAACACCAGCACCACCAGCGGGTGGCTTTAGAGAACAGACACGCACTTTCTCATCGTCCAGGAGAGGACTGACTTTGGAGTTCAGGCTGTGGCTGTAGGGGAATGGCCTCATTAACATAACAAAAGGAAGCCCCAGTTTCCAAATGGTCCTGTATCGGTTGATGGGAGCCGGACTTCAATATGTCTGTCTGGGGGACACAGTTCAATCCTTAACGCCCTGTTCAGCACTTCCAGGGGGCCCCGCCTGAGCCAACACCCTTCGTTCCGAGTCATAACCCCTCATGACGACTCTCTGGGGGTGGGCTCGTGGGGCTGCCCTGGGCCCCCACACCAGAGTGGTTCTGCAGACTCCATGTCCAGTGCTCTCCCCTCCCCACCCCTTGTGCTTGCTGTCGGGATGTGTGATGGGCCTGCAGCCTCAACCACCTGCCCGGAAGGAGGAGCACTTGGCTTCCATGAGCACATGCGGGGTCTTGCCCTGGTGGCAGGCCATGGAGGACCCCGAGAGACAGCTTGCCTGGGGGCTGGCAGGAGGCAGGAGGGGGCTGCGCTCTGGCATCCAGGGGTGGGCTGTTCAGAGGGGTCTGCCTGTGGGAGCAGCCCAGAGGCCCAGCCCTGGTGGTTCTGAGTATCCTCCTGGCCTGGGCCCTGCTGGGTGTTTGCCTCAGACACTCCCCCCACTGGAGGCCCTGTTCCCACTGATGTTAGTGAGCTGGATGCTGAGCTGTGCCAGCTCTGGCTGGCTCTTTCCAGGGGCCCGGCATCCCCACTCCAACAGGCCAGGGTCCAAGGTGCCTGGCTGGTCTTGGGGGACTGGGGAGCCAGAAGCCCTGGGGAAGGGAAGCTGAGCCCCCCAGATGTGGGGTCCCCTGGGTTCACACAGTATAGAGAGTGTGAATGTTCAGGTCAGAAGACTTGGCCGCTCCTAGGAGCTGGGTGACCTTGGGTGGGCAGACATCACTGGGTCTCCATTCCCTCGTCCCTAAAGCCCAAGGGAAAAAGAACACCGGCACTGGCTGTGTGACCCGGAGCAGGTAGCCGAGCCTCTCTGGGCTCCGTTCCTGCATCAGCAGATCAGATTGCAGTGAGGTTTGCGTGAGCTGACAGGCGTGATGGGCCTGGGGCAGAGCTGCCCCTCTGCGGTGGGGTGTCTTCCCGTGCCCAGTCAGCAGCAGACTGTGTGCCCGGGAGTGGTACCCACGGGTGCAACTCTATCAGGTGAGTGGTGATTCAAACCCAGGGCCCTGGGCTACAGCTCCATCTCCCCCATTCTGTGCCTCGCCCAGAGCGCTGGGTGCCCTGAGAAGCCACACCTGGGAGAGACCCTGGGTGAGGCTGCTGTTCCCTTCACACCGGGTGGGTTGTCAGAACAACTGTGGCTGTACAAGTGACAGGAACAGTGGCCCCTGCCCTCCACACTGCGCCGTCGCCCTGGCAACACCCCCCCCAGACCCGCAAAGATGACATGAGGCTTCTCTGCTTATCCCTCTCTCACCTTTGTTTCTTACGCAGGCCCTGCCCGTGATCCCCACCCGGCGGTGCCCAGCAGCGCCCGAGCTCCGGCTCTGCTCTCAGGGGTTTGAGCAGCATCCCTCCCTGACTCAGGTACCCAGCACACGGTGACCGGTAAAGAGCTGGCCCTGGACTGAGTGGCTGGTGGCGGATGAGCCCCGGCCCCAGGCCTCAGTCTGCCTGTCTGTAAAGTGGGAACTGCTCTCGACCACAGGCTTTCATGTAGAGTCTGGGGCCCCAGGCCAGGAAGGTGGCCAGGTAGCTGGGACTGCATCCCCAGAGCAGGCCTGCTTGTCTGCTTCACATTGGGGTTTCTGAATAAGGTTGGATGGAAGACCTTGAAGACCGGGGCCAGGCAGGGACAGGAAGACATCCACCCGCCGCCCTAGAATGAGCCGTTTGTTTGCCCGTCTGTCCTGTAGGTGTTTGCTGAGTGCCCCCTCGGTGCTGGGCTCTGCTCGGAGGCACGTAGAGCCCCGTGGGCATTTGCGGGGCAGCAGAACCCTGCTTTGGTCTGGAGGAGGTGGGGAGGGGCCTCTCGAAGAGGGGTGTGGACAGGGCTTTGGGTGGGGAGTGGATGGTCTCAACAGACAAGCGGGTCAGGGGCCTTGAGGCTCAGGCCTTGTTCTAGAAGGGAAGAGGCTGCGTGTGGCTGGACAGGCCTGGGGGTGGGGGACACAATGCCAGCTGTTGGGACGGTGCTGGGAAAGGGTGGAGGGCAGCCAGAGGGGCCCCTCTGCTGTCCCCTTGTGGCCACCCTGGTGCCTGCACTGCCCCCTGGCCTGGCTGGGCCTACCTGGTGCCCCATGCTCATCCACTGGCTCAGCCGGCCTTGGGCTGTGGTGGGTGTGAGGGTGGTGATCCTTGGGTACAGGCCACTCCTTGACCCCCCCTCTGAAGGGAGCCCCAACCTTGGACAAATGAGGACCCACCCTCCCAGGAAGCCTGAGCCCCACGGGTCTGGGGCAAACCACCAGCTGCTGTTGAGTGAACTCTGACCCATGGCCACCTCAGCTGAGTGAGAGGAGAACTGGGTGCTTAGGGTTCTTAGTAGCTGATTTTTTGAAAGGAGATCGCTAGCCTCTGGCCCCTCAGAGGGGTGACATCTCTGTCAGCACAGGGCAACTGGGGAACTTGGGCAGCAGAAAGATTCCAGAAAGGACTCCGCCTGCCTCCCTCTCTGTCCACGCCCACCACGCCTCAGTGCAGGCCAGGCGGCCATGTGTGCAGGCGGATATCCGTCCTCCCCACCCCACCCGCCATGCTGCTGGTTCTGCCCCTGGCTCCAGGCTGGCTTTGTTGCCGAGTCCTCCACAAAATGGCCGCCTCAGCCCCTCCGCCATTTTGTGACCCAGGCTGGGCAGGCAGCCTCGGGCGTGGGGAGGAGGGAGGGAGGCCAGTGCCTGGACGGAGCCCAGAGGCAGCCCCCACCCCAGCCCGACCTTGGCCTGGGCCACCCTGGTCTTGGCACCCGTGAGCAGCTTGGCAAGGCCGCCTGGGAGCCCTGGCCCCTCACCCGACCCTGCCCGGCTCTCCTACCCCAGACTTCCCCGCCGAACAGACAGAGATGCTGCGAACCAGACCCCAGAAGAGCTGTAATTAAAGCCATGCTCATAGAGCCCCAGGCGGCCATGGGGCCAGCACAGACATTCTAGAAGGAATACTGGCCGAGTGGGGTGGACTCTCCGGACAGGCCGCGAGCAGGGCGGGCTTGTTTAGGCCCCACTGAGGAGGGAGCAGCATGCTCTGGCTCCCTCACGCCCCTCCCCTGCCAGAGGGGCACAAGGTCTCGGGCGGTCAGCCGGGCTTCTGGTAGGGAGACAGGGGCTTCCTGGAGGAGATAGCTCCAGGTGGAGAGGGTAGGACTCCACCCTCAAGCTGGGCTCCCCTGGGTGCCTGGGCCCACTGAAGTCCTGCCAGACAGAAAGCTGGAGTGAGCCCGCTCCCTCTCAGCCCTGCTGCCCTGCACCCTGTGCCTCTCCTGGAGTGAGCCCACTCCCTCTCAGCCCTGCTGCCCTGCACCCCTGTGCCTCTCCTACAGAGCCCGTGAGTCCAGCGACCTCAGCACCCACAGAGCACTGTCCGGCGCTGGGGCGCCCGGCAACTCCCTCTCCCCGCACAGCCCGCTGGTGCTCCCTCTGAGCCTCCAGCTCTTGTTTGATGCACAGTGTGGACAAGCCCGCTCCCTGCCAGTCCAGCCCAGGCACATCTGAAGCCACACATTACCTAGGGGAAGTGGGAATACTAGAAGCAGACGGCAGACGGTCACAGGAAGCCCTGGCCGCCAGGGTGGAGGCTAAGGGTAGCATAAAGGAGCCTCTGTGGTCTCCCGAGCCAGCTCTGGGGCCAAGCTGTGAGGCCAGTGCGCTCTGCCAGCCTCGGCAAGGTACAGAGGGGAACGGGCATGCCCATGGGAGCCTCCAGCCCACCACGCATCTGTGCCGCCATACACCCCGATAACGTCCACTCATACTTTCCTACTGTAGCGTGAAGAATGTTGAATACACCATGGACATGTTAGAAGAAATACAACCAGACTGCTCCTTAGAAGCCAGGATGGCAAGACTTTGGCTTGCTTACTTTGGACACGTCATCCAGAAGGAACATTTGCTAGAAAAGGACATCGTGTTCGGTAAGGCAGAAGCTCAGCGAAAATGCGGGAAGCCCTCTGTGAGATGGATTGACAGAATATCTCCAACCCACTCGAGCGCACCAACCATCATGAAGACGGTGCAGGACTGGGCAACGTTTCCTTCTGCGGTACGTGGGGTTGCAGTGAGCCAGCGCCATCTGGATGACGGTGACGACAGGGTCCACCAAAGGCCACGGACCTCTGTGGAAGACGTGCACAGAAATTTCTGCCCAAAGAAGTAGCCAGTGGCATTGGATAAAAACATTTGCACTTTAGGGGATTGGTGCCATCTCTCTGCGTGACATGGAGGGTGCCCGGCAGACCCAGTCAAGCCCGGCCTTGCCCCTTTCTCTGCGGGGCCGTGGGTCAGTTTCCCGCAGTAAAAGGAGACCATGGAGGGAGGGCTCAGGGGCAGGAGGGTGCGCAGTAGGGCCTCAGGTGCTGAAGTGCCCTTTCCCGACCACCTGTGGGGTCCCTGCCAAGCCCTCATGGTCTGGACATGCCCCAGGACCTTCCCAGATGCCCTGTCCTTGCGGTTCCCGGAGAGAACATTCCGTGGCCATGAAGCAAAGTTTGCACAGCCCCTCCCCTCCCTCGGGGGAACCCAGCCGAGGTCAGGATGGTGGAATGTACCCATCCCTCTGGCCAGTGCCACCCCACACACCAGGCCAGGCCCAGAGCCCATGGGGAACCGGAGCATCCGGCTTCCGGCAGGAAAAGCCCACAGCAGAAGGGCATCTATGGAGGGGCTGCTGCCAGGTGGGCTGCTGCAGGGCTGGGTTTCACTCAGGTCATCTTTAATGATGCAGTTGATCTGGTCCCCCTCCCTTCCCCCTCCCCGCCTTGTGACCCAGACTGTGGCTTGAGTTGAGAATTTTCCACAATTTTCCGAGGTTGAAACTGTTGCCTAATGCTGAAATGCCAGACAGAGATGCCCGGAGGGGCAGAGAGAGAGGCTTTGCTGTCTTGCTTTTCCCTCAGAGCTCCAAGCAAATCCTTTTACATAACCCTGCAGCCTGAAAGAGGAATCCCTGGGCACTGTGGATGGTAAACGTGCTCGGCTGCTAACAGAAAGGTTGGAGGTTCCAGTCCACACAGAGGCACCTTGGAAGAAAGGCCTGGCAATCTATTTCTGGAAAATGGGCCATTGAGAACCCTACGGAGCACAGTTCTACTCTGACACATGTAGAGTCGCCAGGAGTCAGAGTGGACTCGTCTGCAGCTGGTGGAGCATTAAGGAGCAGCTGCCCCAGCAGATCTGTTCGTTCTTTTCAGATAAATAAGGAACGAACAAGTCTGTCTTGGGAGAAGTACAGCCAGAATGCTTCTTAGAAGCAAGGATGGCAAGACTTCATCTCACGTACTTTGGACATGTTATTAGGAGGGACCCGTCTCTGCAGAAGGACATCATGTTTGGTGAAGTACAGGGTTAGCGAAAAAGAGGAAGATCCTCCATGAGATGGATTGACACAGTGGTCGCGACAGTGGGATTAAGCATAACAACGATTGTGAGGATGGCACAGGACCAGCAGTGTTTTGTTCTGTTGTACATGGGGTTGCTATGAGTCGGAACTGACTTGACGGCACCTAACAACAACAACAACCCCAGCAGACACCTCCTCTGCGCACAAATGGCCTCTGGTGCTTCCCCCAACAGCACTGACAGTGGGACACTGTCGCCCCCTGTGCCTGAGGCCTGGAGCCGGCGGGGGAGAGCAAGGTCCTGGTCCCACTTGCCAGGGGCCCTCAGAGTAGCGCTGGCCCCACGGCTTCTGGGCACTGCCATTGCTCTTGTGGGTTCCAAACTCCCACACTCATCATGTGCTCTTTAGCAAAGACACTTGGTGCCTGCTGTGTGCCCGGCCCTGTCCTCAGTGCCCAGAATGCAGCTGTAAGCTCGCTGAGCCTGACTGCCACCCTGGGGAGTGGGCGCCTGCAAAGCCTGGCCCCTTCACCTGTCAACCTAGAGGCCGCTGGGCACTGCAAGAGGGAGCCCATGGCCACCTGGTGGGGGCAGCTAGCCGGGGAGGGTGCTGACAAGGGGGCTAGCCTGGGGGCCTGGGGGCTGGCCTGGGGTGCCCCTCCCACACTCGCAGCCCCATGCCCCGAGGTATATGGGACTGTGAGAAGAGCCTGGAACCCCAGGGCTCCAAAGTCCAGCTCTGGCTTTGCTGCTGCATCCCCGCAGTGCGACCTTGGGAGCCAAGAGGCCGCTGGACCCCACCCCGGACTTGACCAGGGCCTAGCCAAGGCCTATTGGCGCCGGGGGCAAGAGAAGCCAGTGCCCACGCCTGCCTTTACTAACTGTGACGTTTGCTCACCCTGGCTCTTTCTGCGTTCTTTTTTTAATGTTGCTTTAAGATGATACTTGTCTCGTTGCTGGGTTTTTGGTGTCCCCTTTAAGTTTGCACCCCAAATGAGTGCCTCCCTCTCCCCGCCCTAGTTCCCTCCTGCCCCACGCACAGTGGTCACAAAGCTTGCCCAGGGCACCGTTGGCCCACATCAGGAGCAGGTTGCCCAGGCACATGTCTTGTCAACTTTATGGGAGACCTATCCCCCAGCCCCCCGGATGCCACCCCCATCTTTTCCCAGACTCCATTGTTGGCACGGCCTACCGAGCAGAAACACTGGCTGCTTTATGGGGAGAAACCCAATCAGAGTGGTGGGGGTGCAGCCCAGGGGCGTCCGCTCCCAGTGGCCCCAAGCCAAGCGCGAGGTGACTGCGGGGTGACACCGTCTGTCTGCCCTGCTGGCCCAGACATCCGCCAGGCCCTGAAAGGGCCACCTGCCCACGGAGGCCTCTGCACACCTGGCCCCCAGCCACCCTCCCCCGCCACCGCCACTCCCTGCCCACGGGCAGACGCTGCTGCGGCCAGCGGGCTCATGATGGCAGCTGGCAGATGGCAGGGCGTCTGCTGACTGCTCGCTCCCTGGCGGCCCAGCTCGGGGCCCTTTCAGGCTGTGCTGCGCCCCCACCCCCCACCTCCAGGCCTGTCCGAGAGGCTGGAAAGGGTCCCCGTGGTCTGCCTCAGGGTCCCTGCCAGCCCCCAGGCCACAGTCACACGCAGGGCTGCAGGGCAGGTGGATTCAGCAAGTCAAATCCCCCCATGGAATGGGGGCCTTTCCCCCGTGGGCTCAGAAATGTCCTCATGAGTGGTCACAGATATGGTAACATCAGCCCATTCCCAAAACAACCGGCCTGTTGGCTGAAGCAAGCCCAGACCCGTGTGAGCCCCCCTTGGCAGGGCCAAGTCAGAATGAGGGGCTGTGGGGACCACAGCACCTGTCTCCCCTCGACCTGGAGGCCCCCTGGGGAGGGATCCTACCCCTGGTCCAGGGCACCCTCCTCCATCCCCCCTCCTGGAGCAGCCACCTTCTGTATCAGCCTGCCCACCCACCCACTGAGTTGGGGCATTCCAGGGCCAGGCTGGGTCCCAGAGGGCAAGCTGGGTCCCACAGCCTGTGCAGAGCTGGGATCCACCAGGCTGTGTGTCCCCCTAGGCTTCCAATATGCAGGACAGAGGAAGAGGGGAGCCCGGGCCCTCGTGGGAAAGGAGCAGAGAAAGTGGGGGCTGCTCGTGGCAGAAGGACGGGCACAGGCCAGGTGATGGGAGACCTGGTGGATGTCTGAGGAGAGGGGATGCTGCCTGGAGCACTAGCTGCTCTGGGGGCTGGAGGGGGCTGGGCGTCCATGTGGTGTGGGGCAGCCGTGGGATGACGGGGGCCACAGAGGGTGTCAGGGCCCATGGGGGCTGGCCTGGCTGGCTGCAAGGGCAGTGGAGCTGCTTCCAGGGGTACTTTCCCCACCACACTGTCCCCCCAGGACCCCCAGCCGCCCGGAAGGTAATGTCCCGTTAGTGGAAGGGGCACGGAGAGCGACACCTGTGCAAGGTCAACGGTCTGCACTCTTCCGGGCTGGAACCTGAGTGTGTCTGGCTCCAGGTCCAGTGCCCGCCCCGCCTCTCCAGCGGCTGTACCCAGGTCACCAGCTGCAGCTCGGCCTCAGCGCCTTCCAGCTGGCCGCGGTCCCTCCCTTCCGCTCATGTTGGTCTTACCCACCTCCCTTCCCACCATGCGCCAGTCTGGAGGGCATTGTGCCGGAACGTGCCATAGTGCGGTGGGCTTTGAGGCCTGTGAGCAAGTCCACGCTGACCCCCGTAGCGGGATGCTGGATCCTGTGAGCCCCTGGTCCTCTGCTCTTGGGAGGACCCCTTGTCTCATTGTCACGGGGCCTGGGAAAGCCCTCGCCTCCTTCCAAGCCTTGCTTTCCTCCTCTGTAAGGCTCAGGTCCCTGGTGACACCGTGACCAAGTGCTCAGGCAGGCCAGTCTCCCAGGAGGGCAGCACTGTGTTCCGGGGAAGTCGGCCGCCCTGACTGTCCAGGACAAGGTCTGGGTCTTGGTCATCTCTGGCCTCTTATCACCCAGCACAGGGCTGGCCCCGGTGGCCGTTCAGTCCAGGCCGCCATGTCGGGTGACAGGCTAAGGTCTACCTCTGATTGTGTTGAGAGGCCCTGGGAGGGTGGGCTTGGGCATCCCAGGTCCCTTCCAAGGCTGACACTGCCACTTTTCTTTCTAAAACCTAAACAGGCGGAGGGTTCCTGTCTTCAGACTGCTCACCAGCCCTGAGACTTCCGCGGCCCGGCCCGAGCCACAGATAGCCACGCTCTTGGTCGCTGGCAGAAGACAGCCAGCCAGTCTCCCTCCCCAGCCTCACTCACTGATGCCCAGGTGACTGTCACAGGGTGACAGCGGTAAGACCACTGTGCACCCGCCTCTCACCCTCACTCAGGGAAGTCAGGAGCCATGGATGATTATAGTGTGAGGGGTGTGGTCAGAGGTGTCTCTCCTGTCAATCTGCAGGCCCTGCCCTCCAGCACAGAGGTCTTTAGGTATGAACCCAGTAGTCCCTAATCCAGCCTCACCGAGCTGTGACCCTCCCCTGAAGCCACCTATGTCTCCTCCTCCTGCCACGCTTCCAGGAACCCCTGGGTTAACCCTCCCCCTCTGCTCACACGTACTGGCGTCATCATAACCTTAGACCCTGTGGGTCTCTGCAGACAGAAGGGTCTCTGGCCTCCATGTCAGCCTGGCCGTGGCCTGTGGGAGGCCGTGGACCTCTGCAGGGTGTTTGGGAGGAAGAGACACCCCATTCCCTCACACTGTGAGGGCTCAATCTCCCGGGGTTCACATTCACATGCCCTGCCTGCCCCACTGCCTGCTGGGTCCACCCTGCCAAGGCCCCCTGAGGCCACAGGGCCCTGAAACAGCCCCCCTTTCCTCCCTGCCATCAGTTAGTCCCAGAGAGCCATCTAATGCCCCCAGGCCACCTTCCATCCACCCAGCACCAGGGAGATGCTGCTGATGGTGACTCTACCCACAATGACAAGAAGGCCCAGTGAGGGATATCTAGCCACATCCTGCATCTCCCAGCCTGGGGAGGGGCTTGTGGTAATGGCCAGGGTGGACCTGGGTGTCTCTTCCTGTCTGTCCCCAGCTCTCTCCTCCCCCCATGCATCCTGGCCTGTGGCGTGACCTGCAGCCCCCCACTTGGGCCGGACCCTCCCGTGGTCTGCACTGCTAGCTGGGGGCTGGGGCTGGGCCTTGGGGGGACAGGTGGGTGCAGACTGCAGCCAGGGGTACCCATGTGGGTTCCAGTTCTGGTTGTTGAGGGCAACTCCCTGGGGAGGCTGGCTGTGCCACCCCCTATCTGACCCAGGAAGCCATGGCCCTGCAGGGCCTGAGGTCTGCCCAGGCTGCCCACAGGGAGGCCTGCCTGGTTTGGCCACTGCACTGTCCTGCCCTATACCACCTCAGCTCGGGCTCACCCGGGGCCCCTTAGGATGGGGTAGGGTGCACCACCCTGCATGGGTGTGGCTAGTGCAGGGCCCAGCACCCAGAGCCCACCCAGGGAGCAGTAACTGCCTTGGTTTCAGGGACAGGAACCTCCCCACTACAGGAGGGACAAGGCCAGGCCCAGGGACCCCGAGAGAGCAGGGCTCCCAACCTCACCCCCACTTCCTCTTGGCCTGTCTGAGCCTCACTTCCATCTCTGTGAACTGGGACTAGTGATCCTGGCCTCGCCAGGGTTGGAGGACTGGATGGCACCACCCAGCCTGGTGCCTGCCTGGAGGAGGCGGCCTGCTGAGGAAGGTTGTTTGGGGAGATTTCCAGTCCACTTTGGCACTGGAGAACTCAAAGCTCTTTCTCAGCAGGAAGCAGGATGTTGTCATCCAAGCCCCAGGGACTGTCACCAGGAAGCAGGTGATACTGAGGCCAGACACCTCCTTCACCGAGGTCTGCTCAGTGCTGGTCCTGAGCTCAGGGTACAGCCCCTGCTACCCCTCAGGAGGTGCAGGCCTGTCCCCAGCACCCCTTCGGTGTCCTCAGTTCTGGTCCTGGCCACCCCCAAGGAAAGAATGATGCTCTGAGCCTCTCCTGTGGTGAGCATGGCCCTATGGGCACACAGACCAGGACTGGGGCCCATAGGGAGGCCCCCCGGCCAGTGCGTCATCTGGGTCTGGGGGCACGGACACTTCTTGTGGCAACCCAGCTGGAGGAGGCTGGGTAGGCAGGGGGGGACCGTGGCCAGTGGGCATTGTAGCATCTTTGACACACACTAGCTTTTGACAAATGAGAGTCTTCCTCATGGCCTCACCCGTGTGGAGAAGACCCTTGAGGACGTGACGGCCACTCCTATCCCACTGGGAGCCATTCGTCTCCTGGAACAGTCCCCAGGAGGCCATGCTGGGCTGCTCCCTTCCCCCCATCTTTTCTCCCCTTCTCTCTCTCTCTCTCTCTCGCTCTCTTGCTCTCTCTCTCTGGTTAGTGATTTTCTCCAGCACGGTTCCTCTGCCTGCCAGGCCTCTGAGGAGTTCTGGGGTGGGGGGGTCACTCAGTTGGCTCCGTGGACCCTCTGCTGCCCACCCCACCCCAACTGCCAGACCCCACCCCCAGCAGCCCCACCCCGGAGGCGCCTCTGGAGCTGAAGTCTGCGCCAACTGAGACAAACCGCCCTTTGGGGTGAGGTAGTAGGTTGTATAGTTTGGGGCTCTGCCCTGCATTGGGTTAACTATACAATCTACTGTCTTTCCTGAAGTGGCCGTAATATCTGCGGTGGACAGAGCATTGGGGACCCTGGTCGGGAGACGGATATGGGTGGCAAGCTGAGTGACTGGGGCGGGGGCTTGGTGAGAGTGGGGGGCAGTGGGTGTCGTGCAGTAAAATGTCTGACAGGTCTAGATTTCGCTTGCTCTGTGGCCTGGGGCCAGTTCCTTGCTCTCTCTGGGCCCCAGTTTCCTCAGCTGTGAAATGGGAGCAAGGAGGATAGAAGGAGATGCTGTGTGAGGCGCTCAGAGCAGAGCAGGACTCAGAGCTGGCCCTTCCCCCCTCCCCATGCCACACTGAGAGTGAGTGGGCCACACGGCAGTGGTGCAGCCTATGCCCCCCACCTGCTGTCCCCCACTTCAAACCCAGGCCCCGGGGAGGGCGGTTGTTCCAGGTTGTCCCGCTCCTCAGCCCTCACCTTCCCCAAGCAGGAGGCAGGATGGGGCACCTCAGGGTACAAGCTCATCCCCTGCCCCCACCAACCCTGCCCAGTAGATGGCATGGGCCCCACTTCACAAACGGGAAACTGAGGCCCGGGGCATCCCAAGCCTACAGGTTGCCTCTCCCTAGAAGCAGTGCCTACCTCTCCCTCCTCCCACCACCCAAGGGTACCGGACAGAGGCCTGGGCTGGGTATGGTAGTGGTGGGGTGACACGGGCCTCCCCCTGGCGGCCGGGCGCAGCGGGGTGACACGGGCCTCCGCCTGGCAGCCGGGCGCAGCGGGGTGACACGGGCCTCCGCCTGGCAGCCGGGCGCAGCGGGGTGACACGGGCCTCCCCCTGGCAGCCGGGCGCAGCGGGGTGACACGGGCCTCCGCCTGGCAGCCGGGCGCAGCGGGGTGACACGGGCCTCCCCCTGGCGGCCGGGCGCAGCGGGGTGACACGGGCCTCCGCCTGGCGGCCGGGCGCAGCGGGGTGACACGGGCCTCCGCCTGGCAGCCGGGCGCAGCAGGGTGAGGTAGTAGGTTGTGTGGTTTCCGGGCAGTGATGTTGCCCCCTCAGAAGTTAACTATACAACCTACTGCCTTCCCCGAGGCGCCCAGTGACACAATCCCCGGAGGCCCGCCTCCCGCTCTGGACTCCAAGGGTGGTGGAGGGGGAGCCCTGAGCTTCAGGCGGGCGGGCTGCACCTGCTGCTGTCCCTGACTCAATAAAAGCTGTTCCCACAGGATTTTGGAATTGGCTCCTCTTCCTTCTAGAAGCCCAGGGCTGGGCAGTGGTGGGCATGAGGGGGCGGCGGGGCACATCTGCTGTGTGAGAATGCATGGTTTCTTCATGACCCCGTGGGAATGACCTCGTGGGAGCCATGTGCCAAGCCATCGGGGTTCACAGGTTCACCCGAGGAAGCCCCTGCCCACCCATCCCAGGTCTGCCCAGCAGCTTTCAGGCCCTCCCAGTGGGCTCGGACCTGGATCCCAGGCCCCAGTCCAGCCTCCAGCCTCCTTCAGCTCCCTGGGGCCCGGCCGTGTGGGGCACAGGGGCACAGGGGATGTGAGACCAGGCCCTAGAGGTACTGCTCTGCCCCCACAGGGCAGCCCCCTCGTGGTGACACTAACCCCAGTCAGTGGCTCAGAACACTGTCCAGAGCTGGTCCTTACCTGGCTGCCCGGTGCTGACCAGGCCCGGCAGTCCCCATCCTGTGCCCAGTCCCCTCCGGACAACCTCCTGGCAGCCCTTAATTCAGAGTCCATCCTTGGGGCCGACTGCCACCCCCACGTGGTCACCCACATCTCTCCTAGGAGACTTCAAGACAGAGTGCCAGCCCAGGTCACATGGTGTGGACGCCACTTCACTATGAGGAAACTGAGGCCCAGAGAGCCGCCAGGTTGCCCTTTCCCACCAAGGCGGGGTGTTCCCAGGCCAAGGGTGCGGAGGAGGCCCGGATGTGAGAGGACCCCTGGGGCAAGGTGCCGCCACAGCCGGGTGCACCCCTGCCCCTGGTGCCCACCATGCCCTGCATACCAGCCCTGATGGATGTGAGCCGGTGCCTGGGAGGAGCCAGCCAGGCCCCATGGCCCTGCTGGAGATCCTCAGCCAGCTCTTGCCCGACAGCTGGAGGCACACAGGGCTGGGCGCACCACAGTCCCCGATGCTCCAGCTTGACAAGGACGTGGATGACCCCCGACCTGTGACCCCAGATGGGGAGGCCCGGCCAGGCATCTGGGGGGGCCTGTGGGGAGGGACCAGCTGAGCTCTTGGCCATGTGTACAGCAGCCTGAGGCTGGCGGACCCACTTCTCTGGCTCTGTCCTTCGACCCACACTCACGTGTCCGTGTGTCCCTCCTCCTGGCGTTCCTTCTCCAGGCGCCTGGGCTCCTCCCCCATGAAGGCCAGCCAGGCCCTGGTGCCTGTCCTGAGCCCTCCTGTCCTCCTGCCTTGGGTTTTGCAGGTCCTGCTCCATGCACCCTCAGTGCCCCATCCTCTACTGCAGACCCCAGGCTCCCATGCATGCACCCTCCAGGAGTGCTGCTGTGCAGGGGTCAGGGCTGAGGGGGGTCTCGGGCAGGGAGGGCTTCCTCACAAGGGGCCATCTGGGCCCTGAAGGCTGTGTAGGAGTTTGCAGCCAGAGATACGGAGGAGTGCCCTTGGAGCACCCCACGTCCCCTCCCGTTCATCCTCTGGGCCAGGACAGGTGACTGAGGCCCCGCCTCCACCTGGATGCCCTCCCTTGCTCCTTCCTGCTTATCAGAGCTCCCCTCACCCCTACACAGCAGGGAAGCCCCCCCACCACCACTTCTTGAGTATTTACAGCTCCGGCCTTTACCCAGGCAGCCTGTGTCTGTCTCTCTGAGTGGGCCTTGACACCCCAGGAGTTGATTCAAGCTTTGTCCTGTGCCCACCCCTGCCCTGTGCAGCTCTCAGCCTGGTGGGAAACAGCCAGGGATACACACAGCAGCCACCCATTGTGGTCAGCACATGACGGGGGCAGCCCAGGACTAGGGGAGCCCTGGAACCAGTGTGGCAGTCGGGCGGCTTTCTGGAGGTGGTGACACCAGACTTGCTATGCCCCTCCCTTCCTCCCAGCCAACCAACACCTGTCTGCTGACTGGCCATCCCTAGAGAGGGGTGTCAGAGTGCCCCCCAAAAAAGGTAGGCATGAGGGGCTTGGGAGGGCCAGAGAGTACCTGTGATCCAGTCAGCGGCAACATGTCAAAGCAGTTTCATTCCAGAACAAACTGTATCAAGACATCAGTTTGATCCAAGCAATTAATCTGTTTTCATCCCCTGACACGGGGAGGCCCTGTGGGGTATTGGAAAGAGGCCTGGGCTTTGGGGACGACAGGCCTGAGTGGGCACTCTACTCACCCGGCCTCAATTTCCCCACCTCACAGTGGGGTTCACAAGAGCACCCACTTCATAAGTTACTACAGGGGTTTAAAGGAGCCCTGGTGGCACAGCAGCTAAGCACTCAGCTGCTAACGGAGAGGCTGGCAGTTCAAACCTACCCAGTGGCTCCATGGGAGAAAGACCTGAGGATCTGCTCCTATAAAGATTGTTTTTATGTGCCACCCGGTCGGTTTCTGACTCACAGTGACCCCATGTGGCAGAGCCAAACTGCCCCATAGGGTTTTCTAGGCTGTAGTCTTTACAGGAGCAGATCACCAGGGCTTTCTCCCGCAGAGCTACTGAGTGGATTCGAACGGCCAACCTTTCAGTTAGCAGCTTAACCACTGCACCCCTCGGGCTCTATCCTGTAAAGATTACAAAACCCTACGGGGCAGTTCCACTCTGTCACATGGAGTGGCAATGAGTCAAAATCAACTCGAGGGCATACAGCAACAACAACAGCTTTGAGGAGACCAGGGAGCACAGTGCTTAGCTGGGGCAGGGAGGGGATGACCCAACCAATCTGGTGCTGAGCCCTGGCCCCGGGCGCCTGGCGCCCCCTGCTGCCTGATCCAGGAAGTGGCTCTTGGCCTAGCTGCAGCCTCTGGCCTGGGAGGAGGCCCACGGAGAGCCTGTTCCCTGCAGGCAGGCGGCTCCCCAGGACCTCAGCAGCCCCCTCTCGGGCTATGGGCTCCCCAGGCAGGTGGGGAACATGGTCAGGGTTGTGGATGATTGGACCTGAGAACGACCCAGACCGTGTGTGTGTGTGTGTGTGTGTCTGTGTGTGTCTGTGTGTGTCTGTATGTGTGTCTGTGTGTGTCTCTGTGTGTGTGTGTGTGTGTGTCTGTGTGTATGTGTGTGTGTCTGTGTATGTGTGTGTGTGTCTGTGTGTGTGTGTGTGTCTGTGTGTATGTGTGTCTGTATGTGTGTCTGTGTATGTGTGTGTCTATGTGTGTGTGTGTGTATGTGTCTGTATGTGTGTGTGTCTGTGTGTGTCTGTGTATGTATGTGTGTCTGTGTATGTGTGTGCCTCTGTGTGTGTGTGTCTATGGTTCTGTGTGTGTCTGTGTGTGCGTGAGTGTGTGTAGGGGAGGGGCCGGCACCTTCGTGGGAGCACAGCTTCCCTTGGTCCGCCTGTGCCTCGCTGCGCAGGCCCCTCCCCTGCCCCCAGTGTGTGTCCTGCAGGAGAGGGGTCTTCGTGTCCCCTCCGCGGGGGAGCTAACTCACCAGAGACTGGCCCTGGGGTGTCCAGGGTGGCCCGACTGAGAGGCGCACGGACCCCACAGCTCTAAAGGGGAGCAGCGTGAAGGCTTTGACTCCCAGGGTCAAGGAGACAGCTCTGACCCGGAGGAGGGTCCCTGGGGAGGGAGACGCACCCAGCCACCTCTGACCTTGGATGCCCTTGGAGGGACGGCTGAGCGCTCCGGGCAGGCAGACCCTCATCGCGGAGCCAGCCTGGGCCCTCTGGCTGAGTGGGCACCGAGCGGGCGCTGAGGGCCAGGACGTTCAAGGAGGCCCCTCCCTCAGGGGAACACAGGCGGGGTCATTGTAGCCATTGGCATGGTGGGCACAGTGCCCAGGGCCCACACTACCATCAGGGCCCACAGAGGGGTTTAATTTCTTTTAAAATCAGAAGAAAAACAAACGTAATTATCTTGAATATGAAATTATGAATCCAGCTGGGATTATATTTTTCTTCACACCAGCGCGGTCACAAAATTCACTTGAGTATTTTTACGGCGGAAGAGGCCCATACGGACAGTGCCCGGGCTGAGGAAGTTACGCCGGCCCTGCCGGCGGGGTGCCACCGCCCTTCCCCAACCCGGGGAGGGTGACTCCGCCCGAGGTTCCGCCCTCACCGCCACCCACCTCCCACCCAGCCCCAGGAAGGCCCTCTCGCCTCCACCATTGGACTGTGCGTTTCCCAACAGCGACACCGTGTGGCGTCAGCAGGCCATGGCGGCCGTGAGCTGTCAGCCCCTCACGTGCTGGTGACCAGGGCATGGAACCTTCAGGCTGTGGAGGGAGGGGCCTGACCCCTGGGCCGAGCTGTGGTCACAGGAAGGGCAGCCCCTCCCTCACCCCCAATCACCCCCGAGGCCAGGTGAGGCATCTGCAGAGCTGGGGCTCACCTCAGGCAGCATCGGGGCCCCACTCCCCACCACTGAGCTGCTGGGCTATGCAGGCCCGGGCTCTGCTCTGGAGTGAGGGTCTGAGTGCCTGACTGGCTCAGCCATCCCTCCAAGGGGATCCAAGGTCAGAGGTGGCTGGGCTGGTGCCCCTCAGAACCCCACTGTCTGCCCCTTGGGGCTACCCTCCACTGGTCGCAGACAGCATACCTCCGGGGACCCAGAGGGAGCTACCCACGTCACCCACATCTGGCCCCAGGCACAGCCTGCTGGCCTTCCTGGAGGATCTGAGAGCGGCTGAGCCTTGGGTAATGAGCGCCTGGGCCATCCATACACCGGGAGGGGCTGCCCAGGCAGAGGAGCCTTTCAGATGTTAGCGGTCTGAGGTCGTTGAAGTCCCCCAGGAGGACCCCGAGGCCTGACTGCTAGGGCCAGGCTGATCCGGCAGCCGGGGCGTCCTTCCATTCGTCCTCATGGGCCCTGACACGTTCCAAGTCCACTTGTGTGGGGTCTGCTTCCCGCTAGACTCTCAGCTGCAGGGGTCTGCGTTGTCTCATTCCCTGCAGGACCCCCAGCCCCTAGCCCAGGCCTGGCACACAGCAGATGCTCAATAAATGCCCATTCAATGAACAAACTGATTAGGATGAGCACGTGGTCTGAGGGGGTGGAGCCCAGCGCCTCAAGGAAACTGGTGGGAGAGGAGGTGGGGAGGTTGGCGGCAGGAAGCCGCTCCTGGGGACCCTGAAGACCCTGGCTGAGGGGACAGATGGCTGTCCCTTGCCAGGGTCATGAGGCCGTCTTTGACAAGCACGTCCAGAGCTTCTGCCCAGGTGTCCTCTCTTGGAGTCAGGTTGCCGCGAGCCCATTGAAGGCTCTGACAAGGACTGCAGGGAAGAAACAGGCCCATTTCACACAGTTTAACCCGAAGTTTCCAGGACAGGCCTGACCACACCAGCCACAGCTTTTTAAGTCACACCAGTGGCTGTCCCACAGAACAGGAGCCACTACAGAGCAGCTGGGAAACTGCGTTCACCAGAAGTCCCCCAGTTGCTGTGAGGGGGAAGCCCCATGGGGGTGGAGAGGGTGTGTGGGCACCTGGACCACAGTGGGGAGCCCCGTGAGGGTGGAGAGGGTGTGCGGGCTCCTGGACCACAGGGGGGATTTCAGTGTGAGGGTGGAGAGGACATGTGGGTGCATGGACCACAGGGGGGAGCCCCGTGAGGGTGGAGAGGGTGTGTAGGCACCTGGACCACAGAGGTGATTTCAGTGTGAGGGTGGAGAGGACATGTGGGCGCCTGGACCACAGTGGGGAGCCCCGTGGGGGTGAAGAGGGCATGTGGGCACCTGGACCACAGTGGGTAGCCTGTGGGGGTGGAGAGGGTGTGTGGGCGCCTGGACCACAGGCGGGATTTCAGTGTGAGGGTGGAGAGGACATGTTGGCTCCTGGACCACAGGGGGATTGCAGTGCAGGGGTTGGAGTTAGAAACAGTGGGGAGATGACATCGCTGAGGCCTGGGGGTTGGCTGGAGGCAGAGGTGGGGGCAGCGGAAGAGGTTCAGACCACTGTGGGTTAACAGGATGGACGGTCACGGAGACAGAGGTGCTGGGCTGGGAAGAGGTCCAGGCAAGTGAGGGTTGGGACATGCGCTGTGTGAGGTGCCCCAGGAGGGGGCCAGCCGGGCCTGCCCCGGAGCCCGGGCCTGCCCCGGAGAGGGCCAGGCCTGTCATCCATCTAGCCACGGCCCCACCACCACAGCCCCTCCACCCTCCCAACACACCTGGCATTCGGGTAGAGACCCTGTACTTCCCTGCCCATCTGTCCCAGGCTAAGGGTCACAGGGTGCCCTTCCTGCCCTGCCCTGGTGGGAATCAGGCCACGGTCAGACTCAGGACCAGCAGCAGGGTCCCTGACCACCCAGGCCCAGCAGACACCCAGGACAGGGCTTAGAGATGGGCAGTGCGCTTTAATGTCCTAGGAGGGCCCGGGGCAGGCCTGGGACAGGGCACCCAAAGGCAGGAATGGACACGCAGTTCTTGGGGTTCTGTTCTCTGGCAAAGCCCTCGTCCTGTTGGGGAGGCCCCTCCCAGGCAGTCATGGCCCAGAGCTAGGCGGGGGTCTCCTGCGGAGGTCCTGGCCAGCGGCAGGCTCTGGGGACAGCAGTGCCCTGGAGCAGCAGTGCCAGCTCTGCCATTGCCGAGCTTCAAGTGGCTAGGGTGGGCGTTCAGACCAGACACCCCACTGGGGCACAGGAGCCCACCTGTGACTCAGCCCCCACCACCCAGCTGAGGACCCCTGATCACAGTGGGAAAAGGGCCACTGGTCAGACGTCAGAGCCCTGGTCCGTCCCTAGTGTAGGCCCTGGACCCCTGGATTCCATCAGTTTCCCCATGTGCCTGTGGGATGGGGTGGTATGGAAGCGAGGGTCTGGGGAAACTTTCCGGCAACCCGCAGACGGGGACCTTTATCCAGGTCCCGTCTCCGCGCGAGACCTGGTGTGACCATCAGGTGGCGCCCGGTTCCCAGTGAAAAGAAAAGTTCCACTGGGGAAGGGGAAGGGGCGGCCCAGAAAGCTGCCCTTGGCTTTGAGATGGGAAGACCTGACGCCTGGCCATCCATGAAGAGGGGACACAGGGGCTACTCAGCGTCGGCCTGGCCACCATAAGGGGCAAGGGGGAAAGAAGGGTACCTCTGAACCCTGTGGGTGCCTTCCTCCCCCTCTGGTTACATTCTGTACCTGCCAGTAGCTGTGGGGGCGGGGTGTGGAGAGAGGACATGACACCCAACCTCCGCGTCTGCCGGGAAGACCACTGTCCCTTCGCCCCCTCGTGTGTAAGGGATGCTTCAGAGCACTGGACAGGGAGTTCTGCAGGGCTGGGGTCCCCACCCCACATCTGTCTCACACTCACTCCCACTGCGGCATTTGGCAAGTTCCTTAGCCTCTACCTCTCTGAGCCTCAGTTTCCCCATCTGTAAAACACAGGAGATAATCCTCCACCCTCACTTCCCTTGGTGGGTGAGGCCAGCTCAGGCCCAGCAAGGAAGCCCTGCCCATCCCCCAGCGGCAGCCCTCTTTGGCCACCCCCTAGTCGCCCCCCACCAACCACATCCAGCTCCTGCAGATGGGGTGTCCCTAGCAGGGACGCCTGAAAAGTGGAGGGCACTGCCCTGTGCCAGGCTGGAGAGGGTTGGGTGGCCCGAGGTGAAGCCCAGCAGGTGAGCGGACAGGAGAGGGGCAAGGAAGGAAACCCATCTCACCCACCACTTACTGTTGGGGGAGGCCCAGCTGGGGTCCTATGTGCCCCATCTGGTCCTCCCAAAAGGGGCCAGGGCCAGATTTCCCATCCCCTGCTCCAGATAGGAGCTCTGGTAGTGCAGTGGTTAAGAGCTTGGCTGCTAACCAAAAGGTCGGCAGTTCGAATCCACCAGCTGCTCCTTGGAAACCCTATGGGGCAGCTCTACTCTTCCTATAGGGTCGCTATGAGTCAGAATCCACTCTACAGCAACGGGTTTTTGGTTTTTTGGTTGCTTCAGACAAGAACACAGACCCAGAGAGGTTAACGCCACTTCCAGGGATGCAAGGGCTGCCCCCCACTCACCCTGCACCCTCAAGCCTGGCCACGGGCCGGGGAAAGTGGTGGCCAGTAAACATGGACTGTCCTGACCAGCGTGGTCACCACCGGGTAACCCTGGGCGTCACTGCCCTGGGGTATTGCTGGGCTGCAGGGCGGGCCCCCAAAGCTCTGGGCTCACAAGGAAGCCAAGCGTTGGGGTGAGGTGGGGAGGCCAGGACTGGAGAATGGGAACAGCCTGGGTAGTTGGGCAGGAGCCGGATGCCCAGGGCAGCAAAGCCACTGGCTCACCCAGCCTGGCCACCTGCTGCCCTAGTGAGGGGTAGGTGACCCCCTGAATGGGGCTGCCCCATTGGTGGTAGAAGGGCACCTGCTGGCCTGGTACCACAGGACAGGGGTCAGACTGGAAGTTTCAGCCAGGCCTTTGCTCACGCTGGGCCCTCCGCCTGGGTCCCTTTCCTCCTGCTGCTTGTCTCTGGCCTCTCTAGCCAGGCCTCCGTGACACCCCCTGCCACTGCTTCCACTAACCCCTAGCTCTGTGCCGGCGCTGTCCAATCCCCGCTGCCCCATGGATGCTCTTTATCTCCCCGTTGTAACGGAGGAGAAACTTGCCCAGGGTCTCCCAGGGAGGAAGACGCCCACTTGGGAGGCTCAGGCCAGCACACTTGTACGAACGCGCATGCACGCCCGGCCTTCCCTCCGCCCACCGCCCAGAGGCAGGAGTGCGGCCTCACCTCCGGGAACCTTCCTGGCCTCCGGCTCTCCTGCTCGGCCCCCACGCTTGTACACTTACATCCCAAGTCCAGCACCTCGGGTGCTGAGGACAGCTAAGACAGGGGGTGGGGAACAGCTCACAGCCCAGGGCAGCCTCAACAACCGCCTGCAGACTGGCCAGCTCAGACTGGCCGTCACCTTGAGGGGTCAAGCCTAGTGGCACAGCCCTCAGAAACATCCTGTTTGGCGTCTGCCGGCCGGGAGACAGACCCGAAACGGGCAATGACTGCACAGGATTGTCAGGGAGGGACGCCTGGGGACCTTGGGGGCGATGCACAGGAGGGAGGGGCCGCATAGCGGGGGTGGCAGGCATTAATGGAGAGCTCCCTGAGGCAGGTAAGTCCTGAGATGGGTTTTGTGGGATGAGTAGGAGTGTGCCAGCTACAGCATAGGAAAAGGAATCACCTTGTGATTGTATATGTATGTCATGGTCCCTGTGGGGCTGAGAGGGCAAGGGGCCCTCTGTGGGCACTGGGGAACGCTCATGTCCAAAGGAGCCAGTCATTCCTGAAGTGAGTCTCAGAATTAATCAGGAAGCATTAGTTACAAGTGATAGAAACGCAACACTAACTTGCTCAGGCCCAGAGGGGATTTACTGGCTATGTAACAGAAGAATGTACCAACTGGATCAGCATCAGGTATGGCTGGATCCAGGCAATCAAAAGATGTCATCAGGACTCTGTCTCCCCTCCACCACCCCCTTGCTTTCCATCACTGCTTCCCTGGTGTGTGCCCCACTCTAGGGCAGGCACCCCCAAGAGGTGGCAGAGATGGCCATGCCTCCATCCCGCTGCCCCGCCCAGTGGAAATCTTACTCCAGAATTCCTGCAGAGCAGCCGACCACCTCTAACTGGTCGGGCTTGGGTCAGTGCTCACCCCCCCACCTCCGAGCCCATGGCCTGGGCCGGGATGCAGTGTTCTCATTGGCCAGGCTGGCTGGGGGTGAGGCAGATGGTTGAGGCCGTGGGTTCGGAGTGTTCTGAGTGGGTGGAACCAGCTGTAGCCCCTTGAAGATCCACCTCTGAGCACTAGGTGGGAACGGGGCACTGTGGTGGGTGGGCTCCTTGCAGTGACCTAGGACTGTGGAGGAGTGAGAGCCCCATGGCCTACTCAGTGGGGACTTCCATCTGTCCCCTGAGCCGAGGACAGGCCAGTCTGAGTGCTGCAGCTGGAGCTCAGCTCTGCAAGGGGACCGAGGGCCAGACCTGTGTCCACCTCTGGCCAGCGTTAGGAAGGGCGCCCCTGCCCCAGGCCAGGCCAGTGTGAACTGGCGGTGACCTCTGGGAGGTCGGGGGCAGGATATGAGCTCCTGCCTGTCCCTAAGTGCTGCCCAGGCACAACTGAGTACCAGAGGAGCCCCTGCAGCCCGGGGAGCCACTGTTAGCATCTCCCTGTCTTACAGGTAAGAAGCAGAGGCACAGATTCAGTCAAGCCAGCCAAAGGCCCTGTGCGTGGCAGCAGAGATCTGGGGCCCGCCAACAGGCCTGTTGTTCGATGCCAAGCGCCAGCTCTGATCTGGGGCCCCTGCCTGTGTCCCTTCTACTAACGGGCACCTTCACCAAGCTCCCGCCTACGGGTCAAAAGGGTAGCATTGCGCAAGCAGCCTTCTGCTCCACACCTTGGCCTCCTGGGGCACAGGTGCCTCATCCCCACACCCAGACTGTGTCCCCACCAGAGGGGGCAGGGCAGCAGCAGGAGGGGCCGCCCAGGAGGAGACAGGAAAACATTTCAACCTTGAGACGGGAGCCAGGCCAGGGCCAAGGCTAAGGGGGCACCCACTCACCTCCGGGCTGAGGCACTCACTTCCCGCCTGGTGTTCATTCTCCTGTCCCTGGCTGTGCCATTACAGCTCAGGGGGTGACATCACCCACTCTGGGAGGCAGGTGTTGGAGGGGTGGCAGGACTGGCATAGAAGGGGTCTGAGTCAAATGCATCTGTGACCCACGGGTTCAGAACCCAGAGGTACGCCCTGGGCCGCTGCTCCAGGGGAAAGGTTGCTGGGCCCCCTGCAGGGACACACCCAGGGAGGCCAAGCCTGGCGCCAGGCTCCCCTCCCAGCCTGGGACACCTGCTCCCTGTGGTCCTGCCCCCACACTTCTAACTCTGCACCTCAGTGCTGCCATGAGCAGTGACACACCCGGTGAACTCTTGGAAGAACCTCGTCCAGACAGTGAGACCTGCAAGTACACAGATGACAACCACCATAATGGCAGCTCTGAACACAGGGGCCAGAGCGCTCGTCCTCTGCCCCAGCGGCCCGCGCACACCTGACACAGGGCTGGCACTCAGTGAGCATCTATCAGACAGACAATGAGTGACACTTGATCTGGGCTTTGAAGGATGAACAGGAGTTCACGAAGAGGAAGAAGAGGTGGGCAGGAGCTCTGTGTGTTCCTCTGGCACCCACTCTCTGGTGGGGGTTGAAAAGAGTGCACGTATCGAGGCCCCTGGGGAAGAAGGGGGGTCCTGGTGCACCAGGCACCAGTGTCCGCTCCGTACCCCAGGCCCCTGCCCCTGGCCTCGCTGCTGTCCCAGGTCTGTCCTCTGGCTGGCCCCCAGCACAGCCTCTGAGCCGTTGCTCCTCCCACCCCTACCCTGGACACTGACCCCCCTCAGATACCCTCCCTCCCCTGAGGCAGGGCCCAGCCTCTCCTCCAGGAGCCTTCTCTGACCACCTCAAGCACTGGCTGTTGGCAGCCCCATCCCCGCCTTGCCCTTCCCCTCACGCTCCAGGCTGGACAGCCCCCACTGGACAGACGGGGACACTGACACCCAGAAAGGTGCTGGGGTGGCCCAAAGTGACACCTCCAGCTGGGACAAGTCCATTTGGCAAGCCTCTGCCCAAGCTCGAGGTCAGCTCTGAGGACAAGACAAAGTAAAGCCTTCGGGCTTGAGGCCTGGTCAGGCCAGCTGCAGTGGGCTGGGCTGGCTGACCAGCCCCAGGGGACAGCGCGCCCAGCCCCACCCACATGTCCTCAGTACTGTCAGCCAGCAGCGTCTCCTTGGGTCCCTTCCCCCAAGCAGGCCCCTGTGCTGCTCCCTCCTCCTCCCCTGCCCTTCAGCCAGGGCCTGTCCTTCCACTGCTGAAGAGCCCCCGGCACCCCGCCCAGCCTTCTGCGCTGCAACCTCTCCCCTTGCTGGGTCGGGCAGGGGGCTTTCCGAGGGAGAAGCTGGACCTGGTCACTCCTTCATGTCCCCCATGGCCTCAGCCTTCCCTGGCCCAGTATGCTCCTCTGTATGGTCCCCGCTGTCATGCATTGAATTATGTCCCCCCCAAAATGTGTTTATCAATTTGGCTAGGCCATGATTCCTGGTATTATGTGGTTGTCCTCCATTTTGTGATTGTAATTCTATGTTAAAGGGATTAGGGTGGGATTGTAACACCTTTACCCAGGTCACATCCCTGAGCCAATGTATAGGAAGTTTCCCTGGGGTGTGGCCTGCACCACCTTCTATCTCTCAAGAGATAAAAGGAAAGAGAAGCAAGCAGAGAGTTGGGAACCTCATACCACCAAGAAAGCAGTGCCGGGAGCAGAGCGCGTCCTTTGGACCTGAGGTTCCTGTGCTGAGATGCTCCCAGACCAAGGGAAGATTGGAGACAAGGACCTTCCTCTATAGCCAACAGAGAAAGCCTTCCCCTGGAGCTCCACACCCTGAATTTGGACTTGTAACCTACTAGACATGAGAGGATGAATTTCCCTTTGTTGAAGCCATCCACTTGTGCTATTCTGTTACAGCAGCGCTAGATGACTAAGACACCCGTCTGCACCCCAGGCTCCCATCTCCTCTCAGCCCAGCCGGACCCTGGCCCTCCAGCACCCAGGCCCTTCCAGGCCCCCTGCCCAGATGCCTCCTCCCTTCTTCACTCTCAGTGGGAAACTGGGCTGCTTTGTGCTTTTCTGCCCTGCCTCCAAGGCTGGGTTAGCTGCCACCTGCTGTGCCCCTGCCCCCCTCTCCTGGCCCTCATCCCCCAGCCCTCTCCCAAGCCCTTACAGCTGTGTCACAGCTGTCTCCAGGCTGTTCCCCAAGAACAGGCCTGGGTCAGACCCCTGCTGGGGCCCCAGGGCAGGCAGGGGCCAGGCCCACAGCAGGCATTGGAGGCTGGGTGGAGGGTCTGCCATGGCCCCCCGTGATGGCTTGTGGCCGCCCTGTCCCTTGAGCCAGGAGGGTGCTGGCCTCAGCCTTGGAAGGCTGTGAGCCGGGAATGCTCCCCTCCTAGGCCGATGTGGCTGTCCTGGTGGTGGCAACAAGGTTAGCGGAAGCTGCCCCGGGACCTCATGGGCAAGGGGGCGGGGCATGGACACGGGGCGGGGCGTGGGCAAGGGGCAAGGTGAGGCCTGCCGGAGGTGGAGGAGCAGGCAGGTTGCGGAGACCCAGCCTCTGTCCCCGTAGGGAGGTTCAGGGCCAAGGGGCACAGGAGGCACCCGGGTGTTCGTCCCTCCTGTTCTGTTCAGTACTCGCCTCCCAACACCCTCCTCTGGGCTGAGGCTATGGCAGCGGTCGCCAGGGCCAGCCCCAAGTGGACCCCCGTGGGGTCCAAGGCCACCCCAGAGCCGAGGGGCTCCACTGCCCTGGTGATCGCTAGGATGCTGGGCAGGCTTCCCAGTCTCATCTGAATTTCCCCAATGCTGTGAAGTCAGCGGGCCCACCAGCCAGGCTGTGTGTCCTAGGTCAAGTCTCCCACCCTTTCTGGGCCTCCGCTGTTAGCCTAGGGGCTCAATAAAACTTCGATGCACCTGGCTAATGGGGGACATGCCCCAAAGCTCCCTCCTCTGGGAAGTCTCCCTGGATTCCCTGCCTCCAGGCCAAGAAAATCGCTCCCTTCTCCTGGTGCCCCTGGCGGTCTGTCCCTCCTCAGTAGGGATCAGCCTGCCCTGGAATCAGCTGGACCAGAGGGACCCCTCTGGACAAAGCCAAGTCCAGGGCTTGGCAAAGCACTGGGCCCAGTCTGAGCCTGGTGGACAAATCCTTCCCTGCCTCTGCAGAGAGGGGAAGGGATGGGGAAAGCGAGGCACAGGAGCAAAGTGCTGTCCCAGCTCTATGCAGGCTCTCACCCCATGCTTGTCCTGTCCACCCGAGCTGTGCCCGCCCCAGGACTCCTGGCTCAAAGTCTGCTGGCGGCGGCTGCCCAAGGGGTCCTGCAGCTTCGGAGGGCACCGCAGGCTCCTTGGTTGCTGGAGGAGATGACAGCCGTGAGATTCTTGTGCTAAATGCAGAAACACGCTTGGCCACATGCCGTGGGCAGCTCCCGGGGACAGCTGGGTCTCCCGCCGTGCCCGGGCACCTGGGAACACAGTGGTCCTGGCCCCGCCACGGGGCCTCAAGGGTGGCCTGCGACCTTCCCAAGGGCGGACAGTCAGGACTGAGCCAGGCACGCCCGCTGCCTCCTGACCCAGCACCCTGCCCTGCCTCCCCTGGGCCCCTCCTTGGGCCAGCCTCCTGACGGGGCACACTGGGGGCTCCCTGGGCGCCTGCCGTGCTCATCCTGCCTGATCGCAAACCTGGTTTCACAGATAGGAAGCAGAGGCTGGGCTGTGGGAGGGACAGAACTGGGGCTGGAAGCGTCCTCTGGTCCCACCCATGCTCTCACCCACCACATCCCACTGCCCCTGCACTGAGAAGAACAGCAGCCTATTTCACAGATGGGGAAACTGAGGCATGGTGGGGGGCAAGTCCCCCCAGTCTGCACACTGGGCGGCAAGAGCACTCAGGTAGCGCCCTGCCCTGGACACACTGCTCAGAGAGCTCCTCTGTGGCTCACTGGCAGGGGGTAGGCTTGGCTGTCCGACAGCAATTGGAGCACGCGGTCTCGTCGGGAAGACAGACAGCAAGATTCCATTGAGGAGGGTGATGTGTGGGGCCCTGGGAGGTGTGCCCCGGGGGTCAAGGAAGGCTTCCTGGAAGAGGTGATATGACCTCAAGGACAAGGAGCAGGGGAGAAAGCAAGGGGTGCAGGTGTGGGGAGGGGTGTGTCCAGTGGCCCACAGGTGGGGAAGCAGCCAGAGGTGAGAGGGAGATGGGCAGGTCACCAGGGGTCCCTGAGGGCCATAGGGATCCATCCAAGGTTTTAGCAGAAGAGCAGCAAGCTCTTTCTGGCCACAGTGTGGATTCTGGATGGGAGGGCATCAGAGTTGGGGCAGGGACTGCACTGGCCGGCTCTCTGAGTGCCATTTATTGGCTGCTGGTGTTGCTTTTTTCCACTTCTTTTGATTTCTTCCTTACCTCACACCACCTCTCCCCGCTTTCGCTGAAATACCTGGCTCCGTGTGTCATCTTTGCTTCTTCCTGAGGGGCTGCAGAGCTCTGCTCGAGTGTGGAACTGCTTCCGGGTCTGTGCTGCTGCGCTGGTGGGATCCCGGGGCTTTTGTTCATTTGTTTGCTTTGAGTTGTTTGTTTGGTTTCTTTTCCTTTTCTCAAGTTGGGAGCCCGTTCTGGCTGGGCAGTGCTGCACAGCTTGGGACCTACTCCCTCAGCTTGCACAGATGCACACAGGGATCCCTGAGCACATTTCTTTCTTTATGGTTTTTTTTGGGGGGGAGTCTTGTTCTTTTTTTTTTTTAATTTGTTTTGTTTTCTTTTCCCTCTTTTTCCGTTTTTGTCTTCTTCATTACTCAGTTTCTCGTCTCTCTATACCTTCCTTCTCTTCCTGGCCCCTGAATACCTGGCTCTGAGTGACACCTCTACGCCTTCTAGCCAGGCTGTACATTAACACCTGGGAACAACTTCCCCAGACCTCATAGCTGCACCGGTGGGATCCCTGGGACCTTTTCTTTTCTTTTTTCTTTCTAACTTTTATTTGTTCATTCCTTTCTTTTCTTTTGCTTTTCTTCTTCTCCCCCGTTTTGTTTTTCTCCATTTCATAGTCTCTCATCTCTCCACTCCAACGGCAAGCTCCCCAGCACTCTTTTTTGTTCGTATGTTTTTGGCTCCTGTTCCTCTCTCCTGTCTCCCATATCCATCTTAGCTCCACACATCACAATCCCCCTGCTCCATCCTGCCTACCTGCACCATGTGCTTGACATCACACCACCAAGCAGCACAGGCACGGCCTACTGGAACCTGCCCAGCACTGATTACCGACCCGCCCTGGGGGCTGCAGTAAGTGCCACAAACAACCCATCGCAGCAACTCCTCTTCACCTAGACCTGCCCTGCTGTACCATATCTGAGCGACTGACCCTGCCAGTTGGAGAAGGAAGCAAAAAGTATTGTGCCCACTGACGAGCAAACAACAAAGAACACACAGCCTGCCTGCCCAGACGTAGCCAAATTAAAAAAAAAAAAAAAAAAAAAGGATGAAACAAACAAAGCTGCAATCAATAAATGAGAAAAATAACCACTGAATGCCCCGAAGACAGTGGACGATATCAAAACATGTACAAAAACAGGACAGGATGGTCCCAGTAGGCATCCAAAATAAAACACCAGATGACTTTCCAGTAGAAGAAAAGGCACTAGACCTAACTGATAGGGAATTCAAATCTCTAATATTCACAGTTATCCAAGAGTTGAAGCAAAAAGCAGACAAAAATAAGGAAAAAATAGACAAATTCATGGAAAATACAGACAAAAAAATGGAAGAATTCATGAAAATAATGCAGGAACAAAATACCAAAACAAAGTCACAACCAGAGCTGGGGCAGGGAGAGTATGCTGTGGAGTGGAGGGGGCTCACCAGGCAGGCGGCCACAGGGCAGACAGGAGGGGGCTCTTCTGGGGGCTGCCAGGGAGGGAGGCAGGTGCTGATAGACGTGGCGGTGGAGGGAGGGGCCGGGGCTGCACCCCGTGGCACTCAGCAGTCTGTGACCACAAAAGGGTGGGGGTTGGCTGGAGCCAGCACCCCCTCCAAGGGTCTGGGCCAGACCCAGAAATTCATCTTTCCTCTTGTGTTTCCTGTTTTAACATTTTCTCTCTGCCGCGCTGGGCTGGGCAGTACTTAGAGAGTAGCCATTCTGCATCTCAGCCTGCTGGGCAGGTGTTTTCACCCCGTGCCACACGGGAAGGGGCAGATGCCCAGAGAGGAGGTGCAGCTGGCTGGAAGACCCAGCTGAGAGCAGGCAAGACAGGCTGGGGACCTGGAGCCCTCGCAGAGCCCTGGAGAGCTGGTGGGCGGAAGAGACTCGGGGGGGGGGGCCCCGGGTGCTTGAGCTCCGGGGTGGGGGGCAGGAGGGCCCAGCCCGCACTGTCCCAAGGTGACACGGCACTCTGGGGTGCACTCCCGATCCTGGCCTGGCCTGGCCTGGTGGGGGAGGTGGTTACCCAAGAGCTGACCGTGGCGGCCCAGGCTCAAGGAGGCAGAGGGCAAGGCAGAGCCTCAGGGGGTGGCCTGGGACACTCAGAGTCAGGGAACAACGGGGGGGGGGGGGGGGATTGTCCTGGCATTCCATCCCCTGGAGCCACTGGGCCAAAGGGCACCTGTGTGATGTGGCCCCGAGAGTCCAAAAACCAGGCCTAGTTCATGCCACGGTCAAGGCTAGACCAGGACTGGAAACTAGGTCTCCCACCTCCCTCTCCCCTGCAGCAGGAAGCCAGGTCTCTCTCCTCCCTCTCCCCTGCAGCAGGAAGCCAGGTCTCCTGTCTCCCTTTCCTCTGCAGCAGACAGGTCGGGGTGCCTGAGGCAACCGTTCTCCGGGAAGCGAGCCCATGGGGGTCCGGGAGGGTGTTTGGAGCCCGGAGTCACCACGAGACACTGGAGGACACCCTCAGCTCTCAGGGTGGTGTGGGGGAGGCAGGGCAGGGTTCTGTACTCTGTACTCTGGGGCTCCTCCAGCCCTGCCCACAGAGACAGACTGATGGGGGCAGGCAGCAGGCTGGTGGGGCGGCTCCAGGCAGGCCCCTGGGGGAGGGGTGATTAAAGGCCACCCCCACAGCCCTCCTGCCCCACAGAAGCTCCACTTGGCAGAGCCTTCCCAGCCTGACCTTTGGGTCATACATCCTGTTGGCCCCTGAGGGCCAGTGGTGCTTTGGGTCAGGGGCTGTAGAGACCGCGGGGGTGGTGAGCCCAAAGCCTCTTCTGACCCAGACCCGCTCCTCTGCCCTCCTTGGCCCCAGACCATGCTGGTCACCCCTCGCCCTCACCCCTAACTCCTCTCAGACTCACCCAGAGGCCTCCTCCAGGGCCACCCCATGCCCCCCCCCCCCACCCAGGGTAAGGCTTGTCCCTTCAGCCCTGGGATGGTCCCCTGCCTCCTCCTGCCTCCCCCTCCCTCTTTCCTTCCCCTCCCCAAGAAACAGGACTGCACGGTGCTTGGGGTCCCAGATTCCATACCTGAGTGCCCGGTTTACACCCTTTAGCTCCTAGCTCTGAGGCTTCTCTTTGCCTCAGTTTCCCCACCTGCAGAATGGGGACCTCTCTGGCACCAGCCAGTTTGCACTCAACTACTAAACTAAAGGTTGGAAGTTCAAACCCAGCCAGAAAGGCCTGGGGATCTGCCTCCATAAAGATCGTAGCCAAGGAAACCCTATGGAGCAGTTCTACTCTGTCACATGGGGTCACAGTGAGCTGACACCAATTTGACGGCAGGTTTGGCTTGGCTTGGCTCCGGGTTCCGTCCCACAGGGCAGTGTGGGGACCAAATGAGCTAGTTCCCCTAAAGCACAAGAAGAGGGTTCTCGCACCCAGCTCTGGGCCTGTCCCCCTCGCCTGGGGTCTTTGCCCGGCTGGAGTCTCCGCCTACAACGTCCACGGCCCTCCCTGCCCCTCACCCCTGACGGCCCAGCACAGACAGGCCCCAGGGGCGCCCATCCACCCCTCACCTTCACTTGATAAAATTCAGCCCTGCCCCCCTCCCCATGCCCACCTCCTCCGGTGCTGCCCATCTGCAGTCCCAGCGGGTGCGGTCGATGCCCCTCCCCTGGCAGCTGGGTTGGCCAGACCTCTTCTGGCCATCTCCATGCCCCGTCCAGGCCCCCAGACCGCCGTGCCTGGTGCTCCTCCCACAATGCCTCCCCCAATCCACCCTTCCACCTGGAAAGAAACTGCATCACCCAGGAAGTGACCATCCCTGGTCCCCAGCTCCTCACCCCTCAATGCCTGAGGTGCTGACTGCTGGCCTGGGCTCACTGGGGTCAGGGCCAGGGCATTCCTGCACCCTCCATCTGCTCAGGGAGGGCAGCTGGGCGGGCCGGTCTGGAGGGGTCCCAGCACGTGGTCTCACCCCCGCTGCCTTATAGGAGATGGCAGTACCTCTGAGCTGAGTGGTGAATGCACAGCATTCTAGAACCTTCTAAGCCCCTGGCCTGTGGTGTGTGCGGACAACCTTGTACTTACTCCGTGCCCTCAGGGACCCAAAGCAATGAGGGGACACCAACCCCAAGGCACGCCCCAGGAAGGGCGGGGAGGGCGCACAGGCCAGCAGCTGAGCTAAGGGTGGGTGGGTGAGAGACCCAGCGCCCAGCGTGGACACTCCCTGCCCTCAGGCCTCTGACATCCTGCAGGGCCTGGAGGCATGTCCTCGAGGTGAGCTTTTATCCTGCGGCAGCGTGAAGGCTCAGAAGTACCTCAGCATCAGCTGTGAGCGGTGGTGGGTCAGCGGTGCCTTTAGACAAGGAGGCGGGGCGGGGTAGCGGCTCGGCCACGGGGTGGAGGAGGCAGGGGTGGTGGTGAGGGAGATGAGAAAGCCACTCTCAAAAGAAGCAATGCCCGGATGGGGGTGAGGAGGCGGGGGCAGTGCTAGCTTCCAGAATCCTGGCTGGGGTGGACTGGCCGTGGCTGAGGTGGGGAGCACTATGGGGCATCAGACTCCAGGGTGTTTGGGGGTTCCTGTGAGGCACTGTGGAGCCCTGGTGGCACAGTGGTTAAGAGCTTGGCTGCTAACCAAAAGGTCAGCAGTTCAAATCCACCAGCTGCTCCTTGGAAACCCTATGGAGCAGTTCTGCTCTGTCCTGTAGGGTCACTATAAGTCGGAATCAACTCAACGGCAATGGGTTTATGGGCGAGGCACTGCAGAGTTGCTGGGTGATATAACCAGTTAGCACCCTTGGCTGCTAACCGAAAGGTTGAAGGGTCAAGTCCACACAGAGGCAACTCGGAAGAAAGCCCTGGTGATCTACTTCTGAACAATCAGCCATTGGAAACCCTGTGGAGGACAGTTCTACTCTGGCACACAAATGGAGTCCCTAGGAGTCAGAGCTGACTCAACAGCAGCTGGTTTTTTATGAGGCCTCCCCACTGGCAGTTTAGGAAGGAGCCTGTGGGGTCCTTGGAGCCGGGGTGGGAGGCAGGGGTCACACCCAGGGAGGTGGGCAGACTGGGCAGAGGAGAGCCCCCGGGGCAGAGGCTGGAGCAGCACAGCTCAGAGTTCCGGACTGAGCAAAGGCCAAAAGGCCTGTGGGGAGCCTGGAGGAGGAGACTGAGAGCCTGGAGTCGGGAGGTGAGGAAGAGGTGGTGAGGAGGAGGCAGGGGCCGAGTAGAGGTGACTGGGCAGAGGGGATGTCCCTGGGGGTGCTGACCCGCCCTAGCCCCTGGGCCACCCACACTGCCTCCCCAGCACTCCCAGAAGCTGTGTGCGAGTTCCCAGGCAGCCCTACGGGCCTGGTGCTAGGCTCTGATCGGGAAAGGAGGAAATACACAGGGCTGCCCCTTTCCCACCAGTCGCTACAATCCCATCTTTGTTCCCAGTGGAGAAGATTGTCACCACCAAGCCTTAGTAAGAAACCCCTGAGCCGAAAGGGTAGAAGCTGGGATCCAGGCTGACCCACATTAAGGGCCTCTGAGAGCCAGCTGGTGCAGGCTGGGAGGGGGATGTCCCCGGGGTTGGGAAGATGGAGCGTCCACAGGAAGCCATAGCTGGCTTGAGGAACGGGCTAAAGACCAAGAAGTTCAGGCAAGAGGCCCTGCAATGGGAGAAGTTTGGAAATCAGCAAGAAGACGGTGAGAGGTGCTGGCACCTCATCCTGGGAACCTTCCCGGACCCGCTGACCTTGGCTTTGCTGAGCTCAAGGTCCCAAGGCCTTTCTGGTTCTGAGCAGAGTGGGTGGGTGTAGGGCAGCCCTGTCCTATCTACCTCCACCATACCCCCGAACCCCCATGGCCCCATCTCCTGATAGCTCAAAGGATTAACCAAAATCCTGCATACAGACACTCACGCACACACAACACACATACATGACCACGCACACAGACACACACAGACCTGGACATACGCAGACACAAACACACACACACAGACGTGTGTGCATATGCAGGGGAGACATGGACCCGTGTTTCCCCACGCACATAGGCGCACATGTGCACAGCCATGTATGAACACACAGACATGTGTACGCGCGCACACAGACATCCGTGTGCACACACACAAGCACACATACTCATGCGTGCGCGCACATGCGTGTACACAGACACGTGCATTGCACACAGTCACATGTTCACGTGGTGACATGCAAGTACACACACGTGCACACATGCTCATGTGCACGCACACACAGCCACAAACGCATACATGGTTACATGGTTACACGGGTGCACACGCACACGCCCAAGGTGGCAAGCGGAGCCTGAGCTGAGAGCCAGGGACCTCCCCCTTGTCCCCTGCTCCACCAGAGACATGGCTGTGTGATCCTGGGTGGACCCTTCACCCTCTCTGATCCTCAACTTCCTCTGCTGAGTGAGGAGGTGGCCAGGGAAGGTCAGCTTTCACTCTGAATGGTCGAAGGTCACTCACAGTAGCGGGACTTGCTTGCCCTGCAGCAGAGGCCAGATGGGAGGGGACAGGTAGGAGCCCGGGAGAGGCCTCCCCAGCTGCCCCTGCCCAGAGACCAAGCAGCCAGCTGAGGGCCCTAGAGATGCTGCTGTCTTCCCCCAACACAGGCAGCTCAGTGTTGTAAGCACTTCACCCCTATTCTCCGTGAGCCTCGCTGCCTGTGGGGCAACCCTTATCTTCCCACTTTACAGATGAGAAGACTGAGGCTTGGGGCGGTCAGCGAGTTGCTTTCCATGCCCTCCCCTGAGGCCCAGGCAGTTTTCTGGGTGCCCATGCACTCAGACCTTAGGGACACCCTCCTCGCCTCCCACTCACCCCTTGAGCCGTTAGTGTGCGCGGTTCCCGGGCCCACCGCGCACTCCTCCAGGGCGCACAGAGGGGGTCCGTCACCCAAGCTGCTGGGCGGTTGAATGACAGAATGCCTTAAACAGTGGGATTCTCAGTGCTTTGGGGCCAAGCCCTGGGGCAGGGCTGTTTGATTCCTCTGTGGCCCATCAGATGCGCACTCAGGTCCGTAGGGAGTGAGGCGAGCAGGCCAGGCAGACTTGCCTGAGTGGGGTGAGGGCCCCCGCAGCAGGGAAGGTGCCGGCCTCAGGGGAGGTAATTCCAAGGGTGGCTCCTGAGCCAGCAGGGAGGAGCCCTCACAGCCCTTCCCCTACGCCGGGGACAGGGGTGACACCCGATGAGGGCATCTGGCCACAGCCTCTGCATCTAGCAAGCCGTGCTGGTGGGTGGCTGAGGGTACCCCAGACTCTGAGGGGCCGGCCCCTCCAGCCTCAGCACCCAGTTCCCTGCGCCCTCCCACCACAGACGAGGGAATGGAAGCCCAGAGCGGGAGAGCCCGCCACGGCCAGCAATATTCTGTTCATTGTTCTGAAATAAATAGTCCTTCCATTATACGTTAACAGAAGAAAATGGAGGCTTTGAGGAAGCCAGGCGGGAGAAAGTCTGATTCCATCTGCTCTCTGCCATTGGCCAGCAGATGACTCAGCACCCAGCGAGAGCACACTCAGCCCCTTTAGTTCCTGGCGAGACTGAGGGAAAGCTTGAGTCCCTCTACAGGAAACCTGCGGAATCCAGAAGAAAGCCCCCGAGCCAGCTCGGGCCAGCTCCCTGCCCTGCCTTCCCTCGCTCTCTGAGCTTGGGCTTAGCAAACACTGGACTTAGGAAGGAATGATGGACAAATGGATGGACCAAGGGACATACGGATGGATGCATGGATGGATGGATGGACAGATAGATGTACGGATGGGTGGATGGACGGATGGATTGTTGGATGGATGGATGGATGGATGGACAGACGGAAGGACAGACGGATGGATGGATGGATGGATGGATGGATGGATGGATGGATGGATAGATGCATGGGTGGATAGACAGATGGATGTATGGATGGGTGGATGGACAACGGATGGATTGTTGGATGGATGGATGGATGGATGGACGGGTGGATGGATGGACGGGTGGATGGATGGACGGGTGGATGGATGGACGGGTGGATGGATGGACGGGTGGATGGGTGGATGGACAGATAGATGCATGGATGGATGGATGGACAGATAGATGTACGGATGGGTGGATAGACAGATGGATGTATGGATGGGTGGATGGATGACGGATGGATTGTTGGATGGATGGATGGATGGATGGACGGGTGGATGGATGGACGGGTGGATGGATGGATAGGTAGATGGGTGGATGGGTGGATGGATGGACGGGTGGATGGATGGACGGGTGGATGGATGGATGGATGGATGGATGGACGGGTGGATGGACGGACGGGTGGATGGATGGATAGGTAGATGGGTGGATGGGTGGATGGATAGACAGATGGATGGATGGATGGATGGACAGACAGATGGCCCAGCATTTTCCAGAAGGTGTTGTGGCAGTAGCAGTGAGCCAGGAGGCAGGAGCCTGTCAGCCAGTCGCAGCTGGGTCACCCCTGGCTCATCCTTCTCTGGGCCTCACTCTCCCTGCCTGCACAGTGGGTGGGATGAGCTGGACAACTCCCGGGGGCTGCTGCCTCCCCACGACCCCCGGAGCCCCGGAGGGCCTTGGGAAGCTGCTGTAGATGAAGGATGGGGAGGGAGGGCTGGCCGTGGGGCTTTGGGAGTCACAGCACAGCAGCTCTGGCAGGTGTTGGGGAGGCAGCCTGGGGACTTGTCAAGACCGGGTTTCTGGGCTGTGAAAGGCAAAGGGCCTGCCCCCAGGCCCACGCCAACAAGGCCCAGAGTCACGCAGGACCCCATCACAGCGATGGTTCCCTTTCTCTGCAGACCCTCCTCCCCTCCCCCGTCTCTTCCCCTCTTCCTTTTCTCTCCCTAGTCCTGCTGGGCGCTGGCCTCGTGTCCCCAAGACCAAGGGTGCATGGAGTCAACACACACCTGGGGAGCTGGCCTTTGGCCACTGCCATTTTGTTCATCTGCCAAAGCATGCCCCATCTGGTGTCTCTCTGTCGGCTGGCAGGTCTGTTACCTCCGATGGTTCTAAGACGCCAGCGTGTGTTTTTAGACCAATGCAGAAAGTGGGACCAAAAAGTGACTGGAAGAGTGAGTCGTGGGAAGATGTACAGGGTGCCCAGCCTGGCACCTCCCTGGACGAGTCTGGGATGTGACACCAAGCGAGCATGTGGTTACTAAGGATACAGGTGGGTGACTCTCAGCTGACCCGCCTGGGAGGTTTCAGCTGAGACAGGGAGCTGACTCCACAGGGCCACGAGCTCCGAGGGTAATTCCAGGCCAGGGGCCAGTTCTGAGAGCATTTCCAGAGCCCAAAGCACGAGACGCTGGTCCTAAGTCGTCATCAGGGCTCATCCCAGGAAAATCACGTGTCTGCTTTTCCCCAGCGGCAAGGAAACATCTTCCCTCGTGGGCTTTGGCAGCCAGCTTCCGAGCACATCACAGTCATATCCCGAGCACCAACGTCGATGCTGAGCTGGAAGGGGATGCTGGAGAGCAGTAAGCCCAGCTCTCGCTTTACAGGCTGGGACAGACGTCGGACAGCGGTGGCCAGCCCAAGGTCACAGAGCTGCAGAAAGCAGCAGGCACAGTGGAAAAAGTGAGGACACGTGAGGAGGACTGGCTGGGCACCATGCCCAGGCCTGCGCTGTCCAGGAATGCAGCTCAGGGCAGTGGTTCAGCCCCCACCAGCCTCACTCCTAACAGCTGGGAGCCGGGAGTGGACCACCGCCTGCAGGGCTGCTGGGGACAGGCAGTGGGAACTTCATCAGTGACCCATGTAAGCAGCAGACTCAGGACCCCTCTGTCCACAAAGAGGGCAGTGACCCACTGTACGGGGTTCAGTGGTGTCCCCCCAGATTCATGTCCACCCAGGACCTCAGAATGGGACCTTGTTTGGAAACAGGGTCTTTGCAGATGTAATTTGTTGAGATGAGGTCATACCTGATTAGGGTGAGCCCTAAATCCATATGGTGAGGCAGCGAGCGGTGTCTCAGTGGTAGGATCCTCACCTTCCGTGCAGGAGACCTGACTTCAATTCCTGGCCAATGCACCTCGTGCGCAGCCACCACCAGTGGAGGCTTCTGTGTTGCTGTGATGCTAAACAGGTGTCAGCGGAGCTTCCAGACTAAGACAGACTAGGAACAAAGGCCTGGCGATCAACTTTTGAAAATCAGCCAAGGAAAACCCTGTGGATCATGACAGTCATGGGGACACATCATTACCAGTCACTGTGAGGGTGCAGGACCTGGCAGCATTTTGCTCTGCTGTGCATGGGGTCACCATGAGTCGAGGGTGAACCGGGCAGCAGCTAACAACACACTCATTACTGAATTTTAGCATTTATCGTTTTTGGCTGGAACTGCATGTCCTTGCCCCAGAAATACTCAAAAGAGGCAGTCAGTATTAATTTCCACTCAAACCACTCTCTCTGGATCAGAGCAATGGCTATCTGTGCAGCAATGCTACGGTGCTCCTTACAAAACAATTCCTCCAACGCCACCCCTGCTCCTTCTTGCAGCTCCGTGCAGTGGAGATACGTGTGCAAAAAAGACCGCTAAGTCAGAGCCTGTCTCTGCCCTGCTCCAGCACCTTCCTTGGCTCCCACTGTCTGCAGGACCAAGTCCTGCATTTCCAGGGTGTCCATGTGCCAGCTCCAACCTCCTCTGCAGACAGACCCCTGGCCTGTCTGGGCCCGGGGCTGCCTTAGGCTCTGTCATGGACTGACTTGTGTCTCCAAAAAATATCTGTCAGCTTGGGTGGGTCATGATTCCCAGTATTGTATACTTGTATACCATTTTATAATCTGATATGATTTCCTTATGTGTTATAAATTCTATCACTGTGATCTAATGAGATGGATTAGCGGCAGTTATACTGATGAGGTATACAAGATTGTATAGTGTCTTAAGCTAATCTCTTTTGAGATATAAAAGAGAGAAGCGAGCAGAGACACATGGGAACCTCACACCACCAAGAAAGCAGTGCGCATCCTTCGGACCTGAGGTTCCTGCGCTGAGATGCTCCCAGACCAAGGGAAGATTGATAACACGGACCTTCCTCCAGAGCCAGATGGAGAAGGTGTCCCCCTGGAGCTGGCGCCCTGAATTTGGACTTGTAGCCTACTGGACTGTGAGAGAATAGACTTGTCTTTGTTAAAGCCATCCGCTTGTGGTATTTCTGTTAGAGCAGCACTAGATGACTAAGACAGGCTCCCAAGGGTGGGGAGAATGGGGCTGGCAGCCTGTTGCAGCAGGAGGGACAGCTGAGGTAGTTTCTAGTTAGATGCGGGTAGTTCCACAATCTGTGAGCCTACTAGGTGCTGCAACCATGAACTTGGGGAAGGCAGAGTCCCTGTGCTGGAGACACTCCCCGTCGGATGAGGGAGGCAGCAAGCAAAGAGACCCCGTTAGAACAGGGAGGTGAGCGCAGAGACTGCCGTGTGCTGGGGGGCAGTGGGGGTGGTGATGACCGGCAGCTAGCCCAGCTGGGGTGGGAGGCCCGGGGGCCCCAGGGGAGGCTTCCAGGAAAACTGCCCTGGGTAGAGATCAGGTATCAAGAAAAGGCAGGAGGGTGACCAGTCCAGCCCACAGTGCACCCCAAGGTCAGGGAACACAGGGTACTGGGAAAACCTTCTGGCAACCGCCCCCCCGAAAGCCGAGAACCCACTTTGCTCTCTTACAGCAACAGTGAAACGGGGTCCTGCTTGGAAAGGGCCAGCCCAGGCCTTGGCACCTACTAGGGCTGGATAGATAGTTTTTGAGTACCTGGGTGGCACAGTTAAGTGCTGAGCTACTAACTGGAAGGTTGGTATTTGAACCCACCCAGAAGCACCTCGGAAGAAAGGCCTAGCTGTCTACTTCCAAAAGGTCATAACTACGAAACCCTAAGGAGCAGTTCTACTCTGCACATGTGGTGTCAACGTGGGTTAGAATCAACTTGACTGCAACTGGTTTGGGTTGTTTTTGGTTTTTCTTTTTCAAATTTCACGATGATCTTTTACTATGTGATTTTTTCTGATACATGAAGTTAATTTTACCGCAGATTTGTAAACTTTTTATTGCCGTGAAATATAGATAACAAAGCGTTTGCCTTTTCAGCCATTCTTTATGCGGACAATTCAGGGACATGGGTCACGTTCACCGTGCTGTGTGTTTTGTTCTTGAAGTTAAACTCAGCGCTGATACTTGCCAGGATGGCTCCACTGAAATCTAACGCTTTTCGCCCAGAGGAGTGAAGACACAGTCGATAGTCCCCTACTCTGTCTCCCTACCAGCCGTTTAAGAATCTCACCTGCAAGGGTGCTGGGCCCCTGCGCTTGGCCGGCCCCAGGCCACCATCAACTGAGGGAAGAACTGGATTGCCTTCATGTGCTGTGTGGGGTTAAGCTCCATCTTGACTCCCAGCCAGCTCCTCCTCTGCACCCCACGGGTTTCCCAGGCAGATGGAAAGCTCTTTCCCAGGCTGGGGCCTGGCCAGGGAGGGTGCCCAATGACATAGGTGCCAGAGTGCTGTGTGGGCGTTGCTCCTGCACGCTCCCAAGGCCGTTGCCCACGCCCTGCTCCCTCACTCTGTCAAAGACCAAAATCGGGCGCTCATGTGCGATGTGTGATTCCATAGTCCATGCTGCAAGCCCCAACACGAGCCAGGCTGTTGACTTGAAAATAAACATCACCAGTAACGCTGGAGGCAATCGCTGGGCACGGAAAGATGGGAAAGCAAGCTCGGCACACTCACGAAGGCTTTGCAACACGCTATGTGCTTCTGAGTAGGAATCCGCTCGGAGGCAACACGTTTGGTTTTTTCGTTTTTGGTGTGTTTATTGGTGAATAGCCTTCCCCTGGGTCGGGGCATCTGGACTTTGGGTTTTTAAAAACCAATCCAATTTTGAGCAGCTTTGGGGACAGACATGGGCGTTGCCAACTTTTTTGTCTCGCCAAGTAAAAGCAAATCAGTCTCTATAGACTATTACCGGCAATTTCTTCACCTGAGACATCTTCATCAAAAAAGGCACTTTCAACAACAAAAAAGAAGGTAAAAGGATCTCAGGTAGAAAACAAGACTTTCTTTAAATCGAAGAGATGAAGCTTTACGGAAAAGTCTCCGCGATGTCCTTTTTTTAAAAATCATTTTGCTGCAGCTCAGGAAAACGTCATCAAGCACGGCCTTTCCCTTCCAGAGGATTGGGAACATGGGCCAGCTCCTCATTTTAGCAAAAACCAAGGCCTGATGATGCTGGCATGCCGTCCTCTCTGTCCGTTCAGGCGCATTACGGAGACTTGTATGTCCCAGGCTCAGTGCTGGGCACCCAGGGAACCAGGAGCTGGTTGAGGCCCGCCCTGCCCCCACGGAGCCCGCGGCCAGAGGCCAAGGGCCTGCAGACGGGTCTGGGTTCAAATTCCTGCCACCTGCACTGGCTGGGAGGACTTTTCCATAAGAGGCAGAAAACAGGGTGGCTCTGAGGTCACGGGAGGCAGCCTGGGGTCTGGTGGGGTTGAGGCTCCATCCATGTCAGCTATTCAATGGCAAGAAAGCGACGTGGCAAAATGTGCCGCAAAGACAGCCCTGATCTAGCAAAAGCACGGCAGTTGGTGGCAGCAGAGCGAAAGGGTTTCGCCAGGGGATGGATGCCAAGCAGGCTTCCTGGAGGAGGTGTCCCTAGGCAGAGCCCTCCGGCAGGTGGGCACCATGTTCTGAGCATGGCCCACTGTCAGGCCCTGTCCCAGGGGCCCTTCATACCTGCTCCCTTCTTAATTCTTACTCCTGGACCTAACAAGTGGGCATTGCTGTTAGCTGCAGAGGCCTCACCCCGACTCGTGGTGACCCCGTACATAACGGAATGAAACGCTGTCCGGTCCTGTGCCATCCCCTTAACTGGCTGCAGATCGGACAGTTGTGACCCACAGGTTTTCGTTGGCTGATCTGGTTTTCAAAAGTAGATCGCCAGGCCTTTCTTCCAAGTTTGTCTTAGTCTGGAAGCTCTGCTGAAACTCGTTTAGCATCACAGCAAGACGTAAGCCTCCACCGACAGATGGGTGGTGGCTGTGCCTGAGGTGCATTGGCTGGGAATCAAACCCGGGTCTCCCACATGGGAGGCAAAAATTCTACTGAACCACCGCTGCTCTCACAACAAGTAAGCATTACTGTCCCATTTTACAGATGAGGAAGTTCAGGCAAGAGGTTAAGTAATTTGCCCAAGGTTATAGTGTGAGTAAAGAGGCCTACTGATGCAGTGGTTAAAGCACATGGCTGCTAACCTTAAGGTCAGCGGTTTGAACCCACCAGCCGCTCTTTGGGAGATTACAGCCTCGGAAACCCTATGGGGCAGTTCTACCCTGTCTTACGGGGTGGATATGAGTCAGAATCGACTCGACAGCAGTGGTTTCTGGTATGGTGGGAATAAAAGGTAGAGCAAGGATTGAATCCGAGTCTGTTTGACTCCAAATCTGAGAGAGAATCAGGCAGCTGGGGACAGTGGGAGGCAGGGGAAGGGGGGCACTGGAAGGGGCGATCTGAAGTGGTGGCGGCTCTTTCTACTACTCTCTACTAATTTAAGGAGGGGAGGGAAGGAGGGGTCCCAGGCTGAGGGTGTGACATGCATACATACTTGCATTTATGACATATTGATGGGGACGACACCATGCCTCATCTATGAACCCCCTACCCATGCCCACTCCTGAAGCAGTTCAAATGGCCACTTAGTGGTGGGCACCGCCAGGAGGGACCTGGGTCAGGTCACTGCAGCCTCATTCCCATGCAGAGTGGAGGGTCCTTTGTCGAGTCTCCATCTCTACAGCTGGCTTTGCAATGGGTCTCCTTTGGCACCACCTGGGTCCTGGAGCTCCAAGTCCAGGCTCTGAACTGGAGAAAAGATGCCCATGACCCAGACCCTGGTGCCAAGGAGCTTCAGCCAACCGGGGGAGGAATAGCATGTGCCTGCGGGAAAGGTATCTGCTGGGGATGGGCCTGGGAGGACGAGAGTTTCTGCAGGCCGGCTGCCTTGTCCTTCTCAAGAGCTAGACAAGACATGTGACTTCCTAACCCCATGCTCGAAGCGGGGTGGCCAAGCTACTCTGTAAACCTTGGCTGGGGCCAGGCTAATTAGCAAAGGGGTTGAGTATCTGTGACATCAGTGGTTACTGAGCCTGTAGAAGGTTCCAGATCCTACAGACCTAGAGTGAATGCATAGCTCCACCCAACACTGCACCCCAATATCGCTGCTTCCATAATAACGAAGGGTTCACAGGCATTGCTGTTATTGTTTGTGGCTAATTTAATGGAGTCAGCACCAATTGGCATCTGGTAGATTCCAACTCCTGACGACCCCACGTGTGTCAGACTAGAACTGTGCTTCATAGGGTTTTCAATGGCTGATTTTTCAGAAGTAGGTCGCCAGGCCTTTCTTCCAAAGCACCTCTGGGTAGACTTGAATCTCCAAACTTTCAGTGAGCAGCCAAGTGTGCCAACTGTTTGCACCACCCAGGGACTCTGGTAGAGTCACAACCCTGCCTAAAACTCTCCAACAGGCTCCCGCAGGCTCTTAGAACAAAAGTCAAACTCCCCACCAGGCCACAAGGCCCTCTTGGCCAGGCCCCGCCCACCTCCTCTGTTCTGTACCACTCCACTGTCCCTCTGAGAACAGGTCACTTTCTCCTGCAACAGGCCTTGCACGGCGACAACACCCCTCCCGCAGTGGTGGGGCCAGAACTGGCACGCGGGAAATCTGAGCCTTACCACCACGCTCCTGTGGGTGAGCTGGGTGAGGCCAGGTAGATGGTTTTGGGGCATGCTTCTGGCTCTCAGACAGGGCCTGCCAGACATGCCCGAGGCCTCAGGCCAGGAAAGCATGGGCTGCTGGACCAGACGTCCACCCCAGGCTGCCCTGAGGTGGGGGTACATGACAGAGTGGACTTGGGCCTTCCGGCTCCTTCGTGGAGACTTTGGCCAAGTGCCACTGTCCCTGGTTTTGGGTTTGCTCACCTGTAGAATTGAGGGAAGCTGCTATCTGGGGGGACTGCTGGGAGTTCCATGCCGGAATGGGACAATGCTTGGTGGCCTCGGCCTGTGAGGGCTCACCATCATTACCAGCGTGGCAGCCATACACATGCCCCAGGTCGGCCCCCTGCAAAGTGCGGCTGAGGGCCACTGAGCTCCCCCTTTCTCGGGCCGCCGTCCCCACCCCTGACTCCTACCACCTGACCTGAGGGCCTGCGTCCAGGAGATCAGAGGCCGCTGACTACCAACACCCTGGAAGCACAAACACTAACTGACCAGGAGGCTTGCAGATCAGCAAAAGGTAAACAAGTGACCCACGGAGGCCTTGGCTGGTTCCGGGAACAGGGCTTACCTAAGTGCTGGGTAAACAGACAGACCTTGCCGGACCCCCAGGCTCGTGGGAGAAACCTCGCCCAGTGGGATCGGGCCCAGGGGTCGGGTGGCGCACTCTGTGATCACAGATAACTGGCACCGCTTACTTATGGCCAAAACGAAAAACCAAACCCACTGCCGTCGAGTCGATTCCAACTCATAGCAAGCCTATAGGGTAGAGTAGAACTGCCCCGTAGGGTTTCCAAGGCTGTAATCTTTTAGGAGCTCTGGCGGTGCAGTGGTTAAGCACTGGGCTGCCAAACGATAGGTCAGTGGTTCAAATCCACCAGACGTTCCATGGGAGAAAGATGTGGCAGTCTGCTTCTGTAGTGATTACTATGAGTTGGAATCAACTCATAGGCAACAGGTGGTTTTTGGTTTAATCTCTATGGAAGCAGACTGTCACATCGTTCTCTGGCCAAGCAGCCGGTGGGTTCGAACTACCAACCTATCAGTTAGCAGCCCAGTGCTTAACTACTGTGCCATGAGGGGCTCCCTTTACTTATGGCGACTGGGGTCTAACCCAATGCCTAGGACTGAGCAGCCGACCCCACCTGTCCGGTGCTCTCTTTCCTGCCTCCGAATGCCCCCAGCTTCCTGATTCTCTCTCAGAGGCACAGGGGGGTCTCTGCTGCTCTGTGGGGTTGGCAGGGCCATAGGACCTGGACTGGCTTAGCGGGGCAGAAGTGAGTTCTGGAGCACCACTGACCCACCTTCATGCCTGGGTCTTTTTGTACCTCAGTTTCCTTATTGTAAAGTGAGCCAATGATAGGAACCCTCAGGATTATCTTTGAGAATAGAGAATATGTGAAAGGGGACCTGGAACAGCGTCAGCAGTAAATACTTGGAACCTGTGAACTCAAGGAACTAACATCCTCCTGCTCCAGACAGCCCTGACGTTCACAAAGGCATAAACAATTAACGTGCTTGGCTGCTAGGCAAAATGTTGGAGGTTCTAGTCAAACCCGAGGCACCTTGAAAGAAAGGCATGGTGGTCTACTTCCAAAAAATCAGCCATTGAAAGCCCTATGGAGCACAGTTCTACTCTGCACACATGGGGTCACCAGGAGTTGGAGTCTACCTGATGGCAAGGGGTTCCTATCTTTCCAAAGAAGAACCTCAGCAGCTGCTCAGAGTCTGTTTCATGGCAGCAGATTCGTCCCAGAGTTGTAGATTTCTGCTCTGCCACTGCTCAGGGGCAGCCTCTGCTCTGTCCCAGTCCCCACACACCATCAGCGCTGAAGGAGGGAGGGAGGGAGGGAAGGTGAGGCTTCCTGGAGCTGGGGGTGGGGTGTCCTTCATGACAGTTTCTCTCATGCTGGGTGTTACGGATTGAACTGTGTCCCCCCAAAATGTGTGTCAACTTGGCTAGGCCATGATTCCCCATATTGTGGTAGTTCACCATTTTGTGATCTGATGTGATTTTTCTATGTGTTGAAATCCTACCCCTAAAATGTTAATGAGGCAGGATCAGAGGCAGTTATTTTAATGAGGCAGGACACAATCTACAGGATTAGGTTGTATCCTGAGTCAATCAAAATCTTTTGAGATATAAAAGAGAGAATCAAGTAGAGGGGAGAGGGACTTCAAGCCACCAAGGAAGAAGTGCTGAGAGTGGAGCACATCCTTTGGACCCAGGGTCCTTGCGCTGAGAAGCTCCTAGACCAGGGGAAGGTTGATGGCAAGGACCTTCCCCCAGAACCGACAGAGAGAGAAAGCCTTCCCCTGGAGCTGGCACCCTAAATTCAGACTTCTAGCCTCCTAAACTGTGAGAGAATGGAACTTCTGTTCGTTAAAGCCATCCACTTGTGGTGTTTCTGTTATAGCAGCACTAGATAACTGAGACACTGGTGTGTGACAAGGTCTTCATGGCAAACAGAAGGTTGCCCTCACCTCTCTCATCTCGGAGTGGTCTCTCAAAAGAAACCCACCGTCTCCCAGAAGTGACAGATGTGGAGCCAACTCTGACCGGAGTTGCACCCTGAGAAACATTCTGCGCTTCCTTCTACTGGCAGGGGCTCCAGAGCCCTGTGGGAGGCTGGTGGAGAGCACTTGACTGATTCGTGGATGAAAACCAAGTGTTCTATCAGATAGAAGTATGTGTGGGCAGATATGTGTGGGCAGGCACATATGTTCATTGAATGTACAACTACAGATACTCCTCAGACATAACCAAACACCTTCTGAGACTGCTTTGCTAGGTTTGAAGAGTTAGGACCATAGTCTCATGGGACAACTCAGTCACTTGGCATCATACAATTCACAAAGTCCAAGTTCTGCATCCTAATGGAGTGAGTAGTGTCTGGGGCCTTAAAAGCTTGTGGGCCGTTATCTAAGATACAACTATTGGTCTCTATTCATCAGGAGCAAAAGAGTAAGAAGATAACCAAAATCTCAGACAAGAAACAAGTCTACAAGGCTGATGGTCTACACAAGCCACGACCTCATCTCCCCCGAGACCAGAAGAACTAGATGGTGCCCAGCTACTACCACTGATCATTCTGACTGGGGTCACAATAGATGGTCCCACATAGAATGGGAGAAAAATGTAGAACAAAACGCAAATTCTTAAAAAAGTCCAGACTAACTGAACCAGTTGAGACCAGAGAACTCCCTGAGGCTATCGCCCTGAGACACATTAAACCCTGAACCACAACTATCCCCTGAGATCATCTTTTAGCGAAATAGCAGAGCAGCACACAAAATAAAAGATATTACCTGTAATATCTGTGCTCTACTAAAAAACCATCTGTATGAGACCTAAAGGTCAACATTTACTCTAAAGCAAAAATGGGAAGATAAGCGAGCAGGGAAACTAGAATACTGGAAATGGAACAACCAGAACGCAGTTAAAGAGAATGTTGACACATTGTGAGAAATGTAACTAATGTCACTGAACAATCTGTGTAGAAATGGTCAAATGGGAACCTAACTTGCTGTGTAAACTTTCACCAAAAACTTGAAGAGTAAGACAGTACACAATACTGGGGAAGCCAGCACAACTTGTCCAAGGCAAGGTCATGGAAGCTCCATAGACACATCCAAACTCCCTGAGGGACCAAATTACTGGGCTGAGGGCTAGGAGGACTGTCAAGGATTGAACTGTGTCCCCAAAAAATATGTGTCAACTTGGCTGGGTCATGATTCCCAGTATTGTATAATTGTGTACCATTTTGTAATCTGATGTGATTTCCTTATGTGATGTAAAATCAATCACTATGATCTAATAAGATGGATTATTGGCAGTTATACTGATGAGGTATACAAGATTGGATAGTGCCTTGAGCCAATGTCCTTTGAGATATAAAAGAGAGAAGTGAGCAGAGACACATGGGAACCTCGCACCACCAAGAAAGAAGGGCCCTGAGCAGAGTGTGTCCTTTGGACCTGAGGTTCCTGTGCAGAGAAGTTCCCAGACCAAGGGAAGACTGATGACAAGGACCTTCCTCCAAAGCTGACAGGAAAAGCCTTCCCCTGGAGCTGACACCATGAATTTGGACTTGTAGCCTATTGGACTGTGAGAGAATAAACTTCTGTTTGTTAAAGCCATCCACTTGCGGTATTTCTGTTATAGCAGCACTAGATGACTAAGACAGGGACCATGGTATCGGGGAACATCTAGCTCAACTGGCATAACATAGTTTAGAAAGAAAATGTTCTACATTCTACTTTGGTGAGTAGCCTCTGAGGTCTTAAAAGCTTGTGAATAGCCATCTAAGATACTCCACTGGTCCCACTCCATCTGGAGAAAGAGAGAATGAAGAAAACCAAAGACACAAGGGTAAGATTAGTCCAAAGGACTAATGGACCACAACTACCACGGCCTGCACCAGACTGAGTCCAGTACAACTATATGGTGCCTGGCTACCACCACCGACTGCTCTGACAGGGATCACAGTAGAGGGTCCCAGACAGAGCTGGAGAAAAATGTAGAACAAAATTCTAACTCACAAAAAAAGACCAGACTTACTGAAACCTCGAGAGTATAGCCCGTGGACACCCTTTTGGCTCAGTAATGAAGTCACTCCTGAGAATCACCCTTCAGCCAAAGATTAGACAGGACTATAAAATGAGACTAAAGGGGCACACCAACTCAGGGGCAAGGACTAGATGGCAGGAGGGGACAGGAAAGCTGGTGATAGGGAACCCAAGGTCAAGAAGGGAGGGTGTTGACATGTCGTGCGGTTGGTAACCAATGTCACAAAACAATATGCGTACTAATTGTTTAATGAGAAGCTAGTTTGTTCTGTAAACCTTCATCCAAAGTACAATAATTTTTAAAAAACACTATCAAATATTATTAAAAAAAAAAAAACAAGTGTTGTTCCCCTGAACACTTGGGAGCCCCAGGCGCCTGTGAACGTCACTTTTCTGTGTCTGCAGATTGTCCGCACCACTCTGGTGAACCCTGTGCAGACTCCTCTGTCTCTCACAGAACCACGTTTGCCAGGACTTTCCAACTGCCTGGCTGGACTGTGTTTCCTGCAGCCCAGCCTGGTGCATCTGGGCAGGGAAATCCAGCACGCCTAGGTTTGGGCTCTTGACATCTGAGAGCTGGCGATCTGGGGTGCATCCTGGGATGTCTCTGAGGTTCCATGTCCCCATGTCCCCACCAGTGCAGAGTGGTCAGCTGGCTTCGCTGCTATAACCATGATGCCTGGCACCTAGCTGGCACCCAGAAATCATTGTTGAATGATAAAGCTGCTGTTCGCCCGACCTAGGGGATACTCAGGAAATCGTGTGTGTGAATCACCCTGTAAGTGCAGAGCCAGAATACAAACATAGGCCATTGCTAGCTAGCACGTGCAATAAAGTTGGGCTTGTGGCTGTGAGTGGGAAGGGAATATGGGTGTCTGGAGGGTGGGGCAAAGTTCACCACAGGCTCCCAGCTAATCAACAAGTGACTTTAAAAGAGGTCCGTTAGCGAAAGTCTCAGCTCTTCAGCTGTAATGCGGAGATCTGTTTGGAGCTGTTTCCTTCCCCCCTGTAGGTCCCCCTGGGAGCTTGCTGCTACAAATAGAACAGGCAGGAGCAGCGGGCGGGCAGGAGAAGGACTGGCATAGCACACATTTCGTTCCCAGAGGAGGGACGCCCCATGCGCTGGCCCCGCGTGGCTTTGCGCATTCCGCTCGCGCGGGGAGCTCGGCGTCACGGTACAAAGCCGCTTTGCAGCGCTCCCCCCCTTGCCCTCGCCATTGGCTGGCGGGCCGCGACCTCCCCCCCTGCGCTGGCGAAGGCCCAGCGCCTTGGCAGCCCTGCACAAAGTCCGCCCCTCACCCTGAGCACTGGGGAGGGAAGAGGGTGCATGGCTTTCAGGCGGCGGGACCGGGTGGGGGTGGGGGTCTGAGCTGGCAGCGCCTCCCAGCTCCTGTCCCCGTTGCACGTCACCCTCCCATCCCGCGCACTGGCACCTTAGCCACCTGTTGACGCGTAGTCCCTACAGCCCCCGATCGCGTCCCTTTTCTCCTCACTTTGCACCCAATGATCCTGGGGTAGGATCCTGGGGACAAGGTCCTTCCCCGCCCGCCCCACCCCCGCCCACGCACCCCTGAGGCTCTAGGCCCCCGGGGAGGACATCAGTCTGAACCGAGCCGGCGCACGGAGGAGAGCCTCGCCCACGTGGCAAGGGTCGGCCAGGCACCTCCCCGCGCCCAGTGCCTCGTCCCCGGGTGCGCAGGCTGGAAAGGGCCCCTGCCGGGCGACCTTGAGCAGTCCCCGCGCGCTCGGCCTCAGTTTACCCGCTGGTCCCTTGGTCGCGGGCACTAGGTGGGACACCCCGGCGCGCCCCGCCCCCGCGCGCGGCCAATCGCGCGCGGCCGTGCGGGGGTGTGTCCGCCGGGCCCGGGGCGGGGCTTCCGAGCGGCGGCCTGGGGAGGGTGCGGGGAGGGCGCCGGGAGGTGGGGGGCGGCGCGTGCCGCAGCCGGGGGCGGACCGGGGGGCGCGGGGCGCGGGCGGGGTTGGCGCCGGGACGCGGCGGGCGGGGCGGAGGCGGCCGGTAGCGCCCTCCCGGCGCCGCCTCCTCGGCGCTTCCGCCAGGAGGCCCGGTGGCAGCGGCAGCCGCTCAGGTGCCCGGCGCGGGGGCGCGGGACGCGGGGCGCGGGGCGCGGGGATCCGGGCGCGAGGCGCGGGGTAGGCGGCGAAGGAACGGCGCGGCGCATGCGCGCGGGACGCGGGCTCGGGCGGGGACCCCGGCCTCGGGCGCCCTGCTCGGCCTCACTCGGAGCGCCTGGCCGGGCCCGGCACCCCGCGTCCTCGTCCGCCGGAGGCGGGGGCTACGCGGAGGTCCTGGTGTCACCGACCTGAGAGTGTTCCTGAGACCCCTAAGGCCCCCAAAGCGGGCAACCCCGCGGACCGGCCACTAGCCCCGGGGAGGCAAGTGCTCGCGCCGGGTCTACGGAAGAAACTCCCGGCGCGTTTGCGCCCGGGCCGCGGGCCGCCTTGGAGACACGGTCTCCCTGCGCCCTGCACCGCCCGGGGCAGGCGCTGTTGCCGTGCCCGGTTCCGACGGGCGAGCCCGCGCAGGCCCCGACGGGTCGCGTGGGTTTCTGCGAAGGCCGCGCCACGACCTTCCGAACCCGGGCCTCTCGGCGCCTTGGCCCGCGGGGCGCAGTGGAGCCAGAGGGGTGCAGGGGTGCTGGAGGAAGGGGCGGCAGTTCTGCCCCACGCCTGTCCCGACGCAGGGGACAGCTGCTCAGCCCTGCTTTGCTCTCCTTTTCAAATTGAAAGAGGGGAAAGTGTGCCACAAATGTCAAGATTCTTTCTAAGAAAAGGACATGGTTGTAGAGTGTCGTGGGCTTCGCGGGGCGTTATGGGACCTTGGGGCTGCACATCCCCACGCCCCAGCGCCAGCCCTGCCCTCCCCATGTCCCACCCCCCACCCCCCGGGCTGCCGGCCAAAGAGTGCGCTGAGAAACTGGGCGCAGGAGCAGGGGCAAAGGGTTTTTGTGGGAACGATCCTGCCATGCCGTAGCCTCTGTCACAGTGACTATCCTCTTGCACGTTGGTGGAGAGTTGGGGGGAGTCCAGAGAACATATCGTAATAATTTCCTCCTTTACCTTCTTGCTGCCAAGGCTGAAGCTAAAGGCCCTGCCTTCCCCGTGAAGTAACAGTTGTGGCAAGATAATCTCAGAACCAAGACGTCGCCATCACAGGTAAATGGAAGATTGGCTTTACAGAGGGTTCCGCATCCGAAGAGTTAAGTGTTTAGTTCTGCCCATCAGCAGTTTGGCTGTTAATGATTATTTCCACTTTATGAGGCATCGTCAAATACGGTTTCAGTGCTTTTCAGCTAAGATAAAATGGGACGTATTCTTTCTTATAAAGTCCTGGGTTAATGTGTCGGTTTCGGGAAGAACTTCACTTCTCTGTCAGAGGCTGGTTTCCCGTAATTTATAACTAGATAAGGTATCTGAAAATGCTGTTATTAGTGGTCGCTTAACCTGTAGATACTACCGCCCAGCAGCATGCTGTTTCTTAGCTGTTCTAATCCTAATGTGAAGGTTAAGCAGATGGCTTCTTGAGATAGTAGGAAAGTTCTAGAACTGCCAGCAGCCAGGGCTGGGGAGCCTGAAGAAGTCGCCAAATGATACGGTTTGTGTGGTCACTGTCCGTGGAAGACCAGAAACACTTCATGTTCTCTGGAGACAGTGCACCTGACTAAATTCTACGCAACTTTGCAGTCAAAGTAGATGAGCTAATGGTAGGGGGAAAAAAAATGTTTTCTCTCTTTTCCCACATGTTAAACATACAATAAGGGCATCCTATAATCATAAAATAGCTCTTTTCAGTAGCTCATGTTTGCCAGACTTGTAACAGAATTTAAACATCCAAATTCTCTTCATTTCCGCTCCCACAGTTTTTGCCCTGTGTGTGTGAATGGATATATTCTTAATGACAGCAGATGGGGGTTTTAACCTTCAAGGGGCTGGCCTTTTTGTGGAACCCTTATGCGAATTTTGTCGCATTCGGTCAGAGGATGTGGCCTATGTAATTTCTGCTTTTTCAGAATCTGAGGGCCTCTGCTTTTCTTTCTCTTTTTGGCGGCTCTGTGTAGTGTCAATTTTGTAAATGTTCCATAGATGTTTCAAAAAAAAACAAAAGGCAGAGTTCCTGTTTGTAGGAAAGGCATTTGCTGTAACTACTGTTTCAATCTTATTAATTACTAAAAGGAGCCAGATTACCTCCAAGGCAATGTGATTAGGGAAAATTAGGTGAAGAATTTAAATTTACAATTTGGATGTTAAAGGCACTTTGAAGTCAAAAAGCAAATAGAAGGAAAAGCCCTAAGTGGACCATACTTCAAAGCCCTGTCTCTTCCTCGGAGTACTTCCGTCTGGTCCGTGCGGAGCTGATGGCTGGAAGGAACACTCTGTGTGTGTGTGAGTCACCGGGTCTGTTCTCCGGTAACAGACTGGCACCTAGTCTGATGTGCTCTCTGTTTGGAGGTGTGTTCTTTCTCTGTCCTCTAGAGTATGTAATAATGTAGCATCTTCTAGTCGTGATGTTCTGATGCCGTGAAAGAGTTTGCGCTCTTCAAAAAGTGAAAGGCTTATTTCTTGTCTCTATTTTTGGTGATGAACCTGCATTTGGTTCGAGGTCAGCCTGTAGCAGAAGTCATTGAAGATTTTGGTTTGCACCAGGGGGCAGCTTGGTGCAGTGGGAAAGGGGCTGGATCATTTATACCAGATTTGGATTCTAGTTCCTGAGCGGCCAGGCCCCAGGACCTTTACCCACCTTTCCAAACTGCTGTTTTTTCATCAGAAAACAGTTCCTTCCTGAAAGGTTGTGAAGCTCAGCAATGGCAGCTTATGTGGAGACGCTTTGTAAAGTGTGAAAAACCACGCACGTCCCAGGAGGTAATCTGCTTCCATAAAGATTCCCACTGCTGTCCAGGTGATTCTAACTCGTAGCGGTATCTCAGAGGAAGGACACCTGCCGGACAGAGGCTGTCTGTGTTTCTCGTGAGGCCAGCTCTGAGACCTGTGTGATCTTGGCTCCAGCTGTCTTAGGATTTTTTTAGGGCTTTCGGAAAGAAACACAGCATGCCCCTCCGTACACACCGAACGTTTCCATTTTTGAATAGTGAGCGAGAATTCTCCCCTAGTAGGACAAAAGCGTTACACGTGGGCTCTGTTTCTTTTGAATGTAAACGTGACTTCAGCTTTTGGTGGCGCTACATTTGCAGTGATCCTTACTCAGGTTTATCTAGGTTATATACAGATCCTAGCAAAGGGTTGCTCTTCATCCTAGAGGATCTCCTGAAAGGCAGGCTTAGTGAAATCTGCCCGGACTCCCCGTGGTTAGAAGTGCTCCCATCTGGCCTCAGACAGGACCTTCTCGAACCATTCCTAGGAGCTGCTTTGCATCAGGCCTCGCAGTTTGTCTAACTGCCCGCCGACGCTAACTCACCGTCAGCAGAGATTCCGTCCCATTCATTTTTGCCCTGTTGGTGCTTCATACTTGGTTGCTCTGACTCATGGCGACCTTATGTACAACAGAATGAAACATTGCCCAGTCCTCTGCCATTTTCATGATTGTTGATATGTTTAAATCCATTGTGATACTTTGTTGTTGTTGTTGGGTGCTGTTGAGTTGATTTCAGCTCCTAGCAACCCCATGTGACAGAGTAGAACAGCCCCATAGGGTTTCCTAGACTGTCATCTTTATGGGAGCAGATGGCCAGGTCTTTCTCCTGGGGAGCTGCTGGGTGGGTGCGAACCACCAACCTTTCAATTAGCAGCCAAGCCCTTAACCACTGCACCACCAGTGGGTACTTGTAAATGTTCGAAGAATAAGTAAATGATGAACGGAACACAGTTCAATGAGGATTTATTGATGCGTCTGTGTTCAATTCCAGTCCTCAGATGTGGATGGGGGCTGGCGGGGGGTACCCTCAAAACAAGTAAAGGTGGCAGCCTTCTCCTGCCCCGGCAGGACTTCCCCTCGGTGTTTTTCAGCTTCCCTCACGCTGAGGACAGCAGGAGCCAGTTTTGCAGTCAGTTTTGTGCAGGCGTGTCCCCACACGCGGTGCTGGACTTCCACTCTCGTGCCTGTTGCAACAGTGTCGCCAGGCTGGTGATTGCAGTGGATACTGTGTCTGGGGTAGTTGTGTGTTAAGTGAGATGGCCTGAGAATCTAATCAAATAAAATGCTGTTTCTTTCTGCAAGATCATGGATTTCAAATCCCAAACAACTGTCTCCCCCACCACCACTATTCCCTGTTGCCATCCAGTCGATTCCAACTCATAGTGACTGTATAGGAAGCACTATTCAAAAGGTCGACAGTTCAAACCCACCAGCCACTCTGCGGGAGAAAGATGGGGCAGTCTGCTCCCGCAGAGATTACAGCCTTGGAAACCCTATGGGGCAGTTCTACTCTGTCCTGTAGGGTCGCTATGAGTCGGAACCGACTTGACGGCAGTGGGAATCTTTACGGAAGCAGATTGCTGCGTCTTTCTCCCATGGAGCAGCTGGTGGGTTCGAACTGCTGACCTTTCGGTTAGCAGACAAGGGCTTAACCACTGCACTGTTAGGGCTCCTTAATAACCATCTTAGTAGGAAAGAAAAACCCAAACCAAATCCATTGCCATGGAGTTGATTCTGCCTCATGGCAACACCGTGTGGTACAGAGTAGAACTGCTCCATAGGGCTTTCTTGGCTATAAGCCTTTTGGAAGCAGATTGCCAGGCTTTTCTTCTGCAGCACCACTGGGTGGGTTTGAACGCCAACCTGTCTATTAGTAGTGGATCACAAACCATTTGTGCCACCCGGAGGCTCTGTAGGAAAGAAAGGGAAGTTTTTAAAAAATCCTTGGAGGCTGGGGAGTCCTTATGTTTACGTGGACCAGGGTCCTGCTTCCGCTGTAATTGTGAAGCTGAAGTGTGTACAGGAGAAATTAGAGCAAACAGTGATTCAGTATGTTCTGGTATGATTAAATCTGTGTTCCGTGTGCGTTGCTCATCAGACTGATTGTATCTCGTTCCACGTTGAGAGGTTTGCAAGTAAAGAGGAGACAGCAAGGTAACCCTAGAGAGTATCATTTCGAACACAGTGACTGACTCAGAGTTAATGAAGCTTCGTATGAACACTTTTAAATTATTATAGAGTTGAATAAGTAATATAGTCGTCCCTTTTTTTTTCTTTTCATTTTTAAGAGTGCCTGAGACCCCGAGTTTTCCAGCAGCCTTTCGTAACTTAAATAGCCTGGGGGTACGTGATAACCGGAATGAGGTGATGGATCACCAGGCTAGAGTAAAAGTGACCCAGTTATTTCAAGATCAACATATGGATGTGTCCCTTCCTGAGTATCCTAAGACGTTAGCAGCTGCCTTACGTGAGAGTTTTAATACAGATTTACAACGAAGGGATATGGCTTGTTGTAAAGCACAGGATTGCAGGGTCAAAATCTTGATGAGCTGAAAGCAAGTTTTCTTCTATTATGTCTATGTTAAATAAAGTGATTTTTATTGGAGCTATCTTTCAAGTGTTGTAAGCACTTTCTTTATCAAACAAGTTGACATCTACTAGACTGGCAGCCTAAGGTAAATACTGCCCTGGAGATTGAATAAACGTGGTAAATTCCAGGTGACAGTCTCATATGAGCATTTTATGGTAAAGCTTGATAACTGGGTTAGTCTCTTGTCTGCTTACTCTCTGTTTCTGTTTTTCTATCTGTGTGTTGGGAATGGGGTTAACGTGCATGGTGCTTAAGAGAAACATTGTTCAGGGAAATGTGAGTTTTGGTTTAAGCTGAATCATCTCTCGATGCGTGAAAGTTATTTGCAGTGGAATCAAACAGGGCGGTATTTGGTGTGTTTGCCATATTCCTTGGATTTTAGGATCACTGCAGGGAGGATCTTGTCTGAGTATCATGATTGCCTTTTTTTTCGCCGCTTTGAAAAATGTTATAGAATCGGTTACCACACTAGGCAAGGGGACTTTGGTTTGCTGTGTCTGCCTAGCACACCCAGTGAGTCACAAGTAGGTGATCAAAAGTGCACGAAAGTTCAGAACATGACCTTCGTGGTCTTCTTTCCTGAGAAAAGCTTCCTTTTTTGAGGCCGTTTTCCAGGAAGGAAGATATTCTCCTGCTGTCATTCTCAAATCATAAAAACAGACCTAATTCTGGTGGAATGATCTGGAAAAAGATATCAAGAATGGCTGCACAACTTGAAGAATGTCATCAATGTCACTGGACCATACGTGTAGAAGTTGTTGAGATGGCGTATGTTTTGTTATGTATGTTTTATCACAATAAAAAACAAAATAAGTAAATAAATCACCAAATTCTGTATAGTCAGTGAGCACGCCTTCAGAGGCAAGTAGTTTAAAATGAGCAAAAAAGTTCAGTGGTGCAGCCCAGTTGCAGGTGAGCATTTAATGGAAAGCAAGAGCCTAAGAAGGCGGCTTTGAGAAAAGAGAGGAGGAAGAAGAGGAAGGTCAGGGATACTGAAAAGACATTGAAGCGGTTGACGCTTGAGAGACAAGGCCAGTACCGACAGGTGAAAAGAATCTGAGGGACAAGTGGTAACAAGACTGTGGGGGTGGACACATTGGTGCCTCGAGCGTTTGTCCAAACCGGAGAAAGAGGATTCTAGGAGGCTCAGGTAAGGCAAAGGTGATGCGGGCCCTCAGAGGTGGGGGCTGGGGTGGGGTGGGGAGCTCCAAGGGAGCCGGTGAAGGAAGCGCTGCTGACCCTCCGCTAACCAAACCTGTCGCCGTCGAGTCATAACTCCATAGGGTTTTTTTTTTTTCCGGCTGTAATCTTTACAGAAGCAGATTGCCAGGCCTTTTCTCTGTGGCACTGCTGGGTGGGTTCAAACCGCCGACCTTTTGGTTAGTAGTCAAGCACGAGCCATTTACCACCGAGGGATCGACCAGCCTAAAAACCAAAGATTGTAAGGGCCAGAGAAGCAATAAGAAGTAGTCAGTGTTGGTGGGTTTGACAGCAGACAGTGACCGGAGGAGGGTTTCCATGGAGAGCTTTCAAATAAGAGCAGGAATAATTCATTCCAGGAGCCCTGGTGGCACAAACAGTTAAGTGCTCAGCTGCCAACCTTTTGGTTGGCAGCTCAAGCCCACCCAGCAGTTCCATGGGAGAAAGACCTGGCGATCTGCTTCTGTAAAGATTACAGCCTATGGGGTAGCTCGACTCTGTTCCATGGGGTGCAACGAGTTGAAAACGACTCAGAAGCACCTAACAACAACAATTCGTTCAGAGTCCCAGACTTCGTGTGTAGTTAGAGTGCAGAGAGTATTCAGCAGGACGTCAGTATAAGAAGACGTGACTATGGTGTATTGCTTTCACCCTGGAAACATGTAGGCTTTTTTCCCTTGCTCCTTTCTCTTTGCTTAGATGAATCTAGTGATGGTAGCTGTTAGGGTCTGGGTCAGAAGTCTAAGTGAAGGTGAATATTTAACCACGTCTAAGGACGGCTGATGATCTCTAATACTAATAGGATATAAGACTTAGAAGAAGAGAAGGAAGATTCCAGGAGGAGAAAAAAATAAAAATAAAAGCCAAGGGAACAAATGTATCCATGGCAGAAGACCATGCTAACTAGGAAGTGCTCAGATGCTCCGTTTGGAGCCAATGACTCAAACATGCGCTGTCTGAGTCAGACATGTTTTCCAGGTATTTTGGAAGGTGCCCATTGTGATGTCAAGTCTGGTGTGGTTTCTTCAAGAATGAAACTTCTGAAAGACAAGATAGAGCCATTAAAAATTAGAACCTAGAAAAGGAGCCAGTTTTACGAGATGGAAGATGAAATTCTCGTCGGAGGTAAAATACATCCATTCCTCCTGTTGTTGTAAGAGCCACTGTTATTGGTGTTACTGGGTGACTCAGAGCGACCCCATGTGACAGAGTAGAACTGCCCCATAGGGTTTTCTAGGCTGTAATCTTTATGGGAGCAGATCCCCAGGTCTTTCTCCCTAAGAGCCACGGGGTAGGCTCGAACCGCAGACCTTTTGGTTAGCAGCCTCGCACTTAACCATTGCGCCACCATGGCTCCTTCAGAGCACCGCCCTCATATTTGTTCAGATGAAGGTGACTTGCCCGAGGGCCCTGTTGGCAGGTGTTTTATGATTGTGCATGCATGCCTGATCGAGAACCCTCCCCGGCTTTCCCTCTTCCTGGGCTAGCGTTGTCCTCTGCCATTACCTGGGTCTGCCTGCCTTTTCCTGCCCCTTGTGGCCACTGCACTTTGTCACCTCTTGTGAGCACTGGGTTCCACATCCACTTGCCTTCTTGAAAATGCCCCGACCCTCTCAGAGGCTCACAAACCGACGTGTCCAGCCCCTCCCCGAGCCTTGCGTGCTATCCCTCTCTTCCTGGCTCAGTCACTGGCCTGCAGCAGTGGCTTTACAGACAGGATGAGGCTCAGGGCCCTGGCCCACCATGTAGCAGCTCTCAGACTCTGGAAGGTTGCTTAATGGGCCTGTGCCTCTGTTTCCTCGTCTACAGATGGTAAATACTAGTGTTTTCCACAGACTGTGGTACTTGGTATGTTGCAAGGACTCTGTCGATGATGTTACCTGCTGAGTATTAACTCTCCAGCCTCAATGCTAATCATCCATCAGTGGTGAATGAGGAAGGCGTGGCCGTGACCTCCAGGACCCACAGTCTCCACCGCCTCTGCTTGGAACGCTGTCCGCTCTCCATTACTCCATTCTCCTCCTTCCTACTCTCCCTCCCCCATCCCCCGACAGTCTCTATCCTGGAGATCTCAGCTTGAACCTCTGAGGGAAACCTCCCCCAGGTCAGGGTGTCTTGACGTAAGGGCTTATCTGATCCGTGGTTTGGTTGGTTCTGCTCTGCCTGACTGCACGCAGGCCCCCGGGAGGTCGGTGACGGCAGCTGCCTGGCTCACCATCGCGCGCCCGGTGCTGGCTGCCCACAGGTGCTTCACACCAGCTTCGCGCTGCTTTCCTAGACTCCCTTTGGTTTGAGGTGCCTTCAAGGTGCAATCAAATGCCATCTCTGCTGAGAAGCCTTCCTTGATCCCACCTCCAAACCAAGATGCAGGATTTGGGTCCACTGACACCCTGGGGCACTTTGACTCTCTCCAATTCGACCCATCCGCCTTCACTTTTGCGGTTGTTTATTGAGGATGTCCATCATTTCTTCATTCACTCATTCATTCATTCAACAAATATTTACCGAGCACCTCCTATGTGCCAGGAGTCCCTAGGCGGTGCAGACGGTTAAGGGCTCAGCTGCTAACTGAAAGATTGGAGGTTCCAGGCCACCCAGAGATGCCTCGGAAGAAAGGCCTGGTGACGTGCTTCTGAAAAACCAGCCATTGAAAACCCTATGGAGCACAGTTCTACTCTGATGCACATGGGGTCGCCAGGACTTAGAGTTGGCTGGACAGCAGCTGTTTTTTTTTTTTTACTATGTGCCAGGCCCTGTTCTAGGTGCTGGGGAACACAGTGGAAAAACAGCTGCGTTCCCTGCCATTATAAACCTCTGCGCCACGCAGGAAGTAAGAAGAGTCCCAGGCTGAGAGGAGAGGCTGGAGGAACACAGATGGCCAAGCGCTGCAGCGTGGTGAGGGGTAGGCTGATGGGAAGCCCCTACAGCCAGGAGCGTGCTCGGAGTCTCAGCAGTGACTCCAGTGTGGCCGCGCGATCAGTATTTGCCTGTAAATCTTGGGATTTCTTTCACTAAAGGAACCAACCTGGGGGAGAGGAACGAGTGAATGAAAATATCCAGGAAATCTTAGAGACCGTTTTAGTTGTTCTGATTATTATCTTGACAGCATTAAGTGCTCAAGTTAAACTCCTTTTGACCCACTTCAGTCAGCAGAATTTAAATCTCAGGTGATTATTAACACTAATCGTGCCTTTGATGACCTACAGTCAAGAAAACACTGTACGTGAGGTCACGGTCTCCTTTTCCCGTTGTCGCTGGTCGTTCAGCACTGAGAGCAGAGAAGCCCTCTGCCTTAATCTAATGAGTGTGCTGATAGCCCCCTGAAAGGTGACCGTGAAGGGATAAGAGAAAGTGGGTGAGGAATGCAACACCGTCTGGTTCAGGACAAGTGAGTGAGGCACATTCGTCCCTAGACAAAACCCTTTCCCAGGATAACAGCGAATTGGTGGTACCAGTGCCTTGGGCACCAGCAGGTTTCTTGTTTGCTTGGCGGGGTGCTGGGGAGGGAGGCAGCTGTATCCTGCCCTGGGCTGGCAGGGACCATGAGACCCCGGGGTGTGAAGTCGGAGCAGACTGACTCCCTGATATCCTTGGAGCACTCGCCCTCACTGCCCTCCCTGCGGTCTGATAATGCGCTGGGCCGCCTTCCAATACCAGACTAGCCACTATCTAACAGACTCCTTAGAAACCAGGCGAGGTAGGTGGGTTTGAGTTTGCTTGTCTGTTTCTAAGGTCAGTTTCCGGAGAAATCATGTACATACAGCAAAATGCATCTTTTTTTAAGTGTATAACTCTGTGGGGTTTGGAAGACATACACAGTTCCATTTCCTTGCTGATTGTCACTTGGGGGGGCATCCTCAGCTTCTGGGAGCAGCCCACATTCCTTGGCACGTGGCCCCCTTGGTTTTCAGAGCAATGGCGGGGAGATTCCTTTTCACGCTTTCCATCCCCCTGATCCCTTTCTGCTGCCTTCTGCTGCATCTCATTGACTCCAGCCAGAGAAAGCTCTCTGCTTCTCAGGACTCAGGTGATTTGATTGGGCCCACCTGGGCAATTCAGGCTCCTCTCCCGCCTTGCGGCCCCTACCCTTAACCCCACCTGCAAAGCCTCTTTTGTCTTGTGAAGCCATATAGTCACAGGCTCCAGGGTTAGGGCATGGAGAGCTTGGGGGCTGGTCTTTAGCTACTTTCTGCCCTCATGGGATTTGCAGACTAACCAGTTGCTGTCAATTCCTACTCGTGGTGACCCTGTGTATGTCAGAGTAGAACTGTGCTTTATAGGGTTTTCTTGGCTGTGACCTTTCCAAAGCAGATTGCTAGGCCTTTCTTCTGAGGAGACTCTGGGTAGGTTCGAACCACCAATCTTTTGGTTAGTAGCTGAGCGCTTAACCGTTTGCGCCACCCAGGGGACCCCCAACCCGTTGCCATCAAGTCAACTCTGACTCATAATAGCCCTACATGACAGGGTTTCCAAGGCTGTAATCTCTACAGAAGCAGACTGCTGCATCTGTCTCTTGCGGAGCAGCTAGTGGGTTCAAGCCGCCGACCTTTCGGTTAGCAGCTGAGCGCTTAAGCACCGCGCAAGCAGGGTTCCTTCCCAGGGGCCCCAGGGACTACTTTTTTGCAGTTTAGTGGGAACAGATCCTTGCACAAGGAGGCATGGAGCGTTGAGACCGCTTACATGTCATCTTCATCCTCGGACGGGGGCACCTGTTAAGTGTCTAGCTGTGTCAGTTGAGGACAAATCTGTCACATCAAAGATAACTCTGGCCACAATTATGCGGTGTACTGGGTGGCTAACGTGGGGCTGGTGATGCTGACCGCATGCAGGGTGGTGTGAGTTTTAGGGGCCGATGTGTATAAAGCACAGTCCAGTGAGTGGCGGAGTCTGGCAGCTCCTCCTTTCTCTCTGCCACGCTGGCTCCCAGGATAGAGCTGGTGCTGTGGCTACTCAGTGTGCCAGTAGGGGGTGATGCTGGCGACCGGCAGTGGTGGGCCCAGGGCACTCTCTCGGCTCTGTGTCCCTGCTTCTAGGAAAGAACCCATTGATGTCGAGTCGATTCCAACTCATAGCGACCCTGTATACGGAGTAGAGCTGCCCCCTAGGGTTTCCAAGGCTGTAATCTTTATGGAAGCAGACTGCCACGTCTTTCCCCCACAGGGCAGTTGGTGGGTTTGAACTGTCGACCTTTCAGTTAGCAGCAGAGCGCTTAACAAGTGCGCCACCAGGGCTCCTTTCCTAGGAAAGAAGGACATCGTAAATGTACTCCATTCCCCGTGTGGGCAGGCCTTCCCTGGCTGCCTTATTTAAAACTGCAGCCCCGCCTCCACCCATCACCATCTGTTATAATCTGTGTTATTTGCTGGCTTGTCTGTCATCTGCCTCCCCTCGTAGAATAGCAGCTCCATGAGGGCAGGGATATTTGCCTGTCTTGTTTACTCCTGTGACCTTAGTGGTTGGAATGTGGCCCAGCTGTCATTGAGTCGACTCAGACTCGCAGTGACCCTACGTGTCTCCAAGTAGAACTACGTCCACAGGGTTTTCAGTGACTGATTTTTTGGAAGTAGGTCACCAGGCCTCTTTTCCAAGATGCCTCTGGGTGGACTCTAACCTTCAGCGTTTGGTTTGCAGCCGAGCGTGTTAACCATTTGCACCACACAGGGACTCTGGTCTGGCATAGGCCTGTTCCCCATTGCTGTTGAGTCGATTCTGACTTATAGCAGCCCTATAAGGACAGAGTAGAACTGCCCCATAGGGTTTCTGTGGAGTGGCTGGTGGATTCGAACTCCTGACCTTTTGGTTAGCAGCCGAGCTGTTAACCACTGCACCACCAGGGCTCTGGCCTAGCGTAGGAAGAACCTAAAAAAATATCTGTGGAATGAATGAAGCCTTTGTTTTCACTTAAATCTACACCTTTGTGCTTCTTAAAAAGATGGTAATTTCTCCGTTCTAAAATTTCTAATTAGCATTTTAATTAGAATGTTATTATTTTAGCAATATTGGCTAGGTTATGTGGAGACCTTAATGATAGAAATGTAATACGAAAAAACTCAAGCTCATTGCCATGGAGTTGATTCTGACTTATGGCGACCCTGTGGTTACAGAGCAGGACTGCTCCATAGGGTTTTCTTGGCTGTAATCTTTACAGAAGCAGATTGCCAGGCCTTTCTTCTACGGTGCCACTGGGAGGGCTCGAACTGCCAACCTTTTGGTTAGTAGGCAAGAGTGAACCATTTACACCACCCAGGGATCTCTCAGTGGCCACACTTTAGTTAAATTACACCAGCATCCCAGTGCAGTTCCAATTTCCATTACTACGGCATGTGAACTGTGATCAATTGCATAATTACTATGCAAAGGCATTCGACTGTGTGGATCATTATGGGTAACATTGTGAAGAATGGGAATTCCAGAACACTTAATTGTGCTCATGAGGAACCCATACATAGATCAAGAGGCAGTGGTTCGGACAGAACAAAGGGATGCTGTGTGGTTTAAAGTCAGGAAAGGTGTGTGTCAGGGTTATATCCCTTCACTGTACCTATTCAATCTGTATGCTGAGCAAATAGTCCAAGAAGCTGGACTATATGGAAAAGAACAGGGCATCAAGATTGGAGAAAGACTCATTAACAACCTGTGACATGCAGATGACACAACCTTGCTTGCTGAAAGTGAAGAGGACTTGAAGCACTTACCAATGAAGATCAAAGACTACAGCCTTCAGTATGGATTGCACCTCAAAATAAAGAAGACAAAAATCCTCACAACTGGACCAATAAGCAACATCATGATAAACGGAGAAAAGATTGAAGTTGCCAAGGATTTCGTTTTGCTTGGATCCACAATCAACACCCATGGAAGCAGCAGTCAAGAAATCAGAAGATGCATTGCATTGGGCAAATCTGCTGCAAAAGTCCTCTTTAAAGTGTTAAAAAGCAAAGATGTCACTTTGAGGACTAAGGTGCACCTGACCCAAGCCACAGTATTTTCAATCGCCTCGTATGCATATGAAAGTTAGATAATTAATTAGGAAGACTGAAGAAGAATTGATGCCTTTGAGTCATGGTGTTGGCAAAGAATAATGAATATACCATGGACTGACAGAAGAACAAATAAATCTGTCTTGGAAGAAGTGCAGCCAGAATGCTTCTTAAAAGCAAGGATAGCAAGACTTCGTCTCACATACTTTGGACGTGTTTTCAGGAGGGACCAGTCCCTGGAGAAGGACATCATGCTTGGTAAAGGAGAGGGTCAACAAAAAAGAGGAAGACCCTCAACAAGATGGACTGACACAGTGGCTGCAACAGTGGGCTCAAGCATAGCAACAGTTGTGAGGATGGCACGGGACCGAGCAGTATTTCGTTCTGTTGTACTTGGGGTCACTGTGAGTTGGAACCAACTCGACAGCACCTAACAAAAACAACAATTCCATAAGGTAAAATATTGCTGCTAGCTCTTCAGTCCACCAGTCACTACGTAATTAACGGATATGCCTCACGAGCAGTGACCAATCATGCTACTTTTTCAAAGTCCGCCTGTGACTAGTCACTGTGCCTCTGTCCTGCAGTTTACTCACAGACAGCAAAGGGTGTAGATGTGTTGCCTCCTTGGCTCCTAGCGATAAACCCCGCTTGACACTGTACAAAAATGGAAAATCTAAAGGAAATTGGCCAGCGAAGATGAGAGTGCAGCAAAGAAATGAAAAATGATAATGCTGGAAGAGAAATTTGAATCGAACATACCCGTTGCCTTCGAGTCGATTCTGACTCGTAGCGACCCTGTAGGGGTCCAAGGTTGTAATCTTTACGGAAGCAGACTGCCACGTCTTTCTCCCATGGAGCATCTGGTCATTTGAACTGCCAGCCTTTTGGTTAGCAGCCGAGCACTAAACTACTGCATCACCAGGCCCCCTGAATCAAACATACATGGAGTTATGAAAGAAATAGCCGACTGTGGGGATGTTGACACTGCTGCCTTTGGGAGACTCTAGATCTACAGCCACAGGCACTGAGTGAAGGTGAATTTATCAGCACAGATGAGGAGAGTGGTTGTGATGGAAAGAATGGAGATATCCCGACAGCAGTGGTGCCAACAGAAAACTTCACGGTATAGGAACTCTCGGAGATATTCCATGACATTGGAAACAAACAGGATAAAATGTTGGAAACTTAGAAATGAGTATAATAATTTGCTGAGGCATAGAAAATGTGTTCCCTCTGTGGTGGTGTTGTTAGGTGCTGTCAAGCTGGTTCCGACTCATAGCAACCCTGTGTACAACAGAACAAAACACCATCTGGTCCTGCGCCATCCTCATAATCATTGTTATGCTTGAGCCCATTGTTGCAGCCACTGTGTCAGTCTGTCTCGTTGAGGGTCTTCCTCTCTTTCACTGACCCTCTCCTTTACCAAGCATGATGTCGTCCTCCAGGGACTGGTCCCTCCTGATAACATGTCCAAAGTACGCGTGACAAGGTCTTGCCATCCTCGCTTCTAAGGAGCATTCTGGTTGTACTTCTTCCAGTACTCTCTGTACTGTAGGTTATATGACAAGGAGACCAGGCAACCATTGTTCAGACTACTCTTGATAAGTTTTTTACAAAGAAAAGGTACTTTAATTGTCAATGTTTCTAATGTTTTAAATTAAACCAGTTGCCATTGAGTTGATCCCAACTCATGGTGACCCCATGTGTTTCAGAGTAGAACTACACTTCATAGGGTTCTCAATGACTGTGACCTTTCAGAAGTGTATCGCCAGGCCTTTCTTCTGAGCCACCTCTGGGCACATTCGCATCACCAACCTTTCAGTTAGTAGCTGAGTGCTTAATTGTTTGCACTGTCCAGGGGCTCTTAATGTTTTAAATTACAGTGGACTAAATAGATATTAATTTCACTATCTTTTTTATTTTCCTGTGCGTGTACAACTGATAGTAAGAGAGTTTTTAATGGTTGGACAAAAATTTTTAAGTGTAGGGAATGATTATAATTTTTCCCATTGATTATTAAAATTGCTTTGTACAGTTTCTACTTACATAATCTTTTTATTGTCTTCCACTACCACCATGCAAAGTGAGATAACTGTACAGTAACAGCACACAGCAAAACAACCAGGCATATGAGAAGAAAAGATGTCATGAGCCAGCAGAAATAATAAACGATAGAAACAGACCCTCAGATGCTTTTCAATATAAACTTAATAGTTAAAACATAAACTTTAAAATAACATTGCCTACTATAGTCAAGATAATGAAAGATAAGACTGAGAATTTTGGTAGAGCACTAGAAATTGTATTTTTTAAAAGGGCATTGGTTTGAAAAATAGCTAAACAGAAATTGTAACACTAAAAAATACAAAAATTACATACTCTGTAGATAGATGCAACAGCAGAGTAGACACACCTAAGAGAATTGCTGAACTGTAAGATAGATCAGATAAAGATATCTAAAATGAATCACAGAAAGGCAAAAGGATGAAAATACAGACATAGAAGATGTAGTGAAAAATTCTGTCATATGTGTAATCAGAACCCTAGCAGAAGACAAACATAGAATTGGGCTGAAGCAATATTTGAAGAGATAGTGGCTGAAGTTTTTCTAATACTTATTAAAGACATCAAATCACAAAATCAAGAAGTCTAAAGAACTACAAGACAGATGAAAACAAAGTCTGAACCTAGACACATTACAGTAAAACTTCTGAAAAAACAAAGACAGAGATAATCTTAACAGAAGCTAGAGGTTAAAAAAAAAAGACATTTTTGCCTTCACAGGAACAACAACTGAGGGCTAATTTCTCCACCAAAACCATGGAAAGCCAGAAGACAATGAAAGGACATCTTCAATGCGCTGAAAGTGAAGGGTTTAATCTAGGAATACAAGGTTAGTTTAACATTTAAAAGGTAATAAAGCATCAAGAAATATGAAATGCTTAGGGATAAAATGTACAAGATCAGCGCACTGAAAATGTTTTGTAACATAATGTTCTGCTGAGAGAAATTTTAAAAAACTAAAATAAATGGTGAGATATGCCATGTTCTTGGAGCAGAAGACTCAGTATAACTAAGATGTCAGTTCTTCCCCAAATGATCTACAAATTTCAAAGCCATCAAAATCAAATCCCAGAGGCTGCTTGTAGAATTTGACACACTGATTCTAAAATTTATATGGAAATGCAAAGGATCTGGAGGAGCTAAAACAACTTTGAAAAACAAGAACGAAGTTGGAAGACATAGACTACCTGATTTCAAGATGTATAAAACTATAGTAATTCAAGATAGTATGGTATTAATATGAAAATGGACAGATAGATGAATGGAACAGGATAGCAAATCCAGAAATAAACTCAGATATATATGGTTGGAGCCCTGGTGGCACAGCGGTTTAAAACTGTGGCTGCTAACCAAAAGGTCGGCAGTTTGAATCCACCAGCCGCTCCTTGGAAACGCTATGGGATAGTACTACTCTGTTTTGTAAGGTTGCTATGAGTTGGAGTCGACTCTATGGCAGTGGGTTTGGTTTGATTCTTTTTATATACATGGTCAATTGACTTTCTGCAAAGTGCCGAGACAGTTCAGTGGGGGAAAAATATTCTTTTTAACAAATAGTACTGGGACAATGGAGTAGCCATGTGCAAAAGAATGAACCTTGACCCTCACTTCACACCATATTAAAAATAATAATAATTCGAAATGAATCATAGACCTAATTGTAAAAGTTAAAACTATAAAACTTCCAGAAGAAAACATATAAAATTTTAGTGATTCAGAGTTTGGCAAAGATTTCTTAACTATGATTCAAAAAGCATGAACTGTAAAAGAAAAAATAAATTGAACTTCATCAAAATTAAACGCTTTTGCTCATCAAGACGCTATTAAGAAAATGAAAAGGCAAGCCACAGAATGGGAGAGAATATTTGCAAAACACATATCTGACAAAGGACTTGTATCTGGACTATATAAAGAACACTTACAATTCAATAAGAAGAGAAACAACCCAATAAAAAATGGGCCAAAGATTTGAAGAAACTCTTCAGCAAATGGCACTGAGTGGCAAGTAAGCACATGAAAAGATGTTCAATATCATTAGTCATTAACCAAAAAACTAAACTAGTTGCCGCTAAGTTGATTCCGACTCCTGGTGATCCCAAGTGTGTCAGAATAGAACTGTGCTTCATAGGGTTTTAAATGGCTGATTTTTCAGAACTACATCACCAGACCTTTCTTTTGAAGTTCCTCTGGCTGGACTTGAACCACTAACCTTTCTATTAGTAGCCAAGCGCTTAACTGTTTGTGCCACCCAGCAGCTCCCATTAGTCATTAGGGAAATGCGGATTAATAATAGTGGATGTTACTATTATTTATAGAGAGACATCACTACATACTCACTAGAATGGCTAAAATTAAAAAGACTTACCAAATGTGGATGAAGATATAGAACAACTGGAACGCCCATACACTGCTGATGGGAATGTGAAATGGTAAACCACTTTGGAAAATATTTTGGCAAATGATAAAACTTACATTTTCATTAAAAATATCATATACCTAGGAATAAACCTATAAAAGGTAAGACCTCTGCTCAGAAAACTGATAACATTTTTGAGAGAAATTAAGATAACCCAAATAAAACGATGCCTATACCATGTTCACGGAAGGGACAATTCAGTCTTGTAAAGCTGTTAGTTGTCTTAGGAAAGATCCCGTATGCCATGCAGGGGATACTGACATCTGGCACCAAATAGATGTAGGCCTCTCGACCGTGTTTAACAGAACTATGTGGACGGTACAGAGTCTACTACAGACGGTTTAAATGACTCTGTTGTAGTTGCTGTTGAGTGGACTCCGACTCATGGCGACTTTATGTACAACAGAACAAAACTGCGTAGTCCGGTGCTGTCTTCAAGACCATTGTTTGAGTCATTGTTTTGGCCACTGTGTCAGTCCATGTCATTGAGGGTCTCCGTTTTTTTTTGTTGTTGTTGTTGACTCTCTACATGGACATCTCAACCATGATGTCCTTCTCCAGAGATTGGTCTTTCCTGATAACGTGTTCAAAGTAAGCGAGACAACATTTTGCTATCCTTGCTTCTAAGGAGCATTCCAGTTGTATTTCTTCTAAGACTGATTTGTTCATTCTTCTGGCAGTCCATGGTATATTCAATATCCTTTGCCAACACCACAATTCAAATGGATCAATTCTTCTTCTATCTTCCATTTTCATTGTCCGGCTTTCACGTGTATATGAGGTGACTGAAAAGGCCATGATTTGGGTCAGGCACACCTTAGGCGTCAGAGTGACATCTTTGCTTTTTAAAACTTTGAAGAGGTCTTTTGCAGCAGGTTCTGCCAATAAAATACATCATACGATGTCTTGACTGCTGCCTCCATGGGCGTTGATTGTGGATCCAAGTAAATGACCCTAACGTCCCGAATGTACCCCTTTTTAGGGTGGTTGCAGGATGCACTTTCCCTGTGAAAAGTGGTAGTCTTCACTCTGTGGGCTTCTTTCATGGGACTATTACTTAAAATGACGTGAGTAGCATTTTTGTACGAAAGAGAACAATGCTTACAACTTAGCGCCAATATTAGATTCATTGAGTAAATATTTGTGGAGCGCTTGCTGTGTGTAGGGAGGAAGGTGAGCCAGGTGACATTCTTCCTTAAGGAGCTACAGGTCACTTGGGCAGAAAGGGAGCCCTGGTGGTGCAGTGGTTAAGAGCTTGGCTGCTAACCAAAAGGTTGGCAGTTCGAATCCACCAGCCACTCCTTGGAAGCCCTACGGGATAGTTCTACTCTGTCCTATGGGCTCGCTATGAGTCGGAATCAACTCGATGGCCATGGGTTTGTTTGTTGTTTTTTTGTTGTTGTTGTTTTGTTTTTGTTTTTTTGGTTTTGGGGCAGAAAAGGCAGCAATCAATATCAGTGATGTGAGTCACGGATTCTGGCAAGTGGTCTCTCCCTCAGAGCTACAGGTCAGGAGCTGTGGGGACGTGAAGGCCGGAGGGGTCCTTCTGCCTGGGTGCATCAGCAAGGTTTTCAGGAGGAATTGGCCTTTGAGCGTCCCCTAGAATGTGTGGGATGGGAGGTGTACCAGGCAGAAGGAATAGGATAAAGAACAGGGGCTGGGAAGCCTGGGGTGGGGAAGGTAAATGCTGAGCAGTTTATCTTGGCCAGAGTACAGAGTTTGCGAAGGGAAATAAAGAGAAAATTCATTCATTAACATCAGATGTCATCAGATATTTATTAAGCTCCTTCTCTGTACCAGGCATCTTTCTAAGCACCGGGGATACATTTGTTGTTGTTGTTGGGTGCCATTGAGTCGATGCCAACTCATAGCGACCCCATGTGACAGAGTAGAACTGCCCCATAGGGTTTTCTTGGCTGTAGTCTCTACAGAAGCAGATCACCATGTCTTTCTCCTGCAGAGCCGCTGGTGGGTTTGAACTGCTGACCTTTTGCTTAGCAGTTGAGCGCTTAACTGTGGTGCCACCAGCGCTCCTGTGGGGATACGTAAGTAAGCAAAAAAGATGAAGATCAATCGTTTTCCTGGTAGAGCTGCGCCGCTGGGGAGAGACAGAGAAGGAACGTGGTAGAGATGCTCGATGCCACGGACAGGGCAGGCGAGGCTCCGGAGCCCCAGGTGGGGTGAGGGTACTGTGGGGCTGCTCCGGGCGGCCTCATGGAGAAAGTGACATTTGAGTATGGACATGAAGAAGGAGCGTGGTGAGCAGATTCTGGCATGGGCAGTGTTCCTGGCAGAGCCGCAGCTGCTCCCGGCTTGTGGGAGGAGCAGCAAGGAGGTGTGACTTGGAGGAAAGAGGCATCAAGGACGAGGACAGGAGGTCATGGAGGTGGGTGGCAGGTCATGTGGGGCCTTGGGGGACCATTGTAAGGACTCTGGTTTATATTCTGCATGAAAGCAGCCCTGGGTGCTTCCGAGTGGGGAGGTGACATGCTCTGATGTAGCTGTTAGTAGGCTCCCTCTGGCAGTTGTCAGGGGCCAAGGGCAACAAGGACAGAAGCCAGCTGTCCAGTTGGGGGCTACCCACAAAGGTCCAAAGGCTCGAGCCAGCAAGGTGGTACAGCGGGAGAGCCCGGGACTGTGTGGGGCAGGGTAGCCAGGACTTTAGATCCAGCCCATCGTCAAGATGCTGGGTAGCCTTGGGTGGCATTACCCTGGGTCTGTGCCTTCTCTGCAAGTTCAGCTGTTTGGAGCTGGCGCTCTTCACAGGAGCCCTGAGCAGGGGTGGCATGATTGGAGCTCGGCCTCAGGAGGGTGAGCCTGGAGGCCGTGCACTGGAACCTGGGAGGGGGAAATTGGGTGAGGAGGTCAGGGAGAGGGTTGCTGCGGGGCTTCGGGTGGGAGGGAGTGATGCCACGCGAGAGGACTGTGGCCACAGGGGCGAGACAGTGACTGGAAGGATATAAGCAATTGAAGATAAAAACCGCCTTCCAGAACGAACAACCACCCAGACTGTGCAGAGGACTGTAAGCTGTGACTCTGGGCAGACTTCAAGACCAAGGTCACCTCGGGGCATGCTGACAGCTGCTCCCGACCTCAGAGACTCGCAGGAGACTGGCAGGGCCAGGGCCCGCCCCACGGAGCATTCTGCATGGAAAGCTTTGTCGCATGGACAGGCTACTCAGCACGATCCGCATTTGGCCGAGTGAAATCACATAATCAGTTACCCCAGACACGTGACCGTCTTGACAGCGCCAGTGCTGGGTGTTATGCATAAATCCTTTAGTGGGTTTCCTGTTGATTTTTATGCAGAACTTGACTTTATCGAAGAAAATTCTTTTTTTTTTTTTCTGAAACAGATTGCATCTGTTCCGTAGTGTTCTCGTCTCTTTCGGTCACATTCATCCTTGTTTCTTTAAAAAGGGATCTGTCCTACCACCAGAAGTTGAAGAAGGTTCTTGGTTTATTATTGCCTACTTTCACTAAACACGTGTGACTTGTGTTGAGCTGTTTCATGTCAGTGCCGCCGGGTAGATTTTGTGGAGGTTTTGTGTTTGCTCTCTTGCTGAGTTACAGAATAATTATGTCTTCAGTTTTCTTTTCTTTTTCATTTTGAATGGGAATTGAAGCTCATAGCTCTGGGAACCTCTAGTTCCAACTCGGAAAGCCTTGTAAACATTTCCAGCTGGCAAACTGACAAAACCGGGTGTGTGAAACTTGCTAGAGAGGCTGGGAGCCTGTTTAAGAACCCAATTTCAGAATGAGACATAGGGTAACTCGAGTTGGAAGTTTTTATTAAGTGTTGAGGCTTCTAAGTAGATACCTACTGAAATACAAGTTACTGTAAGTAGGTATCGAGGAGAAAGATATGGCAGCCTGCTTCCGTAAAGATGACAGCCTTGGAAACCCTATGGGACAGCTTCACTCTGTCTTGTAAGGTCACTAGGAGTTGGAATCAATTCCACAGCAATGAGTTTTTGGGTTTATAAGTAGACATCAAAGCAGTTTCTACGTTCTATTAAAAACAGGGAGGAGAGGTGGAAAATGGTGTTCTTTAAAAATGTTAGTGCCGTGCAGGACCAAGATAGGCTTTGGAAACTTTTCAGATTAAAAGAGACTAGAGAGCAGTGACAACTCATTGTAACACCTGAACCTAGACCGGAGCCTGTACTGGAGAGAAAAAAACGCCGTCAAGGACATTATGGGGTCAGCTGACAGCAATTGAATATGAATGGCAGAGTGAGGTATTGTTAATGTTAAATTTACTGAAATGGAGAACTACGGTGGTGATGTAGGAGAACATCCCTCTCCTTAGGAAACATACTTCGGTATTTAAGAGGACAGAGTCTTGATGTATGCAGCTTACTCTCAAATACCTGTACAGTTCTACATGAAGCACGGCCTCATCCATCTTAAGACCAGAACAACTGGATGGTGCCCAGCTACCACTACCGACCATTCTAGTCAGGGCCACTGTGGATCGACCCTGATACAGTGGGTGGAAAATGTGGAACAGAACCTCAAATTCCTAAAAACAAACAAACAAAAAAAAAAAACCAGACTTACTGGACTGGTTGAGACTAGAAGCCTCCCTGTCTGAGTCTGTTGCCCTGAGATGTTCTTCAGACCTTGAACTGAAACTAACCCCTGAGGTCACCTTGTAGCTAAAGAACAGATTGGCTCACAAAATAATGAATAACACTCATAAGTACTGTGCTCCTTTAAAAAACCCCCTCTATGAAACCAAACGGTCAACAATTACTTTAAAACCAAGATGAGAATGTAAGGGGGCAGGGAAACTAGATTAACTGAAACAGAACAACCAGAATGGTTTTAATGAGAATGTTCATGCATTGTGAAGAATGTAACCCATATCACTGATGAACTTGTATAGAAATTGTTGAAGGGGACCCTAAACTGCTGTGTAAGCCTTCACTGAAAACGCAATAAAGTATTATTTAAAAAAAATACTTTACACAGCTGATCCTGTCCATATTTGCGAATTCACCTATTTGCTAAAAATACTCGTGGTGCTTTTGGGGTCGTTTGCAGACATGTGATGCACAGAGTAGTGAAAAATCCCAGCCGAGGTTGAACAAGGCGGGTCTGGTATTTGGTAATTCGTGCTTGTGGAGCCTTTGTAGGACATAACTATTGCAGTAACAGGAATGGGCTGTATGTCTTTATCCGGCTACCTATATAGAATAAAAGGAGCCCTGGTGGGGTGGCAGTTAAGCGCTCAACTGCTAACTGAAAGACTGGCCGTTCAAACCCACCCAGCAGCTCTGTGGGAGAAAGACCTGGCAATCTGCTCCTGTAAACATTACAGCCTCGGAAGCCCTATGGGGCAGCTCTCCTCTGTTACGTGGGGTCACTATAACAACACAGCAGCAACAACAATCTATAAAGGTAGGAGCCCCGGTGGTGCAACAGTTAAGCTCTCAGCTGCGAAATGAAAGGTTGGCAGTTCTAACCCACCCGGTGGCTCCTCAGGAAAAAGACCTGGCGGTCTGCTCCCATAAAGATTACAGCCTAGAAAACCCTATGGGGCAGTTGTGCGCTGTCACATGGGGTCGCTGTGAGTCTAAAATCGCTTCCATGGCACCCAACAGCAACAACAACCTATAAAGGAAGAGGAAATGATAAAGCAAAGGGGTAAAAAGCTAATCTTGAGTGACTATAAAAACAAACAAACCAACCCATTGTCGTTGAGTCGATTCTGACTCCTAGCGATCCTACGGACAGAGTAGAACTGCCCCCATAGGGTTTCCAAGGAGCAGCTGGTGGATTCGAACTGCCAACCTTTTGATTAGCAGCAAAACACTTAACCACTGCGCCACCAGGGCGCAGGTAAAGGATATATCCTGTTCTTTGTCCTTTTTTTTTTTTTTTCCCGCAGCTTTTCTGTAAGGGAAATTACTTACGAATAAAAACTTGAAAAGCAAACAAAAAAGACTGCTGCTATATTTGCTACATTTATTACCATGCTTAGATTCAGAAAGCTGTAGATTAGATAATGTAACAAATCACCTATTCTTAAAATATCACTCCGAATTTGCATCTCTTTTAGTAACTTTTTTAAAGTTAAACTTTTTATCTTGAAATATTGTCGATTCACATGCAGTTGTAAGAAATAATGCAGAGATCCTGTTTACTCTTTACCCAGTTTCCCGCAATAGAAACATCTTACAAAACTGTAGTACAATTAAACAGCCAGGATATTGACATCTATACCACCACTCGTCTGTCAGTTTGATGTACTGTGGTGGCTCACATGTTGCTGTGAGGCTGGAAGCCGTGCCACTGGTATTTCAGATACCAGCAGGGTCACCCAGGGCGGACAGGTTTCAGCAGAGCTTCCAGACTAAGACAGACTAGGAAGAAGGACCTGATGGTCTACTTCTAAAAAACAAAATGGGCCAGCGAAAACCTTATGCATACCAGCAGAACATTGTCCGATATATTGCCAGAAGATGACTCCCTCAGGTTGGAAGTTGGAAGGTGTTCAAAATACGACTGGGGAAGAGCTGCCTCCTCAAAATAGAGTCAACCCTAATGATGTGGATGGAGTAGAGCTTTTGGGACCTTCATTTGCTGATGTGGCACGATTCAAAATGAGAAGAAACAGTTGCAAACATCCATGAATAATCAAAATGTGGAATGTTCAAAGTATGAATCTAGGAGAATCAGAAGTTGTCAAAAATGAAATGGAATGCTAGATGATAGATATCCTATGCTTTAGTGAGCTGAAATGGACTGGTATTGGCCGTTTTGAATCAGACAGTCATACGGTGTACTGTGCCAGAAATGTCACCTTTAACAGCATCGCATTCATTGTCAAAAGAACATTTCAAGATCTATCCTGAAGTGGAGCGCTGTCAGTGATAGGATAATATCCATACACCTTTAAGAAAGACCAGTTAATGCTGCTACTATTCAAATTTATGCACCAACCATTAATACCAAAGATAATAAATAAATAGAAGATTTTTACCAGCTTCTGCAGTCTGAAATTGATTAAACATGCAGTCAAGATGCATTGATAATTACTGGTGACTAGAATGTGAAAGTTGGAAATGAAGAAGGATCAGTAGTTGGAAAATATGACTTTGGTGATAGAAATGACACAGGAGATTGCATGATAGAATTTTGCAAGACGAATGACCTATTCATTGGAAATATCTTTTTTTCAACAATATAAACAGCAACTGTACACATGGATCTCACCAGATGGAATACAAAGAAATCAAATCGACTACATCTGTGGAAAGAGACAATGGAGAAGCTCAGGATCATCAGTCAGAACAGACCATCACTAGCTCCTACGTAACTTCAAGTTGAGGTGGAAGAAAATTAAAACAAGTCCACTGAACTTAGAGACCATCTCAAGAATAGATTTGACGCGTTGAACACTAATGACCGTGGACCAGACAGGTTGTGGATTGACATCAAGGACATCACGCATGGAGAAAGAGAAACATTATTAAAAAGACAGGAAGAGAGAAAAGACTAAAATGGATGTCAGAAGAGACTCTGAAAGGTGCTCTTGAACACAGAGTTGCAAAGATCCAGAGTTACAAAGCCGAAAGGGAAGAACATGCTCAGCATTTGTCAAGCTGAAAGAACTGAAGAAAAAATACAAGCCTCGAGTGGCAATATTGAAATATTGCCAATATTCTATGGGCAAAATATTGAACAACACAAGGAGAATCCAAAGAAAATGGAAGGACTACAGAGTCCAGAGACCAAAAAGAATTGGTCAGCGTTCAGCCATTTCAGGATGCATATCATCAAGAACCGATGGTACTGAAGGAAGAAGTCCAAGCTGCACTGAAGGCATTGGAAAAAACAAGGCTCCAGGAATTGATGGAATACCAACTGAGATGTTTCAACAAACAGATGCAACACTAGAAGCACTCACTTGTCTTTGCCAAGAAATGTGGAAGACAGCTACCTGGCCAACTGACTGGAAGAGACCCATATTTGTGCCTATTCCAAAGAAAGGTGATCCAACAGAATGCAGAAATTATTGAACAGTGCCATTAATATCACACACAAGTAAAATTTGGCTGAAGATAATTCGAAAATGTTTGCAGCAGTACATCAACAGGGTACTGCCAGAAATTCAAGCCGGATTCAGAAGGGGACGGTCCCTCTTCTGGAACGAGGGGTATCATTGCTAATGTCAAGTGGATCTTGGCTGAAAGCAGAGAATACTAGAAGGATGTTTACGTGGGATTGATTGGCTATGCAGAGGCATTCAACTGTGTGAGTCAAACAAATTATGGATAACGTTGCTAAGAATGGGAATTCCAGAACATTTAATTGTGCTCATGAGGAACCTGTACATAGATCAAGAGGCAGTCGTTCAAACAGAACAAGAGGATACTGAAAATATTGAAGTTGTCAAGAATTTTATTTGATTTGGATCCACAATCAATGCCCATGGAAGCAGCAGTCAAGAAGTGAAACAAGGCATTGCACTGGGCAGATCTGCTGCAGAAGACCTCTTTAAAGTGTTAAAAAACAGAGGACTCAGGTGCTCCTGACCCAAGCCATGATATTTTCAGTTGCCTCATATGCATGTGAAAGCTGGACAATGAATATTAGTGTACAAGTTTTTGCGTGCATATATGTTTTTCATTCTCTTGAGTATACCTAGTAGTGGAATTGCTGGAGCCCTGGTGGCGTACTGTTAAGAGCTTGGCTGCTAACCAAAAGGTCACCAGTTCGAATCCACCAGCCACTCTTTGGAAATCCTATAGGGCAGTTCTACTCTGTCCTATAGGGTCACTATGAGTCGGAATCAACTCGACGGCAACGGGTTATGGTAGCTCTGGGTTTAACTTTTTGAGGAACTGCTAAATTGTTTCCCAAAGCAGCTACATCATTTTATATTCCCACCAGCAAAGTATGAGTGTACCTATTTCTTCACATCCTCATCAATACTTGCTATTATCTGACTTTTTTTTTTATAAAGCTCACGGCTTTATAAAACCCTATGGAGCAGTTCTACTTTGCACACATGGGGTCGCCATGAATCGGAATCGACTCCATGGCAGCTAACAACAGCAACAGTGGGCAGTAGTCCCTGGGTGATACAATCAGTTAAGCACTCCACTACTAACCAGAACATCGGTGGTTTGAACCCACGCAGAGGGCCCCTCAGAAGAAAGGCCTAGAGATCTACTTCCAAAAGGTCACAGCCTTAAAAATCCTGCGGAGCAGTTCTACCGTGCGCACATGGGGTGGTCATGAGTCAGAATCAACTCGACAGCAACTGCTTTGGTGTTTGGTTTTTTGAGGGGGTGGTGTCTCATCGTGGTTTTGATTTGCATTTCCCTAATGACTAGTGGGAGCCCTGGTGGTGTAGTGGTTAAGAGCTCAGCTGCTAACCAAAAGGTCAGCAGTTCGATTCCAGAGCTGCTCCTTGGAAACCCTGTGGGGCAGTTCTCCTCTGTCCTGTTGGATTGCTGTGAGTCAGAACCAACTCAGCAGCACCTAACAGAATCACAACAACAGTCTAGTGATGCTGAGTATCTTGTTATGTTTTATTAGCCATGTGTCTGTCTGCTTTGGAGAAATCTCTGTTCAGATCCTTTGCCTGCTTTTTAACTGGATTCATTGTTTTGTTTTTTTTTTTTCATTGTTGAGTTGTAAGAGTTCTTTACATATTCTGGACACAAGCTCCTTGCAATGTAATGATCTGCAAGTGTTTCCTCCCATTCTGTGGTTGTCTTTCACTCCCTTAATGGTATCATCTATGGCACAAATATTTTAATTTTGATGTCCAGTTAATCTTTTTCTTTTGTCACTTGGGGCTTTTGGTGTGTGGATAGGTTTTTTTTGTATGTGAAAGTAAGTTTTGATTCCTCTGGGATAAATACCCAAGAGTGCAATTGCTGGGTCGTGTGGTAATTACATGGTTCTTTTTATCAGAAACTGCCAAAGTGTTTCCCAGAGTGTCTGGACTATTTTCTGTCACCACCAGCAATGGACGGGTGACGCGGTATCCTGTCCAGCGTTTGCTGTTCTCACTGGTTTTATTTCAGCCATTGGGATAGGTGTGTAATGATATCTCATTGTGGTGTTAGTTTGCAATTCTCTAATGGCTAAAGATGTTGAACATATTTTCACGTGCGTATCTGCCATCTTTGTAACCTATCCTGTCTCTTTTGTCTTTTGCCAATTTTCTAATTGGATCTGATTTTTTTTTTTTTAATTGTACTTTAGACGAAGGTTTACAGAGCAAATTAGTTTCTCATTAAACAATACACATATTGTTTTGTGACTTGGTTGCCAACGCCATGACATGTCAACACTCTCCCCTTCTCGAACTTGGGTTCCCCATTCCCGGCTTTTCTGTCCCCTCCTGCCTTCTAGTCCTTGCCCCTGGGCTGCTGTGCCCATTTAGTCTCGTTTTGTTTTATGGGCGTGTCTAATCTTTGGCTGAAGGGTGAACCTCAGAAGTGACTTCATTACTGAGCTATAACGGTGTCCAGGGGACATACTCTCAGGGTTTCTCCAGTCTCTGTTAGGCCAATAAGTCTGGTCATTTTTTGTGAGTTAGGATTTTGTTCTACATTTTTCTCCTGCTCTGTCCGGGACTCTCTGTTGTGATGCTCGTCAGAGTAGTTGGTGGTAGTAGCCAGGCACCATCCAGTTGTGCTGGACTCAGTCCGGTGTGCTTTTTTTTCACTGTGAGTTTTGAAAGTTTTTTATATATTCTAGATACTAATCCTTTGTCAAAGGAGTCCTAGTGGTGCAATGGTTAAGTACTTGGCTGCTAACTGAAAGGTCAGTGGGTCAAACCCACCACTGCTCTGTGGGAGAAAAGACCTGGCGATCTGCTCCTGTAAAGTTCACAACCTTGGAAACTCTATGGGGGCAGTTCTACTCTGTCCTATATGGTCGCTATGAAGTGAGAATCACCTCAGTGGCATACAAAAACAGTCCTTTGTCAGATACGTGTTTTGCAAATATTTTCATCCAAACTGCAGCTTATCTTTCTATCCTTTCATAGGGTCTTTGGAGAACAAAAGTCTTTAATTTTCATAACTCTAGTTTGTCAATTTTTCCTTTTATGGATTGTGCTTTTGGTGTCACATCTAAAAACCCTTTACTTAGCCAAAGATCCCAATTATTTTCTCCTTTGTTTGTTCTAAAAGTGTTGGAGTTTTACATTTTACATTTAAGTCTATGACCATGTTGAGTTAATTTTTGTATAAGATGTAAGATAGAGATTGAGGTTCATTTTTTGCCTGTGGACATCCATTTGCTCCAGCACCCAAGAAAAGTCTACCTGTCCTCCATTGAGCACCCTTGTCAAAACTCAGTTGGGCATAAACCCTATGGGAAAGTTCTACTCTCTCCTGTAGGATCGCTATGAGTTGAAATTGACTGGACAGCAATGGGTGTGGTTTGATTTTTTGGTGTTTCTGGGTTTTCTGTTCCATTCCGTTGATCTATGTGTCTGTGTCTTTGCTAATACCACACTGTCTTGATTATTGCAGATATATAGAGGTCTTAATAACAAGTAGATGATTCATTCCACTTTATACTTCTTTTTCATGATTGTTTTAACTATTCTAGGGCCAGTGCCTTTCCATATAACTTTAAGAATAAGCTTGTCTAACCTAAACTAACACAAACTGAGATATAAAATCTAAACAGGCCCATAACCAGAAAAGAGATTGAAGAGGTAATTAAAAAAAGAAAAAAAAATCCCAACCAAAAAAAAAGCCCCGGCCCAGAGGGCTTCACTGGAGAATTCTACCAGACATTCAGAGAAGAGCTCACACCAGTACTACTCAAACTATTTCAGAATATAGAAAAGGAAGGAATACTGCTGAATTCTTTCTAGGAAGTCAGCATAACCCTGATACTAAAGCCAGGCGAAGATACCACAAAAAAGAAAATTACAGACCAACAGCTCTCATGAATATAGATGCAGAAATTCTCAACAAAATTCTAGCCAATAGAATTCAGCATCATACCAAAAAATAATACACCTCGACCGAGTGGGAGGTATGCAAGGATGGTTCAACATTAGAAAATCAATCAACGTAATCCACCACATAAATAGAACAAAAGAAAAAAAATCACATGATCATCTCAGTCGACACAGAAAAGACATTTGATAAAATCCAGCACCCATTCCTGATAAAAACTCTCAATAAAATAGAAATAGAAGGGAAATTTCTCAACACAATAAAGGACAAATATACAAAATCTACAGCCAACATCATTTTCGATGGAGAGACTCTGAAAGCATTCCCCTTGAGAACAGGCACAAGACAAAGATGCCCTGTATCACCACTCCTATTTAACATTATGCTGAAAGTCCTAGCTAGAGCAGTAAGGCAAGAAAAAGAAATAAAGGGCATCCAAATTGGAAAAGAAGAAGTAAAACTATCCCTATTCACAGATGGTATGATCCTATACGTAGAGAACTCCAAAGATTCCACAAGAAAGCTACTGGAACTAGTAGATTCAGCAGAGTAGCAGGATACAAGATCAACATACACAAATCATCTGGGTTCCTATATAGCAACAAAGAAATTTGAAATCAGGAAAACAATATCATTTATAATAGCCCCTAAAAAGATAAGTGTCATGGATTGAATTATGTCCCCCCAAAAACGTGTGTATCAATTTGGGCCATGATTCTCGGTATTGTGTGATTTTCCTATATGTTGTAAATCCTGCCTCTATGATGTTAATAAGGGAGGATGGGCAGCAATTGTGTTGGTAAGGCAGGACTCAATCTACAAGACTGAATTGTGTCCTGAGGCAATCTCTTGAGATATACAAGAGAGAAGTGAGCAGAGAGATGGGGGGTGGGGTGCGCGCCTCACACCACCAAGAAAGAAGTAGTGCCAGGAGCAGAGCATGTCCTTTGGACCCAAGGTTCCTGCGCAGAGAAGCTCCTAGTCTGGGAGAAGATTGATGAGAAGGCCGACAGAGAGAGAGAAAGCCTTCCCCTGGAGCTGACGCCCTGAATTTGGACTTCTAGCCTACTTTACTGTGAGGAAATAAACTTCTCTTCGTTAAAGCCATCCACTTGTTATTTCTGTTAAAGCAGCACTAGATGACTAAGAAAATAAGATACTTAGGAATAACTCTAACGAGGCACGTAAAAGACTTATACAAAGAAAACTAGAAAACACTATTGCAAGAAACCGAAAGATACCTACAGAAATGGAAAAACATACCATGCTCATGGATAGGAAAACACAACATTGTGAAAATGTCAGTTCTACCCAAAGCGATCTACATATAATAATGCAATACCAATCCAAATACCAACAGCATTCTTTAACGAGATGGAGAAACTAGGATCTTCCTCTTTTTCGTTGACTCTCTACTTTACCAAGCATGATGTCCTTCTCTAGGGACTGGTCCCTCCTGATAACATGTCCAAAGTGTGTGAGACAAAATCTTGTCATCTTCTAAGCATCCTAGACACATCCAAACACATTGAGGGCCCAAGTTACTGGGGCTGAGAGCTAGGGACCATGATCTCGGGGGACATCTAGGTCTGTTGGCATAACATAGTTCATAAAGAGTGATAGGATAATATTCATACGACTACAAGGAAGACCTGTTAATAAGACTATTATTCAAATATACACACCAACCACTAAGGCCAAAGATGAAGAAATTGAAGATTTTACCAGCTTCTGCATTCTGAAATTGATTAAACATTCAATCAAGATGCATTGATAATTATTGGTGATTGGAATGTAAAAATTGTAAATAAAGAAGGATCAGTAGTTGGAAAATATGGCCTTGGTGATGGAAACGATGCCTGAGATCACATGTTAGAATTTTGCAAGACCAATGACTTCTTCATTGCAAATAATTTTTTTCAACAACATAAACAGTGACTATACACGTGGACCTCACCAGGTGGAATACACAAGAATCAAACCATCTACATTTGTGGAAAGAGATGATGGAAAAGCTCAATATCATCAGCCAGAACAAGGCCAGGAGCCAACTGCGGAACAGACCATCAATTGCTCCTATGCAAGTGGAAGTTGAAGAAAATTAGAACAAGCTCACAAGAGCCAAAGTACAACCTTGAGTATATCCCACCTGAATTTAGAGACCATCTCAATAGATTTAACACATTGAACACTAAAGACAGAAGACCAGACGAGCTGTGGAATGATATCAAGGTCATCATACATGAAGAAAGCAAGAGGTCATTAAAGACAGGAAAGAAAGAAAAGACAAGATGGACGTCAGAAGAGACTCTAAAACTTGCTCTTGAATGTCAAGTAGCTAACGCAAAGAGAAGAAATGATGAAGTAAAAGAGCTGAACAGAAGATTTCAAAAGGCACTGAAGAAGACACAGTAAAGTATTATAATGACTTATGCAAAGACCTGGAGATAGAAAACCAAAAGGGAAGAACGTGCTCAGCATTTCTCAAGCTGAAAGAACTGAAGAAAAAATTCAAGCTTCAAGTTGCAGTATTGAAGGCTTCTGTGGGGAAAATATTAAACAATGCAGGAAGCATCAAAAATAGATCAAAGGAATACAGAGTCAGTATACCAAGAAGAACTGGTCAACATTCACCTATCTCAGGAGGTAGCATATGATCAAGAACGATGGTACTAAAGGAAGAGGTCCAAGCTGCACTGAAGGCATTGGTGAAAAACAAGGCTCCAGGAATTGACAGAATACTAATTGAGATGTTTCAACAAGTGGATGCAGTGCTGGAAGTGCTCACTGGTCTATGCCAAGAAATTTGGAAGACAGCTGCTTGGCCAACTGACTGGAAGAGGTCCATATTTGTGCCCATTCCAAATAAAGGTGATCCAACAGAATGTAGAAAATTATCAAACAGTATCATTAATATTACACACAAGTAAAATTTTGCTGAAGATCATTCAAAAGCAGTTGCAGCTGTACATCAACAGGGAACTGCTAGAAATTCAGGCTGAATTCAGAAGAGGACATGGAACAAAAGGATATCATTGCTGATATCAGATAGATCTTGGCTGAAAGCAGAGAACACCAGAAAGATGTTTATCTGTGTTTTATTGACTATGCAAAAGCATTCAACTATGTGGATCATAACAAATTATGGCTAACTTTGTGAAGAATGGGGATTCCGGAACACTTAATTGTACTTACGAGGAACCTGTACTTAAACCAAGAAGCAGTCATTCGAATAAGACAAGGGGATACTGCATATTTTAAAGTTAAGAAAGGTGTGCATCAGGGTTGTATCCTTTCACCATATTTATTCAGTCTGTATACTGAGCAAAGAATCCAAGAAGCAGGGATATATGAAGAAGAACGTGGCATCAGGATTGGAGGAAGATTCATTAACAACCTGTGATATGCAGATGACACAACCTTACTGAGAGTGAAGAGGACTTGAAGCCCTTACTGATGAAGACCTAAGACTACAGCCTTGAGTATGGATTACATCTCAACATAAAGAAAACAAAAATCCTCACAACTGTACCAATAAGCAACATCATAATCGGAAAAAATATTGAAGTTGTCAAGAATTTTATTTTACTTGGATCCACAATCAACATCCATAGTCATGGCAAAGAATATTGAATATACCATGGACTGCCAAAAGAATGAACAAATTTGTCTTGGAAGAAGTTCAACCAGAATGCTCCTTAGATGCAAGGGTGGCGAGTCTTCATCTCACATACTTTGGACATGTTATCAGGAGGGATCAGTCCCTGGAGATGGACATCATGCTTGGTAAAGTAGAGGGTCAGTGAAAAAGAGGAAGACTCAATGAAATGGATTGACACAGTGGCTGCAACAGTGGGCTCAAGCATAACGATTGTGAAGATGGTGCAAGACCGGGCAGTGTTTTGTTCTGTTGTACATAAGGTTGCTATGAGTTGGAAGCAACTCAACAGTACCTAACAACAACAACATATATAATTCAGAACATTGATAGTATATGTCAGGTGGAGCTGTGCTGTCTGCATGCTCAATTGTAACATCAGAATTACTGGATTTTTTTTTTTCCTCTGAAAATATTCCATAAACATTGCTTTTTATTTAAATTTTAAAAAAAAGAGTAAGTTTGTCTATTGACTGCTCACCAAAAGGTCGCGGTTCAAAACCGCCAGCAGCTCCATAGGAGAAAGATGTGGTGGTCTGTTTCTGTAGAGATTTACAGCTTTGGAAACACTATGGGGTCACTGTGAATGGAACAGACTCGACAGCAGAGGGTTTGGTTTTTGGTTTGGGTTAGGTCTACAAAAGGAGCCCTGGTGACACAGTGGTTAAGCACTTGGCTGCTAACCAAAAGGTTGGCAGTTCGAACTCACTAGCCATTCCATGAGAGAAACATGTGGCAGTCTGCTTCTGTAAAGATTACAGCCTTGGAAACCCTACGAGCAGTTCTGCGCTATCCAATAATGTCACTGTGAGTCAGAATCAACTCGATAGCAATGGGTTTAGGTCTACAAAAAACCTTGCTGGGATTTTGATAGGAATTGCATTAAATCTATAGATCAATTTGGGAAGGATTAACATCTTTATTATGTCGGGTCTTCAAATCCATGAACATGGTATCTCTCTTTATTTAGGTCTTCTTGGATTGTTTTCATCAGCATTTTGTAATTTTCAGCGTACAGATCTGGTTCATGTTTTTCATGCCTAAGAATTTCATTTCTTTGGAGTAATTGTAAATGGTATTATGTTTTTAATTTTAATTTCTGTGTGTTCATTGTTAGTATGTGGTAATGCAATTGATTTTTGTGCGTTGGTCTTGTGACTTTGCTGTATTCACTTATTAGTTCCAAGAAGGGTTTTTTTGTTTGTTTGTTTTTTGTAGATTCTTGGGGTTTTCTACCGAGACAATCATACCATCTTCAAATAGGGACAGTTTCACTTCTTCCTTTCCTTTCCATCCATATGTCTTCTGTTCCTTTTTCTTGCCTTATTGCAGTGGCTAGTACTTCTAGCACAATGTTGAATAAAAGTGGTGAGAGTAGTCATGCTTGCCTTCCTCCTGATCTTAGGGGGAAAGCATTCAGTCTTTCACCTTTAAGGATGATGCTTACTGTAGGTTTTTGTAGTTACTCTTTATCAGGTTGAGGTGGTTCCCTCTATTGATAACTTGCTGAGAGTTTTTATCATCAGTGGGTGTTAGATTTGTCAAATGCTTTTTCTGCATCAATTCATATGATCTTCTTTAGCTTGTTGATATGGTGGATACATTGGTTTTCAAATGTTGAACCAGCCTTGCATATCTGGAATAAATCCCAGTTGGTCATAGTGTACAATTCTTTTCATACATTGTTAGATTTGATCTGCTAATATTTTGTTGAGGATTTTTGTCTGAATTCATGAGCAATATTAGTTTGTAGTTCTCTCTCTCTCTCTCTTTAACTATCTCTGTCTGGTTTTGTTATCATAGTAATAATATCTTTATAACATGAATTGGGAAATGTTCTCTCCTCTTCTGTTTTCTGGAAGAGATTGTATAACATTGGTGTTAATCTTTCTTTAAATGTTTGGTAGGATTCTCCAGTGAAGCCATCTGGGCTTAGAAATTTGTTTTTTAGGAGATTTTTTTGAAAAATAAATTCAGTTTCTTTAATGGTTACAGAGCTATTGAGATTGTCTGTCCGATCTTTGTTGAGTTTTAGCAGTTTGTAGTTTTTTCAAGAAATTGATCTGTATCTTCTAAGTTGTCAAACTTATGAGTGTATAATTGTTTGTGGTAGTTCCTTATTATCCCAAGAAGTTGTGTTAGAGTTCTGGGTAGATAGTCAAGGGTGTGTATCCAGAGCTCAGGTTTATACCCAAGGAGGTATGTTAGGATCTTGGGTATATACCCAAGGAGGTATATTAAAATCTCAGGTATACACCCATGGAGGAATATCAGAATCTCTGAGGTTGGGACAGATTTTAAAAGTATGGTGTCGTATTTAATTTACTTTAAAATGTAAAACAATATTAAAGGAGAATATGAGATATTTCTATTTATTGGAAGGGAGATGCATAAAAAAGATTGAGAAACACTGGCTCAGGCCTTACAACCAACTTGTTCTATATGTGTAAAAATTATCGGCCCCATTGTCCAAGATAGAGTAACAGAGACACTTTACCCTCCAACAGTCCAGACAAAATATATGAAACTGAAACCGTGTTTTTCAAGACAAAAGCCATCAGGCATTAAGTGACACCAATCGCTGTGAGGCAGGAAGCATACAAAATAGGCACTACAACTACCACAGCTCACTACCTTGAGAGGTTTCCAGTCTGCGGTGCAGGGAAGGGAGCCCAGGTGGAGCTCGCAGACCCCCTTAGTTGAACAGACAGAGCTGAGAGTCTGGGAGACCAAAGTGTCTAGAGTTCCTAAGGCCAAGCACCAGAGGGGAGAGCTGTCCGGAGAGAACACTTGGAGATCTGGGAAGGACTGAGTGGCGCCTGCATATGAGGAAACTGCCTGAGGTGGGGAAGAGAGCCATCTGAGAGGATCAGAGGGAACAGCGCCTTTTCTGCCTGCCAGTCTGTAAAACCTTACACTTTAAGGGAACCAGATGGAATACTCAGAAGGGTCCTGCTTCATTATAAAAATCAAAACAAAACAAAACCCGTTGCTGTTGAGTAGATTCCAACTCATAGCAACCCTGTAGGACAGAGCAGAGCTGCCCCCATAGGGTTTCCAAGGCTGTAATCTTTATGGAAGCAGACTGCCACATCTTTCTCCTGTGGAGTGGCTGGTGGGTTCAAACCATAGACCTTTTGGTTAGCAGCCAAGTACTTAACCACTGCACTACCAGGACTTCCCCTTGCCCCAGTAGTGGTGATTAATTATCCTAGACTGCATACTGCTCGGGTCTTGCCTGACAAATCTTACAAATAAGACAGAAAAGCATCCAACTGTTTCCAAGTAATTGAACTGCATCCCAGAATAAAGGTCAAGGATATTTATGGGAATACAAAAATACCCAGCACTAGACAAGGCAAAATTGCAATATCTGACAGCTAACCAAAGCTTACTAGGCATGCAGAGAAGCAGGAAAAGAAGACCCATAATGAAGAGAAAAATAAATGAATCAAAAGTGACCCAGAACTGACTCGCTGTAGATTTGGCAGACAGGGACATTAGACAGTATTATGACTGTGCCCTAGGTGTTTAAAAAGTGAAGTGGAGACGTGGAAGATATAAAAAAGATGCAAATCGAACTTATACAGATGAAAACTACAGTCACCTGAGATTGAAAATAAACGCGACGGGATCAATGGCAAATTAGACATTTCAGAAGAGACGATTAGTGAAATTGAAGGCATAGCAATAAAAACTATCCAAAATGAAACACAGGAGAGAAAAAATAAATGAAAACAGCACCAAGAGATCTCTGGAACAACTTTAAGCAGCTTAATATACAGGCAGTCACCGGATTACGGATGAGTTCCATTCCTAAGTCTGTCTTTAAGTCAAATTTGTACGTAAGTCAAAACAGTTAGGTACAGTTTGTATCTAATGTCAGTCAAATTTTTGTCTTAGTATATAATATGTAGTGTACCTTTCTATGCATAAAAAACATCATTAAACACTCCAGACACACTGAAACATCTTTAACATAATACAGTAATAGTAATAATAATGTTTTGATGCACATCGCAAAGTAGCACTCATTTGTTATTACAAACCACTGCGTGTACCTTGAATTTTTAATATAATAGGCTTTACAGGGGTTGGTTTGTAACTACAGATTGCACGTAAGTCAGACGTTCATAACCCAGGGACTGCCTGTTCATATAACTGGAAGTCCTAAAAGGAGGGAGTGGGTAACAAAAAAAATTTTTTTTAAATAATGTGGTCAGTTCTTCAGGAAGATGTAACAGTCCTAAAAGTTTATGCATCTAATGAGAGAGTTTTAAAATATATGAAGAAAAAGCTGATAGAACTGCAAGGAGAAATGGACAAATCTACAATTATAGTCAGAGATAATGGATAGAAAAATATAGAGAAAGTCAGCAAGGATATAGAGGATTTGAACAACACTATCAATCAGCATGACCTAATTGACATTTATAGAACACTCCACCCATCAACAACAGAATATGCCTTCTTTTCAAGTGCGCACAGAACGTTGACCAAGGTAGACCATATTTTGGGCCATAAAACAAATCTCAATAAATTTTAAAATACTCATGTCTACAAAGTAGTTTCTCACACCGTAATGGAATTAACTTAGACATCAATAACAGAAATACCTCTGGAAAATTACCAAATATTTAGAGGCTTAATGACAAACTTCCAAATAACCCATTGTTCAGAAGGGAAGTTAGAAAGTATTTTTAATTGAATGAAAATGAAAACAACATATCAAAAGCTGTGCTAAAGCAATACTTAGATGGAAATTTATAGTACTAAACACCTATGTTAGAAACGAAGAAAGGACTTAATGACCTCAGCTTCCACTTTAAGAAACTCGAAAAAGAAGAGCAGATTAAAGTCAGTGTAAGCAACAAAAAGGAAATAATAAAGATCAGAGTAGAAATTGATGAATCTAAAACCAGAAAAACAGTGGAGAAGATTAATGAAACACAAAGCTTTGAGAAGACAAATACAGTTGATAAATGAGGATAGACTGCATGATCCTATTTAAAACACTTTAGAAAATGCAGACTATTCCATAGTGACAGAAAGCAGACCAGTGGAGATAGAGGCAGGGATGGGAGGAAAGTTGGAAGGGAGGGATGACACAGGGACACAAGGAAACTTTCTGGGGTGATGAGTATGTCCACTATCTTAATTGTGATGCTGGTTTCACAGGTATATACATAGTTCAAAATGTATCAGATTGTACACTTTATGTTGTAGTTTATTGTATGGCAACGATATAACAATTAGGCTATTGTTAAAAATTTAAAAAAAAAAAGATTGACTCAGACGCACTAGAACTGTGGCTCTGAGGTTCTTGGCTCTGAAGTTCTCATCTAAGGAGCCACATGCTAGTGGCTCAAAGGATTGGCATGATGAGTTGGGCTGGCACAGTGGCTGCAACAGTAGGCTCAAACATAACAACAGTTGTGAGGATGGCACAGCACTGGGCAGTGTTCTGTTGTACCTAGGGCAGGGCATTGAACCGGTTCATTCTGTTCAAACCCCTGCCGAGAATTTGCATTTCCACCCCAGATATACTGAATCAGAATCTACATTTTAACTAGATCCCCAGGTAATTCTTATGTATAATGAATTTTGAGAACCAATGCTGTACTAGTGGTTGTCAGAATTGGTCCTTAACTAGCAGCATTAGCATCCCCTGGGAACTTCTTACAACTGTAAGCTGGCAGCAGTGATAGCTAAAGGGTTGTTGTTAGATGCTGTAAAGTGGATTCCAGCTCCTAGTGACCCCGTGTGACAAAGAGTAGAACTGCCCCCTAGGGTTTCCTAGGCTGTAATCTTTATGGGAGCAGATCGCCAGGCCTTTCTCCCCCAGAGCCGCTGGGTAGGATCAAACCGCCAACCTTTTGGTTAGCAGCCAAGCACTTAATGGTTGCGCCACCAGGACTCCTTAGCTAAAGGGTAGAAGCTTCCTTTCTGGCAGGATGAAAATCTATTAAAATTGGCTGTGGTGATGATGGCACATATCTGTGAATATACAAAAAGCCATCAAGTTGAAAACTTCAAATGGGTGAAATGTATGGTATGTGAATTATATTCCAATTAAGCTGCTTAATAAAAAAGTCATTTTAATACTTGCTCCTTTGCATGTGGCATGTCTCCGCCTTCCCAAAAGCAAAACCTTGTAGGGTCTTCTCTTTGTCCTCAGTGTGTTCCGAACTTCCCCAGTGATTTGCTTGGACCATGGCCACCTGGCAATGTCACAGCAGAACTGTGCTCTGTAGAGTTCTCAGTGGCTGCTTTTTCAGAAGTAGATCACCAGGCCTTTCTTCTGAGGCACCTCTGGGTGCACTTAAACCTCCAACCTTTTGGTTAGCAGCCAAGTCTTAACCTTTTGCACCACCCAGGGGCTCCTGGTTTGCGTTGAAGTAGATGTGTATTGATCCACTCTGTCAGGAGCCTGGTGGACCCTTTCAACTTGGAAATGCATGTCCTTCATTTCTGAGAAATTTCCTTGAATTCCTTTGTTGAGAATTCCCTCCGCCCCATGTTCTCCCGTCGCTCCAGAACTCCTGTTGTTGGTGGAGTTTCACCTCCTGGGTCTGGCCTCCCACGTTCTTTTCTCTCCTGTCTTCCATCACGGTCTTCTCACGGCTTTCTGGGAGGTCACTGCCTTTTCTTCCAACGCTTCTGTTAAGTTTGTGGTCATGTTTTTAATCTGCAAGAGAAGGTTTCTGTTCTCGGGATATTCCTTTTTGAGGCACATTCTTGTTTTCTCATGAGTGCATTAGCTTATCTTTCTGAGGATATTAATGTTTCTTTGAAGTTTTGTGGGTTCCTTCCTCCTCCATGTCGTTTACTTGCAGTTGATTTTTCTGTGTTTGTCTGTTGGCTCATGTTAGGGGTTTCCCCAGATGGCTGGTAGTCTTGGGTCATCCACTCATGTTGGACTAAAGAGCCTCTTGGGGCCCTGAGCAGGAGAATGGGGATTATGACTGTGGGCGATCAGGCCTGGCCACTGGGGTGGCGGGGCAGGGGAACGCCTGATGTCTGTCTATATCTTTAGGTCTTCCCTCTGAGGTGGAAGATATTCCCCAGATAAGATATTCCAACCCCTGTGTGGGGCCAAGCGGGAGAGGGGGACACCTAGAGCTACCAGGGTTCTGGGCACAGGAGGAGGAGGCAGTTGGGGTGTCTCGTTCCAAATACTGAACCCCCTCTTTGCAGTGTGGCACCCCTGCCTCCAACTGTCCCTGGTGACCCCCCCTCCGCTGTGCTGAGATCCTGGGTCCTGTTTTATCCCGTTGCAGAGAATGAAGTGCAGGAGGAGGAGTGTGGCCGTGGGGGGAGGGAGGAAATGGGTGAGGACCTGGGACTCTGCTCATAGAGCTTCAACCCGTCCTCCTTGCTTTCACCCCGTGTCACAGATTGAATTGTGTCCCCCCCAAAATCTATGTTGTAAATCCTGACCCCTATACCTGTGGTTGGAACCCTGGTGGCACAGTGGTTAAGAGCTCAGGTTGCTAACCAAAAAAGGTTGGTAGTTCAGATCCACCAGCCGCTCCTTGAAAACCCTATGGAGCAGTTCTACCCTGTCCTATAAGGTTGCTATGAGTCGAAATCAACTCGACAGCAACGGGTTTGGTTTTTTATGGTTTGGTGTGTAACTGTGGTTATAATCGCGTTTGGAAATGGGTTATCTTTGTTATGTTAATGAGGCGGGATTAATGTAGGGTATTCTTGAATTAGTCTCTTTTGAGATATAAAAGAGCAGATTGAGCAAGCAGAGATGGGGAAGTTAGATGCCATGCCACTTGAAGATCACCAAGGAGCCAAGGAATAGAGGCTGAAAAGAGACAAGGACCTTCCCCCAGAGCCGACAGAGAGAGAAAGCCTTCCCCTAGAGCCGGCATCCTGAATCCAGACTTCTAGTCTCCTGAACTGTAAGAAAATAAATTTCTGTTTGTGGTATTTCTGTTGTAGCAGAACTAGATAACTAAGATACCTCACCCCAACCCCTCCCCCAGTTCCCCAACTATTCCGACTCCGCGGGATAAATCACGGCGATTCTCGCTTTTCCTGGAGCTGGTTCTGCATTCTGCCTTCTTGAATCTTTGCAGTCCGTCAGCTTTCCAGCCCCTGGAATATTTGTGTTGTTATACCCTCTCCTGTTCTTCCCTTCTTCTTGGGCCTACACCCAAGAAGTTAAAAAAAAGTTTAAAGAAAGAAAAAAATAAAGATGCCTTTACTATGGTTTTAAAGGGGATTCAGAAAAAAATGAAATTAAATGTATATATTGGGTTTCCCACTTTATCTTGAAGTCCGTGTTTCTGTATGTAGATGAGAAAATCGAGGTTTAGAAACTATTTAAGTGAATTTGCTCAGTGTCACCCAACTAAGTGGCATTGACAGTTTTGACAGACTCTGAAATCTGTACTTCCTAATCATTTGGCCAAGATTAAATTTGGGATTAAAAAATAATCATCTGGTAAAAAGCTTAGCTCCTATTTACCTTTTTAGAATGGGAATTGAATTTTGAAACTCTGGGGTCTCTCTCCATAATATGTGGTACTATCTGGCAGTCTGTCTTTTTGGGGTGATAATTGATGAGTATACTTTATCTCCTAAGCAAGGATGGTGAGACTACATACCACATACTTTGGATATGTTGTCAGGAGGGATCAGTCCCTGGAGAAGGACATCATGCTTGGTAGAGTAGAGGGTCAGTGAAAAAGAGGAAGACCCTCAATGAGATGGATTGACACAGTGGCTGCAACAATGGGCTTAAGCCTAACAATGATTGTGAGGATGGGGCAGGACTGGGCAGTGTTTCATTCTGTAGTACACGCAGTCACGATGCGTTGGAACCGACTTGAGGGCACCTGACAGCAACAAGAACAGCCCATCCCCATCCTGCAGTTATTTTGTAATTCCTTAGATAAGTGTCTGGCTGTCTCCCAAAGTGCCTCATAGAGTTCTTGCACACGTTGATAAAATTGAGGAGTTGCTTGGTGACTATAGAAACAAAATTATAGTCTTGCAGTGTCAATTAACTACTAAACAGAACTGCTGAAGAAAAGAAGTGTTTGCTTTTCTACCCTCCTTATCCGTATGGTGGAGCCCTGGTGGCGCAGTGGTTAAGTGTTCAGCTGCTAACTGAAATGTTGGCAGTGTGAACCCACCATCCACTCCGGGGAAGAAAGAGGTGGCAGTCTGCTTCCATAAAGATTTAGCCTTGGAAACCCTATGGGGCAGTTCTACTCTGTCCTGTAGGGTCACTATGAGTTGAAATCGACTCGACAGCATTGGGTTTTTTTTTTTTTTTGGGGGGGGTACCCATATGGTGAAGGATGAATAAGAACTGAGAAAACAATGAAAATATTATGTTAAGCACCTCAGGTTTTGGGGTATTTTCTTACTGCTATCTAATTTGCTGTAGAGCAACAACACAGAATGAAGACAAGCGAGCCTCCATCCATTCCACTGACAGCATCTTGGATTCTAGGGAAAGCGGAAGGCAGAACACTCAGGAGGCTTGGTCACATACCTGTTGACCTTGTACTATGAAGATGGTGCAGGATGGGGCCACATTTCTGCTGTAGATAAAGCCTCCATGAGTCACAGCTAACTTGATGTCAGCTAGCCACAACAACCTTAGTCTTATCACTTCTGAAATTGTTATAAACATGTTTTTCACCTTGCAGGAGGTTGAATCACATTTGTAAAGCTATTATTTTTAGCACGTTACAGAAGGGCTAAGGATGAATTCCTGGACCCTTCCCATGTGGCGCAAGTGGGCCCCCATGCTCAGAACATCGCTGTTGTTTGGCATTTCCTGTAACTTTAAGAAATGGACCGTGAAGCATTCTACCTTCACATTGCCTTGCTCTCGAGCTCTGTTGTTGGCCCTGGTCTTCCGCTCTTTCGATGTGCCTTTCGTCCGACTTTGAAGAGATGCAAGTGCATTGAGAACTTGTCTGCTCTGGTAAAACGCAGTCTCGTTGGCTAAAGCTAAAAACTGAGGAAGAAAGTTCAAGGAGAAAAGGTTTAAAAGCATGGACACATCTCTTTATCAACTTCCTGAAGCTATAAGCCAAAACTAACCTTCAGGATATAGTGCTGCACCCAGAGTGGTTGGCTTTCTACTTGGTTGCTGTTGGTCTTGAGCAGATTTGTACTTCCATAGGGTTGGCATGAGAAGAAGTGAAACAAAAAGTGAGCACTAGGGGTCACAGTTATGGATACTTTCTAGATATAACCAAATACCTCAAGGGATTGGTTTACTGGGTTTGAAGGCTTAGGACCATAGTCTTGTGGGACAACTGGATCAATTGACATAGTTCATAAAGTTTATGTTCTGCATCCTAGTTTGTTGAGTAGCATCTGAGGTCTTAAAAGCTTGTGAATGGCCATCTAAAATACAACTACTGGTCTGTATTTATCTGGAGCAAAAGAGAAAGAAGGAAACCAAAGACTCAAAGAGCAAAATAGTCTACAGGACTAATAGCCCACCCAAACCACAGCCTTATCTAGCCTGAGACCAGAAGAACTAGATGGTGCCTGGCTGCCACTACCAACCGTTCTGACCAGGGGCATGATAGATGGTCCTGGATAGAATGGGAGAAAAATGGTAGAACAAAACTCAGATTCTTAAAAAAGGCCAGACTTCATCTGGGGTCTTAAGAGCTAGTGAGCGGCCATCTAAGATACATTAGTTGGTCCCAACCCACCTGGAGTAAAGGAGAATGAAGAACACCAAAGACACAAGGAAAATATTAGCCCAAGAGACAGAAAGGGCCACGTATACGAGAAGACTCCATCAGCCTGAGACCGGAAGTGCTAGACAGATGGTGTGCCCAGCTACCACCAATGACTGCCCTGACAGGGAACACGACAGAGAGTCCCTGACAGAGCAGGAAAAAAGTGGGGTGCAGAACTCAAATTCTAGTGAAAAGACCAGACTTAATGGTCTGAGACTGGAGGGACCCCAGAAGACATGGCCACCAGACTCCCAGCCCAAAACTAAAACCATTCCCGAGGCCAGCTCTAAAGACAAAGATTAGACTGGACTGTGGGACATAAAACGATACTCGTGAAGAGTGTGCTTCTTAGCTCAAGTAGGTACGTGAGACTAAATGGGCAGCTCCTGTCCGGAGGTGAGATGAGAAGGTAGAGCGGGTCAGGAGCTGGTTGAATGGACATGGGAAATCCGGGGTGGAAAGGAGGAATGTGCTGTCACAGTATAGGGAGAGCAACTAGGGTCACATAACAATGTATTTATAAATTTTTGTATGAGAGACTAACTTGAACTGTAAACTTACACTTAAAGCACAATTTTAAAAAAATGTTTGGGAAAAGAAAAAAAATGGCCAGACTTAACTGGACTGGTAGGGACTCTAGGAACCCCTGAGACTACCGCCCTGAGATACCGTTTCAACTTGGAACTGAAACCACTCCTGGAGGTCACCTTTTAGCTAAATAACAGATTGGTTCATAAAATAAACAGTATCACCTGTGAGTACTGTGTTCCTTTAAAAAATAATCTATATGAGAGAAAATAGTCAACATGTACCCTAAAGCAAAGATGAGAAGGTAAGGGGGGACAGGGAAGCTAGATTAACGGAAACAGAACAACCAAAATGGAAATAATGAGAATGTTGATACAGTGTGAAAAATGTAACCAATGTCACTCAACAATATGCATGGAAATTGTTAAATGGAAACCTAATTTGCTGTGTAAACTTTCACAAAAAACACATAATAAAATATTATTTTAAAGAAAGATAAAGTGAAAAATACTTTTCTCTTTCCTTCAAAGCCAATGTCGCACCTTTGTCTGAAACTAGACTCTGAGGACTGGCAGAATGGAAACCCGCTCAGGGACTGCGTGCTTTCGCCAGCCTGGAGTCATGTGCTTTATACTGTATCGCTTCCTTTAAGTCACACCAAGTCCTTCATTGTCTCAGGCATTTGTTCTTGGTTACGTGTAGGTTCTCATATGAATTTCCTTTTTCTCTTCCCCTTCTGGGTCTGGATCAGCTCAGGTCATCTGAGTGTGTATTTTGTGCAGTGACTTGAATAAGACATGGCCCTGCCTTTGTGGACTTCACCGCTGAGTAAACAGGAAGACACAGACATGTCACGTCCATTTAATAAAGGTGTTGCTAGAGGGTCACACATGATACTGATGACACATATGAGGAACCAGGACGTAAGAACTACAAGTTAGCGAGGTGAAAGGATGGGGGGACCGGCCGGGCAGGGGGAACAGCCTGATAAGGATAAGGGGTGGGTGTGGCAGGGATTCACCCTAAGTAGGAGGGAAGACCGCAACCATGTGCCTGCTGTTCTCCAAACATTCAAGACAACTTTGCCAGGTAGACATTATTAGCCCGACTTACGTTTGTTGAAACAGAGATTCAGAGAACCGTGGTGACATATTCAAGGTCACAGCCCTGGTGAATCTATAATTTCTAGCCCCATCCTCTCCCCTGAGCACTAGACTGGCGTCCTTGGCATCTTCCCTGGATGCTGCTGGTGATGATAACCGAATGAGGTGAACACCAGTGAATCATCCTTCCTTCCCAGGGTGGTGTAAACGGTTAACTACTCAGCTGCTGCCCTAAAGGTTAGAGGTTTTCTAGTCCACCCAGATTGCCTTGGAAGAAAGGCCTGGTGATCTACTTCCAGAAGATCAGCCATTTAAAACCCTATGGGCACAGTTCTACTCTAACACAGGTGGGGTCACCGTGAGTCAGAGTCACAGTCAACTCAGTGGCAACTGGTTTATGGTTAAGTGCTTGACTACTAACTGAAAGTTGTCAGTTTGAATCTACCCAGCAGCTCTACAGAAGAAAGGCCTGGTGATCTACTTCTGTAAGATTAAAAAAAAAAAAAAAAAAAAAAACCAGTTGCCATCAAGTTGATTCCAACTCATGACAGTCCCATGTGTACAGAGTAGAACTTCACTTCATAGGGTGTTTTCAAGGCTGTGACCTTGCAGAAGCAGATCACCAGGCCTTTCTTCCAAGGTGCCTCTGAATGGGTTCGAAGTGCCAGCCTTTCGGTTAGTAGTTAAGCTTAACCATCTGTGCCACCCAGGGTCCTTTCTGCAAGATTACAGCCATTGAAAACCCTGTGGTGCACAGTTCTGCTCTGACACACATGGGGGCGCCATGAGTTGGAATTGACTTGAAGGCAATTGTTTTTATTTTACTTCTCAGAGGAGGAAAGGAGGTTCAGGGAGGCCGAGCCTGTATGTCCGTCAATACCTTCAACACTAGGTTAAAGATGATCTCTTCATCTTCCCACCTGCCTTAACTCTCCCCACCCCAAAACCCACTCTTCTCCGTATGTTCTGGATTTCACTGGACGTCATGTCATCCACCCAGTTACCTTGGGTGGAGTATGGGTTCATCCTAGACTCAGTCCCGAATCCCTCGTCCGGTCAGTGTTAGCTCTGTATCCTCTTCCAGCCTCCGCCGCTCCACATACCAGCTCCCAGAGGTGTCACCCTTACTGGGACTGTTATAACGGCCCCTTAAGGAGTGTTGTGTTTCTAGACTTGTCTCCTTTAAATCTAGACACCACTTCCTGCCAAAACAGCCCTCTCCCGCTTCACACTCTTCCGTGGCTCCTGAGTGCTTTTAGGGTAAAGTCCAAGCTCCGTAACTCGATGAGTGATCGCCGTGATTGGCACTGCCAGCCTCTTCTACTTCTCCACCTCTGTCTCTTGCCCCTTCCCCCTCTGGTGGAGCACAGTCACACGTTCTTTGAAGCTCCTCCCATCCAGAAATGGAGTTGGTTTCCACACCCTTGAATCTAGACTGGCCTCGTGGCTTGCTTTGACCAACAGAACACATCCTAGAACTTCCGAAAAAGGCCTTAGGGCACCTTGTCTTTTCTGCCTTCACCCTCTTGCAAGGCTGCCGCCTAAGAAGCCTGAGCTAGCCTCTGCGAGGAGGAAGGACCACGGGCTGGGAGAGACCCAACCACAGCCAGCACAAATCGCCAGGCGTCTTAAACAAACCCCCAAATGACTACAACCATATGAGTTATGCCCGGCAAAACTAGCACAAGGCCCTCCCCACTGGCCCAGCCCAACTCGCTGTCCCACAGAATTGTGACCAAATAAAGTAGTTGTAGTTTTAAGCCCCATTCAGTTTTGACTGTACCAGGTGGAGGTGTTGGCGAAGAAGATCAAATATCCCATGGACGGCCAGAAGAACGAACAAATCCGTCTTGGAAGAAGTACAGCCAGAGTGCTCCTTAGAAGCGAGGATGGGGAGACTTTGTCTCACATACTTTGGGCATGTTATCAGGAAGGACCAGACCCTGGAGAAGGACATCATGCTTGGTAAAGCCGAGGGTCAGCGAAAGAGACGAAGACCCCCAATGAGATGGATTGACACAGTGGCTGCAACAATGGGCTCAAACATAACGATTGTGAGGATGGCACAGGACCAGGCAGGGTTTCGTTTCGTTATACGTAGGGTTACGATGAGTTGAAGTCAACTCAGCAGCACCTAACAAATTTTGGAGTGGTTTGTTACGCGGTAACATAACCAATGCAGCTCTCAAAGTGGATTGTCCAGCCACCCCAACAAGGTACTCAGCAATGGTTTAGGCCATATGTACACACACACGTGCTGTTCCCTTTTCCTTTTTCCATCTTTTTTTTTTTTTTTCTGTTGAATTTCTTGTTACCTTTCCAGCTTCACCTTGAGCGTACAGTCCTTTATGAGGCCTTCCCCACCCCTCCAGGATTGCCTGTGTCACAGGACCCATCACACAGCATTGCAGCCTTTGCTTATCTGTGTCTCTTCCTCTACGAGCTGGGGAAGTTCCTTGCCTCGCTGAGCCTCTGCGTTTCCTGCTCTGTCCATGGGACGGTGGCAACCCTGCCCTGGTGTTGGAAAGACGAAAGCAGGTGACACATGTGACTTCTCTGAGGGCCTGGCCCACGGAGTGCGCATGCATATGGCTTCCCCTTTCCCTTCCTTCCTCTCTTTGTTCCCACCCTCCTCCTCCTCCTCCTCCTCCTCCTCCTCCTCCTCCTCCACACACTCACACACACACTGCCCTGGGCCTGGGGTTCCTTCAGGGCTCAGATTGCCTCATTGGGTTCTCCACTGTGAATCACCGTTATTAGCTGAGGCGCTACTCAAAGTGTGTGTTACGAATGTTCACAAAACATAGACCCCCACCCCAAATGTGAAGATCAGCTTCACTCTGAAAATAATAAGCCTTCTAAGGTTTGCCAGTCATGAGTATGTATCCAGTATAACCAGTTACTGTTGAGTCTTTCCAGCTGATGGTGACCCTGTGTGTCAGAGTAGAATGGCTCCATAGGGTTTTCAGTGGCTGACTTTTCAAAAGTACATTGCCAGGTCTTTCTTCCAAGGTGCCGCTGGGTGGACTTGGGCCTCCAACCTTTTGGTTAGCAGCCTGACGTTAACTGTTTGCACCACCCAGGGGCCACTATATCCAGTAAGTTGTTGTTGTTGTTGTTTTTTTGCTGGCAGGGATTGAATTGTGCCCCCAAAAATATATGTCAACTTGGTTAGGCTTCGATTCCCAGTATTGGGTGGTTGTCCTCCATTTTGTGGCTGATGTAATTTTCCTGTGTGTTGTAAATCCTAATCTCTACCTGTGGTTAATAAGGCAAAATTGGATTGTGTTAAAGAGGACTAGGTTGGGATATAACACTCTTGCTCAGGTCACATCTCTGATCCAATGTAAAGGGAGTTTCTCTGGGGTGTGGCCTAGTACCACCTTTTATCTTACAAGAGATAAAAGGAAAGGGAAGTGAGCAGAGAGGAGGGACCTCATACCACCAAGAAAGCAGCCCTGGGAGCAGAGTGCATCCCTTGGACCCGGGGTTCCCACACAGAGAAGCTCCTAGACCAGGGGAAGATTGGTGACAAGGACCTTCCTCCAGAGCAGAGAGAGAAAAAAAGCCTTCCCCTGGAGCTGGCGCCCTGAATTTGGACTTCTAGCCTCCTAGACTGTGAGAGAATAAATTTCTCTTCGTTAAAGCCATCCGCTTGTGGTATTTCTGTTATAGCAGCACTAGAGGACGAAGACAGTTGCTGTCAAGTGGATTCCAACTCCCAACAACTTCGTGCTGCAGAGTAGAACTGCTCCGTGGGGCTTTTAAGGCTGTGACCTTTCAGAAGCGGATCAGCAGGCCTGGCTTCCCAGGCGCCTCTGGGTGAATTCAAACTGGCAACCTTTCAGCTAACAGTCAATGACGTAACTGTTTGTGCCACCCAGACGCTCGTTGTTCTAGGTTGTCCCTGTGAAGTGTGTGTTCCATCCAGTTTTGTAACTGGCCCTTGGTTGCATTCTCCGCCATCTCCCAGGTCCATCCCCAGCATAGTCCTCACTGCTATAAGGTCATCATTTCAGCCGGCTTAGACCCCTGTGACCAGCTCCTTAGCCTACATGGATCTGACTCAGTGACGTCAAATGTGTCCAGCCTTCCTTTAGTTATTGGTGTCACCACCCACAAAGGTAAGGTTATATTTAAAAACAATAGCGGCATCCTTTCAGGAAAATGAAACGAAGTGCTGGATACGAAATGGAAATCGTCAACGCTGTTAGATCCTACGATTGGATGTGAACTTTGTGTAAGAGCTGGAGGGGGTTTGCCTTGGAAATGGCTGGGATAAAGGTATAGTGGCTCAATGTTACTCTTCGTAACACAAAGCCATATTGGGCTTTAACTCATTTTCACTGTGCCAAATTCTTTTGATGATGAAATTTCAAGTGTACTTGCCTTAGGCGTTGTTGGGAAAGATCTAGATACCTCTAGTTAAACCTCTGTGATGTGCAAACTGCTTAAAATGTGTTGGATTTAATTCATTAAAATGCATAGTCACCAGCTTTTTACTGTGTTTATACTCTGATACTTTCTCCTTCTGTTTTAGAGTAAGAGTTTCTGTGGGCATTTTCTGTACTTAGTTCATTAGTGTGTTAATCATTTGCAAGTGGTAATGCTTCATCTCCTGTGGTGCAAGGTGAGGGTGCAGAGGGCTTGGAGCTTTCTTCGTTAATTCCAAAATGTCATTTTATACCCTGCTCCAGCAAATTGAGCTAAAAGACTCATAAATATTAAATATAACATCTAAAAAGTATATGGAATAGTATAAAGAATCTGACAGAGTAGGGAATTAGAGTTGGTGGAAAACAGAAAAACACATTGTCCCATAGCTGCCTACCTGCTGCGTAAATGTTCTCACTGGACAAAAATTCCATCTTTTGCCTTTAAGTCACTGAAGGAAGCGTTAGCAGACTTAATTTAGCAAAGTAAACATTTCTGTAGGGTGGTGTTGCAAGCATATTAAGTGATAGTCTGAGAGAATTTTTATAATACAGTAAATTAGGGTGTGTTATAAACTGATAATGAGTAAAAAATAAGTAGACATGTTTGTAAATACTGGGAGGCTTTTATGTCAAATATACATTCTGGGTGTGAAAATTCACACCCAGTTCCATTGGTTCTTTTTCTCAAGGATCTGATTTCATAGTTTATAAAAATGTTTTGATAGTTGGGACAATTACCAAGCTACCTCATATTTCATTTTGAATTTCATAAAATATTTACAAAGGGCTTTTGTGGTCTAAGAAACTCTGCCAATAAGCTAGGGGCGTCGGGATGGTGAGACACAGGAACTTAGGATGAAGCGGTCAGCCTTCATCTTCCTTTTGTCTAGTCAGATGACTGAACGTCTTTACTCTTTCTTCAAAGTACCTTATTCAGTTTACTGCATTACACCTCCCAGGTTCCCTACTTGCTGCGGCTAAGGTAGAGATACGCCATTCATTCCTCTACCCAACTTCATTAAAGTCAATTCGTTCCTTTCCTTCTTTGAGTGCCCATCTGTGCCAGGCCCCAAGCCAGGGCCATGCGCACACGTGAGGAACATCAGGGGTGTCCCCCGAGAAGTGTGATGGTAAGCAGTTGCTTCCACTCTCCAAGTCACCCTTGCCAGCGTGGTCCCCCTGCCAACGTGGGTCTTTGTTGTTCACTATTACACCCGAGCGGCGTGCATGGTTAAGCGCTCGACTACTAACTGAAGGGTTGGCGTTTCAAACCCACCCAGAGGTGCCTCGGAAGACAGGCCTGGCAGTCTGCTTCCAAAAGGTCACAGCTTTGAAAACCCTAGGGAGCGCAGTTCTGCTCCGACACACATGGGGTTGCCGTGAGTCAGAATCAACTCGATGGCAACTAGTAACAAGATTACACTTAGATTTTTTCCTCTAGCAGGTTTGTTCTGAAGTCCCTAAGATGATCATAATTCACCCTGCAAGTCTCTGGCCACTTTTCCAGCGTAGAGTCGTGTGGACTTGAGTTCTAGACAGCCACCACATCTGTGTTGCCAGTGGGCACGCTGACTATGGGCGCCATTTTGCCAACTGGAAGATTGTCATAGACGCTGAGGCAGAGCTCACCTGAGTCCTCACAAACCGTCACCTCGTTATGCATGGAGTAAGTCATCAGTGAGTGCTCCTTATGTTCTAGTCACTGGGCTCACTGTGAGAAATAGGGATTGAACACCTGCTACGTAGTAGGGATTGTGTTAGAAATGTGAACACAAAAACTAGAAAGATCCATTCCCAACCCTCAAGGATGAGGGCAGTGGTGGTTCAGTAGAATTCTCGCCTTCCATGCTGGAGACCCGGGTTCTATTCCCGGCCGATGCACCTCATGCGCAGCCACCACCGGCCTGTCAGTGGAGGCTTGCGTGTTGCTGGGATGCTGAACAGGTTTCAGCTGAGCTTCCAGACTATGACAGACTAGGAAGAAAGGCCTGGTGACCTACTTCTGAAAATCAGCCAGTGAAAAGCTTACGGATCAAAGCAGCCTGGTCTGCAACTGATAATCAGAATAGCGCAGGACCAGGCAGCGTTTCCTTCCGTTGTACTTGGGGTCTCCACGAGTCAGGGCCTGACTCCATGGCAGCTGATAACAACCCTCAAGAAGCTTACAGTCTAGTGGGAAAGACAGATGTGTATAATTAGGGCCATCACAGGATTAGGCCCAAGATGCTGTGGGAACTCAGAGGAGAATGTTGATCACATTTGGCTTCACAAAGTAAGCACTTATGTTGTTGTTAGGTGCCATCAGGTGGGTTCCAACTCATAGTGGCCCTGCATACAACAGAACAAAACAGTGCCGGGTCCCGCATCGTCCTCACAATCATTGCTACGTTTGACCCCACTGCTACAGCCACTGTGCCAGTCCATCTCGTTGAGGGTCTTCCTCTCTTTCACTGACCCTTTACCTTACCAAGCATGACGTCCTTCTCCAGGGACTGGTCCCTCCTGATAACGTGTCAAAGGATGTGAGACTTGCCGTCTTCACTTCTAAGGAGCATGCTGGTTGTACTTCTTCCAAGACAGATTTGTTGTTCTTCTGCTGGTGTTCTTTGCCAACACCTTAATTCAAAGGCATCAATTCTTCTTCTGTCTTCCTTATTCATTGTCCAGCTTTCACACGCATAGGAATTGATTGAAAATACCTGTAAAAATGGCGTAGCATGGGCATCTGACCTCATCTAACTTCACAAGGGGGAAGGAGAATCAAGATCAACAGCCCAAGGCTGATTCCTATGAGGCAAAGGTCAGACATGCCTCCTCTCTGCCATCTTCACCAGTCCTGACACCAACCTTCCCTTCCATGGCACACTCTACTTCTCTGCTGGATTCAATAATTCTTTGCAATGGCCACAAAGAACTCACAGACCATACTCACAGTGATGGGGCTTCTTAGGGAAGTAACAGGTTACACTTTAGATTCAGGAACACTCAGGATACAGTTCTTCAATCAGGACAGCCTCTTCTCGGCCATGCTGGCAGGCAGGAGTCTCTCTGGCCCTCGACCCCTCGACCTGGCCTCTGCCCTGCTCTGGCAAATGTTACAAAGCTCTTTTAGCTCCGCTGTTGAGTATCCAGAGGCACCCCATTCTGCCAGTAAGCCTCAGCCTGAAGGCGCTCATCTCTAGCTCTGTGGGTCAGCAAACCTAGCTCCACCCAATGCCCAGAGACACCCTTGTCCTCTAGCTCTTTCCCAAAGACACTCAGCTGTCTTGCCCCGGGGGCCAGGAAGCCCACTGCACCACTGTCAGTCTCCTGCCTCAGCTGCCACCGTTTCTTTGCTGCCGTGTTTCTCTGTCTTTCGTGTTAAACAGCTGCCTGTCTCTCAGTCTCCTGGCTCCAGGAGGTTCTCAGTGCAGAGATCCTGGGTCCGAAGGATGTGCTCCACTCCTGGCTCTTCTTTCTTGGTGGTGATGAGAGCCTGCTTTCCCACCTCTGGGATTGTTCATTTTAAGCCTAGCAGGATGGCAAAACTGACACCTTATTTGCGTGATCCCACCCCCACAAGGGTGCCATGTACCTTATTTGCATTATTAGCAAGCTATCCTATCCCCTTGGTTGGTCATAGCACTTCATTTGCATAGTCCCACGCAGTCATTTGGTGACAGTTAGAAAGACTATAGCTAGAAGGGCCACACTGAGTAATTCACTGCATCACAACACCATGGCTTGGGTCAGGCGCACCTTAGTCCTCAGGGTGACATCTTTTGCTTTTTAACACTTTAAAGAGTTCTTTTGCAGCAGACTTGCTCAGTGCAATACATCATTTGATTTCTTGACTGCTCCTTCCAAGGACATTGATTGTGGACCCAGGTAAAATGAAATCCATGACAACTTCAATCTTTTCTCCATTTATCATGATGTTGCTTATCGGTCCAGTTGTGAGGATTTTTGTTTTCTTGATGTTGAGGTGCAATCCGTACTGAAGGCTGTGGTCTTTGATCTTCATCAGTAAGGGCTTCAAGTCCTCTTCACTTTTGGCAGCAAGGTTGTGTCACCTGCATAATGCAGGTTGTTAGTGAGTCTTACTATGCCATTAATAACTCATTTTTGCCCAGTCTTCCAAACAATCATGCGTCAAAGAGTTGGTGAGACAGAAAATGAAAATGCCTTAGTTTTAAAGGTGCCAACTGTGTTAAAGTTCTTCCAATGCTTTTACCTGTCCTGTGTTTAGATAACCTCAACTAGCAATGGAATTCTGTCTCCGTTTCTCTTTTTAAATATTCTGTAGTTGTGGGCACTGTGCTTCACGGTTCTCAAAGGAGTATTTTGATGGATAAATGTTCCATTACTAGGACCTAAAAATAGAACTTCAGTCTAGTTTTCCTTTGAGCTTGTGATGGACAAATGCAGGTATAGCATTTACACTGGATGGCAAAGAAAAAATGGATTGAGGTCTCAGGTAACGTAAGGAATGAGAGGATTATGCAGAAAAGCAAACCATTGCCAGAAGCAGCGTGGACATGTTCCCTTTCGTCACCTCTCCATAGCTCTTCCCCTCGCCTCTGAATGGAGGGGACCCTCTCTCTGTGCTTGGAAGCCAAGACTGATAGAGGGCTATTTGCATCCTCTAATTGGAGCTATTTGTTGTGCTTCCTTGACCAGATTGGAAGCAGCTGAGATACGTGCTCATTTGTGATGCCTCCTTCTCTCTCTCAAAGCATTTGGAGTGTGTTGTTGTTGTTAAGGAGCCCCAGTGGTGCAGTGATTAAGCACTCGGCTGCTAACCGAAAGGTCAGTAAAGATTACAGCCCTAGAAGCCCTGTGGGACAGTTCTGCTCTGTCCTATAGAGTCACTGTATGTTGGAATCGACTCAACAGCAATAGGTTTGGTTGTGGTTGTGGTTGTTGTGAGCTGCCATCAAGTGGGCCCCAACTCCTGGTGACCCCGTGCACAACGGGATAAAACACTGCCTGGTCCCTGGCCATCCCGTGATCGGTTGTGGATTAGACTGTTACAATCCATAGGGTTTTCATTGGTTCATTTTTCGGAAGTAGATCACGAAGTCGTTCTTCCTAGTCTATCTTAGTTGGGAAGCTCTGCTGAAATCTGTTCAGCATCATAGCAACATGCAAGCCTCCACTGACCAACAGGTGGTGGCTGTGCATGAGGTGTACTGGCTGGGAATCGAACCTGCGCCTCCTGCCTGGAAGGGGAGAATTCTCCCACTGAACCACTGCTGCCTCATATTTGGAGCCTAGCACTCAGCAAAGAACCAGCTGTCCAGTGTGCTCTTCTCAGAGAATGGGGCGTGGCAGTATGATGTGGGTATGGGACGAAGAGGTGGGGCTTTCCCCTGACCTGTCTGCTCCTTGAGCAAGTGAGCAGTTGTCCGGAGGCCATAGTGTACTGGGATGGCAGGCGTACAGGTCAGTGGGTGTGCCCACGTGGCCTCAGCTATCTCTCGCTGGGGGACGTGTTCAAAGCAAACCACTTATTATCTGCTGTCATTTGAAACAAGAAAGGGCCAGTGTGTTCACGGATTTGTGTGAAAGCCAGTCTCTCTGGCCAGAAGACAGGCCAGGATTGCCTCACTTGATGAGGGATTTCATCTTGTTTACTCGTCGCTAACACTAAGACTGACATTTCTTCAAATAAATCTCAAGTATTCTTTCAAAGCGACAGAGAAGTACAATGATTGTTATTGTTATTAGGGACTGTCAAGTCGGTTCCAACTCATAGTGACCCTGTGTACAACAGAATGAAGCACTGCCCAGTCCTGCGCCATCTTCACGGTCATTGTTATGCTTGACCTATTGTTGCAGCCACTGTGTCAATCCATCTCATTGAGTATCTTCCTCTTTTTCACTGACCCCGTACTTTACCAAGCATGATGTCCTTCTCCAGGGACTGATCCCTCCTGATAACATGTCCAAAGTATGTGAGACGAAGTCTTGCCATCCTTGCTTCTAAAGAGTGTTCTGGCTGCACTTCTTCCAAGACAGATTTGTTTGTTCTTTTGGCCGTCCATGGTATACTCAATATTCTTCACCAACACCATAATTCAAAGGCATCAATCCTTCTCGGGTCTTCCTTATTCATTGTCTAGCTTTCACATACATTATTCGGCGATCGAAAACACCATGGCTTGGGTCAGGCGCACCTTAGTCATCAAGGTGACATTTTTGCCTTTTAACGCGTTAAAGAGGTCTTTTGCAGCAGATTTGCCCAATGCAATACTTAATTTGATTTCTTGACTGCTGCTTCCACGGGTGTTGACTGTGAATCCAAGTAAAATGAAATCCTTGACAACGTCAATCTTTTCTCTGTTTATCATGATGTTACTTATTGGTCCAGTTGTGAGGATTTTTGTTTTCTTTATGTTGAGGTGCAATCCATACTGAAGGCTGTGGTCTTTGGTCTTTATCAGTAAGTGCTTCAAGTCCTCTTCAGTTCCAGCAAGCAAGTCATCTGCATAATGCAGGTAGTTAATGAGTCTTCCTCCAATCCTGATCCTGCATTCTTCTTCATATAGTCCAGCTTCTCCGTAGGACTGAAAAATATTCTGACTCCCTGCATGCAATGGCAAAGAAACTCACATTGTTCTGTTAGTCAAAGACTAGGTCCTCCTATTCTGATGCTCCAGATGGGAAAAGAATATTTGCAGGAATCGAGAGTGCATTTCCCATTGTTGTGCTGAGGCTATGATGGGTAAAGGGGGAGATGGCAGCCTCACGGATAACCAGCCTCTGCCCAGAGGTTGGTTTCTTGTTGGGCTGGACTTGATAGTGAGTTGGTGATAGCAGTTTTTGACCCTTGTGTTCATGGTGAGAATTATTTTAAGTAATTCTCACCCCAAATTGCCCCCCTAACAATTTAACAAAACCTTCCTTCAGATATAAGCCAGAATAAAATACAATAGAAAAAAGTCATGGATTCACAGCTTGGTCCCTGCTGAAAGGTTACAGAGAAAGAAAGTCCTGAGTCCTGATGAAATGTTCCAAAACCAAACCCTTTGTTAGAGAGTCGATTCCAACTCATCATAGTGACCCCATGTGTGCAGAGTGGAACCGCTCCATGGGGTTTCCAAGGCCATGACCTTTCAGAAGCAGATCCCTGGGCTTGTCCTCCAAGATGCCTCTGGGTGGGTTCGAACTGTCAACCTTCGGCTAGTCATTGCATGCTTAATGCTTTGCGCCACCCAGGGACTCCAGGACATCTCTGTCTCTGCACTGATAGCTGCTGTCAGCCCTAAGCAAGCCTGAAATGAGAAAATTGCTTTCCGCAAACACACGTGATGGAGGAGGATTTGCTCGGGAGGTGTTCTGTCTTCTGTGGTGAGAGCCGCACTGTGGTGCCTGGTGGCGGACACACGCCTTCTTCACTTTCCTCCTTGATGTGAGCTGTGGGCATTGCCGTGACCACTTTTCAGATGGGAAAACAGTTCCGGAAGTTAAATGGCACCCGTCGGCCTTGAGGGGCGATTGGTGGCTTAGTCAGGCTGAGGGAGATGGAGCAAGGGGCCCTGAGAAGGCAGAGGTGGGGAAGGGCCGTCGAGGCAGGTGAGCCTGGATGCAGGCCCAGAAGTGAAATAATGTGGGATGTGAGGGGGAGGGATGGCCCAGGCCATTGGATCCCCACAGGGACAGAGGGATCAGGTTGGGGCCACCATGTGCTGAGGACACTGGGTTTAGTCAGGACATCACAGGAAGTCATGTGAAGTGTTTGAGCAAGAGTGTGACATGGACGAACGTGGAAGAACAGCTATTTTGTCCTCCTGCCTTGTGGAGGGTGTGCTTTGGCTTGCTAGTTGAAACCATCCAGCATTGTCTGGGACTTGCCTGTGTAGATTTTTTAAAACTCAGCAAAGGATTTGTTAATCCATTACCAAACCCATTGCCGTGGAGTCAATTCTGACTCACAGTGACACTCTAGGACAGAGTAGAACTGCTGCCTCGTAGGGTTTCCAAGGCTGTAATCTTTACGGATGCAGACTGCCACCTCTTTCTCCCTCGGAGCGGCTGGTGGGTTCCAACCACAAACCTTTTGGTTAGCAGCAGAGCACTTTAACCACTGTGCCCAAGGCACCTAAAGTATTTGTTACCATACAGTAATTTTTCAGAAATAACTACGTGGTGTGATCCCCACGGGTACAAGGAGATCATCTAAGAGTTGGTATCACCCCTAGTTTGTGCCCCTCAGCCTGAGCCCCATCCCTGTGCCCCTTAGCCTGAGCCCCAGTGACCTCGTGGTTGTTCTGGAATGGGCTGGTGTGCTTCCACCCCAGGCCTTTTGTGTTGCTCATTTTTCCTGCACATTCTCCCCCGGACACCTGCCCAGCTCCCTCCCTCACCCTGAACCCCACCCGCTCTCACCTGCATTCTCTCATTATCATAGATGCTCCACACAAGTCCTGGGTATCTGAGCACCATCTGTCTCCCCACTGGAAAGGGCACCCAGGAGAGCGGAGGCTTGCTTTTGTCCCCTGTGGACCCCACCCCTGGAATAGTGCCCAGCGCACAGCATGTGCTCAAACACGAATGGACTACGCTGATGAGTCCTAGCTCCATCAGCTTCGCTCCTTAAACGTTGGGTGGTTTCAAGATTTTTGTTTTCTTAGAGTGCTTGGCTAGAGCCAGGCAGAGAAAAGATGGTCAGCGGCGTCACTCGTGAGATCCTGAACTCAGGCGAGTCTTCAGTGGCAAACGATGTTTTCACTGGATGAAGTCGTGTTCTCGTTTGTCATTGTGACCAGTTACTTCTCTTTCCACCCACAGATTGGCGTTCAGTGGTGTGAGCAGCACTGTCTAATCAAGATGGTAGACATGGAAAGCCCTATTTGTCCCCTGTCCCCACTCGAGGCTGACAACCTGGAGAGCCCACTTTCTGAAGAATTCCTACAGGAAATGGGAAATATTCCAGAGATCTCCCAGTCCATTGGTGAGGACAGCTCCGGAAGCTTTAGTTTCACAGATTATCAGTATTTAGGAAGCGGTCCAGGGTCAGATGGATCTGTTATTACAGGTGAGTGACTTGCTTCCTAGAAAGTCTTGTTCAGAAATGCTTTTTCTTCAGAGAAGATTGTTCCCTTCAGCAGGAAAAGAAATCACATCTTTCTGCAAGGAAGTCTTCAAGCACGATCAAGCATTATATCACGTGCCGCTGGGACTTGGAAACATTTAAGGTGTATTTCACTTTGCATAGTATGCCACCTTTCAAAGGCTATACACAAATCAGATAATGCTTGAATGTCAGTTAAGGCAGTCAGCTGTGTTTAAAAAATGCTGTGAGTATGTATTTCTCTAAAGTGGAGACTCCTATTGTAATAGGAGTCTCTTTTTTAATTGGGAAGTTTATATTAACCATCTGCCTACTTCCTATACTGCATTAAGAACTACATCAGGTATCATCAGGCAAGGCAAAAACCAGTTACTGTCCATATGACTTCAAATCATGGTGACCCCATGTGTGTCAGAGTAGAACTGTGCACATAGGGTTTTCAGTGACTGGTTTTTTGGAAGTAGATCCACAGCCAGACCTTTCTTCTGAGCGGCCTCTGGGTGGACTCGAACCTCTAACCTTTCAGTTAGCAGCCAAGTGTGTTCACTGTTTGCACTGCCCAAGGACTCCATCAGGCAAAGCAGATACAAAGAAATCAAACATGGGGTCTACTCAGGCAACCTACGGTGTCGTTGGGAAAGAGGAAATCGTGGAACAGCTCATCTCTGTAGGCAGCATTTAAGCCAACCCAGGATAGTGTGGTAGAATCTGCAGCCTCATCTGAAGAAAGTTCCATCTGGAGTAGACCTAACTACACAGGGCTTCTTGGTGGAAGTGGGTCTTGGGTTAGGACTGAAGGACTTTGGTTTGGGTAAGCCAGGAGGAGTATCTGGTAGGTGGTGAACAAGGTGTGTGTATGGTTTTCGACTCTGAGGATGGAAGATAGGGGCTGTTGGGGAATCGAGAGAGAAGGTTCTCCCTATACTGTCTGGTGGAAGGGTTCCTGCTCTTTCACCTGCAGGCTTCCCTCATGCTGGGTTCTTGGCCAGGAACCTGTTTCTCCCTAGCTCTCTTGCTTATTCCTACTCCAGGAAGATCGTTTTGATGACTGTGTGCTGACTTCAGTGACAGTGGGGAGAGGGAGCCCTTTATGGAGAGAGCATGGAAAATGTACCTGCTCTAAAACCCCGCCAGTGCATGGGAACCATCCTAGAGGATTCCAGCCACGTAAGAGGAGGCAGACATGAGGATGTGCATTCAGCACTGTTGGTAGTAGTGAGGGACAGAAAGCAAGCTGAGTGTTCATCAGAGGGAAATGGACAAATTGTGGTGTTCATACAGTGGAATTGTTGTTGTTAGCTGCCATCAGGTGCACAATGCAACAAAATGCTGCCCACCGCTGAACCATCCCCATGATGGGTTGCAGATCAGACCGTTGTCACCCATATAGGGTTTTCACGGGCTGATTTTCAGAAGTAGATCATCAGACCTTTCTTGCTCGTCTGTCTTCGTCTGGAAGCGCCACTGAAACCTGCTCAGCATGATAATGGCACACAAGCCTCCACTGACAGACAGGTGGTACCTGCATGTGAGGTGGCCAGGAATCAAACCTTCGTCTCCCACGTGGAAGGCGAGAATTCAACCATGAAACCACTACTGCCCCCATGAATTAGTTCTTCATGTATTTACATGAATCCATCTGAAAATCAATGTTGAATGAAAATAAACAAGCTTAAGAAGGACAGATTCAGTAGGATTCAACTTATGTGAAATCATAAATACCAGTGTAATGTATTGTTAGTGAAGCTGGACACACACATGTTGTACAAGTGTCTGCCAGCTTTAAGATTCCAGTTATCTCCCGAGAAGGTGCAGGATGCAAGATCAGTATACAAAAATCAATTGTATTTCTGTATATGTCAGTGAACACTCAGCTACTGAAATAAAAAATACTATTTACAGTAGCATCAAAAATATGAAATATTTAATGATAAACATGACAAAAATAGGAAAGACCTATACACAGAAAACTATAAAACATTGGTGAGAGAAATTAAAGCTATTAGAGGTCATTTATTTGAAGAGTTTTTTTATTTTTTAATCTAGGCATTTAGTGTCATAAATTTCCAACTATGTACTCCTATAGCATATGCCACAAATTTTTAATTCATTTTCCTTCAGTTCAAAATACTTTCTAATTTCCCTTTTGATTTATTCTTGAACCCACAGGTTATTTGATGTGGTGGTCGTTAGGTGCCGTCGAGTCGGTTCCGACTCCTAGCAACCCTATGTACGACAGAACGAAACACTGTCCGGTCCTGCTCCATCCTCACGATCATTGTTAATGCTTCAGCCCACTGTTGCAGCCACTGTGTCAGTCCATCTCATTGAGGGTCTTCGTCTTCTTCACTGACCCTCCACTTTACCAAGCGTGATGTCTTTCTCCAGGGACTGATTCCCCCTGATAACGTGTCCAAAGTACGTGAGACGTAGTCTTGCCATCCTTGCTTCTAAGGAGCCTTCTGGCTGCACTTCTTCCAAGACAGACTTGTTCGTTCTTTTAGCTGTCCATGGGATATTCAATATTCTTCGCTAACACCACAATTCGAATTCTTCAGTCATCTTATTTGTTGTCCAGCTTTTGCGTGCATATGAGGCAATTGAAAATGCCATGGCTTGGGTCAGGCGCACCTTAGTCTTCAAGGTGACGTCTTTGCTTTTTAACACTATGAGGAGGTCTTTTGCAGCAGACTGGCCCAAAGCAATGTGTCATTTGATTTCTTGACTGCTGCTTCCATGGACGTTGATTGTGGATCCAAGTAAAATGAAACGTCTGTGGTTATTTAAACATGTGTTATTGACTTCCCGAATATTTGAGGGTTTTCCAGATATGTTTCTGTTATTGATGTCTAATTTAATTTTGTTATGGTCAGAGAAACGACTTTGTATGACTTAAGCCCTTTAAAATGTATCGAGCCTTGTTTTATGGTGCAGAATATGATCTATCTTGGTCAGTGTTCCTTACACACTTGGAAAGAATGTACTGCTGTTGTTGGGTAGAGATTTTCATACATAAATGTCAATTTGATCAAGTTGATTGATACTGTTTTTCAAATATTCCATATTTTTACTAATATTCTGCCTACTTCTATCAATTATTGGGAGACAGGTGTTGAAATCTCCAATTATAATTTCAGACTTGTCTGTTTATCCTTTCCATTCTATCAGCTTTTGCTTCATGTATTTTGAAGCTCTGTTATTAGGTACATATACGTTTAGGATGGTTACATCCTCTTGATGAGTTGACCCCTTTATCATTATGAAATAATCTTCTTTGTCTTGGTAAAATTCTTTGTTCTAGACACTACTTTATGTGATAACATAGCCACTGCAGCTGTCTTTTGACTAGTATTAACATGGTATATCTTTTTCCATTCTTTTGCTTTTACCCTAACTGTATTTTCATATTATGGTTTGATTTACATCTATTGTCTTGCAGTTTGTCCTCTATTTGGCCCACCTGGATGTTGTTGTTGTTGTTGTTGTTGTTGTTAGGTGCCGTTGAGTTGGTTCTGATTCATAGAGACCCTATGTGTACAACAGAACGAAACACTGCCTGGTCCTACATCATTCTCACAGTCGTTGTTCTCCTTGAGCCCATTGTTGCAGCCACTGTGTCAGTCCATCTCGTTGAGGGTATTTACCAAGCAAGATGTCCTTCTCCAGGGACTGATCCCTCTTGATAACATGTCCAAAGTATATGAGACATAGTTTCGCCATCCTTGCTTCTAAGGAGCATTGTTCCGCTGCTATTCATAAGGTTTTCACTGGCTGAGTCTTTTCAGAAGTAGACTGCCGGGTCCTTCTTCCTAGTCTGTCTTAGTCTGGAAGCTCAGCTGAAACCCATCCTCCACGGCTGACCCTGCTGGTATTTGAATACTCGTGGCATAGCTTCCAGCTTCACAGCAACACGCGAGCCCCCACAGTACAACAAAACGACAGACCTGGATATTGTTCCCTATTTCCTATTTTTCTGCCTTCTCTTGGATTAATTAAAGTTTTGAAAATCGGTTTTATCCACTTTGTTTGCTTTATCTATAACTTGTGTTACTTTAGCGGCTGCTTTAGGGTTTATAGCATACATCCTTAACTTATATCACTACTTCAAGTGATACTGAAATGCTACCACTCCTTGTCTAGTATAAGAACCTTATGACAGTATGCATCCATTATTCCCCCCTTGGCTTTTGTGGTATTGTTGTCCTATGATTTTATTTCTACAGTATGTTACAAACCTCACAATATATTGCGTTTGTATTTGCTTTAAGTAATTATCTTTGAAAGAGATTTAAATAATAAAATAATTTTTATATTTACCCACATAATTACCTTTACTTGTAATCGTTATGCCTTTATGCAAGTCCAGATTTCCATCTGTTACCATTTGCCTTCTGCCGAAAAGATTCCCTGTGACATTTCCTGTAACACGGATCTGCTGGTTACTAATTCTTTCAGTGCTTCTATGTCTGAAAAGGTCTTCCTTTTTGAAAGATAGCTTGGAGGGGTATATAATTCTAGGTTGACAGATTTTTTTTTTTTTTTTCTGTCAGTACTTTAAAATGTTATCCCACTGCCTTCTGGTTTGAATTGTTTCCAACAGGAAATTTGCTGCCATTCTTATTTTTGTTCCTCTGCATGTTATGTGTCCTTTTTATTTGGCTGCTGTTAAAATTTTTCTTTATCATTGGTTTTAAGCAATTTTACTGTAATATGCCTCTGTGTTGTTCTCTTCATGTTTCTTGTGCTTGAGGTTCATTGAGTTTCTGGGATCAGTGAGTTTGTTGTTCTCATCAAATCTGGAAAATGTTACGCCACTATTTCCTCAAATGATTTTTCTGTTTCCCTTTCTCTCTCTCCTCCTTTAGGAACTCCAATTATACATGCATTAGGCCACTGAAGTTTGTCCTATAGGTCCTTAAAGCTATGTTCTTTCTTTCCCCCTAGTCTTTTTTTCTCTATTTCATTTTGGATAGTTTCTGTTGCTGTCTTCAAGTTTACTAGTCTTTTCTTAGGCAGTGTCTAATCTGCTCCTGATCTCATCCAGTGTATTTTTTCAATCAGATATTGTAGTTTTTATTTCCTCTCTGGAAGCATGATTCGGTCTCCCCCGCCCCGCAGTGCCCATTTCTACCTTAACGTGTTCAGTCTCCTTCTGGTGTCTTGAACATTTGGAATATGGTCATGATAACTTTTTTTTAATGCTCTTGTCTACTAATTCTGTTATCTGTGTCATATCTAGGTCAGTTTCAGTTCACTGATTTTTTTTCTTTATTAGGTTCATACACCCTCTCCTTACTTATTGACATGGTGTGGTTCCGAAGACCAGGTCATTAAGCGAAATCTATGTTATGTGAAAATGGAGGGTGACCACATCAGATCCCAAAATGGAAGATGACTACATCATTCATCATTACATAACTACCAAATTACATCATTACGTAACTGTCAAACTACTGAGATTCATGGCCCAGCCAAGCTAATGCATAACCTTAACCATCACAGCCAGCATTACTCTCACCTCGCACCTCAGTGTTCATTACTGCCAGACGTACACTGTTAATGAGCAAAATAGTCGGATAGTAGATCTTTTACTACTGTAAATGCAAAATATTAGATAACAAGATAGTGAGGAGAAGGTGTATTTCCCTGCTTTTTTGGGTGTCTTGTAAGTTTTTATTGGATGCCAGACATTGTAAACTTTGTTAGGTGATGGATATTTTTGTATTCCTATAAATCTTCTTAGGCTTCGTTATACAAGTTCTTTCTATATCCTGTATACAAGTCCTTTATCAGATAGTGTTTTGCAACCCTTTTTTCCCAGTCTGTGTCTTGACTTTTCATTCTTCACAATGTCTTTTGCAGAAGTTTTTAATTTTAATAAAGTTCAACTTACTGTTTTTTTTGTTGTTGTTGTTGATGATGAATTGTGTTTTTGGTGTTGCGCACATGGGTTGTTAAGACTTTATTCTGGTGCCATTAGCTGAGTTAACAATTGCAGAAGAGCTGGAAGGGAGGAAGGAAGCAAACAGGGGTTCTGTGTAGGACATGTCAAGGAGGGGATTAAGGGAGCCCTGCAGGTGGAAGCATTTGTGAGTCAGCTGGATATACTGATCCAGATCCCCGGAGGCAGCTCAGCAGGAACAAGAGCACATGAGCTTTGGGGTTGCCAGCACAGCAGTAGTCAGAGGAGCACAGGAGGATGTGGTTGACCCAAGGGGACAGACCCAGGATGGGAGCTCTGCAGACTAACTCATGGTGCCTCATCAATAAACACCTCATACATGAAAGCCTTTTCCCTTAAGCCTGACTTAGACACAAGACGGTGATGTTTTGAAGACTCTTGAATCTCTCCTCTTTTCCCCAGATACCCTCTCCCCAGCTTCAAGCCCTTCGTCAGTTAACTGTCCTGTGGTTCCTGGCAGCACTGATGAACCATCCAGCAAAGCACTGAACATTGAGTGTAGGATCTGTGGGGACAAGGCTTCCGGCTACCACTACGGGGTGCATGCTTGTGAAGGCTGCAAGGTACAGTGCGCCCCGGAGGAGGAGGGGGTGGCAGCACCAGTGTCTAATTGGGGTTGCCTTTATTATATATGCCAATATCTATCTTTGCTAAAAATATCTGCAAAAAGTCATCGATAGGGAACCAACCTGATTAACAGATTCATGTCTCTCTAGAGTCTATGACGGGTGGCTGTGTTGTGCTTTGTGAATAACTTAGGGAAGTATAAAAGCATTAAGGATAGTCCCTTCATTTGAATACAAGGTCGGAGAGCCTCTGCCCACTTTCTCTGAGGGTCTTCAGGGTCAGGTGGGGCAGAATCAGGAACTGGCAGTCAGAAGTGGAGTCTTTCTCAGGATCCCACAGTACATGGCCAGGCAAGGACAGAACCCACAGCCAACTCCTCACGCTGATCCTGATGCCTCAGCCATTCCTTCCTGCACGTCTGGGGCTACTCCCTCTGAGCCAGTGCATGTGTGTGCATGTCCTCCTCCCGCTAGCTCATGAGAAGAGCCACCAGAACCCATACCAGACCTCTGAATCTATGACCAGGGCCCTGAGTACACAAGGTCCAGTCTCTTGTCCAGTCTTTTGCCAGCTGGACCATCAGCCCCTCTGTGGCTTTCCAGCACAGTGATGAGAAGAATCACACACTGTTGCATCCCGGATGTCTTCTGAATGATATGCTTTTAGTATTCAGTTTCCTTTATAGCTTAGGTGCTTCATGTGCATGATACATGGGAGAGGTGGTCAGCTGAATGGTTGAAATCAGAAATCACCTTCCATTGCTCATGTTAGGTGTTGAAGAGTTCATTAACTTTTGGGAAATGCCACAGCCTTGAAGGGCACACCACACATTCTGTCCCAAACCAAATCCTGGTCTCCAAGTCCAGGCTGGCGGGTAGAACAGGCCACATTAGCCAGAGCTTTCTGCACCATCAGGCTTAAAGTTCTCTCTTCTCGCCCTTCCTCTTCTGATCCCTTATGTTCTGGGCCATCCTACCATACAGACTCACCTAAATAAGGATGCCAGGTAAGGCTATCAACCTTCCTCTTGCATTCCCAGGAAACTTCTGTCTCCTTATGTGGGTCAGCCAAACCTACCACATCAGGAATATGAAAGAATTGTTTAAAACAAAAGAGGAAAAAAATACCAAAGCAAAGAATTACTGGATGTTTTGATCAAAGATTCTATAGAAGAATCCTGATCAAAAGGGGGGAAATGTGGAACTGAATTTCTAGATCTCATGGAATCCAGACTTTCTGGAGCCATTGAGGCTGGATGAACCCGTGAAACTATTGCCCTGAGATAATCTTTAAACATTAAACCAAAAGTATCCCCTGAAGTCTTCTTTAAACCAAACAACAGTTTATCTTAATTAGTAAAGAGTATCTGTCACGAGCATTGTGCTCTTTTCAAGAACTATCTATATGGGATCCGTTTGACAACAGCATCTCAAAAGGTCTGATAGGAAACTTAGGGGGCAGTGAGTTCATATTAATGGGGGAGGAACAGTTTGGAAAAGGAGGGCAACCATTAATCAATGTCAATGAATTGTACATATAAAAATTGTTGAATTGGTATATTTCTGCTGTGTATATTTTCAACAACAAAAAATAAATAAATTATTTTTTAAAAAAGGAAAAAATACCAAAGCAAGTATAAACTCCTTCACGAGTTTTCTAACCACTTGCTTTAAAGTAAATCTAAAAAGCTACTCATAAAGTGAGCTTTTTCTTCAGGAATATGATTTAATACCCTTTGCCTCGTTTTGGATTTTGTGGGTTTAATAATAAAGCTGTTTCTAACTGGGTAAAGTTTAAGACTGTCTTATAAAGCAAGAAAATTATTGACAAAAAGCTGGTTTCCTGTTCCTATAATTTTTGTTTTTCAGAGAATTAATATTGTTTTCCAAAATTTTCCAGAAAGTTTTAGTCACATATATGGATACATCACATAAGAGGAAAAAGTTACATTTGTATTATCTTAGTAGGGCTAAGTAACTCTTTGGAAAACTGTGATTGTGTCTGCCCAAGTCAGATAAGGACATTTTGAAATTACTGTGAACTAAGCCACATATTATTTTTTTATTTTAAATGTGAAAAACTATTTCTCTACATGTAATTCATTTAAGGAGAAACAATCAATGAACAACCGGAAGGCAATGTCAGCCTTATCAGTGGTCCATAGTCTTTACCAAACTGTATATTAATCTCACAGGGTTTTTTTCGTCGAACCATTCGGCTAAAGCTGGTTTATGACAAATGTGATCGCAGCTGCAAGATTCAGAAAAAGAATCGAAATAAGTGCCAATATTGTCGCTTCCACAAGTGCCTCTCGGTGGGGATGTCACATAATGGTAGGTAAGGCCAGCACCACACCTCCCCAGTTTGTCCCTCAGCTAGCCCTCACTGTTCCCGGGGAATGGACTGCATTGCCGATGAATATGCTCCCACATTGAATACCCCGATCATTTTGTAATCATAATCACCTAAGAAGATGAGAGTCTCAAATGGCTGAGAGTCAGCAGGACAGTTGGAGTTACCATTAGAACCTCAAATGGTAAGACTTTGATTAGAATTCTGAAACCAATTAGAAATCACAGGGATTTAATGTCCATATCATACACAGGAAGTGTGTGTCATTTTAAACATTTTACCATATTGTAAGTTTCGTTGTATTCAACCATGCTCTCATTTTAGAACGGGTTATGTATGAGTTCTAGGGTGGCACTATTTGTTAAGCGCTTGACTACTAGCCAAAAGGTCAGCGGTTCAAACCCACCCAGAGATGCCTCGAAAGACAGGCCTGGCGATCTGCTTCCAAAATGTCACAGCCTTGAAAAACCTATGGAGCAGTTCTACTCTGCACACATGGGGCCGCCATGAGTCGGAATCGACTCTGTGGCAGCTGACAACAACAACAATTAGTATGTGAAACAAAATGTAAAATAACTAGTTCATTAGAGTTGCACCTTTACCTTCTGGAACAAGAAAAAGAAGTATTTTATACACTCGTTCTAAGAGTCATTTTCATCCTCTTAACCTAAAGGATCGATTATGTACCTGAAAGTCGATAGCCCCCTGAAACTTAACATGCTAATGAAGTGAGTAGTGGTGTTACCTTTGTTTTTAAACCTTTGTAAAAAAAAAAAAAAAGAAGAAGTGTCTAGGATTTGTGGAGTTACAGTTTTCTTTTTCTGTCTCCAGAAGGGAAAGTTGAATCGTACTGAGGAATGGGGTTTACCTTTCCTGTAGCTTTTCATTCCTGGTGTAAGTCATGGTTGGAGCTTGTCGTTTGACCATTAGCCATTGTCTGTGTCCCTTCCACCGCTGTGTTGTTCATTTCTGTTTGTTCCCCATTATTTCATCTCCCCCTCCACCCCTCAGCAATTCGTTTTGGACGAATGCCAAGGTCCGAAAAAGCAAAATTGAAAGCAGAAATTCTTACATGTGACCATGATATAGAAGATTCTGAAACTGCAGATCTCAAATCTCTTGCCAAGAGAATTTACGAGGCCTACTTGAAGAACTTTAACATGAACAAGGTCAAGGCCAGAGTCATCCTTGCAGGGAAAGCCAGCAACAATCCAGTAGGTGTTTTTGCTACTGTTTTATTGTAGCCAATGAAGTGTTCCATTAGCACGTGACAGTTACAGTCTAGAGAATGCTTGAGGACACTGTATGAAATGTTGGGAAAACAATACGTAGGCCAAAGGCAAACCAGAGACAATGGAAGTGGAAAGATTTCCTTCCCAGACACGAAAATGCCGCTTAACAGCAACTCCTTTCTTCTCGGTGTGGTCTGCTTCAAAGCCACCAAGTTATTTTCATGACTGTGTCATTAACCCACTCCCCAAAGATCTACTTAATAGCTTAGCATGTACTAGGGTCATTTCTTAAATGCATTTTTTTTAAAAAATCACTATTTTAAGGCCAAAAAATGAAGTCGTTCACTTCTCCCTTCAAATGTGTTCTTGGGTCTTTTCCTCTAAAGCTACTCTCTCTTCCCCGACATCCCTGCCCCGCCGCCACCTGCTTTTTTCTGTGACATCACAGGGCTTAGAAAGGGCCATGACAGAAACTTGATTGTCTTTTTTGGACATTTCTGGACCTTTTCAGTAGGAACTAAGAATGCCCCTCGAGGACCCTCCTACACTTCACCTGCCGGCCTAACATCCTGCCACCCCCACCCCCATGGTTAAATAAGTCTTCCCTCCAAAATGCGACTAACCTCAGAGCTACCTTCAAAGAGAGGGACAGCCTGAGGTTGGTGAATAAAGATATTTTGCCTTTTTGCCTGTAAACAAGCAGCCCTTATTGAGAATTACAAGCCAGAATTTCTGGTCACAGGAAAATAAAGTATTTCACAAGCTACTTAACTTTCACAAACAGACCAAACCTCTTTCTACTGAGTCTTTAATTCTTCAGTATATTCTCCAGTTAAATCCACCAAGACATATTAGAAGGGTTCGAGCAAACAGTATTAAACTGGTAAAGCCACACCCATGCTAGGTGACACGTGGTGGGCGGCCCCAGAGGCACGTACAGATTAGACCCTTTCTCCATCACAAGGGTGACAGCAAAGGCAACCTCTTAACTTTGAATAGCTATCCTAAAAAGGATTGGCATAAGCCAAAACTGGGGTAGCCAAGACTTTGTTTGAGACGTTCTGTTTCTCCCTTGGATTTTAAGAATTCAGAGGAAACAGAGACATCGTCTTTAACAAAACACTCCTGTTCAATGTGAACTTGGTTTTCACAGAGCTCCCCAGCATCCCTCACTGAGAGGAGCCCCGTGGCCTCAGGCAGAGCCAGTTACCCTCAGAGAGGAGGGCGCTGACATTTCCATCTTGAGGAAATAAACAATGGCGTAGTGGTTAGGCTTGGGGTTAACTAAGAAAAACAGAAGCTGTTGTACTGCTGGGAGTTAGGTGCCTACCCCTGCCCCCAGGCCTTCAAACCAGGGCACCCAACACCAGGCTCACAGGCAGTGCCCCCTGTTGGGGTGGAGGCTCATTGCATGAGAGTATACTGTGAACCCCAGGCCAGCCTCATTCTTCCAGCTCTGGGGTCCTTGCCCACACACAAGGACACAGGAGGCCTGTCCCCTCTTGTCTGTCTGTCTGCCTGCTGGCTGCTCACCGCTTCCAATGCGGGACCACAGTCTCGTCTTCTCTAGCTGTGTGGCTTAGTATAGAACAGACGCAGCAGGCAGGACATCCCCCACCAGCCTACATCATAATGAATTTCTGTGAGCGTCTTAGTTTTGGGATCACAGTGGACATCAGGGTACCGTATTCTGTTATCTCACAGACAATTTAGAAAGCAGCTCAATATCCTTGGGGATACCTGTTGAGTAGACCAGCCCTTGGCTCTGGCATATTGGACTTGACGTGTATGAAATGATCCCATTATTTAGCAATCAGAGCCTTGTGGTTAAGAGCTCGGCCGCTAACCAAAAGGTCTGTAGTTTGAATCCACCAGCCACTCCTTGCAAACCTTATGGGGCAGTTCTGCTCTGTCCTATAGGGTCAGAATCGACTTGATGGCAATGATTTTTTTTTTTTTTTTAATTCCACAATTGTTTCGTGAAAGTTCCAACCTGGGACAACACAGTAATTATTGGGGAAATGGAGTCTGCTTTTCTCAAATATCCAAATCTGTGGGCGTGGGGAGGCTTTGTCAAGAGGATGTGTTTGGGGCTGACAGAGCTTTAGGAAGCCACACCAGCCTCTGCATGTGGCAACTCCACGTCGGCCACCACCCAGGGTGGCCTGGAGGCGGGAGGAGCAATGACCAAGGTGTTCAGACTGGCAGATATAATGTGGTCACACAACTGTAGTAGAGGTGGCCTTGTGCACCGGGGAAGGAGCACAGCGGGGCAGCCATGCTGCCATCCAGGCCTGGGCAGAGGGAGGAGCATCCTCCCTGCAGGGACAGCTGGAGCAAGGCCACGCTCCAACTCCTGAAGCTTGGACCACAGCTGGGCCCGGAAATGTCTGAAATCTTGGTGAGGAAAGAGAGATGCTGGACAGGTTTTAGCTTCAACGTAGTCCTCTGGTTTTAGAAGTGGAGACCTGGGTTTATCTGTGCAGGAGACACTCCTTCATTTGTGAAAACCCCCTCTGTGGCCTTTCGATCAGCTAAAGCAAAGCCCCTTGACCTGGGTCAGGAGCTGGGTCACCCAGGAGTGAGAGCATTACTGGGGCTGGGAGGACGGAGAGAGGTGCCGGGAGGAGGAGGGGAAGACGGGAGGGCGGCAAGTGTCTCCCTCCATCTGGCTACCGGGACTGTGTGTGAGCCTGTGCTTCCAGAACTGAGGGCCAGACAGTGCCCAGGACCCTGAGCGGGCAGGTCGTGCTCTTCTGGGGGAGCTTGTTTCCCAGCTGATTTGGGGGTAAAAGGGACAGAAGCAGAGCTGAGGGGAGGATGGAGAACAGTTGCTCCTTCTGAATGTGGATTCCAAAACAGGCGCTTTTTCAGCAGTGTCTTAAAAAGATAATGTGCTGGCCTGTCAGGAGAGTCTCACGCAAAGACTTCTTGAAGCATCATGAAGACGAGGCTGTGAGGAGGGTTAATGAGGTCCGCGCCTTTCTCGTGATGTCTGTATTGCTGCCACCGAGGGCTCAGGCCCCCGGCACATTCTGTCTCACACATACACTCACACATGCACACACTCACACACACTCACATACCCTCTCACAGTCTCACACACTTACATACACACACACACACACACTTTCACACATGGTCACACGCTCACACTGTCTCACACACTCTCACAGTCACACACACACACACCCTCATATACTTTCAACCCGCTCACGCTCACACACACCCTCTCTCACACACACACTGACACACCTTTCACACACTCATAACTCTCCACTTACACATACCCACTCACACACACACACACACCCTCTCTCACACACACACTGACACACCTTTCACACACTCATAACTCTCCACTTACACATACTCACACTCTTACCCACTCACCCACTGACACACCCTTTCACACACTCATAACACACAATCACACATACTCTCACTTTCCCACACAAACACACCATCTCACACACTCATACACCCTCTGACACACCTTCTCACTCACTCTCACGCACACCCTCATGCACACACTCACACACACCCTCACACTCACAACCTCTCACACTCACGTATACGCTCACGCACTCACACACACTCCTGCACACACGTGCACACGCACTCTGTCACGCAGGCTTAGCTGCTTTTGCTTTTCAAAGCTAACTACACCTTTGAAACACGGGTGAGGGTGTTCGGTTACAGACAAAAAAAAACCTCTCCGGCACTGAATATTTAGAGGATAGAAATCCAAAGTATACAGTAAGGATAATGTAGTATTTTAAATTTTTGGTCTGAGATTTCGTTTATTACAAAATCTTACCTTTTATCCATAATGCTGTAATGAAAACCTTGTGTCTAAATTTTTGTCCTTATTGTTTTTAACTTTTTAAAAACGTATTTTATTTTTTGTTGTTGTTGAGAATAGACACAGCAGAACAGACACCAGTTCAACAATTTTTACACGTATAATTCAGTGACATTGATTACATTCTTCAAGTTGTGCAGCCATTCTCACCCTCTTTTTCTGAATTGTTCCTTCTCTGCTAACGTAAACTCACTGTCCCCAAAGTTTTCCATCTAACCTTTCGAATTATTATTGTCAATTTGATCCATATAAACAGTTCTTAAAAGAGCATAATGCTTAAGGCAGACATTCTTTACTAGTCAGGCTAAACTGTTGTTTGGCTTAAAAATATCAGGGGATATTTTGGGTTTGTTTATAATCTAGCAAACATATCAGAATTTGCCACTCAAGTGAATAAAGTAATAACTTGGGAGCATCACAGTTTTATTTCAAAGATGCTCCTGTTGCTCAAAACTGTTGGGAATTATCTTTAGAGTTTTTGAATATTTTCAGTTGTGGAAATCTTTGTTGTTGTTGTTAGGTGCCGTCAAGGCAGTTCCGACCCATAGCGACCCTGTGTAACACAGAACGAGACACTGCCCCGTCCTGCGCCATCCTCACAATTGTTGTTATGCCTGAGCCCACTGTTGCAGCCACTGTGTCAATCCATCTCATTGAAGGTCTGCCTCTTTTTCGCTGACCCTCTACTTTACCAAGCATGATGTCCTTCTCCAGGGACTGATCCCTCCTGATAACATGTCCAAAGTATGTAAGATGTACTCTTGCCATCCTTGCTTCTAAGGAACATTCTGGTTGTCCTTCTTCCAAGGCAGATTTGTTAGTTCTTTTGGCAGTCCATGGTGTATTCAGTATTCTTCGCCAACACCACAATCAAAGGCATCAATACTTCTTCGGTCTTCCTTATTCATTGTCCAGCTTTCCCTTGCATATAATGCAGTTGAAAACACCATGGCTCGGGTCAGGCCCACCTTAGTCTTCAAGGTGATATCTTTGCTTTTCAACACTTTAAAGAGGTCTTTTGCAGCAGCTTTGCCCAATGCAGTGCATCTTTTGATTTCTTGACTGCTGTTTCCATGGGTATTGATTGTGGATCCAAGTAAAATGAAATCGTTGATAACTTCTTTACCCTCTGCTAGTATCATTGGATTTTAGACAAAACCATGAATTACTTGCAGCCAACCTGATATGTAATTTGGGATTAAATAGAGTAAAGGTTCTGGTTTTAAAAAATACATATATATAAGTCAGGGAGACTAATTTTTTATGTTTGTCTGAGAACAGGTTCTAAAACCAGTTTTGAAAGAGGAATTCCAACGTTATTCTCAACATTTTAAGATCTCTGGAATAAAGGTGGCTTCCCTGATGCCGTCTTGGAACAGCTCTGCTTTTTTAGACAGATATTGCTGTCTTGGGATTTTGCCTGCTACTTGTCTTCAGATTGAAAATCAAACTTAGTATTTTATACTGTTTCTAGAAATGTGTAGTCCATGTAACTAAAAGCTTATTAAATAATTTCATCCAGAGTAAACCTACCAATAATCCAGGGTTAAATTTTTCCTGAAAGAAGACAGCTGCCCAACCTTTCATAGGGAGTACTGTTGAAATGTGTTTTGGAGATGAATTCTTTAGGTAATGTTAAAGCACACAACATGGTCAGGTGTGAGCAAGGGCAGCCATACATCAGGCGGGGGACTTTCTGGTGTTGGCGTGGAGAAATTTCAGGGTGAACGAAGCCCTGCCCTCATGCTGTTTAAAATCTTTCCCATGTGCTTTATTTATTTCAGAGGAACTCCTATGATGTCGGGTATATTCATATTCAAACAAGAGTATAAAAGGCACATTCCTAAGTGAAACATAAGCTGTGTGGGTTTTACAAAATAATCTTATCAAGAATACTGATCAATAACCTTTGGCAAATTTTCTAATGTGTTTTACAGTAAAATTTCTGTTTGTTGTTGTTAGGTACCAGGAAGTTGATTTCAACTCATAGCGACCCCATGAAGGAGCCCTAGTGGCACAATGATTAAGTGCTCAGCTGCTAACCGAAAGGTTGGTGTGTTGAACCCACCCAGCAGCTCCATGGGAGAAAGACCTGGCAGTCTGCTCCTGTAAAGATTACAGCCTATAAAATCCTATGAGTCGGGATCAACCATAAAATCGTATGGGACCCATAAAATTAACAGTAACAGCCGAGAGGACCGAGCTCCTTAGAACAATCAGTTATACGAGATCAAAAGGACAACAGCTGTCCAAAAGCAGACGAGAAGGCAGGAAGGGGTAGAAAAACGGGAGGAAAAGAGCCAGGGAACCCAGGACAGAAATGGGGAAGAGTGCTGACACATTGTGGGGAATGCAGCCAGTGTTCTGGAACATTTTATGTATGAACTATTGAGTGGAAAACTAATTTGCTCTGTAAACTTTTACCAAAAGCATAATAAAAAATTAAAAATTAAAAAAAAAAAAAAACCCTACGGGACAGTTCTACTGTTATATGGGGTCACTATGAAATTTCTATTTAGCTTTAATAAACATCAGTTTTCTTAATGCTAAGCACTTGTTTTAAATTCACATGGTTTTCAGTAAGCTTATTAAATAAGGCTTTCTTTTAAAAAATCCAGAGTGATAATTTTATAAAAATGAGATGCAATATTTGTTAGCATTTACATTCCCCTGACGAGAGTATATTTCACACAATACAAGTCCCAGGCCAGCTTCATGGGTGGCCAATCTGTGCGGTCACCCAGGGCCCCGTGCTTAGGTGGGCCTTCCACTTGATTTAATGTTCTGCTGTTGTCATCTTGAAATTCTTAATAATTTTTGACCAAGGGGTCCTGCATTTTCTTTTTGCCCTGGGAGTCTGCAAATTCTGTAGCCAGTGCTGACTAGTCCTCTGAGATGCCCTACTGAAAGAAAGAAGTGTTCTTTAATCCAGCCATTTGGAACCACAGCTTGCTCTGTCCCCATTCTTGAAGATTCACGAAGCACAGACCACGTCAGAGACTCTAGGAATGTCTGATATAAACAACATCTGAAGAACGTTGCTGAACTCAGTCTTTCTCTCATTTCTTTTTTTTTTTTTTTTTTTTTTGGACCACTGCACTCTTTGGCTTAACATCTTTATTTCTGCTGAGTATACTCAGACAGAGCCAGTGATGTGAATATAGTTAATGTGGGCTAGTAGTATGTTTTCTGGAATTGAGGGAACACTGCCATCTATCCTTCACATATTTCTCTAGTCCATCCTATAAATGTTCATTCTTTCAGTCTGAGCTTCAACTTGCTATGAAGCAATATATTTAAAATCAGGTTGGCGGAATAATGAAATCACACTCTCCTGTCACCTAGATCCTTGGGCCCTCATACCCAGAATGCTGTGTGGAGCAGCATTACTGAGAATTGCACCTCTATGAATCCTAACTTTGGAGCTGAGTCCATTAAATTCCTGAAATTTAAAATAATCTTCCTTTTCTTTCCTATTTAACAAAATTATGGGAAAGTTAATAGGCAGATCCGTGATAATCGCAAAACATTTTAACATTTTCTCTGTGACTGGCTTCAGAACATTACAGAATTCATTGATGGTTGAGTTTGCACAGCCCACTAGAATGAGGAAACTTGGGAGCTGGGAAATGAGCAATGCTTCCAGTAGGAGAAAGTTGGAAGAGAAACTGCTTACAGAAATTATAGTAATGCTGTTAATAATAACTAATATTTTTGAATGCTTACTAACTGCCAGACACTACGTTTTTACATATATAGGCTGAATATTTGCACAGTCCTTTAAGAGATACATTTATTATCCCAACTAAGGCACACAGACAGATTAAGAACTGTCCAAGTAAGTGGTGGCCAAGATTGGAACAAGGCAGTCTGACTCCGGAGTGTTCTAACCACTCTGCTCTAGTGCTCTCAGGTGTACAGCTAGAAATCACAGGGGAAAAGCCTTGTAAAATTTACTAAGCTTTGGTATATTGGAACCCTGGTGGCGCAGTGGTTAAGAGCTGGGCTGCTAACTAAAAGGTCGGCAGTTTGAATCCACCAGCTGCTCCTTGGAAACCCTATGGGGCAGTTCTGCTCTGTCCCGTAGGGTTGCTATGAGTTGGAATCCACTCCACGGCAACAGGCTTGTTTGTTTCTTTGGTTTTGTAGTATATTAGAAATGCTTCCAAATAGCCACAGGAAGAAATGTGGTTGAAACTAAAGGAAAAAGCTTTCAGTTACAGTAAAAGTTTAGGTTTGAAATGAGAGTTGAGTAAGATGGCCAGTGGGCCTCTATAGCTGCATGCTTGAAGCGACGTCCCTTCTCCTGCTTCAGGCTTCTGAAACCTTAGTTTCTGTGACGTGAGGCATGGTGGCCATGCCTTCTGCCTTAGCCCCGTTTTACAAGCGTACTACTTTCCTAGCAGTGTCCCTGGAATTCCACACTGAATAAGAAGACAGTTACGATTTTCTATCTCGTTTAAGGTTTTAACTAAAAGGTAAACACCTCAGTCCCCAAATGGTTGCTTTTTGGTGTTGCCAGATTCACAGCCTCCTGAAGGTTCCACTGTAATGTCCCAGGGGCTAAGCCAGGGGTTTGAATAACTGCCCCTGTGCATATAGGAGCCCCTCCATGAAACCCCACCCATCACACACAATGATGGAAATGCTTGGTAAAGTAGAGGGTCAGCGAAAAAGAGGAAGACTCACAGTGAGATGGATTTTGGGCAATAGTTTCTCTGTAGTGTTTTATACAAACTTTTTAAATGAAATGTTAGACCTAATGAATTAAAAACTTCATTGTTTTTTTTAATTTCAGGTTACCTAGCCTGATTTTTAGGTGCCCCAGTGGCGCAGTGGTTAAGTGCTCAGCTACTAACTGAAAGGGCGGTGGTTCAAACCCACCAGCCACTCCATGGGAGAAAAAAGCTGGCAATCTGTTCCCATAAATATTACCCCAAAACCAAACCAAACCCATTGCCACTGAGTCGATTATAACTCATAGCGACCCTATAGGACAGAGTAGAACTGCCCCATAGAGTTTCCAAGGAGCACCTGGTGGATTCAAACTGTTGACCTTTTGGTTAGCAGCCATAGCACTTAACCACTATGCTGCCTAGGAAACTATGGGATAGTTCTACTCTATCATACAGTGTCACTGTGAGTCGGAATTGACCTGACGGCATACTACAACAACAGCCTGGTTTTAAAATAATAAGTTCAGGCTTATTTTTTCTTGCTTAGGAAAATATGAGGTGGGTGGAGGACAGAGGTAGAAATCATTTCTGAGTCTTACAAGGCTGAAGTTTTTGTTTGGGTTGATATTTAGGGGGTTAAGAGGAGGTATTGGGGCATTGCTTTTTGTTTTTTAGGTACCAGGAAGAGTATTTACACTTAAGACGGTCTTCATTCCTTCCTGAAAATCTTGAATTTTTTCGTCTAGTATCATTGACCTTTAGCCTGAAGAACTTCTTCAAAGCACTGCCCTCCACCTGACCTGGCCCATTACCATCGAGTCGATTCTAACTCATAGTGACCCTGTGGGCAGTGTCATTTCTTCTGCTCTACACAAAGATGTCAGTGTTGGCCAGCAGTGGTCTTTGTGCCCCACCAGACATATAATTATTCCTTCTGGTCACGTTGGCTCCAAATAGCACGGCCAACCATCTCTTCTTTCCACCAGTAGATCTTTCTAAGATGGCAGGACCAGAGGGTTCAGGTGCAGAAGGTCTAGCAACACATAGGGAGCTGCCACAGGGATTCAGCACTTGTACTAAGACATGGGACACTGATGTGAAGGTTTCAGTCTTATGCACAGAGAAACAAGGGTACTTCAAGGCTTTTCCAGTTTATCCTGAAAGTACAAGAGTTTAACAGTGCTTGTTTGCTTCTTTCTGCACATATGCCAACTTTTGAAGTTACATAGTACAAGCCAGATTTGTCCATTCAACCGTCAGTGTTAAATGACGATGGTTACTGCTAAAATTCATAAAATGGTAAAATTAAGAATGACTGCTATTAAGGTTATAGTAATAGTATTTGGGAATTCAGAGAATATCTAAAATGCTAGCGGTGCTTTGCTAATATTCTTGTTAGTGTCATTGCCAAAATCAGTACTTGAGTTTCTTAGCAATGAAATCCCTACCCAATGTCAGGCAATGACGATTATTATCTTACTGATTTACATTGTTGGTTTTCCATGAATGTCTAATTGTCCCCAACTAAATTTAAAGTGGTTTGAGGATCGTGTTTTGCACACATTCTGAGTTCTCCATTGCACCAAGCTTGGTGATTTGGATGCAGTGGTGCTCATTAGCTGATTGATGGTTAACAGTGTCGCTGATCACAGATCCTCAGACTTATTCTTGTCCTTGCAGCCTTTTGTCATACATGATATGGAGACACTGTGCATGGCCGAGAAGACACTGGTGGCCAAGATGGTGGCCAATGGCATACAGAACAAGGAGGCAGAGGTCCGCATCTTCCACTGCTGCCAGTGCACGTCAGTGGAGACCGTCACGGAGCTCACGGAGTTCGCCAAGTCCATCCCAGGCTTCGCCAACTTAGACTTGAATGACCAAGTGACTTTGCTAAAATACGGTGTCCATGAGGCCATTTTTGCAATGCTGTCTTCCGTGATGAACAAAGATGGGATGCTGGTTGCGTATGGGAATGGTTTTATAACTCGGGAATTCCTAAAGGGCCTAAGAAAACCGTTCTGTGACATCATGGAGCCCAAGTTTGATTTCGCAATGAAGTTCAACGCACTGGAGCTGGATGACAGCGATATTTCCCTCTTTGTGGCTGCTATCATTTGCTGTGGGGGTAAGTTACCTGCCCAGTCCGCCCAGACCGTATCACGTACAGGCTCCAGCCTTGGAGAACCGTACAGTGGCAACTGCAGTGTCGTGTCAGCTGGAGCTGGGGCCAGTGGTGTGAGCACTGCTAGGGTTATTGCATTGCCACCTCCTAGAATTCAGTGATGTCACGTGTGCGACCGTATTCTGTAAGGCTCCAGCCGGGTGTTAGTCTAGTGACTGTCACTGTTGATATGTTTATGCTATTTCATTGTGAAAAATTTCATACTAACTGCCAGTGATTATCAGGTTTGCTTTACCAGAGGAAACAAATCCCCATGAAGGAGAATCTGGGCCTCTCTGCAGAGAAGTTGGCACTACACCCCCAGATTTTTGGCTTGGTGACACATTCTTTTAAATAGCTCCAGCCCGGGTCTGGTAAGGTCATCCCTCTACCGTAAACTCAGCCGACCTTCTCCAGCCTTGGCAGGGACTGAAAGGGTGGCCACCCACCATGCTGCCGGAAGCCACGCCAGTCTTTCATGACTGATGTGTGTCTAGATGGAGGCTGCCGGCAACCTCCTAGATGCCGGGAGGGGAGCTGGCAAGGACAGCCCGGCACTGCGAGGCATGTCCCTGCTGCTGTCCAGCTGGGCACTAGTCAGAAGGAGGAAGCACTTACGATACGGTATAAAGTATAAAAGGGCAGAGCAGTGATACATGATTTATCACTTCCCTTTCATACACCCCAGGATGAAGTGTTGTGAGTAAAAGCAGTTACAGAACTATTTATTTGTAATATGATCCCATTTTTGTAAAAGAAACTGTAATCATATATATATATAGTTGTTAGGTGCTGTCTAGTCTATTCCAACTTACAGCGACCCCATGTAACAGAGGAGAACTGCCACACCGGGTTTCCTAGGTTGTAATCTTTACGGAAGCAGATTGCTAGGTCTTTCTCCCACAGAGCCACTGGGTGGGTTTGAACCGCCAACCTTTTGGTTAGCAGCCAAGTGCTTAACCATTGTGCCTCAAAGTTTCTGTATATTTACATATATGTGTGTGTATATATGGAGCCCTGGTTGCACAGTGGTTAAGCTTTCAGCTGCTAACCAAAAGGTCAGCTGTTCAAATCCACCAGCCACTCCTTAAAAACCCTTTGGGGCAGTTCCACTCTGTCTGATAGGTCACTACAAGTTGGAATCAGCTCATCAGCAACAGATGTGTGTGTGTGTGTGTGTGTGTGTGTGTGTGTGTGTGTGTATGTGTGTGTGTGTGTATGTAAATAACTGTCTAGTGAGATAGGAAACCCTGGTGGCATAGAGGTTAAGAATTCGACTGCTAACCAAAAACGTCGGCAGTTCAAATCCACCAGGTGCTCCTTGGAAACCCCGTGGGGCAGTTTTACTCTGTCCTATAGGGTCCCTATGAGTCAGAATTGACTCAACGGCAACGGGTTTGGTTTTGGTTTTTTTGTCTAGTGAGATATACATTAAACCTGTGACAGGATTAAAATTATGAGGGGGTTTCACTTTTTTTTTTTTTTTCAGTTTAAAAACTTGTGAACTATTTATTTTACAACTATAAAAAAATACAGACCAACAATCCACATGATGAGCCAACGCTTTTGAAAGTCAGAGTAATGAATGGGGCTTAAAGAGAGCACATCTTGGACTTGGGTGGTAGTTTCTGCACCCAGAGGCAGGACGCCTGGCCTTAGGCTGCCCCAGGAAGTCTAGTGCTCCTTCCGCAGGGAGTTCACCTGGGGTGGATGTTGGCACTTCCTGCCTCAAGTCTCAGTTCTGCCCCACCCTCCTCCATATCATCTTCCCAATCATTGTTCATTTCTCTTGGTACTTCCTTCTCAGCTGAGTCATAGAAACCATAACAGGGCTTGATGCTACAAAATAGAAATCCGACATCATTTTGAAAAAAAAAAAAAAAAACTCGTTGCCATCGAGTCAATTCTGACTCATAGAGACCCTATAGGACAGAATAGAACTGCCCCATAGAGTATCCAAGGAGCAGCTGGTGGATTCAAATCACTGACCTTTTGGTTAGCAGCTGAGCTCTCAACCACTGCGCCATCAGGGCTCATCCGACATCATAGGTCCACTTAAATATTGAGGAAATACTGGGATCCAATATGCAGTTTTGATGCAGGAGGGAGAACTTATTTCCCATATTCTGCAAAATTGGTTGTTGTAATCATCATTAGGACATACAGTTACTTCTGATATGTTTGGAGGTTTTTCCTCTGGTGAGTGGTAACCGGAGATATACAAAATGATGGGTCAACATTGTAAGGTAGTTTCAGGTGGTACTGTGGCACCGGTCCTGTCTGTCCTATGAAGCTTAGCAACTTTGGAAAAGTCTATCTTCTAGTCAGACTGACAGTATCTAAAGGCAGCCAAGGGCCAAAGAAGAATCAGCCAGGATGCTCATTAGAAGTGAGGATGCAAGACTGTCACACATACTTTGGACATGCTATCAGGAGGGACCAGTCCCTGGAGGACATCATGCTTGATAAAGTAGAGGGTCAGCGAAAAAGAGGAAGTCCCTCAGTGAGATGGACTGACACAGTGGGTGCAACAGTGGGCTCAAGCATAACAGTGATCGTAAGGATGGTGCTGGACCAGGCAGCGTTTCACGGTACTTAGGGTGGCTATGAGCAGGAACCGACTCAACGGCGCCTAACAACAACAACAAAGGAGGCCAGGCTTTTTGTAAGGGGAAAAGAAACACCAAACCCGTTGCTGTCAAGTTGATTCCAACACATGGCACCCCCATGTGTTACACAGTAGAACTGCTCCATAGGGTTTTTCATGGGTGGCACAAATGGTTAAGCGCTCGACTACTAGCCAAAAGGTTGGCGGTTCAAACCCACCCAGAGGTGCCTCAGAAGACAGGCCTGGAGATCTGCTTCCGAAAGGCCACAGCCTTGAAAACCCTATAGAGCAGTTCTGCTCTGCACGCAGGGGATTGTCATGAGTCAGAATCAACTCAATGGCAGCTAACAACAACAATCTTTATGGAAGCAGATCGTCAGGCCTTTCTTCTGCTGCACTGCTGGGTGGATTTGAACCACCAACCTTTAGGGTAGTAGCTGATTGCAAACTGTTGGTGCTACACAGTGACCTTTTTGTAAGAAAGGCCATGTAAAATAGGAAGATTTGGTGGCTAAAACTGGTGTTTTGGTTATCTAGTGCTGCTGTAACAGAAATACCACAAGTGGGTGGCTTTAATAAACAGAAATTTATTTTTTCACAGTTTAGGAGGCTAGTAGTCTGAGTTCAGGGTGTGCCAGCTCTAGGGGAAGGCTTTGTCTCTCTCTCAGCTCCAGAGGAAGATCCTTGTCTCTTTGAGCTTCTGCTCCTGGGCTTGGTATCTCTTCCCGTACCTCGGCTTCTTAGCTTGCTTGTTTAATCTCTTTTATATCTCAAAAGAGGTTGACTCCAAACACACCCTCCACTAATCCTGTCTTATTAGCATAACACAGACAGGCCATTCACAGATGAGATTATAACCAAAGGAATAGATGTTAGGATTTACAACACATATTTTGTGGGGGACGCAATTCAATCCATGACATTCCACCCTTTGATCCCCAAGGCAGTTCGAACCCAGCAGCCGCTCTGTGGGAGAAGGATGTGGCAGTCGGCTTCTGTAAGGTTTGCAGCCTTGGAAACCCTGTGGGGCAGCTCTACTCTGTCCTGTAGGGTCGCTATGAGTCTGAATCCACTCAACAGCAGCAGGGTTTTGGTTCGATCCCCAAAAATTCATGTCCTTGCCACATGCAAAACACATTCACCCCATCACATTATCCCCAAAGTTTTAAATCAAGTCCAAAATCTCAGCTTCTGAATCATCTCAATCAAATATGGGTGAGACTTTAGGCACATTCCATCCTGTGGCAAAATTCCTCTCCATCTGTGAACCTGTGAAATCTAGAATACAGGTTATCTGTTTCCAAAGCACAACGGTGGAATGGGCACAGTAGACATTTCCATTACAGGTGGGAGAAATTGGAGGGACAGAAGGGGTAACAGGCACCACGCAGGTCCAAAAGCCAGCAGAACAATTTACATTAGCTCTCAAGGCTAAAAAATAATCCTCTGTTCTTTGGGACCATCTGGGCAATGGCCCCGTCCTCCAGACTCTGGGTGTTGGCCATGCTCTCTGGATTCTGGGTGGAGGCCCCTTGGTCCTGGACTTTAGCTCTGCCTTCCAGGCCTACTGGGATGGCAACTCAGCTCCCTCGGCTTTGGGTAGCCCCGTTCTCTTAGTCCATCTGAGTGGCAACCTCATTCCCTTGGCCCCAGTAGGCCCCGTTTTTCTGCCCCTTCGGTGTGGCAGCCCTGCCCCCTCAGCTTTGGGCAGCATCCCCATCCTCCTGGCACTCCTGAATGTCAGCCCCACACTCCTGAAACGAGTTGGTAAAGATCTGACTCTTTTAAACCTAGGAGGCCATGCCTCCACCCTTTCCTCCACCCTTTGAAACTGATGCAGCCCTGCTTCCAACAGTTCTGCTGATCCTTGAGCTGCTCCAGGGATGGTCCTTTCCTTTTCTTGGAGGACAACAGATGTAGCTCCTCTGGCCCGTTTCCTGCCTGTAGATTCCAAGAGGCAGACAGCGTTCTTTCCTTTCGCTCTTTCTCTGTCCCCTTCAGGCCGAGCTGGTGGGTCTTCTGCTGTGGTAGTTGATTAGATCCAACAGTCATAGGCTTAATCTCTTTAACGAGATTGTGTAGCCACATCCTCGGTGAAAATTCTAGGACACGTATCCTTAGTTTGTACAACAGAATTTTCCAGATATTTATGCTTTGCTTTCATTTTGCACAGTTCATATTTAAATCCATCTCTTTCCTCTTGCATTTCACTGTTAGTGGCCAGAAGAAATCACATGGCCCTGGCCCCTTTAAGATCTTTTTGTTTTGTTTTTCTGTTTCTTTCTTTTTTCCCCATACAAAAATATATACATACATTGTTATGTGACCCTAATTGCTCTCCCCACACTTTGACAGCGCGCTTCTCCTTCCCACCTGATTCCCTGTGTCCTTTCAACCAACTCCTAACCCTCTCTGCCTTCCCATCTCACCTCCGGACAGAAGTTGCTCGTTTAGTCTCTTGTATCTACCTGAGCTAAGAGGCACACTCCTCACGAGTATCACTTTATGTCCCACATTCCAGTCCAATCCCTGTCTGAAGAGTTGGCCTTGGAAATTATTTTAGTTCTGGGCTGACAGAGAATCCAGGGGCCATGCTTTCCAGGGTTCCTCCAGTGTCAGTCAGACCATTAAGTCTGGTCTTTTTACTAGAATTTGAGTTCTGCACCCCACCTTTCTCCTGCTCCATCTGGGACTCTCTGTTGTGTTCCCTGTCAGGGCGGTCATTGGTGGTAGCCGGGCACCATCTAATTCTTCTGGTCTCAAGCTGATGAAGTCTCTGGTTTATGTGGCCCTTTCTGTCTCTTGGGCTAATATTTTCCTTGTGTCTTTGGTGTTCTTCATTCTCCTTTACTCCAGGTGGTTGGGACCAATCGATGCATCTTAGAGGGTCACTTGCAAGCTTTTAAGACCCCAGATACCACTCACCAAAGTAGGATGCAGAACATTTTCTTAATAAGCTTTGTTATGCCAGTTGACCTAGATGTCCCCTGAAAGCATGGTCCCCAGACCCCTACCCCTGCTACTCTGTCCCTCAAAGCATTTGATTGTATTCAGGAAACTTCTTAGCTTTGGTTTAGTCCAGTTGTGCTGACTTCCCCTTTAGTGTGTGCTGTCCTTCCCTTCACCTAAGATAATTCTTATCTACTATCTACTCAGTAAATAAGCCTCACCCTCCCTCCCCACCCTCGTAACCATCAAATAATGTTTTTCCTCCTGTGTTTAAACCTTTTCTTGAGTTCTTATAATAGTGGTCTCATGCAATATTTGTCCTTCTGTAACTGACTAAATTCACTCAGCATAATGACCTCGAGCTTCCTCCATGTTATGTTTCACAGCTTCATTGTTGTTCTTTATTGTTGCATAGTATTCCATTGTGTGCAGATACCATAATTTGTTTACCCATTCATCCACTGATGGGCACCTAGGTTGCTTCCATCTTTTTGCTATTGTGAACAGTGCTGCAATGAACCTGAGTGTGCATATATCTATTCGTGTGACGGCTCTTATTTCTCTAGGATACATTCCAAGGAGCAGGATAGCTGGATCGTATGGTACTTTTGTTTCTAGCTTTTTAAGGAAGCGCCAAATCGATTTCCAAAGTGGTTGTACCATTTTACATTCCAGCCAACAGTGTATAAGTGTTCCAGTCTCTCCACAACCTCTCCAGCATTTATTATTTTGTGTTTTTTGGATTAATGCTAGCCTTGTTGGGGTGAGATGATATCTCATTGTAGTTTTGATCTGCATTTCTCTAATGGCTAATGATTGTGAGCATTTCTTCATGTGTCTGTTAGCCGCCTGAATATCTTCTTTGGCGAAGTGCCTGTTCATATCCTTTGCCCATTTTTTAAGTGGGTTATTTGTCTTTTTGTTGTTGAGGTTTTGCAATATATTGTTAATTTTAGAGATTAGACGCTGATTGGATTTGTCGTAGCCAAAAATTTTTTTCTAGTCTGTAGGTTGTCTTTTTAGTCTTTTTGAAGTCTTTTGATGAGCATAAGTGTCTGATTTTTAGGAGCTCCTATTTATCTTCTCTCTCTTCTGGTGCTTGTGCATTGTTACTTATGGTTTGTATTGTGTTTATGCCATGTATTAGGGCTCCTAGCATTGTCCCAATTTTTTTTTCCATGATCTTTATCATTTTCAATTTTATATTTAAGTCTTTGATCCATTTTGAATTAGTTTTTGTGCATGGTGTGAAGTATGGGTCTTATTTCAGTTTTTTGCAGATGGACATCCAGTTATGCCAGCACCATTTGTTAAAGAGACTGTCTTTTCCCCAATTAACGGACTTTGGGCCTTTGTCAAATACCAGCTGCTCATAGGTGGATGAATTTATGTCTGGATTCTCAACTCTGTTCCATTGGTCTATCTATCTGTTGTTGTACCAGTACCAGGCTGTTTTGACTACCGTGGCGGTATAATAGGTCTAAAATCAGGTAGTGTGAGGCCTCCCACTTTGTTCTTCTTCTTGAGTAATGCTTTACTTATTCGGGGCCTCTTCCCTTTCCATATGAAGTTAGTGACTTGTTTCTCCACCTCATTAAAAAATGCTAGTGGAATTTGGATAGGGATTGCATTGTAGCTGTAGATCGCTTTGGGTAGAATTGACATTTTCACAATGTTGAGTCTGCCTATCCATGAGCAAGGTATGTTTTTCTACTTATGCAGATCTCTTTTGGTTTCTTGCAGTAGTGTCTTGTAGTTTTCATTGTATAGAACTTTTATGTCTCTGGTTAGATTTATTCCTAACTATTTTATCTTCCTGGAGGCTACTGTAAGTGGTACTGATTTGGTGATTTCCTCTTCGAGGTTCTCTTTGTTGATGTAAAGGAATCCAACTGATTTTTGTATGTTTATCTTGTATCTTGAAACTTTGCTGAAATCTTCTATTAGTTCCAGTAGTTTTCTTGTGAATTCTTTGGTGTTTTCTGTGTATAAGATCATATCATCTGTAAATAGAGATACTTTGACTTCTTCCCTACCAGTTTTGATGCCCTTTATTTCTTTTTCAAGCCTAATTGCTCTGGCTAGGACCTCCAGCACAATGTTGAATAAGAGTAGTGATAAAGGGCATCCTTGTCTGGTTCCCATTCTCAAGAGGAATGCTTTCAAAGTCTCTCCATTTAGGATGATGTTGGCTGTTGGCTTTGTATAAATACCCTTAATTATATTGAGGAATTTCCCTTCTGTTCCTATTTTGTTGAGAGTTTTTATCATGAATGGGTGTTGGACTTTGTCAAATGCCTTTTCTGCATCAGTCAATAAGATCATGTGGTTCTTGTCTTTTATTTATGTGATGGATTACATTGATTGTTCTTCTAATATTGAACCATCCCTGCATACCTGGTATAAATCCCACTTGATCATGGTGAATTATTTTTTTGATATGTTGCTGAATTCTATTGGCCACAATTTTGTTGAGGATTTTTGCATCAATATTCATGAGGGATATTGGTCTGTAATTTTCTTTTTTTGTGGTGTCTTTACCTGGTTTTGGTATCAGGGTTATGCTGGCTTCATAGAATAAGTTTAGGAGTATTCCATCCTTTTCTACGCTCTGAAATACCTTTAGTAGTAGTGGTGTTAACTCTTCTCTGAAAGTTTTGTAGAATTCTCCGGTGAAGCCATCCATGCCAGGGCTTTTTTTTTGTTGGGAGTTTTTTAATTACCTTTTCAATCTCTTCTTTTGTTATGGGTTTATTTAGTTGATCTGCCTCTGTTCGTGTTAGTTTAGGTAGCTAGTGAGTTTCTAGAAATTTGTCCATTTCCTCTAGGTTTTCAAATTTGTTAGAGTACAGTTTTTCATAGTATTCTGTTATGATTCTTTTAATTTCAGTGGAGTCTCTTGTGATATCACCCATCCCATTTCTTACACGGGTTATCTGCTTCCTCTCCTGTTTTTCTTTTGTCAGTTTGGTCAGTGGTTAATCCATTTTGTTGATCTTTTCAAAGAACCAGCTTTTGGTCTTGTTAACTCTTTCAAATGTTTTTCTATTCTCTATTTCATTTAATTCTGCTCTAATTCTTATTATTTCCTTTTTTCTGGCGCCTGAGGGCTTCTTTTGCTGCTCTCTCTGTACTTGTTCCAGTTGTAGGGTTAATGTTTTGATTATGGCCCTTTATTCTTTTTGGATGTGTACATTTATTGCTATAAACTGACCTCTGAGCACTGCTTTTGCTGGTGTCCCAAAGGTTCTGGTAGGATGTTTTCATTCTCATTTGAGTCTACGAATTTCTTTATTCCATCCCTGATTTCTTCTATAACCCAGTAGTTTTTGAGCAAGGTGTTGTTCAGTTTCCATGTGTTTGATTTTTTTTCCTTGCTTTTTCTGTTGTTGATTTCTACTTTTATGGCTTTATGGTCAGAAAAGATGCTTTGTAATATTTCGATGCTTTGGATTTTGTTAAGGCTTGCTTTATGGCCTAATATGTGCTCTGTTCTGGAGAATGTTCCATGTGCGTTGGAAAAGAAAGTATGCTTGGCTGCTGTTGGGTGGAGTGTTCGGTGTATGTCTGTGAGATCCGGTTGGTTGACTGTAGCATTTAGCTCTTCCGTGTCTTTGTTGAGCTTCTTTCTGGATGTTCTGTCCTTCACTGAAAGTGGTGTGTTGAAGTCTCCTACTACTATTGTGGAGTTGTCTATCTCTCTTTTCAGTGCTGTTAGAGTTTATGTATTTTGGAGCTATCATGGTTTGAATTATGTCCCCCAAAAAATGTGTTATCAGTTTGGCTAGGCCATGATTCCTGGTACTGTGTGATTTTCCTGTATGTTGTAAACCCGCCTCTATGGTGTGAATGAGGGAGGATGGGTGGCAGTCGTGTTAGTAAGGCAGGACCTGATCTACAAGACTGGATTGTGTCCTGAGGCAATCTCTTGAGATATAAAAGACAGAAGTGAGCAGAGAGACAGGGGGACCTCAAACCATCAAAAAAGCAGTGCCGGGAGCAGAGCATGTCCTTTTGGACCAGGGTCCCTGCACCGAGAAGCTCCTAGTCCGGGAGAACACTGATGAGAAGGCCAACAGAGAAAGACTTCCCCTGCAGCTGACACCCTGAATTTGGACTTTTAGCCTACTTTGACTGTGAGGAAATAAACTCTTCATTAAAACCGTCCACTTGTGGTATATCTCTTATAGCAGCACTAGATGACTAAGACAGGAGCCCTGTCGTTGGGTGTGTAAATATTTATTATAGTTATGTCCTCCTGGTGTATTGCCCTTTAATCATTATGTTGTGTCCTTCCTTATCCTTTGTGGTGGATTTTACTTTAAAGTCTATTTTGTCAGAGATCAATATTGCCACTCCTGCTCTTTTCTGAGTGTTGTTTGCTTGATATGTTTTTTTCCATCCTTTAAGTTTTAGTTTGTTTGTGTCTTTAAGGTTTGTCTCCTGTAGGCAGCATATAGACGGATCGTGTTTTTTTTTATCCAATCTGCTATTGTCTCTTTTTTGCTGCATTTAGTCTGTTTACATTCAGCGTAATTACTGATAGGTATGAGTTTAGTGCTGTCATTTTGATGTCTTTTTGTGTGTGTGCTGTTCACAGTTTCTTTGTTCCACTTAATTTTCTGTGCTGAGTCGTTTTTCTTTTATTTTCATCATTTTCATTGTTGATTTTGTGTTTGCTCAGCCTTTATATTTTTCTAGTTTTTTTATTTTGACTTGTAGGATTGTTAGTTTCCTTTGTGGTTACCTTAATATTTACCCCTATTTTTCTAAATTTATACCAGTATTTTATTTCTTTATATCACCTTGACTTCCCCTCTGTATGAAAAATCTATGTCTACATGTTTTAAGTCCCTCTTCTTTGTTCTCATGTTGTCATCTTTTCCATATTGACATCTGTTTCCCTATTTTCAGTGTTTTAGCTTTGATTTACTTTTGTGACTTCCCTACTGGGTTGATATCTGGTTGCTCTGTCCTGTGTTCTAGTCCTGGGTTGTTATCTGATGTTACTGATTTTAATAACTGGATGACTCCCTTTAGTATTTCTTGTAATTTTGGTTTGCTTTTTGCAAATTCCCTAAACTTCTGTTTATCTAGAAATGCCCTAATTTCACCATCATATTTGAGACACAGTTTTGCTGGGTATATAATTCTTGGCTGGCATTTTTTTTCCTTCAAGGCTTTATATATGTCATCCCATTGCCTTCTTGCCTGCATGGTTTCTGTTGAGTAGTCCGAGCTTATTCTTAATGACTCTCCTTTGTAGATGACTTTTCGTTTATCCCTAGCCACTCTTAAAATTCTCTTTATCTTTGGTTTTGGCAGGTTTAATTATGATATGTCTTGGTGACTTTCTTTTGGGATCTACCTTATGTGGGGTTCGATGAGTATCTTGGATAGATATCTTGTCATCTTTCACAATATCAGGGAAGTTTTCTGCCAACAAATCTTCAACAATTCTGTCTGTATTTTCTGTTATCTTCCCCTGTTGTGGTACTCCAGTCACTCATAGGTTATTCCTCTTGACAGAGTTCCACATAATTCTTAGGGTTTCTTCTCTTTTTTAAATTCTTTTATCTGATTTTTCCTCAAATAAGTTAGTGTCAAGTGTTTTATCTTCAGTTTCACTAATTCTGACTTCCGTTGTCTCAATTCTGCTCCTATGACTTTCTATTGAGTTGTCTAATTCTGAAATTTTATTGTTAGTCTTCTGGATTTCTGATTGCTGTCTCTCTACGGATTCTTGCAGCCTGTTCAATTTGTCCTTATGCTCTTCTCTAATCTTTTTAATTTCCTCTATTGCGTGTTCTGCGTTTTGCTTAATTTCCTTCCTAATTTCTTGAAGAGTTCTGTATATTAATCTTTTGCATTCTGCCTCCAGTAATTCCAAGAAATCTTCCTCCTCTGGAAAATTTCTAGATTCTTTATTTTGGGAGCTTGCTGAAGCCATCATGGATTGCCTCTTTATGCAATTTGATATTGACTGTTGTCTCCGTGCCATCAATAAGTTATTATATTTATTTATTTTATGTTTGCTTACTGTGTCCTAGCTTCTTGTTTTGTTTTGATATGCCCAAATAGGCTGCTCGTATGAGCTAGTTTGATTATTGGCACCTTTGAGGCTCTAATGTCCTGTCACCAGGTGGTTAGATGTTAGTAGGTATGTGAGCTCAGGAGTCTTCCCACTCCTCCTGTATGGATTCAGTTCAGGTGCCCAGGTAGATAGCCACCAAGTGTGTGGTGTAGGCTGTCACTTACAGTCCTAGACAGGCATGGGTGATTCGCACAGGCATCTGACTGCAGCAGGGGGACACACTCTGAGCAAGGCAGGGAGCTGACGGCTGTCCCCAAGTGTCCAGGAGGAAGGCATGTCCCTGTTCCCTACAGCACGTAGGTGGGTGGGTTTTGCAGCTAGACTATGAGCACCTAATGCTGTTGGCTGTAAGGACTGGGGGGTACCTCTTATTCATGGGCCCCTGTCAAAGGTGGCTGGATGGTGTGAGTGGAGCCACCAGTCCTCAGGCCCCTGATGTGGGTAGGTGAAGACCCTGCTTAATGGGCAGAGCAGTGTCAAATGTCAAGAACCTGCCACTTCACAGCTGAAACAGTTCAAGTTAGAGTTCCAGTATATACCGTTGTATTGCAGTAATAAAGGCCTGTGCTGTTGAAATGGGCCCACACAAGTCTATGCAGGGGGAAAGGCACTCAAAGTCCATGGATCCCTTATGCCTGTGCGTAGGCAAAGGAGCTGTGCCTACCCTGGGTTCCTGGCTTAGGGGAGCCGGCAGGTTATTTTTTCCCGTTTGTTAATTTGTTCACTCTGCAAGACAGGGAGAATGGCTTCGGGAGTGTGATGGATCCTACTTCTGGCCCAGGGGACTCAAAAGTTGCTGAAACCAGTCTGGGACCCAGTGCAGAGCAGGGAGCAGGGACATAAATTGGAAAGAAGTTTTTCCCTAAGGGGGGTGTTTTTGTTCCACACTATAGGCCGTACGAAATTACTTATCTTTCTCCAGATCAAGGGCTGCTTCTCACTGGTTCTGGGTAGCCATATAATGTCTCTGGTGCTGGGTCTCTCCCGGTGTGGAAAATGCACCTCCTGTGTACGGCTGCTTGCTTGCCTCTCCGCTCACCCCTGAGCTGATCAGGCCTGAAGGGCTCAGGCTCTCGCCTGGTCAGGTCTAGCAACTCCTCGCTGTTTCCAAACCCTCTCTTCCTCCCCCTGGCACTCCGTCCAGTTCCTCAACTCTGCCTTTGATGTTCTGGGCTCCCAGATTGCCATATATAATCGAGTCACTTATTTTTTGGGTCTTTGTTGTAAGAGGGTCCACTGGAAGTGTCTGACTACTCCGTAGTCTTGGCCCTGCCTCCCCGTTTAAGATCTTGCTTAGAAATCTCCTCAGCCGAATATCCAAGTTCATCACTTAGAAGTAGTACCTTCCACCAAACATTTGAACGTAATTCAGACAAGTTCTTTGCCACTGCATAGAAAGCATCTCCCTCCCTTCTTCCATTGTCCAATCACACATTCATCATTTTCTTTTAAAGCCTCACCAGAGGCATATTTAACATCCACGTTTCTAGCAACAGTCTGTTGCTGGCACCATATGTATTCTCTAAGATGATAGAGACTTTCTCTATAGCTCTCCTCACTTCCTTCTGAGCCCTCACCAGAATTGCCTTTGACATCCATGATTCTACCAACAGTCTCTTCAGGGAAATCTAGGCTTTTACTAATAGACACCTTAAAACTCTTCCAGCCTCTACCGATTACCCAATTCCAAAACCGCTTTCATATTTTAGGTATCTGTTAGGGTAGCACCCCACTCACGATACCAAATTCTGTCTTAGTTATCTATTGCTGCTATAATGGAAATACCACAAGTGGGTGGCTTTAACAAACAGAAGTTTATTTTCTCATAATTTAGGAAGCTAGAAATCCTAATTCAGGGTGCCAGCTCTAGGGGAAGGCTTTCTCTGTCGGCTCTGGAGGAAGGTCCTTGTCTGTTTTGAACTTTTGCTCCTGGGCAATCTTCATGTGGCTGTGCGTCTCTCTTCCTCTATCTCTGCTTCTTAGCTTGCTTGTTTAATCTCTTTTATATCTCAGAAGAGATTGAGTCAAGACATACCCCACACTAGTCCTGTCTCATTAATATAACAAAGACAAACCATTCCCAAATGGGATTATAACCACAGGCATAGATGTTAAGATTTACAACACATATTTTGGGGGGACACAATTCAATCTGGTAAACACATAGTAACACGGTAATTCTCACACACCTCTCCTTTTTTCTATTGAGAACAGATCGCCCCGGCCTTTTAAACATAGAGCACATTGAGAAAATGCAGGAGGGTATTGTGCACGTGCTCAAACTCCACTTGCAAAGCAACCACCCAGATGACAACTTCCTATTCCCAAAACTGCTCCAAAAGATGGCAGACCTGCGGCAGCTCGTCACGGAGCACGCGCAGCTCATGCAGATCATCAAAAAGACGGAATCCGACGCGGCGCTGCACCCACTGCTGCAAGAAATCTACAAGGACATGTACTGAGTGCTTGTGAATACATAAGGAAAACAAACTCTTCGAGGATATTTAATGTGACAGCACTACAAATGGGAAATCGGAGCCACACGACTTTGCACAAATGCCCGCCACTTTCTCCTTAGGGCGTATACCCTAGCTAATTGGAATACTGTCTCACATTTCTTTCTTGTTTGAACCAGTCCCCTTAAGAGCATGCAGAGCATTCAAATGCTGGTGATCACTGGCTAACAGTCAGGACTTGGAAAATTAAAAAGAATGGTGTTCAGCAGTCTGATTTCCAGGCACGTGACGTTCATCAATGCAGGTTTCTTTCTCTCCCGTTAGTAATTTACTGTTTAATTCTTGGGTAACCTCAAAATATGTGGTCTGCCTTCCCTTTTGACTGTTGGGCTCCTTTGTAATTTTGGATACTAATCAGCACTTTTTAACTACTTTTATAATCTTATCAATCTAGATATGTCCAAAGGCGAGGTATTTAAAAAGCAGCAAAAATATTTATTTGGCAGACTTGTAATTCTGTTTCCTGACTTGCTGTTTTTTAATCATAGGATTTAGAATTTTAAAGATTTGATAAGCTATCAAAACGCAGCGGCGGTTGCGTTTTCCGTTCACTGTGTTCCTGGTGGAGGAGCCCTGGTGGCGCAGTGGTTAAGCGCTCAGCTGCTAACTGAAAGGTCAGCAGTTCGAACCCACCAGCCGCTCTGAGGGAGAAAAGATGTGGCAGTCTGCTTCCTTAAAGATTACAGCCTTGGACACCCTACAGGGCAGTTCTGCTCTGTCCTGTGGAGTCACTATGAGTCACAATTGACTCCCTAACAATGGGTTTGATTTTTTTTTTTTTTTTTTTTTTGGTTTGTGTTCATGGTGGTACTGATATGTGGAAAAGCCTCTTTCCAGATTTGTGTAGAAAATCCCAGAACACTATTTCAAGACCTGCCCCCGCCCCCGGACTTGACAGACACCTGTTTGAAGCTAGCACCTGTGATAAGTGGGAACAGGAAAAACTCTGAATGTATTTTCGCCTCCCACCCTTTCCGCTCCGTCTCCTACCAAATCCAAACCAGTCGGCTCGGCTCTTTGTGGGCACCATAGTATTTTGGGGGTAAATCAACAAATTATTTGTAAATGTGTCAAGGCAGCTTCTTTTGTCTTTTCCTGTATTGCTTTTTTAAGTATGAAACTGTATTTTTTTTTTTTAACTCTCAGTGGTAGCTGATACTTCCTGGGGTGGAGGAGATGAGGCAACTCTGACTTCCCAGTGAGGGCGCGGGAGGGTGAACCAGCCTGGAGTGCCAGAGGGCCAAGGACCGTGTCCTTCAGATGGTAGTTTTAATCAATCTCCAATTTCACAGCAGCCTGATTCTTTTTACAAAGATTTAGACAGAGCTCCCTTTCAGACTCTACGTAAGGCAGTTTTCCCAACATCTGTGATATGCGTTTGAGCCTTAAAGATCAACTTCTAAACCTCAGTCCAGCTGGAAGCGCAGCATCCTGGTGGTGATGTGTCTAGGAAAGAAACACCAGTCTGTCCACATCTGCCCACCGCCACTGACAGCCGCACCTTCCAGGAATTCTCAACAGCAATACCTCAAGGCCAGACCCCGACCGAGCTGCCACTCTGCCTTCTTGGGCCACTGGGTGCCTCGCTGACTTACACCCCTACGGCCTGGGTGTGCTCCTTGGTGCCCCTGCCCCTCCATCTTTAGAACATGTGGCTTATTTAAGATCATTATTATTTGCCATTGAGGAAGGATTGGGATTGATACTGATCAGCATTCTGAAAATGTGACAGGAGAAAGGACAGTACAGCTGTGAGACTTCAACTAGAAAAAAGTGAGCATTTACCGTTAGGACAGTCTTTTAAAACTGGCACATTTCGTGGGTTTGGTTTTTTTTAAAAAAACATCCAGTCAAAAGTTCTGCTGGCCAGCAGGAAACAGTTTGCGCTACAGGTACTAGGAACTGGGAGCAAACAGAAGTAATTCCGTACAGGAAACCAATCAAGAGGTCACCCTTCTCTAGAAGAGAGCTAGTCGGTGAGAACCATGATGTCCAGTAGATCGTTTCCTGAAATGAGGACGCGGAGTGCTGTGGAGACTCGGGGTGGTGTTGTGTCCAAGGTCGCTGGGTCGGAGCCTGGACTCAAACACCAAGTCCACCTTCCCTCCACTGTCCATGGCGGTTTCTCACTCTGATGTGCCCTGGACAGACACCACCCAGATAGACATGGCCGGGACTGTGAACCTCGACAGCCAGCCTTCCAGATAAATAATTCGTCCTTTGAATTGAATAAAACTTAAATGTTCATAAAACCTACTTAAAATAGCTCCTGACTCTGGGCTTCCAGCAGTAGCCTTTGAGCTGACCAGAGGTGCAGGCTCTGCATTCATCCACACGATGGTCAGCAGTGTTGCTGAGCCTCATGCCACCAGTGATGTCCCCGAGGAAGCCAGCAAGGAGACCCAAGTGACCTCACCTGGCACCATCCACCTGTATCAATAGGAAGTAAAATCACATGTTCCCATTTATTTTAAATAACAGTCACTGTCAACTCGCCGAATTATAGAATGTTTTGAGCCACCCAAAGATTTCTTAATCTTCAATAGTTACATGTAGGCTGATAATTCACTAGTTCAAAATAGGAACTATTACAAGAGTGCCTTCATTGCTCACTGGGTTTCAGCAGACTTCAGCATCAAGTACCATGGAAATATGTCTGGCTTAGGATGTTTCAAACTACGTGGGTGAGACTCCCTTCTCTGGGGAGAAGGCTGTCTGTGACCTGTCTCCCTTTTCATGACTCTGGCCCGCTCTTGAACAAGGCTGTCTGCGTACACACTCCTGCCTCATGTCCCTTCTCAAGCTGCCATGACACCAGGCACATTGGACACTCACCTGCGGGAAGCGCAAAGGAGGGTTGGAGACCCTTGTCTTGACACGGTGACCACGCCTGTCTTTTTGAACACTTGTTTTGAACTCAGAGGAGCCCTGGTGGCACAGTGGTTAAGTGCTTGGCTGCTAAACGAAAGGTTGGTGGTTTTAACCCACCAGTCGCTCTGCAGGAGAAAGATGTAGAGTCTGCTTCTGTAAAGGTTACAGTCTTGGAAACCCAGTAGGGCAGTTCTTCTCTGTCCTGTAGGGTCACTAGGAGTCGGAACTGACTCCAGGGCAACCCGTGCAGGTTTTGAACTCACTCAGAGAGTCCAGTACTTCCGGCTGCAGCTGGCCTGGCCTGCAGGCCTCCCCCTTCTCTGGCCTAAATGGCTGTTCAACCTGTGTGGGCCTTGAAAACGCAGACCCCACCAGGAGAGACATGCCAGGTCTCTAACCAGCTCCCGCCATGGCTCTGCACAGCTTTCAGAGCAGGCTTTTGTCTCCTCTGGTCCTCAGCCCCGTGGAGAGGTCAGAACAGAATCATGCCCCATTTATAGTGGAAACATCCAGCCTCGGAGTTAAAGGCCATCTTGGTGCGGGGCTTCGGAGGGTCGTGCTGTCTCCCGTTCTTAGCGATCATTTATGCCTTGGGGTGAGCATGACACCTGGCTCCTGCTGGGGAGGAGGGTGGACGATGGACAATGGAGAGGCTGTGCCAGTGAGGGCTGGCCTGCCCTCTGCAGGCTTCCTTTTTACATCCGGACCAGCAGCATAGATTCAGGTTGAGACCAGGGGATTATACACTGTCTGTAGAGATTCAGGGGAGGCCAGGAGATTATACTGTCCATGGAAATCACAGCTCAAGATCACTGTCACCAATGGAGACCTCGCTGATGTTAAAGTGTCCACAGAAGACTTCCTCATGCACCCAGTTCTCACCGCCTTGGCTCTGCAAAGCGTTGGGAAGCTCCACAGCCTGACTTTACGTGCTTATTCTTTTCATTTTAAAAGTGGCCTGGCATTTTTTGGACATGCTGATCAGCATGGCTGCACTGTAGTTAATGATTCTTACTGTCTTAGTCATCCAGTGCTGCTATAACAGAAATACCACAAGTGGATGGTTTTAATGAAGAGAAGTTTATTTCCTTACAGTAAAGTAGGCTAAAAGTCCAAATTCAGGGTGTCAGCTACAGGGGAAGGCTTTCTCTCTCTTGGCCTTCTCATCAGTGTTCCCCCAGACTGGGAGCTTCTTGGCACAGGGACCCCGGTCCAATCTCAACAGATTGCCTCAGGACACAATCCAGTCTTGTAGATCAGGTCCTGCCTTACTAACACAACTGCCACCCATCCTCCCTCATTAACATCATAGAGACAAGTTTACAACATACAGGAAAATCACACAGTACCAGGAATCATGGCCTAGCCAAATTGATACACACATTTTTAGGGGGACATAATTCAAACCATGACACTTACCAACCAGATCTCTGTTTTTAGTGACGGTGACTCTATCATCCTGACAAAGGTGGTAGTGAGGGCGAGTCACCAAGCCCACCTCAGATGCCACAGCCGAAGTGAGAGAGCAGAAAGGCTCTGGGAAGAGCTCAGCTGTCCTGCAGCTCTGAGGAGCAAAGGAATTGTGCTGACAGCGCCTCACTAACCAGAGAATTCTTTTATGCCATTGAATAATCAAGTGGCTTTCCTCTCCCTAATCCCATGGACTTCACCAAGGCCGTGTACTTCACTGACAGACGTTCTGTCCAGAAATCTCTAAGCTTCGATCTAGGTTTTAGGTCGAGGTGTAGTCTTTTCCTGGGGTGGGTATATGTTTCTGCCTGCCAGTTTAGCAGAATTCAGGAAAATGGCCATCATCCCCCACTTGGATCTGACACAGAATATATGAAATCCGTTGCATTTCTTTGGAAACCACAATACAAGCTAAATGTGAACTTGGACATGTGTAAGAGAGTAAGTCCTCACGGATTAGTTCAGATAATGACATAATTATTTCCATTATCTATTTCTGTGGAAAGCAGCAGGTTCTTAACTCCAGTGGAGTGGGCTGCAGGCTTATCAGAAACAAGCCATTCGTGTGGCCGTGCTTATTCAGAGAACGGAGACCAGCTCCAGGCACCTCTGGAAGCCACCTCAGGTCTGGAGTAGGACCGTCAGCTAACCGTCTCCTTCTCAGAATTGCAGTTTGAGACATGAGAAATATAATTATTTACTCCCCACTCCCCCAAGAACCTTTTTTATGTGAGGGAAGAGAAGCTATGTGATCTGGTTCCGCTGAAATATATACAACCATGTCCTTTGCCAAACAAAACAGACCACGCCCACATTCAAGGCCAGGTCTTGGTTGAAACATCTGGTAACATCAAGTACCTCAGTGGCCCCCATGGCTGTTAAAATTATTTGCAAAAAATAAGAAACATCGGTTTTCACATCGTAGACAGCAAATTAAAGCCTAGGTCAGCTTGCTTATTTTAAAAATGTGTGCTAGTTTGGTTCCAATGTGAAGAACGTCCATGTTTTTCTTCACAGACGGGAGTATACCAGCCTCATCCTCTCTTGCCTGTCTTTGCCCTCCAGCCAGCATCTAAAATTTGTTGGTACAGCAGATCAATATGGCATCATGCAAGCCAGTCTTCTCAAACAAGCCCCCACACCATGAGCCTGCCTCCTCATGAGAGCACAGAATCAGGGTACAGGGGCCACCCCATTTCCTAGACCCTCCAGGGCACTTCTGGGGGGCCTCAGACCTCAACTCTGCTCCCTCAAGACAGAGAGGGTCAGGCTTCAGGCCCTCCAAACTATTGAGCGACTGATCTTTCCAAGGGCAAACCACCCATCCACTTTTTGAAAAGGTCTTTTTTAGAAAATCTGTTCCTTTTTCAGACCTTAAAAGAAAAAGTACCTCAAAAAAGATGAATACCACTTATTACCCTTTCTGGTAAGACTGCAGTATTCATGTTGCGTATCACCATTTTTTCTACACTGTACATTTAAAAGAACTGTTAATAGCTATATCTCAAATGCCGTGATTTGTTTTTAAACAACATCCTAATATATTTTACTAATTTGCAATCATGTGTCTTTTGAAATCAGTGTTAATTGATGGTATATTCTTGAAAGCCTGGTTCTTGGACCTATTGGGAACACAAAGGAAGCTGAAATCTAACTACACACATGTACACACACACGTCAAAACTTTCAATTTCTCCTGAGCCACACAGAATTCGCTTGCTGTGTAAATCCATCCCCTTTGCCACACTTCATAAAGCACCAATGATTCTTAATGTTTTCATTCCCACCAGCAAGGCATTCTCAGACACCAGGTTCAAGAGAGGACGTGGATTTTGTACAAGTGTTTCGCTTAAGACCATCAACTATTCCTACTTCATCAGGAGCTGTCTGCTCCTCAGGTGATCACTGCCTGTGGGTTATTACCAGAGAACTCTGGCAATCGAACAGGCTGTTGGAAATCACTGCACCAGCGTTTTCTCTGCTGGCATCTCACAGCCCGCCTGAAGCACAAGACAGAAACCACAGGCGTCTTTTTTTTTTTAATATCGTGGTGAAGCTGCTTATTGGTGTGCATTTGTACTGCCCTGACTCCACACTGCCATCATGCTAAAACCCCACAGCCAGGGGGGCCTGCCGGGACCCACAGAGGAAGGGGATACAGTCCCGAAGCAAGGACTAGACTCGCTTTCTTGACCCGCATTCACCATCGCCATTGTTGGGTGCCCTGTACTCTCATTAAAGCACTTGGGGGCTACAAACCTTGGCTTTTACCGCTAAACAGGGGCCGTTCCAAAGGAGACGCTGTTGCCCAGGCCTCGGCGTCCTCTCTGCAGACTCTGGGTATGGGTAGGTGTTCAGGACCTCAGGAAACACATGCGCGTAGAAGGGCGATCCAATCGTTCTAGTCACATTAACTGACCGGGTGGTTCCAGGCTACTAGAACATATCACTTTAATTCTTTTCAAATCTCGGGTCTTACTCCTTTTCCTGTGAAGAGATTGAACTGATCGTGTGTATTGATCTGTAGCCTGAATGTATGGGGGCTTTCGTGTCCGGAATGTCCTCTTTGAAGACTGACGAATGAGAAAGGTTAATTTCAGGGCACAGTTTTGCCTTAATGGTTTTACAAAATAAACTATTTTTTAAAATTATTTGGTGAGCTTTGAGTGATGCTGTATGAATGAATTCGTTTGGAAAAAACGAATCCCCTGCTGTCCGCTCCGCCCAGAACAGCCCACCTCAGCCGCCCTCGCCTGCACATGGATTACCTTTTTGTCCTTAAGTGTGGGAACGGACCTGGGATAATGTGGCCCCAAGTGACCTACTGGTCCAAAGAAATCAGAAACGGGAAACTGGAAAGCATAGGCATTTTAAAACAAAATCCAGTCCACCGCTCACTCAGTATAAGCTCTTCCTTCTTTCGCCAACCCCGTTTCCGACACTTCCCAGGCCCTGTAAGTCGGCCATCCATTGTGACAAAAGATGAGAAGTCCCTGCTCCTCATCTAGCTGGGTCTGCTAGGTAAACCCACAGGGAATTATGACGCCAACTGGAACCCCGTAGGTGATGGGGGAGGGGGCCGCCAGGTGGGGTGCCACAGGAAAACAGGCCGTGGGGTTAGGGGCTACAGGGAGGCACCATAGGGACAGGACCACAGGAACATCCCAGTAGGCTGTGGGGCTGGACTTCACAGGCACCAAGGGCCGAGGCAACATGGAGAGCACATGGGCAGCAACACAGGTTTTGAGGTGAGGGTGAGCGGAGGGAGCCCCAGGCAGATCTGACTTGGGAGTAGGGGCAAGGGAACAGAGTTGGGATTGGAGCTGGAGCCAAAGCCTGGGAAGGGAGAAAAAGCTGGAAGCCGGCAGTCTGCTTCCCACAAGACCTGTCCACTGCCAGACCCAGAACGCGGTGGAGAACCGCGGGTCTTGCGATGTTTCCAAAAACGGACTGCTTCTTTGGTTTTTTAATCATAAATACAATACATATTCAAGGTTAACAGCATTTTCCAAGCAATCCACAAGAACGTGAAGTAAAAATTCCACCCGTCTAACCTCCCAGTCTCACTCTGGAGGTAGCCACTGTCAGGTGGCCTTAAAGGGAGAGCATCACCGGCTCGGCCATCTCTCCCCACCAGCGCCCACAGACTCCCTCTTGGTGAGCCATCCGCATCTTTGCTCGGACTATCGGTCACCTCCCGCCCACGACCACTCGAGGTCTCCCGCACCAGACCGTGACCAGGGGCCTCTGTCTCCCCACGGCTGCGTCCTCCAGCCAGCACAGCAAGGGCAGCAGAGGCGGGGACCCCGTATTTGAGGGGTGAACATGAAGCGAGCGAAGCACCTCCAGGCCCATGTGTGGGTCAGCAGATGAGCCGGAGGGCCTGGAAGCAAGGCCTCGACCCCCAGTCCCAGGCAGAGGGAGGACCAGCAGGCTGGCCTGGGCTTCCCTTTCTGGGCAGCTGCTGTCCCATGGTCTCTGGGCCTGAGGGCCAGCCACACCCAGTGCTCCAGGGTCCTCGGCACTAGAGGAGCCCTGCAGTGCCTGGACCGGACTGGTGAGGTGTTTGTCCTGCGTCTGCCCGTTGCTGCTGCAGGCTGGCCTGCTCAGCTCCCCTGGCTGGAGACACAACTCAGGAATGAAGCCAGGCACCACGGCCTCCAGCTCAGCAGCAGCCTGGCCCGGGCCGCAGCTGTCCCCTGAAGCTCCATGCAGGGGCTGCCCACTTGGCCCCTGGCTGCCCTCAGGTCCGAGAACTGGGCTTGCCGCAGGGCGTCCTGGCCAGAGCTTTCCTCTTCTCCACGTCTTGCCGGATTTCCTGTGGGAAAGCATCGATGTTCTCCCAGACACAAGGGAGGCAAAATCTCTTGGTGTAGAATAAACTGCATTCCTGAAGAGGAAGGAGGACGGAAGGGCGCTGAGTATCCTGGGACTGAGAACAGCTTCTCCCAGAGGCCAGGCCCCCCAGGATGCAGAAACAGAGGCGGCAGGGAGTACAGGGCCTGGCAGGCCACCTGGAGGAGCTTCATCTTTGCCAAGAAGAGGAAGTTGGTGAAGGACTGCAAGTGGGGATGGGGTGGGGGTGAGAAGTAGGGGTGACAGACGGCGTACAGTGAGACTAGGAGGGGGCACGTGGAGACAGGGAGGCTAGACGGTGGGGTAATACAGGCCAGAACTGGCAAGGACCGAGCCAAGGTCACGGCCGAGCCGGTGTGAGCAGGGCCCAGTGGGCGGGTGTGCTAGGACTGGGCAGTTTGCCTGGCTGGGGGCCTGCTAAAGAGGAGGGTGTGAGAGGCTCGGTTGGGGCCTGTGGACACCTAAGGAGAGGGTGCTAGCTGTGAGCTGGCTCACGGGGCAGGATTCCAGCGGGGCGAGGGACGGCGGGAGGCAGGCCCAGCTCACAGGGAGGCAGACTCTCAGCACCACCTCGACGGCCCAGTAAACACACCCAAGAAGCCGCCACCCGCTGCTGCTGCTGGAGGCTGAGCTGTGTAAAGGCTGCTGGGAGCGCAGCTTTCCTAAAGGGGCATGCGGCCCTATCACAGGGGCGACCGCCAACAAAGGGAGCTGTTACTTAGGCCCCGCAAAAGAGTCAGAAGCTGGAGATCCCTGCATCTCCTGATGACCACAGCAGGGTCCACAAGGACAGCCCCACAGCCCACAGGACACCATGGACCAGCAGACATGTCCAACCGTGTCCTATAAGTGGACCCCTGAGCCCCAACTTGGCACACGGCCCCAGCTCAGGACATTCCCTAGCCCCCTTTGCGCCTGGTTGACTTCGTCCTGGCCGGGGGGCAGGGTGTCATCGGAAGCTATGTGTATCGCTTCCTAGTCACCCCTTCAAAAGAATGCGCATTAGCTCCCCCGCCCCTTCCCGCTGGCTGGGAGTCGGGACAGTCAGTGGACCCAAAGTGGATGACCCCACCCAGCCCTGGACCGCCTGCTTCTAGACTCTTATGCAGAAGAAAGGGAAATAAATGCACGTTGCTCTTACTGAGGCCACTGTGTTTTGGGGGGTCTCTTACAACAGCTTAGAATGCACCTCGGCTGATACAAGGCCGCACCTCCTTCACTTCTTGGAAGGGAACCCTCCCATGGGACAGGCTGGGTAGAGGAAGCTGGAGGTCTGAGAGCTGCGTGGGCACCTCCCCCAGTTCCAAGGGGTGGCGTTCTGGGCCCTGTGCCACCTGGCCCCACCCTGCCTGCCCCGACTCTCTTCCTCCCCAGGTGCTCCGTGCTCCTCAGGTACTCTGGATGCCGCCTCTGCCCATGCTGTGGCTTCCCCCCACTCAGCCCCAGCCTGACCTCTGAGGACAGAGTCTGACTTTGACATGTGGTCCGTGACTCAGCTCCCCTTGTTGGCCCTGTACCCCCAGGGCAGAAGGCTCCTCCCTCCCCAGAGTCACCCATGCCATGCTCCTCCACTAGCCTGCTGTGCCTCCTCCCAGCTGTGGGTTTTCAAACAATAGGCTCAGCTAACCCGGTGAACTTGGCCCCCTCAGCCTCTCTGAACCTGTTTCCTCATCTCTAAAATGGGTACAGTGCTGCTCCCCCTGACTAGGTTTGGGGAAGGACTGAGGAAGCCTCACCCAGCACACAACAAAGGCTCAAGGAAAGAGATGTCCTTCTTCTGGGAGGTCCCTCCAAGAGCGACGAGACACAGTCCCACCCAGCGTGGAGAGGGCACAGGCGTGTGCATTACTGGTAAGAGGGGCCTCCAAGAATCCATTTCCCAGCATTTCTCAGGCCACGCCGAGACCCCCTAACTGACTCTAGGCTGCCCCTTCCCCCTCTGGGCTGCTGGGCCTATCTATAACGGGGTGGGCCAGCTGGCCCCTCAGAGCCCTGGCCACCCTCCCCACCTGGTGACTGGGGGGCTCCGAGGATGACCACAGGGAGGAAAGGCCAATGCTCACGCCACCCTTGGCAAGTCTCTGGTCCCTGGGCCACACATCCTCTCCCACGGCCACGTGTGGCGGGGGGTCCCAGCCCCGGGTGCTAACTCACCGGGCCCACGCACACCAGCCTGCTGCACACACTGCATCGTGAGCCAAGAACCAGGAACTTGTCCCTGTCTGCGGTGAAGGGGTCCTTCAGGACGTAGCTCTCCTCCAGGAGGCTGCAGGCAAGGACGACAGCTGTCAGAACGGCCTGGACGCGTGCTCGCCAGGGTGGGGGCTGGTCCACCCAGGCCACAGCGTAACATAATAACAGGAAGCCCAAGAATCGGGGCCATGGTGGAGGGCCTCAAAGGCTGGCACACCATGACTCCCCAGACCCCAGCCTGTTCACTGGGGAGGGGTAGGGAGAACAGGGCTCCCTCCAGGATTCCCCAGCCCTCCCCTGCACCCCTAGCAGACGGCACCTCCTCCCAAGCTGCCTGCTTCCACCCAGGGGGAGCCAGGGCCTCTATCCACCCCCCAGGAGGCAGGCCTGGCCTCACACTGCACATCAGATGAGACCGACAGGGTCATGTGATAACACCCCAGGTTCCTGCTCAGCAGAGGAAACCGCCTGAACAAAGGAGCCTTGTCGCTGTCACTGTGTCCCCCGTTAAGTAATGCATCAGTCAGCTTCCCCCCACCACGATCTCCGGAAACAAGCCCAGGACCCACTGGGCTCAGGGAAGATTCTCGGGAGCCCGGGGCCTCAGGACACACTCCCTCCAGCAAACGCTGCAGCTGCTGCAGGAAGTCGGTCTCCGCGCTGAGAGCATCTAGATAGGAACCAGCAGGAGCAATGGCACAGCCTCAAACGAGATGGCCGCCAAGGGCCCCTTCATTCTCAGCTGGCAGGCTGTTTCAGCCTGGGCCGTGCAGTGGGTGCTCAACTCTGGGCTCGAGGGGAAGGGATCTGGAGATTCTGCAAGAGCTCAGGTCACATCTACAGGGCCTGGGCAGGGACAAGCCTACAACATACCACGTGGCAGCTGCAGGCCTGGCGGCCGGCCCAGCCAGTGGCTCAGGGCAGGCGCTTCCAGGCCACAGGCCCAGAAAGTACGTACTCACATGACAGAGCGGGTGTTGGGGGGCTTCTGCCCCACATAGCTGTATGGAGCTGACAGAGCACAGAGCTGGCACTCAAACACGCCCTGGGGACGGCGCTCTGCCTCAGATGCCATCTACAAGATGGAGAGACAGGGCCTTGAAGATTTTCTCTTTCTCTTTGGTTTTCAGCAGTGTGAATAGACACTTAAGTTTTGGGGTTTGTTTTTATCCTGCTGTGCTTCTTTGAGCAAAGTCTTTGATCTGGGGTTTGATTTCTATTTTATTTAGAAAATCTTTGGTCATTATCACTTCAAATACTTCTGCTCCCTTCTCTCTCTTCTGGGATTCCAACTGCAAATACAGTGAAACCTGTGAGAGCCGGAACTCAACGGGACTGCCTTGTTCTCCTGGGTCTCGCAAGTCTTCCGCCTTTGACAGGGTGCAGTCTTAAACCACTTTTCTATTGCCCTCTATTAGCGGAAAATATTCGCTTTCTCCTTCTCTGCCAGGTTTCCGCCTTACACAGGTTCTGGCTTTTCCAGGTTTTACTGTATTTGATGTTGCCCGTTCGCTATTGTCCCAAGTCCGTGAACGCTCTGTTCTGCTTTGCGTCCACTCCTTTTCTCTGTTTGTTGTTGTCAGTGCTGTTGATTCAGTTCCGACTCAGAGACCCTGTGTAGGCTGCCCGGTCCTGCGCCATCCTCACAATAGTTGTTAGATGCTCGAGCTCATTGTTGCAGCCACTGTGTCAATCCACCTCCTTCAGGGTCTTTCCCTTTTTCACCGAGCCTCCACTTTTTTTGTTTACCCAAATGGAATTACCTAATTTCTACTGAATTAGCTTCAAGGTTTCTTTTTTCCCTCAGCTACGTCACATCAACTGACATACCCTTTGAAGGCATTTTTCATCCGTTAATGCTTATTTCTTGCATTTCCATTTGTTTCCTTGTCTGCTGAAATTCCCCTATCTGTTTACGCACGTCATATACCTTTTCACTACAGCCTTTAAACTGCTAATTATGTCTCTTTTAAATTCTGTCTTATCATTCTAATATCTGGGTCCCATCTAATTCTGGTTCTGTTCATTGCTTTGAGTCTCTTTTTGTCTCACTTTTGGTTGAAACCTGGACGTTTGCAAGACAGCAAAGACCAAGGTAAGTAGTATTTATGCCTGAAAATGGGCATCCTTTTTTTTTTTTCCTGCTAGGCCTTAGCATGGAATATTGAGTCAACCTAGCAAGGAGCTGAGGTGGGTTTGGATTTTTGTGGCCGCCATTGTTCTCCTCAGGGCATCACTGGCTTGAAATCTCTCTTGCATTACCCTGACTTTGAGGTTGGGATTCATTCTCTCCCTGTGTACTCCACCCTCAGCTTTAGGCCTTTCTTTGCCTGTGCCTCAAACAGGGTCTCTCTTGATCCTCCCCGGTGGTAGACTGCAGTTGCTCGCCTGGTGGTGGTGGGTTTCTGTGGTCCTGACACAGCTTCAGTATGAGACTGGCCCTTGGTGACTGGGTGTTGGGGCAAAGTTTTCTCAGGAATCTTGCACCTTTCCCCAGTAGTCGGTGACCTCTAGCAATCTGTTCCCAGGACAATTTCCTGGCCCTCCCCGGGGTAGCGGGTGTTTCTCCTTTTCTCTGTCCCTAGCTGCAATAGGTCTTCACCTATGCCCAGTGGGTGACACAGTTTGCTGTCCATCCCCCAGTGGTTTAAGGCTTTTGTTCCATAAGGGAGAAGGACCCTGGCAGGCGAGAAAGATCCAGGAAGGGTCCAACCAGAGCAGCAGCCATCCTCCCCCTCCAGGCCTGCACCAATGGGATTTCTCCAACCTCCTGCCCTGCCCCCAGTCTTTCCCAGGAGTATCCAGTGAAGGTTTGTGGAGAAAAGCCTGCAAGTGGGTGCAAGCTCCCGTGTCTGTGGCTCTCAGAGTATCTATACTCTCACACTAGCCCACACTCACTATACAGCATTTCCTTAAAAAAATTTAGCCAAATTTTTGCCTGCTGGTGTGGAGCCCTTTCCCATGCTGTCTCGGAGGTACCTGTCTTTCCTTAGATTTCTAGCTAACTGGTTACCTTGTTAAGGAGATCTGGTGGTGCAGTGGTTAACTGCTTGGCAGCAAACCAACCTGAACCCAACCAGACACTCCACTCCGTGGGAGAACCTGCAAAGCTTACAGCCTTGGAAACCCTATGAGCAGCTCTACTGTGTCCTTTAGGGTCACTGAGTCAGAATCCACTCCATGGCAACAGATTTGCTTTTCTGGGTTGCCCTATAACCTCAGCTATCTAATGGATTCAAGTTATTATCTTTTAGACCGGCCACCTTTTTCTTTGCCTAATATACCATGGACTGTCAGAAGAATGAACAAACCTGTCTTGGAAGAAGTACAGCCAGAATGCTCCTCAGAAGCAAGGATGGCATGACTCTGGACTTTGGACATGTTATCAGGAGGGACCAGCCCCTGCAGAAAGACATTATGCTTAGTAGAGGGTCAGAGAAAAGGAGGAAGACCCTCAACGAGATGGACTGACACAGTGGCTGCAACAAGGGGCTCAAGCATAACAATTGTAAGGATGGCGCAGGAGCCGGCAGTGTTTCGTTCTGTTGTCTATACGGTCGCTATATGAGTCCAGACCAACTCGACGACACCTAACAACAACAAATGGAATTTCTAATCATCTTTCAAAGTCCTAATCAGCTGGTCCCTAACTCTCCACCGTGACCGCTCTGCTCTTCTAAATCCGAGAGTGTGATGTATGTTACCGGGTATGAGCTCTGGAGTTTGGCAAACCGACGTGCAAACCTTGGAAGCAGATTACGGAATGCCATGTCATCCCACCTGGGCTAAAAAGAACAAAATTCTAATTTACTGTGGATGTGTGCGAACCCAATTCCATTCCGCATCTGCACACTGGAGCTACCCAGGGCCTTCTCAAGGTGGCTTGGCGTTTTCGGAGGCAGGCAAGTTCCGGGCGTTCGTCGACAGTGGCTGCCTTCTGCACTCGTGTTCCCTCACCTGGAGCCCACTCCCCTCCCGCCCGCGCCCGGAAGCGGCCTCCCCGCATCCCCGTCCCTCCCACACCCCCGCGAGCAGCCGCTCCGACCACTAAGCCTCAATCCCTGACGTTCAGGGTCCCATCACGCCCGCTAAGGAGCTGAGGCCCGGACCGGAAAGCTGGAGGCGCTGGGATAGACCGTAGGAGACCCGAAGGCCTCCGCGGCCACGCACACTCACCTGCACGCGCGACTCCGCTCCCCAGGACGCGTGCGCGCCACCGCCCGCCGGCCCCGCCCTCTGACGGCTGAGCCCCGAGCGCACGCACAGCCCGGCGAAGGGCGGAGTTTCGTCACCGGACCCGACTCGCCGAGGAACCGGGCCCCGAGCGCACGCGGGGAACAGAGGTGGGCGGAACCTCGTCGCTGAATCCGCCCCTTGAGGACCAGGCCTCGGGAGCACGCGCGGAGCGGGGCGGGGCTTCGTCGCTGGCTCCGCCCCTTGACGACCGGGTCCTGGGCGCACGCCAGAGGGGCGCGGGGCGGGGCTTCATCCCCGGCTCCGCCCCCTGTCGTCCTTTCCGCCTTTGCGGGGCTCAGCGCGGTGTCTGCCGGGAAAGCCGAGCGCAGAGCTGAGGTCTTGGCCAGGGGCCGGAGTCCGGGCCGAAGGAAGACGGCGTCCGAGCTGCTCCTGCGCGAGCAGCTGGACTTGGCCCCCTGTTTTGGCCCTTCTGAGGCTCACTTCCTTTCCCACGGGGTTCCTCAGAATGGAGGTTGCTAGCGCGAGGCCTCCGGAGAAGCGAGGGGCGCTGGCCGGACAGCGTCTCCGCCCCGCGCGTCTCGCCGAGAGCGCGCCTCCGGAGCTGAAGTTAGCTCGCCTGCTGCCGCTCTCCGCCGTAACAACGTGAGCCCGGCGAGGCGTGACTAGCCAGCCGCTGGCTTTGAGGAGGACGCCCTCCGCCTTGGCCTGCGTCTGGCTTCGGCCAGGACAAAGGAATAATTTGCCCCACGTTTGCTCTTTTTCTCAGCCTGAAGGCCAGTGGTAAAGAGGCTGTGCCTAAGGAAGCTGCGCTCCAGTCAGAACGTGAGGGGCCAGGGTGGGCTGGCCTCCCCAGGGACCCCCCCCCCCGACCCCCACCCACCAGGGGAGCTGGAAAATCCAACTCTGACATCCTGACCCTCGCTAACGCAGAGTGGCCCTGGGCGAGTCACTGAGCCAAGTGGTTTTCTCTCCCGGCAGAGAAGCCCTGTCTCCCTGCCCCTGCTTCTCCGGCATCCCCTCGGGAGGAAAGGATGGACTGTGTGCAGGTGCTGGCAGAGCATAGTGTCATGATGCCAGCATGGTGCAGTGCAAGATTCTGAGCGGCGAACATTGAATAGCGAACCCTGGTGAGAAGCGGCCGCCGGCCTGATGTGGCCGTCCCCTTTCTGGCCCTAGACTTTGAGGGCATGAGCCACTTCTATATATGGCCCCCACACAGGAATCACTGCAAGTCTCACAGAAGAAACCTCACGTTTAATGCTGATCAGGCTTAACGTTGTATGGACAGAAATCACCACGCTTCTGAGTGACAGTATAGCAGCTGGTACCCCATGTTGCTCTTAAACGATAAACTACATTTTCATTATCATTCCTAAATAATGTCATAAATAACCAAGGGCTCAAATCTTGAATGTATCTATAGCTATAGTCAACGTATGTAACATGTCAGTGTGAATCCACACATACCTCTTTGTTGTTTGACAAAAGTATATCTCTTGGTCAGAAAATGTTAAGATTTACATCTTTAATTTGTAGTAGCCTTGAGTGGATGGGAAGCTTCAGACTTCTAACCCCCAGCTCCCATGCCCAAGCAAGAGGGTAAATACTGGGAAGTGCCCATAGACCCCTCCAGTCCTGGGCCAGCTGGAATAGTGGGGAGGGGAGAGGAGACTCAACAGCCCTGGTCCACAAAGGAAACGCCAAGGCTCAGTGTGAAGCGGTAAGCACATGGATTCCAGCCTGAGCTGAGCATAGAAGCAGCAGGAGAATGCTGTGCCAGGTGGGGAGTCTTCAACCCCCTCCCCCAAATCTGGCTCTCAAAACTAGTGGCTCTAATCCCTCTAAACTGCTGCAGGCTCCAAAGAAATAAGGGTTGCCTCTGTACCAGGAGTTATGCAATTCCCTGATAAAGGAAATTCAATCCCAAAATCGAATGCTCTGATCCTCGTTTCCCCTAGACACTACATGACATTCCAACACACTTCCACATTCCTGAGAACAGAGGCCAAGAGTGGGGACACTGTGAAATGTAGGAGGTGTGCATTGTGAAGGACATGGGTAGAAAGCACAACCTGGCCATTAAACATGCCTTAATCCCACGAACTGAGCATTGGGGGGAAACCTTCCTTGTGGCTCTTGAAATTGTCATTGATCAAACAACGAGGTAAACCATTTTCTTCCCATTAATGTTTCTGGTCTTCAGCCCCAGATACCGGTGGTTGTTCTTCTCTGGCTGTCCATACAGCATGTCAGTGACAAACTCAGGTTCATCTTTGGCCCTGGATTGGAAGGTCAAAAAGCGAAACACCATCCTTAGCTGATGAAACAAATATGTCATTGCTTCTGCTTCATCTGATGGCTCCTCATACACGGGCTGCTTCATCTCCTCATAGGCAGACAGAATCACTGCCTGAAACAAGTTGATCAAGATGCAGATCATGATCAGCATAAAAGATGAGAGGAATAGGACCCCAAGAACTCTATTACTGGAAAATTCAGTGTTCTGAAAAGCTGAGACGCAATAAGAGAATACTGTCTGTGTGGCATGAATCAAGTTACTGTAGTTCCATTCATGCTGGCCAAATACCAAGTAGCCAAAAGCCATGTATACAAAGAAATAAACGCACACCACAAAGGCCATGTGGCAGATGCCAGGAAGAGCAATTTGGATGGCTCTCTGAGCCAGTCGCACATCATAGAAGACTCTGGAATACCGAAGGGTTTTCAGAATTGTCAGAAAGAACAAGACACCCAAAATTGTCCTCGTGAGGTGATCTACTCGAGAAATGGCATGAAATGGAATGAAATCCTTAGGGTTTGACAAGTAAAACTGAATAATGTCAGTGGTCAAGAGGTGTTTCCTGAAAAAGAGCACAATCAGAACAGTAAATATGCATTTTAAAGCAAAGTTGAGTAAATTATACACACTTCTCGCATAGGATGCTCTTTCTTGCATAATGATATAGCCTTCGTCAACAATATAGGCTAAATAAAAAATGAGAATGGCCAGGTACAAGTAGATTTCTGCTGATGTGTTCCTGTTGAAGTCAGAAAGTGAAAAAGAGTGCACAGACACACTTGAATTTACAACTCCTAACTGAGAAACCTCAAATATGACGGAAATGCTACAGAACAGATTCACATCTGGATTAAAAGTTGTAAGTTCCAAAATCACAGCCCATGTCTTCTCATCAAGCCAATTATTTCCTTGAAGTTCCCCGAGCCGCAGTGTGGAATTAAACTGCTGCTGTTCTGGAAAAAAATAGAATACATATCCTCCTGATCCATAGGTATGTAACAGCCCATAGGAATAATATGCCCATTTCTTTTCTGGTGGCTTATAGGTAAACCCACTGGGACTCTTGCTGATAGCCTGATTATCAACATCATTCCAAAAGCTGGAATAGTTTTTTGTGTCTTCTGGGTTGATGCCGTACTTGGGATGACAATTAATTTCCCTCTTAATGCTACTTAGGATGAGGTTTTTGTCAGGCAGACACTTTTTTTTGCTCGGTTTTGCTCGTACTTGTCGCATTAGTGGAAGGCCAAGGATTTTCGATGAGCTCTCAAAAAGAAACGTTGGCCTCAGGTCGTTGTGGAACAAAGGCACCACCACCTTGTTTAGCCACCTATAGATGTGTTCCAGCTTAGTGACCATGGCAAGGTCCACAGAGAAACAATCCTGAATAAACTGGTTATAGTAAAAGCTGTCGGTGTGGTGCAGGAGTGCATTGAGGCCAAGCAGAAGCGCTAGAAAGATAAAGTGCGTTAGAATGTAACTAAGGAAGAGGAACGCTCTTCTCTTTATCCTCTTCTTCCTTCTGAATATTCTAATTTCATCCTCCGTGAGGGGCTGGTACATCCTGGTACCTCGGATGTGGTTGATACGGAGATGCTGCTTGTGCCTTTTAGCCGGATCCTTCCTCAGCCCGTGAACCTTGATCTCCGTGTAACGATATTCCATTGTCCACGGAAGGTTTTTACAGTACTTCGGCTGATTTGTTCTAAAACCTGACAGGAGTATAATTTTAGATGTCTGCACCAGAAAAACTGACTGAAAGGATGAACAAAAAGATGTGAAGAGCCATCGCATCGACAGGTCATGGCCGTAAGTCAGTCCGTAAAATACAATAAAGAATGACGATAGGCTACAAATGGCCAAAACCAAGAACCATGCTACATAAACACACCCCCAAGGCAGAAGAAACCTGGCCGGAGGTTTTTGTTGGGAAGGGGGCTCTTCAGAAAGAACATCTTGATTGTCTTCTATGTTGTCGTTGTTATTGTGGTAATTTGTACTTCTGCTGTGGGTCTGTGGGGCCTTAGTCTCTGCTTCCTCAAGCTGGCTCTGGGTTTTGATAGCAGTCTGTCTAGGAGCCTTAGAAAATTCAGGATTGCCCCCAGATGTGAGCTTTTCGGCCTCCCTGGTCTGTGCCTTAGTGGTTTCATAAGCGTACAACTTTGCCAAACGCTCGTCCCAGAATCCACTTTCTTCTGACATCAGAGGATGATGCTTTCGAGGAGATACCTCCTCTAGATTCATTTCAGTAGGTTTCCTCTGGGAATAGGTGAACAAAAAAATTAACAATAATTGCACAGGGACTGTAATTAAAGCACTTTCAATTCCTATCATCATTAATCTGATGCAGGATAACCTTCTTGATGCAGTTTCTTGCCCACTGGCATTAAGGAACATAGTATTACAAAGAAGAGAGCTTAACAGCGCTGCTAAACAACACGACAATTTTTGTAGCCTGTTAACTGGTTTAGCAATAACACCAGCAAAAACAGAGAACCACATGTGACTTTTCCCTAGTTCATAAGTCGTATTTATAAGGAAAAAGTCCTTTCTGTTTAAAGGCTCATCTGAATGGGTAACATGAAATTTTCTGTCCAAAGAGGTGTCAACAGAAAGCCATTTCCGGCACATGAACAGCCAAATGCATCTGCTGAACAGATTTTCCACTTTGATTCGACTTAAATACCAACCGGGCTTTTTGCCCTCATTGTTGTGCCACACACGAATGGAGCAGATGTCCCCCAGGTCACTTTTTGTCGTTAGCAGGAAAGTATTGCTGCTTCCTCGGTAGAGAGTTGTATAATATGGATGGCTCAAACAATGCACATCACTGGTACTCTCTGTTCCCATAAGCTGGACAAAGACATCGGCTCTGGTTCCAGACCCCCAACGGCTTCCTGTAAAAATAGTGACCAGGTAGCATATTTTATCATAAGGGTCATTATCAGGTAGAACTATCACACGATGCCTAAGAAACTGGTCTGTTTCATCCCTGTGCAAGGCCCAGAAAGCCAGGACTACGTACATGAGCATAACAAAAAGCACAGTGAAGAGGGTCACCGGGTTTTGGTGAACGTTCTTGAGGACCTCTAGCTGCAGGTCTATAGCATTAGGGACCACGATCACCTTGGCCGTCACATAGTGGGTATGCAGCTGAATGCTGGTCGAGTTTAAGAGGGAGCTCAGCTGCCGCCTGGCCCTCCCTTTGTTCTTGCAGATACAGTGTACTTTGCGCCAGCTAGTCTCCTCCCCTAGAATGCAACTGTCTTCTCTCCAGTCACTCTGGATCCCGTACATGTGCAAGCAGTGAACACTGAAAAGAGAAATTCTCACTAGCTCATCACTGGGCGTCAAGACAAAATGAGCGGCCTGCAGGACCACAGATAAGGCATACTTGGATGAGTGTCTGTGCTGAGCTATCACCCGCAGCAGGGACTGGGGAAGGCAAACCACACGGGCCTCCTTCACTGAACAGGCCAGGTCAAAGAGGCCACTCGGGCTGGCAGTAGGGGGCGTGTCATGGGGCACAAGGAAGGTGGCCACCAGAGCAGTGGGGGTGATCCGACTGCCCGCATACACCAACACCTTGAACAGCACAGTCACGCCGGTCACAATGTGGACCAACAACTCCTTGACTGCTCTGCTGTCCACTTCAAAGCGAAATCCCCCTGTCGTCTTTTTCAAGGACTCATCAACCTCATCAGGCTCACTGTTGGGTCCTACTGTGAGTTTAAAAGCAGTATAGGTCAAGTTTTTTCTGATGAGGTACACTTCCACTCCATCAGGTGTGATCTCAATCACCTCACCGTTACCTTTGGCTCCTGTCATTCTAAACCCAACCACCTCTGTTGAAATGTTCCCCCCATAATTTAACCAAGGAAAGGGGTCGTCTGCAAACTCACAAAACGTCACAGAAATTGGAGCATTTGGAGGCACATCAGGAACACTGCTCACATTTAGTGTCGGATAAAAACAATTCCGGCAGTGTTGCTCTCTGGTAAAGACCTTGGCAACATCCCACTTCTCAATTTTCTTTACGTAGATGTTCAAGTTTGAGGTCCTCAGCACAGTGGTTTCACTCCCTGGCACTATACTAGCCAATATTGTGTCTGCTAGAGATTCTGCTACATAGAAAGGATCTTGAACAACTTCGTGAGGAGCAATCTGTTTAAGGATATTAGACAAAATAGTAAATATTCCACTACTCACAATTTCTATTTGTTCAGAACAGAAGTGTGTATCTTTCTGTCGATAAGCTTGTAGTGCTTGATTTGCTTGCCATATCCTCCCAGTGGCAAGTTTTTGATCACCTTGGGTGAATTCAGAGCCTTTCTGGGCTAATTCAGTAATAATTGTGACTACCTGGCTAATTTCCACCAGAGTGGTTATAGGAAGAAGGAAGGACTGATTGACGAGGTGTTTTCGGATATTGCTTTTGACATCGAGGAGAGTTAAGTCAGTTTTCATGCTATTCAAAATGGAAGCTACTGTATATAGTAAGTAACCTGCAGATAAAAAATCCTGCTTCTGAAGCAAAGTAGATAGCGATGAATTTGGTCCCATGGTAGCACTGAGTAACTGATGCAGCACAGCCCTCGGCGAGTTCTCATCAGTAGGAGCCCGCACAGTGGCATACAAAGTCACCTGAGAAAAAGCTCCCAGAGAGTCATAAACCTGAACATAGAGCTTCACGGCATAATGATTAGTCAACACACCCACTGGGAGAAAGAAAGGGGGTGCTCTAGACTGAGTCCCCAAGTACGGGATGGCCCCCAAGGTGTTCTCTTTTAAAGAACTTATTTCACCAATACTGTACAAATTGGAAACTATTATTTTATATGTAAGAGGGATATCCTTATCCTTAAAATTACTGCACCCGATGACAAATTTAGTTACAAATGCAACTCCTTTCGCTGGATTAATTTTGCATTCTCCGATTTGAGGGGCATGGTTAATAACAAAGCCATGCCTAAAGACCAAGATCACTCCACCCCAAGTTGCTATAGAGAGAGAAATCCAATGCCTCTTTTCCAAAAACTGCCTAAAAGCAAAAGCCTTTATAGACAAATAAGCACCATTTCTCCCTGTTGTAGTTTGCCCCACCCAATCAAATGGCATCTCACGAGCTATACTCGACAAAACTGACCATTTATAGAAGATGCGACTTACGGCACAGTTTGTGCAATTTAAAAACAAAGAAAATCGGTCAGATACAATTAAAATTCTACCACAATTTTCGATACATGAAATGCTTGCTTTAGGTGTTGGTCCTTGGAGCACGTGCACCCTTTTATCAGAAAATGCTGTTCTGTCACTTTTCTGTATCACCATTCTGAAAAAATACGCACGGTTACCTTTAAGTGTTTCTGGTAAAAGTGTTAGTACAGGGCCAGAGGCCCCTGTCCAGTGCAGGTCCGTCTGCCCCGGGTGACAAACTTGGCTACTTGACACTGTGATTTTATCTCCATGGTAGTTCCCTCCATTGGTGGTACAGTACCAGAAAAAACTGAGTCCCTCTAATGGGTTGTCTGCATCTGGATCAGAGGACATGGTACCATTCAGAACCAGCCCATCTGTGAAATTCATTGTTATTCTGTAATCTCCAGAAATAACGGCCTTCAGGCGACTTCTAACAACCTCCACGTAGATGTAATCTGAGTCTTTTACCAAAGGCATTTCTGGATCCGATGTGGTAATGGCCACGACGAAATTAACCACATACATCCCCCAAATTAAAGACGACTTGGGAATATGGAGGAATGATGAATTTACGCTTGTCTGGAGTTGTGGCACATCCAAAGGTTTAGTCCAGTCGGGCACGTGCAATGCAGAAGGCACTGAAAAGATCTGCCAATACTGCGTAATGGAGAGGGCATCTGGGCAGTCCATCTCCACGGTGGCGTTAATGGTAGCTTCCGTCTTCCAGGTCAACAGCACCGGCGAAGGAGTTTCCTTCCCGTTGACCTTTACCTGGTTAATAAGACAGGGTTTCATCTGACAGGACACCGAAGACTCGATGGCTTTGGGAGTGAATGAGTTGACAGCTTCTAGAGTCACGGGCTGGGGGCCATCCGTGGGACACCTGGTTTCGGCCACGAAGCCCGCGTGCGGCTGGGGGCCGGCGGGCAGGATGGAGCGGGCGGAGAAGCGGGGGGCTGCCGAGGCGTTGCGGGGGAGCCGCGTCTCCCCCGGACCGAGCAGTCGCAGGCAGAAGGTCCACTGCAGGCGGCGCAGCGGGCGCGGTAGCGGCGCGAACCACAGCACCGACAGCCGGCCGCCGGGCGCCGCCAGGCGCAGGTCGAGGTCGGTGGGCGCCGCGGGGCCGCCACGGGCGCTGAGGAGGACGCGCACGCCGAGGCAGTACCAGCGCGGCGCGGCCCCGGCGCCCCGGCCCCGGGCCAAGTAGAGGCTGCGGCGGCCGCTGAGGAAGACGCCGTCCGCCGGGGCCGCGCGGGGCCGCAGGCGGAGACGGGCCCGGCCGCCGAGCACGCCGAGGCCCGGGGCGGCCCGGAGGGGGCGCGGCTCGGCGGCCCCGGCCCGCGCGGGGGCGCCAGGCGGGCCCCCCGACGTGGGGACGGGGGTCTGGGCCCCTCGAGGAGTCGAGGGCTGCGGGAGGCGGCCCAGGCCCAGGCCCAGGCCCAGGAGGAGGAGCGCGGGCCCCGGCCGCATTGCGCCCCTGGGCAGCTGGGAGGGCGCCGAAGGGGGCCCGGCACGGCTCAACGGTCGCGGGGGTCGCGAGGCCCCGCCGCGGGGGCCTCTAGAACAACCGTGACAGCTTTGGTCAGGGCGTAGTGGGAGTCGCAGGAACAGCCGAGGCCGCTGGGACAGCAGGGTCGTGGGTCAGGAGGGGTTGAGCGAGCAGCCAGGACAGTGGAGATGGGTGGCCCGGGGAGCAGGTGGGGCCGAGGATGCTCTTCCCCTCCCGGGATCAGGACTGCGAAGTAGGAAGAATTCGCCTGAGTTTTCTGACGCACTGGCAAGGCCCAGGAACAGGGCCCCCACTCTCGGAGGAAAGCCTGCTAAGGAAGTGGTGGAAATCAAGAGGGACTGTGAGTCCCTCAGCACCCAGGGAGGTCTGCCTCGGGATTTCTTACTTTGGGTTTACTTTGCTCATTTTTTTCTAGTTTCTTAAGACGAAACCTTAGGTTTTGATTTTAGATCTTTCTTCTTTTCTAATATAATCATTTAAAACTGTTAAGTTTCCCACTAAAGACTGCTTAATTGCATCCCGCATAAAATCGATAATTATTTGCTGATTCCTTACTTGTGAATTAGACTGCTTACTAGTGTATTTGTAACTGTAGTATTTTGTAATCATGTATCCCTACATGCAGAGCAGGGAGAAATTTGAGTCACGCAAGGCACGTGTTCCCAGCTGAGGTTAAACCAGGTGACGCTCTGCCTTCTTGTTTCAGCTCTCACACTGCGAACAGGTGTCCTTTTCACAGTCTGTTTCGTGCCACATTTCCCTCCATTTTTGTGCTTTTTGTTAACGATTTCTCTGTTTAAAATGGCAACTAAGCATAGTACTGAAATGCTGTCTGGTGTTCCTAAGTGCAAAAAGGAATACATGTGTTAGGTAAGCTTCGTTCTGGCATGAGTTACAGTACTGTTGGCTGTGAGTTCAATGTTAATGAATCAACAATAGGTATTAAGCAGAAACACACATAAAACAAGATTATGTATTGATGGGTTGACGAAAACGTTGTAACCAGAAGCAGATAGGATCCTAGCCCTGTATCTCCCCTAGGAGCACTGGGTCAGTATTCCCTAATTCAGTGTCTGTGTAATTATCTGGGCACAAATGATTAAACACCTCACAGGATAGGTTTACAGGGTCCAAAGGCTTCGGACTATAGTCTCGTGGGACAACTCGGTCGAGTGGCGTAATATAGTACGTAAAGGTTGTGTTCTACATCCTAGTTTGGTGAGTAGCATCTGAGGTTTTAAAAGCTTGCGAGTGGCCATCTAAGATACAACTATTGGTCTCTACACATCCGGAGTAAAAGAGAATGAGGGAAACCAAAGCCTCAGAGAAGAAACTAGTCCCCAGGACTAATAGTCTACAAAAACCACTTCTTCATCTACCCGGAGACCAGAAAACCTAGATAGGGCTCAGCTACCACTACTGACTGTTCTGATCTGGAACACAGTCGACAGATCCTGACAGATGGGAACAAAATGTGGAACAGAACACAAACTCTTGAAAAGTTCACACTTACTGGACCAGTTGAGACTGGAGGACTCCCTGAGACTATCACCCGGAGATACTCTTTAAACCTTGAACCAAAACTGTTCCATGAGGTAATCTTTTAGCTACATAACAGATTGGCTCATAAAATAAACAATGTCACTCATGAGTATTCTCATCCTTTAAAAAAAACATCTGTATGAAACCAAATGGTCAACAATTACTCTAAAGCAAAGATGAGAAGGCAAGGGAGCAGGGAAACTAGATTACTGGAAACAACAACCAGAAGAGAAGTAATGAGAAAGTTGACACACTGTGTAAAAGTTAACCAATGACACTGAAGAAATTGTTAAACGGTATCTTAGGCTGGGTTCTCAAGAGAAGTAAAACCAGTGAAGCATCTGTATATATACATGTATGTATAGAGAGATTTATATCGAGAGTGGCTCATGTGACTGTAGAGGATGAAAAGCTCCAATTCCATGGGTCAGGCTGGAGACTTCTCCTGACTCACGTAGCTTCAGGGGCTGGTGAACCCAAGATCAGCAGGTCAGACAACAGGCCTCTGGCTCACAGGCTGCGCAGGCTGATGAATCCCAAGATTGGCAGGTAAAGTCACAGGCCACTGGCTCACAGGATGCTGAGGTTGACGAATCCCAAGATCGACAGGTAAACTGCTAGCTCAAGTCCCAAGACTGGAGGTCGGATGAACAGGAGCCAGCTTCAGCATCCAGAGTGAGCAGAAGCATGAAGAGCCTTGCCAGAAAGTCCACCTATATTGTATGCAGGACACAGTGCCAAGGAAACTCCCTTTCAACTGATTGGCTACTCACAGCAATCCTGTGATGGAGGTGATCGCAGTGTATCAGATCTTATCACGGAAGTGATTGCATCATTATACAAGTGCCAGACTACATCGTAACTGCCAAACCACTGAGATTCATGGCCCAGCCAAGTTGACACACAACCTTAACCATCACAGTCCACCCCTTGTTAACTTGGCATCTGTACACATCTGTTAAACCATATATAATCTCTAAATAAAGACAATTATAGAGTCATACTTGCACCTAACATGTTACAACTAACATGCATACAACTGAAAATCCACTAGCCCTGTTTATATCTTATATTTTATAAGTGAAGAGAACAAAAATATTTCATGGACGCATTCAAGGAAGAACTACTCATAACAGTTACAGTCCTCCTGACAGCTACTAGTCACGTGGTCATTACTGGTATTGAGAACTACCTTCTTCCACCACCCATTCCATATTCCTTTAACCCTCAGCAAGCACCTCAGCTGGTCACGGTTCTTTGCCTAGTGGCATGACCCACACTTTCATTCCTGAAGAGTCGGGGCCATTAGTAGTGATGTCGGAATTGGGTTGCAGTAGTTTTCCATTGACTTTAATCATAGGGCATGTGTCTTAGTTATCTAAGGCTGCTATGACAGAAATACCACAAGTGGATGACTTTAACAAAGAGAAATTTACTCTCTCAGTCTAGAAGGCTAGAAGTCCGAATTCAGGGTGCCAGCTTCAGGGGAAGTCTTTCTCTCTCTGTCATCTCTGGGGAAACGTCCTTGTCATCAGTCTTTCCGTGGTTTAGGAGCTCCTCCCAGGGTCCAAAAGATGTGCACCCCTCCTGGTTCTTCATTCTAGGTGGCATGAGATCCCCCTGTCTCTCTGCTCGCTTCTCTCTTTGATGTCTCAAAAGAGATTGGCTCAAGACACAACCTAATCTTGTAGATTGAGTCCTGCCTCATAAACATAACTGTCTTTAATCCTGCCATATTAGCATCATGCGTTGTTGTTAGGTGTGACGTGTAAGTTCTGACTCATAGGAACCCTGTGTACAACAGAGCGAAGCACTGCCCGGTCCTGCCCATCCTCATGATCACTGTTATCCTTGAACCCATCACTGCAGCCACTATGTCATTCCCTCTTATTGAGGGTGTTCCTCTTTTTTGATGAACCTCTACTTTACCCAGTGTGATGACCTTCTCCAGGGACTGGTCCCTCTTGATAACATGTCCAGAGTTTGTGAGACAAAGGAGCATTCTGGCTGTACTTCTTCCAAGACAGATTAGTTCGTTCTTTTGGCAGTCCATGGTATATTCAACATTCTTCGCCAACACCATCATAACTCAAAAGCATCAATTCTTCTGTCATCCTTATTCATTGTCCAGATTTCCCATGCATTCAAGGCGATTGAAAACCCCACGGCTTGGTTCAGGAACACCTTACTCCTTAAAGTGACATCTTTACTTTTTAATACTTTAAAGAGGTCTTTTGCAGCAGATTTGCCCAATGCAATGCATCTTTTGATTTCTTGACTGCTGCTTCCATGGCTGTTTATTATGGATCCAAGTAAAATGAAATCTTTGACAACTTCAGTGTTTTCTCCGTTTTATCAAGATGTTGCTTATTGGTCCAGTTGTGAGGATTTTTATTTTCTTTATGTTGAGGTGTAATCCCTACTGAAGGCTGTAGTCTTTGATCTTCATCAGTAAGTGCTTCAAGTCCTCTTCACTTTCAGCAAGCAAGGTTGTGTCATCTGCATATCTCAGGTTGTTAATGAGTCTTCCCCGTTCTTCTTCATATAGTCCAGCTTCTCAGATTATTTGCTCAGCATACAGATTGAATAACTATGGTGAAAGGAGACAACCCTGACGCACACCTTTCTTGATTTTTAAAGGACGCAGTGTCCCCTTATTCTGTTCAAATGACTGCCTCTTGGACTATGTACAGGTTCCTCATGAGCACAATTAAGTGTTCTGGAATTCCCATTTTTTGCAATGTTATCCATAATTTGTTATGATCCACCTAGTCAAATGCCTTTGCATAGTCAATAAAACACAGGTAAACATCTTTCTGGTATCCTCTACTTTCAGCCAGGATTCATCTGACATCAGCGACGATATGCCTTGTTCCACATCCTCTTCTGAATCTGGCTTGAATTTCTGGCAGTTCCCTGTTGATGTACTGATGCAACCGCTTTTGAATGATCTTCAGCAAAATTTTACTTGTGTGCGATATTAATGATATTGTTCAATAATTTCGGCATTCTGTTATCACGTTTCTTTGGAATGGGCACAAGTATGGATCTCTTCCAGTCGGTTGACCAGGTAGCTGTCCTCCAAATTGGCATAGACAAGTGAGCAGTTCCAGCGCTGCCTCCATGTCTTGAAACATCTCAATAGCTATTCCGTCAATTCCAGGAGCCTTGTTTTTCGCCACTGTCTTCAGTGCATCTTGGACTTCTTCCATCAGCACTATCAGTTCTTGATCACATGCTACCTCCTGAAATGACTGCACATTGACCAATTCTTTTTGATACAGTGACTCTGTGTATTCCTTCCGTCTTTTTCTGATGCTACCTTTGTCATTCAGTATTTTCCCATGTTGTTGTTGTTGTTGTTGTTAGGTGCTGTCTAGTCAGTTCTGACTCATAGCGACCCCGTGTACAACAGAACGAAACACTGCCCAGTCCTGCGCCATCCTCACAATCATTGTTAGGCTTGAGTCCATTGTGGCAGACACTGTGTCAATCCATCTCATTGAGGGTTTTCCTCTTTTTCGATGACCCTCCACTTTACCAAGCATGATGTCCTTCTCCAGGGACTGCTCCCTCCTGACAACATGTCCAAAGTATATGAGACATAGTCTTACCATCCTTGCTTCTAAGGAGCGTTCTGGTTGTACTTCTTCCCAGACAGATTTGTTCGTTCTTTTGGCAGTCCTTGGTATATTCAATATTCTTCACCAACACCACAATTCAGAGACGTCAATTCTTCAGTCTTCCTTATTCATCATCCAGCTTTCGCATGCCTATGAGGTGACTGAAAACACCATGGCTTGGGTCAGGTGCACCTTAGTCTTCAAGGTGACAGCTTTGCTTTTTAACACTTTAAAGAGGACTTTTGCAGCAGATTTGCCCAATGCAGTGAGTCTTTAGATTTCTTCACTGCTGCTTCCATGGGTGTTGATTGTGGATCCAAGTAAAATTAAATCCTTGACAACTTCAGTATTCTTTCCATTTACCATGATGTTGCTTATTGGTCCAGTTATGAGGATTTTTGTTTTCTTTATGTGGAGGTGTAATCCCTACTGAAGGCGGTGGTCTTTGATCTTCATCAGTAAGTGCTTCAAGTCCTCTTCACTTTGAGCAAGCAAGTTTGTGTCATCTGCATATCACAGGTTGTTAATGAGTCTTCCTTCAACCCTGATGCCCCGTTCTTCTTCATATAGTCCAGCTTCTAGGATTATTTGCTCAGCATATAGATTGAACAGGTACGGTGAAAGTATACAACCCTGATACACACCTTTCCTGACTTTAAACCACACAGTATCCCCTTGCTCTGTTCGAACGACTGCCTCTTGATCTATGTACAGGTTCCTCATGAGCACAATTAAGTGTTCTGGAATTCCCATTCTTCACAATGTTATCCATAATTTGTTATGATCCACACAGTTGAATGCCTTTGCGTAGTCAGTAAAACACAGGTAAACATCTTTCTGGTATTTTCCTCACAGAATCCTTCAATATTGCAACTGGAGGCTTGAAGTTTTTCTTCAGTTCTTTCAGCTTGAGAAATGCCAAGCGTGTTCTTGCCTTTTGATTTTTGCACAACTGCATTATAATACTTTACTTAGTCTTCTCAAATGGCCCTTTGAAATCTGTTCAGCTCTTTTATTTCATCATTTCTTTCTTTCACTTTAGCTACTCTACATTTAAGAGCAAGTTTCAGAGTCTCTTCTGACATCCATTCTGGTCTTTTCTTTCTTTCCTGTCTTTTTAATGACCTCTTTCTTTCTTCATGTGTGATGTCCTTGATGTCATTCCACGGCTCGTCTGGTCTTCGGTCATTAGTGTTCAATGTGTCAAATCTGTTCTTGAGTGGATCTCTGAATTCAGGTGGCATATACTCAAGGCCATACTTTAGCTCTCATGGACTTGTTATAATTTTCTTCAGCTTCACCTTGAACTTGCATATAAGCAACTGATGGTCTGTTCTGCAGTCATCTCCTGGCCTTGTTCTGACTGATGATCCTGAGCTTTTCTATCGTCTTCTTCCACAGATGTAGTCAATTTGATTCCCGTGTATTCCATCCAGCGAGGTCCACATGTGTAGTCACCATTTATGTTGGTGAAAAAAGGTATTTGCAGTGAAGAAATTGTTGGTCTTGCAAAATTTTATCATGCGATCTCTGGCATCATTCCTATCACCAAGGCCATATTTTCCAGCTACCAATCATTCTCCTTCATTTCCAACTTTTGTATTCCGATCACTAGCAATGATCAATGCATCCTGACTGCATGTTTGACCAATTTCAGCCTGGAGTAGTTGGTAAAAATCTTCAGTTTCTTCATCTTTGGCCTTAGTGGTTGATGAGTAAATTTGAATAATAGTCGTATTAACTGATATTCCTTGTAGGCGTGTGGCTATCACTGACAGCGTTGTACTTCAGAATGGATCTTGGAATGTTCTTTTTGACGACAAATGCAATGCCATTCCTCTTCAATTTGTCATTCCCGGCATAGTAGACCATATTGTCTGATTCAAAATGGCCAATCCCAGTCCATTTCAGCTCACTAATGACTAGGATATCGATGTTTACAGGTTCCATTTCATTTGTGATGATTTACAATTTTCCTAGATTCATACTTGGTACATTCCACATTCCGATTATTAATGGATATTTATAGTTGTTTCTTCTCATTTTTGAGTCGTGCCAAATCAGCAAATGAAAGTTCTGAATATTTAACTCCATCCACGTCATTAAGGTTGAGTCTACTTTGAGGAGGCAGCTCTTTCCCAGTTGTCTTTTGAGTGTCTTCCAACCTGAGGGGCTCGTCTTCCAGCACTATATCAGACAATGTTCCACTGCTGTTCATAAGGTTTTCACTGGCTAACTTTTTTCAGAAGTAGACCACCAGGTCCTTCTTCCTACTCTGTCTTAGTCTGGAAGCTCAGCTGAAACCTATGTGCCATGGGTGGCCCTGCTGGTATTTGAATACTGGTGACATAGCTTCCAGCATTGCAGCAACACTCAAGCCCCCACAGTACGACGAACTGACAGACACGTGGGGGCATTAACATCATAGAGTCAGGATTTACAATACATAGGAAAATGATATCAGATGACAAAATGGTGGACAATAACACAGTACTGGGAATCATGGCCTAACCAAATGGACACACATTTTTAGGGGACACAATTCAATCCATAACAGCATGGTAGTATGAAGAGACAACCTAACGGATCTCCTGCATTCCAGAAATACTCTTCTTTACCTCCATTATGTAATATCAGTCTGATTTCCTCTTGGTAACCAGGATCAATGACACCAGCCAGTATGGTAACTCCCTTCTTTGCCTGTTGATCCAGAGGCATAAGGAGCCTAAAGTGGCCAGGTGGAATTCTTAACTTCCAGTTGAATGGAATCACAAATGTGTCTCCAGGTGGGAGTATTCCTTCCTTTGGAACTAAGACTTCTAGACCCGCAGAGCATAGGGTCACAGGGACAGGAAGGAAAAAAACTTTGAGTGGGTCGCAAGGGGTATTAGTGAGTGGTGCCACTCCCATTTCCACCCCTTGATTCCTGGATCCATGAATCCTGACTACAGGAGAAACAGCACCAAATATTGGTTGCAGGTTTAGAGCATATACCCCTCCTGGAGAACATTGCCCCAACCGCAAGGTATTGCCACCTAGCTGGTGCCATAATTGCGTGTTTAGAAGGCCATTCCATCATTCTATTGAGCCAGCTGCTACAGGATGAAGGGGAACATGGTAAGACCAGTGAATTCCATAAGCATGGACCCACAGCTGCACTTCATTTGCTGTGAAGTGAGTCCTTTGATCCAAGGTAATGCTGTATGGGATGCTGTGATGTGCATAAGGCATTCTTTAAGTCCAGGGATGGTAGTTGTTGCAGAAGTATTGCATACAAGGAAGGTGTCTTACTTATCTAGTGTTGCTGTAACAGAGATACCACAAATGGATGGCTTTAACAAACAGAAATTTATTCCCTCACAGTTTAGGAGGCTAGAAGCCCAAATTCAGGGTGCTGACTCTAGGGGAAGGCTTTCTCTCTTTGTTAGGCTCTAGAGGAAGGTCCTTGTCATCAATCCTCCCCTGGTCAAGGAGCTTCTCAGCTCAGGGACCCTGGGTCCAAAGATTGAGCTGTTCTCCTGGCTCTTGTTTCTTGGTGGTATGAGGTCTGCCTGTCTCTGTTCATTTCTTTCTTTTATATCTCAGAAGAGATTGACTCAAGATATAATCTAATCTTGTAGATTGAGTCCTGCCTTATTAACATAACTGACTCTAATCCTGCTTCATTAACATCATAGAGGTAGGATTTACAACACATAGGAAAATCACATCAGATGATAAAATGGTGGACAATCACACAATTCTGGGAATCATGGCCTAGCCAAGTGGACACACATTTGGGGGGAACACAATTCAGTCTATAACAGAAGGCAAATCCATATCCAGAGTAAATGATTATTCCAGTAAGAACAAAATGCTGCCCTTTCCATGATGGAAGGAGTCCAGTGTAATCAACCTGCCACCAGGGTGCTGGCTGATCACCTCGAGGAATGATGCCATATCAGGGACTCAGTGTTTGTCTCTGCTGCTGGCAGATTGGGCATTCAGGTAGCCGAGTCAGTGTTGGTGAGTAGAAGTCCATGTTGCTAAGTCCATGCATAACCTTTGTTCATGAGCCCATTGGGCAATGATGGGAGTGGCTGGGGAAAGTTGGTTGACTGATTTCCACAGAATGCGTCATCCTATCCACTTGTTTGTTAAAATCAGCCTCTTCTTAGGTCACCCTTTGGTGAACATCCACATGAGGCACAAATATCTTCACTTCTTTGGCCCACTCAGAGAGGTCTATCCACATCTTCCCTATACCTCCTTGTCACCAATTTTCCATTCATGTGCCTTCCAAGTCCCTGACCTTCCAGCTAAATCATTGGCCACAGCCTGTGAATCAGTCTACAGTCGCACATCTGGCCATTTGTCCTTCCAAGCAAACTAAACAACTAGGTACACTGCTCAAAGTTCTGGCCATTGGGAGGATTTCCCTTCACCAGTGTCCTGCTGGGATATCCTAGAAAGGGGCTGTAGTGCTACCGCTGTCCACTTTCAAGTGGTGCCTGCATATCACACAGAACTATCTGTAAACCGGCACGAATTTTGTCTTCCTCAGTCAACTGATCATAAGAACTCCCCTTGAGGCCATAGGTGCAGACTGGGAGATGGAAGGTAATGTGACAGGAGTGGAAAACGTGGGCATTTGGGCCACTTCCTCGTGCAACTTACTTGTGCCTCAGGTCCTGCTCAGGCCCAGCCTCATATATACCACTTCCACTTAATGATGGAGTGCTTGCAGTGTACATCCAACTTTATGGCTCCATGGGTCAGAGAACACCCAGTTTATGATTGGCAGCTCAGGCCGCATGGTGACTTGGTGGCCAATGGTTAAATGCTCAGTCTCTACTAAGGCCCAGTAGCAAGCCAAAAGCTGTTTTCTCAAAAGGAGAGTAGTTATCTGCAGAGGATGGCAGGGCTTTGCTCCAAAATCATAAGGGTCTGTGCTGCGATTCACCAATAGGGGCCAGCCGGAGGCTCCAAACAGCATCTCTATCTGCCACTGACACTTCAAGCACAATTGGATCAGATGGATCATATGGCCCAAGTGGTAGAGCTGCTTGCACAGCAGAGTGAACCTGTTGCAGAGCCTTCTCTTGGTCTGGGCCCCACGCAAAACTAGCAGCTTTTCAAGTCACTTGGTAAATAGGCTGGAGTAGCACACCCAAATGAGGGATATGTTGCCTCCAACATCCAAAGAGGCCCACCATGTGTTGTGCCTCCTTTTTAGTTGTGGGAGGGGCCAGATGCAATAACATCCCTCACTTTAGAAGGAATATCTTGACATGCCCCACAACACTGGACCCCTAGAAATTTCACTGAAGTGGAAGACACCTGAATTTTTGTTGGATTAATTTCTAGCACACAAATGTTTTACTGATAAGTCCAGAGTCTTTGACACTTCTTCCTTACTAGGTCCAATCAATGTAATGGACCACTGTGATGTGTTATGGAAGGGAAAGTTGACCAAGGTCCCTTCGGACTAAATTATGACATAAGGCTGGAGAGTGGATATATCCTTGAGGTAGGACACTGAAGGTGTGTTTTTGGCCTTTCTAGCTGCATGCAAACTGCTTCCGGTGGCCCTTTGAAACAGGTACGTGAAAAAGGCATAGCCAGATCAATAGCTGCATAGCAGGTACCAGGAGATGTATTAATTTGCTCAAGCAATGAAACTACATCTGGAACAGTAACTACATTGAAGTCTCCACCTGGTTAAGTTTTTGATAATCTACTGTCATTCTCCAAGATCCATCTGTTTTTTGCACAGGCCAAATAGGCAAGTTGAATGGGGATGTGGTGGGAATCACCACCCCTGCATCCTTCAGGTCCTTGATGGTGGCAGTAATCTCTGCAGTCCCTCCAGGAATGCAGTCTTGCTTTTGGTTTACTATTTTCCTAGGTAGGAGAGGTTCTAACGGCTTCCACTTGGCTTTCCCTACCATAATAGCCTTTACTCCATTTGTCAGGGATCCAATGTGGGGGTTCTGCCAGTTGCTGCGTATATCTATTCCAATTATGCATTCTGGAACAGGGGAAATCACTACAGGATGGTTTTGGGGACCCCCTGGACCTAGTATGAGATGGACATAAGCCAAGACTCCATTAATAACCTAGCCTCCATATTCCCCAACTCTGACTGGTGGGCCACAGTGATGTTTTCAGTCTCCTGGAATTACTATCAGTTCAGAGCCAGTGTCCAGTAATCTCTGAAAAGTCTAATTATTTCCTTTTTCCCAATGAACAATCACTCTCGTAAAAGGCTGTACATCCCTTTGGGGAAAGCTGGGAAAAAGATGAACAGTATAAATTTTTGGCAGTACAGTAGGATACTTCCTCAAGGGAACCCAGCCTCCCCTTCATTCAAGGGGTTGTGGGTCTGTAAACTTGCTCAAGTCTGGGAATTGATTGAGGGACCATGACTCTCTATTCTGGTGACTTGAGTTAGACTGCTGTTCACTTGACCTAGTATTCTTCTGCTTGTATAGATCAAGTAAATGTTTAGTAGATTTTCTATCTGTTTCACTCCTAGAGACACCATAACTAAGTAGCCAACGCCATTAAGTCCGTACAAGTCAGACTATTCTGATTACAGCTTTGACTTCGCTCTCCATTATGGTAACCACGCCCACCTTGTCTTTGTCAATTGCGTGCCACCACTTCACCCCTACCACCATGGAGTCCAATCAGCCCCATTGCAGTTAGGTGTCTTAATTCAGTTAGGGCAGTTCCCACCGTCAGATCTGACTGACGTAAAATAGCAATCACAGCAGTTGTCAAGGATGCTGAGCTCCCTTCACCAATTTGTTCCTCACCATGGTGGTAAAAGGTGTGTCCTCTGGGCACTCCATGTGTAGGTCTGTGGATCTAATCTGATAAATCCACTCTAACATGACAATTTCCCTAAGCCTTTTGATTTCTTCTTCTACAGTATACCAAGGCAGGTCTGGTACTTCAACTTGATTTAGTGGAGGCTACCACGTAATCCATGCTTCAGCAACCCAACCAGATAAACCATTAGATCCTTTCCTAACCTCTCAAACTGAAATACTAAATGAAGAATCTGTGCTTAGTGGGCCCATATCAATAAACTCAGACTCATTCATCTTTATGTTCCTTGCACATTTACCCCACACCCTTAATAGCCATTTCCACACATATTAGCCCGGCTTCCGTTTGTACATATTAGAAAAGTCAAGTAGTTCTTTTAGAGTATAGTGACCTTCCTGGTCACACTTTGTACTTCACCTTTTGGGGCTCACTGGGACTTAAGTCTAGTTATAGGTCTAGAAGCCAAAATGGGTATGGGAATGTTTTGAGAACATTCAGCATTGTCTTGTAAGGCATCTGCCTCAGGCCAATGCCCCAGGCAGTGACTCAGACAGAGCCTCTTCAGACACAGCTGGGTTAATCTCGTCAGATGGGGGTGGAGAGGCTAGTTGGGGAGGATAGTTTAGCAGACAAAGATGAAGTAATCTCTTTAGATGGGAGTGAGAAGGCTAGTTCTGTTCACAGGGGTGATCAAATGAAATTTAGGGGCTCAGTGTCCCCAACCTCCTGATTATCTGCCCATGTGTCCCCATCCCAAGTTTCAAGATCCCATTTCTTCCCAATCAATGCCCTCACTTTAACTTCAGACACCATTTGTCTTAATTATCTAATGCCGCTGTAACAGAAATACCACAAGTGGATGGCTTTAATAAAGAGAAATGTATTTCCTGACAGTAAAGTAAGCTAGAAGTCCAAATTCAGGACATCAGCTCCAGGGAAAGGCTTTCTCTCTCAGTCAGCTCTGAAGGAAGATCTTTTTCATCAATCTTCCCCTGGACTACGAGCTTCTCCATGCAGGAATCCTGAGTCCAAAGGACGCACTCTGCTCCCGGCACTGCTTTCTTGGTGGTACGAGGTCCCCCTGTCTCTCTACTCACTTCTCTCTTTTATATCCCGAGAGAAACCTGCTCAAGACACAATCCAATCCCATGATTGAGTCCTGCTTTATCAACACAACTGTCGCCCATCCCCCCTCATTAACATCATAAAGGCAGGATTTACAACACATAGGAAAATCACATCAGATGACAAAATGGTGGACAATCACACAATACCAGGAATCATGGCCCAGTCAAATTGACACACACATTTTTGGGGGACATAATTCAATCCATGACACCACTCAAGGTTGGGAATTCAGTTGGTGTAATTTACTCTTACAGTAAGACACTGGGTTTGGTTTTTGGCAATATCAGCTCTGTTACTACAAGAAATAAGGCTTTCCTAATGGGCCACAACAGTCCAGGGACAAGGACTAGAAGGCAGGAGGGAACAGGAAAGCTGGTAATAGGGAACCCAAGGTTGAGAAGGGACAGTGTCAACATGTAGTGGGGTGGCTAACCATTGTCATAAAACAATATGTATACCAACTCTTTAAAAACAACAACATAAAAAAAAAAAAAGAAATAAGGCTTTCTTTCAAGGCACAAGTAGAAATTTTGAGGTCATTTATGCAGCTCTTGAGCTTTGACTCCTGTGATGGTCAAGATTGTGTGTCAACTTGGCTGGGCCATGATTCTCCATGTTTTAATGTAATCACTCCCATGAATGAATACACTGTGAGTAGCCAATCATATGAAAGGGAGTCTCCTTGGGGGTGTGGCCCACATCTGTACATAAGCAGACGTTCTGGCTTTTTGCTCTCTCTGGATCCTGCGGCTGCTGCCTGTCGTCTCATCTCCCGTTCTTGGGACTTGAGCTGTCAGCTTATCTGCAGAACCTGAGATTTGTCGATCTGCACAGCCAGCGAGTGGGAGCCCTGCTCTCTGACCTTCCGATCTTGGGCTTGCCAGCTTCTGCAGCTGTGTGACTTGGGAGAGGCCTCTACCCTGATCCACGGACTTGGGACGTTCTAGCCTCTACAATCGCATGAGCTGTTTCCTTGATATAATCTCTCTCTGTGTATATATTTATACACTTTACTGGTTTTGCTTCTCTGGAGAACCCAGCCTAAGACAACTCTGAAACCCTGAACTCATCTCTTTCTTTCACCACTTTGTCTAGTGAAAGTAGGACCAACTAACCAACTTCCTTACGCTTCTCATTATGATGAAATTGTAGCAAGGTATCAAACACACGATCACCCAGAGCCTGCCTCTCACCAATACCTGATCCATTGGTGGTAATATTTTGCATATTTTTAATGCCACCTCATTCCATGGATTAGCAGTGCCCTCTTTACTACTGGAAGCAGAGTCATCGACATCTTTAGGACTAACTAGACTTGAGAACGAGTTTAGAAAACTCATTCTTACAGTTTCGTTTCTTTAGAACCAGCCTTGGTACCAAATGTCTTAGGCTGGGTTCTCTAGAAAAACAAAACCAGTGAAGCATCTATATATATTTAATAATAAATTTAATTATATATGTATACATATATATTTACATAGAGAGAGAGAGACTTATATCAAGGAAATGGCTCACGTGGTTGTAGAGGCTGGAGAGTCTTAAGTTCATGGGTCAAGCTGGAGGCTTTTCCTGACTCATGTAGCTTTGGGGGCTGGTGAATCCAATATCAGCTGGTCAGACAACAGGCTTCTGACTCACAGGCTGCAAAGTCCAACAAATCCCAAGATTGGCATGTAAGCTGGCAGGCCACTGGCTCACAGACTGCTGAAGTTGACCAATCCCAAGATCGACAGGTAAACTGTTAGCTCAAGGCCCAAGACTGGAGGTCAGATGAACAGGAGCCAGCTTCAAGATCCAGGGAGAGCAAAAGCCCAAGAGTCTTGCCAGAAAGTCCATCTATATTGTATGTAGGCCACACCACCAAGGAAAATCCCTTTCAACTGATCAGCTAAGCACAACAGATACCATTGTGGACGTGATTTCATCATCATACAACTGCCAAACTACATTGTAACACCAAAACACTGAGAATCATAGCCCAGCCAAGTTGCCACACAACCTTAACAATCACAAATGGGAGCCTAATTTGCTGTGTAAACTTTCACTGAAAACAAAATCAAATATTATTTTAAAAATATATCTATAATGAAAATTGAGAATTGACTGTATTTGTTGTAATTTTGTTATCATTTTGTTCAAAGTGTTTTTAATGTTCCCTGTGTTTTGGCTTTGACCTATGAATTATTTAGAAGTGTATTGTTTAATTTCTGTATACTTGGGGTTTCCATAAACATCTTATTGATTTTAATTTGATTCTGCATGGTCAGAGAATACATTCTGTATGATTTTTATCACTTTAAATTTATTGAGATTTGTTTTAAAACCCATCATCTGGTCTATCTTGGTGAATGTTCCATGTGCACTTAAAAAGAATGGGTATTCTGCTGTTGTTGGATGGAGTGTTCTATAAATGTCAATTAGACCAAAGTGATTGGTAGTGTTGTTCGGATCTATATCTTTTCTGAATTTTTGTCGTGTTCCATCAACTGCTGAGAGAGGATGTTATTATTTCCTACTATGATTGTAGAATTGTCTATTTCACTTTTAAATTCTGTAAATTTTTGCTTCATGTATTTTTCTTACTAGGTGTGAGGAGCCCTGGTGGTGCAGTGGTTAAAGCATTCAGCAGTCTGAACCCACCATCCGCTGCACGGGAGGAAGATGGGGCAGTCTGCTTCTGTAAAGATTACAGCCTTGGAAACCCTGTGAGGAGTTCTACTCTGTCGTATAGGGTCGCTATGAGTGAAAATCAACTTGATGGCAGTGGGTTTTCTATTTATTAGGTGTATACATATATTTGTGGTTATGTCTTCCTGATGAACTGCCTTTTATCATTATAAAATGTCTCCCTTTATATCCGTAATAGCCTTTGTTTTAAGGTCTGTTTTACTTGACATTGAAATAGCCACATTAGCCTTCTTACCTTACTGTTTATATAGGGTATTTTTTTTCATCCATTTACTTTTACATTTTCCATGTCTTTACACTTGTCATGGTCTTTTTAGGCAACATATAATAGAGTCTTTCATTTTTAATTCATTCCGTTAATCTATGCCTTTCAACGGAAGTATTTAGACTATCAATATTTAATGTAATTAGTTTGGTTAGATTTAGGTCTACCCATTTATTATTTGTTTTCTGATTATCCCCTCTGGCTCTTTTTCTTTTTTCTCTTATTAATTCTTTCAGCATTTAGTCATTCCACATAAATTTTTTGAGCATGTTATGGATTGAATTGTGTCCTCCAGAAATGTGTCAACTTGGCTAGTCAATGATTCCCAGTATTGTGTGATTGTCCACCATTTTGTCATCTGATGTAATTTTCCTATGTGTTGTAAATCCTACCTTTATGATGTTAATGAGGCAGGATTAGAGGCAGTTATGTTAACGAGGCATGACTCAGTCTACAAGATAAGGTTGTATCTTGGGTCAGTCTCTTGAGATATAAAAGAGAGAAGGAGCAGAGACACAGGGGACCTCATAGCACCAAGAAAGTAGCGTCAGGAGCAGGGTGTGTCCTTTGGACCGGGATCCTTGTGCAGAGAAGCTCCTAGATGAGGGGAAGATTGATGACCAGGACCTTCCTTCAGAGCCAACCAAGAAAGAAAGGCTTCCCTTGGAGCTGACACCTTGAATTTGTACTTCTAGCCTCCTAGATTGTGAGAGAATACATTTCTGTTTGTTAAAGCCATCCACTTGTGGTATTTCTGTTGTAGGAGCACTAGATAACTAAGACAGAGCACTTACTATGTGCCATGCAATTTTCTAGGCACTAACCCTAGGCCAGAGCCCTGGTGGCACGGTGGTTAAAAGCTTGGCTGCTAACCAAAAGGGTGGCAGTTTGAATCCACCAGCCACTCCTTGGAAACCCCATGGGGTAGTTCTACTCTGACCTATAGGGCTGCTATGAGTTGGAATTGACTCGAAGGCGGGATTTTTTTGTTTGTTTGTTTTTAATCCTAGGCCCAGTTCTTATGGAACTTCATTTAGGGAGGGTGAGAGAAAATTTTAAAAAATCAAGCAAAGATATTATGTGTGTGGTTTCAAGTGATAAGTGGTATGGAGAAAAATAAGGCACGGTAAGAGATAAGGAGTGGGGATGAGGCAGTGGAGTCAGAGAAGGCCTCTCTGATGTGCCATCGGAGCCAGCAGATGTGCATGAAATGAGAGAGTGGCCAGCTGTGTCAGATGTGGCTGAGGTCAAGGAAGATGAAGTTGGAAAATTGGCCCCTGTGTTTGGCAACAGGGAGGTCTCTAGTGTTAGACAAGAGCAGCGTCAGTGTGGGGACAAAGTTCTGACTAGAGTTGGCTGAGGAGGAAATAGGAGGGAGATGAGGAAGTGGAGACAACTCCATATGACTTTTGGGGTCAGTTTTGCTGACATGGTGGAACAGAGAAGTGGTGCAGTAGCCAGAGGAGAATGGGGGCACCAAGCATATTTTTATTGATAATAAAATACTTAAGATGTAACAAAAAAGGTAAAGCAAAATAAAGAACACCCATGTACCCACATCCCAGCTAAAGAAATTTAAAAATTCTAATGTGTTTGAAGGCCTCAATGGAGCCTCCAAGAGAGAACTCCCCAGCACCCCTCACAGAGGCAACCAGTAATCTGGGTTTTGTGTTTATTATTCACAGGCATTTTTAAATTCTTTTACTAGGTATGTATAGGTATGTATCCCTTTAGAAATAGTTTGCTGTGCATGTCACTAAACTTTACATAAGGATCCCTGGTGGTGCAGCGGTTAAGCACTCGGCTGCTAAGCAAAAGGTTGGCAGTTTGAACCCACCAGCCACTCCATAGGAGAAAGACATGGCGATCTGTTCCTGTAAAGGTTTACAGCCTAGGAAACCCTATTGTGCCATTCTAGTCTCTCATATGGGGTCACTATGAGTCCAAATCAACAACAACAAAATTTACATAATACTATCATATTGCATATATTCTTCTACAAACTGTGAGAATCACATTGATTCACTTGGCTTTAGTTTATTCATTTTTCACAACTGCATGATGTGTGTTTTTTGTTTGTCAAAGCAAAAAGAAAAGTTTTATCCACATATAATAAAATAAAGAATCACATACTCACCTCAGTCGATACAGAAAAGGCATTCAACAAAGTCCAACACCCATTCCTGATAAAGACTCTCAATAAAATAGGTATAGAAGGGAAATTCCTCAACATAATAAAGGGCAAAATCAACAGCCAACATCATTCTAAATGGAGAGAAGCTGAAAACATTCCCCTTGAGAAGAGGAACGAGACAAGGATGTCCTTTATTATTACTCCTATTTAACATTGTGCTGGAAGTCCTAGCTAGAGCAATAAGGCAAGAAAAAGAAATAAAGGGCATCCGAGTAAAACTGTCCCTATTTGCAGATGATATGATACTATATATGGAAAACTCAAAGACTCCATAAGAAAACTACTGGAACTGATAAAAAGATTCAGCAGAGTAGCAGGATACAAGATAAACACACAAAAATCAGTTAGATTCTTATACACCAACAAAGAGAATGATGAAAAGGAAATCAGGAAAGCAATTCCATTTATAATAGCCCCTAAAAAATTAAAATACTTAGGAATAAATCTAACTAGGGATGTAAAAGAACTATACAAAGAAAATTACAAAACACTACTGCAAGAAACCAAAAGAGATCTACATAAATGGAAAAACATACTATGCTCATGGATAGGTAGACTCAACAAGTGAAAATGACAATTCTACCCAAAGCAATCTACAAATGCAATGCAATCCTGATCCAAATGCCAACAACATTCTTTAAATAGATGGGGGAAAAGAATCATTAACTTTATATGGAAAGGGGAGAAGCCCCAGATAAGTAAAGCATTATTAAGAGGAAGAATAAAGTAGGAGGACTTGCACTACCTGACCTCGGAATCTACTATACAGCTACAGTAGTCAAAACAGCCTGGTACTGGTACAACAACAGATACATTGACCAATGGAACAGAATCAAGAACCCAGAAGTAAATCCATCCACCTACGCTCACCTGATCTTCGACAAGGGTCCAAAGTCCATCAAATGGGAAAAAGACAGTCTTTTTAACAAATGGTGCTGGCAAAATTGGATGTCCACCCGAAAAAAAATGAAACAGGACCCATACTTCACACCATATACAAAAACTCATTCAAAATGCATCAAAGACCTAAGTCTAAAACCAAAAACTATAAAGATCATAGAAGAAAAAATAGGATCAACACTAGAGACCCTAATACGCGGCATTAACAGGATACAAACCATAACTAACAACATACAAACTCCAGAAGATAAGCTAGATAACTGGAATCTTCTAAAAATTAAACACTTATGCTCATCAAAAGACTTCACCAAAAGAATAAAAAGAGAACCTACAGACTGGGAAAAAAATTTTGGCTCTTACAAATCCGAAAAAGGTCTAATATCTAAAATCTACAGGAAAATCCAACACCTCACTACAAAAAGACAAATAATCCAATTAAAAAATGGGCAAAGGCAATGAACAGACACTTCACCAAAGAAGACATTCAAGTGACTCACGGACACAGGAGGAAATGCTCCGATCACTAGCCATTAGGGAAATGCAAATCAAAACCACAGTGAAATACCATCTCATCCCCACATTACTGATACGAATCAACAAAACAGGAAATAACAAATGCTGGAGAGGTGCGGGGAGATGGGAACTCTTATGCACTGCTGGTGGGAATGCAAAATGGTTACAACCATTTTGGAAAATGATATGGCACTTCCTTAGAAAGAGAAAGACCATATGATCCAGCAATCCCACTCCTGGGAATATATCCTAGAGAAATAATAGCCGTCACACGAATAGACATATGTACATCCATGTTCATTGCAGCATTGTTCACAATAGCAAAAAGATGGAAACAACCTAGATGCCCATCAACAGATGAATAGGTAAACAAATTATGGTACAGACACACAATGGAGTACTACGCAAGGATAAAGAACAATGAGGAATCTGCAAAGCATCTCATAACATGGATGAAACTGGAGGACGTTATGCTGAGTGAAATAAGTCAATCACAAAAGGACAAATATTGTATGAGACCTCTACTATAAAAACTCATGAAAACGTTTACACACAAAAAGAAACAATCGTTATGAGGGAGGGGAGGGGTGGGGAAGGAAAAACACTAAACAGACGATAGGTAAGTGGTAACTTTGGTGAAGGGTAAGACAGTACACAATACTGGGGAAGCCAGCACAACTTGTACAAGGAAAGGTCATGGAAGCTCCATGGACGAATCCAAACTCCTTTAGGGACTGAATTGCTGGGCTGAGGGCTGTGGGGACCATGGTCTCAGGGAACATCTAGCTCAATTGGCATGACATAGTTTATAAAGAAAATGTTCTACATTCTATTTTGGTGAGTAGCGTCTGGGGTCTTAAAAGCCTGTGAACGGCCATTTAAGATACTCCACTGGTCTCACCCCTTCAGGAGCAAGGGAAAATGAAGAAAACTAAAGACACAAGGGAAAGATTAGTCCAAAGGACTAATGGACCACAACTACTATAGCCTCCACCAGACTGAGTCCAGTACAACTAGAAGGTGCTCAGCTACCACCACTGACTGCTCTGACAGGGATCACAATAGAGGGTCCCAGACAGGAAAAAAATGTAGAACAAAATTCTAACTCAAAAAAAGAAAAGAAAAAAAAAAAAAAAAAAAGACCAGACTTACTGGCCTTACAGAGACTGGAGAAACCCCGAGAGCATGGCTCCCAGACATCCTTTTAACTCAGTACTGAAGTCACTCCTGAGGTTCACCTTTTAGCCAAAGATTAGACAGACTCATAGGACAAAATGAGACTGAAGGGGAACACCAGCCCAAGGCGAGGACTAGAACACAGGAGGTGACGGGAAAGTGGTAACAGGGAACCCAAGGTCAAGAAGGGAGAGTACTGACGTGTCAAGGGGTTGTTAACCAATGCCATAAAACAATATATGTACTAACCGTTCAGTAAGAAGCTAGTGTGTTCTGTAAACCTTCATCTAAATTTCAATAAAAAAAAAAAAGTTTTATTTGGCACATGTTCAAAGAGGCAAAAGTGGGAACACAGACAAAATGCTGCCAGACCCAGGCCTGTCTGAGTCCAAGGAACATTACAGAATCATCAGTATATATTAACATTACAAATGGGTAAAATCATTGAAAGCTTCCCTTTTTCACAGTTTAGCTAAAAACTGCGAAATCATCTTGATTCTACATTTTGAAATTGTCTTTCTTAATAATCATTGTTACAGGTTTCAGTAACGGCAGGCAGGAGGGTCTTCACTGGTCCAACAAATCTTGCTGTTAACTACATACTAATAGAAAAGATAAGAGTGGAAAATATGTGGGTCTTTTGTGCACTGCTTTATTTGTTTATGTGAAAAAAAAAAGAAAACCCCATTGCCGTAGAGTCAATTCCAACTCATAGCAACCATATAGGACAGAGTAGAACTGCCCCATAGAGTATTCAAGGAGCGGTGGTTGGTGGATTCGAACTGCCAACCTTTTTGGTTTGACATTTTGGTTAGCAGCTGTGCTCCTAAGCACTGCACCACCAGGGCTCCTTGTTTATGTGAAAGGTTTCCTAAAAGATGTTTTCCAAGATTGTCCTAGCTATTGTCTTTATACCGCAGGGCCCAGCTGATACATCCTTGTAAGTCTTTGTGAGTCCAGCTCAAGCTGGCTCACATTCTTTATACTCCAAACCAAAAACAAACTAAACCTCTTGCCATCGAGTCAATTCCGACTCATAGCAACCCTATAGGACAGACTAGAACTACCCTTATACGGTTTCCAAGGAGTGGCTGGTGGATTTGAACTGAAGACCTTTTGCTTAGTAGCCGTAACTCTTAACCACTGCATTACCAGGGCTCCTGTTTATACTCAAGGACAGGGAATAATGGCTCCAATTTTATCTCCTAAATCACTCCTTCGTTTTGATTGGAGATTGGAGATAACACATCGATGATCAATACCTGGACTTAGGCTCCTAGATGGCAGCCATGGCAGGCTCTTTAAACTCATGGTGCTGGTTTTCCACCTGGTACCATCTGGTTCTAATAATGTTTGCTGTATAGAGGTCAAGTTCACGTAACATGAAATCAGCCATTTTAAAGTGAACAATTCAGTGGCATTTAGTTACTTCAAAATGTGCAACCACCACTTCTTTCGAGTTCCAGAACAGTCTCATCACCCCCAAAGGAGATCCTGTGCCCATCAGCAGTCACTCCTCATTCCTCCTACCCCCAGCCCCGGCAATCGCCAGTCTGCTTTCTGTCTCTATAGATTTGCCTGTTCTGGACCCTTCGTTTCAATGGACTCATACAACGTATGGTCTTTTGTGTCTAACTTCTTTCACTCAGCTTCCTGTCTTCAAGGTTCATCCATGTGGCAGCATGTATAAGGACTTCATTCTTTTTTATGCCGGAATAATATTTCATTGCATGGATTTGTTGTTGTTGGGTGCTGTGGAGGCGGTTCCTATTCATAGCGACCCTGTGTACAACAGAACAAAACACTGCCAGGTCCTGCACCATCCTCACAATCGTTGTTACGCTTGAGCCCATTGTTGCAGCCACTGTGTCAGTCCATCTCGTTGAGGGTCTTCCTCTTTTTCGCAGACCCTCCATACATTTGTGGAATTGTATGGCTAGACCATATTTTATCCATTCATCAGTTGATGGACATCTGGGTTGTTCCCACCTTTGGCCAATTGTGCATAGTGCTGCTGTGAACACTCGTGTACAGTTTTTTTTTGTTTTTTTTTTTTTGAGTCCTTGCTTTCCATTTTCCTGGGTACCACGTATACCTAGGAATGGAGTTACTGGATCCTTTAACTCTACGTTTGCCTTCTTGATGAACCGCCGAGCTGTTTTCCACAGCAGCTGCACGTTTTACATTCCCACCAGTAGGGTGTAAGGGACAGTTCCAAGTTCTCCACATCCTCGTCAGCACTTTTTATTTCCCATTTCTGTTTCTGTTATGGCCATCCTAGCAGATGCACGGTAGTATCCCATTATGGCTTTGATTTTCATTTCCCTCATGACTAATGACATTGAACATCTTTTTACGTGTTTGTTAGCCATTTGTATATTTTCTTTAGAGAAATACCTATTTAATTTTTAAATTAAATTAAATTAAATTAAAAATTAAATGTCTTTTACCAATTTTTAAATCGGACCTTTTGTTGTTGAGTTGTAGGAGTTCTTTATTCATTCTGGATGTTGTTGATAAATGGTTTGAAAATGTTTTCTCCCATTCTGTAGGTTATCTTTCCACTTTCTTGACAGCATCCTTTGATGCACAAAGGTTTTTTATTTTAATGAAGTCCAATTTATCTACTTTTTCTTTTATTGCTCATGCTTTTGGTGTCATAGCCAACAATCCTTTGCCAAATCCAAAGTCATGAAGATTTACTGCTATGTTTTCTTCTGAGAGTTTTATGGTTTTAGCTCTTGTGTAAGACATATAATATTTTAATGCAATATCCTTGAAAATCAAAATTAATGCGAAAAATCCATTATTTGATGAACAAACAGTAATACTGGCATTTTAAATGAGGTCAGGATGGACCCTGCACTTGCCCCGCTCACCTCCCTCTTGCATCTTAGTCTCGGCCCTGGAGGGTGGGGTGGGGAGAGCAGACCAGGCCAGAGAAGGTTTGTGGCTGATGGCAGAACTCCAGTTAAGAGAGAGAAATTGATACTGCAGGAGAGGGCAGTAATACTTTCCCCACAAAGTACTCTAGAAGGCAGAGGGGTTGGGACCCAGGGCACCGGCAGGATATCACAGTAAAGCGGGGCCCAGGAGAGGTTGGCCAAAAATGTTCTTCGTGAGTGTGTGTGTGGCTTCCAAGTGGGAGACTACATAGAACTTAAAAGTGACCATTGTCCCAGGGCTCCTCTGCCTTCCCAGGGACTCTGACAGTGGCCGTCTCCCAAGAGGGTCCAAGGCAGGAAGGAGATTTTTTTTTGGGGGGGGGGGGGGGCGGGTAGAGGGCAAGACCAGGCAGGGCAGTAGGCGCGGCCCACGACCGTGCACACACCTCCAAGTCCCCCAGGGCCGCAGCCTGGTTCTCCTGCCCGGGATCCTAATCTGACAAGGAAGGCAGGCGCGCACTCAGAGGATACAGTTCAGAGCAGGCCCCTTGAGCCTGGTCCGGGTTCCCGCCGTGCCTAAGGGGTGAGCCGGCGGCCCTTCCCCCAGCGTCCCCTGGGCGCATAGGTGGAGGCACCAGAGTTTTCGGCGGGCTGGGGGCAGACCCACATCCCCAGGCCAGCGCGCGGGTGGGTCCGATCCCGACCAGTGAGCGAGGGGGGCGCGGCCGCCCCGCCCCTCGAGCCCAGCTTATCCGGAGGGCAGCGGCGGCGCGTGAGCAGAACCCCCGGGATCTAAGCTGCAGCAGCGCCATGGTGGAGCCCGCGTCGCTGCGAGACTGCCAGGTACCCGAGGTCCCGCGTCCCCGCGTCCCCGCGCCCCCGCGCCCCCCGCGGCCCGAGAGCCCGCGCGCCCCCGCGCGTCCCTGAGGTCAGGCCCGCGAGCGGCGAAATCAGACCAGAGGCACAGGCCGAAAACCTGGCTGGGGCGCGCAGAGGCTGGGGGCGCGCAGCGGGGCTCGGGTTTCGGCCCAGGGCGCACGGGCGCCCCCGCGAACGCGCACCGAAGGAAGCGGAGGGCCTTCCTTTGGGGCCCACTGGGGAAACCAGGAAGGTCTAGGGGCTCAGCTCAGTAACCGCGGCCTGGCGCCGGGCATTTGTAAGGGCCCAAGTCTCCTGCGTCACCTGCCCAGGGTTGTGCCCATTTTGCAGATGAGGAAGAGGGAGGTCAGGGGGCAGAGGGCGAGGAGACTTGCCCACGGCCACACAATCAATACTCGACCCAAGTGGGTGGTCGCTGCGCTATTACCTGCGGGCCTCTGGCAGGATGTCAGAGGTGGCCATTACCTTGCATAAGTCCAACAGCCTCCAGATGTTTCGCTGACAGACTTGAAGGTCTGTGTGGGTCTGATAAGGTGGAGAGATGAGAGGAGTTTATTTTGGTGGATAGCAGTGCACGCTGCGCCCGACGCATGGAAAGGCCAGCCTCACACCTGCTCCCCCATGCGCCTTAGACTTTTTGCTGTCCGGCGAGGTGTCCGGTGCCCGCATCATCATGACCAGTAACTCCTATCTCCTAAAGGGCTCTTCCTGGCTCAGACGCTCCCGGTAGCCCATTCCATCCTCATGAACCCCATTTTACAGAGGGGAAGTCAGGGTCTGAGCGCCAGGGTCTTGCCAGAGGGCACACAGCTTTTCCAAGCAGATGGGATTCGAATTGGGATCTGCCCCATCAGGGCTCAGCTCTCTCTGGTCTGCACTGTGGTTGTGAAATCTGGGGTGCAGTGTCCGCCCCACAAGGACTCATCAGACTGACACCCATTCCTGCACAACTGTTGGGCATTTGGAGATCAGGGGGGCGGGGGAATTGTGGGTTGAGGTTTGCGTGTATTTATGTTTGAAAGGACCACATGGAACAAGGCCCGATATTTTGTCTTGCTCCGTCTGCGTTTCTCCATCTAGGCTTGGAAGGATGCCGGGCTACCCCTCTCCACCCCAAGCAACGAGGCCTGCAGGCTGTTTGATGCCACCCTGACCCAGGTACGCCCACTGAGAGAAGCGGCGCCCTTGTTGGCGTTTATGAAGCTTGGTTTGTTACCAGGAGCCCTGGTGGCACAGTGGTTAGGTGCTAGGCTGCTAACCAAAAGGTCAGCCGCTTCTTGGAAGAAAGATGTGGTAGTCTGCTTCCGTAAAGATTACAGCCTTATTCAGACAAAGATTGGACTGGATTGTGGGACATAAAATGATACTTGTGAAGAGTGTGCTTCTTAGCTCAAGCAGGTACGTGAGACTAAATGGGCAGTTCCTGTCCGGAGGTGAGATGAGAAGGCAGAGCGGGTCAGGAGCTGGTTGAATGGACACGGGAAATCCGGGGTGGAAAGGAGGAATGTGCTGTCACCTTATGGGGAGAGCAGTTAGGGTCACATAACAATGTATGTATAAATTTTTGTCTAAGAGACTAACTTGAAATGTAAACTTTCACTGAAACTACAACAATAAACAAACAAACAAACAAAAAGATTACAGCCTTACAAGCCCTATGGGCGGTTCTCCTCTGCCCTGTTGGGTTGCTATGAGTTGGAATCCACTCGACAGCAGCAGGTTGGCTTGTCACGTGGCACGGTCTTCAGGTCAGTAACAGCGCATGCTCCCAGCCTGTGCACATTCTGTCGGGTGTATCTGTGTCTCCATTGTTATCTCTTCCTTCATCAGAACACGGGCTCCATGAGTCTCTGTGCCCGTGTACCTTGTTAGAGTACATGTGCACTTTCTGTGCAGGAGTAGCTTATACAACTGTAAGGGCCCATTTTAAAACCCAGTGCGCTATTACGGTGTTAGGATTTTTTTTTTAAAATATGCATGTAGAAAAGGGACGAGAGACAAATACAGTAAAACCTGCAAAAGCCGGAACCTGTGTAAGGCAGAAACCTGTCAGAGAAGGAAGATGCAAATCTTTTCCACTAAAAGGAGAGAGAGAAAAGTGAGGCTGTACCTCCTCAAAGGCGGAAAACAGAGACCTGGCAAAGCAAGGCCGTCCCGTCCCAGTCCGGCTCCCACACGTTTCCCTTCACCCAGAACTGGCGATGAGATGGAAGGCTTTGTCATTCAGCTTTTGTGCCTCTGTCAACTACTCTAAAATAGCTGTCTATTGTGGTGATTTTTTTTAAAGGAATGAGTAACGAGTAGTGTATCTGTTTCCCAGGACTGCAATAGAAAACTGCCATGAACCGGGTGGATTATAAGAACCGAAATGCGTTGTTCCACCGTTCTAGAGGCGAGGAGGCTGGATTCAGGGCATAGGCAGGGCCATGCTCTCTCTGTCGCTCCAGGAGAAGATACTTCTTTGTATCTTCCAGCTTCTGGTAGCCCCAGGCGTTTACTGGCCTTCCATGGCTTACTGATGCATCTTCAAATGCGTCTTCCACCTGTGTGACTTCATTACTGTGTCTGTTCTCCACCTTTAAAAATATACCACTTATGTGGGATCAGGACCCACCTTGCTCCAGTACGACCCATGTTAACCACTAACATCTGCAAAGACTCTATTCTAACCAAGGCCGCATCCCCCAGTACCAAGGGTCAGGACTTCAACATATCTTTTTGGGGGACACAGCTTAATTCATAAGAAGTAGCAACGCCCCCACCGTAGTACCTGCAATGGCCCTGATCTCAAGGCCCCTCTAGGGCCGAAGAGGATCCCTGGTGGTGCAGTGGTTGAGAGCTCAGCTGCTAACCGAAAATGGCCAGCAGTTCGAATCCACCAGCCGCTCCTTGGAAACCCTATGGGGAAGTTCTGCTCTGTCCTGTAGGGTCGCTATGAGTCAGAATCGATCTGATAGCAACAGTTTTTTGGTTTTAGAGCTGAACAAGCTGACATTGTGTAGCAGATTACCTGTCAGAAAGAACCTTCCTTTTGATGTTTCATTTCTTTGAAATTATGCTTCACCCTGCATGCATTTAATCTCTTCATATGAGATCAACCAAGTTATGCTTTCTTTGGGTTAGACTTCAGAAAATACTCTACATTCTAGAAAGAAAGCAAAGTCCAGATTTAGTTACATGCCTTCATTAACATAATTGGAGGCCTCCCGATGACAGCTGTGTTCTGCCTTTTTATTTCAGTGTATCAAGTGGACCAACGACAAGAGCCTTGGTGGCCTTGAGGGCTGCATGTCGAAGCTCAAAGAAGCAGACCCAACCTTTGGTGAGTAACTGCTTTCCTGGGTCAGGAGCCCAGTTTCATGGATCCAGTCCCTCTCGTTCCCTGACCACACAGACGCCGTTGGGCTGGGGTGGGGAGGACCAACTGCTGCAGAGGCTGGCAGCCCGGGCAGGGGTGGAGTTCTGCACGTGAGTAGTGGGCCTGGAGAGTTCAGCACGGTGCACCAACCTCAGGCTGGGGGCCCCAGTGTGGGGTAAAGTTCTGGGCCTGGGAGAAGGGCTGATGAGGGGGGCAGGGCAGCAGGGACCCCCTCCTCTGCACCTCACTGCTGAGGGCTGGAGGCTCTTACTAATCGGGTGGAGGCAGAAGTGGCCTGTGGGAGGAGCCAGTAGCTGAGGCTCTGAGCAGACCCCAAGCCCCAGGGCAGAAGCTGGGTCCTGGGTCTTAGTCCTGGGCTAGCAGCTGCGCTCCAAACCCTAGTGTGCACCTTGCCTCTGTTACGGTGGGGGTCAGGAAGCCCAGGTAGAGCCTGAGGGCCTGCGCAAGGCTGTGGTAAGTGCCTCAGGGACCTCTACCCTGAACAGCATCCACCGAGAGTCCCCGGCCAGGTGTGTGCCCATCCTAGTGACAACACCAGCTGGTGAGGGAAACCCAGGCCAGGAGCCCACAGGCGGCCCCTAACCAGTCCACCCCGGGTGGGTGTGCCATAGACATCTGTGTCCCCCAGATGCCCCCGTTGTGGAACTACCTGTATAATCCAGGATGCTTTTGGGGTGGCTGCTCCCTCCACATGTGCGGTGAGGGCAAAGGCCATGTGGTGGGCTGCTGGGAGAGGGCGCAGGTGACAGCCCCCCTTCGCTTGGCTTGCACCCCCTGGGACGTGGGTTGTTGATGTCACACGCGGGGCCAGGTGTGGGCTGGACCATAGGAATCACCAGCTGTTTCCCACCGTCCCGCCAGTGATGGGCCACGTCATCTCCAATGGCATCCTGCTGATCGGCACCGGGACCTCCGTGCGGCTGAGCCCAGAGCTGGCCCAGGCCGTGAAGCTGATGGTGGAGATTTCGGAAACCCAGCCACTGACGCAGCGGGAGCGGCTGCACGTGTCTGCAGTGGAGACGTTCGCCAAGGGGTGAGAGGCCTCCCTGGGCCGGGCCTGGCATGGGGGCCGCGCTGCGTGATGCCACAGGCGGCCCCACCCACTGCAGGAAGGGGGCCGGGAGGGATTGTCCTCCTACCTCGTGGGACACGTCCTGCCTGCCACTTTATTCTGGTGATCGTCCAGTGAGGAAGCTGTTGGCCAGGGTTCCCAATGAAGCGTTCAAAGCACCTTCTTTTGTTTCATTCAATAAATTGGTTATTATTTCCATTACACAAATAACAGAACCATATCACAGAATTATCTAAAAGATAGAACCAAAAACCAAGCCCATTGCTGTCATGTCGATTCCAACTCATAGCGACCCTATAGCACAGAGTAGAGCTGTCCCATAGGGTTTCCAAGAAGCGGCTGGTGGATTCCAACTGCCGACTTGTTGGTTAGCAGCCAAGGGAATTGATTTTCTTTTTAACCAATTCATTGCAAACCCTGACACTGGCAAGATGCGATGCCGCTCGCTCTGCCGTGTGTGTGAACTGCGTGTTCAGGGTTGCCGACCCGTCTCTGTTGGCTTCCAGGAACTTTCTGAAAGCCTGTGATTTCTGGGAGCAGATTCTCCGGGACCACCCAACAGACATGTTGGCCCTGAAGTTTTCCCATGATACCTATTTTTACCTGGGCTACCAGGAACAGATGCGAGATTCTGTTGCTCGAGTTTACCCATTCTGGACACCTGACATCCCCCTGAGCAGGTAGGTACCAGCTGGAAATCACATCATGTCTACATCTTTTTTTCCTTTTTAATAATTTATTTTATTTTGTTGTTGTTGAAAATGTACGCAACAGAACATACACCAATTAAACCGGTTCTACACGTACCATTCAGTGACATTGATGACATTCTTCGAGCTGTGCAAACATCCGCACCCTCCTTTCCCAAGTTGTTCCTCCCCCATTAACGTGAACTCGCTGCCCCATAAGCTTCCTGTCTAATCTTTCCAATTGCTGTAGTCCATTTGATCCCATAGAGATAGATCTTAAAAGAGCGTAATGTTCAAGGCTGACATTCTTTACTAGTTAAGCTAAGCTATTGTTTGGTTTTAAGACGATTTCAGGGGATATTTTTGGTTTAAGGTTTAAAGATTATCTCAGGGCAGTAATTTCAGGGGTCGTTTCTACTTCTAAAAATGTAAGACTCTTTTGGCCCCGCCCTAAAAACATGGCATCTCCCTTGGCCTCACCCTTAAGCTTTATCCCGCATTCTTTCCCGTGTTCCTGCTTCCTCCGTGAGAGGGACTCTTCTTCTTCTTTTTTGAAAATATTTTATTGTGGTTTAGGTGAAGGTTTACAGAGCAAAATAGTTTCCCACTCAGCAATTTGTGCACAGAATGTTCCAAGACATTGGTCACAGTCCCCTCAATGTGTCAGCGCTCTCCCCACTTCCCTCATGGGTTCCCCATTACATTTCCTCCTGTTTTCCTGCCCCTTCCTGCCTTCTCGTCTTTGCTTTTGGGCAGATTTTGCCCTGGTGGTCTCATATAGTCAGCTGTTCTAAGGAGCTCATTCCTCCCGGGTTTTATTTATTTTGTAGGCCTGTCTGTTGTTTGGCTGAAAGGTAGTCTCCGGAAATAGCTTCAGTTCCACGTTAGAAGGGTGTCTTAGGGCCATAGTCTGAGGGATTCCTCCAGTCTCTATCAGACCAGTAAGTCTGGTCTTTTATATGGATTTGATTTTTGTTCTACATTTTCCTCCTGGTCTGTCCAGGGCCTTCTGTTGTGATCCTGATCAGAGCAGCCAGTAGTGGCAGCTGGGCACTATCTAGTTCTTCGGGTCTCAGGGTCATGGAGGCTTTGGTTCATGTGATCCATTAGTCCTTTAGGCTAATTGCTCCCTTGAATCTTTGGTTTTCTCCACTCTCCTTTGCTCTGGATGAGGTGAGACCAATAGTTGTATCTTAGATGGCCACTCACAAGCTTTTAAGACCCCTGGCACTACTCACTAAAGTAGGATGTAGAACATTGTCTTTATGAACTATTTAATGCCAGTTGACATAGATATCCCCTGAGTCTATGGAGCTCAACCTTCAAGCCTAGTAACTTAGCCCCATGAGATGTTTGGTTATGTCTAGGAAGTTTCCATGACTATGCCCCATGTGTCTTCTATTGTCTATTTTAATATACTTGCACATCCACAAATATGTATGCAGTAATGTCCACAACCCAACCTATATCTGCAGGTGGGTGCACTCCCTTAAACACCCTTCTGCTCCTCTTTAGCATCCCTCTCTACCTATATATCCATTCGTAGATTATTATTTGTTAACACTATTGCTGTTTCCTCTAATTCTTTTGATTCCATTTTTCTCAACAAGGAAAAATGAATAGGAATGTAAAATGCAAAGTATATTGATATTGGATTTTACCTGGAATTTTGCATCATTTCATTATATTTTATCAATAAAGTATTATTGCTATTACAAGCAGTCCCCGAGTTACAAAAATCTGACTTATATGTAACCTGTAGTTACAAGCCAACCCCTGTAAAGCCTATTATATTTAAAATTCGAGGTACGTGCAATGGTTTGTAATAGCAAATAGGCACTACTTTGCAACACACATCAAAACATTATTATTATTACTACTGTATTATTATGTTAAAGATGTTTTAGTGCATCTGGAAGTGTTTCTTTAATGTTTTTTACATATAGAAAGGTACACTATATAGTATACACTAAGACAAACATTTGACTAACTGACGTTAGATATGAACCAAACCTAACTGTTCCGACTGGAAAATCTGATATAAAGACAGACTTAGGAACAGAGCTCTTTGGAAATCCCAGGACTGCCTGCACCTTCATTAAAAGGCTTCAGTTTCTTTACCTCATCTCCACCCCATCCTGTGAATTAGGCAGCACCATTGTGTGAAGCTGAACTATATGAAGAAGAACATGGCAGCAGGATTGGAAGACAACTCGTTAACAACCTGCATTATGCAGATGACACAACCTTGTTTGCTGAAAGTGAAGAGGACTTGAAGCACTTACTGATGAAGATCAGAGATCACAGCCTTCAGTATGGATTATGCCTCAACATGAAGAAAACAAAAATCCTCACAACTGGACCAATAAGCAACATCCTGATAAATGGAGAAGAGACTGAAGTTGTCAAGGATTTCATTTTACTTGGATCCACAATCAACACCCATGGAAGCAGCAGTCAGGAACTCAAAAGATGCGTTGCATTGGGCAAATCTGCTGCAAAAGACCTCTTTAAAGTGTTGAAAAGCAAAGATGTCACCTTGAAGACTAAGGTGCGCCTGACCCAAGCCATGGTGTTTTCAGTCGCCTCATGCGTGTGAAAGCTGGACAGTGGATAAGGAAGACTGAAGAAGAATTGACACCTTTGAATTGTTGTGTTGGCGAAGAATATTGAATATCCCATGGACTGCCAGAAGAATGAACAAATCTGTCTTGGAAGAAGTACAGCCAGAATGCTCCTTAGAAGCAAGGATGGTGAGACTACGTCTCACATACTTTGGACACGTTTTCAGGAGGGATCAGTCCCTGGAGAAGGACATCATGCTTGGTAAAGTACAGGGTCAGTGAAAAAGAGGAAGACCCTTAACAAGATGGATTGCGCAGTGGCTGCCAAAATGGGCTCAAGCATAACAACGATTGTGAGGATGGCGCAGGACCAAGCAGTGTTTCGTTCTGTGGTGCATAGGGTCACTATGAGTCGGAACTGACTCAACAGCACCTAATAGCAGCAACACTTGTGTACCAGTCATGATGGGATAGTTTCTTCTGCAGTAACAAGCATCCCCCAAACCTGATTCTCCAAAGCTTTTCACGACCCGAGTTTCTCACACTTGCGGCATCTCCATCACAGGAGGGCTGGGGACTTAGCACTTGGGCCATGTCTCCCTCTGGGTCCCAGCTGATGAAGCGGCTGTTCTCTGGCCAGGGCAGTTGCTAAGGCAGAGAGAAAGGAGAGTCCCTGGGGGACTCACAGTGACAGTTACGTGCTCAGAGTGAAAGGGATATCCTCCACTTCCAAGTGATTGGTCAGAATGGTCACATGATGAACAGGAAGGCGCTTCTGTGTGTGCTCGGGAGTAGAGAGAGGCCTGGGCTGCTTGGGACCAACTGTCATGACTCCCACACTTTATCACCTCCACTGAGTCCTCGTCAGAGGGTTGTTGTCAAATGCATGAACAGACTCCAGAGCCCAACAGTACCTGGCACAAAGTAAGCACCAGTCAGTGCTTACATGTTGACAATTAAATGACCTCAGTAAGCATTCAGCCACCACCCGTGTGTCAGCTTGTCATACTGCGGTGGCTTGTATGTTGCTGTGATGCTGGAAGCTATACTACCAGTATTTCAAATACCAGCAGGGTCACCCATGGTGGACAGGTTTCAGTGGAGCTTCCAGACTAAGACAAGCTATGAAGAAAGGCCTAGTAATCTACTTCCAAAAATTAGCCAATGAAAACCTTATGGATCACAACAAAATATTATCTGACTTGCTTGTTTTGGACACGTCATCAAGAGGGATCCATCGCTGCAGTAGGACATCATGTGTGGTGAAGCAGAGGGCCAGCAAGGGTGGGGGAGACCCTTGGTGAGAGGGATCTAGCTCCAGTGATGGACTCAAACATGCTGGTGATTGTGAGCATGACACAGGACCAGGCAGCATTTCATTCTGTTGTGTATAAGGTGTCTCAGTCATCTAGTGCTGCTGTAACAGAAATACCACAGGTGGATGGGTTTAACAAAGAGAAGTTTATTCTTGCACAGTCCAGTAGGCTACAAGTCCAAATTCAGGGCATCAGCTCCAGGGGAAGGCTTTCTCTCTCTGTCGGCTCTGGAGGAAGGTCCTTGTGATGCATCAGTCTTCCCTTGGTCTGGGAGCATCTCAGCGCAGGAACCTCAGGTCCAAAGGATGCGCTCTGCTCCCGGCACTGCTTTCTTGGTGGTATGAGGTCCCCATGTCTCTCTGCTCACTTCTCTCTTTTATGACTCAAAAGAGATTGGTTTAAGACACTATCTAAACTTGTAGATCTCATCCATATAACTGTTGTTAATCCATCTTATTACGTCATTGTGATAGATTTACGACACATAGGGAAATCACATGAGATGACAAAATGGTAGATGGTCATACAATACTGGGAATCATGACCTAGCCAAGTTGACAGATATTTTGGGGGGACACAATTCAATCTATGACATAAGGTCACCAGAAGTTAGAGTCAGCTCATTGGCAACTAACGATGATAAAGTATTCAATAAATACTGAAGAAAGAAAAGCAAGCTTGGAAGCTGCTGCTCAAGAGCATTGCTTCCGTGGATAATAAAAGCGAGAATTTGTTTCTATACCTGGTGGTAAAGACATCTGACTTTCAGATAGAAATGCCATCACACACTCTTGTTTTTCACTTAACCCCGTGACTCACCTCTTTCACGTGTGACCGCCTTGATGCTCAGATGCTGTGGTTACGGATGAGAAAGGGAAGTCGGCATTAATTCAGCCCGGTGTCTTCAAGCCCATCCGGGGCTGGGCCTGGGCGGGGAGTGAATTGGACAGCTGAGCCCCTGCCTTCAGCATCCCTGGTCTGGGCAGGAGCCCAGCAGTCCAGTGGGCACAGTGCGGGCCAGGGCAGAGGCCGAACACAGTGCTGTGGAAGCAACAAGGAGACACTGATCACCGCGGGTCATGAAGACATCCCAGGGGAGGTACCCCCCGCCGGCCCGTCACCAGGCAGACAAGCAGGAAGCCTTTGTCCTTGGTGGAGACATGCAGTTATGTCTTAGGAGGAGGGACGTGTATCATGGAGGGGCCTGCATGGAAACAGGCTAGGCTTGGGGACAGTTGTGCAAAGATAAAGGTGACATCACCCCTCACTAATGGAAGCCTCAACTCACTAAGGAGACACAGTGCCTGGCTGGGGTGTGTGAGGGTTGGACAGTCCCAGGCCATCTTCTTTGTTTCTTCATTTTTGGAAAGACTTTATTATATTACTTGGGGCAGGGATACAGCAGTCGGGGACAGGGACACGCTCAGTCCTTGGCAGCTGCTTTCCTCATGACGGCCCGGACATTTCTCATCTCCTCTCCCTTCCTCTTGGTGCAGATGTGTGTCCTCGCCCTTTTCTGGATGAATTTGAGGGCCTGCTTGTCCTTGGAGACCTTGAGCAGTTCCATGACACACCACTCAGCGTGCGAAGCCGCACACCTCCCACATCATGTCCCACATGAGCTCGGGGCTTGCTTAGGTTTTTGGTCACCTTGGGGCCCTTGTTGAGGCCCACGGCCATGGGGTAGCCCATGGCTGCTATGGTGGACGGCTTTTTATTTATTTATTTTAGCACAGATCCACCCTGTCGTTTTTCTTTTTAGACTTTATTTTTTAGAACAGTTTTAGTTTACAGAAGAATGGCACAGAAAGTACAGGGAGTTCTTGTGTGCCTCCTCTCCCCGGCACACAGCCTCTGCTAGTATTAACATCTTGCATTCCTGTGGTTCATTTGTTACAGCGGACCGGCCAATATTAATACGTTGTTATTAACTGAAGTCTGTGACTTACATTAGGGTCACTCTGTGCTTTGCAGTCCTGTGGGTTTTGCCAAATGCACAATGTCGTGTGTCCCCCAGTACAGTATCATAGAATAGTTTCACGGCCTAAAAATGTCCCGTGTGCCTTTTTTTTTTTTTTGAGCTATTTCTTCTCTGTTCTTAGCTACGTAAAAGGCATTTATTCTTTTGGATTGATGGAAACCAACTTCTACGATCAGGCGGAAAAGCTCGCCAAGGAGGTAAGTGGGCCCTTCTTGAGCTGCCTGATCCTCCAGAGTGGCTGTCCGGGTGGGGCAGAGAACACAAGGGGCCCTCCCAGTGCGGGGCAGAGACTGGGCCTGTTGGTGTGTGACCCCAGCAACTCCCTTCCTCTTCGTTTCCTCAGAGTTATTGGGAGGGCTGTCCCCACCCTGTGTTAATAGTGCTAGTTGTCACTTGTCGAGGGCTTACTGCGTGCCCATGACTCACCCTATGGCCTTTCCACGGTCCTCAGAGCCACGTGGAATGGCAAACACATGACATGGCAAACATGTGGCGCAGCAAACATGTGACCTGGCCAACATGGTACATGGCACACAGTGTTATTATTCATGGTGGTCAGTGAGGAAGATGACGGTCATGGAAGTCATATATCCCTCACTCAGTGTTGCAGAAAATGGCCCTGGGATTCCACCCAGCTCTGTCTCCAAATCCCATGGTTTGTGCTGTGGGAAAGAACTTTGTAGATGGAGAAGCGTATATGAATGTGGGTTCTTCCTCCTTGAACTCCACATTTCTAGGCGTGACTAACAGTACCAGAGGCCGAGGGAGTGGAGTGATGGTTCCAGTTGGCCCTGACTGGGCATCCTCCCTGAGTGGGTAGGGGCCTTCTCCTGGACCACCACCCCTGTCAGAAGGGATGAAGCTCATGGAGAATATGTTGTTGCTGTTTGCTGTTGAGTCGATTCTGACTCACAGTGACCCCATCTGACAGAGTAGAACTGCCCCATAGGGTTTGCTAGGCTGTAATCTTTATGAGAGCAGACACCAGGTCTTTTCTCCCATGGAGTCACTGCGGGGGTTTGAACCACCAGCCTTTCAGTTAGCAGCAGAGCATTTAACCATTGTATCACCAGGGCCCCATCACAGAGGACACAGCCGTGGTAAAGACACAGTGCCAGGGTTGAGTTTGTCATGCGCATCCTCTGACCCCGTGCTCTTGACTCCGTGTTCTGTCTGATGTGTGACTCACGTGGCCATCGGCAGGACCACTGGCAGGCTGTACTGGCAGACTGCGCTAGCAGGCCTGGGGGCAGGTGTCCTGTGCAGCCAGCTGCTGTGGAGTCTCAGGCCCTCGAATTGCCTCTTCTCCAGCCCCTCTTCTCAAAGAGGCGGAAACTGAGGCCCAGAGAGGGTGTCATGTAAAGAGAGGCGATAATCAGCTTCCGTGGCAGCTCACTGCTGGGCTCTAGTCCACACAGCATCTCTGCCAGAAAGCTGTCCACCTCTGATTGCCCAGAGGGGCTGAGGCGCAGAGCGAGGCCAGAGCTGCCCCACAGCTCGAAGATGATAGAGCTGTGGTTCTCGCCCAGGCCGTCTGCCTGGGAGCCTGCCCTTGAAGCAGCCTGGACTGGAAGCGAATTCCGAGCATCCCGGCCAGCACTTGTCCCCCAGACCTGGCTGTAGGTAGCCCCCAGTCTTCTCGCCAGGAGACCGTGCCCTCTGGGGTTCACGGGGCCCATGGGCCACTGAAACTGCCTTGATTCCAGAGATGGAGCCCAGACTCGAGGCTCAGGGTGGTGGGCTCTTTGCTTTAGCAGGAACTGGGGCTGGGGGTCTGTGCAGCTTCCTGACACCCTGGATCTGCACCACCACCCGGGGCAGCCTTAGCAGGGCCCCTCGAGAGCATTGCTGCTGGGCCCTCCCTTGGGGGGTGTGCATGGGCCACCGGTGGGCTGGTAGGACAGCCCAAGAACTCTGGACAGGGGTCTGTCTGCTGACAGATGTGCCACCCGCCCCGAGGGTAGCCAGAAGGCACAGACCTCCCTCATGGGGAGCAAGAAGTGGTGGAATGGGGTCCCCCTCCCCACTTGATGCCGCTTTCTCCTGCTGTCCCCCCTCCTGCCGGCGGCTGCACTCTGACCCCACCGCCAGCACCGCCACGGGCAGTTATAGGGCAGGAAGACCCAGGTGGTGATGGTGGCCACACAGGCTCTGGGGCAGTGGGAGGAGCTGCACTCGGTCTGCGGTGGTCTGGTCGGCCTCCAGGCAGCGGTGCTGGGGCCGGTGTCTGCAAGCTGGGCAGGCGTTCCCTGGGCTGGTGAGGGCAGGGAGCAGAGTGGGCACGGCAGTTTCTAGAGAGGCCCAGGCTGGGGCCGCAGGTGGGTGGGGCAGGGCACCAGGAGAAAAGGCGGGAGAGGGCTAGTTCGGACTTGCTGGGCCTTGTAAGCTGGCCCATTGGGGTTTTGAGCGTCTGGACTTTGCTCCAGGAACTTGAAGGCTCTAAGGGAAGGAGAGGCTGATTAGAACCTATCAGAGACGGGCGGGGCTGTGGGACCTGGTGGGTGCCTGCGCTCTGACCACCCTTCACCTCTACGGGAAAGCCAGCCTCGCCAGTGACTCCCGTGGGGCCCCAGTGGCCCCAGAAGACCGGCTGTGCCCTGCAGTCTCTGCAGAGCGGCCTGTCCCTGCATGCCCAGCACAACCCCGCCCCGTGGGCACCAGGGGCAGATTATCCAATAGGCAGAGTGAGACAGTGCTTACCAGATCATCAGTAGTGAACAGTTACAGATGTGGTGAAACCCGTGGGAATTAGTTCACTACAGATTAGTAAGTAAGCACAAGTAAGCCCATGCTTACCTTGCTTACTGGGTCATCCGCCCTGTCAGGCACTGTAAATTTGAGAAAAGGCTTTGATTCTGTAGGAAGGTGCTGTGGGGTTGGGAGAGAGGCAGATGCCAGCCATACCTAGAAGCAGAATCTTTGATGTGGCGAAAAAATGTGAAATTGTCCACTTCAGATGATCTGCTGAGCAAGGTAAGCACTGTGCTTACCTTGCCTATTGGATAAGCTGCCCCTCTGATGGACCCCACAGACCCGCTCATCTCCCGGTTCCCCGTGAGCCGGGCAGAACAGGAGTGGGGACAGGAGGCCGGGGTGCTGGGATGGGCTTCACCTAAACCCCCCGCAGGGGCCAGGCCAGGGCGAGGAGCTGGGGGCTTCCAGACTCTGCTTCTGTGAAAGGTGTGAGGAGACTGACACAGGGACGGGGGGGGCGACGTGATGTGGTTGGGGGACCTGCGCTCACATGGGCTCCCCACTTACTGGCCGGCCCGGCACGTTTCAGAGCCTCAGGACATACTCTGTGCCTGGCGATTGGTAGACGCCTGGTAGACACCTGGTAAACAGGTGTTGGGCACATGAGTGAGGATGATGTCCCCACAAGGCAGAATCCCTGTCCTATCTGCTCCAGGGGCCGCTCTAAGGCTCCCGGCAGGGGAGCGTCTGCTGTTCTGAATGCTGTGGTAAGCCAGTCAGGAGAGCCAGGAAAAGCCACATGTGCGGTCCCCACAGGCATGTGAGCAGGAAGAAGCAGCAGAAGCCACTGGAAGCACTGGATGACCTGCACCGTGTTTGCCTGGGCAGCGTCTGCTTCCTCTCTGCGGCAGCCGCAGGGGTAAGGTGCCATCCGTGGTCCCTCTGCTGTGGGGTCGCTCAGGCTCAGAGAGCCTGAGCAGGTTGCCGGAGGTGACTCAGCTGTAGCCAGGAGGCAGGGCCAAGGGGATGACTCTGCTGCCGTCCAGCTTTGTACCTTAATCTCCCTGAGCTTCGGTTTCCTCATCTGTGAAATGGGCAATGACACCTGCCTTGGTGGTTGGGAGCAGTGGTGGCTCAGTGGTAGAATTCTCGCTTTCCATGTGGGAGACCCAGGTTCAAAACCTGGCCAGTGTACCTCATGCACAGCCACCACCGATCTGTCAGTGGAGGCTTGCGTGTCACTATGATGCTGAACAGACTCCAGGGGAGTTTCCACAATAAGACAGACTAGGAAGAAGGGCCTGATCTACTTTTGAAAATCAGCCAATGAAAACTCCATGGATCACAACGGTCTGATATGCAGCCGATCTTGGGGATGGTACAGGACCAGGAAGCATTTCATTCCGTTGTGCGTGGGAGCGCCATGAGTTGGGGGCCCACCTGACAGCAGCGAACAACGACAGCACCTATCTTGGTAGCACCCTGGAACTGGTGCCTTAAGCCAGCGTGCACAAGGCGCGTGGTGAACGGTGAACAGGCTGCTTGTTGGGCCAGTTATTGTTTGTTACTGTTGGCATGGTTATTGTTATTGATATTGTTGGCATGGGAGCCCTGGTGGCACAGTGGTTAAGAGCTATGGCTGCTCATGAAAAGGTCGGCAGTTCGAATCTACCATCTACTCCTTGGAAACCCTGTGGGGCAGTTCTCCTCTGTCTTATAGGGTCACTATGAGTTGGAACTGATTTGGCAACTGGTTTGGGTTTTTTGGTTTTATTGTTGGGATGGTTATTGTTGAGTTAGAGTCCAATCCTCAAGCTTGCTAACCCCTGACACTCATCCTGGAGCCCCCGCATAACACCTGGCTAATCCGTGGGGCCACCACTCATTCTCCACCCCTCCCCCTGCAGGCTTTGTCTATTAACCCGACGGATGCGTGGTCAGTGCACACCATAGCCCACATCCACGAAATGAAAGCGGAAATCAAGGATGGAGTGGAATTCATGCAGGGCTCAGAATCCAACTGGAAGGTACAATTCTTGTGGTTGGGTCACTCCAACTGGAAGGTACAATTCTTGTGGTTGGGTCACTCGTCTGGAAAAGCGCATTCGGCACTTTGAGCTAAGCTGAGGCTTTTTGGACAGGAGTTATGGGGTACAGTTTAGTTCTTGGGGAAACTGTTTGGTGTAGAGGTGTTTGTTCATGCCACAGCCTCTTCTGGAGCCCCACAGCCCCTTACTACCTGCTAGCATCTTGCACATGGTTCTAGAATTGTCTTGGCCTGAAGGCACAGGGTTGTAAAAGGAATGGATTAGAAAATTCCCTGGGAAACGGGTGGGCACAGGTGAGAGCTGAGAGGGCTGTGAGCTGCCATTTTGGTCATCAGCCAGTGGGCCCCACCCTAGAACCTCGGATGAGCCCCCTAGGACTGCGGTGACAAATCACCACACACTGTGGGGCTTAGAACAACACAGATGTGTTATCTCACAGCTCTGGAGGCCAGAAGTCCTGCTCTCTCTGAAGGTCCTGGGAGAAGATCCTGGCCGTCCTTGGTGTTCCTTGGCTTGTGGCTACATCAACTCTGTCATCACTGTCTGTCTGTCTGTCTGTGTCTCTTCTCCTCTTTGTTAAAGACACCACTCATATGGATTAGGACTCACTCTACTCCAGTATGACTTCATCTTAACTGATAACATTTGCAAAGATCCTATTTCCAAACAAGGTCATGGTCACAGGTACAGGGTTAGGACTTCACCGTATCTTTTTGGAGGACACATAACAAACCCTGCACCAAGGAGTGGCCCTCGGGGGCTCACATCCCAGCAGGGTGGTGAGTGGGGTGATGGACGCAGTGCGTGTCTGCAGGCTGCTGTATGGGCGGTAAGGGCCCGTGTGGAGGAGGATGCTGGAGCCGTCCAGACCCTACTGCCCTCCCAGGCCCTCTCCTGTGGTCTGGCCTCGCTGTGGCCTCCGCGTTCCCCCTCCTGGCTGCCCACCTTCACCCCTCCCAGCTATCGGCTTGCTGCCCCTTCAGGTACCCCTCAACCCTGGCGGTGGTGGCCCTCCAGACTCTGTGTGTGCCCGTGTCCCTATGCCTGCCTCTGGCACACAGCTGACCACCTGTCCAGGTGTGGCCTGCTGTCCTGCCCCTGTCTCTCCACGGCGAGCTCTGTCTCCCAGGGCCCGGCTCCAGGTGGCAGGGGCTCTGTGCGGGAGCAAGCGCGGCAGGAGAGACTCGGGACAGGCCGGAGTGCAGGAACCAGCCTGGGCACCGGGGTCCCCCGAGCAGCTCCCTGGCCCAGAACATTTCCAGTGCATGTGATTCACAAGAAGGCAGGTCACAGGGCCTTCTCCGGAAGTGGTGTGGAGTAAAGCGGGGCCCAGGAGGAAGAGAGCATTTGAGAACTGTAGTATGAGGTTCGCGCTCCCATCTCCCGAAGGATCCCAGACAGGGGCCTGGAGAGGCCCTGAGGCCCCATCGTTTGCCTAGCTCTCCTCTTCCTCCCCCACTATACCCCCTCCTTTCTGCCTTGACACTTTCACAGGCCAGGCCCTGGGGGACGCTACAAACCCAGAGATCAGAGGTCCGCCCAAGGGCAGGGTGCTGTTGTTTGTAGCGGGAGCCGGTGGGGCAGGCGGAGGGGCAGTGTGGCTTAGTCTCCTGGCTGGAGGCAGCGGCCTTTCCCAGGCTGTACCGAGGTGGGGAGGTGGCCCAGCCAGGGCCACGTTCCTGGGCCAGATGCTGTGATTTTAGGGAGGAGTCTGAGCGACCTGTCTTTGAAGCCTGGCTTTACCCTGTGGCAAGAACTTGATCCCTCGGAGCCTCAGTTTCCTCTTCTGTAAAATGGCCATGTGACAACTGTGCCATCCTTGGCCCGCTGGTGTTGGCGCCAAGGCCAGCTGGGTCATCTCTGAGCAGACCCTCATCCTCTGCTGTCTGCGTCTGTCCCTGCCTTGACTCTCGGCAGCCTCTGCTTGGCTGGACAGCCTGGGGGCAGACGGAGTGGCCTCAGGCTCCCTGTCCTCCGCCTCCTACACTGCCCTGGGCATGTGGTTGCAGACGCAGAGCCAGCAAGGCTCCAGTCCCTGCCTCAGGCCTGTGGCCAGCCCCAGGTACCCCACAGAGGGTCCAGCCCAGACTTCCCTTTCCTCTCGGAGTGACCAGCCTCCAGCAGCATGGGAGCTATACCGTGACAGGGATGTAGCGGAGGACGTGAGAGCCCAGAGAAGACATCGAACCCAACCCAGCTTGTCGGGGAAGTGGTCAGGGAAGGCTTCCTGGAGGAGGGCAACATCCCAGCAGAGTATTGAAGGATGCGTAGAAGTTTGCCAGGTGCAGAAGGAGGAGTTGAAGGGTCTTCCAGCAGAAGGCTAGCTCCAGCAAAGCTGCCAAAGCCTACGATGGCCTTGTGGGGAGAACAGAGCCAGGTGGTTTGGTATCAGATGGACACGGGCTGTGAGGAGGCTGGAGGAGTTGTCAGGTCCTCTTCCCAGGGAGGAGAGGTGGTGTCCAGGCTGTGGAGGAGGTATCTGCAGTGAGCCTTCTAGAAGGAAGACATGAGTTCCCTGGGACTGCCGTAACCAAGCACCACAATCTAGGTGCCTTCATTCAGCAGAGACTAATTGTCTTACAGCTCTGGAGGCCAGGAGTCTGAAACCAAGGCGTTGGGAGGGCCATGTTCTCGCAGGCTCTAGGAGACGCCCCTTCCTCGCCTCCCCCATCCCCTGGTTGCCCAGGCATCCCTGGCTTGCGGCTGCATCTCTCCGGGCTCCTCCTCCATCTTCACATGGCCTTCTCCTCTGTCTGTCTGTGTCTCTATGTCTCCTGTTCTTGGAAGGACGGCGCTCATACTGGATCAGTATGACCTCATGGTAACCTAACTGATAACATCTTCAAAGACTCCATTCCCCAAAAAGGTCACACTCACAGGTATAGCGGTTAGGACTTGGTCTCAGTCATCTAGTGCTGCTGTAACAGAAATACCGCAAGGGAATGGCTTTAACAAACAGAAATTTATTCTCTCACAGTCTAGGAGGCTACAGGTTCAAATTCAGGGTGCCAGCTTCAGGGGAAGGCTTTCTTTCTCTGTGGGCTCAAGGGGAAGGTTCTTGTCATCCATCTTCCCCAGGTCCAGGAGCTCTCAGCGCAGGGACCCCTTGGACAGAGATAGGGCTGGGACAGAGTGGCACCCTCTCTTTTGGTGGCTGCCGCCAGCGCCTGCTGTGAGCCCAGCCCTGAGCGGGCATCTGTGTGCCCATGGCTCCTGGGTCCCCCTGGTCTCGTCCGAGCACCCTGTTTGGCACACGGGGGGCCCAGTGACAGAGCAGAATGCATCTTTATTCATCATCTCCACCTTACACGCAGAGAAGATGGAGTTGAGGAGCCAAAAGACCTTCCTCTTTGTAGACCTAGCGCCCCGCTGTCCAGCTCTGAGGCTAACAAGGTGTCAGCCTCTCTCAGCTTCAGTTTCCCCCTCGGTAAATTCAGGTGTGATAATCGCTGCCTCTCAGAGCAGGTGCTGGGTAAATTTTCTTTTCCTTCCTTCTCAAAGATGGCAGTTCTATATTAGCACAGAGCTACATTCAGTAGAAGCAGCCCTGGTAGCACAGATGGTTAAGCGCTCGGCTGTTAGCTGAAAGATTGGCGGTTCAGACCTACCCAGCTGCTCTGCAGGAAAAAGACCTGGTGATCTGCTCCTATAAAGATTACAGCCTAGAAAACTCCATGGGGGTGTTCTGCTCTGTCACATGGGGTCGCTGTGAGTCGGGGTCGACTCCACAGCACCCGACAACAGCGTTCAGTAGGCACATCCGTAGACGCAGAAGTGGGTTGGTGGTGGCCAGGCACTGAGAGGAGCAGGGGATGGGGAGTGACTGCTGATGCGTACAAGGTCTCCTCTGGGGTGATGAGAGGGTTCTGGAACTAAATAGAGGCGGTGGTTCCACCACACTGTGACTACTAGATGCTGCTGAATCGTTCACTTTAAAATGGTGAATTTCCTGTTTACGTAACTCTCACCGCAGTTTTTTTTTTTTAAAAAGCACGTTTGTTTGTTCTCAGGCAGTCAGATTTTTCTCTCACGTGCTCATTCTTCCCCCAGGACTGTGACATGCTGGCTTGCCATAACTACTGGCACTGGGCTTTATATCTGATCGAAAAGGTAAGAAGACAGTCTGTGCCTTTTATTCCAGTAACGATGTTGGAGAAGGGCATCCTTTTCTACCTTCTGTTATGCTTCTGTATTCCTTGGAGTCACTTTGTGTGTTTGCAATGCACACGTGTGAACCACGGGAACTCTGTTCTTGCAGGGTGACTATGAGGCCGCGCTCACCATTTTCGATAACCACGTAAGTCTGCATTTTCCTCATGTTTTGGTTTATGGCAGCCATTATCTTTTAGCCTCTAACAGATCTCTGAGTCATCATTACCCTCCCTGACAGCCAGAACAAACAGCAGGAGAAGACGGGTTTCTTGTGTAAGACCTCCTGCGGTTAAGTGTGCCAGAAGCCGTGTTGCAACTCGGCATGTGGTGGACAGAGTTATGTTTGTGTTTACCCTGTGAGCATGCGTCAGTGTACACATCGAGGTGGACAATCTCAACCATCTCAGATTTTTTAGAGCATTCTAGATTGGTTTGCTTTGCTAGGTGAGCTGCTCTGTCTACAAGCGTTCTTTAGAGAGAAAAATAAAAAGCCTGACTTACAGCTACCAAAAAAAAAAAAAAAAAAAAAATCCAAATCCATTGCTGTCCAGTCAGTTCTGACTCACAGCTACAGGGATCCCCAAAACCAGTAAAACCAGTTGGAGTCGATTCCGACTCATGGCGACCCCACGTGTGTCAGAGTAGAACTGCGTTCCATGTAGTTTTCAGTGGCTGATCTTTTGGAAGTAGATTGCCAGGCCTTTCTTCCGAGGTGCCTCTGGGTGGATACGAGCCTCTGACCTTTCAGCTAGCAACCGAGTGCATTAACCATTTGCACCACCCAGGGACTCCACCAGGTACCCCCTGTGAGGGCTTAATAGAATCCAGGATCACTAAAATGCATGGTTTTGGGGTCCGAACACCAGAAAGAAACACGCAATAAAGGCAGAGAGGAAATTGCCCTATGGTTTAAGGCTTCCTTTCAGGGTCATCAGGATTTTGTAATAAGAAGCAAAGGCCGAAACGTGCTGTGAGGGGTAGATCAGGTGGCCCACCGAGCACAGCTGAGTCTAGAACCATGAGTGGGTGAGATGCATCTCCCACAGCAAGGGCTGAGCCTTGGGGATGGGAGGTGCCTCAAGGATGGAAGGTGATGAGGCCAGAGCCCGCCTGGCATGCGCTCCCCACCCCTGGGTGCCCCTCGTGGCGCCGGGAGCCCTGGGCAAGGGGATGGCCGTGATGGTTGAGGTGGTGGGGGACTGTGGAGATGTTCCCGTTGGCCGATGGCTCCACTGTGCAGTCTCCAGGCGCGGCTGTCCCTACGGCCCCTCACCCCTGCCCCTGGGCCTGGCCGCCTGCGGCCTTCTCTTCCAGATCCTGCCCAGCTTGCAGGCCAGCGGCACCATGCTGGATGTGGTGGACAGCTGCTCCATGCTCTACCGGCTACAGATGGAAGGTAGCCCCAGCCCTGCACTCCCCAGCTGCCTCTCCTCCCTGCTCCCACATAATAGAGGCAGAGGGGCTGTGACCGGGCCATGGGCTGGCAAGAGCTCATCAGCACGTCACTCGGGGCCCAGCCTCAGGCCCAGGGCACACACACTGGGCGTCCCAGCCTCAGGCCCAGGACACAGACGCTGGGCGTCCCAGCCTCAGGCCCAGGGCGCACACACCGGCTGCAGTTCTGGGTATCATCTCCTCCACTGTCTCCCAGCCCTGCACTGCGCTTTCCTCCATTTCCCACCTGCCTCTGCCCAGGGGAGCACCTGCCTGCCATGCCCACACCTGCCCACCAGACCTGCAGTCAAAGGCGTCACCTGGCCACTGGCCTCTGGACGCTTCTGCCTTCTTAGAACAAGGGATGCAAGCGTTTCTCAACTCCCTGGGATCTGAGAGAGGTTTCTCAACATTTTCACCCCATGCCCTGCAGGGAGTCTGGATGGGGTTGGCCACAGCTTGGGGCCTTGGATGGCTTCCAGCAGTCTCGGGGGTGCCGGGTGATCCTTCCCCCTCCCCAGGCTCAGCAGAGCCAAGTCTGTACCTAAGCAGGCCTAGGGCCCTGGGGTCAGTGGGTCAGAGTGGGGATGGGGGCCTGAGCAGGGCGCTTCAGGGACCTGAGGGAGAGCACAGTGAGCTGTTTCTGGAAGGTTCCGGGAAAACTTCCTAGTCAGGGTGAGATGTGAGCGGTGGAAGGATATGTGGGGTCTTCCGGAAGGTTCTAGGAAGGCTTTCTAGCGGGGGTGAGATGTGAGCAGTGGAAGGATGTGTGGGGTCTTCCAGAAGGTTCCGGGAGGGCTTCTTAGCGGGGGTGAGATGTGAGCGGTGGAAGGATGTGTGGGGTCTTCCAGAAGGTTCTGGGAAGGCTTCCTAGCAAGGGTGAGATGTGAGCGGTGGAAGGATGTGTGGGGTCTTCCAGAAGGTTCTGGGAGGGCTTCCTAGCGGGGGTGAGATGTGAGCGGTGGAAGGATGTGTGGGGTCTTCCAGAAGGTTCCGGGAAGGCTTCCTAGCAAGGGTGAGATGTGAGCGGTGGAAGGATGTGTGGGGTCTTCCAGAAGGTTCCGGGAGGGCTTCCTAGCGGGGGTGAGATGTGAGCGGTGGAAGGATGTGTGGGGTCTTCCAGAAGGTTCTGGGAGGGCTTCCTAGCAGGGGTGAGATGTGAGCGGTGGAAGGATGTGTGGGGTCTTCCAGAAGGTTCCGGGAAGGCTTTCTAGCGGGAGTGAGATGTGAGCGGTGGAAGGATGTGTGGGGTCTTCCAGAAGGTTCCGGGAAGGCTTCCTAGCAAGGGTGAGATGTGAGCGGTGGAAGGATGTGTGGGGTCTTCCAGAAGGTTCTGGGAAGGCTTCCTAGCAAGGGTGAGATGTGAGTGGTGGAAGGATATGTGGGGTCTTCTGGAAGGTTATGGAAAGGCTCCCTAGGGGGAGTGAGATGTGAGCAGTGGAAGAATATGTGGGGTCTTGCCAGACAGAGACAAGGAACAGGGTTACACATAGTGAGCGCAGCATGTCCTGAGACACAGGACACAGTAGTCAGCAGCCCATTAAGGGCACGAGTGACGGAGAGTTGGTGTGGTCAGATGGGGCAAGAGAAGGCTGGAGGCAGGGGAAGTTGGGGAGGACAAGGCTGGACGTGCTCCCATCTACCTGGAAGAAAGACCCTGCTGAGCAGTGGGGGCTGAGCTCAGGCTGAGTCAGCAGGTCCGCAGCCAGGAATTTCCCAGGCCCAGCTGAAACTTAAAACCCTCTAAGCTGATGTGGACAGGGAAGTTTGTGTCCTGTCTGCCAAACATGGCCAGAACCCAGTGGATCAGGAAGGGGCTTGGGGAAGCATTGAGTCGTGTTGACCTGCAGAGGCGGAGAGCTTGAAATGGCCTGGAACTCTCTAGAGCCGAGGCTTGGAGCCTGGACTACCTCACCACAAGTGTGAGGAAGGCTGCAGAAGGGACAGGGATCACAAACTCAGAGGCGAGGGGCAGCTGCTGAGGGGCCGGCGGGGGGAAAGGACCAGTTCCCTCACTGTGCAAAGCGGGGACTCAAGAGCAGTTGTCCAGTGTGATGGATTGAGAAAGTAGGGTTAGGGGCAGCGTTTACAGCCACAAATGTGCCAGAAGGAGAAGCGGGGAGAGTACGGTAACTCAGAAATCAGGACGGGGGAGGGAGGAGGTGTGGGAGGGAGGAGCTGAAGTGGGGACTTGTGGAGTTGAGGAGTCTAGAGGAAGGCGGAGGTTACCACTGATTGTCACCGAGTGCCTGTTACGTGGCGGGTGCCATGCCAACTGTCACCTGGGAGAATTTCAGAAGTGGTTTCCGGGTTTGTCAGAGGAACTGGAGACTTCCTTTAATACTGTGGGGTGAAGAATTTAACTTGTCCCGAAGAATCTGGTCTTTGTCCTTGGTTCCTGAGAGAGAACCTCTAAAACCTTGGAATTTCTCCAGTAGTTGGGCATCTTTGACGAGGCCCCCAGACCGCACCTGAGGGTTTATGCTAATGAGTGACCGAGGTAGGGGCTGGCCAGGCCTGTGTGGCACACTTAGGAAAGTACCTCGCAGGGGGCAGGGCCAGGGGAAGGGCGTGGTTGGCAAACAAACGTAGAAAGTGCCGTTATTGGCGTAAAAATACAGTAATTGAACAAAGTTAACGTTACCAGGAGACAGGAGACCTTGGTATGAAGTGCCCAGGCCACCCACCTGGAGCAGGTCACCAGGGCCTCCCGAGAACGTGTGGGTGGAGGCGGCCCAGGGCATGAGGTGCTCGGAGCCTAACACTGACCTGGGTCTCCTGATATCCTCAGGGGTGCAGGTGGCCGAGCGCTGGCAGGACGTCCTGCCTGTGACCCAGAAGCACAGCCGTGACCACGTCCTGCTGTTCAATGACGCCCACTTGCTGATGGCCTTCCTGGGTGCACGGGATACCCGAACCACGCAGGAGCTGCTAACCACACTGCAGGAGGCCAGCGAGTACGAAGGGGGCTGGAGGGAGCTCTGGAGACATACTGAGGCCTGCTCAATGCTGCTGCTATCCTGGGAGGAGGCTGAGGGGCCAGCCTGGGAGACGGGACAGCAGTGCTGGTACCTGACCCGTGGTGTGGTCTGTAATCCTGACAGCTTGGCCAGGAGGGCACTGCCACGCCCACTTCACAGATGGGCAAACTGAAGACAGAGCTGGGGCCCCTGCCCAAGGCCTGCGGGCTGGTAGTCTGCAGAGTGTAGCCCAGGCTGCTGCTTCTGTCATCTCACCCCCTCAAAGCACCCACTGTGTGTCAGGCACTGTGCCAAGGACCCGTTGGAAGCTAGAATCAGGCGGGAGGACAGAGGGCCAGGATGGGGCCTTGGAGGGCTGAGGGCGACTCTCGTCTTGACAGGTCACCGGGGGGAAACCAGCAGCACCACCTGGCCCGTGACGTGGGGCTGCCGCTGTGCCAGGCCCTGGTGGAGGCTGACAGCGGGAACGCTGACCGTGCCGTGGAGCTGCTCCTGCCCATCCGCTACCGGATTGTCCAGATCGGAGGCAGCAATGCCCAGGTGAGTCGGTGGCCCCGAGCGGTGGCACCGCTGGGGCGTGGGCCCATCAAGGCCCCGGTGCCCACCACCTAGTGTGCCCACTCTCTGGGAGTGTCCTGATCGGTCAGCCCCCCACACCGGTAAATTTTGGGGTGAGAGGGTGCGGTGGCAGCACCCTGTCTCCCTTGGGGTGGGCAGGCCTGCAGCGGGGCCCTCCTGTCCTCGGCCCACGTGATGGAGACTCGCTCTCGGAATTGGCATTTCAGAGAGACATCTTCAACCAGCTGCTGATTCACGCGGCCTTGAACTGCTCCTCCAGTGCCCACAGACACGTGGCCCGGTGAGTTCCTGTGCTCAGCGGCACCCCCACTGCTCTTTTACTGGGTCTCCCGTGGCCCACGGAGCTCCCAGCTCCCCCGTAGCCTGAGCTGGTTCCTGCTTTTGAGGCTGTGGAGACACGGGCTACAGGGGTATCTGGTTCTCTTTGTTAGCGCAGCCTGACCCAAGGGAACCAACCTCCCCCACCCTCTGAAAAGCCACGGGCCAATCTCCTCCCCCCAGGCCCCCCAGCCTGCTCCTCATCCTAGCCGTGCCGAGCAACACTTACCCAAAGGCAGCCTGCTCGTCAGGTCCCTGGGCCTTTGCCCGGGACGCTCTTCTCCTGTGTCACCTGGCCCACGCCCATGGTCCTCTAGGCCTCAGTGCACAGTCTCCTTCCTGCCCATGCAGGGAGCCGGGAGACCGTGGTGAGCTTCTGTCTGGTGGAGGAGCTCCCTCTAAGCCGTGAATCACACAAGGTCATGGAAACAAGCTACTGATGGTTGCTGTGAAGGAGGGCGGACGAGAATGAGGCCAGGATGAAAAGTCAAGTCCGGGACGTGCTGGGGGCTGGGACAGAGGTGGAAAGTGACTGGTCAGGGAAGGGCCTCCATCCTACCCAGTTCCTGCCCCTATCCTCAGCATGGGCAGAAGGGCATGGGTGCGCTGGGTGTGCTCGCCAGCACCCCTCTCCAGCCCAGCCTCCTCCCTGCTCCTCCAGATGGCCCCACCCTCCTGCCAGCCCTTGCTCGGCATCCAGAGCCCACATTCCCTGCGTGCGGCTGTCGGGGTGACAGGTGCCCCTCCAAGCCTCTTCCTGTCCCCATCTCGCAGTACCTGGGGGCTGTCCACACAGAGCAGGACCACCCCCTCCTCCCGCCTCCAAGTTGGGCAGACCCCAGCCGCATAACACCCCCCAGTCACTGTCATGTTTAGGGTATTTACCTCAGACCGTCCCTGGCTGGCATTTTGAACCCAACTAGAGGCGCTTTGGAAGAAAGTCCTGGTGACCTACTTCCAAAAAGTCAGCCACTGAAAACCCTGTGGAGCACAGTTCTACTCTGTGCACATGGGGTCACCATGAGTCAAAATCAACTCGATGGTAGCTGGTTTGTTTTTATTTTTTTGTACCTATGTTTTCTTTTTTAAACTCAGGTTTTTTTGTTTTTTTTTTTAACCCCCAAGCCAGATCGCACCCCGCCTTCTGTTCTGCCATCTGCTCTTTTCCCAGGATGGCCTCAGACATGGGTCCCCGCCCCTCATGCCTGGCTCCTCTTGGCCCCAGCATGGCGCCGTGGGGGGAGCGTGAGCCCTGAGTTCCTGACGCACAGTGTTCCTGAGGCAGAGCCAGTGCAGGGGCACCCTCACCCTCCAGTTCCTGTTACTCACTTAGCTACCGGGTCTCCAGCTTTTGTTTTTAAGAGATTGTCAAATTGCTCTCCAAAAAATAGATGTTCCGGTTACACTTTGACCTGCAGTGTGTGGAAGCTGGGTTCAGGAAGGCTATGATTTCTCATCTCACACCACCTCCCCCACCCGGACACCCATCTTCTCTCGGTTCTCCCTGCCTCTGGGCCCTAGCCTGGTCTGTTCCAGTCTGTTCCCTCTCCTCTCTCCTCAGTGAGGGGGACCCACCTCCAGCGCCCTTGGAAGGGGGCTTGTTGCTGTCGGGCCTGTCCTGTCCCCCAGTCCAGGCTGCCAGTATCTGTCTTGGGGATGAGGACCACCATGTCCCCAACTTCTAGGAGGTTCCCCAACAGAACCTGTCTGTTTGCACAGGAGCCTTCTGATGGAGCGTGATGCCTTGAAGCCCGGCTCACCCCTGACCCAGCGGCTCATCCACAAGGCAGCCGCCCTCCATCTCATGCAGTGAACGGGCCTGGCCGCCTCTGCCAGCAGAACCTCAGCCACTTCCCGGGCTGCGAAACCCACTTCCGCCTGGAGTAGAAACCAGTGAGAGCTGGCAGGGCTGCTGGCGGGCAAGCTTGGCATCAAGCAGAAATCTCTGTAAACCAGCAGTTTTACAGAAAAAGGGGACACTGATTAATTTTACACGTGATTGAGAATCTTCCTCCAGTCCTTGTTGAGGTGCCGGTGTGCATTTTAAGCAATCAGAGCCGATGGGGGTCCTGCTGTGACCACTTGCTTTGTGACCTTACTCCCCCTAACTGTGGTGGGTGGGGGGAGTTGGAAGGCAGGGCAGGCTGGGGCAGGCTCAGCTGGGGCAGCAGAATCTTCCAGCTCAGCCCCTAGTGGTAGCCACCCCCACCAGGCTGCCCGAGGTCACCTGCCTGGAACTGTCTTCATCTCATCCCGGGCAGGTCCTGTTGGCCTCTCTTTCAGGTGATGGTATCAATGGGCGCGAGGTGAATTAGGGTCTCGGCTAGTGAAGGCACCGCTAGGATTTCTTCCTTGGGGAGAGGAGCCTGCGGCGCTGCCCTTGGCCTTGGCCTCCGGCCGCTGGACTAGCTTCTCTCCTATAGAAGTACAAACCCGTGGGGTGGCTCCTCCCGCAATCTGGAGGAAAGTCAGTGTGGGATGCTGATTTGGGCTTTGTTGTGGATTGAATTGTGTCCCCACAAAATATGTGTCCACTTGGCTGGGCCATGATTCTCAGTAATTTGGCAGTTGTGTAGTGATGCAGTCATCCCCCATGATGTGATCTGCTGTGATCGGCCAATCAGTTGTAAGAGGATTATGATGGGATGCAACACCCTTACTCAGGTACAGCTCTGTTAATGAGATATGATTAGGTTATGTTAATGAGGATTAGGTTGAGAGGCAACACCCTTACTCAGTGTCTTAGGCTGGGTTTTCTAGAGAAACAAAACCAGTAGAGCGTATAAATATATAGAGAGACATTTATATCAAGGAAACAGCTCACGCAGTCATAAAGGCTAAAATGTCCCAAGTCCGTGGATCAGGGTAGAGGCCTTTCCCAATTCACAGAGCCATGGAAGCTGGTGAACCTAAGGTTGGCAGGTCAGAGAGGGGCTCCCACTCACAGGCTGTGAAGGTCAACAAACTCCAAGATCGGCAGACAAGACTGCAGAGTTTCTCCCGATTCACGAAGCTGCAGGGGCTGGCAAACCCAAGATCAGCAGGTTGGGGAACCGGACTCTTGCTCGCAGGCTGAGAAGATCGACAGATTACAAGATCAACAGGCAAGCTGCTAGCTCAAGTCCCAAGAACTGGAGATGAGACAACAAGAGGCAACTGCTCAGTCTGGAACAAGCTAAAAATCTTGGCAAGGTGAGCAGGCAGAAAATAACTGGCAGAAGGCAGAGAGATGAAACTGAGGGGGCGGTGAGCTGCCACAGGCCCCGCCTCAACCAGTACCACTCAACAGATTGCATCATTGGGGTGATCACTTATCAAGTTTCAACAGGGAAGTGATCACAACATTATACAACTGCTAAAACACTGAGAATAATGGCCCAGCCAAGTTGACAGACAATCTTAACCGTCACAGTCCACCCCTTGTCAACTTGGCACCTGTACACATCTCCTGAAACCATACATAATCTCTGAATAAAGATAATTACAAAGTCATACTTGTGCCTAACATGCTACAACCAACACGCGTACAATTGAAAACGCACTAGCCCTGTTTACATCTTATACGTTATAGGTAAAGGAAACAAAAATATTAGATGCACACATACAAAACAGAAATACTCAGCAATTACATTCCCCGTTTCTGCAACTGGTCACGTGGCCGTCACTGGTATTTAGAACTACCTTCTACCACCCATTCATATTCCCTTTGCCCTCAGCAAGCACCTCATCTGGGCGTGGTTCTTTGCCTAGTAGGTTGACCCAAATCTTCATTCCTGAGGGGTCTGGGCCATTAGTAGTCATGTCAGAATTGGGTTGCTGTAGTTTTCCATTGACCTTAATTGCAGGACATGTTAGTACTAAGAGATGCCCTAAAGGATCTCCAGCATTCCAGATGTACTCTTCTTTACCTCCATTACGTAATATCAGTCTGATTTCCTCTTGGTAATCAGGTTCAATGACACCAGCCAGTATGGTAACTCCCTTCTTTACCTGCTGATCCAGAGGCACAAGGAACCCAAAGTGGCCAGGTGGCATTCTTAGCTTCCAGTTCAGTGGAATCAGTGATGTGTCTCCAGGTGGGAGCATTCCTTCCTTTGGAACTAAGACCTCTGGACCTGCAGAGCATAAGGTTGCAGGGACAGGAAGCAAAAATCTGGCGAGTGGGTCACTAGGAGTAATAGTGAGTGGTGCCACTCCCATTTCCACCGCTTGCTTCCTGGACCTGTAAATCCTAGCTGTGGGAGAAACAGCACCATATATTGGACGCTGGTTTAGAGCATATACAGCCTCCTGGAGAACATTGCCCCAGCCCTGCAAGGTATTGCCATCTAGCTGGTGCTGTAATTGTGTCTTTAGAAGGCCATTCCATCCTGTCAAGCCAGGTGCTTCAGGATGGTGGGGAACATGGTAACACCAGTGAATTCCATGAGCATGGGCCCACTGCCGCACCTCATTTGCTGTGAAGTGAGTCCCTTGATCCGAGGTAATGCTGTGTAGGATACCATGATGGTAAATAAGGCATTCTGTAAGTCCACGGATGGTAGTTCTGGCAGAAGCATTGCGTGCAGGGAAGGCAAATCCATATCCAGAGTAAGTGTCTATTTCAGTAAGGACAAAACGCTGCCCTTTCCATGATGGAAGTGGTCTGATGTAATCAACTTGCCACCAGGTTGCTGGCTGATCACCTCAAGGGATGGTGCCATATCGGGAACTCAGTGTTGGTCTCTGCTGCTGGCAGATTGGGCACTCAGCAGTGGCTGTAGCCAAGTCAGCCTTGCTGAGTGGAAGTCCATGTTGCTGGACCCACGCATAACCTCCATCCCTGCCACCATGGCCACTTTATTCATGAGCCCATTGAGCAATGATGGGAGTAGCCAGGGAAAGAGGATGAGTGGTTTCCACAGAACGTGTCATCCTATCCACTTGATTGTTAAAATCCTCCTCTGCTGAGGTCACCCTTTGGTGAGCATTCACATGAGGCAGAAATATCTTCATTTCTTTGGCCCATTCAGAGAGGTCTATCCACATACCTCTTCCCCATAAATCCTTGTCTCCAATTTTCCAGTCATGTTCCTTCCAAGTCCCTGACCATCCAGTCAAACCACTGGCCACAGCCCATGAATCAGTATATAATCACACATCTGGCCATTTCTCCCTCCAAGCAAAGTGAATAACCAGGTGCACTGCTTGAAGTTCTGCCCATTGAGATGATTTCCCTTCACCACTGTCTTTCAGGGAGGTCCCAGAAAGGGGCTGTAAGGCTGCCGCTGTCCACTTTCTAGTGGTGCCTGCATATCGTGCAGAACCATCTGTAAACCAGGCATGAGCTTTCTTTTCTTCAGTCAACTGATCATAAGAAACTCCCCATGAGGCCATAGGTGCAGTCTGGGAGATGGAAGGTAATGTGACAGGAGTGGAGACCATGGGCATTTGGGCCACTTCCTCATGCAACTTGTGCCTTCAGGTCCTGCTCAGGCCCGATCTCGTATATACCACTTCCATTTAATGATGGAGTGCTTCTGTGCATGTCCAACTTTATGCCTCTGTGGGTCAGACAACATCCAGTTCATGATGGGCAGCTTAGACCACGTGGTGACTTGGTGTCCCATGGTTAAGCGTTCAGTCTCTACTAAAGCCCAGTAACAAGCCAAAAGCTGTTTCTCAAAAGGAGAGTAGTTACCTGCAGAGGATGGCAGGGCTTTGCTCCAAAATCTTAAAGGTCTGCGCTGTGATTCACCAACAGGGGCCTGGCAAAGACTCCAAACAGCATCTCTATCTGCCACTGACACTTCAAGCACCATTGGATCAGCTGGATCATATGGCCCAAGTGGTAGAGCGGCTTGCACAGCTGCCTGAACCTGTTGTAGAGCTTTATGTTGTTCTGGGCCCCACTCAAAACTGGCAGCTTCTCGAGTCACTTGATAAATAGGCCGGAGTAACACACCCAAATGAGAAATATGTTGCCTCCAAAATCCAAAGAGGCCCACTAGGCGCTGTGCCCTTTGTTAGCTGTGGGAGCAGCCAGATGCAATAACTTACCTTTCACTTTAGAAGGAACATCTGGACATGCCCCACACCACTGGACCCCTAGAAATTTCACTGAGGTAGAAGGTGCCTGAATTTTTGTGGGATTAATTTCCCAACGTCTAGCACACAAATGTTTTACCAATAAGTCCAGAATCATTGACACTTCTTCCTTACTAAGTCCAATTAGCATAATGTCATCAATGTAATGGACCAGTGTGATGTCTTGTGGAAGGAAAAGGCGATCAAGTTCCCTGCGGACTAAATTATGACATAGGGCTGGAGAGTTGATGTAGCCCTGAGGTAGGCAAGTGAAGGTGTATTGCTGGCCTTGCCAGCTGAAGGCAAACTGCTTCTGGTTGTCCTTTGAAATAGGTATGGAGTAAAAGGCATTAGCCAGATTAATAGCTGCATACCAGGTACCAGGAGATGCATTAATTTGCTCAAGCAATGAAACTACATCTGGAACAGCAGCTGCAATTGGAGTCACCACTTGGTTTAAGTTTTTGATAATCTACTGTCATTCTCCAAGATCTGTTTTTTGCACAGGCCAAATAGGCGAGTTGAATGGGGATGTGGTGGGAATCACCACCCCTGCATCCTTCAAGTCCTTAATGGTGGCAATAATCTCTGCAGTCCCTCCAGGAATTGCTTTTTGTTTACTATTTTCCTAGGTAGGGGCAGTTCCAATGGCTTCCACTTGGCTTTCCCTACCATGATAGCCCTTACTCCATTTGTCAGGGATCCAATGTGGGGGTTCTGCCAGTTGCTGAGTATATCTATTCCAATTATGCATTCTGGAACTGGGGAAATCACTAAAGGATGGGTTTGGGGACCCACTGGATCTACTGTGAGATGGACATGAGCCAAGACGCCATTAATAACCTGATCTCCATATGCCCCCACTCTGACTGGTGGGCGACAGTGACTTTTTGGGTCCCCTGGAATTAGTGTCAGTTCAGAGCCAGTATTCAGTAATCCCCGAAAAGTCTGATTATTTCCTTTTCCCCCAATGAACAGTCGCTCTCGTAAAAGGCCATAGATCCCTTTGGGGGAGGCTAGGAGAAAGATTAACAGTAAAAATTTTTGGCCTTGTATTGCAGTCCTTCCTCAAGGGGACCCAGCCTCCCTTTCATTCAAGGGGTTTTGGGTCTTGAAACTCGCTCAAGTCTCGGAATTGACTGAGGGACCGTGACTCTCTATTCTGGCGATTTGAGTTAGAGTGCTGTTCACCTGACCTAGAATTCATCCGTTTGTACAGATCAAGTAACTATTTATTAGATTTCCCATCTATTTCACTCCTAGGGACACCATGACTAAGTAGCCAAAGCCATAAATCCATACGAGTCAGGCTATTTTGATTATGGCCTTGACTCCACTGTCCATTACTGTAACCATGCCCACCTCGTCTTTGTCTGCTGACCCAATGCAGACACTTGGCCCCTACTACCACAGGGTCTAACAGCCCCATTGTAGTTAGGTGTCTTAGTTAGGGCAGTTCCCACTGTCAAATCTGATTTACATAAAATAGCAATCACGGCAGTCTTCAAGGATGCTGGAGCTCCCTTCACAAATTTGTTCCTCACAGTTAGGGTAAAAGGTGTGTCCTCTTGACACTCCATGTGTGGGTCTGTGGGTCTAACCTGATAAATCCACTCTAGCATGCCAATTTCCCTAAGCCTATGTATACCTTCTACAGTATACCAAGGCAGGTCTGGCACTTCAGCTTGATTCAGTGTAGGCCACCTTGTAATCCATGCTTCAGCAACCCAACCAAACTGTTAGATCCTTTCCTAACTTCTCAAGCTGAAACATTGAATGAAGACTCTGTTTAGTGGACCCATATCAATAAACTCAGACTGATCTATCTTTATGTTCCTTGCACCATTATCCCCACCCTTAATGGCCGTCCCACACATATTCCCCAGGTTTCTGTTTGTACATATTAGAAAACTCAAGTAGTTCGTTTGGAGTGTAGTGTACCTCCTCCTGGGTCACACTCTGTACTACACCTTTTGGGGCTCACTGGGGCTTAAGTCTAGTTACAGGTCTAGAAGCTAGAATCGGTAGTGTGGAATTGTTTTGAGAACATTCAGCATTGTCTCATAAAGCATCTGCCTCAGGTGATTCCCCAGGCACAGTCTCTTTAGAGGCAGCTGGGCTAGGGCTAATCTTACTAGATGGGAGTGGAGGGGCTAATGGTTTTCCTGGGCAGGGTGGTGTAACAAACATGAATCTCTTCAGGTGGGAGTGGTTCTCTTGGCAGGAGTGATTCAATAGAAATTAGGGGCTCAGTCTCTCCAGCTCCCTCATTATCTGCCCATATGTCCCCATCCCAAGTTTCAGGTATTCCCATTTCTTCCCAATCAATGCTCTTAACTTCAACTTCAGACACCTCTCGAGGTTGGCAATTGAGCTGGCATTATAATTCAGCCACTCTTACAATAAGAGTCTGGGTTTGGCTTTCAGCAATTTCAGCTCTGTTACTATAAGAAATAAGGCTTTCCTTCAAAGCCCAAACGGAAGCCTTGAGGTCATTTATGCAGCACTTGAGCTTTGACTCTGAAGCCCTGAGCACATCTCTCTCTTTCACCAGTTTGTCTAGTGAAAGTAGAACCAACCAACCAGCTTCCCTATACCCAGGTCAGATGACCGATCTGCACGTCAGGACCACTACAGACTTCCACCAGAGTTTCCTCTGGCTTTGCCTTGCCCAGGGATAGTTCACCATCTTTTGGGTCCTGACACGTGTGCTCATGCTTCACCTCGGTGGACTAGAGAGGCCTCGGAATCCCACCGTGGCCAGCAAGTGAGGCCTGCCTTCACCTTCATTGCGGTACAGCGGCTTTCATGTGAGCCCCTGACTGGAGCACTTGTTAGACTCCTTGGTCCAAATCTCTCTATGTATATATTTATACACTTCACTGGTTTTGCTTCTCTAGAGAACATCAGCCTAAGACATTTGGTACCGAGAGTGGGGTGCTGCTCTAACAGATACCTAAAACATGGAAATGGTTTTGAAACTGAATGGATAGAGCAGTGGCAGCAGCAAAGGACCAGCAGCAGCAGAGAACCTGCAACAGCAGAGAAGTGGCAGTGGCAGAGAACCTGCAGTGACAGAGAAGCGGCAGCGGCAGAGAACTGGCAGCAGCAGAACTAGGAGACCAGTGTGAGACAGCGCTGGAGCCGACCCAGGGAGCGAGAGAGCTGAGTGCCTGTGCGCAGGAGGCTTCCTGGCAGAGTGGGGTGCCTCCAGGTACTTATTGGTGGAGCTACCAAGCTTTGGAATACTTGCCCCAGCAGGGCATATGTGGGCGTGAGGCCCAAGGGCCAAGAGGCCACAGGAAACAAAAGCAGAAGCTGAAGAGACAAGGGACACAAGAAGCCGAGCTGCCTCAGTCTCAAAAGATATGGCCATGACCTCAAGGGTTTCTAAGGGTGGAGCCGTGGCCTCTGGTGTTCCTAAGGGTAGAGTCACCACTCAGATGGACTAGGAGAATGGTGCGCCTAAAGCTGAGGGAGCAGAGTTGTCTTAGTGGGCCTGGAAGGCAGAGCTGAAGCCCAGGGCTGAGGGGCCTCCATTCAAAATCTGGAGAGTGTGGCCAATACCTAGAGTCTGGAGGGCAGGGCCATTGTGTAAATTGTCTCAGAGGAAGGAAGATTATTTTCAAAGCCTTGAGGGCTAATGTAATGATTTCTGCTGACTTGCTTGGTGACTGTTATCCCTTCTTTTCCTCCAGTTTCTCCCAATTGTAATGGAAATGTCTAGCTTGTGCCTGTTCTGCCATTGTACCTTTGGAAGCAGATAACTTGTATTCTAGATTTCACAGATGAAGAGGAATTTTTGGATTTTAGACTTGGAATTAAGACTCTTGCTATGATATGATGGGGTGAATATGTTTCCCATGTTGCAAGGATGTGATTTTTTGGGGGACAAAGGGTGGAATGTCATGGATTGAATTACATCCCCCCAAAAAATGTGTGTATCGAGAAATACAAAAATGGCACTCTAGGCATGCTGTCCCTCCACAGCAAAGATCCGAAAAACTAAGCCAAACAGAGAATACAACAATCCTGAAACCCTAAAACATCAAATGAAGAGATAACTCAGCCAAGCACCAAATGGAGTGAGAAAACTGACAGAGACCAGAGATCGAGGAGAGATTCATGCAGAGGTCCCCTACCAGCTAACGCAGTGCGGATCCGCCGTCTTGGACTCCTATCGGAGACCAGCAAAGAGGGGGTATGAGAAAGCAGCCTCACAGAGCTTCCAGTGAGAGACAAAACAACCGGTAATTTGCGATATACGCTTTCACACCCCCCACCCTTCTTCACCCCGACTCGGCCTCCTCTGCTTCCCACGACCACAGTCTCTTGACCGGGAAACAGCGGCTGCTTGGATTCCACACACCCGAACTGGTGGCTCTCTGAGTGCCATTTTTTGGCTGCTAGTGTTTTGTTTTGTTTTTTTTTTTCTGCTTCTTTTGATTTCTTACTTGCCTCTTGCCACCTCCCCCTCCCTTCGCTCAAGTACCTGGCTCCGTGCGCCATCTTTGCTTCTTCCTGAGGGGCTGCGGAGCTCAGTTCGAGTGTGGAGCTGCTTCCCGGTTTGGGCTGCCGCTGGTGGGATCCTGGGGCTTTTATTCGTTTGTTTGTTTTGAATTGTTTGTTTGTTTTCTTTTCCTTTTCTTAGGTTGGGAGACCTTTCTGGCCAGGCTGAGCTGCCTGGCAGGGAGACTCCCCTTCAGCTTCCACAGACATGTGGAGGGATCCCTGAGGACATTTCTTTTTACATTGGTTTTTTTTGTTTGTTTGTTTCTGTTTCTTTGGGGGCCTTTCTTGGGATTTTTGTTTTTTTTTTTTAAATTTCTTTTGTTTTCTTTTTCCTCTTTTTCCCTTTTTGTCTTTCTTCACTGCTCAGTTTCTCGTCTCTCTATGTCTTCCTTCTCTTTCTGTTCCCTGAATATCTGGCATTGTATACCTCTACGCCTTCTAGCCAGGCTGTACTAAAACACCTGAGAGCGACTTCCCCAGACCTTATAGCTGCACCAGTGGGATCCCTGGGAACTTTGCGGTTCTTTAATCTTCCTGATTCTTATTTATTCATTCTTTTCTTTTCTTCCTCCTCCCCTTTATGTTTTTCTCCATTTCATAGTCTCTCATCTCTCCACTTCAACAGCAAGCTCCCCTCGCATTCTTTTTTGTTTGTTTGTATGTTTTTGGCTCCTGTTCCTCTCTCCTCTCTCCCATATCCATCTTAGCTCCACACATAACAATCTCCCCACTGCATCCGGCCTACCTGCACAGTGCGCTTGACATCACACCACCAAGCAGTACAAGCACAGCCTACTGGAACCTGCCCTGCACTGATTACCAACCTGCTCTGGTGGCTGTACTAAGTGCCACAAACAACCCGTCCCAGTAACTCCTCTTCAGCTAGACCTTCCCTGCCGTATCATATCTGAGTGACTGACCCTGCCAGTTGAAGAAGGAGGTGAAAAGTATTGTGCCCACAGATGAGAAAACAACAAAGAACACACACAGTCTGCCTGCTCAGACATAGTTGAATTTTTTTTTTTAAAAGACGAAACAAACAAATCTACAATCAACAAACGAGAAAAATAACTACTGAATGCCCTGAAGACAGCAGACAATAACAAAACATTTACAAAAACAGGACAGGATGATTCCAGTAGGCATCCAAAATAAAACACCAGATGACTCTCCTGTGGAAGAAAATGCACTGGAACTACCTGATAGGGAATTCAAATCTCTAATACTCAGAATTCTCCAAGAACTGAGGCAAAAAGCTGACGATCATGAGGAAAAAATAGACAAATTCATGGAAAATACGGACAAAAAATTGGAAGAATTCAGGAAATGCAGGAAAAAAATGCCAAAATAAATTCACAACTAGAAATTATACAAAGATAACAATTAGAAATCCAAAAGATAAACAACAAGATTTCAGAAATGGACGATGTCATAGAAGGGCTGAGAAGCAGACTTGAAATGGTGGAAGAAAGGATCAGTGGAATTGAAGACAAACACTTGGATACAACTCTGTTTCAGGAAAACTCAGAAAAAAGAACAAAGAAAAATGAAGAGACCCTGAGAGTTATCTGGGACACAATTAAAAGCAAAAATCTGTGAGTGATTAGAAATCCAGAACAGGGGGAGAAAACAGAAAACACAGAGAGGATCATTGAGGAACTGCTGACAGAAAACTTCCCCAATATCATGAAAGATGAAAAGCTGGCCATCCAAGAAGCTCAACAAACCCCATATAGAAGAGACCCTAAAAGAAAATCACCAAGGCATATCATATTCACGCTGGCCAAAACCAAAGACAAACAAAGAATTCTGAGAGCAGCTCATGAAAAACAAGAAGTCACATACAGAGGAGAAACAAGAAGACTAAGCTCAGATTATTCGGCAGAAACCATGCAGGCAAGAAGGCAATATATAAAGGCTGACATATATAAAATCTTGAAAGAAAAAAATTGCCAGCCAAGAATAATATATCCTGCAAAACTCTCGTTCAAATTTGATGGTGAAATTAGGTCATTTCCAGATAAACAGAAATTAAGGGAATATGTAAAAGTCAAACCAAACTTACAAGAATCATTAAAGTGAGTTCTTCGATCTGAGGACAAACAGCTTCAGCTCAGAGGCAGAACCTAAGATGCAGGATTATACCAGCCAGATACCAAACTAGGAAATGAACTCTCGAGGACTATCCAAAACCAAAAGAAATACAACAGGGAATCAGAGCAGTTAATCGGTAAATGACAACAACATCAAAACAATAAAAGAGGGAATAAACGGCATAGGTATAGAACCTTCTAATGGAGAGGAAGGCAAGGCGATACCAAGTAATGGTAGACTGCTTCAAACTTAGAAATATAAGGGTAAAATTTGTGGTAACCACAAAGAAAGTTAACAAACATACTCATAAAAAAAAAAGAGGAAAAACAAAGTCTCAGCAAAAACAAAACCTACAAAAACAAAAGAAATGAAAAAAAATTCACAAACAAAAGTAACTCAGCACAAGAGAGTAAGAAGAACAAAGAAAATGTCAGCACCACAAAAAAAGCAGTGCAAAATGACAGCAACAAACTCACATCTATCAACAATTACACTGAATGTAAATGGACTCAATGCACCCATAAAGAGACGGAGAGTGACAGAATGGATAACAAAACAGGATCCACCAATATGCTGTCTACAGGAGACACACCTTAGAAACAAAGATGTGAATTTATTAAAAGTCAAAGGTTGGAAAAAAATGTATCAAGCTAACAACTACCAAAAAAGAGCAGGAGTGGCAATTCTAATCTCAGATAAAATAGACTTTAAAACGAAATCTACCATAAAAGACAAAGAAGGACACTATATAATGATTAAGGGGATGATCCATCATGAAGACATAACCATAATAAACATCTATGCACCCAATGACAGGGCTCCAAAATACACAAAACAAACTATAACAACACCGAAAAGAGAAATTGACAGTTCCACAATAATAGCAGGAGACTTCAACACACCACTCTCAGTAAAGGACAGAACAACTAAGAAGAAACTCAGCAAAGATACAGAAGACCTAAAGGGCACAATCAGCCAACTTGATCTCATAGACATAATAGAACACTCCATCCAACCACTGCAAAGTACACATTCTTTTCCAATGCAAATGGAACGTTCTCCAGAATAGACCACATCTTAGGCCACAGAGCAATCCTCAACAAGATCCAAAACGGTGAGATAATTCAAAGTAACTTCTCTGACCACAATGCCATCAAGGTAGAAATTAACAATAGAAAGAGCAAGGGAAAAAAATCAACTACATGGAAACTGAATAATACCCTGCTTACACATCACCGGGTAATAGAAGAAATCAGAGATGGAATCAAAAAATTCCTAGAATCAAATGAGAATGAAAACACATCATACCAAAACCTTTGGGACACAGCAAAGGCAGTCCTCAGAGGACAATTTATAACAATAGATGCACATATCAAAAAAGAAGAAAGGGACAAAATCAAAACATTAACTACAGAACTTAAACAAATAGAAAGAGAACAGCAAAAAAAAGCCCACAACCACCGGAAGAAAGGAAATAGTAAAGATCAGAGCAGAAATAAATGAAATAGGAAACAGAAAAACAATAGAAAGAATCAACAAAACCAAAAGTTGGTTGTTTGAAAGAATCAACAAAATTGACAAACCACTGGCCAGACCGACAAAAGAAAAACAGAAGAGGACACAAATAACCCAAATAAGAAATGAAATGGGGGACATTACAACAGACCCAACTGAAATAAAAAGGATTATAACAGAATATTATGAAAAACTATACTCCAACGAATTTGAAAACCTAGATGAAATGAATAAATTTCTAGAAACACACAGCCTACCCAAACTACAACAAAATGATGTTGAAAATCTGAACAGACCCATAACAAGAGAAGAGATTGAAAAGGTAATAAAAAAAACTCCCAACCAAAAACAGCCCTGGCCCAGATGGCTTCACTGGAGAATTCTACAAAGCATTTACAGAAGAGCTTGTACCAGTACTACTCAAGCTATTTCAGAGCATAGAAGAGGAAGCAACACTTCCAAATTCATTCTATGAAGCCAGCATAACGCTGATACCAAAACCAGGAAAAGATCTCATAAAAAAAAGAAAATTACAGACCAGTATCTCTCATGAATATAGATGCAAAAATTCTCAACAAAACTCTAGCCAACAGAATTTAGCATCATATCAAAAAAATAATACACCACGACCAAGTAGGATTCATACAAGGTATGCAAGGATGGTTCAACATTAGAAAATCAATCAACGTAATCCACCACATAAATAAAAGTAAAGGAAAGAATCACATGATCATCTAAATCGATGCAGAAAAGGCATTTGACAAAGTCCAACACCCATTCCTGATAAAAACTCTCAATGAAATAGGTATAGAAGGGAAATTTCTCAACATAATAAAGGGCATCTATGCAAAACCGATGACCAACATCATTCTTAATGGAGAGAGGCTGAAAACATTCCCCTTGAAAACAGGAAGAAGACAAGGATGCCCTTTATCTCCACTCCTATTTAACATTGTGCTGGAACTTCTAGCTAGAGCAATAAGGCAAGAAAAAGAAATAAAGGGCATCCACATTGGCAATGAAGAAGTTAAACTGTCCCTGTTTGCAGATGATATGATAGTATACACAGAAAACCCTGAAGACTCCACGAGAGAAATCTACTGGAACTAATAGAAAGATTCAGCAGAGTAGCAGGATACAAGATAAACATTCAAAAATCAGTTGGATTCCTATACACCAGTAAGGAGAACGATGAAAAGGTAATCAGGAAAACAATACCATTTTCAATAGCCCCTAAAAAGATAAAATACTTAGGGATAAATCTGACCAGGAATGTAAAAGACCTATACAAAGAAAACTACAAACCACTACTGCATGAAACCCAAAGGGATCTACATAAATGGAAAAACATACCATGCTCATGGATAGGCAGACTCAACATTGTGAAAATGACAATTCTACCCAAAGCAATTTACAAATACAATGCAATCCCGATCCACATACCAACAACATTCTTCAAAGAGATAGAAACACTAATCATTAACTTTATATGGAAAGGGAAGAAGCCCTGAATAAGTAAAGCACTACTGAAGAAGAAGAATAAAGTTGGAGGACTCACACTACCTGACTTCAGAACCTACTATACAGCTACAGGAGTCAAAACAGCCTGGTAGTGGTACAACGGCAGATACATTGACCAATGGAACAATATTGAGAACCCAGATGTAAATCCATCCACCTACGGTCACCTGATCTTTGACAAGGGCCCAAAGTCCATCAAATGGGGAAAAGACGGTCTTTTTAACAAATGGTGCTGGCAAAACTGGATATCCATCTGCAAAAAAATGAAACAGGACCCATACCTCACACTGTGTACAAAAACTACTTCAAAATGGATCAAAGACCTGAATATAAAGCCTAAAACTATAAAGTTCTTAGAAGAAAAAATAGGACCAACACTTCAGGCCTTAATACACAGCATTAACAGGATACAAACCATAACCATCAATGCACAAAACCCAATAGATAAGCTAGATAACTGGGATATTCTAAAAATCAAACACCTATGCTCTTCAAAAGACTTCACCAAAAGAGTCAAAAGAGAACCTACAGACTGGGAAAAAAGTTTTGGACAGTACAAGTCAGACAAAGGTCTAATCTCCATAATCTACAAGAAAATCCAACGCCTCTACAACAAAAAGACAAATAATCCTATTTAAAAATGGGCAAAGGAAATGAACAGACACTTCACCAAAGAAGACATTCAGATGGCCAACAGACACATGAAGAAATGTTCGCGATCACTAGCGATTATAGAAATGCAAATTAAAACCACAATTAGATACCATCTCACCCTGGCATTACTGGCATGAATCAAAAACACTGGAAATAACAAATGTTGGAGGGGCTGCGGGGAGATCAGATCACTTATGCACTGCTGGTGGGAATGCAAAATGATAGAACCATTTTGGAAAATGATATGGCGCTTCCTCAGAAAGCTAGAAATAGACATACCATTCGTTCCAGCAATCCCACTCCTAGGAATATATCCTAGAGAAATAAGAGTTGTCAGTCGAATAGACGTATGCACACCTATGTTCATGGCAGCATTGTTCACAATAGCAAAATGATGGAAACAACCTAGATGCCCATCAACAGATGAATGGATAAACAAACTATGGTACATACACACAATGGAGTACTATGCAACGAGAAAGAACAACAATGTGAAGCATCTCATAACATGGATAAAACTGGAGGACATTATGCTGAGTGAAATAAGGACAAATATTGTATGAGACCTCTATTGTAAAAACCCATGAAAAAGTTCACACACAAAATGTAACAATCTTCGTTGGTTACCAGGGATGGGAGGGGTGGGGGGGAAATACTAAATAGGCAATAGATAAGTGGTACCTTGGGTGAAGGGTGAGACAGTACACAATACAGGGGAAACTAGCACAACAAGGAAAGGTCATGGAAGCCCCATAGACACATCCAAACTCCCTGAGGGACTGAGTTGCTGGGCGGAGGGCTGTGGGGACCATGGTCTCGGGGAAAATCTAGCTCAATTGCCATGACACAGCTTATAAAGACAATGCTCTACATTCTTCCTTGGTGAGTAGTGTCTGGGCTCTTAAAAGCCTGTGAGCGGCCATCTAAGATACTCCACTGGTCTCATCCCTTCGGGAGCAAGGGAGTATGAAGAGAACAGGATACAAGGAAAAGATTAGTCCGAAGGACTAATTGTCCACAGCTACCAAGGCCTCCACTGGACTGAGTCCAGTACAGCTAGATGGTGCCCGGCTACCACCACTGACTGCTCTGACCAGGATCACAACAGAGGGTTGTGGACAGAGCTGGAGAAGGATGTAGAGCATAATTCTAACTCACAAAAAAAGACCAGATTTACTGGCCTAGAGGAGACTGGAGAAACGTCGAGAGTATGGCCCCCAGACACCCTTTTAGCTCAGTAGTGAAGTTACCGCCAAGGTTCACTGTTCAGCCTGGGAGTGGACAGCCCCGTAAAACCAAATGAGAGTAACGAGGTACAGGAGTCCAGTGACAAGGGCCAGAAGGCAGAAGGGGACAAGGAAGCTGGTGATAGGGAACCCAAGGTTGAGTAAGGATACTGTTGATGTGTTGTGAGATTGTTAACCATTGTCATAGGGCAATATTTGTAGTAACTGTTAAATGAGAAACTATTTTGTCCTGTAAGCCTTCATCTTAAGTGAGAATAACAGCACAATTGGAAGAGCGTAGTCAATGTCACTGAACTGTGCATGTAGAAATTTTTGAAATGGTGTATCTTTGGCTATGTGTATTTTCACCAAAAAAAAAAAAAAAAAAAAAGAGGTTGAGAAGTTAGAGGGTTGATATGTTGCGGGGTTGTTAACCAATGCCATAAAACAACATGTGTACTTCTGTTTCATGAGAAACTATTTGTTCTGTAAGCCTTCACCTGAAGTACAATATATATAATGTAATATATATATATAAAAATTGTGTGTATCAGTTTGGCTGGGCTATGATTCCTGGTATTTTGTGATTTTCCTGTATGTTGTAAACCTGCCTCTATGATGTTCATGAGGGAGGATGGGTGGCAGTTGTGTTAGTAAGGCAGGACTCAATCTACAAGATTAGATTGTGTCCCTGAGTCAATAAAAGAGAGAAGTGAGCAGAGACACGGGGACCTCATACCACCAAGAAAGCAGTGCCAGGAGCAGAGCATGTCCTTTGGACCCAGGGTCCCTGCGTGGAGAAGCTTCTAGTCCAGGGGAACATTGATGAGAAGGCCGACAGAGAGAGAAGGCCTTCCCCTGGAGCTGACATCCTGAATTTAGACTTTTAGCCTATTTTACTGTGAAGAAATAAATTTCTCTTTGTTAAAGCCATCCACTTGTGGTATTTCTGTTATGGCAGCACTAGATGACTAAGACACTCAGGTACAGCCCTGTTAATGAAGCATGGTTATGTTAAAGAGGATTAGGGTGGGATGCAATACCATTACTCGGGCAGCCCTGATCCATGTAAGGGGTTTCCCTGGGGTGTGACCTGCATCAGCTTCTATCTTACAAGAGATAAAAGGAGAGAGAAGCAAGCAGAGAGGAGAGACCTCCTACAACCAAGAAAAAAGAGCTGGGAGCAGAGCACATCCCTGTGCTGAGAACCTCCTAGACCAGGGGAAGATTGATGGCAAGGACCTTCCCCCAGAGCCGGCACCTTCAATTCGGACTTCTAGCCTCCTAGACTATAAGAGAATAAATTTCTGTTTGTTAACGCCATCCACTTGAGGTATTTCTGTTATAGCAACACCAGCTGACTAAGACAGGCTTGTTCTCTTAAACGCTGTAGTGGGGTCTTGGGGGCTCTCTTCCTCTGTTAGTTGCAGTTTTAATCCTGCGGATGCATGTACCTAGAGCATGCATGCTTTCTGGGGTGCAAGGCTTGAGCTCAGGCTGCTTGTCTGTGGCAAGAACTGAAAACTGTGACATGTAGCTTTAACAAGATCTGAGCCTCTGCCTCTGCTCTCGCATTGAGCCTGCCCTGGGGCCCCCTGCATGAGCATGGCGTCAGGTATCATTTGCTTATCCGGTTGTGCTGATGCAAGCCTTTCTGTGAGGGAGGTCAAAGGGCACGAGTGTTTTTCCAGTTCTTTCCATTGATAGTGGAGGTGACTCGGTAAAGTCAGGGAGAGGGCGGGGAGTCTTGGGACAGATGAGAGGAGTCCTCTGGCAACTGGGCCCGTGTACTACACTTGTCATGGATGGAATTGTGTCCCCCCAAAATATGTGTCAACTTGGTTAGGCCATGATTCCCAGTTTTGTGTGGGTGTCCTCCATTTTGTGACTGATGTAATTTTCCTATGTGTTGTAAATCCTAATCTCTACCTGTGGTTAATGAGGCAAGATTGGATTATGTTGAAGAGGATTAGGGTGGGATATAACAGCCTTGCTCAGGTCACATCCCTGATCCGATGTAAAGGGAGTTTCCCTGGGGTGTGGCCTGCACCACCTTTTATCTTACAAGAGATAAAAGGAAAGGGAAGTGAGCAGAGAGGAGGGACCTCATACCACCAAGAAAGCAGTGCCGGGACCAGGGCACGTCCTTTGGACTTGGGGTCTCTGCGCAGAGAAGCTTCTAGTCCAGGGGAAGATTGATGACAAGGACCTTTTTCCAGAGCCAACAGAGAGAAAGCCTTCCCCTGGACCTGGCACCCTGAATTTGGATTTCCAGCCTCCTAAACTGTGAGAGAATAGATTTCTCTTGTTAAAGCCATCCACTTGCGGTATTTCTGTTACAGCAGCACTAGATGACTAAGACAGCACTCAAGCCCAGGCAAATTCCTGGGATCAAGATAAATTAATGAATTGCTTCCTTCCACTAACTTCCTGGGTGCCTCTGAGCATCTTCCACATGCCTGGCCTGGGGCTGGGCCCTGGAAAGAGGAGTTTCTCCTGAACATGGGGTGGGGTGGGGTGTGGCAGCGAGTCAAGAAAATGGGTGATTCTGTAGGATCTTGGGGTATGTGTACTGAGAGCACCTGAGGCAGCACCTGCCATATCATACTGAGCTGTCTCCTCCTGCCCTGTCCTGCTCACACTCGTCAGCCCACCCTGGGCCTCCCCTTTCCTGGCTCCAAGTGACACACGACTGGGCCAGGGGAGCCAGGCCCCAGTGCCCTCCTGCAGGAAGCCCTCCTCTCCCCAGCTGCAGACCGGCTGGCACCTCCTCTGGGCCCACAGCCCCTGACACCTGCCCTGGCACATTTCCCCCCTGTGCTGTGGCCGCCTCAGGTCAGGGGCAGCATCTGCGTCCCCGGCATCCCCAGCATGTGGCCAGTACAGAGTAGCTGTCAGTGGGAGCTGGCGAGTGGACCCTGACAAACAAATGCAGGAGAATCCTCCTTGGGGAAGGCAGAAATGAACCCCCAATGGACAGGCAGTGGTCACGGGAGGCAGAGGCCAGGGGGAGAGATGGACGAGGCGAGGATCCGGGGCGGGGTGAGCCACAACAAGCTGTTAGTGATCGGTGCAGTGTCCTGAGCACCTACTGTGTGCTCAGCATGCTGCAGGGAGACGGGAACCAGGATGGGTGTTGGGACCTCCCAGCAGATACCCACAGGGCTTCAGGACACATACCAGGGCCAAGGGCCCTGGACCTTCCTAGCTCCTGCCATAATTGTCCTGTGGTGCATGAATTAGGTAAGCCTGGGCCTTGCGGCTGTGGAGTTGGCACAGGGACTCCGAACCAGCCTACTGGCCTCAGGAGGTCCTGGCAGGCAGAGGGAAGCTGGAAGCTCCAGCCTCCTGTGAGTGGGCAAGAGGAGGGGCAGCTGCGAGACAGATCTGAAGCTACAGCCACCCCTGGACCACCTGGTTCCTTTAGCCAATAACCCCTCCTCGCTGAAGCCAGCTTGAAGCTGCTTTTCTGCTACTTGCAACCCAAAGGCTCCTGGCTGACCCCCACTGCTGGGATTGGCACCTGGATCTGCCTGACACCACCACCCTTCTCCAGGTAACCAGGACCCTGAGCAAATACAACAGAGCTCAGAGGAGAGCCAGCATCAGAAGCTGAGGTGGGGCAGGGGAGGTCAGGGGACCTGGAACATCAGACAGCGGCTTAGAGCGGGGGGCTTGAGGCCAAAGTCTGCAGGAGACCCTAGATGGAAAAGAGGTGGCAGGGACAATGGGATGAGCCACAAGGGGAACACAGTAGGCAGGCCAGGTTCCTACCAAGCTGTGTGACCGCCCACCTTACCCACACTTGGAGCCCCTGCCCCGCACCAGGCTGGGCAAGGCTGGGGGCACGGCAATGAGTGAGACCGAGCCCTGTCCCTTAGGGGCTCACAGTCTCATGGGGTGCTGGACTCGGGATCAGGAGTGAAGAGGGGCCACAGCCACATGGGGTGCCTGGTGTGGACGGTGGGAAGCCAGGGAGCCAAGAGGAACCCTGACAAGCCTGGAAGGCTTCTCGGAAGAGGGCCTGAGCCTGGGGTGGCTCCCTCACACAGCTCTCTGTGGATGTCCCATGGACATCTTAAACCCACCTGCCCAAATAGCTCCTTGCCATCCCTGGAGATGGTGCCTGTCATGGATTGAATTGTTGTTGTTGTTGTTAGGTGCCGTCGAGTCCGTTCTGACTCATAGCGACTCCGTGCACAACAGAACGAAACACTGCCTGGTCCTGCACCATCCTCACAATCATTGTTATGCTTGAGGCCATTGTTGCAGCCACTGTGTCAATCCATCTCATTGAGGGTCTTCCTCTTTTTCACTGACCCTCTACTTTACCAAGCGTGATGTCCTTCTCCAGGGACTGGTCCCTCCAGATAACATGTCCAAAGTATGTGAGACCAAGTCTTGCCATCCTTGCTTCTAAGGAGCATTCTGGCTATATTTCTTCCAAGACAGATGTGTTTGTTCTTCTGGCAGTCCAAGGTATATTCAATATTCTTCGCCAACACCATAATTCAAAGGCAACCATTCTTCTTTGTTCTTCCTTATTCATTGTCAGGCTTTCGCATGCATATGAGGCAATTGAAAACACCAGAGCGAGTTTCAGAGTCTCTTCTGACATCCATTTTGGTCTCTTCCTTCTTTCCTGACTGAATTGTGTCCCCCCAAAATATATGTCAACTTGGATAGGCCATGATTCCCAGTATTGTGTGACTGTCCACCATTTTGTCATCTGATGTGATTTTCTTACGTGTTGTAAATCCTACCTCTATGATGTTAATGAGGCGGGATTATCGGCAGTTATGTTGATGAGACAGGACTCAATCTACAAGATTAAGCTGGGTATTAAGCCAATCTCTTTTGAGATATTAAAAGACAGTAGCGAGTAAAGAGACATGGGGACCTCATACCACCAAGAAAGCAGCGCCAGGAGCAGAGCACGTCCTTTGGACCTGAGGACCCTGAGCTGAAAAGTTCCTAGATCAGGAGAAAATTGATGACAAGGACCTTCCTCCAGAGCCGACGGAGAAGGTCTTCCCCTGGAGCTGGCGCCCTGAATTTGAACTTGTAGCCTACTGGACTGTGAGAGAATAAACTTCTCTTTGTTAAAGCCATCCACGTGTGGTATTTCTGGTACAGCAGCACTAGATGACTAAGACAAGTGCCTTTCTTCCAGACCTCTGTCCTTCCCAGGAGGCCCTGACGGTGGTCCCAGGCTTCTCCCTCCGTCTCTCCGTCCTGGATAACTAGAGTGATGCTTGGCCCTGGACGGAGCACCTAGAATACACAGTGCCTCATTTGATCCTCCCACCCATGACCCACTGCCACAAAGTCGATCCCAACTCATAGTGACTCGATGTGTTACAGAGTACAGCAACTCCATAGGGTTTTCTTGGCTGTAATCTTTATGGAGGCAGATTGCCAGGACTTTCTTCTGCAGAGCTGCTGGGTGTGTTTGAACCGCCAACCTTTCAGTTAGTAGTCGAGTGCAAACCACTTGCGCCACCTGGGTGCCTTCTCTAGCCCGAGGGGGTGTTGTTTGTACCTGGTTCACAAGGAAAAGCTGAGTGAGTCCAATCTCAGTCTGCCGCCAGTGACTTGCCTCCCAGTCCTGTCCTAGCCTCTCCAGATGGCTCTCATCACGGATCTCCTATCCTACCTCCAACCCTTCCCCAACAAGTGCACTCACCCATCCAGGCCTCCCCTCTCCCGGACCCTGCCTGTCCCCTCCAATACATCCCCTCAGCCCAGCCTGGGCAGCCGGGATGCCACAGAGCCTCAGGCCGCTGATTGTCCTCAGGACAAATCCAGCTCCCAGGCCACCTATCAGACCCAGTACAGGTTCCTGCCACACTCTCTGGCTTCCTCAGGCCCTCTCACTTGGAACCGCTTGCTGCGGATGCCCCTCGGCCCTGCGGGGTTCTCATGGTCCTGAGGCGAGGACCCAGTGACTGGGCCCTGGGTACACGTGTCCGCTCCTCCAGCAGGGCCTGGGTCTTCTGATTACTATAGCAACAGTAATGTAAATGCCCAGGTTCTCTTCAGTCTTCACACCAACACGCAGAGAAACCAAACCCGTTGCAGTGGAGTCAATTTTGACTCATGGTGACCCCCATGTGGAGTAGAACTGCACCATTGGGTTTTCTTGACATTAATCTTTATGGGAAGGCGCCCTGGTGGCACAGTGGTTAAAATGCTTGGCTGCTAAGCAAAAGATTAGTTGTTTGAACTCACCAGCCACTCTGAAGGAGAAAGATGTGGCAGTCTCCTTTCATAAAGATTTACAGCCTTAGAAACACTAAGGGGGCAGTTCCACTCTGTCCTATAGCGTTGCTATGAGTTGCAATCTACTCGACTAGTGGGTTTGGTTTGCAATCTTTACAGAAGCAGATTGCCAGGCCTTCCTTCTGTGGCGCTGCTGGGTGGGTTCCAACTGCCAACCTTTCAGTTAGTAGACAAGTGCAAACTGTTTGCACCACCCAGGGACCTTCACACCAACATCCTAGGTGGTGGTGTTGTTTGGTGCCATCAACTTGGTTCTGACTCATAGCAACCCTGTGAACTCCAGAATGAAACACTGCCTGGTCCTGTGCCATCTTCACAATTGTTGTTATGCTTGAGCCCACTGCTGCAGCCACTGTGTCAGTCCATCCCATCGAGGGTCTTCCTCTTCTTTGCTGACCCTCTACTTTACCAAGCACGATGTCCTTCTCCAGGGACTGGTTCCTCCTGGTAACATGTTCAAAGTATGTGAGACAAAGTCTTGCCACCCTTGCTTCTAAGGAGCATTCTGGCTGTACTTCTTCCAAGAGAGATTTGTTCATTTTTCTGGTAGTCCATGGTATATTCAATATTCTTCACCAACACCACAATTTAAAGGTGTCAATTCTTCTTCAGTCCTCCTTATTCATTGTCCAGCTTTCACATGCATATGAGGCGACTGAAAACAGCATGGCTTGGGTCAGGAGCACCTTAGTCTTCAAGGTGACATCTTTGTTTTTGAACACTTCAGAGAGGTCTTTTGCAGCAGATTTGCCCAGTGCAATGTGTCTTTTGATTTCTTGACTGCTGCTTCCATGGATGTTGATTGTGGATTCAAATAAAATGAAATCCTTGACAAATTCAATTTTTTCTCCATTTATCATGATGTTGCTTATTGGTCCAGTCATGAGAATTTTTGTTTTCTTTACGTTAAGGTATAATCCATACTGAAAGCTCTAGTTTTTGATCTTCGTCAATAAATGCTTCAAGTCTGCTTCACTTTCAGCAAGCAAAGTTGTGTCATCTGCATATCAAAGGTTGTTAATGAGTCTTCCTCCAATCCTGATGCAACATTCTTCTTCACACAGTCCAGCTTCTCGGATTATTTGCTCAGCATACAGATTGAAAAGATACAACCCTGACGCGCACCTTTCCTGACTTTAAACCACAGAGTATCCCCTTGTTCTGTTCGAACAACTGCCTCTTGGTCTATGTACAGGTTCCTTATGAGCACAATTAAGTGTTCTGGAATTCCCATTCTTTGAAATGTTATCCATAATTTGTTATGATCCACACAGTCAAATGCCTTTGTACAGTCAATAAAACACGGGTAAACATCTTTCTGGTATTCTCTGCTTTCAGCCAGGATCCTTCTGACATCAGCAATGATGTCCCGGGTTCCATGTCCTCTTCTGAATCCTGCTTGAATTTCTGGCAGTTCCCTGTCAATGTACCACTGCAAGCGTTTTGAATGATCTTCAGCAAAATTTTACCTGTGTGTGATATTAATGATATTGTTCGATAATTTCTGCATTCCATTGGATCATCTTTCTCTGGAACAGCCACAAATATGGATCTCTTCCAGTTGGCTGGCAGATAGCTCTCTTGCAAATTTCTTGTCATAGACAAGTGCGAGCTTTTAGTGCTGCATCCATTGGCTGAAACATCTCAGTTGGTATTCAATCAATTCCTGGAGCCTTGTTTTTCACCAATGCCTTCAGTGCAGCTTTGACTTCTTCCTTCAGTACCATCAGTTCTTGAAAATATGTTACCTCCTGAAATTGTCAAACGTCGACCATTTCTTTTTGGTACCGTGACTCTGTGTAGTTCTTCCATCTTCTTTTGATGCTTCTTGTGTTGTTTAATGCTTTCCCTGTAGAATCCTTCAGTATTGCAACTCGGGGCTTGCATTTTCTCTTCAGTTCTTTCAGCTTGAGAAATGCCATGTGTGTTCTTCCCTTTTAGCTTTCTAACTCCAGGTCTTAGCACCTTTCATTATAATACTTTACTCTGTCTTCTCGAGCCACCCTTTGAAATCTTCTGTTCAGCTCTTTTACTTCATCATTGCTTCCTTTCACTTTAGCTACTCAATCAATGTTCAAGAGCAAGTTTCAGAGTCTCTTCTGACATCCATTTTGGTCTTTTCTTTCTTTTCTGTCTTTTAATGACCTCTTGTTTTCTTCATGTATGATGTCATTCCACAACTCGTCTGGTCTCCAGTCATCAGTGTTCAGTGCATCAAATCTAGAGATGGCCTCTAAGTTCAGGTGGAATATACTCAAGTCATACTTTGGCTCTTGTGGACTTGTCCTAATTTTCTTCAGCTGCACCTTGAACTTGCATATGAGCAATTGATAATCTGTTCTGTAGTCAGTCCCTGGCCTTGTTCTGACTGATACTGAGCTTTTCCATAGTCTCTTTCCACAGATGTAGTTGATTTGATTCCTGTGTATTCCATCTGGCAAGGTCCACGTGTATAGTTGCTGTTTATGTTGTTGAAAAAGGTATTTGCAATGAAGAAGTCGTTGTTCTTGCAAAATTCTAACATGCGATCTCCAGCATCAGTTCTATCACCAAGGCCGTATTTTCCAACTACTGATCCTTTTTCTTTGTTTCCAACTTTTGCATTCTAATCACCAGTAATTATCAATGCATCTTGATTCCATGTTTGATCAGTTTCAGACTGCAGAAGTTGGTAAAAATTTCAATTTCTTCATCTTTGGCCTTAGTGGCTGGTGTGTAATTTGAGTAATAGTCATATTTACTGGTCTTCCTTGTAGGTGTATGGATTTTATCACAACACTGACAGCGCTGTACTTCAGGATAGATCTTAAAATGTTCCTTTTGACGATGAATGCAACACCAGTTCCTCTTCAATTTGTCATTCCGGCATAGTAGACCATATGATTGTCCTATTCAAAATGGCCAATACCATCATAGGCAGGAATTAAAATTTTCTCCATTTTACATAAGTGTTGGGATTCCAACCAGGCCCCTTGCCTCACGCAGTTCTCGGCATGAAGTCGGGTCCGAGGAGACCCAAGGTCAGTTGACGTCCTAACACAGCCGCTAAACACCCGGGGGACTCAGCTAGGTGTGTGGCTGGACGTTCTGGAGCGGGAGCCAAATTGGGGCTGGAGCCAATGCGGCGGGAGCCTATCCGCGGAGGCAACCAATCCTCAGCAGAAGCCTACGAGAGGGAGCAGAGGCAGTGCGCACGCGCACCGGCTCCCCTCCGCCACAGGCGCTCCGAGTACAATTCCCAGGATGCACCACGGCCGGCGCTGGTGCGACCCTTTTCAAACCGGCCAATCCGGCCGCCCGAGCGGCGTCGCGCGGCGTTTAAACCCTCCGCGGAGGCCCAGTGTCCCGGCGGCCGCTCAGGGTGAGGGGTGGATGGGGCTGGGTGGCCTAGGTGGGCCGGGTGGCGCAGGGCTGGGGGTGGGAGGGCCGCGCGCCGCCCGGAGCCCGGGCTGGCTGGGGCCGCAGGCCCCCTCTTTCGCTCCCGCGGGGGCCGTGAGAGTGGGGCTCCTGGGCCGCCGAACCCCAAGACCGCCCGAGAGCTTGGGATTTCGTTATCCCCGCGTCCTGTCGTCCAGGCCTGTGACTCCCGGGGCTCCGGCCTGGTGGACGCCGTCCTGCGCGGTCTTCCTACCTCCTGGCGGCATGCTGCGTTTCGGGGCGGCCGCTGGGTCCTCTCCGCTTCTACGCGCGACCCCCAGCCTTCCGCCCCTGTGTGTCTCGCAGCGGCCCAGCCGCAGAGCCCTGGCCCTGTCACCTGTTGACCTCTGGCCCTTCTTTCCGCAGGGACTTCCTGACAGCTCTCTCCATGGACGGAGGAGACCGCAGCGAGGGGCCTGCAGCCAGCCCCGCGGGACAGACGAAGACCGACGCTCGTAAGAAGGATGGTAAGGCCCGCAGTGAAGGCGGGGGTAGGTTTAGTGCTTCTGTGAGGGTTTATTCACCGATTTATTAAGCACCCATTACGCTGCCTCCACCCATGGGAGACATGGCCCCCGCCCTCAAGGAGTTCCTAAGTCGAAAGTGAAGTGTCTCCTCATCTCTGTCCTTCAGCCACCCAGCTGTCCCCTCTCACTCCCCCCGAGGCCTTGGATGTCATCGTTTTGGGTGTCCTTCCACAGCTAGTGCAAGCCAACACGTGTACAGTGTAGACCGATCCCCCCTTTTTATACTGTTCTACATCTTGTTTTTATCTTGATGGTGGCTGGGTATCAATATAGAAAGAGTTTTCTTATTCTTTTCTTACTATGTAGTGTAGGCCTATAAATTAGTTACACCCGTGAGGGAAGTGCTCCTTAGAACAATCATCCGTATGAGACCAAAAGGGCAACATCTGCCCAAAAGCAAAGATGAGAAGGCGGGAACCTGTTGCCTTTGCCTTAGAGTCGATTCCGACTCATAGCGACCCTACAGGAGAGAGTAGAACTGCTCCATACGGTTTCCAAGGAGCGACTGGTGGATTCGAACTGCCGACCTTTTGGTTAGCAGCCATAGCCCTTAACCACTATGCCACCAGGGTTTCCAAGAAGGCAGGAAGGGGCAGGAAAACCAGAGGAATGGAAATGGGAACTTAGGGTGGTAATGGGGAGAGTGCTGACACATTGTGGGGAGTGTACCCAATGTCAGGGAACAATTTGTGTATAAGCTATTGAATGGGAGACTAATATGCTCTGTAAACCTTCACCTAAAGCCCAGTTTAAAAAAAAAATATATTGCATTGGATTATTTAATGAACATTTGCTGAGCTCCTACTACATGCTAGACACCATGCTAAAATGGAAATCCTCTAGGAGTTCTCCATAAACATGTATTTCACTCCTCAAAAAATAAAGGGGGGGGGATCAGGATAACATTATTTTGCATTATTCCTTTTTATTTTATTGTGGTGAAAATATACAGAACAAAACATATGCCATCTGTCTTAGTCATCTAGTGCTGCTCTAACAGAAATACCACAGGTGGATGGCTTTAACAAAGAGAAGTTTATTCTCTCACAGTCCAGTAGGCTACAAGTCCAAATTCAGGGCATCAGCTTCAGGGGAAAGCTTTCTCTGTCAGCTCTGGAGGAAGGTCCTTGTCATCGATCTTCCCTTGATCTAGGAGCTTCTCTGCTCAGGAATCTCAGGTTCAGAGGACACGCTCTGCTCCCAGCACTGCTTTCTTGGTGATATGAGGTTCCCATGTGTCTCTCCACTCACTTCTCTCTTTTATATCTCAGAAGAGATTGGCTTAAGACACTATCCAATCTTGTAGACCTCATCGGTGTAACTGCCGCTAATCCATCTTATTAGATCATAGTGATTGAATTTGCAACACATAAGGAAATCACATCAGAGTACAAAATGGTAGACAATCATACAACACTGGGAATCACGACCCAGCCAAGTGGACAGATATTTTTGGGGACACAGTTCAATCCATGACGCCATCTCAGGAATTTCCACATGTACGATTCAGTGACATTGATTACATCGTTCAAGTTGGGCACACCTTCTCAATGTCCTTTTCCAAATCGGCATCACTCTTAAAATGAGTGAGGCTGAACTTGTTGTCGTATACTTAAGAACATGTCATTTTGTTTTCTGTGAATTACCGGGTCATATCCTTTGTTGATTTTTTGGTTAGGTAGTTAATTGTTTTCTCTAGGCACTCTTATAAACCCTTTGTCTGTGATTATCAGTCGCAAATATTGTTTTCCCTGCTTCTTGTTTCTTTTAACTTTGTTCATGGTATTTTTGCCATGCAGAGATTTTTAAAATTTTTATATATTTGGAAAACATGTGATCTTGTATTTGTTGGTGTCCAATTTGGCATCACAGTTAGGCCTCTGTACTCCCAAGTTATAAAATAATTTCCCTATGATTTCTTCTCGTTCCTTTTTTGTCGCTAGGTACTGCTGAGTTGGTTCTAACTCATAGCGACCCGATGGACAACAGAATGAAACACTGCCCAGTCCTGCCCCATCCTCACCATCGTTGTTATGCTTGAGCCCATGGCTGCAGCCACTGTGTCAGTCCATCTCATGAAGGGTCTTCCTCTGTTTCGCTGACCCTCTACTTTACCAAGCATGATGTCCTTCTCCAGGGATTGGTTCCCCCTGATAACATGTCCAAAGTATGTGAGACAAAGTCTCGCCATCCTTGTTTCTAAGGAGCATTCTTGTCTGTAATTCTTCCAAGACAGATTTGTTCCTTTAGTACTTCATTTTTTTTTTTTCAATTAAGTCTTTGATTGATTTGACATTTACCCAGGCATGGTATGAGGTATAGATCCAGCTTCATTGTTTTTTTCCAAAGGGTTATCTAGTTTCTCTTGACACCATGTATTGATATGTTCTTATTTGATATGTTACTTCTATGATACACTAATATTTCTTATATCCGTCTTGCATATTTTTGTTAGGTTTATTCATAAGTATTTTGTATTTTTTGTTACTACTGTAAATGAGATCTTTGTTCCATTATATCTTCTAAGTGTTGTTTGTATATGTGAAAGCTGTTAATTGCTGTAATAATTTTCTTTACTAATTATATTTGTTTTCAGTTGATTTTTTTTTTTTAATTTTTTATTTCACTCTGCTTTTTTTTTTTTTAAATTGTGCTTTAGATGAAAGGTTACCAGCTCATTCAAAAATTTATCCACATATTGTTTTGTGCCATTGGTTGCAATCCCCTGATTTTCTTCTTGTGTTTCTAATCTCCGCACCACGATAATTTTACTTCTGAATTCTTCCCTTCGTCTAGTTGTGTTGGTTGATGTGTCCAGAATAATCTTAAGGGTTGTGGTACTAGGAGGCATCATTTCTGTGTACCTTGTTTTAAAGGCATTGCTTCGACAATTTTCCATTAAGCCTGATGCTGGCTTGTGGGTTAATTTGCAGGTAGGTTGTGGCCATTCTCACTGTTCATCAGTACTCCCGGGTACTTGATAGGATCGTACTTCCCCACCCACTTGAAGTTAGATTTGGCTGGTGAAATGGGAGTGCTGTGCTCCGTGTCACTTCTGCGTGTTGTTAATTACTTGTTGTCGAGTTGATTCTGACTCATAGTGACCGAAGTCTTTAAGACCCAATGTGGAGTTCACCACTTTCCTTCCCCTCTGTGGAGACCAGCAGGGTAGCTGTTGGTGGAGGCTCTGACTGCCTGGGTCCTGGAGTGAGGAGGACGGGGCAGAGCCCCCGGCCCAGCCTCAGTGGATGTGGAGTTTGAGTGAGGAACGGACCGTTGTTGTTTTAAGCTGCTTGAGATGTGGGGGTTGTTGTCACTGCAGCAGAAGTTGTTAGTTGCTGCTGAGTCACCTCCAGCTCGTGGCGACCCCGTGTACAACGGAACAAAATGCCTCCCGGTCCCGCGCCGTCTTCACGGTCATTTGTAAGCTTGAGTCCATTGTTGTGGTCACTGTATTCTGAGTGCCTCCCAAGCTAGGGGCTCGTCTTCAGCGCTACCCCAGACAATATCCTGTTCTGCTCCATAGGGTTTTCACTGGTTGGTTTTTGGAAGTAGATCTCCAGGGCCTTTCTTCCTAGTCTGTCTTAGTCTGGAAGTTCCACTGAAAACTTGTCCACCATGGGTGACCGTGCTCGTATTTGAGATACCTGGTGGCATAGTTTCCAGCATCACAGCAACACGCAAGCCAGCACAGCAGTGACAAGAGGGGTGGTGGCAGGATAAGTTAGCCTATTCTAGCTGATAAAATACGTTTGTTCCTATTTTAGAAGGAACGCTTCCAGTGTTTTCCCATTAAACCTGATTTTGGCTTTTCGTTGAGATAGATACATCCTTAACCTGATAAAATATATCTATTACTTTTTACTAAAAGTTTTAAAAATCAGTGTGTGTTGCATTTTATCATATGCCTTTTCCGTATATATGGAGATGATCACGTGGTTTCCCGCTTAGGTCTAGCAATGTAATGAATTATATTATTAGATTGTATAAAATTAAAGCATTCTAACAGTCCTGAAGTAAACCTCACTTGGTCGTGATATATTATTATTATTATTATTTGATGTATTGCTGGGTTCTGTTTATTAATATTCTTATTTAGAGTTTTTATGTTGATACAAGTGAGATTGGTCTGTAGCTTTCTTTACTGAGCAAACTTTATAGATTTTTGGTATCATAATTATGCTTGCTTCATAGAAATGAATTGGGAGGTTTCCTTTTTCTGTCCTCTGGAGCAATATAAATAGCATTGGAATGATACGCTCTTTAAAGGGTTGATAGAATTAGCCTATGAAATTACCTGGGACTTGCCCCCTTTTGGAAAGGATAGCTCTTTGGTAAATTTTTCCGGTTATTTTATGATTATTGAACTGTTAAGACTTGTTTTCTCTCTTCCAGAGTCAGTTTTGATTAATTGTATTTTCCTAGAAAATTATCCATTTCAGCCAGGTTTTTAGGGTTGTTTGCATGGAGTTGAGCGAGCTAGCTTATGAATCTTTTAATTTCTTCTCTTGATGGTTACTTCCCCCTTATTTGTGCATTTGTGCTTTCTACCTTTTCCTTGGTTAGGTAATTAGGACTTAATTAGGACCAGCGTATTTTTAAATTTTATGATTTTGATAAGCATGCTGCATTGTGTGTGAGGATGAAATAAGATGTTATTTGTGACACTGCCGTGTATTCCTTCCAGGATTGGGATAAAGATGTTCGGTGCGTTTCCCTAAACATTTGCTAAGCGTTGGTCCTTTGCTGGGCATTGGGGAGTTCCGAGAAGGGTGAGGCATTTGTCATCTTGGAGGAACTTACAGTCTAGTTGGGGCGATAGAACAGTGAGGCTAGTGCAGGGATAGAGGTTGAGTTGGGGTGCTGTGGGAGCCCTGGGGTGGGACCTGGTGCAGGGGTGCAGTTGCCCAGCAGTTGTTGTTAGCTGGGGAATTCAGGAAGCGCGAGGCATTCGTCTTCTTGGAGGAACTTACAGTCTAGTTGGGTCGATGGAATAGTGAGGCTAGTACAGTGATAGAGGTCAGGTCGGGGTGCTGTGGGAGCCCTGGGTGGGAGCTGGTGCCCAGCAGTTGTTGTTAGCTGCCTCGAGCTGGACCCTGACTTATGGCAACCCCAGGCACAACAGAACAGAACACTGCCCGGTCACATGCCATCCCCATGAGCGGTTGGGTATTGGACCGTGGTGATCTGTAGGGTTTTCTTGGTTGATTTTCAGAAGTAGATTGCCAGGCCTTTCTTCCTTGTCCATCTTAGTCTGGAAGCTCTGCTGAAACCTGTTCAACATCGTAGCAACATGCTAGCCTCCACTGACAGATGAGTGGTAGCTGCGCTTTAAGTACATTGGCTGGGAATTGAACCCGGGTCTCTGGCATGGGAGGCAAGAATTCTACCACTGAACCGCCACTGCCCTCTGCCCCAACAGAGGAACCGACTATCCCAGGAGCCTGGGGTCTGTTACATGGAGTCCGCATGTAAACAGACGGGTATGGCGGAGGGCACTATGGTGAAATATGGACGGGGTGCACGGTGCCATTTTATTTGGAGGTTCAGGAAAGACCCCAAAGAGGAGATGACCATTAGTCAACAAATATGTGTTGGCTTCCTGCTGTGCGTTTGCATACTACTGTATTCCTTTGTGAAAGATGAACAGGTGTTTTGTGGTTGCCCTGGTGGCACAGTGGTTAAGAGCTCAGCTGCTAACCAAAAGGGTGGCAGTTTGAATCCTCCAGCCACCCCTTAGAAACCCTATGGGGCAGTTCTCCTCTGTCCTGTAGGGTTCCTCTGAGTCAGAATTGATTTGATGGCAGTGGGTTTGGTTTGATTTGGTTTTGGTTCAGAGGGGGATTTAATTCTAGCAGACCTGAGGCAGGTTGTCTTTTGAAAATGTTCTATATCTGGAAGTGACTTGTCTGTTACTGAGAAGCTGGTTGAATGACTCGAGAATGCATTTTAGATTATATCTTAAAGATAAGGATTTATACTTTCAGAGTGGCTGAGCACACACAGAATGGCTGATTCTATTTTAGAAAGAAAACAAAAAGTAAGATAATCTAGAGCTCCCTATGAAACTGTGACAACTGAAGTAGAATAAAAACCCGTTGCCGTCGAGTCGATTCCGACTCACAGCGACCTTATAGAACAGAGTAGAGCGGCCCCACAGGATTTCCAAGGAGCAGCTGGTGGATTCAAACTGCCCGCCTTTTGGTGAGCAGCTGAGCGCTTAACCACTGCGCCACCAGGGCCTCCATCGAATAGGATAGGCTCTACTTTTTGGGAGTGAAATTTCAAGATAGTTTTGATAGCTCTAGAAACAGGTCGTATTTTTCTCTTCATCAACCCCAGCCCTAAAATAACAGCAGACTTTTCCCCCGCAGACGTGCTTCTTCTGGCTGATGAGACGTTTGACTTTGATCTCTCCTTGTCTTCTTCCAGGTAAACCTGAGTTTTGTTCCCTTGCCTTGAGCTAACCACGTTCGGTAAACGCAGTGTTACTCATAATCCTTTTCTTTAAAAATAGTGCGAACGAAGATGATGAAGTCTTCTTTGGACCTGCTGGGCATGAAGACAGACACGTTGCTGCCAGCGTGGAGTTAAATCACCCAATTCCCGAAGAGCCTCTTTTGGCAGTGTGTGGAAGTCGCTTTCCCTGGAGCCCTCTCACGGGGGAGAAGTTTGCCGAAGTCTATAAAGAAGCTCACTTGCTGGCTCTACAGATCGAAGACAACAGCAAACACAAGGCCACCGACGCCAAGAAGCCCGGAGGCCCTGGAGACCAGGACGTGGAAATATTTGTGCAGGAACCAACATTGAAAGCAAACATTTTTGAGAAAGGAAGTGAAATGAAGAAGAGCCCCACATCACTTAAGAGGGAGACGTACTACCTGTCGGAGAGCCCCCTGACGGGCCCGCCATGCTCAGGGCTTCGGCCCCCCTCAGGCCTGGCCCTGCACCCTGGCTCTGCCCAGGCCGGCCTCCCCCGGACACGGGAGCCCCATCCCTCTTCTCGTTCTTCTTTGGCAGTGGAGCCAAGTGCTGTTCGCCCTCCGAGTCAGGCAGTAACACAGAAAAAGATCGTAAGCAGATTGCAGCAGCCCCGAGCTTCATCTGTCAGAGGAAAAAGCATTCTCTCAGCTGTGGAGAAGGTAGAATCACGTACCCGCCATTTACCTGGGGGGTGGGCACTCCCTGGCTTCTTAGCCTCCTTTATGCCCTATCACGGAAACCATTGCATGCTTGCTCCGAGGGCTCAGGAACGTGAAAGGCAGTAACAGCATGGGGAGCTGGTTTGGGGGTGGACTTGGCTTAGAATGGTTTCTGGGGGCAGAAACAGTTTGCTCTCATCTACTAACTTGAAGGTTGGCAACTCGAACCCACCTAGTGGCACCATGGAAGAAAGGCCTGGCTATCTGCTTCCATAAAGATTACAGCCAAGAAAACCCTATGGGGCAGATTTACTCTGTAACAAATGGGGTCCCTGTGAGTCTAATAGCCACTAGTTATCCTATATACAAGGAGGCCTGGTTAAGCACTTGGCTGCTAACCGAAAGGTCAGCAGTTTGAACCCACCAGCCGCTCTGTGGGAGAAAGATGTGGCAGTCTGCTTCCATAAAGATTACAGCCTTGGAAACCCTAGGGGTCAGTTCTGTTCTCTCCTGTAGACTCACTGTGGGTTGGAATCAACTCAATAGGAATAGGGTTTTTTTGGTATCCTGCATAGCTGTGTGTTAGTTTAGATCGCTTTCCTTCCTGGGGCACGACAGTGGACAGGTACACCTTTAGGGCACAGTCAGCCAACTCTGGGTGGCTGAGGGCCCAAGAGCTGGCGGGAGGGCACTCAGGTGGGAGAAGGGTAGGTGTCAAACAACAGCTTGCTTCCAGGTTTTGCCTTATCTGACTCTGCTCAGGTTGGGGGTGGGAACTCCTTACCTGGAGGGAAGGCAGCAGAGAAGCGTAGAAGGAGCCTGGCCGATCCCGCCCCCGGCTGTCCTCCCCAGGGCAGCAGACTCCTGCTCTCTGAGCCCAGCAAAGAGCAAGGGTACCTGCACTTGTCCAGGGCGAGGTAAGCGCCCGGCAGGGCTGGACATTCCTTCTCCCTTTTAAGCCTATCTCCTGAACCACGTGGCTTCCTATTATCAGAAACCAGAACTGAGCTGCGCATCTGCCATACAGAGCCCTACGCAAAGGAGGCATTCTAGAGCATTGTGTCTTCCCCCAGGTCACCACGGGAACCTGTCCCTTCAGTTAGAAAGACTGCCTTTTCTGGAGACCACTTTGGATGGACATTTCTAAAGTGATGCTTCCAGAATGAGAGCAGGGTGGGTTTTGCGGTGTGTGGCAGACATGAACTTTAGGACGAGGAGGTTGTGGTGTAATTTGGGCTCTTCCGGGGCCTCCCCGCTCCCCGGTCCTAGGTGGTGGTTCTGTTGCCAGAGAGCTAAGTTTTTGGTCCAGGAAGCGTCGCTGTGCAGCTGAGCTGTGTTTTAAGCTCGCTTCCTGTGTAGGCGCCCCCCCACTCCTGTGAGGATTGCCTCTAGAAATGAGTGGGCCGCTCTGCAGTAGCCTCTATTAAGAAACGTCTTTAAAAGATGCCGCTAACAGAATTTATAGTTTAACAAACCAAAATGCAATAAGTGACACATGTTGGCGAGGACGTGGGGAGACTGGAACCTTTGTCCACTGCAGGTGGGAGTGTAGAATGGTTCAGCCGCTGGGGAGACGGTCTGGTGGTTCCTCTGAAAGTTAAAAATGAAATTGTCGGGTGAGCCGGCATTCCCTTCCCAGTTTTCTGCCCCAAAGAACTAAGAGCAGGGACTCGGAGAGACGCTTGCACACCAGTGGTCATCACAGCATTGCTCTCAGTGGCCACCAAGGTAGAAACAACCCCAAGGTCCCCCAGCCGACAGAGTGCTAGAGAAAATGTATATCCACACAGTGGCATATTTTTCGGCAGGAAAAAGAAATGCAATACTGATAGCTGCTACGACACAGATAAACCTTGAAAACATGCCCCGTGGAAGAAGCTAGACACAAAGGAACAGATATTACATGATCCCATTTATATGAAGTGTCCAGAATGACAAATTCTGCTCTAGGGACAAAGTAGATTAGTGGCTGCCTAGGGCTGCCAGGGGATGGGGCTTTGGAGGGCATGGGGACGGACTGCTGACAGGTTTGGGGTTTCTTTTAGGGAGGGACGAGAATGTTCAGAAATCAGATTATGGTGATGATCGCACAACACAGTAAATGTCCTAAAAACCACAGAAGTAGACACTCGAAAATGGTGAATTTTAAATGGCATGATGCATATCTCAATCTTTAAAAATGCCATAAAGGGGAAAAAATACTGCTACTTCTTTCTGATTGTATGAGCGTCTATTGCTCTTTACCTGATTAGCTCTCCCTGCTGTGGGGGCTGTTTATATAAGCGTGGATTATATCGTGAATGCCCCTGTGCGTGAACGTGTCAGGAATTTATTCTCTGTTTGCCTCTTCTGGCCAGAGGAAAATGGCGCCCAGTGCTAGCTGCGGAAGGTTGATTGTGGCGAGCACCGTTTCTGGGAGAAGGGATGAATGTTTCGTGAAGGGTTTCTCTCTGTGCAGCATTTTGAGACCTGTCTAACTAGAACAGCCTCATCATCTCCTTAAATGAGAATCTCAACTGGGGACTAGCTCTAGAGCCTCTCTCCCCTGTTATGACCGGTCTTGTGTTCTTACTCTGTCCTGTGGGGAAGCAAAGTCCCTCATCCTTTTTGTCCAGAATAAATTTGGTGGAGGAAGTGGGCTGCCTCTTCCCCTCCATCGGGTGATGGATTGAGCTCCCTGTGCAGCGCTGGGGAAGACAGCGGGGGCCTGGGCTGGTCCAAGTGGGAGCCTTAGAATCACCGTGCGTTGTTGAAGACTGGGCAGTGCTCACATACTGTGTTCAACATTTCAGCCTAAGAAAGAGATTCCGGCTAGTCCTTGCAGGACGAAGCTCCTGAATGATAAGGAGTCCCACAGAGAAGTGCTCCCTGAGAAGTCCAGAGTAGCTGTGGATGCTGTCACTGTGCCAGCTGGCGGAAGCCACTTGGTGCCAGGCAAGAGAATGTGGCCCGTGCCAAACAAGGTGAGTCGGCAGGGGGCAGGGCTGGCGGTGACTTGTGATCAATGGGAATGGAATGGCTGCTTTGCATGCACGTGACGCAGCTTCTGATTAAAACCTAGTTTGGAAGTTGAAAATAGAGCCCCTGAGCAGCAGCTTGGTGCAGTACAGAGAATCCAAGCCTGCAGGTGTGAGGTGCAGGCTGGAGGCCGGCTCTGCCACTGGGGAGCGAGTGGCTTAGCAATCATCCCTCAACATCGGGGTCCACAGTAGGGAGGCTCCTGCTCCCTGCCAGGGGCCCGCCCACTGTGATGGGAGGTGGCATCTTTGATGAGCTGCAGCCCTGCACGGCGGGGAGATGGCCATCCACAGCTTTGCTGTCACCCCCAGCATTAGTGGTCGGGCGGAGCTACCGTGAGAGTCACTGGCCAGCTTGTTAACATTGCCGGAAGCTGGGCCTACAGCCGTGGCCTCAGTGGGTCTGGGCTGGGCCTACAGCCGTGGCCTCAGCGGGTCTGGGCTGGGCCTACAGCCATGGCCTCAGCGGGTCTGGGCTGGGCTGGGCCTACAGCTGTGGCCTCAGTGGGTCTGGGCTGGGGCCCCCGAACCTGCATGTCTAACAGTCCCTGCCCCCCGACCCGGCCATTTCTGATGCATTGGTTTGAAGACTACACATGAAAAAAACTCTTCTTGACTTTCTTCTTTAAATTCGTGGTGAAATTATTAAAAGTTATTTTAAAACCATGCTTTTTCAGGAGTGAGGAGTGGGTAGATAGTGGAGTCTGAGTGGTATTTTTAACCTTCCGTTTCAGCTGGGGCTAAGGAGGACCCTGTTGAAACCCCCCGGTCGCACTGGCAGTCTTGCAAGAAAGAGCTCGTCCTCGGGGTCAGTTTCAGGCGTGACTTCCCGTATGGGCACTTCTTCGGCGGGAGGACAAGGTGAGGCTGACCAGACCTTGTGGGGGTTTTGAACGGCCATTCCTCGGAGGCGGCTTTATAGAACCACTCAGACTCTCTGGGCTGTGGACGGGGCTGGACAGTGGGGCAGGAAGAGACCGTGTCAGGGCCCTGCCCTTGCGGTGCGTCCCCTCCCGTGAGCAGAGGCACACTCCCGTGGATGGTTTGTTAGAGCAGTGACAAGATGTGCGTGTGTGCCGCGTGCCCAAGACACACTGACATGCAGAGCGGCTTCCCTGCAAGTGTAGTCAGGTGCCGATCCTTAAATTAGGGCCATTCCGGATCATTTAGGGCATATGGCCCCTGGAACTCCAGGACAGTTTTTAAATCCCCGCTCCCAAAAACCTATTGCTGTTGAGTTAATTACAACTCATGGCAACCCTATAAGACAGAGCAGAACTGCCCACAGGGTTTGCAAGGCTGTAAATTTTACAGAAGCAGACTGCCACGTCTTTCTCCTGCAGAGCGGCTGGTGGATTTGAACCACTGACTTTTCGGTTAGCAGCTGAGCAGTTTAACCACTGCACCACAAACCTGTTTAAATTCAGGCTCCATTTTAATTTCACCAAGCAAGCTAAGGGTGCCATCTAGTGGTAAAATAGAGAATCCCTGGTAGGCTACAGGAAAGGCACTCAAGGTCCCGTTGTACCCCCTTTAAATTATACTTGCTGGGTGGGCTCTGACTACAGTTCCCTGCAGCAGGACATGCATTTTGCTCACAAAATGTGAGAAGTATGCACTCTGGAATCGGACCGATGGCATTTGGAATCCTGGCTCTGTCACTCAGCAGTGGGGAGAACTTGAGTTTGTTTCCTCGTCTTTACAAATGGATGCTGGTGCCTGGGGTGCAGTGTGGCTGAGGAGTAGATGCGGCGAGCGGGCCCGGCCTGTTCTCCTTCATGTGGCCCCTGTTCAGTAAATGGCAGCTCCCGCTCTGACAGTAGCTGGCAGGAGGCGCAGCTCCCTGTGTTGGCGCCGTGGGTCAGCACCCTTTCTGCTCACTATTTCTGCTGTCCTGCCTCTGGCAAAGGTGGAGATTGGATGGGGCTTCTGGGGTGTGTATATTTCCGTACTGCGCTCAGCAGAGTCACTAGGATCAGATGTTTGTGGGGTGGACATTGTAAAACTGCCCCACGCTCTGTGAATATAAGCTGTGCTGTTAGTCATTCTCTTAAAGCTTTTCTTTAAGAATCTTTTGTCCAGCTGACTGTGCACTCGGTTTATTGGTCACAGTGTACCAGTTGCTGTCGAGTTGATTCTGACGCATGGCAACCTTTGTGTCAGAGCAGAACTGTGCTCCATAGGGTTTCATGGCTGTGACCTTTTGGAAGCAGATTGCCAGGCCTTTCTTCTGCGGTGCCTCTGAGTGGGTCTGAACCGCCAACCACCAGCACTTAACTATTTGTGCCATGCAAAGACTTCTGTTATATTGGTAGCTGAGTGTTTTTCATCTTAGTTCATCTCGTATTCTATTTTAAACAGTGTTCCTGAGTAACATAACCCAACTTACTTTTTGTAATTTAAAGGGACTGACCGCTGACAATTGTCTTCTCTCCCTGTTCCCTTCCCCACCTCCCTGTCTGGACGGGGGGGTAAATGGCTTGGTGACTAGACTATCCACTTCCATCTGTTCAGCTAGGGTAGATTTCTGCTGTCAGCGCGATCAGTGAAGAGAGAGCTTGAGTTTATGTACGCTGTCACCTGTCTTGGTAATTGTGGATAGGATTTGCGCATTGGAGTACACTCAACAACACGGGCTGTCTGGTATTGGATGACATTGCTTGACGGACACAGACTGTTGTTCATATTCTGTTATGTTTCTCTTCTACGGATATCATCATGAGAGAAAAATGGTTTTGTTCCTTTGAAAACATTTTAAGGTAGATATGTAAAGCTGGCATGTCTCGTATTTGTTAAATAGCTTCCTAATTTAAAAATAAGGTAAACTTGAATGATCGCTAGATTTTGTGTGTCTCCTCTTGCAGCTAAATCAGGTGAACTAGTAAGTGTTCCTGCAGACGGTTCCCGGGCTGTGTCCAATAGGACTCTGAGCAGACTCGGACCCCCCACCCAGCAGCAGCCTTGGCGGTCAGGCCCTGCAGATGCATCCTGCAAGCACACAAAGTTGGCGGACGCTGCCGAGTTCCCAGCGGAGCAGCCCGAGGGGCCCAGCACAGCTTCCTTCACGCAGCCACGGACTCCAGACAATGCAGGCCTGAGGCTGGACTGCACTTTCAGTTTGCCAAGATCTTCTCAACTGAATACAACTGGAAGTACAAGAAGGCAAGATTCCTTCCGAAATTCCAAGATGAAGATGGTACCTACCCCTACAAATCAATTTAAAATTCCTAAGTTTTCTACTGGTAAGTAACAGATGATTTTTAATCTGTTTTAAAAATACTGAAGAAATTCTGCTTAAAGTTTTAAAAAATTATTAGTTTTGGTGGCGGTGGGTTCTTTGCTTTCCTTGTTTTCTCACAGCGCTTTAAAGCTGTTGTTCCATTGTCTCCTGGCTTGCCCTGTTTCAGATGAGAAGTCAGCGGACGTTCTTATCTTCTCTTGGTTCCCCTGTATGGTTCACGTCACCTTTCTGTGGCTGCTCTTAAGATTTGCTCTTTATTGTAGTTTTCAGCAATTTGATTATTTCAGCAATTGGATGTGGTTTTCTTTCTTTTATCCTGCTTGGGGTTTCTTGGGATGTTTTGATCTGTTGTTGTGAGGTGCCGTCAGGTCGGTTCCAACTCCTAGCGACCCCGCGTACAACAGAACAAAACCCTGCCGGGTCCTGCGCCGTCCTCACCATCATTGTTATGCTCGAGCCATTGTGGCAGCCACTGTGTCGGTCCGTCTCATCGAGGGTCTTCCTCTTTTTCGCTGACCCTCCACTTTACCAAGCATGCTGTCCTTCTCCAGGGACTGCGGATCAGCATTTTCAGCCAGATCTGGAAACGTTTTGGCCGTCATTTCCTCACGTAGTTTTCCCGCCGTCCCTCTCTTTCCTGGGACTCCAACGAACTGATGTGGGGCCTCTTAGTCCCGTCTGGTACGTCAGCAAGGTCTGTTCTCTCTTCCCAGCCTTTTTTCTCATGTTTCAATTTGGGTAGTTTCTGTTGCTGTGTTTTAAGTGCACCTATATTTTCTGTTGCAGTGTGTCTAATCTGCAGTTAAGCCAATCCAGTTAATTTTTTTTTTTTTCCTGACAGAGTTTCTTCATTTTTCTCCTCATGGTGTTTACATTGTTCTTTAAATCCTTATCAGGAGTGGTTGTTTGAAGTCCCTGTTGTTGTTCAGCCTGTTACTGTTGATGTCGTTTTTTTTTTTTTTTTTTTTCCTGGATGTGGTCACCTTTTCTTGCTTCTTCTCATGTTTAATATTTTTTTTTCGGCTGCTGGTCATTGTGAATTTTACATTTTTCAATGTCTAGATTTTGTCGTCTTCCTTAAAGATGAATTTTACTTTGGCAGGCAGTTAAGTTGCGTGTCAGCTTGATCCTTTCGAGACTTCTTTTTTAAGCTTTAGGGGGAGTGGATCTAGAATAGCCTTTACTCTTGGGGTGGTTTAGTCCTACTACTGATGTGTGGCCTTTCTGGAGTCTTAACTGCATGCCCTGTGTGTCCAGCGAGGTGTCTCCACTCTGGCCAGCCAGAACGCACACATTTCCCAGCCCTGTGAGCTCAGGTCCTTGTTCCCCAGTAGTTGTTCTTGACTCGGCTTTATGGAGTCTTGCCCTGCACGTGTGCTGCTTAGCATTCAGCCCAGGACTCAAGGGATCCCTCTTAGGTTTCTAATACTCTGCCCCTCAAATCCCAGCTAATCGAGTTGAATTGCCATCACTGTCTCATCAGATCCATGAGACTGCCATGCTCTGCTCAGGCTCTCCCTGCCTGCACTGTCATGGGGTCTGGCAGCTGGCAGGTGGGTGTTCATTAAAGGTTAAGTGAATTAATCTCACAAATCTGTGTGACGTCGAAAGTTATGCAAAGGACGTTTACTTCGCACATCTACGGTGAGGATCGACCTGGCCTCCTCTGTGAAATACACATGCTTTCCAGGTGGTGGGCCACTACAAGTGTCCCCAAACTCCTCAGATTCTCATGTAAGAACGAGCCATTCCACTGAGTGTCTTCTGTGTGCTAGGCACTCTTTTAGGTACAAGAGCTGTAGTGGTAAGACAGATCCCTGCTCTCATGGCATTTACATCTTAATGGTAAGAAACAAGCAATGTTATCAAATAAATATAAATTTAGAACATAAGTATTATGAAGCAAATAAAAGAGAATGATATAAAAATGACTGGTGTGTGTTGGGGAGGAATTTAGACAGAGGGTCCCTTCAGATAAGATGGCCAATGAAGGGTCGTCTCAGGAAGTGACATTGAGCTGATCTGACCCAGGAGAAGGCAGCGGCCATTAGAAAAGTCAGAGGGAGAGCATTCCAGGCAGAGGAAATGGCAAGTGCAAAGGTCCTGAGGCAGAAAGATGTTTGACAAGTTCTGGGAACAGAGTGAAGGCTATAGTGTTGTTATAGTCGTTTGGATTAGATTTTGCGACAAGCCCAAAGTAACATCACTTGTAGTGAAGATAGTTAGTTGTTTGCTCCCCTCTCACATAAAAATCTAGGTAAACATTCCAGAACTGGCATGACATTCCTTGCTGTCAGGGACCCAGGATTCTTGTTTGGCCATGATTAGCTTCCCTTCCTCATGGTCTAGTATGACTGCACCAGCTCCAGCCCTCTCACCTTAGGCAGAGGATGGAATATATAAAGAAGAACAAACCCCTGCTTCTCAAGGATGCATACTGGAGGTTGTACTTGTCACTTCCATGACCACGACTTAGTCACATGACCACACCTAACTGCAAGGGAGGATAACGGTCAGAGCGCACAGTCTCACAGATTCGATGAGACAGTAATCGGAATCGCTCAATTGTCTGGGATTTGAGGGGTGGAGTGTTAGAAACCTAAGAGGGATCCCTCGAGTCCTGAGCTGAACACTAAACACACACATGTAGGGCAAGACTCCATATAAAGCCAAGTCAAGAACAACTACTGGACATGTTGTCTTCATTCTGCATCCAGCCAAAATCTTTTACTCAGAAGAAGAGGAGAATGGATATTGACTAAGAGCTAGCAACCTCAGCCAGGCCAGTGAACAAGGGGAAGTATAAAAAGAGATGAAGACAAGAGGTAGTCAGAGGCCAGATTGTTTAGTGCCCTGAGACGATAGAATGGACTCTGGAATGTGCTCTGAGTGCAGCTGGAAGTACAGAGAGGGTTCTAAGCAGGGCAGCAATATGACCTTCAAGAGATCACCCCACGGAGGAAGAACGGGCTGTCGTGCACAAGGGTGGACACAGGCAGAAGAGTGCGGGCGCCTCGGGTGATCCAGACCAGCGATTGGGTGGTGGTGCTGAGGTGGTGGGAAGGGCTCCAAGCTGGGTGACATTCTGGCAGAGTAGGAGGCAGTGTGGGCATGTGGAGAGGGCATGGAGTGACTCTGAGGACTTGGCTTGAGCACCTGGTGCCGCTGTTCATTGTGACGGGAGGGCTGGACACCTGGTGTCGCTGTTCATTGTGATGGGAGGGCTGGACACTTTGTGCCGCTGTTCATTTTGACACGAGGGCTGGACACCTGGGCCACTGTTCTTTGTGACGGGAGGGCTGGAGGAAGAGCAGTTTAGGGATGGGAAATCTAGAGCTCCTGTTTGGACATGTTGAGTTTGAGGTGCCAACAAATTAGTCTTAGAAGAAATACAAGCAGAACACTCCTTAGAAGCAAGGATGGCAAGACTTGGGCTCACTTACTTGGGATACATCATCAGGGAAGACCAATCGCTAGAAAAGGACGTCATGTTTGGTAAAGCAGAGGCTCAGCAAAAATGAGGGAAACGCTCCATGAGGTGGGTTGGCACAGTAGTCAACGACAGTGGGCTCAAATATACCGATAATCACAGAGACAGCACCGGACCGGGTAATGTTTCCTCCTGGGATACGTAAGGTACCGTGATGTGTTTCCAGAAACAGGAACTCTCCCTGGTTGGATCTCCTGAGAGCACCTCCTACGTAGGTCACCTGGAGGTGTGTTTGGTAGTGTTTGCCTCCTTTCCTTTCTGTGCCTGCAGCTCTGACTTGTCTCTGGCCCTTTTTCCTCTGGCTCATTCCTGCAGTTGCTGCTCAGTCCTCCCTGGCTGCCAAACCGCTTGATGCCAGAGGGCTTCTACCAATCCGTAACTGCCTGTCAACTTCACTCCGTTTCCTAGACTGAGTCCTTGCTGGCTCCTCAGGCGCTTCAGAAACCAGCAGGCTGTTTCTTCTTTCTTTGCAGCTTCAGTGACAGGGTCGCCTCTTGCACACCTTTTATCATGCGTCGTGAGTCAAAACCGACCCCACAGACTCCGTGTCAGCTGAGCGAGGCCAGCAGGGGAAAGCACACTGTCACCCAGCACAGCACGCTGAGATGGCGGGCAGCAGGGGTGCGCTGGCTGGGGGCCGGGCGGTGTGCTGTGCGGCCGCTCACCAGCTGAGACAATGGCCGTCGTCAGCAGAGGCGAGCCTGAGAGCTCGCAGAGCACAGGGACAACGTTCACAGTGCCCTGTGACGGAGCCCTTCATACACGTATCCCCTTAAAGAAAATATCCCAGAGACAAGTCGCATTATTTTTTAAAATATTCAGTGACAAATAGTGTTATTAATTGTGAATCTGTAGCTGTCCGGGGGGCAGGAGTTTTTAAATCTGTAAGACTAGGGGTGAGCTGAGTTAGAGCAGATGAGCCAGGGCTGAGCCCTGGGCTGTTTTCTCATTCAGACCTGGGCCAGAGGAGGAGGAATAAAGAGGGAGAAGGGGGCCAGGAGGAGGAAGGGAAGGAGCCAGGGGACAGCTGGCAGGTGTTGCTGAGTAAGACGAGGACAGAGAGGTGGCCATCGTACTTGGCAACCTGGAAATCACTGGTGGCTTTGATGACAGAAAGCTATTTCAGTGCAACCTAGTGGAGTATGAGGAGAAAGGCCTTCCAGTTTTAAGGTAGCAAACACCTTTTTGCTGCCTTGTCCCAGAAGTTAAGGCTAGTTGGGCGCCGTCGAGTTGATCCCAATTCATAGCGACCCCATGTGACAGAATAGAACTGCCCCATAGGGTTTTCTAGGCTGTAATCTTTATAGGAGCAGATCGCCAGGTCTTTTCTCCTGCAGCTGTGTGCTTAACTGTTGCACTACCAGCGCTCCTTAACTGGAACTTGGTGACCCATAAACAGCAAGAACAAGACACAAAAACATGTCTTTGAACTGGAACCTTCAACCACTGCAGTGAGGCCCCCACAGTCTGAACAGGGAGGCAGGTGGAGGTGGAGGTAGGTGAGCCCTGGCTGTTTGCTGATGAGGGAGGGAGAGCAGACAGGCAGGAGAAACTGACTGACCCCAAAGGAAAGACCTCTGGATACTGCCATTTGGGGATCTCCCCATGAAAAATCCAGCTAGCTGCTCAGTCACTGTGAAGCCTGTCAGTCACCAAGCCCCACCCGTGCACACAGAGCTTCAGTAGCTTCTTGGTGCCTTACTGTCATATGCATGGACAGCCAGGGATCAGCAGACACTTAAGAAGACATAAGAGACATGTCTTATGAGAGACAGTTGAAAACAAACCAAAAACAGGAAACCAGAAGAATCAGACAATGCAGAGATCAGAAGAGAGCACAAAGTCTACAGTTAATATCAGGGATGAGAAGATACTGCTGCTTGGAGTAAGAACAGGGGGCTATAAAAAAGAGCTCTTTGATATTAAAACCTATGGTAGAAAAGTTACAATAGCAATGACAGTTGAAAGAACCTCCCGGAACACAATACAGAAAGACTAAGAGAGGGACAACAGGAAAAGAGAGAGAGGAAAACAGAGGAATGGTTTTACGCGACCAGGTGCGTGAGTCGCAGGGAGTGAGCACAGAGGACGTAATCAAAGAAATGGCGCAAGAAAACTTTCTGGAGCTGAAAGTCACGAGGCCATGGACTGGAAGGCTCCATTAAATTTTACTGGTACATTCCTCTGACGTTTCAGAACACTAGGGATAAAGAAAATCCTAAAAGCTTCCAGGGGGTGGGGAGGGGGGAATCGCACAAAGGACTGAGACTCAGAATGACTGGACTTTGCCTTTACAGTATTAGAAGCTGCAGTAGAATAACCTTCAACATTTTGGGAGGAAATGATTTTTCAACCTAGAATTCTATACTTAAACTAACCCTTGGTCAATTCTGAGGGTATAATAAAGATAATACAGGTAAATTTCATAAAAACAGTTATTCTCCATGTAACTTTTGAAAGTGACTGGAGGATTTGATGAGAGAGAAAACAGTAAGAGGAAGAAATGGGACCTGTGAACTAGGGAAACCAACTCAGGAGAACCTTGAGAAGAATTCCTAGGATGAGAGTGAAGGGACGTCCTAGGGACACCTCAGCAGCTGGGCCCAAGAATAGCTGTTTCAGGTGTCAAGCAGAGACCTCTATGAAAAATGTGGACTCTGTGACCTGAGAGGTGTGATCACATGGAAAATGCTTCCAAAGACTGATGGAGGTTGTGGGACAGTTATGTCACAGGGCCAAAAACCAGAAAGCAAAACCAGGCGACTATTAAGGACTCAAGGTGCGGGATGGATGGGAGCACAAGAAAAGCTACGCTGCCGTTGTCCGTCCTTTGATTCTGCTGTGCGTGACGTTTGCAGTCATGGTGGAGACGCTGAGGGCCAGGTTAACTAGCGGGAGGGCAAGTGAAGGAGTGAGGCTCTTATCTGTCATGACATCTAAAAAATTTGAGAAATGAAATAGCAGTGTAAACGAAAAGGTTTACTCTAAGACAAGGGTGAGAAGATAAGGGGGCAGGGAAACTAGAGGACTAGAAACGGAACAATCAGAACGCAACTGAAGAGAATATGGACACCCTGTGAAAGACAAGTAACGTCACTGAACAACGTGTGTAGAAATTGTCAGACGGCAACCTAATTTGCTTCCACCAAAAACACAATAAAATATTATTTAAAAAAAAGAGCTAGCGCTGTCAGTGTGTGGTTCAGAAATCTGAAGGTAAATGCCGCAGGAAACAACAAAACAAGTACGGTGCGGGGATGGGGTGTTGCTGACGCTGTTGCGTCTTGTAAGATTTTACCCTTCTTTTCTTTTAACTCTGTGCCTGAGTCACTTTGATAAAGTCAGATTTAAACAGCAGGAGATGAGAAGTGGAGCAGGAGAGGTGATTAGCAGCTCTTTTGAGAAGATTTTGCTTTGAAGAGGGGCAACAACATTGGACAGGAACTTGGGTGGGAGGGGCAGGGCCGGGTTCTTCAGATTTGGGAGGGATCCCGCAGAGGGGCTGGTTTATGGCTTTGACCCTGGCGGCTGCCAGGCTTCCTCAGAGCTCCCGCTGAAGAGGGCCTCAGTTCCAGGGCCCCACTCCCCCCACCCTTGGCTAAGAGCTGTGGGGACGGCCTCAGTACCCTTGGCCTCTGTCTCCGTCTCCTCATGCTCTGTGACACCGCAAGCAGAGGCTTTAAAGAACAGGAATTTATTTTCTCACGGTTTAGAAGGCTGGAAGTCTGAATTCAGGGTCCCAGCCCTAGGGATAGGCTCTCTGTCTGCTCTGAGGGAAAGTCCATGTCTCGGCTTTGTGGTCCCAGCATTCCTGGGTTTCTTGGCGATCTTCACGTGACATCTGTCTTCCCCCCTGTTGGTGCTTGTCTGTCTGTGTTGCTCCTTACAAGGGATTAGGTTCAGGACCCACCTTGCACTGCTACAGCCTGACTAAGGTAACAAAGAAACCCACAACCTATTCCCAAACGGCGTCACAGGCACAGGGGTCAGGATTCCAACACGTTGGAGGGGACACAATTCAATCCATAACAGCTTCTGAGCAGGTGAGGGCTTTTCTGGGGCGGGGGGAAGGCGTGTTGCGACACCTCAAGCTGACACCCGTGAGGGCCTTTGTTGAGCTGGCTCACGTGGAGCTGTGTTGTGAGGTGAACAGTGGCGAGGTGACGTCTGGGGCCTCGCCTGAGCCTTGCTCAGTGACTGCAGGATTGCTCGCCCCCTAAACCTGCCTTTCATCACCCTGTGAAGATCAGATGCGATCTTACACACACAAGTGCTTTGCCAGCCATAGAGCAGCGTGTCAGTGCCCTGGCATGTTATTACCCTGGCAGTGCCGTGGTTCTAGTACGTGAAGGCTTGTGGCTTTGCTGGGCTGGCCTGGGCCACACCTCACGGTGGAGTCTCAGGGCGAGTGTCTAGAGAGCTCCTGGGGGCTGTCTCACAGACAGACTGCACTCAGTTGCAGGCCAAGCCCTGCCTTCTCACCGGAGCTGCGTCTGTCCTGTGGGGTGAGCAGCCCAGGAGAAGGGCAGGGTGGGGAGGGAGGTTCGTTCTCTTCTGCAGCCTTCAGCCAGACCCTGAAGGCCCCCCAATGCGGCCCCTCACCCTGGTGACTCCTGCACCTGCCTGGTTGACTCTTGGGACTTGTCTGCCCTGTCTACCTTCCAGAGCCTCTTCGCTGAAGTTGGGAAAACGAGGCATTTATGGGACACTTGCCCATGGGGTGATGATCCCAGGACAGTTTCCCTCCTGAGCCACACTTGACTGACTGCACCTCTTGCTCTCCCCGTCTAGGTGAATCCCCGTTCAGCGCAACCCCGCAGCACCCTCGGGAACAGAGGCCACAATCGTGTGCGTCAGCTGGGAGGTGAGTGGAGGCGGCCTCTGCTTCCCTTCTTCTTACAGCACCGCTAAGAATGGGCTGAAGCCCCCACCAACCCCCACACGGCCTCCACAGGGGTACGGTCACCCCACCGCCCGGAGGGGCACATGTGACCTTGGCCATGGCTAAGGGAGAGCTGGAGCCGGCCAGCCCCCTCCTGGCCTGCTTTAACACCACCCCCCACCCCACGCCCCACTTTCCCCACTGTCACAGGAGAAAGCTGCTCGTACCTCACGTGGCTACTTTGAGGACTCTGTTCGTGTTTACTCTCGTGGGCTTTGTAGTGGAGCTGCCAGTAGTTGGCAGTAAAGGAAGCAAGGCAGTGATTCCAGAACTTTGGAGAAAGTGGTTGTTATCGATTGACTTGTGTCCCCCCAAAATGTGTCAACCTGGCTAGGTCGTGATTCCCAGTATTGACCATTTTGTATCTAATGTGATTATCCTGTGTGTTGTAAATCCTAACCTCTATGATGTTAATGAGGCAGGATTAAAGGCAGTTGTGTTAATAAGGCAGGACTCAAGCTACAGGATTAGGTTGTATCTTGAGTCAGTCTCTTGAGGTATAAAAGAGAGAAGTAAGCAGAGAGACAGGGGGACCTCATACCACCAAGAAAGTAATGCCAAGAGCAGAGCACGTCCTTTGGACCGAGAGTCCCTGTGCTGAGAAGCTCCTAGACGAGGGGAAGATTGATGACAAGGACCTTCCCCCAGAGCCAACAGAGAGAGAAAGCCTTCCCCTGGGCCTGGCGCCCTGCTTCCAGACTTCTAGCCTCCTGGACTGTGAGAGAATAAACCTCTCTGTGTTGAAGACATCCGCTGTGGTGTTTCTCCGGTGACAGCGCTAGAGGACTATACACTGCTAGCTTCACTTTACAGCACCCGTTTCCTTTTCAGTGAATGTTAGTTATGTTTGTTTTCAGACTTAAAAAACTATTAGACTATTTTTTAGAGCAATTTTAGGCTTAACAAAAAAATTGAGCAGAAAGTATGGAGAGTGCTCAGATATCCCCTCCCCACCCCCGCAGTTTCCCCTGTTGTTAACATCTTGCATCCCTTGGTACAGCTGTTAGAGCGGAAGAGCCAGTAGGAATATATTATCATTAACCAAGTCCATCGCTTACATGAGGGTTCACTCTGTGTTGTGCAGTTCTGTGCCCACCATTGCAGTACCACACAGATTAGTCTCACTGCCCTAAAAATGTCCTGGGCGCCACTGCTCAGACTCTTTGAAAAATATAGTCCTTGATGGATGACAGACTGACAGGTGTGTCGTCCCCAGACCTCCCACGGGGTCCGCGTTGATAGTATGTTCCTGACTTGTTTATTTTAAATGAACAGTTGGCTTTTCTCAGTCTCTCTGCTTTCTCTACAGCAACAACAAAACAGACCAGGAGTTAGGTAGGATACATTCACAGTCAAAGCCACGACTGTTGCCAGGGGCAAAAGATGTGTGAGACACAGGGCCAGTGTCCCTGGCTTTACTCACTTGTGCTCACACTTGATCTGGGGGACCTTCAACTGGGCAGTGACCGAGCAAGTGGCAAGACCTGCTGGTGTGTCCACCGCCAGCCTCCGCTGTGGCCTGGACTCACTGACGCAAATGTTTACGATGACATGGATCTGCAGGAAGGGTGTGCTCATGGCACCTTCCTTACAGTGCACTCAGATGTGGTCTGATTGTCTTCTGGTCCCCAGTGAGGAGAGAGGGAGATGGCGTTGCCTGTCAGGAGCCTAAAGCGCACACCAATGTTCCTCATGGGGCTGGCAGCAGCTCTGGTCCCTGCCCGTGTCGGGGCCCCCTTCTCGGAGAGTGGCACTTCCCAGGCCCCCCTGGCTTGAACCTCTTCTGGTGAACCTCAGGACTTCCTATTGCAGTAGCATGTTGGCTAAATAATGAGATTTTTTTTAGATCATCTTTGCTGAAGACACTCTGTCTTTGTCTTCTCCAGGGTTGTCCACAGCACTCCCGTCAGACACTGGTCCGGGCCAGCCTCCCAAAGCCCTCTCCCCAGTGCGAGGACCCCCGTGAGTACAAAACGTCTGCTGGCCGTGCCCACCCCTGCCAGTCACCGCCTCTCTGGCCTCCCGCTGACACTGCGGACCATGCCCCAGGCTCTGGCTTCTTCCTGGTGTGCGTCTGCTCGGCGACTTTCTTCTGAGCCCAAGAAGAGATCTGGAGCGAGGTAAGAGACGAAGGTGCCAGGAAGTATATAGGAAAGGCTGGGGGACCCTGGGAACATGGTGACTGTCAATGGCTCTTTTCTTCCCACTTTCAGTTCCAATTTCAGTCCGGCTCTCCTCAGCCAGACAGCTTCTGAGGCCCAAGGCTCCAAGGCATGTATGGCCTTGGACTCCGGGGTTCCTGGTGGAGGAAACTGAGGCTGGGCGAGACCAGTGTGGGAGCCCAGAAAGCTATGGATCCTGGAAAGAGTGTGGCCACAGCTCTGTGGGCCCTGAGAGGGTGATGGGAGTTTAGGATGGCCTGGGGGACTGGGCTGACTTCCCGAGGCTACAGGAATCTGAGATGCCGGGGAGCAGGGGACATCCTCCAGTCTGCACTGCCCAGTGTGGCGGCTGTGTGTGGCTCTTTAAATTTTAATTAAAGTAAATAAAATTCCAAGGTCAGTTCTTCTGTGCAAGAGCCACATTTCAAGTGCTTAATAGCCACATGCAGCTGGTGGTTACCATGTTGGACGGCACAGAGGCAGAGCATTTCTGTCATCACATAACGTTCTACTGGACAGTGCCCTTCCAGCGCCATATCTAGAGGGACTGTGTCTGCCCCTTTGGGACAAACAGCGTCAACTTCTCATCCCCTACAGGATGGCCACACTTGGGGCTGTCCTATGACTGACCGGAGGCCCAATGAGCTGATCCCCCACCCCCAAATGGCAGTGGGGATACTTCAGCCAAAATAGACAAGATTGCAGTGAGAGAGTAGACATGAGCAGAGATGAAAGATTAAAGGTGTCATGAGGAAATCCTGCTGTAACTGTCTGCCAGTCGGTTTGAACACCTTAATGAGATGATTTCCTAGTCAAATACAGCTTATCTAAATTGACCCAGGACAGAGTGGGAAATGCGAATTAGGCCGTAGTTAGAGCGCGGAAAGGTGATTAATTGAACAAGGCACCTGGGCCCAGTGAGGTCACAGCTGAGTCGTATGTAACTTTTAAAGTAGATCATTCTAATCTTTGAAGTTAACTTTCTCAGGTTATAATGGTGGAAAGTTCCCCGATTCGTTTTAATAGCCAAACACGATAACCTAATGGTAGTACCTAAAAATGAAAACTGATTTTACTTAAAATGAAGATATTTAAAAACAAACTACATAAGATATTGGCAAAGAAATTTCACCAGTATTTCAAAAGAATACTGCACTGAGTTAGGTTAATTTTAGGAACGCAAGGTTGGCGTGATACATCTTTGCTTCGTAGGGCTGCTGTGATACAGATACCACAAGTGGGTGTCTTTAAAGAACAGAAATTTATGTTATCACCATTCTGAAGTCTGAAAGTCACAATCAGGGTCTCAGGGGTGTTGATTTCTCCTGTGGGCCTTTCCCAGTTTCTGGTGTCTGCCAGATATCCTCGGCGTTCCTTTGCTTCTAGAGGGTTCCTCACATGGCATCTGTCTCCCCGTGTGTCTGTGTCTGTTCGGCTCTTTTTATAAGACACCACTCAGAAGTGACTAGGTTTAGGACCCATCCTATTCCAGTATGACCTCATTAATATAACAGAAGAAAACCTCGATTTCCAAACAGGGTCTGGAAATACCCATATTTGTAGGTATACCCGTTGTTGTCAAGTCGATTCCAACTCATAGCGACCCTATAGGACAGAGTAGAACTGCCCCATAGGGTTTCCAAGGAACACCTGGTGGATCTGAACTGCTGACCTTTTGGTTAGCAGCCGCGTTCTTAACCACTACCCCACCAGGGTTTCCATTTATAGGTGTAGGAGTTGGGATGTCCACATTTCTTTTGGGGGGATATAATTCAATCCATAATATCCAGAGATCTGCATAAGCACAGTAAGGGAGAAAAACTATACAGTCACAGCAGATAACGAAAAGCCATTTGAAGAAACTTTAGTAGGCATTCCCAGTGAGGCCACTAAGAAGATGGGAAAGTATAGAAAAGACATCAGTAATTTCTTTCTATTGTATTGATATCAGTGGGGATATTCCATTCCAAATAAAGATAAAAGCTATAATACTTGTGCATAAATTTAATAAGAAAGGCACAGTACCTTGATTTAAAAAGCTCTTACTTCTTATCCAAGAATAGAAAATAAGCTCTGGGCATACTGAAAGGTATGTCATGTTTCTGAATGAGAAGAATTACTATAGTAAGAGGGCAGTTCTCCCAAATCTAATCTGTTTGTTTACTGTGATTCCAGTTAAAACCCCAACACGGTTCTGTTTCTAATTGGATAAAATGATCTTAAAGTTCATAAGGAAGAGTTAATGCCTGAGAATGCCAGCAAATGTCTGGCGTGGCGGGAGGAGCTGGGGGGCACAGTAAGGGAGGAGTTGCTTGTCAGCTGTTGGAGATGCAGAGTTCAGATGAGCGCAGTGTCTGCGCAGCAATGCAGAAATAGGTGAGGCAGCAGAATAGGGATGCTGGAAAAATTCCCAGTAATTATAAGAATTTGAAATATGACAAATGTGATAGGCTGATTCAGTGAGAGGCTAATGGACTATTAATAAATGGTTCTAAATAGCTTGTCATCTTCCTGGAAGAAAATTAAATTGGACTCCATCTTACATCATGGAGAGATAAATTCCAGATGAATTAGCGACTTAAACAGGAAAATAAAAAAGGAGAAAAAGTAGACTGTGTGAACAATCTCAGTGTAGGAGACCTTAATCAAAACTGTAATTAAGAAAAGTCAGCTGTATGGCTAAAAACACAAAAGGAAACCAGTTGAATGTAAACAGCACGGTAACAGGCAAAGACAATGAGATAAACTCATAGATCGGCCAATCCTGGTGGTCACCAACATCGGAAGAGACCCAAGTTCACTAGTGGCAGGGAAATCCTGATCCCGGTAACTAGGAGAGGTCTCTTTGTAGACCCTCAGTGTTCCCACCAGCTGGGGAGGATGAGGGGAAGGGTGTTCTGGAACATCGCTAGTAGAAACGTGGACTGGGAGCAGTTTTGGAAGGCCATTCATCAACAAATCACACGTATCCCGCCGTGGATTTTTGTCCCATGGAAGGGGAACGTTGGCTGTTCCATATGGAGATGCTCACGCAGGTATTGTAGTGACAGCAACAGGAAATAGTGACTGGGTGGCCATTGGGAAGCAGGACCCCTGGGTGGGTCACTGCTCCTTCTCGTGGGACACCAGAGACGCTCCTTCCTCCTCTTTCCTGATTTTAAAGGCGAGGAAGAAGCTCAGAGGAACCTCAGAAGTCATCCAGTCCCCATTTTAGGGTCAGGAAGGTGAACCCCTCGAGGTCGGAAGGCCACCACTGGTGGAGCCAGACCCAAGTTGGGGTGCCTTGCGCTCGGCGACGGTTCCCCGGATGTGCCCCGCAGTGACGGCCTGACAAATGCGCATTGTGCAGAACTGTCCCTCCACGGCTGTTCTCTTCCTCCCGCAGAAACCAGCCAACCACTGAGAGCAGCACAAAGGGTGCTTCTAGGCCTTCGGACCCATCCTCTGACAGTTTTTCTCCCCCGTCTGCTGTGTCCCAGGCGCTTAATTTTTCTCCAGAAAAGAGAGATTTTACTTTCTCAAAAAATATCACAGAAGCAACTCTGACTGAAGCAAAGACAACCGGAAACACACCTCTGAATGAGGTACAAGACAAGTAGAAGTCGCTCGCTTGTGTCCACCTCGGGTTGGCGGAGGTGGGCGTGTCCGTCCCCGGATATTGGAGGTGGGTGTGTCCATCCCTGGGCGTGTCCATCCCGGTAGTGGAGATGGGCGTCTCTGTTCTGTCCCCGGATACGGGTGGGGGGCGCCTGGGGGGGGGCGTGCCCACCTCCAGGTTAGCGGGAGTGGGTGTGTCCGCCTGGGGGCGGGGTAGGCGTGTCCACTCCCCAGGTTAGGGGGCTGTCTATCTCCAGGTTGGGGAGGTAGGCGTGTCCACCTCCAGGTTGCGGGGGGGGGGGGGGGATGTCCATCCTCAGCGAGAGTGGGCATATCCACCTCCAGGTTAGCAGGGGGTGGGGGTGGGCGTGTCCATTCCCCTGTTAGCGAGGGTAGGTGTGTCTACCTCCAGGTTAGCGGGGTGGAGGGGAGGGGCTGGGCGTGTCCACCCCCACTCCCACCTCCACCACCCCACCCCCCCCCCCCCCCCCCCCCCCGCTCTTAGCAGAGGTGGGCGTGTCCACCCCCGGGTTCACGGTGGTGGGCATGGAGACCCGAGTGATGGGAGCCTGCAGAGCTGCCTCTGCAGATCCAGATCCAGCTGTCAGAGAGGAAACCAGGCTTCTGGGCTTCCAGAGAAGAAAAAAGCAACACCTCTTTTCCTCCTTTTGACAGAGGAGAGGTCAGGGGTGAAAGGAAGGGACGTGGGAAGCGAGGTAGGAAGGAAGGGCCAAGGGGCACTCAGGTGTTGGCTGTTGGCAGGAGGGGTGTATACAGGGAGGTGGACACCATGGTCCGTACACACCCACCACAGGCCAGCACTTTCTCCCACTAAGGCCCCGTTCTGGCTCTCCTTTCTCGGCTTGCCAAAGTACTGGTGTTCCCGAGACAAGCCAGTTGAGTTTCCCAGGATGACTGGCTAAAAGTTGCCGCCATCTCTTTGATAAGACCGGTGTCCCTGTCTTGTGTTGTCATCTAGGCTCTTGTAGATACCCAGCTGGATCAGCTTACCATTGCCCCGGAGGCTGAGAGCGGGCCCCTCGCTGACCCCCTGCTCATCGACTTTTGCAATACCCCAGAAGCCAATGGAGGCCAGCTCCTGCTGAAACCCTCAGTGGCTTTGGAATCGGAAAGTAAACCTCTGATCGACCTAATGATAAACACTCCAGACATGAATAAAGATGTTGCACTGAAACCTTTGCAAGTAGTGGGCCAGGTGAGAAGGGCCAGGGGACTGTGCTGACTTCAGCCTGGGGTGGTCTCAGTTCCACGTTTCTTCCTAGACCCAGGACACATCACGGTGAGCTTGGCAGTGCCCGTTAGGCTTTTAAGAGCTAGGCGGCTCGGTGCCAGGCTCACCTGTGGTGGCGTTCACCCCTCGAGGTTGACTGACCAGCACTGAGGAGCCCTGTGCTGGTTTACAGAGCCTCTTTCTTCCCAGGGGCTTATCCCGTCTCTACACCCCACGTCCCCTGGTGCCTTAGATAGCACGAGGGAGCACACAGCTGTGAAGGGACTCTGGGGCCCTCAGTACATGTCATTTGCTCCTGCTGGCTTCCTAGACCCGAGGGCCGACATTCCTTTTCAGCACCTGAACCGGGCTTACTGAGTTGTTTTTAGGGCACTGAGCCACAGCTGGAGAGGGTGCCTGGTGGCCAGTCCTCCAAGGACGTGGCCAGGAGGTGTAGTGGGCAGTGCGGTGGGCAGGCCGGCACGGACGCTGTGTTCACCTCCTTTGTCCCTCTTTCCCAGCTGATCGACCTGGCTTCTCCTCTCATCCAGCTGAGCCCAGCCGCCGACAAGGAGAACATGGACTCCCCACTCCTTAAATTCTGAGCAGAGGAGAACCTTCCCTTGTTACTCTTAGTTAATAGAACTGTTCCTCCTAATGTGGTTTTCAACCCTTATGAATGAATTTCGAGATAAATTGTATTTTTAAAAAATAAAAAACCAAGTGAGCTCATTGTGTCTGGAGGCCATGGGCTGAGGGACTCGGGCCGTCTGCTGACAGTGTTTCTCTGCCCTTCTCACTGTGGTTACACTGGGCCAAGTCGCTATACTTTGAGAATGTTGTCTTCAATCTTTTGTATGTAAAATGGCAAGTGGCTATTTTTAAAATTAAGTTTGTGTGAAAAGTTAAATATTCCAGATTTAAAATAAATTTTGAAATGAATTTCACTGTATTAAGCTTCTCTTGATTTTCTGGCGCACATAGCTGTTTTTATCACTAACCAGTATGCGAAGTTTATATAAGCTAGAGCTTAATTCTTTTTTCCCTTTTTTTTGTGCTTTAAGTGAAAGTTTACAATTCAAGTTAGCTTCTCATACAAAAATTTCTACATACATTGTAATGTGACCCTAGTTGCTCTCCCTATATCGTGACAGCACACTTCTCCTCTCCACCCCTGATTTCCTGTGTCCATTCACCCAGCTCCTGACCCTCTCCGCCTTCTCATCTCACCTCCATACAGGAGCTTCCCATTGAGTCTTATGTATCTGCTTGAGCTAAGAAGCACACTCTTCACGAGTATCATTTTATGTCCCACAGTCCAGGCTAATCTTTGTCTGGAGAGTTGGCCTCGGCGATGGTTTTAGTTCTAGGCTAACAGACAGTCTGGGGGCCGTGTCTTCTGGGGTCCCTTCAGTCTCAAACCATTAACTCTGGTCTTCTTACTAGAATTTGAGTTCTGCACCCCACCTTTCTCCTGCTCCATCAGGGGCTGTCTGTTGTGTTCCCTGTCAGGGCGGTCATTGGTGGTAGCCGGGCACCATCTAGTTCTTCTGGTCTCAGGCTGATGAAGTCTCTGGTTTATGTGGCCCTTTCTGTCTCTTGCGCTACTACTTTCTTTGTGTCTTTGGTGTTCTTCATTCTCCTTTACTCCAGGTGGTTGGGACCAGTTGACGCATCTTAGATGGCTGCTTGCAAGCTTTTAAGACCCCAGATGCCACTCACCAAAAACCAAGTAGGATGCAGAACATTTTCTTAATAAGCTTTGTTATGCCAGTTGACCTAGATGTCCCCTGAAAGCATGGTTCCCAGACCCCTACCCCTGCTACTCTGTCCCTCGAAGTGTTTGATTGTATTCAGGAAACTTCTTAGTTTTGTTTTAGTCCAGTTGTGTTGACTTCCCCTGTAGTGTGGGCTGTCCTTCCCTTCACCTAAGGTAATTCTTATCTACTATCTAGTTAGTAAATAACCCTCACCCTCCCTCCCCACCCTGGTAACCATCAAAGAATGTTTTCTTCTGTATTTAAAACTTTTCTTCTTGAGTTCTTATAATAGTGGTCTTATACACTATTTTAGACTTTAATTCTTTAAGGTGATTTTCAAAATTTAGTGTGAATACTAATTGCCTAAAAAGCTTGGTTTAGATGCAGATCCTTGGGCTGCACCCCCACATACTGATACCCCGAGTCTGGGGCAGGCCCAGGAAACTGCGCTTTTAACAGGCCACAGGTGGTTCTCACGCAGATGGTCTGCAGACTCTACCTTGAGAATACGCTGCTCTAGGGAGATGGGGGTACAGATGGAAAATCAGAATACAGGAGCTGGGGAAGGGTTCCTCTGAATGCCATTGGGCTGTGTCCTGTGGCCTGCCTCGGGGGGCGGGGGCAGCTCTGCGGGGTGGGGCGCCCTCGGCTGCGTTCAGAGGCTAAGCAGGCACACAACTGGGTGAGGCCACCTGACGGAGGGCAGTGAAAATGGGTGTAACTGAGGTGGTTTGAATCTGCCCCGCAGAGCCATGGAAGAAAGGCCTGGCGATCCACTTCCCTAACATTACAGCCATTGAAAACCCTATGGAGCCCTGTTCTACTCTGACACAGGTGGGATTGCCAGGACTCAGAATCTATGGCAGTGGGTTACTGGCCACTGGAAAGCGTACTCCTTCCCTAAAGCCATTTCAATTTAAATTAAAAAAAAAAAAAAAAAAAAAAAAGACCTGAAATCCCCTAATTTCTGAGAACACTTCTTAGAGTCGGTCCATTGGCTGGCCCTGGGTGCCACAGTCAGCCTACAGGCAGCACTCAGCTCTCTGACCCCACCCCCACGTTCATTCACAACTGCATGGTGCTTTCCCTATCTAGCTGAGAGCTGGGGGAGAGACGGTAGGGCTACCCTGCTAACCTCCAGCCCTTAATGTCATGGCTACAATATCCCCTCTGGAACGGTGGTTCCTGTGGAATCGAGATTTGGAGTAAAGTGTCCATCACAAACAGCATCGGTGCCCCTATAGATGAGTCTTCAGTGTAACCAGAACACTTGGAAGCATGATCAGCCACGTTGGGACTTGTCCTGAGGTTACAGTATCAGAGCAAGGCATCCCTGCTTCAGAAAGCCACTGGCTAGCTAGGGCACAGAGAACCTGCTATAGAAATCCTAGCCATTGCTCCTCTCTCCTGTTTCCGGTGGGCAGTGGAGAATTCTAGAATCTTGAGTATTAGCATTGCAGGGGTCCTCAGATGTCCGCTGTTGTGCTCTCTCCTTTCACAGGAGAAAAATCCCAGACGTGGAATTGGGTTAGTTCATTCAACAAATATGACTGAGGCTCTGCTGTGCGTCAGGCTGCAGTTCTGCCAGGTACAGTGGGGTCCGGCTCATGCGTTCTTGCCCTCTTGGGGCTTAACATTTGGTGGGAGACAGGGCTTAATCTCTGCTAAATACATGTGTCATAGATTCAATTGTGTCTGCCCAAAATATGTGTTATAAATCCTAACCCCTATACCTGTAGTTGGAGCCCTGGTGGTGTAGTGGTTAAGAGCTCGGCTGCTGACCAGAAGGTCGACAGTTCGAATCCACCAGCCCCTCCTTGGAAACCCTGTGAGGCAGTTCTACTCTGTCCTATAGGGTTGCTATGAGTTTGAATCGACTGGATGGCAATGGGTTTGGTTTTTGGGTTTCATACCTGGTGGTTATAATCCTATTTGCTATGTTAATGAGGCTGTATTAATGTAGCGAGTGTCTTAAATCAATCTCTTCTGAGCTATAAAAGAGCAGATGAAGCAAGGAAGCAAGCAGAGATGGGGAAGATAGATGCCACACCACGTGAGATCTCCAGGGAACCAAGAAACAGCTACAAAGAGACGAAGACTTTCCCCCAGAGCTGGCAGAGAAAGCCTTCCCCTAGACCTGGCACGCTGAATTCAGACTTCTAGCCTCCTGAACTGTAAGAGAATAAATTTGTTTGTTAAAGCCACCCACTTGAGGTATTTCTGTTATAGCAGCTCTAGATGACTAAGACAACATGGTAACCAGATTGTGCTTTGACTGTCACCCTCCAAACCCAGGGCTCCTCCGTCCAGTGCCCCCTCCCCCATGGCCTTCCCTCCCTTCTCCCTCACCACCCTTCTCCCCCTTGGCCCCCCTGGGTGGGCAATGGCCAGGTGCACTGTCCCCAGGCAGGACAGGAGTCCTCTGATTTTAATTCCTTTCAGACAGATGGGAGAAGGCCTTGCTGAGAGTGAGTGACAAAGCACTCCAAAGCGCCCCCTTGGGCTTCAGTCCCGTCCCTTCTGTCTCGGTCCCTCCATCAGCGGCTCAGCCTGACAAAGCCTCCCCTCCCTCAAGCACCTTTCCTCTTCTGGCTCCCATGCCCTAAATGCAACACTCAAAGGACTCAGTGAGAAATCACAGGAAGTCCCTTAGCGTCTAAAGTACCTCTAGAGCTCTGGGAGGGGCTGGCTGCCTTCCCTGTGCAATAGCATGTAGTACCGGAACTGACGGAGACCAATGGAGATGTTCCAGCAAACAGACGTGGCGCTGGACATGCCCACTCGTCTGTGCAAGACAGTTGGAAGACAGCTACCTGGCCAACCAACTGGGAGAGATCCATATCTGTGCCCATTCCAAAGAAAGGTGATCCAACAGAATGTGGAAATTATCAAACAATGTCATTAATATTACACACAAGTAAAATTTTGCTGAAGATCATCCAAAAGCGGTTGCAGCAGTACATCAACAGGGAACTGTCAGAAATTCAAGCCGGATTCAGAAGAGGACGGGGAACCAGGGATGTCATTGCTGTTGTCAGATGGATCTTGGCTGAGAGCAGAGAATACCAGAAAGATGTTTAGCTGTGTTTTATTGACTATACAAAGCCATTTGACTGTGTGAATTGTAACGAATTATGGATAACATTATGAAGAATGAGAATTCCAGAACACTTAATTGTGCTCATGTGGAACTTGTACATGGACCCATAGGCAGTTGTTCAAACAGAACAAGGGGATACTGTGTGGTTTAAAGTCAGGAAAGGTGGCATCAGGTTTGCATCCTTTCACTACACTTATTCAATCTGTATGCTGAGCAAATAATTTGAGAAGCTGGACTATATGAAGAAGAACGGGGCATCAGGATTGGAGGAAGACTCATCAACAACCTGCGTTATGAAGATGACACAACCTTGCTTGCTGAAAGTGAAGAGGACTTGAAGTACTTACTGATGAAGATCGAAGACCACAGCCTTCAGTATGGATGACACCTCAACATAAAGAAAACAAAAATCCTCACAACTGGACCAATAAGCAACATCATGATAAATGGAGAAAAGACTTAAGTTGTCAAGGATTTAATTTCACTAGGATCCACAATCAACACTCTTGGAAGTAGCAGTCAAAAAATCAAATGACATATTGCAACAGGCAAATCTGCTACGAAAGACCTCTTTAAAGTGTACAAAAACAAAGATGTCACTTGGAGGACTAAGGTGCACCTGATCCAAGCCATGGTATTTTCAGTTGCCTCATATGCATGTGAAAGTTGGACAATGAATAAGGAGGACTGAAGACCTGATGCCTTTGAATTACAGTGTTGGTGAAGGGTATGGAATATACCATGGATTATCAGAACGAACAAGTGTGTCTTGGAAGAAGTACAGCCAGAATGTTCCTTAGAAGCAAGGATGGTGAGACTTTGTCTCATGTACTTTGGACGTGCTATCAGGAGGCACCAGTCTCTGGAGAAGGACATCATGCTTGGTAAAGTGGAGGATCAGCGAAAAAGAAGACCCTCAACGAGATGGATTGATACATTGGCTGCAACAATGGATTGAAGCATAACAACGATTGTGAGGATGGTACAGGACCGGGCCGTGTTTTGTTATATTGTACACAGGGTCACTATGAGTCAGAACTGAGTCGACAGCACCTAACAACAACAACACCGTGGCTGCCACTAAAGGGCCACCTCTCCCAGATTTAGGAGTCCCAACTTCAGGTGGTTTTACCCCATTTCATTAATTTTGTGGGGCAAATGTCTTCACTTTTTTGTTGTTATTGTTGTTAGCTGTCATCAGGTCAGCTCCAACTCATGGCAACGCCATGTACAAGGGAATAAAACATTGCTAGGTCCTGTGCCATCTTTATGATTGCTGGTATGTTTGAGTCCATTGTTGCAGCTACGGTGTTAATGCATCTCATTGACCGTCTCCCTGGCCTTCGATGGCCCTCCACTGAACTAAACATGATGTCCTCCAGCCATTGGTCCCTTCTGATGACGCACCCAAAGTAAGTGAATCAAAGTCTCGGACTATATTCTGCTATCCATAGGGTTTTCATTGGCTGATTTTTGGAAGTAGCTCACTGGGCCTTTCTTCCTAGTCTGTCTTAGTCTGGTAGTTCTGCCAGAACCTGTCCGTCATGGGTGACCCTTCTGGTATTTGAAATACCAGTGGCATAGCTTCCAGCATCGTAGCAACACACAAGCCACCATATTAAGACAAACTGATAGATGGGTGGTAGCTTCACATTTTAACATCTCTGAAATTCACATATTTTACATTGCTGATGGCAGCTGGGTATTTGTGTTCCCTTTCTTTTAGCTAGTCCACCCCAAATCTGGATTACACACAGTGGTTACTCTTGAAGTTATAAAGTAGCTAAAGTACCGTACACTGAACTGAAAAGTAGCAGAAAATATGGTGCCAATGTATGTTTCAGCCAGTTTGTGGCTTGATTGCCACCCACTTGAACTGAAATCCTGTTGGCTTGGGCAGGAACACCCCGACTTCTATCCTAACTTAGTATCAAATTGCCACACCTAGGAAGAGTGTGGCCCTCTAGACCAAGAGACTGAACAATTCCAGTGACGTCAGCACAGCTAGGGCCACTAGACTCTGGACTAAATATTTCACCCATAAATCTTGTTTGCTGAAGGCCAGGTGTCCAGACATTGCCTTTACTTATCTCCTCTGGGAAATGGAAGATGAAATCACTACCCTTGTAGGTTATCTTCCTGACACCTTGTTCTTCTGGAAAAAGCATCATTTTCTTTTCCGGTAGAGACCCTGGGACTTCTCTCCTCCTATCTTGGTACCGGTGGCCATGACACCAATTGGCAGCTTCTCCTTCTCTTCTTGGAAACGGGGATTTAGGGACTTCATTTCACTCTATGTCCTTAAAAGTGTTCCTGTTCTCAAGAAAATGACTTGTAAATAGGGGTAAATATTAAGGTAACCACAAAGGAAGCTAACAATCCTGCAAGTCAAAATAAAAACCTAGAAGAATATAAAGACTCAACAAATACAAAATCAACAACAAGGAAGATGACCAGAAAATACATAAAGAATAATGACTCAGCACAGAAAATCAAGTGGAACAAAGAAACTGCCGATAACACACACAGAAAAAGACATCAAAATGTTAGCACTAAACTCATGCCTATCAATAATCACACTGAATGTAAATGGACTAAACGCACCAATAAAGAGACAGAGAATGGCAGATTGGATAAAAAAAACACCATCCGTCTATATGCTGCCTAGAGACACACCTTAAAGACACAAACAAACTAAAATTCAAAGGATGGAAAAAAATGTATCAAGCAAACAACACTCAGAAAAGAGCAGGCGTTTCAATATTAATCTCTGAAAAAACAGACTTTAAAGTAAAATCCACCACAAAAGATAAGGAAGGGCACTATATAATGATCAAGAAAATGACTTGTTTACTAACTGTCATGGACTGAATTATGTCCCCCTGAAAATGTGTGTATCAGTTTGGCTGGGCCATCATGCCCGGTATTGCGTGATTTTTTCTATATGTTGTAAATCCTGCCTCTATGATGTCAATGAGGGAAGATGGGCGGCGGTTGTGTTAGTGAGGCAGGACTCAATCTACAAGATTGGATTGTGTCCCGAGGCAACCTCTTGAGATATAAAAGACAAGAGAGCAGAGAGAAGACGGACACCTCATACCATCAAGAAAGCGGTGCCGGGAGCAGAGTGCGTCCTTTGGATCTGGGGTCCCTGCGCGGAGAAGCTCACTGACGAGAGAGAAGGGCGACAGGCAGAGAAAGCCTTCCCCTGGAGCTGATGCCCTGAATTTGGACTTTTAGCCTACTTTACTGTAAGGAAATAAACTTCTCTTTGTTAAAACCATCCACGTATGGTATTTCTGTTATAGCAACACTAGATAACTAAGACACTAACTATCCTTATTTAAGCACGTTTGTCCATTGTTAAACTTTTAAGAAACTGTTAACAAACTAATATTATCTGAATGTCAAGCTTTGGCCTGTGTATTATTGGTCTGATTTAAAAACCACTTGCCTTTGTAGTGGCATTTCCTCCCTCCATTTTTCAAACCGTGGTTCATGTCCTACATGAAATCAATTTAGTACCTTGCACCAACAGCTTGTAAAAATAAAAAAGAATAAAAGAGAAAGTAACAGGGTTCATGGCACGTTGTAAGGGTAAGAACTCTTTACAGAGGTGTGTGTTTTTTTTATACCTTATATGTTCTAGGTCACCAAGTAAAATGTAGTACTGTGGGCTGAAGTTGAAAAAGTTGAGTTAGTGATTGTCTTAGTTTCTTAGTACTGCTATAACAGCATTAACAAACAGAAATTTGTTTTCTCATAGTTCAGGAGGCTAGAAGTCCAAATTCAGGGAATGGCTCTCGAGGAAGGCTCTCTCTGTCAGCTCTGGGGATAAATCCTTATCTCTGCTTCTTTAGCCAACCATCATTGGAGTTCCTGGGCTTGTAGACTGGATGGCATCCTTTGTCTTCAGACAGCGCTGATCTTCCCGTCTGCTTTCTTCTGTGCCTGATCTGTTCTTTTATATCTCAAAAGTGATTCGGTCTACACTACTATAAAAACCCAAGAAAAGGCTTACACACAGAAAAAAATAATCTTTGATGGTTAGGAGGGAGGGGAGGGGAAGTTACCAACTAGATAGTAGACAAGTGTTAACTTTGGTGAAAGGAAAGACAACACACAATATAGGGGAAGTCAGCACAACTTGACCAAGGCAAAGTCACAGAAGCTTCCTAGACACATCCAAACACCTTGAAGGACTGAGTTACTGGGGCTGAGGGCTGGGGGCTGGGGACCATGGTCTCAGGGGATATCTAGCTCAATTGATATAACATAGTTCATAAATAAAATGTTCTACATCCTACTTTGGTGAGTAGTATCTAGGGTCTTAAAAGCTTGTGAGCAGTCATCTAAGATACATCTATTGGTCCCATCCTGTCCAGAGCAAAGGAGAAGGAAGAAAACCAAAGACATAAGGAAAATATTAGTCCAAAAGATATAATTGATATAACATAGTTGATATAACATAGTTCAATTGATATAACATAGTTCATAAATAAAACGTTCTACATCCTACTTTGGTGAGTAGTATCTAGGGTCTTAAAAGCTTGTGAGCAGTCATCTAAGATACATCTATTGGTCCCATCCTGTCCAGAGCAAAGGAGAAGGAAGAAAACCAAAGACATAAGGAAAATATTAGTCCAAAGGACTAATGGACCACAGAACCACAGCCTCCACCAGCCTGAGCCCAGAAGAACTAGATGGTGCCTGGCTACCACCACCAACCACTCTGACAGGGATCACAATAGAGAGTCCTGGACAGAGCAAGGAAAATATGTAGAACAAAATTCAAACTCACAAAAAAGACCAAACGGACTTCATGGCAGCTAACAACTGATCTGACAGAGACTGGAGGAACCTTTGAGACTATGGCCCCAGGACACCCTGCTAACTCAGAAATGAAGCCACTCCTAAGTTAAGGTGATATAAAGTACTAAAAGACTGGTATAAACTTAGAAAATTAGGGGTAAATATTAAGGTAACCACAAAGGAAACTAACAATCCTACAAATCAAAATAAAAAAGGAGAAAAACATAAAAACCCAGCAAACACAAAATCTACAACAAAGAAAAAGATGGAAAAAAAAAACATAAAGAAAAACGACTCAGCACAGAAAATTGAGGAGAACAAAGAAACTGTGAACAACACACAAAAAGAGATATCAGGAAGACAGCACTAAACTCATACGTATCAATAATTACACTGAATGTAAATGGACTTAATGTACCTATAAAGAGACAGAGAGTGGCAGATTGGATAAAAAAGCATGATCCATCTATATGCTGCCTACAAGAGACGCACCTTAGACTTAAAGACACAAACAGGCTGAAACTCAAAGGATGGAAAAAAATACATCAAGCAAACAACACTCAGAAAAGAGCAGGAGTGGCAATATTGATCTCTGACAAAATAGACTTTAAAGTAAAATCTACCACAAAAGATAAAGAAGAACACTATATAATGATTAAAGGGTCAATACACCAGGAGGACATAACTATACTAAATATTTACGCACCCAACAACAGGACTCCAAAATACATAAAACAAACTCTAACAGCTCTTAAGAGAGAGATAGACAGCTCCACAATAGTAGTAGGAGACTTCAACACGCCACTTTCGGCGAAGGACAGAACATCCAGAAAGAAGCTCAACAAAGACACAGAAGAGCTAAATGCTACAATCAACCAACTTGATCTCATAGACATATACTGAACACTGCACCCAACAGCAGCCAAGTATACTTTCTTTTCCAACGCACATGGAACATTCTCCAGAATAGAGCACATATTAGGCCATAAAGCAAGCCTTAACAAAATCCAAAGCATCGAAATACTACAAAGCATCTTTTCTGACCATAAAGCCATAAAAGTGGAAATCAACAACACAAAAAGCAAGGAAAAAAAATCAAACACATGGAAACTGAACAACACCTTGCTCAAAAACTACTGGGTTATAGATGAAATTAAGGATGGAATAAAGAAATTCATAGAATCAAACGAGAATGAAAACACATCCTACCAGAACCTTTGGGACACAGCAAAAGCAGTGCTCAGAGGTCAGTTTATAGCAATAAATGCACACATCCAAAAACAACAAAGGCTCATAATCAAAGCATTAACCCTACAACTGGAACAAGTAGAAAGAGAGCAGCAAAAGAAGCCCACAGGTGCCAGAAGGAAGGAGATAATAAGAATTAGAGCAGAATTAAATGAAATAGACAATAGAAAAACAATTGAAAGAGTTAACAAGTCCAAAAGCAGGTTCTTTGAAAAGATCAACAAAATTGATAAACCATTGGCCAAACTGAAAAAGAAAAACAGGAGAGGAAGCAGATAACCCGTATAAGAAATGAGATGGGTGATATCACAACAGACCCAACTGAAATTAAAAGAATCATAACAGATTACTATGAAAAATTGTACTCTGACAAATTTGAAAACCTAGAGGAAATGGACAAACTTATAGAAACCCACTATCTACCTAAATTAACACAAACAGAGGTAGAACAACTAAATAAACCTATAACAAAAGAAGAGACTGAAAAGCTAATTTAAAAACTCCCAACAAAAAAAAGCCCTGGCCTGGATGGCTTCACTGGAGAATTCTACCAAACTTTCAGAGAAGAGATAACACCACTTCTACTAAAGGTATTTCAGAGCATAGAAAAGGATGGAATACTCTCAAACTCATTCTATGAAGTCAGCATAACCCTGATACCAAAACCAGGTAAAGACACCACAAAAAAAGAAAATTATAGACCGATATCTCTCATGGACATTGATGCAAAAATCCTCAACAAAATTCTTGCCAATAGAATTCAGCAACATATCAAAAAAATAATTCATCATGATCAAGTGGGATTTATACCAGGTATGCAGGGATGGTTCAACATCAGAAAAACAATCAGTGTAATCCATCAGATAAATAAAACAAAAGACAAGAACCACATGATCTTATCAATCAATGCAGAAAAGGCATTCACCAAAGTCCAACACCCATTCATGATAAAAACTCTCAAAAAAATAGGAATAGAAGGGAAATTCCTCAATATAATTAAGGGCATTTATACAAAACCAACAGCCAACATCATCCTGAATGGAGAGACTCTGAAAGCATTCCCCTTGAGAACAGGAACCAGACAAGGATGCCCTTTATCATCACTATTATTCAACACTGTGCTTGAGGTCCTAGCCAGAGTACTTAGGCTAGAAAAAGAAATAAAGGGCATCCAGATAGCTAGGGAAGAAGTCAAAGTATCTCTATTCGCAGATGATATGATCTTATACGCGGAAAACCCCAAGGAATCCACAAGAAAACTACTGGAACTAATAGAAGATTTCAGCAAAGTTTCAGGATACAAGATAAACATGCAAAAATCAGTTGGATTCCTTTACATCAACAAAGAGAACCTTGAAAAGGAAATCACCAAATCATACCATTTACAATAGCCCCCCAAAAGATAAAATACTTAGGAATAAATCTAACCAGAGATGTAAAAGATCTTTACAGAGAAAACTACAAGACACTAGTGCAAGAAACTAAAAAAGCCTGCAAAAGTGGAAAAATATACCTTGCTCATGGATAGGGAGACTCAACATAGTGAAATGTCAATTCTACCCAAAGCAGTCTGCAGATACAATGCAATCCCGATCCAAATTCCAGCAGCGTTTTTTAATGAGATGGAGAAACAAATCACCAACTTCATATGGAAAGGGAAGAGGCCCCGGACAAATAAAGCACTACTCAAGAAGGAGAACGAAGTGGGAGGCCTTACTCTACCTGATTTTAGGACCTATTATACTGCCACGGTAGTCAAGACAGCCTGGTACTCGTACAACAACAGATACATAGACCAATGGAACAGAGTTGAGAATCCAGATATAAGCTCATCCACCTATGAGCAGCTAATATTTGACAAAGGCCCAAAGTCCATTAGTTGGGGAAAAGACAGTCTCTTCAACAAATGGTGCTGGCATAATTGGATATCTATATGCAAAAAACTGAAACAAGACCCATATCTCACACCATGTACAAAAACTAACTCAAAATGGATCAAAGACTTAAATATAAAATCGAAAACAATAAGGATCATGGAAGAAAAAATAGGGACAATGATAGGAGCCCTAATACATGGCATAAACACAATACAAACCATAAGTAACGATGCACAAGCACCAGAAGAGAGACTAGATAACTGGGTGCTCCTAAAAATCAAACACTTATGCTCATCCAAAGACTTCACCAAAAGAGTGAAAAGACAACCTACAGATTGGGAAAAAAATTTTGGCTACGACAAATCAGATTAGCGTTTAATCTCTAAAATCTACAAGATACTTCAAAACCTCAACAGCAAAAAGACAAATAACCCAATTAAAAAATGGGCAAAGGATATGAACAGGCACTTCACCAAAGAAGATATTCAGTCAGCTAACAGACACATGAAGAAATGCTCACGATCATTAGCCATCAGAGAAATGCAGATCAAAGCTACAATGAGATATCATCTCACCCCAACAAGGCTAGCATTAATCCAGAAAACACAAAATAACAAATGCTGGAGAGGTTGTGGAGAGCCTGGAACACTTATACACTGTTGGCGGGAATGTAAACTGGTACAGCCACTTTGGTAATCAATTTTGACGCTTCCTTTAAAAGCTAGAAATAGAAGTACCATACGATCCAGCTATCCCACTCCCTGGAATACATCCTAGAGAAACAAGGGCCTTCACACGAATAGACATATGCACACCCATGTTCATTGCAGCACAGTTCACAATAGCCAAAGGATGGAAGCAACTTAAGTGTCCATTGATGGACGAATGGATAAACAAACTACGATATATCCACACAATGGAATATTACACAACAATAAAGAACAATGATGAAGCTGTGAAACATCGTATAACTTGGTGGAAACTGGAACTTATTATGCTGAGTGAATTTAGTCAGGCACAGAAGGACAAATACTGCATAAGACCAATATTATAAGAACTCAAGAAAAGGTTTAAACACAGAAGAAAACATTCTTTGATGGTTACGGGGGTGGGGAGGGAGGGTGAGGGTTATTCATTAACTAGATAGTAGATAAGAATCATCTTGGGTGAAGGGAAGGACAGCACACACTACAGGGGAAGCCAGCACAATTGGACTAAACCAAAGCTAAGAAGTTTCCTCAATACAATCAAATACTTTGAGAGACAGAGTAGCAGGGATGTGGGGTCTGGGGACCATGCTTTCAGGGGACATCTATGTCAATTGGCATAACAAACCTTATTAAGAAAATGTTCTGCATCCTACTTCGGTGAGTGGCGTCTAGGGTCTTAAAAGCTTGCAAGCGGCCATCTAAGATGCATCCATTGGTCCCAACCACTTGGAGTAAAGGAGAACGAAGGACGCCAAAGACAGAGAAAGTACTGGCCCAAGAGACAGAAAAGGGCCACAGAAACCAGAGACTTCATCAGCCTGACACCAGAAGAACTAGAGGGTGCCCGGCTACCACCAATCAATGTCCTGACAGGGAACACAACAGAGGGTCCCTGATGGAGCAGTAGAACAATGGGAAGCAGAACTCAAATACTAGTAAGAAGACCAGACTTAATGGTCTGACTAAGACTGGAGGTGCCACGGAAAGCATGGCCCCTGGTCTCTCCATCACCCCAGAACTAAAACAATTTCCGAGGCCAACTCTTCAGACAGGGATTGGACTGGACTGTGGGACATAAAGTCATACTAGTGAAGAATGTGCCTCTTAGACAAGTAGATATAAGAGACCAAAGGGGCAGCTTCTGTCCGGAGGTTAGAGGGGAAGGCAGAGAGGAATGTTCATGGGGAATCAGGGGCGGAGGGGAGGAGTGTGCTGTCGCAGAATGGGGTGAGCGGTTGGGGTCTCATAACAATGTATGTTAAAAACAAAAATTCTGTATGGGAGACTAACTTGAAATGTAAACTTCATTTAATTACATCAATAAAAAAAAAGAAATGAAGCCACTCCTGAAGTCCACCTTTCAGCCAAAGGTTAGATAGGCCTATAAAGCAAACAATAACACGTGAGGAACATGCTTCTTAGTTCCATCAGGTATACGAGACCAACTGGGCAACACTTGCCCAAAAGCAAAGACAAGGAGAAGGCAGGAAGGGACAGGAGAACTGGAAGAACGGACATGGGGAGTCCAGGTGGAAAGGGAAGGGGCAGAGTGCTGACATATTGCAGGGACTGCAACCAATGTCCCAAAACAATCTGTGTATACATTTGCGTATAAATTCTTGAATGAGAAACTAATTTGCGCTGTAAACTTTTGCCTAAAGCACAATAAAATTTAAAAAAAGTATTCCCAACCCCTCCCAAAACACTGATTAGATCTAAAACACATCCTACTCTGATATGGCCTTATTAAAAGAACAAAGAAAATCCTATTCCCGAATGGGATTGCATCCACAGATACGTTGTTGTTGTGTGCCTTCAGTAGGTTCTGACTCATAGCGACCCCATGTGACATACTGGAACTGCCCCATAGGGCTTTCTAGGCTGTAATCTCTTCCGGAGCAGATCGCCAGGTCTTTCTTCCTCGGTGCTGCTGGGTGGTTTCGAACCACCTACCTTTCGGGTAGCAGCCCAGCGTTCAACCATTGCACCACCAGGGCTTCTGCCACAGGTACAGGGGTTGCGATTTACTACATATTTTCGGGGGACACAATTCAATCCACAACAGTGATGTATAAGAATGCTAGCGTTTTGTGTGCGCACTGTATCTTCTGGTGCTAAACCAGATTGCACCGTCCTCGAACCCTGCGTCCCTCTTGGTCTGAGTTGTGTCGTCCTGGACTAGGTCCTCCACCCTGACCGCCACCACGACTCCCTCAGCCTCCGGCCCGGTGGCCACTGGTCCCTCTTTGCTCTGTCCAGGTCTCCTATCTGGGCCCCTTCCTCTGCTTTCATTTATACCCTCCTGCCTTCCCACACTCCGCGCTTAGGCACAGCGGAAGGAAGGAGAGAACGAAAGCCGAGTCCACGAGCGGTGCGCGCGGGGCGGAGGGAGGGTGCCTCGCCGAGGGGCTGCTGGAGGGAGAGGACGGGTTCCGGACGCGCCAGGCGGTTCTCCGCGGGGCTACGGAACGCCGGTGTGTAGAGAGTACGCTTCCGGCCGGGCTCAGTTCGCCGGACGCCGCCGCGGGAAAGGACTTCCGGCGTGGAGCGGAAGTGGTGTCAAAAGCCTCTGGAGAAGTAGGCCAGGAGGTTGGATGCTGGCGGCCCGGCACGTCGTGTGCGCCCTGTCGGGCGGAGTGGACAGCGCCGTGGCCGCGCTGCTGCTGAAGCGGAGAGGTGAGGCGGCCAGGCCCGTCGCCCGCCTCCGTCCCGGCTCCCCCGTCCTGCGCGGCCTCGGGCAGATAGTCCCCTATTGGGTCGCAGTGCGTGGGAATGGGGAGGGGACAACCGGCCTCACGATCTCGCCTCGGTCCGACCCTCCTCCCCTGTCCTCACCTTCTTCTCTGTCCGACCCTCCTCCCCTGTCCTCACCTCCTTCTCTGTCCGACCCTCCTCCCCTGTCCTCACCTCCTTCTCTGTCCGACCCTCCTCCCCTGTCCTCACCTCCTTCTCTGTCCGACCCTCCTCCCCTGTCCTCACCTCCTTCTCTGTCCGACTCTCCTCCCCTGTCCTCACCTCCTTCTCTGTCCGACCCTCCTCCCCTCTCCTCACCTCCTTCTCTGTCCGACCCTCCTCCTCCCCTGTCCTCCCCTCCTTCTCTGTCCGACCCTCCTCCTCGCCTGTCCTCACCTCCTTCTCTGTCCGACCTTCCTCCTCGCCTGTCCTCACCTCCTTCTCTGTCCGACCCTCCTCCTCCCCTGTCCTCACCACCTTCTGTCCGACCCTCCTCCTCGCCTGTCCTCACCTCCTTCTCTGTCCGACCCTCCTCCTCCCCTGTCCTCACCACCTTCTCTGTCCGACCTTCCTCCTCGCCTGTCCTCACCTCCTTCTCTGTCCGACCCTCCTCCTCCCCTGTCCTCACCACCTTCTCTGTCCGACCCTCCTCCTCGCCTGTCCTCACCTCCTTCTCTGTCCGACCTTCCTCCTCGCCTGTCCTCACCTCCTTCTCTGTCCGACCCTCCTCCTCCCCTGTCCTCACCACCTTCTGTCCGACCCTCCTCCTCGCCTGTCCCCACCTCCTTCTCTGTCCGACCCTCCTCCTCGCCTGTCCTCACCTCCTTCTCTGTCCGACCCTCCTCTTCCCCTGTCCTCACCACCTTCTGTCCGACCCTCCTCCTCGTCTGTCCTCACCTCCTTCTCTGTCCGACCCTCCTCCTCCCCTATCCTCACCACCTTCTGTCCAATCCTCCTCCTCGCCTGTCCTCACCTCCTCTGTCCGACCCTCCTCCTCCCCTGTCCTCACCTCCTTCTCTGTCCGACCCTCCTCCTCCCCTGTCCTCACCTCCTTCTCTGTCCGACCCTCCTCCTCCCCTGTCCTCACCACCTTCTGTCCGACCCTCCTCCTCACCTGTCCTCACCTCCTTCTCTGTCCGACCCTCCTCCTCGCCTGTCCTCACCTCCTTCTCTGTCCGACCCTCCTCCTCGTCTGTCCTCACCTCCTTCTCTGTCCGACCCTCCTCCTCCCCTGTCCTCACCACCTTCTGTCCGACCCTCCTCCTCGCCTGTCCCCACCTCCTTCTCTGTCCGACCCTCCTCGCCTGTCCTCACCTCCTTCTCTGTCCGACCCTCCTCCTCCCCTGTCCTCACCACCTTCTGTCCGACCCTCCTCCTCGTCTGTCCTCACCTCCTTCTCTGTCCGACCCTCCTCCTCCCCTGTCCTCACCACCTTCTGTCCAATCCTCCTCCTCGCCTGTCCTCACCTCCTCTGTCCGACCCTCCTCCTCCCCTGTCCTCACCACCTTCTGTCCGACCCTTCTCCTCGCCTGTCCTCACCTCCTTCTCTGTCCGACCCTCCTCCTCGCCTGTCCTCACCTCCTTCTCTGTCCGACCCTCCTCCTCCCCTGTCCTCACCTCCTTCTCTGTCCGATCCTCCTCCTCGCCTGTCCTCACCTCCTTCTCTGTCCGACCCTCCTCCTCCCGTCCTCACGACCTTCTGTCCGACCCTCCTCCTCGCCTGTCCTCACCTCCTTCTCTGTCCGACCCTCCTCCTCGCCTGTCCTCACCTCCTTCTCTGTCCGACCCTCCTCCTCGCCTGTCCTCACCTCCTTCTCTGTCCGACCCTCCTCCTCGCCTGTCCTCACCTCCTTCTCTGTCCGACCCTCCTCCTCGCCTGTCCTCACCTTCCTTCTCTGTCCGACCCTCCTCCTCGCCTGTCCTCACCTCCTTCTCTGTCGGACCCTCCTCCTCACCTGTCCTCACCTCCTTCTCTGTCCGACCCTCCTCCTCGCCTGTCCTCACCTCCTTCTCTGTCCGACCCTCCTCCTCCGCCGTCCTCCCCTCCTTCTCCTCTGTGCGACCCTCCTCCCCTATCCTCACCTCCTTCTCCTCTGTGCAACCCTCCTCCCCCGTCCTCATCTCCCTCTCACCTCTGCGGCTGCTCGCCCGCCACTTGCTCGATGGGAATGCGAGCCCACGGCAACTTCATCTCCTTCGGAGGAGTCATGGTCCCACACTTCTCAGTTATCTGCTCCTAGTGGGTCCTAAGTGCCCGGACTTCCGGGGCGGGAGGGGAGGGTATCACCAGGTCTCCGGCCCCGCGCTGCCCTGGTGGATAGTGGCGACGTCCGCATGTTGTGAACCGCGGAGCCACAGGCGGTCGCTAGGAGAGCGGGGCCAGACAGCGCTGCTCGGAAGATCTCCTCTCCTCCCGGCCGTGCCAGGACAGCTATCAGGCAACACGTGTGATTAAGTACCGAATGGTGGGCTGCTAGTTGAACCACTTCTGCATTGTCTTTCAATGAGTGACCGACTTCTCCACTAGAGCGCTGGCATTTCTTCTCGGTCTCCAAAGGAAGCCCCCATGGGTGTTCAGGGTCAAGGAGCTGAGATGAACTGTCTGAAAGTCATCTGTGGGCCCTTCCGGTGTGAGACCTTGTTCACTAGTAACGTTTGTGGAGTCTGCTTTCCACCACCTTTGGTGCCAGGCACTTAGAGTATGCTGGTTCATGACCCTGGGTGAGATGAACGACTCTCTCCTCTGTGAAATGGGAGTAATGCCTACCTCACAGGGTCACTAGCAGGATTCAATGGGAGTAACACCTACCTCACAGGGTCACTAGCAGGATTCAATGACACATCAAAGGGTCTACCCAAAGGAGACCTGGTGGCACAGTGATTAAGAGTTCAGCTGCTTACCAAAAGGTCAGCAAGTTGAATCCATCCAGCAGCTCCACAATAGAAAGACCTGGCAATCTGTTCCTATAAAGATTACAGCCTAGGAAACCTTATGGGGTGGTTCTACTCTGCCTTCTGGGGTTGCTACGAGTCGGCATTGACTTGACAGCAACAGATTGGTTTTTGTTTGTTTACCCCAGACCAGCACATAGTAGATACTCAGAAAATGGTAGTGGTCATTAGTACATGTGGCTGTTAGGTCCTGTTGAGTTGGTTCTGACTCATAGCCACCGTGTGTACAGCAGAACAAAACACTGCCCAGTCCTACACCATCCTCAGAATTGTTGCTGTTTTTGAACCCATTGTTGCAGCTACTGTGTCAATCCATCAGGTTAAGGATCTTCCTCTTTTTCACTGACCCTTCATCTTACCAAGCATGATGTTCTTCTCCAGGGACTCATCCCTCATGATAATATGTCCAAAGTATGTGACATGATGTCTTGCTATCCTTGCTTCTGAGGAGCATTCCAGCTGTACTTCTTCCAAGACAAATTTGTTCGTTCTTCTGGTGGTCTATGGTATATGCAGTATTCTTCATAACTCAAAGACATCAATTCTTCGATCTTCCTTACTCATTATCTAGCTTTCGTATGAATGTGAGGTGATTGAAAATAATAAGTGAAGAGGATTTGAAGCATTTACTGATGAAGATCAAAGACTGCAGCCTTCAGTGTGGATTACACCTCAGCATAAAAATCCTCACAACTGGAACAATAAGTGACATCATGACTAAGGTGTGGCAGACCCAAGCCATGGTTTTTTCAAAAAATAACAACTTTATTAATAATAAAAACAAAAAACTATAAAGCACTAAGAAGCTTAAATATCTTAAGTTACAGCAAGCAGGTGGCAATTCAACATCCAGGTCGACAGAATGCTTGAAGGAGACTGACAGGCGCCCGTGCCAAACAGGACATCTTCACAGGTGAGGGGACCCATGTCTAAGAGCTTTTCGAGCTCCCTCTCCTCATCGAGGATCATGAAAGGCACTCCATTCAAGGGGAGGCATGCAGTCTGGTGCTCTTCAGGCAGGTCAAAACAAAATCTAGAGGATTGAAGGGCAAGGATTTTTCTATCTGGGTAAGTGTCATGCAAGGCAGGAACAGAGCTTTTTTCTTTACAAGTCTGCTCAGTCATGTTGGCAGAGAAGGTTGGCTGCTTTTGCTTGAGGAGTCCACTAGTCTTCACTGACTTTTCTGTAGCTCTGCTGACAGTTCTTAAAGCCCTTCTGGCAGCTTTAGGCAGGGCACATGGAGCATCAGATGTCTTACCAACATGTACTGAAACCTGAGCTCTCCCACCTAAGTCTTTATTTTTTGGAGGAACCAGTCCCTAGAGAAGGACAACATGCTTGGTAAAGTAGAGGGTCCGTGAAAAAGAGGAAGACCCTCAACGAGATGGACTGACACAGTGGCTGCAACAGTGGGCTCAAGCGTAACAACAGGTGTGAGGAGGGTGCAGGACGGGGCAGGGTTTTATTCTGTCAGGGTCGCTATGGGTTGGAACCGACTCGACGGCACCTAACAACAACAACACTGTTAATAATCATCACAATCATGCACACACTCTTGTAAAAAGTGCTAAATGGAGGTATAGGCAAACTGTAAGCACATACAATTGTGAGAAAGGGGGAATTGAAGTTGTAGAGATGATGGTGTTTCAGCTGACACAAAGCAAGAGTAGGACTTCGGTAAGCAAAGAATGGGAGGTGCTAGGTAAGGAGGAAAGTATTTCTGGTGGAGTCTCCAGCATAGAAGCTCAGAGGCATGAAAGTGTTGGCTGGGCCTGGCCCGAGGGAGGTGAAGGGGCCCCGGGCGGAGCAGTAGGTTGAGCCCTGATTATGGGTGTTGTTACATTAGGGACCTTAGGCATTGTGGAGCCCATGAAGGTTTCTGATGTGGGTAGTGGAGGTGTGTTTTGGGAGACGTGGAAGCTGATTGGAGGGAAGAGACTGGCTGTGGGGAGACCAGAAATATTTTATGACTGGAAGGTAAACTCTCCCTCCGCCCCAGACTGGACAGCTTTAAATCCCAACCTTCCTTGGGCTTTGCTCATCGGTGGAGGAAGCTGATGGACTTAGCAGAGGAAAAGTGGGGTCCTCTGCTCTTGACATGGAAGATGTTCCCTGTCTTGGAGATGCCCGTTCTGCTGTGTGCCCCCTCGAAGGGTAAGGGTGGGCAAGGCACCAGGGCCCATCCTAGGGTTTCTGATCTGTGCCCTGATAGTGTGTTGTGAGGATGGAGGTTTTTACAAAGTGCAGCAGATGCACAGGGAAGGAGCGTCGAAGTTGGCCGGGAGAGTCCAGTTGCCCCAGGACTCAGCTGAGCTCAGGGCCGGGGACAGAGGAGGGACCGCCAGGCCAACCAGTGCGCAGAGGTGTGGGAGCTGCCTGTGTCCTCCCAGGGTGACTTAGGTCCTCTTCTCTCTTCCTCCTGTCCCTCAGGTTATCAGGTGACAGGGGTGTTTATGAAGAACTGGGATTCCGTGGATGAGCGTGGCGTTTGCACTGCTGACAAAGACTGTGAAGATGCTTACAAAGTGTGTCAGATTCTAGACATCCCTTTCCATCAGGTGTCCTTCGTGAAGGAGTACTGGAATGAAGTGTTCAGGTGAGCGCCACAGACACACCCGTGGAGGGCTTCCTGCTGCGACGTGAGTCCTCGTACACCAAAGGATGCCCTGGTTGGCCGGGCGAACTCCCACGCGGCAGCCTCTTCCTTGGCTGTGGTGCCGTGTGCGGGGTGAACTCCCACGCGGCAGCCTCTTCCTTGGCTGTGGTGCCGTGTGCGGGGTGAACTCCCACGCGGCAGCCTCTTCCTTGGCTGTGGTGCCGTGTGCGGGGTGAACTCCCACGCGGCAGCCTCTTCCTTGGCTGTGGTGCCGTGTGTGGGGTGAACTCCCACGCGGCAGCCTCTTCCTTGGCTGTGGTGCCGTGTGCGGGTGAACTCCCACGCGGCAGCCTCTTCCTTGGCTGTGGTGCCGTGTGCGGGGTGAACTCCCACGCGGCAGCCTCTTCCTTGGCAGTGGTGCCGTGTGCGGGGTGAACTCTTGTGCGGCGGCCCCTTCCTTGGCTGTGGTGCCGTGTGGAGGGGTCTTGGCCACCCTGGGGACCTCGCTCCATCATAGGGTGAGGCCTGGATCCCAGCACTCTCCTAGGCTCTCATTCTGTTACTTTGCCACCTTCCAGAAGCGTCTTCAGTGCCTTCTTGAACCTAGTGATGTCTCTGTTGCTAAATCCGGTTAGGGAAGTGAAGGCTGCCACCTGCCCTGGGAGCTGCCGCAAGGAGAGGCTTGATGCCCAGGCAAGATGACGTGGGTCAGTGATTCAGGGAGATCTGAGAAGTCATGTGACCCACTCCCTGTGCCAAAAAATCTTAACATAAAGTCTCATCTAACCCCAACAAATAGCAGTTTAAGTGTTTATTGTAGTAAAGGAATCCCTGGGTGGCACTAACGGTTAATCAACTCAGCTGCTAACTGAAAGGTTGGAAGTTCGAGCCCACCCAGAGGCTCCTCAGAAGAAAGCCCTGACAACCTTCTTCGGAAAACTGAGCCACTGAAGACCCTATGGAGCACAGTTCTACTCTGCACACATGGGGTCCACATGAGTCAGAGTCAACTCCATGGCAACTGGTTAAGTTAACCCTTCTGAAGTGAATACCCTAAAACTCTTAATTTCTCACTAAATCTTGCTAGAATAGTACAGAGAGACCTGTGAGAGCTGGAATTTGATGGACCTGCCTTGATTTTCCAGGTCCTGCCAGCTTTCCCCCTCTGATGATGCTGTCTTTCCAGTTTTCTGTCGCTCTCTATTAGTGGAAAGTACTTGAGTTTCCTTCTCTGACAGATTCCGGCTTTCACAGGCTACACTGTAACAGCCTCCTCCCACATCCAGCCAACCTGGTAGAGCAGAAATCCACTTGGTTAGGAGGCGCTGACCCTGCTTTCTGCACCCAGGGAGGAGTTTGGTGTATTTGCCCAGGCCGAGATGGCAGGATGGCTCATAGGGCCCAGGATTATAAATCTGGATGATGTTACTCCTCCTCGTCTGACCCTTCCTCTTTGGAGAAGGCGAGGGAGCAGGTGTCCAGTGAGTCCCCCACAGCCCCTCTTCCCTTCCTCTCCTGACCCCAGGCCCCTGGGAGCCCTTGGGGAGACAAGAGTGGCCGCAGAGCCACAGCCACAGGAAATGACGCCGTGTTTATCATTCATCCAGGTTTGTGCCTCATCCCAGACTTAAGGGAAAGTGTGTCTGGCTGGATACAGGTGTTTGATAAAGACACTGAAAACGTCCTTACACGGAACTGCTTCTGTTTTGCAGAAAGAAAATTGTCGTTTTGTTATGATGTGGAGACACTCTTTAAGTTAAACAAGTAATTTAACCTTTTTTTTTTTTTTTTTTGAGGAGTGTTTTATTCTTAGAAATGTAAAGGTTTTTTTTTTTTTTTTAATTTCAGTGATTTTTTAAATGAGTATGAAAAAGGAAGGACTCCAAATCCTGACATAACGTGCAACAAACATATTAAATTCAATTGTTTTTTTCATTATGCTGTGGATAACCTTGGTAAGTAATTGGAGTTATTTTCATTTGTTTTTTTAAAATCATAGATTTTCAGAGAGAACCAGGAGCAAAAACCTTCTTTCTGAAGGAGAGGAGGCAGTGAGAACAATGGTATTATTATTATTTTTTTTACCAAATACTCTTAGTTTTAAAATGATACTTAACATGTTTCAAAAAACAAATTCATAAGGATTCTTTGCTACCTTCATAACTTATTTTTTTAATTTTTTTTGTTTATTATAGTTTAAGTGGAAGTTTACATTTCTAAGTTAGTGTCTTATACAAAAATTTATACATACATTGTTATGTGACCCTAATTGCTCTCCCTATACTGTGACAGCACACTCCTCCTTTCCACCCCTGATTTCCCGTGTCCATTCAACCAACTCTTAACCCTCTCTGCCTTCTCATCTCACCTCTGGACAGAAGCTGCCCATTTAGTCTCATGTATCTACTTAAGCTAAGAAGCACACTCTTCACGAGTATCATTTTATGTCCCACAGTCCAGTCTAATCTTTGTCTGAAGAGTTGGCCTCGGAAATTGTTTTAGTTCTGGCCTGACAGAGAGTCTGGGAGCCATGCTTTCCGGGGTTCCCCCAGCCTCAGTCAGACCATTAAGTCTGGTCTTCTTACTAGAATTTGACTTCTGCAGCCCACCTTTCTCCTGCTTCATCCAGGACTCTCTGTTGTGTTCCCTGTCAGGATGGTCATTGGTGGTAACCGGGTACCATCTAGTTCTTCTGGTCTCAGGCTGATGAAGTCTCTGGTTTATGTGGCCCTTTCTGTCTCTTGGGCTAATACTTTCCTTGTGTCTTTGGCGTTCTTCATTCTCCTTTACTCCAGGTGGTTGGGACGAACTGATGCATCTTAGATGGTCACTTGCAAGCTTTTAAGACCCCAGATGCCACTCACCAAAGTAGGATGCAGAACATTTTCTTAATAAGCTTTGTTACGCCCGTTGACCTAGACGTCCCCTGAAAGCATGGTCCCCAGACCCCCGCCCCTGCTACTCTGTCCCTCAAAGTGTTTGATTGTATTCAGGAAACTCTTTAGCTTTGGTTTAGTCCAGTTGTGCTGACTTCCCCTGTAGTGAGTGCTTGAGTGATAGTATTTTAACAGTGGTATTTTGTATTTCATTCTGAGTAAGAAAGAACTTTCTGGTGATTTGCAAATGATAGGATCCTTGGGAGGAGAGAGTGGCCTCTCCATCATGGACCTCAAAAATGTGAGGACATGTACGGTCGTTTCAGGAAAACCAACTTCAAAAAGTCTGAGAAAGGATATGTTTGATCAGTGGCCAAAAACTTGAGAAGTGACAGTGCCCAGGAGGGATAGGAGATTCTTAAAAAGTAAGATTGTGAATTTCAATTGTTTATGACCTTAAAGGCATAACAACAACAAAGAAAAACAAATGAAGAATGAGTCGACGAGTGTCCCTGGAAGGTTAGAGCTTTGGGAAAATGCCAAAGACAACAGAAGAGCTTTTAAAGGCCTGGTCAGAGCAGGGACACAGGTGGAAGAGGCCCACTGTGGGGAGGGCACCAGGCAGTGGGCACAGGAACGTGTGGTTTCTGTGTGACTTTGTTTCACTCTAGCAAGGAGAAGGCTCTGTCAACCAAGAGCCAAAGCAGTGCAGAGGTGGCTGCTGCCCACGGGAGACAAGGCAGCAGCTCGTCTTTAGATGACTTGTCTCTGGTCTGTGGGACTCAGTGGGGCCTTTGGCATCATCAGGACCGGCCCTGCCTGGCTGCCTTTGCAGAATCTCCCTGCCTCTCGCCTGGAGCCACCAGACACGGCTGCAGGCTCAGCTCTGCCCTAAACTCGGGTTCCTGACATGATTGCATCCAGGGGAAGTTTCTGGAGCCCTCATTCAGGGCTCAGCAAGCTCGGCACTTAGCCATCCTCTTCACGAGTCCTACTGAGACGTTTTCTCTTGCTTCCACAGTGAGCTTCTGCTTTGTTCTGAGAAGAGGCTGCTGTCTGTGCCCTGAGTCTGGATCCTGGGTCTGTCTTTTGTTTTTCTGGGCTGGGTGCCATGTTTAATGGTCTGCTCCAGAGCCCAGCCCATGGTCAAGGCCCTGCTCCATGGTCAAGGCCCTGCTAGCAGCTGACAACCTGCCTGCCCATCTGAGTCTCCAGATTTTGTCTGTTCCTAAGTGTCTCCTTTCTAGATGCCACTTGCCTATCAGGGCATCCCTATTTCTTTCTGTAACTTTTATTTATTTATTTATCTTTTATTGTGCTATAGGTGAACGTTCATAGAGCAAATTTGTTTCTCATTCAAAAATGTATACACAAATTATTTAGTGACATTGGTTGCAATCCCCACAATGTGTCAACACTCTCCCCCTTTCCACCTCAGGTTCCCCGTGTCCATTAGTCCAGTTTTCCTGTCCGATCCCTGCCTTCTCATCTTTGCTTTCGGGCAAGTATTGCCCATTTGGTCTCATATAGTTGACTGAACTCAGAAGCACGTTCCTCCCGTGTGTTATTGTTTGTCTTACAGGGCTGTCTAATCTCTAGCTGGAAGGGAGACTCTGGGAGTGGCTTCAGTTCTGAGTTAGTAGATGTCCAGGGACCCTATTTCCTTTTCTTGAACTTCCCTGATTCTTGCCCCGAATTGTTTACTTAGACTGTGGTTTGGTATCTGCTATACTTTGTGAATTCCAGGTTTTTCTTCCTGTGCCCTGCAGTTGGGGTCACCGTAACGAGCTAATGAAGTTCCAGATACTGGCCTCGCGGTTTGCTTTGTCCCCTTCCAGCTCACCCTGCCATGCATGCCGCACCTCAGGACTTGTCTTTCTGTGCCAGTGACCCAGTAGTGGCCTCAGAACGTTTGCAGTTTTGTCCTGTGGGCACTGAGTAAGGACTTGCCGGAGGACAAAGAAGACGTGCAGATCCAGTCTGGAACTGACCTGAGGCTGAGGTGATGACGATGAAATGTCAGTTCACGACCCTAAACAGTCAGACAGTGCTGACAGATACAATTTAAAAAGTCCTGCGCTGACACCCACATGTGAGATTTAATAGCAGTAAAGGCAGAGTTTGCTAGTTTGGCTCAATAGTTAATTCTCTTAGTACAAGGCTGAGAAGACCTGCCTTGGTTGCCATTTGTGCACCAGAGATCTGGGGACTGTAGTTGACCCCAAGCTGAATGTGAGCAAATAGTCAGATGTGCTTGTTGTGAACACTAGTGCAGCAAATGACCAACAAGCGCAGGGAAAGATACCCAGTGTCATCAGACGTTAGGGAAATAGAAGTCAGAACTATAGTGAGATACTACTTTCTCACGTCCACTTGAGTGGCCATAAAGAATAAAATAACAAGTTTTGTGAGGATATGGAGAAATTGGAACCCTCATCCATTGCCGGTGGGAATATCAAATGGTGCAGCTGCAGTGGAAAACAGTTTGGTCGTTCCTCAAAAAGTTAAATATAGAATTATCATCTGACTCAGTGATTCCACCTCTGGGTGTGTACTCAAGAGGGTTGAAAACATAGTTTACACAAAAACTTGTACCCAAATGTTCATAGCAGCACTATTTACAATAGCCAAAAGGTGGAAATAGCCCAAATGCCCATCAGCAGATGAATGAATAAGAAAAATATGGTCTGTGTATGCAGTGGAATATTGTTCAGTCATAGAAGGGAATGAAGTATTGATCCATGCTACAGTGTGGGTGAACCTTGAGAACATTAGGCTGAGTGAAAGCAGCCAGACCCAGAGGCCATTGTCTTGGTCATCTAGAGCTGCTGTAACAGTAAGACCACCAGTGAATGGGTTTAACAGAGAAATTTATTCTCTCACAATTTAGTAGGCTAGAAGTCCAAATTCAGGGTGTCAGTTCCAGGGGACGGCTTTCTCTCTGTTGGCTCTGGAGGAAGGTCCTTGTCATTAGTCTTCCCCTGGTCAAGGAGCTTCTCAGCACAGGGACCCCACCCAGGTCCAAAGGATGCGCTAATCTCCTGGCTCTTGTTTCTTGGTGGTGTGAGGTCCCCGTGCCTCTCTGCTTGCTTGTCTCTTTTATATCTCAAAAGAGATTGGCTTAACACACAGCCTAACCTTGTAGATTGAGTCCAGCCTCATTAACATAACTACCTCTAATCCTACCTCATCAATATCATAGAGGTAGAATTTATAACACATAGGAAAATCACATCAGATGACAAAATGGTGGATAATCACATAGTACTGGGAATCATGGACTAGCTAAGGTGACAGATATTTTGAGGGGATACAGTTCAATCTGTAATAGCCACATATTGTATGATTCCATTATATGAAATATCCAGAAGAGTTACCTCCATAGAGACAGCAGATTGGTGGTTGCCGGGGGCTGGGGGAAGAAGGGAATGGGGACTGACTACTAGTGTATATGGGGTCTCTGTGAAAAAGTTCTGGAACTAGGTAGTGGTGATGGTTGTACAACACTGTGAATGTACTTAATGTCACGGAATTGCACACTTTAAAATAGTAACTTTTATGTTACGTGTATTTTACCACACACACACAAAATTTAGATCTCCTTGATGGTCAGATAATGTCAGGAAAAGGGAGAGGACAGCCCAGCAGTGGCCTGCCTGGTTAGACCACATCTGGTTTGTTACATTTGGTTCCAGTGTGTTCAAGAAGAGCCATAGATCCGTATAGAGTGTGGATTGATGTTGATTTTGAGGCTCTGGGACTAAGGGATCTGATGAACTACTGTAGGTACTTTGAGGTCATCATAATAGCAGCCTGCAAGTGTTTGAGTTGGGACTGCATTCTTTGCACGTGACACCAGAGGGCAGAATTAGGATTAGCAAGAGAAAGATTGTAGCTCAGGGTAGGGGACAGGAACAGAGCTATTCAAGAGTGGAATGTGGAATGTTTGCCTGTCGAGAGTGCTAAGCTGCCTGTCACACAGCTGTTCAGGGAGCCCCTGAGTGGCCATCCTCCGGGAATGCTGTGGAAAGAGCTTCTGGTCTGAGTGGACTGATGGAGTAGTGCCGCTCGGTGAAACTGCTGGAGACCTAGACTTCTGAACGCAAGGTTCTCACAGAAGAACCCTGCCTTTTACGGTGTGAGTGGTTGTTCTTTAAGGAAGTAATTTAAGGTGGTTTTTTTTTTTTTTTATCTTGCTAATGAATCAGTTTTGGAGGAAGTACAGCCATAATGCTCCTTAGAAGGGAGGATGGTGAGACCTCGTCTTGCTTACTATAGACACATCATCAGGAAACACCAGTTGCTAGAAAAGGACATCATGCTTGGTAAAGTGGAGGGACAGTGGAAAAGAGGAGACCCTCAGTGAGATGGGTTGACACAGTGGCCGCAACAGTGGGCTTAGACATAGCAGCAATTGTGAGGATGGCGCAGGACCAGGCACCGATTCGTTCTGTTATACATGGGCTCACTATGAGCCTGGGCTGACTTGATGGCAACTCAGCACTACAATACAAAATTAGTCAAGTTGTAGTAATATGTTCCTTATGTCCTTTTTCAAGAAGCCATGGTGGCGTGTTGGTTAAGTGCCCGGCTACTAACCAAAAGGTCGGCAGTTTGAACCCACCAGCTGCTCTGCAGGAGAAGGATGTGACAGTCTCCTTCCATAAAGATGCCCTTTGGGACAGTTCTACTCTGCTCTGTAGGGTGGCTGTAAGTCGAAATCGACTCCCTGCAACAGATTTGGTTTGGTTCCTTTTTCAGGCGGTGAATGTACGCAGCAGTCCATTCTTGCTGGGGCTCTTGTTTTACACAGAGCTAGTTTGGTCGGTTAAGTGCTGAGTTGGTTTTCCTGCCGCATCTTCTGGGAGGAAGTCTCACAGTACAGAATCTCTGAAGTTTCCACACAATGGAATGCCGTAGACTAATCCGGGCCTTGGTAGGTTCTTCCACTCCTCTGTGTCACGTGGAAAGAAGAAATCGAGTAGGTTGGATGGACCTTCATTGTGATAAAAATAATACATATTTATTAAAGAAATTTGAAAATTACAGAACTGTCAGAAGAGGAGGAAGAATTTGCAATTTCACTTCCTAGGATCAAACTGACCTGAGATTTTTCTTCGTCTTTTTTCTGTGCATTTAAAAAACTGGGACTATAGTGTATACGGAAGCCCTGGTGGCATAGTGGTTAAGAGCTTCGTCTGTTAACCAAAAGGTTGGCAGTTCGAATCCACTAGGTACTCCATGGAAACCGTAATGGGGCAGTTCTACTGTGTCCTATAGGGTTGCTATGAGTTGGAATTGACTCGATGACAATTTTTTTTTTTTTTTTTTAATAATAGTATATACAGTATAGATTTTCCCCTGCTTAACAATGTTACGGAGCCCTGGTGGTGCAGTGGCTAAACATTCGGCTGCTAACCAAAAGGTCGACAGTTCGAATCCACCAGCTGCTCCTTGGAGACCCTATGGGGCAGCTCTACTGTGTCCTGTAGGGTCACTATGAGTCAGAATCGACCTGACGGCAATGGGTTTGGTTGTTTTGGTTTAACAATGTTTCAAGCATTGTCTGATTCAGTAAAAAACCCTTCACAAATAACCACTGCAATGGCACTGGAATCCCCCCGCCGCCATTTTGGTTATTTTCAATTTTTCCGTAGTATAAGAAATACGAGAATGAGGTTTTTGTACTTAAATCTTTGTGGCATATCTGATTATTTCGTTGAGCTAGAATGAATGAAGGGATAGATATTAACGTTTGAAAGCCTCTGAAAATTGCAGTGTAACTTTGTAGCAAGGTTGTTCTCAATTTAAATTCACAGTGAAAGGCTGCTTTACAGGATTTTGTTGTTTGGTGGGGGGTCAGGTGTGCAGGCTGTCCAGTGTGAGACTTCGTGTGTGACGCTTTTCCTGTCCGTGGCTCCTGCTGGCCAGGGCCAGTGAGCGCAAGGCTCACGTCTGACCCTTGTGCTTCAACCCCTCACAGGAGCTGATGCTGTGGCCACAGGTCACTATGCAAGAACGTCCCTGGAAGACGAGGAAGTCTTCCAGCAGAAGCACATTAAGAGACCAGAAGGGCTTTTCAGAAATCGATTTGAAGTTAGAAACGGTAAGTCAGCAAGTCCAGGTCAGAGCCTGATTGTTGATGAACAAAGTAACTGTTTTGAAGAATGACAGTGGGTTGTAATCTGAGCAGACCGCCATCCCTCCCTGCGGGGGCCTGTCTGGTTTCACGTTTGAGAAGTCGTTGCCAGGAGGGCCGTGCCCCCCGAGGTCTGTGATTGGGAACAGGAGAAGTCTGGTCAGGTGCCAGGGCAGGGGCTAGTGGAAAATGGAATCAATAATTTACAATCCAGCCGTAGGCTCCCTGTGTGGGTGAGCTGAAGGTTCACATAACATTTGAGATATTTGACACTGGTGTTTGAGGCAGTGTAGTCCTAGCCAAGGCCCTGTTCCTGGCCATGGAGTTTAGAGGGCTTGAGGTCAGGTGCCCCTCAGTGCAGCAGGTGAGATGGGACCTGGCGTTCTTAGCACAGGCCTAGCGGTTAGGCTTTGTGACTGTTGACGAAGACCGTATACAAACACAAATTAGCTTGTGAATGTTGGAGAGAGCACAGTTTCTCCCTTCTAGAAGAAAGTAAATGCCAAACAGCGATGTGGGACGCTGCTGGGCCGGCCTCGCATACCTGTGTGTGTAGAAAAACGAGCTCACGTCATTAAGTGAAACACAGAACGGGCTCAGGGCCACCTTTCTGCAAGGAACCTTCCTGTTCCCGCCTCACCAAAGGATTGGCGTTTCTCATCTGCAGCCTTGCACCACGTCTGGCTGCACCGTCACCTGGGCATCACTGAATGGCCGATTCTTGAGCCTCCTGGCCCCAGGCCCACCTCTGAGCAGTGAGAGTCTCCGGGAGCGGGCAGATGCTTACACGTCTACATTTTATTTTTGTCCTCAGCAATATTCTGAGGTACATATTCTCATCCCCATGTTACAGATAGAGAAACGGAGGCTTGCTTAGGTCCTTTGTACCACAGGTGGTAGAGCTGGATTTGACTCTGGTTCTGCTTGGCTCCATAGTTCAGGCTCTTTCTGCTGCACCAGGCATGCTGAGTGCGTCACTCGGCGTCACCGAGCCCAGTGGAGGCAACAGCAGGTGGGCGGGCACACGGTGCCTTCTCTGTGGCCAGTGTGCCTGAAGTTGCTTGACTGCCCTGTTTATTTCTCTTTCCTTTTTTCTCCCCGCCCTCCCTCCGCCCCTCCTTCTGTCCCTCCTTCACTCCTTTTCTCCGCCCCCCCCTTCTCTCCCTCTCCCTCTCTCTTTAAGAAAAGCAGGTGTGCTCACAGCAGAAGGTTGTCGTGTAACTTAACGACTCCGGCCCAGACAGGGCGGCACTGACCTTTGTTGGGGCTTGTGCTCTGTCTGTAGGCTGCTGCACGGCCAGGTCTTCAGCCTGGAGTCGGGCCTACCCTGTGTTTGCCCTGATGCTCAGGTGGGTGGGGGGACTGGCCCTCTCAGCTCCACCCTGGTGCTGGTTTTCATGGTCCTGGGCTCATTCATCCAGGAGGCGCCTTTGTTTCAGGAAGACACAGGTTTGAATGCAAAGCCTGGCCGCTTGGGAACACCACTGCAGATTCACCAAGTCTCACGTCCAGAGTAGTCTGAGGGCTTTTTTCCATGCTGACACACGCCTGCTATCTGGGCCTTTCCCGGTGCCACAGGGGCTCTGAGGCTCTGCCGACGGCACTGCACACTCTGGGTTAGGAATGGTGGGTTATCTTAATACTCTCACAGCCTCTTTTGTTCCCAGTGTGTTTATTAGGCCCAGAGAGCCTTTGTGCTTTAGTCGTACTTAGTTGCCCTGGGAAGCTGGGATAGGCCACCTGGTCTGGCCTGGGGAGAGGACCCAGCAGGGCAGAGAGCCTCGCTCAGGTCCCTGGGCCTGGCCTCCTCTGTAACCAGCAGCACTGCGCCTGGCCTGGCCTGGCCGAGTGGCCGCGGGCCCGGAGGAGCTGCTGGGTGTGAGAAAGTTCTTGCGCAGACCAGCCCTCAGCAGCTGTGCGTTCCTTTCCACCTCCTTCCGTGATGGTCGTTCGGTTCGGGAGTGGCCACTTTCTTTTCTCCAAATCACAGATTTTGACTTTGTTCTAAAGTACCCAGAACAAGAAGATAATGCAGATTGCTCCCTGTGCTCTGAGGCTTTTATACACATACACCCTGTTTGACTGAATTCCGTTTTGAAATAAAGAGTAGAATTTGGCAAATGGCTCGGTTTACTTAATGACCTGGTGACTGGATTCTACTTTTCATTGTTTATCTGGCTTGTTGTTTTACGCATAGAAAGTAATAGAATCGAGATTAGGAGCTTGGATTCAGCTTCCAGCCCCACGATTTTCTACCCAGATCCTTTGGGCAAGTCTTTGAGCTTCAGTTTCCTTGTCTGTAAAATGGGGATGGTTCCATCTCACATGGCTGGTATGAGAATCAGTCTTGAGCTCAGGGATGGAAAACACTGACTACACCCAGAGCTGCCACACTCGTGACTGTCACCACCGTCCTGTGTACTGTTCTGTCCAAATTTGTCTCATGGGTGGCACGCTTTGTCTGACTTGCTGAAGTTTCTCTTACCCTATAGCCGTTGAGTCAATTCCGACTCATAACAACCCTATACAACAGGGTAGAACTGCCCCATAGGGTTTCCAAGGCTGTAATCTTTACAGAAGCAGACTGCCCCATCTTTCTCCCACAGAACGGCTGGTAGGTTGGTTGGCAGCCGAGCACTTAACCACTGCACCACCAGAGGTTTTTAGGCTTCTCTTGGCTCTAGGTAAAGATGAGAAGTGTTTAAAGAAGCCCTGATATTGATACTCTTATGCTTTGGTGTCTTTACATTGATCCTTGAACCCCAGAGTGGGGAGCCAGATGGCTCCAGTCATGGAGTTCTGTGACCCAGCAGACAGGCAGCCACGTCCTTGTGCTGATCTGGGCCAGAGATGGGAGGTCAGTCCCTTCCTGAACCAAGGCCATGTGGCCAAGTCAGTCCCCTTGCACCATTTTCTCAAACCCTAAAGATGGTCTTTACAGTAAAATAGAGAACGCAGGAGGAGCTGCAGAAGGGCATCTGACAGATGCCAGCTTGGACTGTAAACAAACACCATTTTTACCAAGAAGGGATATGTGGTTAAAAGTACAGTACTGGGCACTTCTGCTCGTCAAGTCCTGCCCCATTCCATCTTGCATCCTGGCCACTCAGGGGACCATGATCAGCATCCTTCAGCTGCTGCCACCATCCCCAACACCCGGAGGCTTTCTTTGCCCATGCAGATGCCTGTCATCCCCAGGCCAGAGTGAGAGGTGTGTTTAAGCAGGATAAGATGGCTCCAGCAAGTGACCAAAATACAGAATCAGATGACCTTCCAGTAGGAGAAAAAGCAGCAGAACTAGCTGATATGGAATTCAATAGACTACTATTTAGGGCTGCCCAAGAGATTAGGAAAGACGTCAAGGAAAATGCAGACAAAATCAGGGAAAGCACAGAGAAAGCCAGCCAAAATCGAGAAGAAAACAGACAAAGCAATAGTATTCAGGAGAATAATACAAGAACAAAACGTCGAAATAAATAAACAATTCAAAACCATACAAAAACAGCAACTGGAAATGGACAGCTTATTCAGAAATGGACAACTCAATAGTAGGTTTAGGAGCAAATTTGAAACTGTGGAGGACAGAATCAGTGAGATTGAAGAAAACTCCATGGATGCCCCTTTGTTTAAGGAAAAATCAGAGAAAAGAATGAAGAAACATGAAGAAAACCTAAGAATTGCATGGGACACAATCAAGAGGAAAATTTGTGTGTGATCAGAGTTGCAGAACGGAGAGAAAATGGAAAACGTGGAGAAGATTGTTGAAGATTTGCTGGCAGAAAACTTCCCAAATATCATGAAAGATGATAAGTTGACCATCCAGTATGCTCAACGAACTCCATATAGAATAGACCCCAAAAGAAAGTCACCAAGAAATATCATAATTACACCTGCCAAAACCAAAGACAAAGAATCCTGAGAGCAGCTCAAGAAAAATGAAAAGTCGGTTACAAAGGGGAAACTATAAGACTAAGTCCCCACATGTCTGTCAGTTTGTCGTACTCTGGGGGCTTGTGTGTTGCTGTGATGCTGGAAGCTAGGCCACCGGTATTCAGATACCAGCAGGGTCACCCAGGGCAGACAGGTTTCAGCTGAGCTTCCAGACTAAGACAGACTAGGAAGAAGGACCCAGCAGTCTACTTCTGAAAAGAATTAGCCAGTGAAAACCTTATGAATAGCAGTGGAACACTGTCTGATATAGTGCCAGAAGATGAGCCCCCCAGGTTGGCAGGCACTCAAAAGATGACTGGAGAAGAGCAGCCTCCTCAAAGTAGAGTCGACCTTAATGACATGGATGGAGTCAAGCTTTCAGGACCTTCATTTCCTGATGTGGCATGACTCAAAATGAGAAGAGACAGCTGCAAACATCCATTAATAACCGGTACATGAAATGTACGAAGTATGAATCTAGGAAAATTGGAAATTGTCAAAAATGAAATGGAACGCATAAACATCGATATCCTAAGCATTAGTGAGCGGAAATGGACTGGTATTGGCCATTTGAATCAGCCAATCACATGGTCTTCTATGCCAGGAATGACTTGAAGAGGAATGGCGTTGCATTCATTGTCAAAAAGAACATTTCAAGATCTATCCTAAGTACAGTGCTGTCAGTGATAGGATAATATCCATACACCTACGAGGAAGACCAGTTAATATGACTATTATTCAAATTTATGCACCAACCACTGGAAGATGAAGAAATTGAAGATTTTTACCAGCTTCTGCAGTTTGAAATTGATTGAACATCCAATCAGGATGCACTGATAATTACTGGTGATCGGAATGCGAAAGTTGGAAAAAAAGAAGAAGGATGGGTAGTTGGAAAATATGGCCTTGGAGATAGAAGTGATGCCGGAGATCGCATGATAGAATTTTTTGCAAGACCAACGACTTCTTCATTGCAAATACCTTTTTTCACCAACATGAATGGCGACTATTCACATAGACCTCGCCAGATGGAATACATAGGAATAAAATTGACTACACCTGTGGTAAGAGACATTTATGGAAAAGCTCAATATCATCAGTCAGAACAAGGCCAGGGGCCAACTGAGGAACAGACCATCAATTGCTCATATACAAGTTCAAGTTGAAACTGAAGAAAATTAGAACAAGTCCATGAGAGCCAAAGTACGATCTTGAGTATATCCCACCTGAGTTTAGAGACCATCTCAAGAATAGATTTGACGCGTTGAACACTAATGACTGAAGACCAGACAAGTTGTGGAATGACATCAAGGACATCATACATGAAGAAAGCAAGAGGTCATTAAAAAGATAGGAAAGAAAGAAAAAACCAAAACGTATGTCAGAAGAGACTCTGAAACTTGCTTTTGAACATAGAGTAGTTAAAGCAGAAGGAAGAAATGATGAAGTAAAAGAGTTGAACAGAAGATTTCAAAGGGTGGCTCGAGAAGACAAAGTAAAGTATTATAATGACATGTGCAAAGAGCTGGAGGTCGAAAACCAAAAGGGAAGAACACACTCGGCATTTCTCAAGCTGAAAAAACTAAAGGAAAAATTCAAGCCTTGAGTTGCAATAGTGAAGGATTCTATGGGGAAAATATTAAATGATGCAGGAAGCATCAAAAGAAGATGGAAGGAATACACAGTCACTATACCAAAAAGAATTGGTTGACGTTCAGCCATTTCAGGAGGTAGCATATGATTAGAAACCAATGGTACTGAAAGAAGTCCAAGCTGCACTGAAGGCATTGGCGAAAAACAAGGCACCAGGAATTGACAGAATATCAATTGAGATGTTTCAACAAACGGATGCAGCGCTGAAAGTGCCCAGTCGTCTCTGCCAAGAAATTTGGAAGACAGCTACCTGGCCAACTGACTGGAAGACATCCGTATATATGCCTGTTCCCAAGAAAGGTGATCCAACCAAATGTGGAAATTATTGAACAATATCATTAATATCACATGCAAGTAAAATTTTGCTAAAGATCATTCAAAAGTGGCTGCAGCAGTATATCCACAGGGAACTGCCAGCAATTCAGGCTGGATTCAGAAGAGGATGTGGAACTGGGGATATCATTGCTGATGTCAGATGGATCCTGGCTGAAAGCAGAGAATACCAGAAAGATGTTTACCTTTGTTTTATTGACTATGCAAAGGCGTTCGACTGTGTGGATCGTAACAAATTTTGGATAATATTACAAAGAATGGGAATTCCAGAACACTTAATGTGCTCATGAGAAACCTGTACGTACATCAAGAGTCAGTTGTTCGAACAGAGCAAGAGGATACTGCGTGGGGTAAAGTCAGGAAAGGTGTGCATCAGGGTTGTATCCTTTCACCATACCTATTCAGTCTGAATGCTGAGCAAATAATCCGAGAAGCTGGACTATGTGAAGAAGAATGGGGCATCAAGATTGGAGGAAGGCTCATTAACAACCTGCATTATGCAGATGACACAACCTTCCTTGCTGAAAGTGAAGAGGACTTGAAGCACTTACTGATGGAGATCAAAGACCACAGCCTTCAGTGTGGATTACACCTCAACATAAAGAAAGCAAAAATCCTCACAACTGGACCAGTAAGCAACATCATGATAAATGGGGAAAAGACTGAAGTTGTCAAGGATTTCATTTTACTTCGATCCACAGTCAACACCCATGGAAGCAGCATTCAAGAAATCAAAAGACACATTGCATTGGGCAAATCTGCTGCAAAAAAACCTCTTTCAGATGTTGAAAAGCAAAGATGTCACCTTGAAGACTAAGGTGCGCCCGATATTTTCAGTTGCGTCATATGCGTGCAAAAGATGGACAATGAATAAGGAAGACTGAAGAAGAATTGACACCTTTGAATTGTGGTGTTAGAGAAGAATATGGAATATACCATGGACTGCCAAAAGAATGAACAAATCTGTCTTGGAAGAAGTACAACCAGAATGCTCCTTAGAAGCCTGGATGGTGAGACAACGTCTTACATACTTTGGACATGTGATCAGGAGGGATCAGTCCCTGGAGAAGGACATCATGCTTGGTAAAGTAGAGGGTCAGCGAAAAAGAGGAAGACCCTCAACTGGATTGACACAGTGGCTGCACCAGTGGGCTCATGCATAACAATGATCGTGAGCATGGCGCAGGACTGGGCAGTGTTTTGCTCTGTGGTACAGGGGGTTGTTATGAGTCGGAACCAACTCGACAGCACCTAACAACAACAACAACAACAAGCTCTGATTACTCCGCAGAAACTATACAGGCAAGAAGGCGATGGGATGACATGTATAAAACCTTGAAAGAAAAAACTACCAACCTAGAATAATATATCCTGAAAAACTCTCAAATACGATGGCAAAATTAGGACATCTCCAGATAAACAGAAATTCAGGGAATTTGTAAAAACCAACCCAAACTTACAAGAAATATTAAAGGGAGTTCTTTGGTTAGAGAACCACAACATCAGACAGCAACTAGAGTCTAGGACACAGGACAGGATCAGCCAGATAGCAACCTAGGTAAAGAACTCTCAGTAATGAAACAAAGCTAAAAGACTTAAAACAGGGAAACAGATCATTGTGTAAATGATGGCAATGTCAAGACAACAAAAGGAATAAACTGTGTAGGTATAGAACTTTCAAATGGAGAGGAAGTCAAGGCGATATCATGTGATATCAAGGGTGTCCAGGCAATAGAAAGGACTGGTTCAAACTTAGGAAGATGGGATAAATTTCAAGGTAACCACAAAGAAAGTTAACAAACCTACTCATCAGAAGAAAAACATACAGTCTCAGTAAACACAAAGTGTATAATAACAAAAGAAAAATCCACAAACAGAAGGAACTCAGCACAGGAAAGTAAGAGGAACAAGGAAAACATCAGCACCCCCCCCCCCCCCCAAAAAAAAAGCACAACAATATGACAGCAATAAACGCATAGCTATGGAGAATCCCACTGTAAGAGAAAAAAGAAAGTACGGTGCTGGGCAATTAAGAGAGCCCTGGGGAATGCCCCGGGCACGAAGGCATTCTGACCGTGGGAGAAAGCCCAGCCGACACCATTTCAGTGGAGCTTTCTCTGAGTTAGTGTCTCCTCCTGTTTCCCCAAATTTGTCTGAGCTGATTTTAGACTGGCTCCTTTTTCTCACTTCAGGACGTTTTCTCATGCGACTTTTCGCCTTTGAAAATATTATTATCTAAAGTATGAACTAGAGTACATTTCCTTCTCAGGTAAAAATCTGCTTTTCCTGTATTGTTTTTCAATAGTAGATGAACCAGAGGTGAGAATTTTCCTGATATTATCCATGATTTTTTTTTTTTTTTTAAATTTTTCTAGTAATCTGCCGATGACTATTGGTTTTTGCCTCTGACAGACCAGGGGTAATCTTATTTAAGTAAACAGAACATTATTAAAGGCAAAGCGTCTTTTTTTTTTTTTTTTTTTTAATTCCTGTAACATCTTTGTTCTTTGCTCTTGGCAGCGGTAAAACTCCTCCAGGCAGCTGACAACTTTAAAGACCAGACCTTCTTTCTCAGCCAGGTTTCCCAGGATGCCCTGAGGAGAACCATCTTCCCTCTGGGGGGATTAACGAAACAGTTTGTAAAGAAAATAGCTGCTGAGAATAGACTTCATCATGTGCTCCGGAAAAAGGAGGTATGATTGGGCGGTTTGCCTCTGATTAGTTACATGTTTACGTTGACCATTTGCATGGTACAAGGAGAAGCAGGGGCCATGCCTTTTATTAGCAAATCATTGTCCCTGAAGAAGACATCCATTTATCCATCTATCCATCCACCCGTCCAGCCGTTCATCCATCCAACCCACCACCAGCCTATTCACCCACCCACTCACCCATCCACCCATCCATCCATCCATCCATCCACCCACCCATCTACTGCCTAACCACCCATCCATCCACCTACCCATTCACCATCTCCCCTGTCCACCAGTTTACCTATTCAGGTTCCAGGTGTTGCTCTGTGTAGGAGCTGACGAGCTATGGGGCTGTGTGGGCCAGGCCCTGCCCTCGTAGAACCCGTCTTCCAGAGGGAGACATGGTGTGAAGCTGTCTGGCGGATGTGGTAGTGGAGAGAGGTCTACTGCAGCTCCCTCTTCTTGTGCTGGAAAAGAGCGCGAGGGCTGAGTCTTCCCTTCCTGCCTTCCCGCTGAGGCTTTCTCTTCTGGCCCGGCTGATCTACTTGCTCCTTCTGTGGTCCCTGTCTCACCCTACGCTCATGGGATGGGGGCCTGAAGGGCTCGACAGGCCTAGTTTTCTTTCTGCTGCTGGAGGTTTGCTGCATTCCTTTCCCAGGCTTACTTCCTGGGGCAGCTGGTCTGACTTCCTGCCACAGGGGCTGGAGCCTGCTGGGCATAGAAATGAAGCAGCGTTACTTATTAGGTGATACGGTCTAAGTCTTGGAACCTTAATAAACGCTGGGAGGACTAAGGCATACTGCTGGGGGACAGCAGGTCTTTGCCCGGAGGGGGTGGGGCTGAGGGCAGGTGGGAGGGCCGAGGAGGCACTCCTCAGGGTTTCGGAATGGAGCCCAGCCTCCCTCCCAGCTCTGGCTCTGGCTCAGAACACCTCCTGTATCCTGTTGGCTCACACGGGCCTCCTCTCGTTTCAGAGCATGGGCATCTGCTTCGTTGGTAAAAGAAACTTTGAGAATTTCATTCTTCAGGTAAGTGTTGTTTGAAGCAGAGGATGGAGCCGTTGTTTCTGCCCCGGAGTGGGTCTCCTCAGTAACAGCTGTTTCCTTTCCAGTATCTGCAGCCTTGGCCTGGGAACTTCATTTCCATAGAAGACAACAAGGTCCTGGGAACACATCAAGGTGAGGTGCTGTCCAGGCTGCTGTCCCTCCAACTCCTGAGTGAGGGTGAGCCTCAGTGCCAGGCAGTTAGGACACCTGGGGCCCTGTCAGCCGGTGGGTCGTGGGGGATAGTCTATGGGAGGCAGACATCTAGGGCACAGGCATTTAGTAGTTTCGACTAGAGACTTACGTTTCAAGATGTGGTCTTCTTTTTTTTAAAATAATATTTTATTGTGTTTTCGGTGAAAGTTTACACGGCAAATAGATTCCCATTTAACAATTTTCTACACAAATTGTTCAGTGACACTGATTACATTTTTTCACAGTGTCTTGGTTATCTAGGGCTGCTATAACAGAAATACCACAAATGGATGGCTTTAACAAAGAGAAATTTATTCTGTCACAGTCCAGGAGGTAGAAGTCCAAATTCAGGGTGCCAGCTCCAGTGGAAGGCTTTCTCTCTCTGTTGGCTCTGGGGTAAGGTCCTTGTCATCAATCTTCATTGATCAAGGAGCTCCTCATCTCAGCACAGGCACTCCGGGTCCAAAGGATGTGCTATTCTCCTGGCTCTTGTTTCTTGGTGGTATGAGGTCCCCATGTCTGTCTGCTTGCCTCTCTGTTTTATATCTCAGAAGAGATTGGCTTAAAACACAGTCTAATCTTGTAGATTGAGTCCTGCCTCATTAACGTAACTGCCGCTAATCCCATCTCATTAACGTTATAGAGATAGGATTTAAAACACATAGGAAAATCACATCAGGTGACAAAATGGTGGACAATCACACAATACTGGGAATCATGGCCTAGCCAAATTAATACACATTTTTTGGGGGATGCAGTTCAATCCAAAACTTTCCACCCTTTGACCTCCAAAAAATTCATGTCCTTGCCACATGTAAAATACATTAACCCTCTCATATCATAGCAAAAGTCTTAAATCAACTCCAAGTCCAAAACCCAAAAATTCCTCTTCCTCTGTGAAATCTAGAATACAAGTTATCTGTTTCCAAAGTACAGTGGTGCAACAGCCACAAGTTAGGCATTTCCATGACAAGTGGGAGACATTGGAGGGAAAGAAGGGATAACAGGCACCAAGTAAGTCAGCAGAACGCATTACATTAGCCCTCAAGGCTTGAAAATGATCCTCTGTTCTCTGAGACCATTTGGACAATAGCCCTGCCCTCCAGACTCTAAGGATTGCCCACACTTTCTGGATTCTGAGTGGAGATCTCTCCGCCCTGGGTTTCAGCTCCACCTTCCATGCCCATTGGAACAGCAACTCTGCTCCTTCAAGTTTGGGTGGCCCCATTCTCCTAGTCTATCTGAGTGGCAACTCCATCCTTTGAGACCCCAGAGGCCATGGCTCCACCCTTTGAGACTACAGAGGTCGTGGCCATACCTTCTGAGACTGAGGCAGCTCTGCTTCCTGTGTTCCTTGTCTCTTCAGCTTCTGCTTCCTGGTTCCTTGGCCTCTTAGACCCTCTCTGTCCTGCTAGGGCAAGTGTTCCAAAGCTCTGTAGCTCCCCGATAAGTGCGTGGAGTCACCCCACACTGCCAGTAAACTTTGGCCAGAAGGCAGTCAGCTCTCTTGCTCCATGGATCAGCAAGCCTAACTCCACCAATAAGTGCCCATAGGTACCCCACTCTGCCAGGAAGCCTCCTGCCAAAGGCACTCAGCTCTCTCACTCCGTGGGTCAGCTCCAGTGCCATCTTGTGCTGGTCTCCTGGTTCTGCTGCTGCCAGTCCTCTGCTGCTGCTAGTTCTGTTCTGCTGCTTCTCACCGTCTGTGTCCTCTCCAGTGTGACAGCTCTCCTCACTTTCTCTGAGTCCTCACCGGAATTGCCTTTGATGTCCATGATTCTACCAATAGTCTCTTCAGGGCAATCTAGGCTTTTACCATTAGGCACTTTAAAACTCTTCAGCCTCTACCTGTTCAGTTTCTAAACCGCTTCCACATTTTAGGTATTTGTTAGAGTAGCACTCCACTCTCAGTACCAAATTCTGTCTTGATTATTGTCATGGATTGAATTGTGTCCCCCCAAAAAATATATGGATTGATTGGCAAGGCCATGATTCCCAGTATTGTGTGATTGTCCACCATTTTGTCATCTGATGTGATTTTCCTATGTGTTGTAAATTTTAATTCTTATTAACATCATAGAGATAGGATTTATAGCACATAGGAAAATCACATCAGATGACAAGATGGTGGACAATCATACAATACTGGGAATCATGGACTAGCCAAGCTGACAGATATTTTGTTGGGGACACAATTCATAATACACGGTGTGCCAGTATTCTCGTTATTTCCATTCTAGTTGTTCTGTTTCCAGTAATCTAGTTTCCCCACCCACTTGCCTTCTCATCTTTGCTTTAGAGTAAATGTTGACCGTTTGAGATTATTTTTTAAAGAAGCAAAGTACTAACAGGTGATACTCTTTTTTTCACAGAGCAAACTAATTTCTCATCAAACAACTAATACACATATTGTTTTGTGACATTGGTTGCCAACTCCACGACATGTCAACACTCTCCCCTTCTCAACTTTGGGTTCCCCATTACCACTTTCCTGTCCCCTCCAGCCTTCTCATCCTTACCCTTGGGCTGGTGTGCCCATTTAGTCTCGTTTTATTTTATGGGCGGTAGTTGGGAAATATGACCTTGGTAATAGAAATGATGCCGGAGATCGCATGATAGAATTTTGCAAGACCAACGACTTTTTCATTGCAAATACCCTTTTCCACCAACATAAATGGCGACTCTATATGTGGACCTCACCAGATGGAATGTACAAAAATCAAATCGATTACATCTGTGGGAAGAGACAATGAAAAAGCTCAATATCATCAGTTAGAACAAGGCCAGGGGCCAACTGTGGAACAGACCATCAATTGCTCATATGCAAGTTCAAGTTGAAACTGAGGAAAATTAGAACAAGTCCATGAGAGCCGAAGTACGATCTTGAGTATATCCAACCTGAATTTAGAGACTATCTGAAGAATAGATTGGTGCGTTGAACACTAATGACCGAAGACCAGACGAGTTGTGGAATGACATCAAGGACATCATACATGAAGAAAGCAAAAGTTCATTAAAAAGACAAGAAAGAAAGAAAAGACCAAAATGGATGTCAGAAGAGACGCGGAAACTTGTTCTTGAATGTCGAGTAGCTAAAGCAAAAGGAAGAAATGATGAGGGCTGACTCGAGAAGACAAAGTATTATAACGACATGTGCAGAGAGCTAGAGATAGAAAACCAAAAGGGAAGAACACGCTTTGCATTTCTCAAGCTGAAAGAACTGAAAAAAAAAAATTTCTATGGGGAAAATATTGAATGACTCAGGAAGCATCAGAAGAAGATGGAAGGAATACACAGTCACTGTAGCAAAAAGAATTGGTCGATGTTCAACCACTTCAGGAGGTACCTCCAATATGAGCAGGAACCAGTGATAGTGATACTGAAGGAAGTCCGAGCTGCTCTGAAGGCACTGGTGATAAACAAGGCTCCAGGAATTGACAGAATACCGATTTAGATGTTTCAACAAATGGATGTAGCTCTGGAAGTGCTCACTCGTCCATACCAAGAAATTTGGAAGACAGCTACCCAGCCAACCGACTGGAAGAGATTCATATTTATGCCTATTCCCAAGAAAGGTGATCCAAGTGAATGTGGAAATTATGGAACAACACCATTAATGTTACACGCAAGTAAAATTTTGCTGAAGATCATTCAAAAGCGGCTGCAGCAGTATATCAACAGGGAACTGCCAGAAATTCAGGCCAGATTCAGAAGAGAATGTGGAACCAGGGATATTATTGCTGATGTCAAGTGAATCCTGACTGAAAGCAGAGGATACCAGAAAGATGTTTACCTGTGTTTTATTGACTATGCAAAGGCATTCGACTGTGTGGATCATAACAGATTATGGATAACCTTGTGAACAATGGGAATTCCAGAACACTTAATTGTGCTCATGTGGAACTTGTACATGGACCCATAGGCAGTTGTTCAGACAGAACAAGGGGATACTGTGTGGTTTAAAGTCGGGAAAGGTGTGCGTCAGGGTTGTATGCTTTCACCATTCCTATTCAGTCTGTGTGCTGAGCAGATAATCTGAGAAGCTGGACTCTATGAAGAAGAATGGAGCATCAGGATTGGAGGAAGACTCAGTAACAACCTGCATTATGCAGATGACACAACCTTGCTTGCTGAAAGTGAAGAGGACTTGAAGCACTTGCTGATGGAGATCAAAAACCATAGCCTTCAATGTGGATGACACCTCAACATAAAACAAAAATCCTCACGACTGGACCAGTAAGCAACATCATGATAAATGGAGAAAAGATTGAAGTTATCAAGGATTTCATTTTACTTGGATCCAAAATCAACACCCATGGAAGCAACATTCGAGAAATCAAAAGACGCATTGCATTGGGCAAATCTGCTGCAAAATACCTCTTTCAAGTGTTGAAGAGCAAAGATATCACCTTGAAGGCTAAGGTGCAGCTGACCCAAGCCATGGTGTTTTCAGTCACCTCCTATACACGTGAAAGCTGGACGATGAATAAGGAAGACCGAAGAAGAATTGATGCCTTTGAATTGTGGTGTTGGAGAAGAATATTGAATATACCATGGACTGCCAAAGAACAAACACATCTGCCTTGGAAGAAGTGCAACTAGAATGCTCCTTAGAAGCAAGGATGGCAAGACTACGTCTCACGTACTTTAGATGTGTTGTCAGGAGGGATCAGTCCCTGGAGAAGGACATCATGCTTGGTAGAGGGTCAGTGAAAAAGAGGAAGAACCTCAGTGAGATGGATTGACACAGTGGCTGCAACAATGTGCTGAAGCATAACAACGATTGTGAGGATGGCGCAGGACCAGACAGTGGTTTGTTCTGTTGTACATAGGGCCGCTATGAGTTGGAACGGACTTAATGGCTCCTAACAGCAACAACATCAGTCTTTGGCTGAAGGGTGAATGTCAGGAGTGACTTCATTACTGAGCAATAAGGGTGTCTGGGGGCCATACTCTTGGTTGATATTCTTTATTTTATGAACCAATCTGTTATTTAGCTAAAAGGTGGCCTCAGGGAATAGTCTTGGTTCAAAGTTTAAAGGGTATCTCCGGGCGATAGTCTTGGGGAGTCCTTTAGTTTCAACCTGTCCAGTCAGTCTGGACTTTTTAAGAATTTGAGTTCTGTTCCACATTTTGCTCCCATGCTACTAGGGTCCATCTACTGTGGCCCTGATCAAAACAGTCAGCGGTGGTGGCCAGGCACCATCTAGCTCTTCTGGTCTCAGGGTAGATGAGGTCGTGGTTCCTGTAGACTGTTTATCCAGTAGACTAGTTTCTTCTGAGTCTTTATTTTCCTTCTTTCTCTTTTGCTCCAGAAGAGTATAGACTAATAGTTGTTTGTTAGATGGCTGCTTGTAAGCTTTTAAGATCCCAGATGGTACTCACCAAACTAGGATGTAGGACATAACTTTATGAATATATTACACCAATTGTGCATGTTGTCCCAGTGATGTGGTCTCCTTTTAAACACTGGAATTAGTTAAAAAAAAAAGCATGCCATCTGTTTCAAAAGGACTTCACTCTGTGAATTATGCCCTGTAAATAGAATTATTTTTCACTATATGAAGAAAACGTTAGGTTACAGAGAAATCCCGCTTCAGCAAAACGAGTTATGTTAGCTTCAAAGCCTGGCTTTCATGACAAAGGACCATGTGGTCCACAGGGTCAGAAGCATCCTGTGCAGGGAGTTTCCAGCCTGGCAGGGCAGCAGGAGCACAAGCCATGGGAGTGCCAGGCGCAGGCCTGTGGTCTCTGTGTGCGAGGCGCGGAGAAGGCAGAGGTGAATCGGTCACAGAGGTCGCTGTCCAGGTGGGAGGACTGTGGAGATGGCTGTGTAGGTGCAGTGGGGAAGGCGTGCCCCTGAGAGCAGGGGTGAAGGCATGGCGGCCTCCCCAACATGGCAGCCCCGTGAGTCCACCCAGCACAGCCCGTGTGGCTGGTGGAAGGGCCCGCCTGGGGTTCAGGTCCTGGTCTGTCTCACAGTGACTTTCTCTTTGGTGTCACTCGCTCCGTCTGGGCCGAAGGGCCTCCCGTTTCTGTGGGGGTGCAGTGCCTGGACGTGGAGCTGGCCCCAGGCCTCACTGCACACCTGCGTCTCCACAGGTTGGTTCCTGTATACTTTGGGCCAGAGAGCCAGGATTGGCGGCCTGAGGGAGCCCTGGTACGTGGTGGAGAAGGACGGCGCCAAGGGTGACGTTTTCGTGGTGAGTGGCGCCCCATCCCAGGTGACTGGGTCTGCGCTCGGCAGATCCACGGGTCAGGTGGGGCAGGGGCCTGGACAGCACCTAGGGCAGCAGGGTAGGGCCTTCTGCCTTTCCAGGTGGAGGTGAGACCGGGAGTCCCTCTGAGCAGCAGCCCCCCTCCCATTAGTGTCCCTTCTTCCCTGGGGGCCCGAAGCCAGGGTCCCCTCTCAAGCCACTCACACCCCCTAGTGCCTTCTGTGCTGACCCTCAACCAGGATGGCACTGTGCGGAGGACCGCGGGGAAGGCCGTGCGGGGGACAGTGAAGGCCGTGCGGGGGACAGTAAAGGCCCTGCGGGGGACAGTGAAGGCCCTGCGGGGGACAGTGAAGGCCGTGCGGGGGACAGTGAAGGCCCTGCGGGGGACAGTGAAGGCCGTGCGGGGGACAGTGAAGGCCCTGCGGGGGACAGTGAAGGCCGTGCGGGGGACAGTGAAGGCTCTGCGGGGGACAGTGAAGGCTGTGCGGGGGACAGTGAAGGCCCTGCAGGGGACAGTGAAGGCTGTGCATGCTCACCTCCCTCTTCCGGGGTGCCCCCAGGGACTAGAAGGGCTTGTCTTTAAGTCATTTATTGAGCACTTACTGCGAGCTGGTCCCCTGATCACTGTGTTGGTCCCTATGAACAGACACTGTCTTCTGAGCTTACAAAAGAGGGATGAGACTAGGCGGGATTGAGGAACTGGCCTAAGGTCCCTGGAGAGGAGGTAGCCGCAGGCCTGGGACAGGGGCTGCCCATGGCAGGGCTCAGGAGTAATGAATAAACAAACCAAAGTGGTAGAGGCAGGGTCTGGTCCGCCGCCTGCCACCACTGGGGCCCTGAGCCACCATGCTGCACCCCACGAGCGAGCCCAGGGCGGCTCGGCCAGGCGAGGCTCCCCACCCTGGACATCTGGCAGTGTCTGGAGGTGTCTGTGCTTGTCACCACTAGTGGAGATGCTCCTGGCATCTAGTGGGCAGAGGCCAGGGTACTGCTGAACAGGACAGCCCCTCAGCAAAGACTTGTCCACCCGAATCTCAGTGCCAGCTGAGAAGCCTGCGGCCGAGACACCGTTGGGTGCTCTGTCAGAGGAGCTGGAGGACCTTCTCCTCCACACGGCCCGAGGCACGCACCCGCGGCAGCTAACCCTGAGAGGCACCTCCCGTGAAGAGCTGAGGGCCGAGGAGCCTGAGTTCCAGTGCTGACGCAGTGATTGTGAAGTCCAGTGTCTGGTCTGCGAGGAGAACCACCAGAGGGGCCCTCAGCTGACCTTGGTGCGTGGGTGGGTTGTCTTCCCTCTGTAGGCCCTGCAGTCCCCGGAGTTACTGCTGCTGGGCCTGCCTCAGGAGGAGGGGCTGGCGTAGACCCTGAGGGCCCCACGTGTCAGTGTTGCAGAGGCTGGAGGCTGGGACCAGGGGCCTCAGAACCACGCCTTGGGGGGCCAGGAGGCCTGAGCAGACCAGCCTAACTCCGAGGTGTGAGCACAGACTCAGATGGTGCCTGCCTGGTGGGGCTGGCAGCTACCTTTCCCTCCTTCCCCTCGGCCAGTGCTGGTGGACGGGGTTTCTGGGGAGGCCTTTTGGAGAGACAGGCCAGTGGGACACTGTGGGTAGACAGCTGGGTCCTCCCAGGTTGGGGCCGGCAGCTGGTCCTTCCAGGTCGGGGCCGGCAGCTGGGTCCCCTGGTGGCACAGTGCTTATGAGCTCAGCTGCTAACCAAAGTGTCGGCAGTTCAGATCCACCAGCTGCTCCCCAGAAAGCCTGTTGCAGTTCTACTCTGTCCTGTAGGGTCACTGTGAGTCGGAGTCGACTCGATGGCAGTGGGTTTGGTTTTTCGAGTACAGTCATCAGGGCACGCCTGCTCTGACGAGTGCTGAGGCGGGCTGGGTGCAGCCCTCCGTGGTCACAACCTGGTGTTCCACCCACAGGCCCCGCGGATGGACCACCCTGCCCTGTACCGGGACCTGCTGCGCACCAACCGCGTGCACTGGGTCACAGAGGGGCCGCCTGCCGCCCTGGTCCGCGACAAGATGATGGAGTGCCACTTCCGCTTCCGCCACCAGATGGCGCTAGGTGACTGAGCGGGAGAGGCCGCCCTGGAGCCGCAGCTGGGGCCAGAGGCCACTGGGGGCCGAGCTTTCTGGGGCCAGAGGAGGCTCTTGGGACAGCGGGGATTCGACCGTAAGCAGGACAGCCCCTCATTGTTCAGAGCATGTGAAGTAACAAAGCCCCGTCCTCCCTGCCATGGGGAGAGGCTGGGGACGTCTGCTGCTGAGCCCCGGGAGGCTGGGCTGGGGCCCTGTCATGCCGAGGGGGCCCTCTGGCTGTTGCCCTGCCCTGCCCCGATGGAGGTGATACTGGAGGTCCCGCTGAGCAGCAGTCCCCCCTCCTTCCCTGGGGGCCCAAGGCTAGCCCCTCTCTAAGGCCACTCTCGCCCCCTAGTGCCTTGTGTGCTGACCCTCAACCAGGACGGCACTGTGTGGGTGACCGCAGTGAAGGCTGTGCGGGCGCTCACCCCCGGGCAGGTGAGTGTGGCCGCTGGGCTGCGGGCTGTCGGGGGTGGGGAGGCAGGTGGTGTGCCCAGCCCTGCAGTGGCCCCCGATGGAGGAGGTGTTGCCCAGCGGGACACAGGAAGGTGGCTGTGGGCTGTGGCTGGCATGTGGTGGGGGTCTCCAAGCCTCTGTCTTCCATGAGACGGGCATTAACAAAGCCCATTCACCACCCTGGTTTACTGGGGAGGGAGCTGGGGCTCAGATGGTGCCCCCTCCACCCCAGTGACAACGATGATGGGATCGTGGCCATCCCCTTGGACCTCAGCTCTCCCTGCTCAGCATGGGGGGGCCTAGCTGCACCCACCCGGCTGGGCCCCAGGGCAGAGACAGAACTGGGAGAGGCACTAGGCTTGTGCTCGGGGAGGCAGTGGGACAGGCACCCTGTGGGGCAGAGTGTGCAGGGCCTCCAAGGAGGGGGGTGTGAGCTGGAGCCTGGGTGGAGGCAGTGTGAGGGGCTGGGGGCTCTCCTAAGGCCAGTAGCTGGTTGGGACTTGGGGGCCCCCGGGGAGCCTTGGGGGAGGGGGCTGAAGCTCCCTCCAGCCCCACTGCCAGAATTCCCAGGGCTGCAGAGACCTACTGGTGTGGGAAGGCCTTGTGACCATCCACTTAGGGAAGGGGCCCCAACCCTGACCTCCCTTCCTAATGAAGCTGCTGGAGCGCCAGCCCTCCCTCTCCCTCCATCCGCCTCAGGCCCATCACCGGCCAGCTTGGCTCCCTCCTCCAACACTGGGCCCTGCAGGCTGGTGACTGGCCTCTCTGCCCTGCAGTTTGCCGTGTTCTACAAGGGGGACGAGTGCCTGGGCAGCGGGAAGATCCTGAGGCTGGGGCCGTCCGCCTACACACTGCAGAGGGGCCGGAGCAGGTCCCGAGCGGCCTCTGAGGGCTCCAGCGATGGTGCAGGCCCAGGCCCCATGCCCTGACCCGCCACGGGGCTGCCCGCTGCCGCCGCCGCCGCCAAGCTGAGGGAGCGAGCTGGGGCCAGGCGTGATGGGCACGGCTGTTGCTGCCCGACCCACAGAAGCCCGGCCGGATCGCCGCCCCAGTCCTGGGCAGGCCGGCCAAGGTTGCGAAGAGCCTCTGGAGCCCGGGGAGGACCCCGGGAGGCCAGGCCTATCTTCTCTGACCTGGAATTCAGCCTGAAGAGTTTACTGGCCGGTGCGTCTGTTCCAAGAGCCCTGTTTATAGTGTGCTCTTCATGCCTGCTCCCACCCGCCAGCCTGTGGGCCGATGTGGGACGGTGGTGAATAAAATCATGTCTGGCATGTGGAGTCTGACAGACCCCGGTAGGACTGAGACCCACAGCGGGCACCGTTTGGGGAGCTGCCATAGCACTGACCTCCCGTCTGACTGTGGAAAGGGGGTGGGTGGGACAGGAGTGTGATGAACCCCCGTCTCTCCCCCAGGTTCAGAGCCCACCACTCGCCCCTCCGCTCACCTGGGCTGACCAGGTGCTTCCGTGGACCTGAAGGGCCTGGGAGGGAGGTGGGGCAGCTGCATTGGCCACCCCCGTGAGAGCCCCAGGGCTGACGCCCCCACCTGTGGAACGTCTGCCCCATGTACCCTGCCATCCAGAGTGTGATGGCCTCAAGCTCTGAGTCCCAACATGGCAAGGTCATGCCTGGGGTGTCTGAGGGCAGGACAAGGCCCACCTGAGGGGCATCCCCTGTTGGTAGTCCCCAGGCCCACCTAAACGGCAGCCCCCCCATTGCAGTCCCCAGGCCCCGAGGCCCCCCCCGAAGGGCAGCCCGCACTGCAGTCCCCAGGCCCCAAGGCCCACCTGAAGGGTGGCCCCTTGCAGAGGGCCTGACACCAGGCAGGCCAGTGGTGTGAAAACCAGACTGAGGAGTCCTTGGTTCCAGGGATGGGCTGCGGCGGGGCAGGCTGGTGAATGACGTTCTTAACCTGAGAAGGCCAACCCCAGGTCAGCACCTGCGGGTACAGTGCCCCTTCCCTGCCCCGTCACTGAGGGATCCCTAGGTGCCGCTACTTCCCTAGGTCAGCATCTATGGGTACAGCACCCCTTCCCCTGCCTCCTGTCACTGAGGGATCCCTGGGTGCCCCTGCTTCCCCAGAGCTTACTGGGACATCAGCCCGTGGGAGGTGCGAGGGTGTGCTGTGGTGGGGAGGGTGGCAGGGTAGGCGCTGAGACCCAGCGGGAGCGGCCTCGTGGGTGAGAATGAGCCAGCCGGCTTTTGAGTGACCATGCCGAGTGGGGCAGGCTGTGACCCTGGAGTGACCTCAGCTCGCCATAGCTGGTTGAAAGGCGCCTCTGGAGCAGGGTTGGGGGCGGGAAGTTTGGAGACACAGAGCTGGGCCTCCCTGTCCACTTTCTGTGAGTGGTCACCCAACCAATGGCTGGTCCATACCCACTGCCTTCACTTCCCTGCCACTCTGGGGTGGGGGCAGGGTCAGTGCTTGTCCCCGGCTTCCTGTAGCCTGTGCCCTGAGGACCCAGGTGTGGGTCCTGGACCCAAGGACCTGCCCCTGCCCTGGGCGAGGCGCTCAGCTGCAGGGCTCCCTTTCTCTCACTGGCCTCAGGCAGGCCCTGTGGGGACTACAAGTGGTTTCCCTGTCTCTGGATTAGATGGCCCTCGACTGGAGACAGGAGCCTCTGGGTGGCGCAGACGGTTAAGCACTCGACTGCTGGCTGAAATGATGGTTTGAACCCACCTGGAGGCACCTCAGAAGACAGGCCTGGTGATCTGCTTCTGAAAGTTCCCAGTCATTGAAACCCTGTGGAGCAGGTCTACTCTGCACATGTGGGGTTGCCATGAGTTGGGATCAACTCGACAGCAACCACCACCGACCAGAGGCAGCAGCTCCTTCAGCCCACCCTGAGGACCACCTGGCCAGCACCTGCTGGGAGGGACGTCCTGCCCTCAGGGTTCCGGGGACAAGTCCCCTCCCACCACATTGCTCCATGTTCCCCGGGGCTCAGAGCCATCAGGACAGTGACAACGGGGCTCTGCTGGTGCAGGCAGGGCCATGCCCGGGGCCGGGTGCCCTCCAGGGAGCAGGTCACAGGGCTCCACCGGCCTCCTGATGTCCCACAGCCGCGTTCCCTCTAGCCTGGCAGCTAACTGGGGGAGGGGGAGCAGCAGAAGCATGGGGGAGCAGAGGCCTTGGGGCACAGCCCACCACTGGTGCCCATGTGCACGCACACTCCACACACACACACACGTACACACCGCGAACACGCAGAGCCCCAGCCCCAGCCCGACAGGCCTGTCTCCCCAGAACCCACCCTGCTGCAAGGGAGGCTGGGAATGGGGCGGGGCGGGGTGGGTGGTGGGAGCAGGCCCGGGGCTCCGCTGGGCTGGGCGAGTGGGAGGATTGGCCTAGGAAGGGACGGGTGCAGAGGAGGGCTGTGATCTGCTTTATGTTTGGAGGAAAGACCCCTCTGGCTGCTGTGTGAACTACAGACAAGGTGAGAGGCGTGGGCTGGGTGGCTGGCGGGGAGGAGGGCTGGGTTAGGAAATGCAGAGTAAGAGGCTGGACACAGAGGGTCCAGGACAGAAAGGCTGATGGGCCTGACCCCTGACCACTGCAGGAGGGGTATGTTCCGCTTGGTCTGGAAGCTGGGCAGTGGCAGGGAGAAGTGTGTCCAGGTGCCCTGAGCTTTTACCATGCATCAGGATGGGGGCCACACGGTCGTGGCGTACGCTCCAGACAGCGGGTCCTCCTGTGAGGACAGCCGGTGGCTCTGCTCTGCAGGCAGGAGGAAGGGCTGATGCCACCCTGGGGACTTCATGCCAGTAGGTGGCCCCTTGGGCCTGATGTTGGTAGGCCATGGGCCACTGGGCAGCTCTGGCCTTGAGCCTAGGCATGGTGGTGGCAACTGCAGACAGAGGCCAGGCCTGACAGGCTTTGTGGGCCGGGGGCTGGTGGGGGCCCATGTGGGGTGACAGGCTGTAGTGCAGCAGTCCTGGCCCCTCTGCAGTGGGGCCCGTGAAGGGTAGAACCCCGTCTGGATTAAAGGACTCTTACCGTCCCCTGTCCCAAGAAGTCAGAGACTCCTTGGATCAGGGAGACATGGCTGCAGGGACAGAGCTGTCCGAGGAGCCGTGAAAGTGACCGCATCCCACTGGCCTGCTCCCACACTTGCACACACTGGGCAGCCTGAGAGAAGCCGGGGTCTCCCAGGGCCTCCCGCACGGCAAAGCGAAGCTGCCTCCCTTGGAGCGTCCTGCCAGCAGGGCAAAGGGAGATGCCTGAGTTCTCTGACGGAGAGGACACGGCATGTCTGTGGAGCTGCCTCCTCCCCTCCTCAAGCAGCACCCCCGCTCCCCTGGGCCCCTCCCTGGGTCCGGCCTCCCTGCTGGGTGCCCCACACCCTGGGGCCCATTCTTCCTTCTGCCAGCAGGGAGCTCCTTGCTGGTTGGAGGGGTCAGACCCCGGCTGTAACTGAGCACAAGCCCTGGGTGAGCCCCTCTCAACACTGCCGGGTGTCTCCAGTGGTCCCCATGCAGCCGATGGAGACCTGCGCCCCAGAGGTGAAGGGCCAGTGGCCAGGCAGTCAGGGTGGGCAGGCTGGGCCCCAGCGGGTGTCCCCAGGCCAGACCCTGCCGGGGGCCTGCTCTGCCCCAGCTAGAAGGGAGACCACAGCTGGGGACCAGACAGGCCCATAGTGTCCCCGCGGGCCCTGGGGACCCTCTGCCCAGCTGGGCACGGGGCAGGGCTGAAACGCTGCCTTTGTTCTGCCAACTCTGAGGGAGGCACAGGCCTCCATGGGCTCAGGTTTCCTGGCTTCACTGCTGGGCACTGGGCCTCATGCCTGGGACTGAGTCTGCACTGGGCCCCCTGGGCACCCCAGGGTGCCCACTCTGACCCACTCCGGGGCTGACCATGATACAGAAACCCCACTGATGCCAGTGGGGTGATAGGAGAGAGGCACGAGCCAGTGCTGCCCCTCTGGCCCCCAGCCTCCCCCAGGCTTCTCCTTCAGGCCCAGCCGGCCTCCCATGTCCCCTTAGGCCACAGCCCGATTTTGCAAGGCCGTTGGGTGGCACCTTGGAGGTAGACTGAGATCCTGAGGGCAGAAGCCGATGACCAGGGCCACCGTTAGGGCCCGCTGGGACCTCTGGCCTCTCCCCACTGCCTGCCCCAGGACTCCACAGCTCCTGGGGGCATCGGACTCCGGGACTGGGGCAGGCTGAGGGTGCCTAGAAGGGGCTGGGGCCAAAAAGTAGGGCATGCGCTGCCCCCTCCCTCCCCCAGGGCATCCCACCCCCACCCCTGCTGATCAGGAGAAGGGGAGGAAATGAAAAACTAGTCCTGGGCCCTGCGCTAGATGCTTCACATGTCTGCTCTCTGCTCTTACAAAAATGAAAGCCTCGTCCTCCTCGCTCAGTCTCGCCAGGAGCAGGTCAGGGCCCTTGCTGCCCCCCCGCCCCCGGTGACACAGATCTCAGAAGGGTTCAGCTTCACACCTGTAAGGCTCCTTCCTAGCTCTGGCCTGGTCCCAAACACCTGGGCCTTCCTTCTGTCCACAGGCCCTACTCCTCCCCTGGGCTCCACCCAGCACCACCCTGACCCCTGATGGGCCCTCTGTCCTCAGGCCAGGCCAGGCCAGGCCGCTTCCCCACTCCTCCATCAGCCAGGCCCTGGAGGCCAGCTCAGGTTCGGCTCTGAGCTCCAGTCAGGAAGGGCATGTGGACTTTTGGGAACGTCTGACACGTTGTCATCCACAGGTGGAGGCCATTTGCGCTCCCCAGACATAACACAGTTAACGGTGCTCTGCTAATGGATAGGCTGGAGGTTCAAGTCCACCCAGAGGCACCTCAGAAGACAGGCCTGGCCATCTACTTCTGAGAACTCAGTCACTGAAAACCAGGGCTTCGAACCTGCTTGGAACGGTTCAGTAATTGCCAATGTAAATGAGGGCAGTGTATGCGTTGCATAGCAGCCAGAACTGTTGCTGTGGGATTTTGACCTCAGTAGGAGGCAGATAGTGGTGCCCCACTCAAAGAATGGATCCCAAAAGTTTCAGGAGCCTGACGTGGGAGATTGGATTATTGGCAGGACTGTGGAGATCAACACACATTCAAAGCGGCGTAGTTGGCCATAATCTTTGAGCCAGGCATAGCTGTTTTTTCCCTGTTGGCATCAAAATCCCACAGGCAGCAGATTTGGTTGCTATGCAACACATACACTGCTCTCATTTATGTTATCAATTACTGAACTGTTCTGAACCAGTTCGAAGCCCTGCTGAAAACCCTATGGAGCACAAGTCTACTTTGACACACATGTGGGCGCCATGAGTCAGAATCAACTGGTAACTCAGGCTTGTGTTACCCTGAGGAGTTGGCTATTTTATCTAGAAACGCGCTGGGTCAGGGCTGAAGGCAGCTTCAGCCTGCGTAGGTCCCAGGTGTGATGAGGGCTGGGGAGGGAATGAGCCCAGGCACCCAGGACGCCAGGGGTTACTCTCTTGGGACTTCCACCAGGCACCTCCTCAGGTTGGCTTCCACCTCAGCTTCTCCAGGCCCAGCAGCAGGGCAGAAACTCTCCTCAGGTGGCCCCCAGCCCGCGGGCTCGGGAGGCCACAGGCAGCACAGTTAGACACTCAGGACTTGGGCTGCGTCCCCATTCTGCAGTGAAGGGGCAGGCAGCCATGGTCCTGGCCACAAGGAGGAGATAAAGGGCAAGCGGCAAGCTTTCCTCAGAGCTGGTCTCTTCAGAGTTTTATAGCTGACGATTCTGAATCCAGAGAGCAATGACTGAAAGCCCTGAAAAGTGACAGGGGAGGACACCAAAGCTTGAAAAATGACCCTGGGGTGTGTGGCGGATATTCCTGGTCTTTTTTTCTCTCCTAAATTTGACCCGAGGGAGGCCCCACCTCTGGACCCACACAGTAGGCCTCAGGGCAAGGACTCCAAGAGACGAGGGCGGGGACCCTGTTATTCTCTCTCTTTCCTCTCATGCTTGTCCCTGGAAGTGGCCCAAACTGGGTGGACGTGTGAGACAGTGTCGCAGGTGACTAAAACTCTGAGAGAACCCATCTTTCTGGACAGACGAACCAAGCAAAGGGGCCCCGGGAGATGATAAATGTGAGGTAAATCCCTGAGAGACTGGAGGTATGGACCTCTCAATTTCCCCTAAGTACTAACACAGCCCCAGCTCATCCTCCAGGCTTCTTATGTCTGGAACAGACCAGAGCAGCCAGCAAAGGCTTTGCGAGCAGAACTCTGCCATTAACTGCTGCCCCAGTCCCAGGCTGACCCAATGCAGCAGAGCAAAGGCTCTGAAGTCTGGAAACAAAGTGGAACCACTGCTAGATAGATGCTAGTGGTCGGAATCTAACGGGGTGGCTTGCCTAGTAAAAATATTTAAAACTAAAATTGTTTAATCAATTAAAATTAAATATTACGTTTTAATAGTTATGTGCCATATGTTTGTTTGAATGTTATGTTTAAAAAACAAAATTGTTTATAATTAACGTAATTTTAAATTAAATTTGTAAATACAACTAATCAATAAAAAAATTGATTAATAAAGTAATGAATTATTGATAAAATGATTATTAATAAATTAAAAATTGACTATTCATTATCACTAATCAGCCAAGTATTCAGCGCTAATTATTAAATTATTTATTACTGTGATTATCAATAATGGATAACTTAAAAATTATTTAATAATCTATTAGATAAATTAGTAAGTAAAAATTTGCCAGAGGCGTTTAACAGGGCCCAGCATCTCATAATATCCAAAATATTGGTTGAGGATTCTATCTGAAATTACTCCACATACAAAGAACCAAGAAAATGTGATCAAGTTTCAGGGGAAAAGACAACAGATTCCAGCCCCAAGCTGATCCAGACATTTGAATTCTCTTTCATGACCAGAGGCACACACAGCACCTACCTACATTTCCCACCTCTCGGGTTTAGTGGGAAGCTGCTTTCACACTGACAGTACATGCTGACCTGTACAACTCTTTGAAGCCAAAGAAATGGTATGCGCTGCAAATTACTGTTTTTATAGTGTATTGTATTAGGTGGTGCATCCTGGAGCTGTGATTGTGCAAAACGTTTGTCTCTTTTGGCTTTTGTACATCAAGATAAACCTTGTAAGTATTTTTCTGGGTTCTTTTGCATTATTTGGGGCCCTGGTGGGGCAGTGGTTAAGAGTTTGGCTGCTCACCAAAAGGTTGGCAGTTCAAATCCACCAGCTGCTCCTTGGAAACCCTGTGGTGCAGTTCTACTCTGTCCTAAAGGGTCACAATGAGTTGGAAGAGACTCGACAGCAAGAGTTTTTTTTTTTTTTTAGTTTTGCATTATTTGGAAGTTGCATTTCTCGAGATGATTCCATGTTCACACAAGTACCACATTTTCAGGCACCACACATTGTATGTACCGTCAAGGGATCTAGAAGGTGAAGGAGAGTACAGGGGAAATACGCATCCCACAGAATCCTATCCCAGAGTGCAGAGTGACAGGTGTGTCCCACAGAATCCTACCCCAAGAGTCCACAGGGACAAGTGTGTCCCACATAAGCCTACCTGAGTCCAGAGGGATATATGTTCCCTACATAATATATATCAAAATCCGTATTTCATAATAACATTTCAGAAATGCTCCTGATTCAGCATGCCTTCCATTAATGAAAACACATAACAACAAAAAATTCAAAGCAGAAAATAACTGGGTCATGAAAGAGTTATGTGACGAAGAATGTAAAGCAACTGATAGAACCACGTTCCATAAGGCAAAAGCAAATACTCTTGAAATGAATGGACAACTACAAGTCCTCAGCAGAGAAACAAAAATGACAGGAAGGAACTAAGTGGAAATTTTTAGAACTTAAATTCACAATACATGAACCAAAAAAATTCCTGGATAGGCTCAGTAGCAGAATGGAGTTGACAGAGGGGGAATCAGTGAACTTGATCAATCACTAGAAGTTAGGAAATCTGGAGAGAGAAAAAGAAGTATGAAAGAAGAAGAAGAAACCTCAGGGACCCCTGGAACAATAACATTCATGCCACTGGAGTCTCAGAAGGAGACAGAAATTGGTGCAGAAAAAAATATTTGAAGAAACAATGCCAAAATACTTCCCAAATTTGGTGAAAGACAGAAATACACAGATTGAAGTAGCTCAGGAAACCCCAAACAGGGCCTGCACATACAGGCTGTGGTGGGCCTGAAGAAGAATGAGCAGAATGTTCTGGCACAGTGCTCTCCGGGGCCTGTCATCAGCATCCCACAAGGGTCCTGCCAGCACCCTGTAAATGGCCCCTCCCACAGCGCCTTAGAAAGGGGGCGGGGCAGGGAAGTGGGGGGAAAACCAGCACAGCACAAGTACAAATTCAAAAATCTTAATTTATTGTAGACTCTTTTCTCATTTATGCCGTAATTCCAGTGTTTTGAACATTAATAAATATACATTTGTTAAAACGAAAAACAAAACCTCCAGTGTCTAATCTCTCTCATAAAGTTTTAAGTCATAAAAATAGGTTTAAATTTTTTCTCTCTTAACAAGACCGACAGTTGTTTTTTGGTAATGGTTCTGATCCAGTGAAGCACTAACATGGGGCAGAGTCTAGTTCATACCAAAGTGGAGTGTTCGAAGACCCAAAAGTAGGAAAACCCTCTTTTCACTTAGAAAACACCTCGGTGTTGTTAACATTGACAGAGACCACGCACCCAGGAAGGCACATTTGTAATTCACTCAGGCACAAGGACCTCGGGACGGGTTCACTTCGTGTTGAGTGTTAAATTAGGCCGTGTTCTGATACGCTTTTCCTCTCCTGCAATCATTCGGCAACAACGTTTGCATTTTCATCTGAATAAAACATGAAATGTACATGTGTTTGCATCAGCTGTGCTGACTGTTTATTCGGACACCTCATTTGAGGAACAAAGGCAACACTGAAATAGAATGTGTCTGAACGACTCTGGGCCCCATGCCACAGCCTGCAGGCCACGCCGTGCTGGTGCCCACGGTGGGACAGTCCCAGCTGGTCCTCAGTGTGAATTTCCAAGGCAGTGTGGTAACCATTGAAAAGCGTGGCTCTGGTTTTGTCCCTCTGCACAATTGGCCATTTGATGTAAAACGAAGTAATTGGCCAGACCCCGCGGATGGGACTTAAGCCTGCCTGGAGATCCTTGGCGTCTAGGAGAGCTGAGAAGTTGGCAGGAAGAACTGTGACACCTGGGGAGACCCAGGCGTCTGTCAGAGTTGGGAACGCATGAACGAGAGCAGAGGGACAAAGGAATTGACTGGACAGGGCCCCAGGGAGGCCTGAGGGCGGACCAGCAAAGGGCGAGTCACCCCGTGTGTGAATCATGGCCCTGCCCTAAGCCCCGGGTTGTCCTCCACAGCCCTCGGGCAGCTGGGAGCCAGGAGCAAACACACTGACAAACTCGCCTTGAGCGCAGGAGGCTGCCCTGAATGCCCGCAGTTCCTCAGCCGCTTGCTGATGTCACAGCAGGGACTTCAGTCTGATGACTCCGGATGCACCTCACGCTGCTGATTTGCTGGCATGCTCGCCGCTACATTCGTGCGTGCCCAACTCCAAGACGACTGTGCAATCTTTCTTACATGGAAAATCGTGAGGATCGACCCACAACCTCTCAGTACAGACGTAAAACACACAGTCTCCACAGTCCCAGCATCCCGTACGAATCTGTGAGCATCTGCGCGTGCTCACCACAGCAGAGCTGTTCAGGACACGTGGTGCCTTTGCAGAGGGCTGCTGAGGCCACTGCCGCGGGCCTGACACCCACACGGGCGGATGGCCTCCGGTCCTCGGTCTGCCCTGCGCCCCCGAACGCTGGCGGGCGTCAGCCTGGCCTGCTGGCGCCCCTGCTGTGAGCTTCTGGCTGGGCCAGCGGCACAACGGTGGCTCTGTGGCATCTGAGGACACGTCTTCCTTGAGCCTGTGGCCTTTGGCACTTGTCACGGGGTCCGATGGGTCCAAGCCCCAGGGGTGGAGGAGGGTCCTGGCGCTGCCACTACAGGGGGCCCACACGCAGGGCCTGCCTCACTCGAAGGACAGTGTCCCCTGGGCTCCGAGGTTGAAGGTGTGCTGCACAGAGACCCGTGTGGGGTGACGGACGCACCTCATGGTTTCCTGATGGTTCAAATTGAAGTTTCGTTACTGCCTCTGTTCATGGGAAGAAGCCGGGAGGGTCAGTGAGGAGCCGTGCTGGGGGAGGAGGGGGACAGCCGGGCTCCATGGAGTGCAGGGGTGGGCGAGCACCTGACTACTGACACCTGGTATGCTGGAGGGCTGGGCTGACGCATTCCCCCAACCTCAGCCCCAGTGCGCAAGAAGCATCAAGGCTGGAAACCAAATATCCTCAGATTGGCCCTTGGAGGCGGTTCCGAAGGCCTGGCCTGTTCGCTCCCAGGGACGTAAGCCAGGAGGGGCGTGGGGAGAGGACACCCCTACAGCTGGGTCTCAGGGGGACTCCAGAGGTCTGGCTACGCCAGCCCCCATGGGGCCTGACAGTGATTTCGTTCCCACCTGACCTGAACTGAATCCCCTCCGCCACCACCCCCTCCCCTAGCCAGGGAAGGAGGGGGGACACCTGGGCTCCACAGAGGCCAGCAAGACCACGGACACCCAACACATGGGAGGGGCCACTCGAGGGTCACTCACTCGGAGTCGGCACCATTGGTCTGGGCACTTCCCGCCCTCACGTGCATGGCCACCCCGTTGAGGTGCTCTTGCGCCGGCTCCCGGGGCGGCGGGCTCTTGACCGTGACGCTGCAGTCCACGGGGGCGCGTGACCCCCCATCACTGGAGGCCAGGGAGGACGTCCGCGAGGAGCCGGCGCTCTGGTCCCCGTCGGCCAGCTTCTCTCGCAGCCGGGTTTTCAGGGTCTTCTCGGTCAGCGGGGGTGGGTAGGTGACCTTGTTTTTCAAGATGCCTGGGCCGAGGAGATAGGCGGTCACTTCCAGGAATGGTGGGGCCAGCTCGGAGACGGATCGGCCCCTGCAGGTCTGAGCCAGGCTTCGGCCGCTGTTGGTCCCCGACTCAGCACCGTGGTTCTGCAGGGACTGCACCCAGCCCCCAGGTCCCCACCCTCGGAACGAGGGACTGCCCCCAGGGCCCCCAGCCCTGCCCCCAGCCCCCCGCAGCACCTTTCCGCTGCTCCGGGGCCGGGATGGGCAGCAGGCCCGCCGGCCGCTCCTCCAGGTGCAGCTCCACGCTGACCTTGGTCTCCACCTTCAGGCGGGGCTTCTCGCCCGGCTCCTCCCCGTCGCTCCCGGCCAGGCTCCGGTCTGGCCAGTCGGCCGCGATGTGGTTGGCTGCCGCGTCCACTAAGGCACAAGCAAGGGGCCGGGGCACCGCTTTACGCTCTGCCCCAATGGGCTCGGGGTTGGGGGTGAGGGGTGGGGGGGGCCCTTCCTCCCTCCCTCAGCCATGAGCACGACTCTCTGTCCTCCAGGCCTGGCAGAGCTGTACTCTACTGGGGTGGAAACTGAGGCCTGCGACGGAGGGTCCTGACCGTGGGGGGTCTGTGGCTGCGACTCTCTCACTTCACCCCCAACACCCTGTAGCCTCACCAGGGCTCCCCGCTGGGCAGCCGGGTGGGGCCAGCTTTGCCCACCACCCCGTCCTGGCAGCGAAGACCCACAGAGAGCAAGACCCCCTCCCTGCCTGTGCTCCATGGACAGCGTGGGGAGGGCAGGGCCTCCTGGGGCCGGGGCCCCCACCCGAGCTGCCTGCTGTGCTGCTGGCAGCTCTGCCAGACACATCCTAGGAGGCGGTGACCCAGCCCCGGGCTGACCCCAGTGGCAGGGAGAGGCCCGGTCCCCCCACAGCCCGCATGCCTGCCAGCTCACCTTGGGGGGTGCTGTGGACAGGGCCTGGGGCGTGGGCCTGGGGCGTGGCGGGGTCCCACTGGTCCTTGGCCGCCACACCTTCGTCCTCACTGTCCGATGAGCGAGACGAGGCATAGGAGCTGCTGTGCTCATCTAGGGACAGCTCGCTGTCCGAGTCCGAGTCACAGCCTGCAGGGGGATGGGGGATGAGGGCTCAGGCCCAGGGGGTCCCAGCCATATCTGGAGGAAGCCCCTGAGCCAGGGCCTTTGGGGGTAGCCAGGCCCCTGTGGACCCTCTGTTATGGACTGAACTGTGTCCCCCAAAAATAGGTGTTGTAAATCCTAACCCCCAAAAGGTCAGCAGTTCAAATCCACCAACCACTCCTGGGAAACTCTATGGGGCAGTTCTACTCTGTCCTGTAAGGTCGCTATGAGTCGGAATCGCTATGAGTTGGAATTGACTTGACGGCAGCTGCTTTGGTATTTTGGTTTTTTATACTGTGGATGGGATCTTGTTTGGGAACAGGGTTTCTCTGTTATGTTAACAAGGCCATGTCAGTGCAGGGTGGGTCCTAGACCTAATCACTTCTGAGGTATAAGGAACACACAGAGACAAGCAAACGCGCAGGGGGAGGAGGGGTGCCATCTGATGAGGATGGAGGCAGACGCATTTACCAGGCCAGAACACCAAGGGCTGCCGGCAGCTGCTAGAGTTGAAATAAACAAGAAGGACCTCCCCTAGACCCATGCCCGGAATTCCAACTTCCAGTCTCCAGAACTGTGCAAAAATAAATGTCTGTTCTTCAAAGCCACCCCCTGTGGTATTGCTGTGAAGAGCAGCACCAGGAGGCTCAGATACCCGGGGAGAGTGACGGTGGCCGCTGACCACTCTCCAAGGCTGCGGGAGCCCCTCCAGGGAACCGTACCATGGGCCTTCTTGGTGCTCCTGTGGACAAAGGGCGCATCTGTCTCCCCGTGGCTGCCCCGTGCCAGCCCCGAGGACACGCCGAGCTTCTGGATGCCTTCATCCCTAGAGAGGAGGGGAGGGCTCAGTGGGGGGTTCAGCATCACTGCTTAGAGGGATGGATGGTGCTAGCACCTGCTGTCACTGAGCACCTTCTGCATGGGCCAGGGGGCAAGACCCTTGGGGTTCTGGAAGGTTCTCTGCAATGCCCCAATCTGTGTTCTGACTGACAGCAATGGCCAGACAAGAGCGAGCTGCCCCCAGCTCGTGGGGCACGTGGCACAGGCCTCCCGCCCCACCCCCAGGGACATGCCTGACCTGAGGGTGCTGTCCAGTGAGGCGGTGGACTCGCCTAGGGTCGTGCGGTACATGTCGGGTTCCTCACTGTGGGTGTTGTTGCAGTTGAGGGAACGCTGGGGAGAGACGGCTGGTTGTTGGCGGAGCCTGGGCACCAGCCTGGCCTTGATAGCCAAGTGACCACAGCAGACCCCCAAATGCCAGCCCCTGACCGCCTGCCCCACCCAACCTGGGGGAGGATGTCCTCACGCCTCAGAGCCACTGTTTCTGGCTCGTGGGGCCTTGCCTGGTGGCCCCCAGTGTTCTGGGGGGCCCCCATGTCGAGGGGCATTCAGCCGGGATGTGTGGCCAGCCCTCCCTCAGGGGGGCACATCTCGGCTTCCGGCCCCACAGGCGGTGTCCTGGTGTCCCTACCGTGAGCAGGGTGGCCCTGGTGGTGGCTGAGTCATCTGGGTGCAGCTTCTTGCCGGTGAGCAACCCCTTCAGGTGCTTCCGGACTTCCCTGTTGAACACGCAGTGGAACAAGAGGACGAAGAGACCCTGGAGAGCAGGAGGGGGCAGTCAGGGCACACGGCCTCAGGAGACGCAGCCAGGCAGCATGAGCAGCGGGACCACGTGCCCTGAGGATGCCGCAGCACAGCCCCCCATGTGTGGAGGCCATGAGCAGCGGGACCACGTGCCCTGAGGATGCCGCGGCACAGCCCCCCATGTGTGGAGGCCATGAGCAGCGGGACCACGTGCCCTGAGGATGCCGCGGCACAGCCCCCCATGTGTGGAGGCCATGAGCGTGGGACCAGCCCTGCCGGCGTGGACCAGAGACGCCCCCAAGCCCACTCCAGGCCTCCCCTCCAGAGGGGCTTCGTTTAGCTAGGGGCCAGATGGGGCAGCCAGGGCACTGGAGCCACAGCCTCCTGGGACCCCCTTCCATAGCCCACAGGCCCTCAACCTCTGGGAGCCCTTGGACGTGAATGTCCAACACTCCACCCAGGGACACAGCTGCCACGGTTCACTGTCCCCAAATACAGCGGGGAGGAGGGACAGTCCTGTGCTGGCCGAGAAAAGGGCTGTGCTGACCGGCATGGGGGTTACAAGGACGGGGCCTGGGAGGCTGGGGACAGGCTTCCTGTGTGGGTGGTGAGATGGTGGGGGGCTGTGCCATCACCCCCTACACGTCGGGCCATCCAGGACGCAGGCACGGTGCAGCCCGCCTGTCCTAGGGCTGTGAGGACACAGCTCCTGGATCCCCAGGACCCTCTGGGCCCCGCCGTCCCACGCCTACCTGTAAGCAGCTGAAGATGGCGAAGAGGTAGTGAAAGGCCAGAGAGTCGCGGTTCACAGCCAGCAGCCCCAGCAGCCAGGTGACACCGATGAGCAGCAGCAGCAGGAAGACCGTCCTCAGCAGGGAGCTGGGGGGGTGCGTGACTCAGCATCCTCCCCCCTCCCACTACCCAGCCCCCTCCCACTCCCTCCGCCCTCAGTTTCCTCGTCTGTAAAAGGGGGTGACAACAGTGATCCCCTCATGGGGTTGTGGAACCTCCCACCACCCACCCAGTCTCCCTTCTGCCTCAGTTTCCCTGTCTGTAAAAGGGGGGATGATCATGGCACACCCTCATGGGGTTGTGGAGGGACCGAATGTGTTAATGGCAGTCGAGGGCTCGGACAAGGGGGCAGCCCCAGGAGCCGTTCAGCAGGTCAGGGAGGCTGATGGGCTCAGGTGAGAGGGCTGAGAAGCCTTGCCCTGGGGCTGGTGCTGGGCTGGGCCCAGGGCCGCCCGGCCACTCAGCTCTCCCTCTTCACCACATACGGGCTGCGGGGTCAAGCTCTGCACCAACTTACGTGACCCCTTTCCTCTCATAGTAATGGTGCTTTCTTTGGCAGGAAACCTTGGCAGACAGGACAAAAATAACTGCATTGATCTGGGGAGAAAACAAAAAGAAGAAATTAAGTGGCACCTTGTCTTGTTCTGAGTGGAGCCTTCAAAAGCCCAGTGCTCCTGAGGACTTTCCCTCCCATGTCCCGGGGGCCGTCCTGGGGTCCTGAGGCCCCGTGGGCAAGGCTGTCTCTGGGCTTCCCTGGCAGGGGGGCAGCCCAGCTCTGCCTGCATGGCCATCCCCGGCCAGGAGCAGGGCCGGCTGGTGGTGGACACAAGGATCTGAAGATGAGGCCGGGAACGGACCTGGAGGTGTCAGTGATCACTACAGCCAGGCCTGCCCCTTCCTGCCCAGCCCCAGGACGGCCTGAGGTGACAGTGGCTGGTTGAGGCCCCCGAGAGTCCCCCCAGAGGCCTGGGTTCCCATGTCCCCAAGTCGCAAGGACCCCCGGCACTCACAACTATCACAGCCCCGATGGGCCCGGCGAAGCTCCAGATGAGAGCATCGCGCAGAGACAGCCAGCAGAAGTCGGGGTTCCCGTAGCCCTGGGGGTCCAGGCCCACCGCCAGTCCTGGACACAGCAGGGAGGAGGACAGAGTGAGTCCTCTCCGAGGCAGGGTCCAGGGACCAGGCCTCATGCTCAGAGGGACATCCGAGACTAAGGGACCCCACACAGGTCCCTCCAGGCAAGAGCCCTCTGGTGTCCAACCACAGGGCGGCCCACACAGGCCCAGGGGGCAGGCGGGCAGGGCGGCCCTGTGGGAGCCCCTGCTGAGATGAGAGAGGAACAGAGGTGTAGGACGGGGTTCTGAGGGGTGGCAGGGAGCGCTCGGGGCCACGCAGGCCAGGACGTGGAGACTGAGCAAGCTGGAGGCTGTGTGTGTGAGAATGTGCGCACATACACGCAGACACACACACACGTGCTCACACATACACACATACACCACATGCTCACACACACCCACAGAGACACACACACACACAAGGCTCACAGACACGTACACGCTCACACGCACCCTGCACAGAGACACACACACATTCACACACACGCACATGTGCTCAATACAGACAATACTCACACACACATGCACATGTGCTCACACCCAGGGACAATGCTCACTCAGATACACACACGCTCACACACACACACACAAGGCTTACACACACACGCTCACATACACCCAGAGACACACACACCCATACAATGCTCACAGACACATGCTCACACACACCCAGAGACACACACACAAGGCTCACACACACTCTCACACACAGACGTGCTTACACATACGGTCACATTCACAGATACACACTTGCACACACACACACACACACAGACGTGCTTACACATATGCTCACACGTTCAGAGATACACACTTGCACACACACACGCTCACACACACACAATGTGCTTACACATACGCTCACATGTTCACAGAGATACACACTTGCACACACACACACACACACACACACACACGAGAGCCAGCCCACCAGGAGAAAGTACATGCAGATGGCACTACCGGCGATGCCATGGGCATCCCCGAGGTTGTCCTGGTAACCAGCTGTCCGTGCAGAGTTGTCTGCACGATGATGCTGGGGTGCCCCCTTCATCACAGACCTTGTCTGGGGAAACAAGTGCAGGCGCGACCTGCCCCAATCCCAGCCTTCCTCGGCTCTGGCTCTGGCTCCCCTGCCCCCGTTCTCCCCTGACTCTGGCCTGAGCTATTCCGCGGCCTCCTGGCGGCTCTCCTTCAAATCTCAAAGCTGCTTAAAATCCTCCCGTGGTTCCCACGGCCTGAAGAGAAGATGCGGTGGTCTCGGTGGTCTTCGGGGCCCTGCATGGAGTGGCTGTGGGGACACTCTGCTCCAACTCCACCTCCATGCCCCCAAGCTCAGGACTCTGCATGCGCCACCCTCACCCCAAGTGTGACCAGATGTAGCTCAAAAGGCACTTCCTCCAGGAAGCCTTCCAGTCTCCCCTACCCCTGGGGGAGGGCCGTTACCCCCCCAAGCTCCCGAGCCCCCCCTCAGTGCCAGTTTCATGGATGAACCTAAGCCTCATGCATTGTGGCTGACACTTGTCTTCCCTCGTTGGGGGTGCCTTGTGAGGACAGAGGCTTTGTGAGTGCCGCCCTGTCCTGGCACGGAACCTGGCATAAAAGAAGCCCTCGAGAGTGAGCAAACGGATAAAGGCGTGATTGAGTATCATGCAGTATTTGGGCAGCCAAGGCCTGGTGGGTCATGGGAGGTGCTGGCAAACAGGGCCCACGGAAGCTCTGTTGTTACCCAGGTCACCCCGATGCAACACCGAAGCTGGGGAGTGGTTCCCATGGCCCCAGCACAGGGCTGCCAGAGTGGTCCCAAGAGGCCCCCACTTTGCAGACACAGTGCTGACCTCAGTCACCTGTGTAGGCCCTGAGGACGGGCTCCATCCTGTCTGGGGGGCACCTTGGGGACCACACAGGGCGGGGCCCCCTGGAGACCTAGGCTGGAACTGGAACCACGACCCCATCTGGGCATCAGGGCGCAAAGGGCCTGAGAGAAGCACTCGGGCAGCTGGGCGGGTGTTGGGTCAGGAAGAAGGCCAACCTGGTGCCCGATGAGTCCCGGCCCCACCCGGCGGCTGTGACTGGCCAACACCGTCACCTCAGCCTGTACTTCCCAGGGTCACTTAAGCCCTTTGGCAAGAGACTTCAGTGTTTAAAAAAATGGTCTTTCAGCACGTGGGAAATGTGGACAGTCTGAATTTAGATTCCAAAGCCACCTCAAGGGACAGTGGCCTCTCAACATGTGTAGCATGTGGAAGGGTCTCTACCAGGGTTGGGGTGGAGAGTGAGAGATCTCGGGGGGCAGGGGACACACGCGATGGAAACCCGCACCCTTAGCCGCTCCGCGTAAAAGTGCTTTTGACACTCGGACGGAGACGTCACCTGACGGAGGATGTCTCCCTTGTTTGGTTTTTTTCTTCCGACGCTGCCCACCTGGCCTGGTGGGGGCACTCCGCTATGTCCTCCCTCCTGTCCCACCCCGCAGGCGGAGCGGCGTGCAGTGGGGGCTGCGTGTCCTCTGTGCCCACACTGACCGCCCCGGGACCAGTGAGCATTTGTGAATGCTCCTCTGGGACCCCAGGCCTTGGTTTCCCGAATGCCGCATGGGATGGGCAAGTGAGTGTGTTCACTCATCCACCCATCCAGGGCCCTTTTACGCCAGGCTCTGTGCCTGGCTGGGGACAGGGCAGCAGGAGCCGAAGCCTTTGTCCTCACGAGTCTCCCTCCCAGGAAAAGTTAAAGCAAATACACAAAACACCAGCTGCAAGTCCGGCCTGTAGCAGGTGCCGCTGAAGGCATGCCCGCACATTCCGGGGACAGAGCCTGTGACTGAGAGAGTAAGACCCAGAACTCTCCCATCGGGGGCCTGGCATAGGGTGCCGCCCCTGTGGCCTCCAAGGTGTGATTTTTCCAGAACCAAGCGGCCTCTGTGATTCCCTCTTGCAGAGCCCCTTCCTGCCCACCTCATGGGGTCATCCCCTGCTTCGAGGGCCTCAGATGTGCCTGACCCCCTCCCTGACCATGGCCCCTCAGGGCACCCACCCGGGACTGAGGCTAACCTGAGAAGGGGCCTCAGCTGTGGCCTGTGGCCAAGGGCAAACCCTTTCCCATTCCCAAGTCCCCTGTGTCGGGGATGCTGGCTGCCCCCACTAGTCCTGAGGTGCAGGAAGCAGACAGGGGTCGCCTGGGACCCCCCTCCCTGCTGTTTACAGACACTTCCTCCAGCTCCTTGAGATGGGGCTGGGGGAGGTGGAGGGTGCTCTTTTACGAACACCCCAAATGGGGATGGTATAGACTTAGGATGAACAGATCTGAGCTTCCTTGGCGCCGCAGAAAATCACACAGCACAGGTTTAAATCTCCTGTGTACAAAATTAGCAAGTAATTTTGATTTTACTTCTTCATCTCTCTTCATAGAAGCTGAAGTAAACAAAATGAGATATTTGCTTTCTAAGCTTAATTTTCTAATTAAAAAAGAGAAGCAAAAATAATATTGGAGGCATGTTATGAATTGAATTGTGTCCCCAAAAAAGATATGTTGAAGTCCTAACCCCTGATACCTGTGAACATGACCTCATTGGGAAATAGGATCTTTGAGGATGTTATGAGTTAGGTTAACGTGACAGTAGGGTGGGTCCTAATTCAACGTGAGTGGTGTCCTTATTAGAGAGGAGAGGCCATGTCTGCCTACCAGGCCGTGAGGATGTGAGGACACCAGTCTGATGCCAACTGTGGGAACCAGAATGGACCTGAAGCCAACCCTGCCATTGGACCAGGGTGGCTGCTTGCCAGAGCCCTGGGGCAGCAAGACCTCCACCCAGGGCCTCCAGGAAGGATGGAGGGCTCTGTGTCTGGACCCCTGAAACACAGGGACTACTGAGGAGAAGAGGGTTAAGCTTTTCCTTTTGTGGTGGGGAGTACGTATCTGTCCTGGGAGAGACCAAATGTTCCCTTTCTGATATTTAGGAAGAAGTGTGCTAAGGAAGCAATGCTGTTCTGTCCCTTCATTCGTCCACCATCCATACTCCCCTCCTCCATCCACCCACTCACCCATTCACCCTGCCTTCCCCCATCCATCCATATCCATCCATCCCTCCTCCATCCATCCACCCACTCCGTCCATCCATCCATCCACACATACATACATACACACACCCATCCATTTATTCATCTGCTCACCCATACATAAATACCTTCCCCATCCATAGACCCACCCACCCATCCTCCCTTCCTCCATTCATCCATCCATCATCCATCCATTCATCATCCATCCTTCTCTATCCATTATCCATCCATCCATCATCCCATCCATTACCCATCCATCTATCATCCATCCATCCATCCGGCAGACACTGAATTTTTGTCTGTGAGGTGCTAGAAAGTACTGAGCGATTGCACTGTCTGTGCAGACGGGAGAGCAGGGCCTAGGCCTCCGCTGCGGGTGCCAGTCAAGCATCGGAGCTGGTACAGAAAAGCGAGGAGGACAGATGTCTCCTGCCCACTGCGGAGCTGGCTTCCCTTGGATGTGGGTTCTTGTGTCAACAATGACAGGTGGAGCTGCACTGAGCAGTGGCCACTCCTGCCCCTCCCTCGGGCCTGCTGGACTCACCTGTGATGACGGCTGGGACACCCCAGCCCACGACGTAGTAGAAGCGCATGGGCCCCGAGTTGATGTTGCGGGCCTCGGTCAGCATGCGGTAGACGTGCAGGCTCTCCACAAAGGTCCAGGCGAAGGTGCTCATGTGGACGTAGTGCAGGATGATGGCGATGACTGTGCACACAAACTGCGGCAGAGAGGCAGGTGGGTCAGTGGCGCCCACAGTGGCCATGTGGGCAGGGGCCCCGGGAAGGAAGTGACCAAACAGGCCGCTTTCAACCGTGACCATCTGCCATGTCAGAAGGAGGAAAAATCAAGGGAGATGTCCTTTCTATTTGGTTCACCCAGGGGGTGCCAGGCACTGCCCATCACAGGGTCTCAGGCCCCGCCAAGGGACCCCTCCTTAGCCAGCCACTGCCGTGAGTGGACATAGTCTGGGCATTGGGGTTTTGAGGGGACACAGCATCTAGTTTGTGCAAGAGAAGCTGGAAATCTGGATTTCTGTAGGATGGTTCTAAATTTTTTCACATCGGCATTTAATTTAAAATTTAAAAAAAATATTGTGGAGGCAGGCATGCTGGGTTGGCAGGCCCCCAGGGCTCTCGGTCTGTGCCTGCGCAGCTGACCCCCGCCTGGTCTCCACAGCAAAGTGGGTGTGGCTGGAGGGAAGGGGACCTCCCAGCTCTGGGACCTTTGCTGTTGAATAAGAACAAATGAATCATCGCCTGCATTGAGTTGGAGCCCTGGTGGTGCAGTGGTTAAGAACTATAGCTGTTAACCAAAAGGCTGGCAGTTCGAATCCACCAGCCGCTCCCTGGAAACCCTATGGGGCAGTTCTACTCTGTTCTATAGGGTCACGGTGAGTCGGAATTGACTCGAAGGCACCAGTTTGGTTTGTTTTTTGCATTGAGTTAACAGAAACTTCTATTTTCCACCAAAGATGGAGCAACAATGAGATCACATGTTCTATTTTTTATCCCCAACAAGGTGGGGCTGACCAGTGGCCCCAGTGCCCGGGAAGATAAAGTCAGCTCCCACAGAGCAGCTGGGGGGACACCCCGGGCTCTCCGGAAGGCTGGTGGACCACCCTGCAGACCCTCATGGCCCATCCATCTCCCACAGGCTGCCGTTGACCAGAAACTGGAACCAGAATGTGGCAGGAGAATGGGGTAATGGCAGTAGTGGGGAGGGCTGGGGCACTGTGGGTTCATGGGGTGCGGGGGTCCAGCCTCAGGTCATCATCACAAATCCTGTCCATACGCTCTAGGTTTGGACTTACAGAGATTGTGATGCAGCCCAGAGCAGCCTCCCCTGGGTCCTTCTGGAAAAGGCTCCCTAGGCCAGGGCTCCACAGGCTGGCGGGACATGCATGCCCACCTGTACGACCCTATCTCATCATTTACCCGGCTGTGAGGTGGGGGCAGGCTCCCTTCTGGGTCCCAGGCAGCCTGACAGATCAGGGTGGAGAGAGGAGCCCCTGGCCAATCCCTCCAGGTGGGGCCCTGCCCAAACATGTCCAGTCCAACCTCCCAGAGGGTTCAGTGTCTTCACAAAAGAGACACCCCCAACTGTGACCACAGGCTGGATGCATTTTGCCAAGCCCAGGCCATGTGGAGTCTGGGGAACCAGGTGAGCTGTGGAGGTCAAGCTTGCATGCCCATGTTGCCGTCAACAGGCCAGGTACTTTCCAGAAATTAAAACCCTGGAGATGTGTGATGTGCGAGGGGACCGTTTTAGCATTAACCCGTTAACCTGTTACCCTCAAGTTGATTCCAACTCATGGAGGCCCCATGTGTGCAGAGTAGAACTGCTCCAGAGGGTTTTCCAGGCTGTGATTTTTCAGAAGCAGAATGCCAGGCCTCTGGGTGGGTTCGAACTGCTAACCTTTCCGTCAGTAGTCTAGTGCGTAGCTGTTTGCACCACCCATTTTATCATTCACATTCGTCAAATGCATTACAAACAGGAATCAAAGCAGACCATAAAACAGACTTCTGTTATGATTGAGGCCGTGCCCTTGGCCTTGGATGCCAGACAGGGTCAGGAAACAGAGAGCTGGCACTTAGCAGAGGGCGAAGTGCCCAGCCTGGCTGCAAGGGGCGAGCGCGGCATGGGAGGAAACCCCACATCAAACACCCCAGCTACCCTGGGTGGAAATCACGGTTGATTGAGAAACGGGAAGACTGGCGAAAAGGTTTGTTTCCTTAACTAATGTGAAAAGCAAACCTACAAAACCACCCTTTAAAAAAAGAAAAAAGAAGCGTTAGCAACATGCTTTCCATTTAATGGGGCTGTGCATGCACAGACAGCCGCACTCCACATACCACCTTTCCCAGAAAAAGAACGAAGACAATGCACTAATGCACAACAAATCATTTCAGCCTGTCGGTAATCTGGGAGATGAAACGCCTCGCCCAGAGGTAGGACTGGGAGTTTACAGAAAGCCCATGAGGGCCAGGCGCGGCGCCAAGGCCCAGGATTGTGTGCTCTCTGCATTTGTGCTCTTCTTGGTGCTCACCGGTGCGTGGCTTGCTGGAAAGCTCTCACTCCAGGCGGGCATATGAGTCACTGCTCGAGATGTGCAGGAACACGTGGTATTTGCTTGCAAGGAGTGGCTTGCCACCACCGACCCTACTTTCCCCTCTATCCAAACCACTCCAAAACACACTTAAAGGGCTTTGTAATTAATCGTGCAGATTCCAACCAAGAGCCTTCACCTGCCTGATGCGCTGATAAGAACAAGCACGCAGTGAAGGGGCACCTGGCTGTACATGTAGAGAAACCTCCACTGCTGTAGCTCGCCCCTGCTGGTGGCAGCGTTGGGGAGGCGCCCCCCACACCAGTGCCCGGGCAGTCCAGTGCCCTGGTCTTAGGGAGCGCCACGGAGGGCAGCAAGGAGGTTCTACCCCGCTCAACTGACAAATGCTTGAGTGTTTGTCCTCTGTGTGCCAGCACAGGAGCCTGAGTGTCAATGTTGAGAAGTCACTAAGTCCATCAGTGGAGCCCTCTCAAGGTTGTTTGCCTGCTATATTCTGCCGTCACCTATGCGGTAGGGTTTGGCCACTTCAGGAGGGTCCTGAGAGGTCCCACCACCTACAATAAATGAGGAGGAAGGGCTCAAGCCTGCATATGGCCTTCACTAGCTAGCTGGAAAATTCCACCTTTGTCTTTTCATTCCACTTCCTTTCCCCAGGCCTGTCCATTCCACAGTACTATTTCTGTACCAACAGATGTCTTCCCATACTCAAGCCCCACGCTTTCGGCAGCCCACCAATGGGTGTGTACAACCTCACCCAAACTTTGTTACTCCACCTGTTTTCAACTCCATCAGGGACATCCTCACCTCCTCGTCCATCTGTCCATCCATCCATCATCCGTCCATCCGTCCACCATCCATCCATCTACCTATCCATTCAGCCACCCATCCACTCTTCTCTGTGGAGACGTTAAAATCATCTCCGACTCCTCTTCTTTCTCCCTCCATGTCCGGTTGGTCCTGACTCTTGCCTTTCTCATCATGTCTGCTGCCCTGACCTCAGTTCTGAGCTTCAGCTCCATCCACCAGAGCTATGAATATATCATCTTGGCTGCTTTCTGACCTCTGCTCTCTGTCATTTCCACCTATCTCCCACCCATTCCCAGGATCTTCTCTCTAAAATGCAGACCTGTTCATGGCTCTTGATGGCATTCCATGGCCTGTGAGGAAGATGGTGTGCCTTGCTTGGTGTTATCCCTTAGGCTCTGGATGACCCAATCTCCAATCTGTCCTTGACCCTTCCACTGGATGGCAAATGGGTGGCCTTGTTCAGCCCTTCCTTGACCCCTGCCTTACCCAGGCACAGTCCCCCATCCACCACCATGGCGCCATTTTGACACTTGACATTCACGTACCACCATTCATGCCTGTTGTCTGTGGGCTCCATAAGGGCAGGGATGGGAGGTGTTCCCTGCATCTGGGTCTTCGGAAGATTTAATGTGGTGATGATCAATGCCTGCTATGCCAACAGCAGGTGGTGGTAGCACTGAATTGGCCCACTGCCCCCAACGAGATGCTGCTGAGAGTCATGGCCCATCACTCACACTGAGCATGACCAGGGTGAGGTTAAGTAGCTTTCGAACTTCCTGGAGTCACTGCATATGCATGTGTGACAGTCAGCTGGTCTGGCTCGTAGGGTTACTATTTCGTGACGGACATATGAACACTCTCTCTCTCTCTCTCTCTCACACACACACACACACACACAGTGACCTGCAGCAGGTTAGGGAAAGGCAACCCTCACCAGGCCTGGGGGCTTCAGCGTTGTCCTCCCAGTGGATGGACGTCCGTTCAGCATGTCTACCACCTACTCCCTACTGGTGGGGCCCTGGGCAGGTTGCTCAGCCTTGCTGAGCCTGAAGCACGAGATGAAGCATGTATGTGAAGCCTGCAGGGAGCATGTGGAACGGTGAGATCAAGGTCATCCTCCTACTCCCCAAATCTCACCTGCAACTCCCCACACTGAGGCTGTGACCCTTAAGGGCATTTTGAAAACCTCATTCAGGTTACAAATGGAAAATCATTTGCAAGCAGCCAGGGACTGCCAAAGCCACAAACCTCCCTCCCTCCTCCTGTGCTCTTCTCTTCCACCCCGTCACCATGAATGTGTGCTGCCACTGTCACCACCACTGCCTCTGAAGCTGGTGCCTGCCTCTCTCCCCAGGGACCTCCCTCCTGTCCCTCCTACGTCTCTCCCTCCCATCCCGCATCTGTCCTTCTTCGCTCCCTCCTGTATCATCCAGCTACTGCACTCTCTCTCTTGCTCTCGCTCCCAGGCTCCTTCATCTTTCCATGCACATAGGCTCAGATCTCTCTCTTCCTGTAAAAGCTCTGCCAATCCTTACCTCCCCACTAGCTGTGGCCAATAACTTCTCGCCTCCGTTCACCGTCCAACTTACTTAACAGCTTGTCTACTCCCACTGTCTCTATTTCAGTACTTTCCATTTTTTAAATTAGATTTTCCAACATTTCATGGCCGGTGCATAGAAATGTAACCAATTTTATATATATTACATCTCCAATAATAGTCAACTATTCTGGAGCTAACAGTTAAGCACTTGGCTGCTAACTGAAAGGCCAGTTGTTTGAACCCACCCAATAGCTCTGAAGAATAAAGACCTGGTGATCTGCTCCTATAAAGATCACAGCCTAGAAAACCCTATGGGCAGTTCTGCTCTGTCACATGGGGTTGCTGAGTTGGAATAGACTTGACGGCACCCAATCACAACAACTTTGCTAAACTCTCCAATTATTTCTCATAATTTGTCTGTAGATTGCTTTAGATTTTTTCTGTGAGGTCCACTGTATCACCAACAAACGAGAGCTTTGTTTCTTCCTTTCCAAACCATACGCCTTTCATTTATTTTTCTTGTTTATTGCACTGGATAGACTCTCCTGTACAAGGATGAATAGAAGCAGTGGAGCGAGCATCCTTGTCTTACCCAGTTTTAAAGGGGATATTTCTAATATTTCCCCATCATTATTTAAGTCAGCGTGGGTTTTCTATAGCTGCCCTTTATTAAGTTACAAAGCTCCCTCCTACTCCTAGTTTGGTAAAAGGCTTTCCCCTCCCTCTCTCCATTCCTTCTTTTCTAAACATGAATGGGAAAAAAGTCATGCACTCATTGAAAAAAATCATGCTTTTTGTCTCCTTAAATATGTTAGTGAGGTGAATGACATTTACAGATTTTTACAACGTTAAATCACCCTTTTATTCCTAAGAAAAACCCAACTTGGTCATAATTTTTAATATATTGATGCAAATTCTTTACTGGTTATAGGACTATTTAGGCTTTCCACTTTTGAATTAGTTTTGAAAAAGTGTCGTATTTTTCTGGGAATTTATCCATTTTACCTAAGTTTCAAATTTATTAGCATAAAATTGTTCAAAGCAATTAAAACCAGTTGGTGTTGAGCTGATTACAACTCATGGTGATCCCCATGTATGCCAAAGTAAAACTATGCACCATAGGATTTACAAGGGATGAGTTTTCAGAAGTAGATCACTTTTTGTTAAATTTTTATTTTACTTATACTTCAGATGGAGGTTTACAGAACAAACTAGCATCTCATTAAACAATCAGTACACATATTGTTTTGTGACATTGGTTACCAACCCCACGACATGTCAACACTCTCCCCTTGGGTTCCCTATTACCAAATTTCCTGTCCCCTCTTGCCTTCTAGTCCTTGCCCCTGGGCTGGTGTGCTCCTTTAGTCTCATTTTGTTTTATGGGCCTGTCTAATCTTTGGCTGAAGGGTGAACCTCAGGAGTGACTTCATTACTGAGCTAACAGGCTGTCTGGGGGCCACACTCTGGAGGTTTCTCCAGTCTGTCAGACCAGCAAGTCTGGTCTTTTTTTTTTTTTTTTGAGTTAGAACTTTGTTTTACATTTTTCTCCAGCTCTGTCCAGGACCCTCTATTGTGATCCCTGTCAGAGCAATAGGTGGTGGTAGCTGGGCACCGTCTAGTTGTGCTGGACTCAGTCGGGTGGAGGCTATGGTACTTGTGGTCCATCAGTCCTTTGGACTAATCTTTCGCATATGCTTTTGCTTTCCTTCATTCTCCCTTGCTCCAGACGGGGTGAGACCAGTGGAGTATCTTCGATGGCCGCTCACAAGCTTTTAAGACCCCAGAATAATTTCTTTATAAACTATGTTATGCCAATTGAGCTAGATGTTCCCTGAGACCATGGTCCCCACAGCCCAGAGTAGATCACCTTTTTTCTGAGGCACCTCTGCATGGGCTCAAACCTTCAACTTCTTGGTTAGCAGCCAAGCTTGCTTACCATCTGCACCACTCAGGGCTCCTCAAAGTGATTATGTCTCCTTTTCCCCTTCCGATATTATTTGTGCTTTCATTCTTTACTCTTCATCAGTCCCACTGGAATTTGTTGTTTTAGAAAAAAACACAACTCCTGGCTTTGTTTATTGATCCTCTCTTGTCTCTTTATTTTCTATTTCATTGATTCTGTTCTTTATTATCTCCTTTTTGGGTTTATTCTATTGTTCTTTTTTTGAAAACTCAGCTTACACCACTTAGCTCATAAATTTCCTTCTATGTTCTGCTTTTATTAAATCCTACAAATTTTGATATGTGATACTTTCCTTATTTTCCGGTTTTTAAAATTTCCATTCTGATTCTTATTTATCAATTTCCCTTGACTTTTTAAAGGAATTTGTGCTTTCTATATGTATATTTTGAGTCCACTTTATTAGTTACATAAACATTTCTAAATATGTGTATCTTCCCAATAAATAGATTCTTTTATCATTATATAGCAACTCTATCCCTACTACTGCCTTTTATCTTAAAGCTGATTTTGTTTGATAATGATAACAGACCCTGGTATTTATTCTGTTTGGTATTTATGTCTCATCTCTACTTCCAGTCTTCACGCATGTCTCTTGTAAGCGGCACGTCAGCTGACTGTGTCCGGTTGGACAAACTGTCCTTCCATCAACAGGTGCCATCTGTCTGCCTTTGCCACAGACCAGGGCTCCTCACGCTACAGATGGACGGAACTCTAAAGTGATAAGACAGGGTTTGCCTCTCTGAATTCCAAATGCAGCTGCAGGCCGCATGCAGGAAAGATTCCACACCACTTCTTTCCTCTCCTGGCCCCTGTCACCCGGGATGTTTTCCGGTGTCTGCAGTTCCTGGCCCCCTGCAAACCCAGAAACCACCACCGGGCTGCTTCCTGTCCAGCTTTCAGTGTTAGGTGATGTATGACTTCCTGGTGCAGCCACTGCGGTCCCCCCTGGTCTGCTCCCACCCCCAGGGTGTGTTCCCTGAGCATGCTGTGTATCTCCTTCAGACACAGGTCACTCTGCCAAGCCACCAGCTCCAGGAGGGTGGGGACCCCAGCTGCTCCATCCCCTGTGGCATCCCTAGACCCATGCACACAGTAGGTATTCATTCTATGCACAGCTACTGAGTATGTGAATGGTGACTGAAGGTAAAGGCTTAATACTCCCAAAGCTCCTATGTTAATTTAGCAGCTGGCTATTGATCAAATATCGGTCATCCCTTTCCAAGCCTCAATTGGGAAAGAAGCCCATAGCCTGAAGGACTCCCGTGTGGTCCTGGGAAAGTTCCTGAAAGTGGAGCTGGCACAGTAGGGCGCTGGATGAGGTGGACCACAGCGCCCTGGCTAACATAGCCCCAGTGTAGGGCTAGATGAGATGGTTATTATTGGAGGGTTATGGTTCACACTAAGAAGCCTGGTCTTCAAGGGGAACAACTTCCAAGGGTGTAAAAGAGGGGACCAGCTGCAGGGGCTGGCGCTCAACGTCTCTGGCAATGTGTGAGCCTTCAACCAACCTTCCCAAGGAGCTGATCTTCCCCAGCTGGAGGCTTAGAAGCTTAGAAGAAGCAAGTCAGGCATCTAAGAAAAAGGGGGCCTGATTCCCACCATCTGTCCAAAAAAAACTCATTTGCTTTATATGTGGCTGGATACCCCATGAGCCCTGCCATACCTTGTGAGCCCCCACCACACCTCGTGAGTCCCACCACACCCCATGAGACCCCACCATACCCCGTGAGACCCTCCCACAACCCGTAAGGCCCCATCACACCCTATGATCCCCATCACATCTGTGAGCCCCAACACACCCTATGAGCCCCTACCACACCCTATGCACCCCACCACACCCATGAGCCCCCATCACACCCTATGAGCCACCACCACACCCGTGAGCCCCCACCACACCCGTGAGCCCCACCATACCCGGGAGCGCCACCACACTCATGAGCCCCCACCACACCCTATGAGCCCCCACCACACCCTATGAGCCCCCACCACACCCGTGAGCCCCCATCACACCCTATGAGCCCCCACCACACCCGTGAGCCCCACCACACCCATAAGCCCCCACCACACCCGTGAGCCTCATCACACCTGTGAGCCCCCACCACACCCTATGAGCCCCACCACACCGATGAGTCCCCATTACAACCCCCTGTGAGCTCCCACCACATCTTGTGAGCCCTCATGACCCCACTTGAGAGTCCCCCGACCATGTGAGCCCTGCCACACCCTGTAAGCCCCCAATACCCGCCCCCACGAGCTCCCATGGCAATCCATGATCCCTGACACTCTATGAGCCCCCACAGCTCCCTATGAGTCCCCATGACCCAGATGACTAGGCTTTCACTGCTTGGGAATGGCTAATGAATTGCAAAGGCAGCCCCTTCCCTGTGGGGCAAGGACAGGGGGAAGGATGGACGGTCCCAAGGGGCCCCAAGTGTCCACTAAGGGTAACAGAGAGAAGACGGTAACTAGTTGCCCAAGGGTTCAGCTTTGGGGTTACACTGGCCCTGGCCTGAAGGTGCACACCCTCAGGTCTGGTCCAGTGTAACCCCAAAGCTGAACGCTGGGAAGATGATGACAAGGACCTTCCTCCAGAACCGACAGGGAGAGAAAGCCTTTGCTTGGAGCTGACGCCCTAAATTGGGACTTCTAGCCTCCTAGACTGTAAGAGAAATAAATTTCTCTTTGTTAAAGCCATCCACTTGTGGTATTTCTGTTATAGCAGCACTAGATGACTAACACAGACACACACATACACACAAACACACACATACGCATACACACACCACCACCATTGCCACCATCCTCTACAACAACAACCCAGTTGCAACTGCCAAGTTTATAAGCTTCCATCCATCTGAACTGTTCAACCCTGAGGTGCCTTGAGCAAGACACCCTCAGATCTAACAAGATCAAGTGCAAGCCCAGAACCTTCTTCTCGTCTCTCCCTCTCTTATCTCCTCCCCTTCTCCCCGCTCACTCTCTCAACAAGCCCCTTTCTCTTCACCAATGTCATAAGCCCACCAAAACCCACCTCACCCAGTTCAGGGCCCGTTCCGACTCTCCCTCCTGCTCTGGTGAGCACATGGCCTTTCACAGGAAAGGTAGCTGTGATGCTTGGAAGACGCCAGGAGGGGGCAGGCGGGCAGGAGACGCCTACGCTCATTTGTGATAGAACTGTGAGAGTCTTCAGTCCACTCCAGCTGGAACCCTGCCCCTGGAGACCTGACAGATGGCTGTACCTCTCATTACTTCCTTGGTGTCTGTATCAGGAAGGTAGGGCTCGGACCACGGAGCTCCTGCCCTCACAGTGAGGCTCTCCCAGATGCCCGTGTCGGGGAGTCACGTCCCTGGTACACAGTGACAAGCCCACCAGACCAAGAGCCATAACTTTCCACAGCTCCACAGCTGCCCCACCAAACTCCAATGGTGGTGAGCATGTTCCTGCCTCTTAAAAGGCGAGAGAGAACCTTCCACCATTTCATGGGAGGTAGCCTTCTGGGTACTAGAGGAGCCAACGGTCCAGAGAGGTCAGACCCTCTGCTTGGTCCAGTGGACAAATGGACTCAGAACCTCTGGCCCCAGGAGAGCCAGAGTGGAGGGCTGGCCTTACCGGGTTCTCTGTCTGGTTGATCCCAATCCCGAAGACCAGCTGGGAGCAGAAGAGCGCCACGATGAGGTTCTTGTGGATGCTGTGCAGGTTGGAGCGCAGCGTCCGGACCAGTGCCAGCAGGACAAAGGCCACCAGCAGGGCCGCCAGGGACAAGGACAGGGCCACGTAGGTGACGATTTTCAGGGGTAGGACCTCACCGTGCTGTGGGAGTCAGTTAGAGGCAGGAGAACATGAGGGCCATGACCGGGATAGAGCTTTTCCAGAATAAAGACAAGCTAGCTTGTTGCATCTAAGTTGGGTCAAGCCGGGCAGGAAACAGTGGACTGCACGTGGTTCTCAGGGAGGCAAAAACACTCAAACCAACCAGCCAGTGCACACAGGAGATGCTGAGCCTGCCTGCAACAAATCCTGCACCAGGAGACACCTTCCAAAGGGACCCTCAATTTATACTAAAGTAGACCCTTTGGAGCTTCAAGGGGCTGCAACTCTCCTGTGCTCTGGCCAAATACAACACCGGTCCAGGACCCAGCATCCCGGGTGTTATGGACTGAGTTGTGTCCCCACAGATGTGGGTTGGAATCCTAACCCTGGTGGCACAATGGTTAAAGCATTTGGTTGCCTTACCGAAAGATCGGCAGTTCAAACCTACCAGCCGCTCCGTGGGAGAAAAGACCTCGTGATCTGCTCCCATAAAGATTACAGTTTAGGAAACCATATGGGGCAGATCTACTCTGTCGTATGGGGTTGCTATGAGTCGGAATCGACTTGATGGCACCTAACAACAGATACCTTTGGATGTAATCCTGTTTGGAAATAGGGTTTTCTTTGTGTTAATGAGGCCATGTCAGTGGAGGGTGGGTCCTGAACCTAGTCACTTCTGACATATAAGGAACAGATTAGGCACAGAGACAAGGAAGCACACACGGGGAAGACAGACACTATCTGCTGAGGACAGAGACCTGAATCTACAAGCCCAGGAACGCCAAAGGTTGTTGGCAGCTACTAGAGGCTGAAATAGACAAGGAAGGACCTTCCCTGAGAGCCACATCTTGAATTTGGACTTCTGGCCTCCTCAACTGTGAGAAAATAAATTTCTGTTTGTCAAAGCCCCACCCCCCTTGTGGTGTTTTTGTTACAGCAGCAACAAGACACTGAGACCTAGGGACATCTGCCATTTTGGGAATAACAAGCCCTGGTTCTCCAGTAACTTCCATGAAGTGTTGCTCTGGTGACAGAGAACTGTGCTAGCCCTGGACCTGAGCCTCGGGCTGCCCAGGGAGTCCTGGGAACCAGCACTGGGTGGGGTGGTGAGGCCTGATGCTCCACCCTGGGTCTGCCCTGCTCTCTCTGCTCCTCTGAGGGCCCTGGGCCCTCAGGTGACCCCTGGAGACTTCTGTCCCCAGGAGAGGTGAGACAGCCAGGCCTGCAGCAGCCTCCTGGCTTCCCCTGCTGCCTGGGTGGGCTGGCTGGAGGTCTCTGGCTTCGAGGTACACCCGGGGCATGGAGGCCTGACTCCTACTACTCAGTTTTCATTTTTTCTCTCTGAATTTTTTTCCTCAGCCTGAGGGTCAGCTCCTGGCCCTGCCCAGCTTCCTAGCCCTGAGATGACCCCAAATCCCTCCTATGTGAACAACAACAACAAAATACCAAACCCGATGTCATTGAGTCATTTCCAACTCATAGTGATCCTATAGGACAGAGTATAACTGCCCCTAAGAGTTCCAATGCTGTAATCTTTGTATCATAACAAATTATGGATAACATTGGGAAGAATGGGAATTCCAGAACACTTAATTGTGCTCATGAGGAACCTGTACATAGATCAAGAGGCAGTTGTTTAGACAGAACAAGGGGATACTGCGTGGTTTAAAGTCAGGAAAAGTGTGCGTCAGGGTTGTATCCTTTCACCATACCTATTAATCTGTTTGCGGCGCAAATAATCTGAGAAGCTGGACTATGTGAAGTAGAATGCGGCATCAGGATTGCAGGAAGACTCATTAACAACCTGTATTATGCAGATGACACAACCTTGCTTGCTGAAAGTGAAGAGGACTTGAAGCACTTACTGAAGAAGATCAAAGACCCCAGCCTTCAGTATGGATTACATCTCAACATAAAGAAAACAAAAATCCTCACAACTGGACCAGTAAGCAACATCATGATAAACGGAGAAAAGATTGAAATTGTCAAGGATTTCATTTTACTTGGATCCAAAATCAACACCCATAGAAGCAGCAGTCAGGAAATCAAAAGACTCATTGCATTGGGCAAATCTGTTGCAAAAGACCTCTTTAAAGTGTTGAAAAGCAAAGACGTCACCTCGAAGGCTAAGGTGTGCCTGGCCCAAGCCATGGTGTTTTCAATCACATCATATGCGTGTGAAAGCTGGACGATGAATAAGGAAGACCGAAGAAGAATTGATGCCTTTGAATTGTTGTGTTGGTGAAGAATATTGAGTATACCATGGACTGCCAAAAGAACGAACAAGTCTGTCTTGGAAGAAGTACAACCAGAAGCTCCTTAGAAGCAAGGATGGTGAGACTTCATCTTACATACTCTGGACATGTTGTCAGGAGGGATCAGTCCCTGGAGAAGGACATCATGCTTGGTAAAGTAGAGGGTCAGTGAAAAAGAGGAAGACCCTCAACAAGATGGATTGACACAGTGGCTGCAACCATGGGCTCAGGCATAACAACGATTATCAGCATGACGCAGGACCAGGCAGTGTTTCGTTCTGTGGTGCACGGAGTCGCTATGAGTCAGAACCGACTTGACGGCATCTAACAACAACAACAACAACAATCTTTACAGAAGCAGACTGCCACAGCTTTCTCCTGAGGAGCGGTTGGTGGGATCAAACTGCTGACCTATCGCACTGTGGCACCAGGGCTCCTAGTAACTAACCCTCTCCATGCTGGGCCCTCAATAAGGTGGCCGGACCTCAATGGTCACAACAATGGACTCGAGCATACCAACAATGGTGAAGATGGCAGAGGACCGGGCAACACTTCATTCTGTGGTACACGGGGTCGCCACGAGTCGGGGCCGACTCCACAGCAGCTAACAGCAACAACAGCAATGCTGGGCCCTAGGCTACCTATGTGAAGATGGCCCCTGCCTATAGGGGGCGCTCCATTGCCAAGGGAAGGCCGAGGGGCATGCTCCATGTCACTGACCCTGCACATTATGCAGGACCACAATCCCCTTGGCATCGGACCCCAGTTAGCAGCATCTCTTGCATTTCACTCCTTTTCCAAGGATGTGAGAGAAGCTTGGACCACTTCAAACCAGAACGCCCTTGGGAAGGACAAAGGCCTGGGCTCCTGGACTGCGTCCCAGCTCTGAGAAGGAGGTGATGACTGTGAGGTCACCCACGGGCCTCTACTCTGGGTTCCTAATACAGTGTCCCACACGCGCTGGCCCTGCTGACCTCCCAATGGGACTCCGGGCAGGCCCTCCCCACCACACAATTCCCCCCCCAGGCCCTCAGGGGCCGGTCACGTTCTCAGCCCATTTAAAATGCCAGAGGTTGAACATTAGCCGCCCCAAGCTTGGGCTGGCGACCAAGACCCCTTTGTCTTGGAGCCAGCATCTGCGGCGACTGGAGAGGGATACTCCCTTTGTACACACCAGCCCCAAGCTTTTCTCCCTCGGAGCTGAGGTGGAAACAGCATCGTCTAAAAGGCGCTGAAAACCCGCTTTGAAGTGAGGCCTACATTCAAGGGATTTCTTTTGAGTCTGAGGCTAGGGTCTGCCTCTGTGATTTCTAATTTACAACCTGAGCTCTTTGAAAGCCCTTTTAATGGGGTTTTGTGATGGAAATCCTAGCAAACTCTGGCCAACCCGTGCTCCTCAAATGTGGGTTTTAATTGGCCTGCTCGGGTTGTTCAAAGCTCTCAGAGGGAAAGGTAGGGCTGGTTGAAGGGCAGGCTTGGGGAGTAGGATACATTTCCAAAAGGGTTGATCCCGGGACACAGGCAGGCAGGCTGCCACACCCACCTCACGCCGGGACACGTCCATGAGCACTGCAAAGCTGGTCAGGTGGTTGCACTGGCAGGTCACGTGCGTCCGGTTCCGGGACAGAAGTTCGCAGCCCTTGGCTGACCAGCCTCCGGTCCCGCCGAGGCTGTGGAACAAGGAAGAAGGGTGGGTGAGCTGGTTCCCTCCATTACAGAAGGCCGAGGGGCAGCTGTCCTGTCCGCTGGCCTCGGTGGAAGGAACGGACAGACGCAGATGGCAGTGACTCGCTCCCACAGAAAGTCTAGTGATGCTGTGGAATATCCTTCGCCTGCGTTCCTTGGACAGCATCACGGCCTGATGACAAACACCTTGGTCACCTTTGCCTACAACAACAGCCCCCGCTGCCATTCAGGACAGTCTCCCTCCCCTTTGGGGGCTGCTGAGGGCTTCTAACTGGCACTTTCTGAAGTTCACGCTTTCTGTGCCCCCCAGCAGTAAACCCTAACTGGGAAATTCTTAGGGCTACTCCATGTCCCTTGTGGAGGAAACATTAGCCTGTGGTTAAAACTGGTACTCTGTACTCAAGCCTCCTCTGGAGTCTAAATGATTTCAGAAATAATTCCTCACATGCGTTTTACACCTTGATCTGCAGGTTGCACAATCTTTTATGGGAATGGCCGGGAAGTCCGGCTCTATTATTACCCCGGTTTTACTGATGGGAAGCCCCAAATAACCAGCTGTGACGTGGTGTGTCTCAGCCTCGTGAGGGCCCTGCCCTCCCTGACTCTGGGAAAAATCACATAACCCCTCTGATCCTCAGTTTACTCATCTGTGAAATGGGATGTGAGCATTAATACGAATTTGCCAAGAGCTTTCAGATCTGTGGATAATAGGTACCACACAAAGCGGAGAGTGGGTAATCAGAGCAATAGCTAACTTCCAGCAGTGACTGAAGAGAGAGAAAGAGAGGTGGGTAGCCCGCCTCATAGCCGTTAGCATGTCCCTCGTCATAAAAATGGTTCCTCTGTTCTCTCTTTTTCAAACCAAGCGTCTATTAGACCCCACACACCGTGCCGGCCGCTCGTTAACAAGACTTTGGAGAGTCTGGCAGCAGGGACAAGATGATGCTGGGCCCTCTGGCCGCCAAACATGCTTTCCCAGGTGACACCGCGGGGACAGGACATCGGCTGGCTCACCCCGGGCAGCACACCCAGCCCAGCACTGATGGAGTCCCCTCTCACTAAACCAGTGGATCCGTGATTTTAGGGAATGCAGCATTGCACAGGAATTCCCAGACACACACCATTTGGGCATGGTGGGGCAGGGGTGGGCGGGGGCGCCTCAGCGCCACTCCCTGAATTCCTGGAGGGTGGCACCCCTTTGCTGGTGCCCTCTACTGGCGCGGAGAGCAGCAGTCTTTCTTGTTGGAGACTGTACTTGGCCTCCCTCCAAAGCAGGAAGCAGCGTGGCAAAAACTCTTCTCTGTTTTCTACTAAAATGAAGATGGAGACAGGAAAGGCGACAAGCAGAGAAGAAGGGAGACAGACAGGCCAGCAGGTACGAGTTCACGGCTCCCACAGAAAGCCCTGCCGCTAAAGGAACAAGGGCCCCGCTAGCTTTGAGTCAACAGAAAATGACGCTAAACCCTTGCCGGTGGGGAAAAACCACTCGCTTTCATTTCTGTAACTACAGGATACCTCTTCCTAGAACATTACACGTGAATGAGTGAATGAACACTCAGGATGCTGGAGCATTCAGTACTGTGCACCACCGCGTGCCTTTGACAGTCTACTGGAGGGTCCTTTGACCCTTGTCTTAAATAAGCTGAACAACTACGGGGTGTGTGGTCTCTCCGGGGTAGAAAGAGCCCCAGCAGCTGTGCTGCGGCTGGCCTCGTGGCAAGGCCGAGGTCAGGGGGCTCCCATCTGATATGGAGACCCACACACGTCTGACAGTTGCCACTGTCAGGTGGAGGGGCGCCTGGGCCCAGGACCTGAGCCTGGCTGCCTGTGTGTGTTCAGGACACAAGCTGCACTTGTGTGGCGGTGGACTGGGTGTCTGCGTTGGCCACTGGCTCACAGGAGCCCTGCAGGTGAGCCACCCGTTTCCAACATCAGCCTTCTCGAGGTATCCGGATGTGCATGTCTGTGTGCATATGTGCGTGCATGTCTGTGTGTGTGCACGTTCTGCATGCATATACACCAAGTGTGCACACCTGTGTGTGCCTGTCTCTGTGTGTGTGGACAGGGAGACAGAACAGAGCTGGAGGATAAGCCTCTTGCCCCACTGAGGGCTGGACGGGGAGCAACAGGCCAGGAAAGAAGGTGCCTGGGACACTCAGCCAGCCTGGGTGTCCAGGACCAGCAGGGAGCTCCAGCCTCAGCAAAGCCTCACACCGAGATGCCACGCTCCTGGAGCAGGAGGTGGCTGTCCTCGCCTCCAGCATTACACTCACGGGATCGAGTGGTTCCAGAACACGCAGACGGGCTTGGTGCGTTCCTCTGTCTCCAGCAGGGTGGACTCCACCAGGATGGGCCTCTCCACGGGGCTGGGGAGCGCAGTGCCCTCGCTGTACACCACCACACTCACCACTGCCGTGTTGATGACGGGCCGGCCGGGCAGCCTGCGACGGGAACGAGGGCATGAAGTGTGCTGAGAAGGTGTTTGTTTTAAACTCATGTGCTCACCTGAGGACAGAGGTCGACCATCTTTCTGTGAGCACGTGACTGAAGCCTGTGAGACCCTACTCTGCGGCAGGCCTGGGTGGCAGCCTTCAGCCCCAAAGCAGGTTTATCACCATTAGAGAGTGTGTGGGGAGAGGCGCACCACCTCCAGGCCGAAGGCAGACTTTAGAAATTTAGAAATAAAGAGAAGGTATATCCACAAAGGTGTTAAAACCAAAACCAAATTCACTGCCGTTAAGTCAACTCCAACTCATAGCGACCCTACAGGACAGAGTAGAACTGCCCCATAGAGTTTCCAAGGAGCACCTGGGGGATTTGAACTGCTGACCTTTTGGTTAGCAGCCAAACTCTTAACCACTGTGCCACCAGGGTTTACACAGAGGTACTACAGCCCCATAATATACAACAGTGAAAGCAGTGGCAGTAACTTCAAAGTCTACCCAAAGGAACCTGGTCACATACATTACAGGTTGTTATGGATTGAAAATTGTGTCCCCAAAAAGATGTGCTGAAATCCTAATGCCTGACGCCTGTGAACGTGACCCTGTTTAGAAATAGGGTCTTTGAGGATGTGATCAGTTAACACAGGCTCATACCGGAGGAGGGGAGGTCCTGAGCCCATCTGAGTGGTGTCCTTATAAAAGCGGAGAAGGGAAGAGAGACAGGGAGACAGGAAGGGCGTGTGATGAGGGAGTTATCTGTCACTGCCAGGAATGCCCGGGGCCACTGGAAGCCGGGAGAGACAAGCAAGGATCTTCCCCTAGAGCCTCTGGGTACAATGGGGCCCTGCTGACTCTCCAGTTTGGACTCTCAGCCTCCAGGACTGTGGGACAATAACTCTCGTCGGTGTCCTTTGTCACGGCAGCCCTAAAAGGCTAAGACACAGATCATGGGCGAATATCGTCCAGTCACTAAGGGTCATGGACGTGAAGCCTGCAGAGCCCAGGGAAGCTTCTGGAAAACGACAGTGCGTACCGCCTCTCTGATGGCATGACGCTCCTGTGGGTGAATCCTTGATTTTACCCGTCTTTATGGAGCCGCCCTCTCGAGTGCTGGGCTGCACGCAGAACGTGTTTCTGGGTGTGGGGTGGATTTACACGGGGCCCTGGAGTCTTCCCGGTAGGGACACTGTGGCGTGCTGGAAGCTGAAGCCTGAGGATGGAGGACCACGATGGGGAACGAGATGGGACAACGGCTGACCAGGACCAACACGGGGAGGATCTCTTTCCTCGGGCGAGGGTCCGGTGTAACCTCCTTAAGGTGGGCCCTCGGGAGCCCGGCACCTGGCCTTACCGGAGGCTGCGGCGGTCGGGGTCATAGTGCTCGGGCAGCAGCTGCCCCAGGGTCCGGTAGATGATGACCAGGGCGACGGCAAACTGGCCGGGCTGGTCCGGGTGTCTCCGCCATCTGGACGGGGCCTCCCTCTCAGCACTGAACCCCAGGCGTGACGGCGGTGGTGCGGCCTTCCGGCTGGGCGGCCTGGCCGTGGGGCCTTCTGCAATGCAGGTGCAGATGGTGAGGCCTGGGCACCCAGCTGTATCTCACCAAGCTGAGCTCCCCGGGCGGGTGCTTCTCAGCAATCAGCAGGTGGCCCGGGTGATCGAGCCCAAACTGACACATGGCTTGTAAGATGCGTCAGTGCCAGGCACGACCCAACATCCCAGTAAGGCCCGCTTTGAAAGATTTCATTTAAAGCCTGAGAAATGCACTCAGATAACCGGCAAAACTAAGCGACTGATTCAACAGAGAGACACAGGGCATGGGGACTCCGCGTGAGGGCCAGGGAGTGGGGCCCGCCTGCTGGTCACCTGTTCTAAATGTGTCAGCCTAAACCCAAGAAACGCAAACCATCATCGTCAAGTTGGTTATGACTCATGGCGACCCCACGTGGTACACAGTACAACTGTGCTCCATGGGGTTTTCTTGACTGTAATTCTAATGGAAGCAGATCTCCAGGCCTTTACTCCACAGTGCTGCTGGGTGGGTTCGAACCACTGACTTTCAGGTTAGTGAAAACAAAACCCATTGCCGTCAGGTCGATTCTGACTCATAGCGACCGTAAAGGACACAGTAGAACTGCCCCACAGGGTTTCCAAGGAGCAGCTGGTGGATTTGAACTGCTGACCTTTCGGTCAGCAGCCAAGCTCTTAACCACTGCACCACCAGGAGAGTGCAAACCATTTGGGCCACTGTCAACCTATTGTGTCAACCTATTGCATCTCTTTTCCCAGATTCACCTTGTGTGTTTTAAAATGATTTTATAAACTGTAATTTGAGTATCTTTAGAAAAAAGTTATTAATACATTTGCTAATGAACGGGAAAACACAAATTTGCTGAATAAATTTCAAATTTTAAATGATCCTTTATGTAATGTTTAGGAGTCCCTGGATGCTGAAATGGTGAACATACTGGGCTGCTAACCAAAGGCTGGAAGTTTGAGTCCACCCAGAGGGACCCTGGAAGAAAGGCCTGGTGATCTCCTTCTGAAAACTCAGCCATTGAAAACCCTGTGGAGCACAGTTTACTCTGACACATGTTGGGTTGCTATGAGTCGGGGTTGACTCCATGGCAACTGGTATTATTCTGAGAAGAAATTTTAGTAGCTGGGATGCATCTATGAAAAATGCCTTAAGGCACTAAAACACATTTAAGCCATTTTGTAGTATAATCACACTCCTGGCTTAAAGAAGGACAAGCAGGCACTATTCCGGCTTGTTTTTTTGGGGGTCAAGGAGTGTGGCCCTCCTGCTTTCCACTTGTTTTAAGTGTGTCAACCTAAAACCAAAAAAACTGAACCCATTGCCATCGAGTCTATTCCTGCTCACAGTGACCCTACGTGGGCAGCCCCTCACCGCGCACACCAAGGGGTCTCCCTCACATGCAGTCCCAAGCACTAGCATGTAAATTACTGAGACACTTGCCAATAAGCTCTGACACCAGCACACACCCCGGCTTCCCCTTGAGAGAGCTGCTGGTGGGGACAGCATGGCTTGTTCTCTAGGGTTCCTGCAGAGCGCCGCGCCCCTGCCCTAGACAGCGGCAGTCAGGTTTCAGGCGGTTTTACCTTTCTTCTTCTCAGGTGGTTTGAAGAAGTCTGCGGGGAAGAAGACCGAGGACTCCAGCTCCTTCGGGTACTCTTCGCCAATGTCCTCGAACCGTGGCACCCGGGCTCCAGTGAAGTTAGACTTGTTGAAGATGTCGACGGCAAGGACTGTGGGGACAGTTCATTTCAATCACACACAAGCCCCACCTCCACTCACGGGAGCCTTCTGGAACCGTTACCGCTTTTAATCTGATCACAGCTGCCGTCACTTACCAACAATCTTAAACACAGAATCCAGTTCGACCTTTCTGTGTTCTTTATGCCTGCTCAGAGTTATACAGGAGAATATCCAAGTGTGACATGAGTAAGCAGGAGCAAACTCAGGTGTTTAATGTGGCGTCCAGGGACCACTGGGCTGGGGTCTGTGATGGGTAAGATCCTGGGAGGCCAGTGTGGTGCATACATTACATGTGAGCATGCCATGACATGTTTGCATGGCATTACACATATGCATGGTGTTACATGTAGAAATGGCATTACACATCTGCACAGTGCTACACATATGCACGGTGTTACACATGTTCATGGTGTTACAAGTATGCACAGTATTATACATGTGCATGGTGTTACGTGTGCCCATCATTACACATGTGCACAGTGTTACATATATGCATGGTGTTACACGTGCATATTACAAGTGTGTACGGTGTTACACATGTGCATGGTGTTACATGTGTGCATGCCATTACACGTGTGCATGGTGTTACACATGTTCATGGTGTTACAGATACGCACGGTATCACACATGTGCATTGTGTTACACATATGCATGGTGTTACACATGTGCACATCATATGTGTGCATGGTGTTACATATAAGCATGGTGTTACAGGTGTGCATGCCAACACACGTATGCATGGTGTTACATATATGCATGGTGTTACAGGTGTACATGCCATCACACACATGTGCGGTGTTATATATATGCATGGTGTTATATATATGCATGGTGTTACAGGTGTGCATGCCATCACACGTGTGCATGGTGTTACATACGCATGTCACTACGTGTGCAGTGTTACACATTTGCAGGGTGTTACACATGTGCATGGCATTACTGTGAGCGTGGTGCATGCCCCTAGGTTTTCAGTGCATGAGTGTGGCACTCGTGTGTGGCACTGCCCTGCAGCTGGGCTTGGGTAACTGATGTCCCTTCAGGACAGATGACAATGAGACTTCTATGCATAACCCTGGATGTCCAGAGCATCCTGACGGTCTTCTGGGCAGGAACGGAGGGCCCCTCCCATGTCAGTCTCCAAAGGCTCCCATCTAGGGGTGCATGTTCGGGACCAGGCCCTGGCCCTGCCTGTCAAAAACAGTAGTGGGGGAGCCTGCTGGGATAATCAGTGGGCTAATCTCTCTGAAAGGAAAACTCCTTGTACTGACCAAGCGCCCACCACACGGGGCCCATCCCCCGTGGACTTTGTCAGCTCTGTCTGGGTGGAGTGGGCGGGGCTGGTTCTACCATGGGGGTGCTGGTCGGCATGAAGGAACCTGCCTTTCCCTCCCCGTCCTGAACAGCACATCCTGCATGCTTGGTGTCTGCTCTGCTGGACGCTCCACTCTCCCCAACTCCCCTGGGTCCCGACGAGGGAGTGATGCCTGCCTGCTCCCCCAGTGTCCCACTGTGGGTGTGCCCCTAGGAGGGGAGCCAGACGAAAGCTACATCCTCATGTCCAGTCACTAGAAAGTGCCTGTGCCTGAGTGCCCGGGGCCTGCTGGGGTGCAGGATTGTGTGCAGCCACAGCTCATTGCCTCCTCTGCCTAGGACCACACCGTCCACTTGGCCAGGGGGCGAGGTGTGTTATCATGGATCACTTTTGCCTTCCCAACAGCCCCCCAGGAAGGCCGTGTTCTCCCCATGTCACAGCCAGGAACACGGAGGTGCACAGTCGTGATGTCACTTTTCTAAGCAAGTGGCCGAGTTGGGGCTATACGCCCCAGGCCCCCCAGGGGCTCAGCCTTTGGAGGCTGCAGCACAGATGTGGTGAATCTGTGAAGCTTGGGCCCCCCACGGGCCCCGCCCTTACTCATGTTGGGGGTGACGATGATGAAGGGCCGCAGGTAGGTCTTCTTCACATTCCGCGCCACGGTGCTGAAGTAGGCCTCGAAGCGCCGCAGCAGCTGTGCTGTGCCGCCCTCGCTCCTCTGGATCTGCTCCCAGGCAGGCCTGGTGGCTGGGGCCAGGAGGGCGCTGCTGGTGCTCACCACGTCCTGTCGGGCAGACAGACAGGCACGGCACTCAGCCTCGGTGCAGTGCGGGCCAAGCCGCCACACACCCGGTGATCATGGGTCCAGCTGTGCATGCTCACATCCTCGGCGGGAGCAAAGCAGTTTCTAGAAAGCTGCCAGATCGCCAAGAGCAAGGCAGTGGGACCAGAGTGGGAGAGTCTGATGGTGACATTTTAAAGACAGGAAGCTTTTTACGGAGCAGAGCTCTGTGCAGGTTTCACTGTTTGTGCCCCACAGTGTGTGTGGGGACACCCCCTCCAGGTAAACCGAGTGGGTGGGAAGGCTCACCCCTCCTCTGAAGAGGGAGCCCCATGGCTGTGGGGGCAGTGATTCCACGGGTGAGTCTTGCAGACGTCCCAGCCCTCTGTGCACCCCGTGGCTTATGTGAAGGGTGGGGGCCCGGTGGCTGGGGCAGGTGGGGCTCTCCTCGGGGTTCCAGGGCCACTTCTGGTACAGAAGCCAGTTAGGGGCCCCCCACTTGTGAATTATCTAAGTGGACAGCCAATCCGTTGGCCCAGACCCTCAGGCCTGGGTTCCAGCAGAGGCCGGCGACCTGCTCGGGCCCTGAGGGGTCTCCATGGACATAGTGGCGGGTCATGGAGAGGCGTGAATGAGGAAGCATGAGGCCAGGCTTCCCGAAGCAGGTCACAGACATTGGGACAAAAGGAATGCCTGCTCACCGGGTACTCTTGGCCCCCGGGGAAGCTAAACAAATGCAACTGGAGGATGTCTGGGAGAAGGCAAGGCATTTGCAGCAGACCCTTGGAGTGAAGTGGGGGTGCCACTCCTATGAGCTGTGTGACCTTGGGCAAGCCCTTTAGCTCTCTGGGCCTCAGTGTCCTTATTTGTAAAACGGGGTGATAACAGCACTGTGTCATAAGATGTGTGAGGAACAAGCGGGTGAATTACCATAAACCACTTAGGACACGGGCTGCCACTGTGGCTGCCCGCCAGGCCGCTCGGAATGGGAGCAAGCCGGGGACCGACTGTGTGGGCTCTGCTCCCCAAGGAGACGTTGCGCTGGGACAGAGTCCTGGGAGGCCGCCCTGCCTGCTGTCGTCAGCTGCCTTATATCACGTCTGTGTCACTGTTCAACTACTGTAGTGGACCGCATGGTAACAGTATGGCTTCCTTCAAAACTGGGTAAAAATACCATTAAAGTAAGTGTGCGTTCAATCTCTTTTAAAGTGGCCTGCATCCCCTATGATGCTGGGGGACGGAGCTGACGAGTGTCCACTGTAGGCGGGGTCCTTACGGACGGGGACGCTTTTATGGATGGAGACGCTCTTACAGATAGGATGTTCATCTGCAATGTCTCCTTTGTAGGGAAACTACATCGTATGCGCGGATTTCTACTGGGAAGTCGGTGCAAATAAGGGGCCATTTGGTGCTCCACTCTTGCCAGAGCGGCTGCCCGTCCCACCTCGTGGAAGCCGGCGTCCCGCGTGGCCGCCAGGTCGAAGCCCTCCTGCCCGCTCTCGTGTCTCAGGAGGCGGGCCAGCAGCTGGTAGGCTGTGCGCACGTCATTGCCGAACAGGGCGCTGGTGTGCCGCGTGGCATTGCGCAATGCCTTGGCCAGCCGCACAGACCTGTCACTGTCCAGTTGCGTCTCATTGCGGCTCAGCTTCTCGTTCTGGAAGGAGTGGGGAGCAAACAAGACAGGAGGTTTTCAGAGCTACTCCGGCTGCCATCAGGAGCTCACTCCTTTCTGGTGGAAGCTTATCTATCAGAAGGGAACTTTAAAAAGTTCTGAAATCCAAAAAATGAACTTTGGTGGATAATTTGAAAAAGTAGGGCCTGTGAGGCCCCTGGGTGGTACACATGGTTTGCGATTAGCTATTAACCAAAAGGTGGGTGGTTTAAACCCAACCAGTGGTGCTGCAGAAGAAAGGCCTGGCCATCTGCTTCCATAGAGATTACAGCTGAGAAAATCCAATGAAGCAGTTCTATTCTGTAACACACGGGGTCGCTATGAGTTGGAAGCTACTCAACAGCACCCAGTTTGGTTTGTTTTCTTTTCACTGGGCCAAAAATGCTTGAAAAAAGACTAAATGAAGAAGAACAAGAACATAACAAGATGAAAACGGGTCAGAATCCGAGAACAAACACACTTGAACGTGGGGACTGAGTCTGCAAAACCAAAGACACCAGGGCTGCTCCTGGGGGTACAAAAGGGGAGGCACTCAGTTGTGGAGCCCCGGAACAGATGGTGAGTCCGAATATTCCCGAGTCACGGAGTGAGCCCCAACCCACCTCTGCCCAGCTGTGTGACCCCTGTGCAATGCCGCCTGCCCTCACCGGTCCCCCACAACACGCAGGGCCCCTGCACGCCATCCCCGCGGCCTGCCTACCATGACTTTGAGGTCCAGGAAGGAGGAGGAGGTGCAGTTGAAGAGCTCGGGGGGCAACCAGCCCTTCTCCCCGCTGCAGTGCCGCACAGCGTTTCCTAGAGAGCCAAGAACCGTTAAGTAGACCCGGCATCCGGAGCGGGAGCCAGCACGTGTCTGTATCCGCGCTAACATCCCAGCCTGTGCTTACTGAGGCCTGGTGTTAACGTCCCAGCCTGAGCATACTGAGGCCCAGTGCACTGGACTGAGGGACCAAGACATGGGTGACACAGGTCAGAGGACACTGTGCAGCCACCATGCCCTCTGCTCTGCCCTGTGGGGGCACGTCCACAGCTGCCCAGACCATCAACGCCCAGGCTGCAATGTCTGCCTGAACCTCCTGGTAAGTAAGAGCAAACGTTTGTGCTAGCCCATGACAAAGAAGCCAGCTACATTGTGTGCAGAGCGAATGACATCCACATGCCTTGCCTATGTGTCTTGGACCCAGCCTGGGTGGCGAGCTCTCTGTGCATCATCTCACTGTCCCATCCGCCCCCTTCCTGGAACAGATGCAGTCACCCCATCTTACAAGAGAAGCCAGTGCTGTGACCACCACAGCTCCTTGTCCCCGATTGGGGGTGGCAGCACCAGGACACGGGCCCGGGCCACACTAGAGCCACACCTTGTTTTTGCATCATGCCACATGTGCTTTGTCTGCTATAAAGAAAGCAGCCCTGGTGGTGTAGTGGTTAAGTGCTCAGCTGCTAACCGAGAGGTTGGTGGTTCAAACCCACCCAGCAGCTCCGAGGGAGAAGGGAGAAAGACTCGGTGCTCTGCTCCCGTAAAAATCACAGCCTAGGAAACACTATGGAGCAGTTCTACTCTGTCACATGTGGTTGCTATCAGTCGGAATCAACTTGACAACACCCATCAACAGCATTAAGGAAGACGTTGTCTTATTCCACCCCCGACACGTGGGCTGAAGAGCTTTTCAAACAGTCTGTCAACACTGATTATTTTGCGAGTGCTGACGCCCAGCCAGCTCTGCTGCCAAAGGGTGGCCTCAGCCCAATTCCTTACCCGGGGAAGGCCACAGGCCACGGGTACTCACCCACGGAGAACTTGGGGCATGGCACTGCCGCCGGCTGCCCAAACTTGGTCTGTGGCCACCAGATGCCAGCCTCGAACGCCCTGGGACAGCCACTGTAGATCACTACAGATGGTGGGAGAGGGCGGCTCAGCCCCACGGCCAGCCCGGGACACCGCCTGCACTACACACCCCCCCAGGGGACGCTCCGGGCCCTCCCCACACCAGGCTCTAACCACGTCTCTCCAGCAGGGCCAGGCTTCCAGAGGCCGGGGAAGCCGTCTGACCAGCCGGCCACTGAGCGTTCCTCAGGCGTGTGCAGGGCACGTGCAGACAGATGCAGCACACACACGTGTACAGCACGCAGACACACACACACAGCACGCACACGCAGAAATGGGCACACACAGACACGCGACACACATGCGCATGCATGCAGACACACGCAGACACACAACACACATACATGCACGCAGACACACACATACACACACGCAGGCATACATGCAGACACACAACACACACACACATGCACACAGACACATACACACACAGGCATACACGCAGACACACAACACACACGCACATGCATGCAGACACACACATACACAAACGCAGACACACACACACAACACATACACATGCACACAGACACACACATACACACACGCAGGCATACATGCAGACACACAACACACATACACACACATGCATGCAGACACATACACACATGCAGGCATACACGCAGACACACACACGCAGACACACGGGCACACACAGACACACAACACACACACACACATGCACGCAGACACATACACGCAGGCATACATGCAGACACACAACACACATACACGCAGACACAGACATACACACACGCAGACACACGGGCACACACAGACACACAACACACACACACACACATGCACGCAGACACATACACACACGCAGGCATACACGCAGACACACAACACACATACACGCAGACACAGACATACACACACGCAGACACACGGGCACACACAGACACACAACACACATACACACACATGCACGCAGACACATACACACACGCAGGCATACATGCAGACACACAACACACATACACGCAGACACAGACATACACACGCAGACACACGGGCACACACAGACACACAACACACACATACACACATGCACGCAGACACATACACACACGCAGGCATACACGCAGACACACAACACACATACATGCACAGACATACACACACGCAGACACACGGGCACACACAGACACACAACACACATACACGCACATGCACGCAGACACACACATACACACACGCAGACACACGGGCACACACAGACACACAACACACATACACACACATGCACGCAGACACATACATACACGCAGACACACAACACACACGCAGACACACAACACACACGCGCAAATGCACGCAGACACCCACATACACGCAGATGCACATGCAGACCCACCGACACACACAGACACCCATATGCACACATGTAGACATGCAGACATGCACAGACACATGCACACAGACACAAGCACGCAGGGACACAGACACACACAGACACCCACATGCACACGTGGACACGCCGCCCCAGCAGCCTGCCCCCGTGACGTGGCCTGAGGGGCCCAGGAGCCACGCCGACCTTCGCAGCCCAGCGCGGTGACCTCGGCAAAGGGGTTGTCACAGCGGTTGCACTGGCGCCCGACGACGCCCGGCTTGCAGGCGCACTGCCCGGTGTCCGCATCGCAGGCGCGGCTGTGGGCGCCGTGCGGGAAGCAGTCGCACGGCAGGCAGGCGTCCTGGCCAGGGGGCTTGTAGTGGTTCTCCTGCAGAGGGGAGAAAAGAGGAGCACGTGACCCCCCGTACCCCCACGCTCACTCCTGGAAGGACGTCCCCAGGCGACCTCAGCACTCGTCCCCGTGCACGGTCTCCCTTGGCAGCGACCAGCCTGACCCCGGGGCCTCTCAGCTCCCTTGCCCACATGCCCCGAGCCCGGCCTGGAGCCAGACCTCTCTCATTTGGTAGCAAATGCTCCCCTTGGGCCACCTTCCTGTCTATCCCAGAAAGGATCCGAGACTCAAACGGAGACTTAAGGATGAGGATGGCCCTTGTGGCGTTTTTCTCTTTGAAATTGTCAAAAACAAGGAACAACCTCAATGTCCATCACTGGCAGGCCAGGGGACGGTCCAGAGAATGTGCTCTGGCTCAGAGAGGCCCGGTTTACGCCCGGCTCGGCATTTACCAGCCACCCTGCCCTTGGCCGGGCCCTTCTCCCCAAAACCAGCAAGCGGTGGTTTGGGCAGATTCGAGGGCCCACGTCCAGGTTCCCATGGTCTACAGGGATCCAGACTCTATCCATAGCAGGACGTCAACTGCATGTGATGCTGTGATGTCACCTGTGTTGTGGGGTGACGTCACCTGCGTGTGACATTGTGATGCCATCTGTGCATGACATTATGATGTCACCTGTGTGTGATGCTGTGACACCACCTTCGTGGGACGTTGTGACGTTTGGAAGATGGGAAGGAGAGTAAAATGTTAGCAATACCCCAGGAGGTCAGACTGTGGTGAATTTTATTTTCTGCATTTTCTGTCATTTTTGATGAAAAAAAAGGCATGGGAACATTTCCCTCCAGAGCCCTGGTGGCGCAGTGGTTAAGAGCTCGGCTGCTAACCAAAAGGTCGGCAGTTGGAATCCACCAGCTGCTCCCTGGAAACCCTATGGGGCAGTTCTGCTCTGTCCTGTAGGGTTGCTGTGAGTCGGAATCAACTCGAGGCAACAGGTTTGGGTTGGGTTCTGGTCTCTCCTGCCTGCTGCCCAGTGACGCTGTAACCCCGCTCTGTGTGGCCCGCCGGAGCCTGGCCCTCCTCCACCGTTTTAATGTTTCATTTCAGCACGTCAGGAGACAAGTCACATCTCGATCTGTACCTGCCTTGCGGCACCTGGGACATTTCTGATTTAAACAGACACCTCGGAAGTGTCCGAGTTGCCCCAAAGACCACCGCCTTTCCTGGGTCAGCCCCACGTCTGTGGGGCAGCGGTGTCCCCAGCCAAGTGCTGTAGCTACCGTGAGACCATCTGTGCGGCTTCAAGTGACTGCCGCTCGACGGCAGACGCGGATACAGTGATGCTCAGGGTGAGTGACAGTGCATGAGGTCGAGGGGGTGGCTGCTGTGCAATTTGGAAGAGAACACGCAAGCACATTCAGAGATGGTGAGAAGCAGTCTTCCGTGCTGCACAGCTGTGTAGCGGCCGAACTGGCAGGGTGGGAGTCGGGGAACGCTTTTCATGGTTTTCAACTGCAGCCGTCATCAAGCCAGGCAGATAACAGACCAGGAAATGGCCCACAGGGAGCACTGCGACTGACACCCGGGAAGAGCCAGCCTTCACAGCAGTGACCGCGTCTCTGTTACAGATCGGGTGTCGGGCTGATGAGGGGGCGGGAGTCTACGTCCCAGGGTCTGAACCAGTTTACACAAAAACCAGCCCGGTGTGTACAGGCATCACAGAGCACACGGGTGGGCAGCAGAGCCTAAAACACAGCTGAGCATAAACACGTGTGTGTGTGTACAGATGTGTGTGTGCAAGTGCCTCTGAGTGTGCATGGGTACAGGCCGACTTGGGGGTGTCTGTGTGTGTGTGTGTACACACTGATGTCTCTGGGCTCAGGACCTGTGTGTGTGAATGTGTGTACAGGGAGATGTGTGTGTGTGTGTGTACAGGCAGGTATGTGTGCAGCTGAGTGTGTATGTGTACGGGTAGACTTGTGTGGTGTGTGCATGTACATATGTCTACAGGTAGATACATGTGGTGTGTGTGCACATGTGTACAGGTAGACTTGTGTGTGCACGTACAAAAGTATACAGGTAGAGTGTGTGTGTGTATACAGGTACATTCGTGTGGTGTGTGTGCACATGTGTACAAGTACATGTACGTGCATGCATGTTGTCATGGACTGAATTATGCCCCCAAAAATGTGTGTATCGATTTGCCTGGGCCATGATTCCCAGTATTGTGTGGTTGTCCTCCATTTTGTGATTGTAATTTTATGTTCAAGAGGATTAGGGTGGGGTTGTAACACCCTTACCCAGGTCACATCCCTGATCCGATGTAAAGGGAGTTTCCCTGGGGTGTGGCCCGCACCGCCTGTTATCTTACAAGAGATAAAAGGAAAGGGAAGCGGGCAGAGAGTTGGGGACCTCATACCACCAAGAAGGCAGTGCCGGGAGCAGAGCGTGTCCTTTGGACCTGAGGTTCCTGCGCTGAGATGCTCCCAGACCAAGGGAAGACTGATGACAAGCACTTTCCTCCAGAGCCGACAGAGAAAGCCTTCCTCTGGAGCTGACGCCCTGAATTTGGACTTGCAGCCTACCGGACTGTGAGAGAATAGACTTCTCTTTGTTGAAAACATCCACTTGTGGTATTTCTGTTAGAGCAGCACCAGATGACCAGGACACACATGTACCGGTAGACCTGCGTGGCGTGTGCACATACAAGTGTCTACAGGTAGGTTGTGTGTGTGTGTGTGTGTACAGGGAGATTTGTGTGGTGTGGGTGCACATGTGTACATGTAGGAGTGTGAGCGTGTACAGGTAGCTGCATGTGAGTGTGGTGCACGCGCATGCATGCCTGTGAGCTCGCCGGGCTCAGGACCTGAGGTGGGTGCCGGGCACAGCCCTGCCCTCCCTCCTGCCTGTGTCCCCACCTTGCACCGGCACGCCCGCCCACGCCCCCACCTTGCACCAGCCCCGCCCACCCGCGCCCCCACCTTGCACCGGCCCCACCCGCCCATGCCCCCACCTTGCACTGGCACGCCCGCCCGCGCCCCCACCTTGCACCGGCCCCACCCGCCCACGCCCCCACCTTGCACCAGCCCCGCCCGCCCGCGCCCCCACCTTGCACTGGCACGCCTGCCCGTGCCCCCACCTTGCACTGGCACTGCCCGCTGGTCTTGTTGCAGTCGGGGTCGAAGCCTTGGCTGACGGCGCAGTAGCACGGGCCACAGACAGGGCTCCCCCACCAGCCTCTGGGGCACGGGAGGTCCACTCTGTTGGGGAAACGAAGCGGCCATTGGCAAGGTTATGCTGATGTCTTTTTCAGAACAGAAGGGAGCCTCATGGGCCCTGGGCAGCACAGAAGCATCTGCCGCGACCCGTGACTGGGCCCACTGACTGTCCCAAGCTCCCCTAGGGCCCCCGAGAAGTTAGCGACCCCTCCCAGCCCTCTAGGGAGACCCCTACAAAAGTGCTGTTTTAAAATAATGTGTTTTCTCGCGTCTTTTTCTTCTACCTCAAAGACACACACAGAACCACACAGAGCCTCGGGTCGTACCACACTGCACGTGCGGCACGCAGGGTGGCATCTGTGTTCACAACTGTGTGCAGCGCCCGCCCGACGCCAGACTCACGAGGGCTCAGTGACGACCGGGCCCCAGTGACCAGGCCGGCTCCCCAGAGATGACTGAGCCCAGCTGCTCGGGGTGACCTTCTCACAGGTGTTGGATGCCCGCCTGGGGGGATGCCGCCTGCCCACGTCGGGGAGCCTGCTGGGACGTTCCCTCCAATTCCCAAACAAGGTGGTTTCTGCACCGTCTTTCTTGCCCCCAGTATTCCCGCTCTATCGCTGCCTTCCGTCCCCACAGACGGTCTGAGCAGCCTTTCCGCGGACCTGATTGACCTCAAATCAGCAAACTCAAGAGTTGCGTGGGGAAGGTCTAACCGTGAGCCCAGCGTCCTGCACGACACAGTGGACTCAGAGGATGTCAGGTCCAGTCCTGTCCTGAAGCCCGGCAGGCAGATACCAGGATATGAGGCGGCGAGGAGGCTGATCCACCCCTCCCAGGTGCTGTGTTCTCTCTCTGTCCCTGGCCCCCCTCGCTCACCTGAGCCATCACTGCAGGCCCACCTTCCCGCCAATGCCCCCCAAACAAAACCACGCCCTGCGCTTACTGTCCTGCCAATGGCCTTCCCATTTGCCAGGGAATGCAGCGGTCACCTCTCCTACTCAACTCGCTCCCATGAAAAGCCATTATTAAGTGCTGACTGTGTACACTCCTCAAGCATACAAACCACCAGAGCAGGGACCCCAGAGGCTTTGCGCGTCCCCCTCCCCTTGTCCCTCCACAGCCTTGGTGTGCATCTGGAACACCTCCCAGCTGGTCCCCCAGCCTCCGGCTTCTGCCTGCTCCAAACTGTGCTCCCCACAGCGGCCAGTGGGCCCTCAAAGACCAGATCCAATTTCACCACTTTCCTGCTGGCCCTCACAGCCTCTACAAGGCTAAGCTCTGCCTCCCTGTCTCCCAGCTCAGGACACACCACAGGAGCAGCACTGGCCCTGCCCAGCGGGACTGAGCCCACAGAGTTCTCTAAACCACCCTGTGCCATTGCTCCTTGCTGGCTCAGCCCCCACCAGCTTTCCATGCGGAATGCCCTCCCTCTACAACCTCCCTGGCTCCCACCTCCCCCTGCACTCCCAGGGTGCTTCCTCCAAGCTGTCCCTGGATGCATCCCTCCCTGACCTGGGATGGGACTGCACCACACCCTGAGGGCATGGGGGCAGGGATGGTGGCCCCGTCCTGGTCTAGAATGAGCAGAGGAGAAGCAGGGCAAGGCTTCTCTCCACACGGGGCAGGGCTGGCTCTACGTGCTCCACCTTCCCCAGTGTCAGGCACCATGGTGGCCATAAGAAGCTACGGGAGATGTGCAATCCATAATGTCACCTCTGAAGGCCCTAGTCTGGGCTCGTGAAGACCCGAGAGGCCCCACCTGGGAGAACCACACACCTGAACTCTGCGGGCAGTGCTCTCAGAGGGCACACTCGGATCCCGGGCACACTCGGATCCCAGGCACACACGGCTGCCCCACCAGGACTCCAGCAGGATCACTGACCCGCCAGGGCTCACATCCACCCTACTGACCGAGTACTTCCTACACATGACCTTCACCTCCCTGTAGCCCCGCTGCCCCCCGCTATGTCGTATGCTGCTGGGGTGATACGTGATCAAACGGGCTTGGTGTGACGCCCAGTTTGATTCTCATTACCGCACGTCAAATTGGAAAACAAATAAAAACTGTTCTTGTTACTCAGAATGACACGTTCTTTGGGGCAAAGGTAGCACAGGGCCCCTCCGGAGGAGCAGAAGTTAACCAGGCACCCGGAGGAAGGTGCCGGAACCGCGCGCTCACCTGTTCTCGCAGTACTGCCCGTAGTGGCTGGGGCCACACTCGCACGCGTAGCCCCGGGGGGAGCTAGGCGCATGCACGCAGGCCGCCACGTGCTCACAGGGGTTCAGGTGGCACACATCCACACACTTCTGTCCAAAGTACCCTGAGGAGACAAGGGCCGCGTTACTTCAGCACTGTGGGTCCAGGTCACGGAGCGAGATCCTCGTGTTAGGATGCTGTGATCACCCCAGGGCTTCCCTGGGCCTCGACTGTCCAGCTACTTAGTGGAGGAAAGGGGCAGGGCCACCCCGAAGTCATGGAGAGCACAAACAGCAGGCGGCTGCACCTGGAAACATAGGGACGAAGGCCCCCAAGGCCGCCTGGGGAGGGCGAGGGCTGGGGGAAAGGGACACGCCATCTTGGGGCTCAGGGCTCGTCTGCTTTTGCTGCCCCAGGAAGTGGGGGGCCCAGGGAGGTGGGGACCCAACCATCCTGGGGCTCAGGGCCGGTCTGCTGCCGCCGCCCGAGGCAGTGTGGGAGCTGAGGGAGAAGGGGGCTGGCCAGCCCAGGACACAAGGCTGATGGGTACCTGCTGACTATGATTTCAGCACCTCAAAAATTCAGGGTGACCACCGAAGGTATGATTTTTGTGCGTGTACTTTCCACTCCTTCTAACCCTGATCTCACTGTGTGCTGATCACCTCACAGGATTAGTTTTCTTGAAGACTTAGGGTCACAGTCTCACGGGACAACTTGGTCAACTGACATAATATAGTTCACAGAGTTTGTTTTATGTTCTAGTCTGGTGAGTAGCTTCTGAGGTCTTAAAAGCTTTTGAGCTGCCATCTAAGACACAGCTTGTCTGGAGCAAAAGAGAAGGAAGGAAACCCAAGATTCAGAGAAGGAACTGGTCTACAGGACCAGCTGCCTTCATGAACCACAACCCTCATCTATCTTGAGACAAGAAGAACTAAATGGTGCCGGGCTAGCACTACTGAACATTCTGATCAGGGACACATTAGATGGATCTTGATGGAAAGAGAGACATATGTGGAACAGAATTTCAAATTCTCCAGAAATCCAGGTTTACTCGGCCCATTGAGACTGGAGGAATCCCTAAGACCCCTGCCCTGAGATGCTCCTTAAACTCTGAACGGAAACTATCCCCTGAAGTCACCTTTTAGCTAAATAGCAGGTTAGCTCATAAAGTAAAGAATATTAACCTTGAGTACTGCACTCTTTTAAAACATCATCTGTATGAGACCAAATGGTCAACAATTACTTTAAAGCAAAGATGAGAAGGTGGGGGGGCAGTAAGAAGAGGTTAATGGGAGTGAAACTACTGGAAGGGAAACGAGGAGCATGTTGATACAATGTAAAGAATGTAACCAACCTCACTGAACACCGTGTGGAAACTGTTAAACAAGAACCTGTTTCGCTGTGTATACTTCCACCGAAAATACAATAAAATACTATTATTTTTTTTAAAGAATAAAGTCTGAAGTGTGTGCTGGACGCCAATAAAGAGACAAAGAAACACGTTTGAAAGTGTAGAGAGGGTAGCTTCTTTGTTGCCAAGCTCTGGGCTCCGGCCACCCACAGATGCCCAGACTCAGTCCCCTCTTGGTTTCTAAAACCTAAGGCGCACTCCCCACAGACAGGTATGAGGTGGGGGCTAGCAGTGTCCGCCATGTGGCGCCCACCTCTGTCACAGACACAGGAGTAGCTGTCCCAGGTGTCACGGCAGCGGCTGTGTGGGGGACAGGGACTTGAGGCACAGGGGTTCTCCAGCTCACAGCCATCCTTCACCCTGACCTTGAGGGCATCGTCCATGTTCAGGGTGGCAATGTTCGTGGATGTCTCCCCCATCCTCACTCCCTGGGTCAGAGAGAGATGGTCAGAGGAACCCGGAGGAGGCTCGGGAGGTCAGTGGAGGGTAGGGCACCCCAACTTCTCCCCAGACTTCTGTGGAGTATCTTATCTACAAAGTGGGGATGGCAGAGCTGCTGGGGCGGGACGAGCTGAGAGCTGGGGACACAGCAGGACGGTCACCCTGTCCTTGTCAGGTATATGTTCCAGGCAGCAATGGAGGCCGACCGCGGGGACACAAAGCCATAGTGATTCCGTATGAAGAAACACATGAATGAGGGAGCCCGAAAGAGAGGGTGGTGATGAGGGGTAGCGGGTGGGCAGCTCCATGGGCTTCAGGGCGGCTGGGCGGAGGGGGTCCCAGGCAGGGGGATTCCAGGCATGGCACATGTAGGGGCTGCACAGGGAGTTCAAGGACAGGCGGCCCGCGTGACTGAAGCATCGCGGAAGGGGCGACAGCGGGCTCTCACAGGACCAGGTCAGCTGGGTGTGGTGGGTGGAGTGAGGAACAGAAGCTGCGCGAGGCCAGAGCAGGGCACAGGAGATGAGCCCTTTTTAAGCAGCTCACTCACTGCTGCCAGAACACTGGGGACAACTTCTGGCTGGACAGGGTGGGGGGTGGAGGCAGTGAGGGGCTGGGTTCAGGACAAACCATGACAGCAGAGGGGGCCGGATGATGGGGGTACGAGGGGAGGAAGTAGGGGAGCCCTGACCCAGAGGGGATCCTGGGGCAAAACATGTCTGAGTTTGAAATCACGATGTCTGTTTTCAGCGTGTTAAGTTTGCAGTGCCTATTAGGGAAGTTATTTATTAAAAACGAATTCTGAAAACTAGCAGGTTGACCAATGGCACCAGTGCGGCGCTGGCGGCCCCCTCCCAGCCCAGCAGCGGTGGCGGGGGGGGGTCTCTGCCCTCTTCATACCTGCATGCAGCCCCGGAAACCTTGGCGCACAGACACCTTGTCTGCAGACATACCCCCGACGACAATGCTTCTCATCTTTAGGCCGGGGAGCTGGTTCCCGATCTGCACTGCGCTCTGTGCAGAGAGGAAATGTCACTTCCCTGCGGCAAACCCCCCGGGGAAGCCAGGCCAGGCCATGCACAGCCTTGTGGTGAGAACGTGGCTGCCACGTGACGCCAGGGCATGAGGCCAGGCTCAGGACACGCGTCAGCACCCAGCCCAGCTGGCCAGCGTGGGGAGTGTGGGTGACGCTCCCCACGCCGTAGCCAGCTGAGCACTACAGAGTCACTTGTGACGCAGGGCTCAGCAAACTATGAAGACCACAGAGAACAGAAACTACGTCTGCTATTGCAACAATTTCAGGAAGTCTCCACCAGCTCCTGCACCTGGAATACTGCAGGTGTTTACCTTCAGAACTGTGGGGTAAGGTGGGCCTAGAATGCAGGAGCACTTCAGAATCACGAGTAGCCCCCTAAGTGTCTGAGTATCTCATACAAAATGCCTCGTGTTGCCAGCTGCGAGCTATGGGATCCAGTTTGGTTTGGCAAATGTCCCGTGAGTGCTCTGCTTGGAATGCCACTTTGTCCACCTGGGCAGGTGCACCTCTCTGATACCTGGGCCTCATTGCTCACCTGCCTTCACTCACTGTCCACTCTGAGGGCAGGGACCCTGACCTTGTCAATCTTTGTACCCCCAGAGGCACAGGGCCGAGTATACGTTGTTCAGTGCAGCGTCCCTAAATGGTACGGCTGCTGAAGGCGCTAATGGAGTGTGCCAGGCATGAGTGAGGACACAGATGGACAAGGTCCAGTCCTGACTGCAGGAGGATGGGGTGTAAGACGCAAGCACTGGGGACACCAGCATGAGGCGGAACACAGGATCCAAGCTCAGGGGGCCCAAAAGTGTTCCCCCAAATCCACAAGGCCTCTGGCAGATCTTAGCGCATTAAGAGTGTTATGAATTGAATTGTGTCCCCCAAAAACGCAGGTTCAACTCCTAACCCACAGTATTTGTGAACGTGACCTTGTTTGGAAATGAGGTCTTTGAAGATATCAGTTCACATGAGGTCATACTGGAGTAGGGTCCTGATCTCATCTGAGTGGGAGACAGAGGGAAGATGGCCATGTGAAGATGCTTCAAGGGTGCCTGGGGCTATGAGAAGCTGGGAGAGATGAGGAAGCACTCTCCTCCAGAGCCTTCGAAGAGAGCATGGCCCTGCCAACACCCTGAATCTGGACTCCTAGACTCCAGAACTGTGAGAGAGTAACTTTCTGTTCTTCTAAGCCCCCCATTCTGAGGTGCCTTGGCACGGCAGCCCTAGGAAATGAATACAAGGGGCCAGTCTGTTTTCACATGACAAAGAGGTCTGTCCTGAAGTGGGTGCAGGTGACCACTCACCTGGTCCATCCCGTAGTCCAAAGTCATGATCGCCAGGTACTTGATGTCCTTGCCCTCCTTGGCGCTCTTCAGTTCTATCAACAGGTGATGCCACTCCCCGTCAGTCACACGTGATCTCGACAGCATCATGGATGCCACCTCAGAGGGGCCGTGGGACACCTCAAACTGGATGTAATTATCCAGGATCTGTAGGAAAGGAGAACCACACCTACCGACTGAGCCAGTGATGGCAAAATAGACGATGCTTTGCAGTTGCTTAAAACACGAAGAAACACAAACAGACTTGCTATGGCCCTGGTACAAAAATGGGACTTAAACATTAAACAAAGTTTTAATTTGTTGTTACCTTTAACATGCTTCAGAACTGTATGTCTTTTTCTACGGTAAAAAATGTCAAATATTTGACAGACGTTAAGTAAGATGAGGATGGAGAACAAGCCCATTAAACTTAAAGATCAGGATCCATCACAGATTTAGGTGACTATTGAGCACTTATGTTTGGATGTAAATGCTATACTTTATGAGACAAGATTTTTAAGTACCTGTAAGAAAAAACTTGAAACCAGCATCGTAACTGGCCTAAGATGCTCGTGTTTGAAGATGACGTGGCCAGAGGCAACGCCAATGAAACCAAAAAGACAAACCAAACCCACTGTCATCGAGTCAGTTTCAACTCATAGTGACCCTATAGGACAGAGTAGAACTGCCCCATAGGGGTTTCCAAGCAGCAGCTGGTGGATTCGAACTGCCGACCTTTTGGTTAGCAGCTGAGCTCTTAACTACTGCACCACCAGGGCTCCAATGCCAATGAAGGAATGGGTAACTGGCTCAGTCCTCCTCCTGAGGATACCTAGAAAAATGAGATGAAACATTAAAGAACATCTGTTTGAAGGTGTCGGAGAGACAAAAGGCACTGCGGAGTTACAGGGAAATGACTTGGAGAAGAAGGAAATCCACAGAGGTGACAGGTGTTTGTTTTCCCCTGTGGCTGTCAGATAGGCATCTCTGGGTGGCGCAAAGGTTAAGCATTCAACCAGTAACTGAAAGGTTGGCAGTTCGAACCTGCTCAGAGGTGCCTTGGAAGAAAGGACTGGCAATCTGCTTCTGAAAGGTTATAGCCGTGAAAACTCTATGGAGAACAGTTCTACTCTGCACACATGGGTTCCATGAGTTGGAACTGACTCGATGGCAACTGGTTTTTTGCTTTTAAGGTAGTCACCTGTTCTACAAGATGCAGGCAAGGCTGAAAAGTTGAAAAAGCTTTCTAGGATCAGGGGTAGGGGTGATAAAAATGGTAGTTCAGGGCCTTCCAAGGATAGGGGCAAGATACCTTCTTTGGTCTGAGACCCTGGAAGTCTACACACTAGAAGTAAACAGGAACCAGACCAGCCCTTGCGGGAATGAAAGCCCAGTTGTCAGTCAGCTCAGACCATGACTGGATTAAAGTGGTCTGGAATGGCTAGTTCCCCTGGCTGCCTGCCAGAAGGAAACACCTTTGTGTTATCTGCAGGATGACACAGCCATTGTAGCTTCAAATTCTCTCTACAGTTCTTCAATGCAATGTCCAGCACTCAATCAGAAATAACCAAGTACATAAGGAGACAAGACTATATGAATGAAAACCAAGAGAAACAAAAGGCAGTAGAAACAGACCCACAGGGAATCCAGTTAATACAATCGTCAGAGACAGACTTGGACATAACAATGGGAACCACAGAACATTAAAGAAAAGATTCAGGTGGCAATTTGACCATGTTTAAATGCATGTATGGAATAATAATTTAAAAAGAGCACTGTAACTAACCTATGTACTCACATTTTAAGATCACCTCAATTAAAAGGCAAGGAGGCCTGGTGGCACAGTGGTTAAAGTACTTGGCTGCTAACTGAAAGGTCACCAGTTCTAACCCACACTTCAGGAGAAACTTTTGGCAGTCTGCTTCCGTAAAGATTTACAGCCTTAGAAAACCTATGGGGCAGTTCTACTCTGTCTTAGAGGGTCACTGTGAGTTGGAATTAACTTGACAGCAGTGGGTTTTTTTAAGCAAAAGGCAAAAATGTTCAGGATAGATTAAAGACAGAAAAAACAACTATTAATGCACTGCTTAAAAGAGACGCATCTAAACTAAGGATACAAAAATATGGGAAGTAAAAGGATGGATAAAGATGCATCATGTAAACAACCAAGAGAAAACTGGTACCGCTTCAGACAAAGTAAACATTAGGACAAAAATCATTACTTGAGGTAAAGAGTATTTTCATAACAATAACCGTCAATCTGCCAGAAAGAGAAGAACAATTCTAAGCTTGTATGCAACAAATAACAGAGCATCAAAATCTATAAAGCAAAAGTAAACAGAAAGAAGAGTTAATAGATTAATCCACAATTTGTTTGGAGATTTTTAACTCAACTTTCTCAAGAATTGAGAAGACAAGCAGAACAAAAAAGTCAGCGATGCTGTTGAAGATTTTAACACCATGATGAGCACGCTTGACATATTCATAGAGAACATGATAGGCAACACCTGCAGAGCACACAGTCTTTTCAAGTACACATGCAACCGTCACAAGACCTGATTACGTGCTGGGCTGTGAAACAAGTCTCAACACATTTCAAAGGTCTGAAATCACACAGAGTATGTTCTCTACCAGTAATTAAGCTGGAAAAAAACACGAAATGGTTTACTAGAAAATGCCACAAGTCTGGAGATTCAGAAATATACTTCTAAATATCCCATGGCTCAAAGAAGCAATTAAGATGGAAAACAGAAACGATTTTTAACCGATTTCCAAAAGTAATGCAATCATGTATTTTAATTTCTGGCCTCAGAGGACAGCCAGTTTAAGAAGATAACTTTTCACTTTTTAAAATTTTGCTTCCTTTTACTTTATAGACATGGAAGTCAGCGCTTCCCTTTCTCATGCCATTCTCTTTCACTGTCCTCGCTAACAAAACTCCAAAGCTAACAGGTCCACGATAAAAATGGCATTATGTCCACAAACAAAAGCGATCGCTGTAGAACGGCAGTCCCTGCTTGCCACCTTAGTGCTGTTGCCGAGTTAACAGAGGCATTCAGCAATAGCAAGGTTATCCCACTTGACAATGCAGGCAGACTCGGGGCACCTGACAGCAATTACCCAAATTGTCAAGGCTGCTAGGATGGTGACGTGGCCTTATTCAGCCCGCCACTGAGAGGACCTTTTAGAAACACCGCAACTGCTCCCCATCAAAGCCCAAAGGAGGCCTGCGTGCCAAACACATCAAGTGGGAATAAGCTAGAACATTCTGGTAATGCCTAGCTGACCAGCCTTTGGGAACATCCCTGGGACAGCCTTCTAGGTGGTTACTGGGGTCTGAAGGATACCCCAGAGGATGCCTCTCTTTCCACCTAGCCTTCCAAAGGGAGAGGCTGGCCATATTCCTTGGGGTTAGCTACACGTAATGTAATTACTCAAACAACACGGAGTTTCTGGCTTTTGGTGCTGTTCTATGGGAAGCGTACTTTTTTCCTATAGTGACCTCGGTGCCAAATGACAACATGCAAGCTCCAATTCATCACCTGAGTCAAAAACAGCCAATTTAATCTGTTCCAACGGTGAAACAACCACAGAGAAAAATGCTACCCCGGGCGGAGATGTGCCTGCCAAGTGTTGGCTGAGAGCTAGCTTCTGTGACTGCTGGCAAACTGGTGAAATTACAAGTTAATAAGGAAAAACAATGACCACTGTAATTAGGCTTGCTGCACACACCGCACCTCAGAGCTGTTTGCAAGGGTTTGGCTGAAAGCGCTCCTGAGCGCTGACGTGGATGAGCGGGGCAGGTGGGCGGGTGGAGGACAGCTGTCTGGGCCCCAGCCCCAGGCCGGGTACTCACCGCCTCCGCGGCCTTGTCCTAACTGCTCTGCTGACCCTCCGGGAGCCCTCAGGGTCCCGCCATCGCAGACCACCAGTCAGGGGTCTCACAGGGGCGGCCGGGCAGCCCTCTGCCCCTCCCTCTGCCCCTGATGCCATGCCCGCCACAGGGAATGTTTCTAGACCTGCTAACTACAGGATGAGGGCAGAGGGGCCAGTGGGCATCACTGGAAAATGGGCCAGGGGTGAACCAGGAACCCAAGCCCGTCATCTCCCAGCTCTGCTTTCTCCCCATGCCAAGCAACAGTCTCTGACGCCAACACCTGCCCAACCTTGGAATTCAGTCCACTCTCCACTGGGCAGACACAATATCACGGGGCCAAGGAAGTAGGAAGAAATGATGGTGTACAAGGACACAGGGCTGCAGCAGAGGGCACTGCAGCCAGCTCTTGGAAGGACTTCCTCACTGTGGGGGCTGTCACTCCTGGAGTGGCTTATCCTGATGCCTTGGTTGGTGGGACCTGGCCCCAGGGCAGAAGAGGAGGCTAGTGGAAAAGGCAGCAACTTCCTGTGTCAGAGAAGGAGGGAGGAAGGGAGGGAGGGAGGAACGTGTGGAGGGACAGAGGGAAAAGAAGAGAGAGGGGAGAGAGGGAGCCAGGGTGGGAGGAGGGAGGGGGGGAAGGAGAAGGGAGGGAGCAGAGGCAGGAGGGAGGGGAGTGAGAGAGGGAGAGGTAAGGGGGGAGGGAGGGAGAGAGAAGAAGGAGGGAGGGGGAGGGAGGGGGAGAGAGGGAGGGGAGGAGGGAGGGGGCTCTGTGGCTGAAGATCACGACAACCCATGTGAACAGGCAATTCCCCTTCCTAAGATCAAGACCAAGAGTGTCCGGATACCATCCCATACACACACACACACACACACACACACACACACACAGACATGCACGCTCACACACGTCACGCACACACAAACGCGTAGACACATACGTGCACGCACGCACTTGCAGAGGGACACACATACAGAGAAACACAGGCACGTGCCCACACACAGACACACACACCCTGAAGCAAAGCCCGGAGGAAAGAGAGAAAACAGTCTGTGGGTCCCTCCAAGTCAGACAGAGCCCCTTGGTGGGGCAGTTCCCACAAGCGCCACCTCATCAGACAAGGCGCATTAAGTCTGAAAACAGGCATCAAAGTGGGCTTTCTGGGGGGACAGAGCAGGGGGTTCTCTGGGGGGACAGAGGAGTGGGCCTTCGGGGGAACACAGCAGGGGGCTCTCTGGGAGGACAGAGCAGGGGGCCTTCTGGGAGGGCAAAGCAGTGGCAGCTGAAGAATTGCCTTAAGTGTTTTGCAGCCTCAGCCCTGACGGGGTGTGGTCACAGGTGGTGGTGCCTACACGGTGGTGTCCTGTCCCCAGTGTCACCGCAGACAGAAACCTGAAGATGTGCGGGCAGGGGGCGAGCTCACAGCCCAGAGCCTGGCTGGGCAGGCCCACCGCGCCACCACCCGAGATCCCCACCCCTGCTCACAGAGCAGAAACCTCCGGAGTGGGGGAGCATTTTAAATCCCCCCAAACCCCAGGCAGACAGCAAGGGTGAGGGTTCCTCCACCCTCCTGAGTACGGACAGCTGGAGGCAGAGGGCCTCCGAGGAAAGAAGACCGTGGTATTTTCTCCACAAATTAAAGTAACAAATAATCATTTCCCTCAGTGAAGTACCTACGGAGCTGGGGAGATGCAGGGGGAAACGGTTCATGACACTAGAGGGTAGAGTGCATTAAAATATTTTTAAGTTTTTAGGAATTTTAGTACTTATCTAACTTTTAAGAATAAACAAAACAGTAAAGGCCAAAGAGATAAAAAGAGAACGTACTACAGAAGGTGATACAAGGGGGTTTTCCGGAAAGTTCTCACTGAGAGCCACCTGATGGGAGTAACAGCATACACGCAGCAGGAGTCCCTGGGTGGTGCAAACAGGGAACGCACTCGGCTGCTGACTGAAAGGCTGGGAGTGTGAGCCCACTCAGAGGCTCCTCGGAAGAAGGGCCTGGCAATCTACTTCCAAAAAACCAGCCACTGAAAACCCTGTGGAGCACAGATCTACTCTGACATACACGGGATCGCCATGAGTCAGGGTCAGCCTGTTGGCAAACTGGTTTACGGGCGGCAAGGTCAGCCACTGCTGGGTGACAGTTTCAGCGGGGAGACTTCTCGTTGTCACGGGAGGTGCTCACTGCTCCTTTGGTTCTGGGATGCCCGTCAGCCAGAGAGGAGGCCACATCCACAGTGAGACAGAGACCAGACATGCTGTTTAAATGCAGCATGGCCACTGAGTGCCGCGCCCGTGGCCGCCCGCTCCGTCTCCTCAACTGGACGGGAGGAGAGAAAGGGCTGCAAACGAGCGCCCCGCGGGACCACTTCACTGGCTCTGCCTTCCCCGTGCTCTTCATGAATGGCTCAGTGGTCCTGCCTCTCGGGAAGGCACACTGACATTTCTTTCCTTTGTTCACTCTGGAGAAGCCGCGGGGCCCATATGGCGTGAGAGGGCGGTGATGAGGCAAGGTCCTTCCTGCAAGCTCCCTGAGCACCTGGTTAAAGTGCGCAGGTGGGTGCCTGCCCCCCAGGTGTGGGAGTGGGACGCGGTTTGCTCACCTGCAGAAGGAGCTGGGAGGACACGCCGGCAGTGGCCTCCATCAGCACACTGTCTGCCTTCCTGGTCCTGAACATGAGCCCCAGGTACCACGGCACAGAGATGGTGACGGCCAGGTCATCCCAGGACACAAGGCTCTCTCCGCTGAAGCGCTGGGGGTGCGGCATGGCTGTGGACACAGACACAGGCCTCAGATGCCCCCAGGCAGGGCGCGGGCCGACATCACGCCGGGGAGGGAGCTGGCTCTCAGGAGGGGGGTGAGGGGAGTCCTGGGCCTGTTTCATTTTCATGCCGAAGGCCCATTTCTGTGACTACGCCCATTTGCACCGACCTAGAACCCTGAGAGGTCCTGGGTGGCACAAATGGTTCAACTACTAACCAGAAGGTTGGCGGTTTGAACCCACCCTGTGGTGCCAAGGAAGAAAGCCCTGGCCCTCTGCTTCGGTAAAGATCACACAGGCAAGAAAACCCTATGAGGCAGTTGTATTCTGTAACACATGGGGTCGCCATGAGTCAGAATCCACTCAATGGCAGTAGGCTTGGATTTTTTTGGTTTAGAGCTCTGAACCCACCACCTTGGCCCTGCAGGGACCCACTCCTGGGACACGGCCACATTCCAGGGAGGACAGGCAAAGGCCTGTGGCTTCCCAACCTCAACCACCGGACCAAGTGCTCTCGGGCAGGGTGGGAGGCAGAGCAGGGTAACCCAGGATCCTGGGCTCAGTGGACAGGGGTGCTGGGGGCAGGAGTCCTAGTCAGCCCAGCCCACGTGTCACACCCACACCTGCCTGGTGGCTGTCAGGGCTGGGCACAGGCAGGCGTCTGTCATGGGGGGTGGGGGGCAATTTCTTGATTAGCACAGTCTGAGTCTTCGTGAGTACATGTGCATCCACACACATACCCACCCCCCTCAGGCTCCAAAGCCTGCGCTACCCTCAGCTGGTGTCTAGGGAGTTTCCAATCCCTCTGCCCCGGCACATGGGCCTCTACTCCTGCAGATGGGCACCAGGCCTCCACTGTGGGGACAGGCACCGGGCCTCCACTCCTGGGACGGGCACCGGGCCTCCACTCCTGGGACGGGCACCGGGCCTCCACTCCTGGGGACAGGCACCGGGCCTCCACTCCTGGGGACAGGCACCAGGCCTCCATGCCCCATATGCCCCTTGGCTCGCTGGCTGGCCTAGGACTCCCAGATGATTTGGGGTAACCAGGGAGGTGAGGGTACACAGGCTCCTCAAGTCTGCAACACTTAGAAAAATCTGGGAATGAGGCATGATGCTGAGGCAAACTGCCTTCCTAGACCTGCATCACGAACTCCTGACAACCCATGGCAAGTGGCCGCTCCCTTGATCTCGCCCAAGCAGGATTAAAGTCATCAGCACAGACTCCAAGGCCAGCGGCAGAGGGCACGCCGCACAAGGGCCGCCTTCGGGGAACGCTGAGCCTGCTGACCTGTGGGTTTGCTTCCTGCCCACACGAACCCGAACATGTGGTTACGTTTTCCTTGGCGCGACTCGTCAGAGTGTGCTGGCTTCCATAACAGGAAATCCCGCTGTGACAGCCCCACCTGGCACCTGGGCCCCGCCCTGCAGTGCTGGGCTCCCTGCTCACACCGGGTCCTGTCTGGAGGGTCCCAGAGAGCCCGCCAGGCACACAGACGGCGGGGCTCAGGGGCTCCATTCACTGCTATGTCTCCCCACGTGTTCAACATGCGTGGAAGCACACTGACTTTTAAACTCTGTCCCAAACAAACACTACAGACCAACATCAATCTTGGTCACGTGGGCTCAGACCAGTAAGTGACCACCTCCTGGGTAGGGTGGAGACGGCGGATGGGCAAGCTCCACCTCCGCTGGCCTGCAGTGACTGGTTAACTCTGCTCTCCTGACACATGTGGCCGCAGTTCCCCCACCTTTTCTTGGCCCATCAGCTCGTCGGAGAATTGGAAGAAAGCCGTGCACCCAGCCCCCTAAAATAGTCACGTGCAGACCCGGACGTGACACGTGGGGTGCAGGAGAGGACATCTGACTTCTACAGGGCTCTGGGTGCTCCACAGACCAGCCCTGCCTGCCGGGTCCCAGTGCCCTCCGGACAGAGCAGGTGCTGCCTAAATTCTGAAGGTCGGGTCGGGCTGCAGCCTTTACCTTGCTGACGAGCATTGGGAACCTCCAAAGGTGGAGGGTGAGCTTGCCCCAATTGGCCTGGCCTCAACCCGCCGCTTCTGTTTATCTTAAACGTAGAGTTGATGATTTAAAAAAAATGGTGGCACTTATTTACCCGTGTACGGCTGTAACCATGAGCTAGGATGGAAGAGAAGTCCAGGCTGCTGCTGGAGCAGGGCTGGGGCCGGGGACCAATGGCCCTTGTCCTCTATGGGCACAGCACCGTCCCAGCCAATTGGAGGCATGCCCTCTGAGATCGTGCGAGGGGACACGGGGCTGGAGGTGCTGGGCCCGGGAACTGCAGCTTTCAGGCCAGTGGGGGCCAAGGAGAGACGCAGCTGCCAGGAGGCACAGCGTCCCCCCTGGGAACTGACTCACGGCTGCTTGACTGCGTGTGGCCTTGCTGAGACACGATGCTGTGTCCTGCAGAACCATCCCTGACCCCTGGATCTAAGATGCAGGTTCACCCCACTGTGGTGACCCCATGACCCTCTCAACACCCCCTGGAGCAGGCCTTGCTCCCCACTGGGGCCACGGTGGTGGGGACAGGGAGACACACAAGCTGCCAGAAGGTCAGCCCCAATGTCAGGCCCACAAAGTTCTCCCTGTGAGGTCCTTTACAAGAGGTCCCAGGCACCACCCCATCCGAGGGCCAGGACTCACCTTGCTCACAGTTCTTCCCGCCAAACCGGAGCGGGCAGGTGCATAGGTACGTGTTCCACCTGTTGACACATGTGCCCCCATTCTGACACCGGACTCCGTCACAGAAGTTCCTCTGGGCCGTGCAGCCTGGAAGGACAAAAGGTAAGGCGTGGTCTTGGGGGAGTGGGGCAGGGCACTGTGGTGGGGACTAACGCCACCCCTGAGCCAGAGCGAAGCGGCCGGGCCTAAGAACAGAGGCCTTGAAAACTCTGCAGACGCCCGGAGCCTCGGGGTCTCTAGGCCACCACACAGCTGGCTGAACAGCCTGGGTGTCTGTGTGCACCCTGGCTGTTTGGCCATCCTAGCCTGGCAGCTGGGGTGGCAGCATCACTGCAACCCAAAACCGTACACCCCACTCTCAGAGTGGACCCCGAGAGCACGTCTCTGGCCAGCCCAGGCTGTGGTCCACTCCCAGCAGGCACCCATGTCTGGGCACCATGGGTCAGTTCCAGACGGAACCCAGGGATGCAGACAGGAGCTCACGCCTACCTGCCCTGGTGCCGTTGTTGGCGATGAAGCTGGCCATGTCCACGCTCTTGCTGTCGACGGAGAGGTTCCGCATGCAGCCCACAAACTGCCGGTTGTGCACGGGGAAGTCCTCGGGCAGGTTGGGGACACCCCCCAGGAGAAGGGGCCCCGTCAGATCCAGGGACCTGGGGAAGCAAGGCCACCCCTGTGAGGTCCATGTGGTGGGAACGGCACACTAGCCCTGCTGCCAGAGACACTGTTCATTGTGCATGCAGGATAGAACAGGCAGGCAGCAGGAGGGAGGCGATGGCTGGCTTAGAACATACAGCTGGGTCCTACTTCTGGGGACCCCAGCTCTTCAAACCTCTCTGTGCCTCGGTTTACCCACATGTACAGTACATCCTGACAAACTGCACGTTCTGGGTTGGCCAGTTATGGTCCACCCAGCCCACCACCCAGGGTGTGGTATGCACAGAGCCAGAGTGCATGCTGGACTCAGGGATGCACGCATCCTCGGCTTGGGAACCCCACAGGAAGTAGATGAGCCTGCAGGGAGGTCAACAACCTCTAGAACCCTGGCTCCACCGTGAGCAGCTGCAGGCCCTGGGCAGGGCTCTAACCTTACTGGCCACAATCCCATCTGCATCACAGGTGGATGAGGGATTGGATCAAACGGTGTGTGACCGTCAGGGGCCCACGTCAGAAGCCCCATACATATCAGGTTAATTTTAAACGCAGTCTTCTAAAAGGTAATTACATATCCACCAAGACACAAGTGGAAACCAGGCCAACTAGGACAAAGAAGTGAAGGCTCTGGCTTTCGAGGGCTACATATGTTGAGGTCAGACTTTGCTCTGGAGTTAGGATGAGCCCTGAGGAAGCTCTGGTCCCAGGAAGGTGAAATGGCCGTGTCAACTTGAAGGGTGAGGACTGTTGGCTGAGTGTTGAGCCCCACGGGCCAGTGCTGGGACGAAGCCAGCAATCCCACGGCGATGAAGAGAGGGCTGGGGGCGGCCGTCACAACCCTGGGGCTGGCTTTGGCACCCTTGGACAGATGCTTCTAAGGGATTTATTCTAGAAGGTTCTCTGTGTCAGAGGGAAGGCGCCCCAACCAAGGGGAGGGAATCTGACCACAGCCCAGATCAGAGAGCCCCTGTGTCCAGGAGGCCTGCTCTTTGGAGCATGGCTGTGGAAGGTTCTGGAAACCTAGACCCTGCCCTGGGTGCTCACTTCTTGGAGCCGCTCTGAGTACCCTGGGCCGCACAGCTGTAGTTCCCGACGGAGCTCCCGAAGCGCACAGCCATGGCCGTGTCACAGTCATCCACGGCCACCACGGCCACCTTCTCTCCCGACGGCCCGTGGGGCAGGCCCAGGCGGCCAATGCGGGGCTGTCGGAGAGAAAGCAGAGAAGGCGTCAGGGCGTCCCCCCATGCTCCTGGCAGAGACACCTACTGCTGCCATCCCCCAGGGTCCCCAGTCAAGGGCACAACGTGGGGAAGGGGCAGGGACCCTGCCCAGACTCCTGGAGACATCATCCCCGTAACTGGGTGCTTGGCAAGAGTTGTGTCCCCTGAAAATATACATTAAAGTCTTGGCCCCTGTAAATATGACCTGTTTGGAAATGGGGTTTTCTCTTATGATGTTAATGATGCCACACTAGTGTAGGGTGGGTCCTAGACCTAATTCTTTCTGAGCTATAAAAAGAGCAGAACAGCCAGAAGGCAGAGGGGGAGTAGGAAGCTGATGATAAGGAACACAAGTTGAGTAAGGATACTGTTGATGTGTTGTGAGATTGTTAACCACTGTTAAAGGGCAACATTTGTAGTAACTGTTAAATGGGAGGCTGTTTTGTCCTGTAAGCCTTCATCTTGGGCGAGAATGGCAGCACAATTGGAAGAGCATAGTCAATGTCACTTAAATGTGTAAGTAAAAAGTTTTGAAATGGTGAAAAAAAAAAAAAAAAAAAGAGCAGAACAAACTCAGACACGGACAGGGGAAGACAGGTGCCAAGGAACGTCAAGGATTCCCGGCAGACTCCAGAAACTAGGAGAGAGGCTCACAGAAGGAATTGACACGGCCCAGGCCTGGATTCAGACTGACAGCCTCCAGAACCACGAGAATAAATTTCTCATCTTTAAAGCCGCCCCCGTGTGATAGCTCTGTTATGGCAGCAGCAGGGAACTCAGACACCAGCCAACAGCAAAGCCCTGAGACCGCCTCTGAGTACCTGCTTCTGCCCTCCCTCAAGTGCAAGCGTCAGCCACCTGTGTCCGCCACCATCTGACTGACTCCAGACCTGGCCTCTGCTCACCACGCGCTCCACGTTCCTAAAGGACAAAGGGGGCTGTTCCCTGCCCCCAAGACCCGCCTCACTCCTGACCCCACACAGCAAGGCATCCCTGTCACTCCAACCAGGCCAGGGGCCTGCCCAGCCCTCACGAGGTGGGATAAGCTATTTTCTTAAAGACGTTGCTGCCGGTTGATTGACAGCTGAGCGCGAACAAGCCTGCGTCCTCACTCTTCCAGCTGTGTGACTGGGAACTTGAGCCAGTGCTCATTACGGTATGCCTAAGTGTCAGGCACACTCCTGGGGAAAGAACGGTCACTCCCGAGCCCGGCCAGCCAGTGTGAGCCGTACAACTTATAATTTACATTCTTGGGGATGGGTGGGGGCTTTGGGAGGAAGGACGTAAACAGCATTTACTCTCGGGGAGCTTGAATGAAGAGGGGCTGCCGCTGACAGAATTAGAGCTACTGCAAAGCCCTGCCTGTAATCAGCAGCTGGGGAAAAAGAACGAGTCATTGTTTGCAGCGGTGCTTGCTGAGGGGAGCCAACCTCCTGTGAAGACACCCGGCGTGAGAGTCTGGGCATGACTCAACCAAAGCCGCAGACGGGGCAGGCTGTGACAGACTTCACCCAGGCATGCTTGGAGCCCTGGGGCGCGAACCGTGAACACGCTAGGCTGCTGACCAAGAGGATGGAGGTCCAAGTCCACCCAGATGCACCTCGGAAGAAAAGCCTGGTGATCTCTGTCTGAAAAACCAGCCGCTGAAAACCCCACACAGCACACTTCTGCTCTGACACATGTGGGGTTGCGGTGAGTCAGAGTCGACTCCACGGCACATGGTTTGGTTTAACACACACTGCTTGACTCCTAAGCCCTGTTTCACTGCCATTCGGTCAAAAGCGATGGCCCTCTGGCCACAGAAACTGCGTTCTAGGGTTAAGAGCTGGAAGGACGGGCAGAAGGAGGCCGACCACGCAGTACTGGGAGGACCTTCAACATCCAACGGCCTGGCCCCTGCTCCCCAGAGGGGCAGTCACAGCACCCACCGCCCACCCCTTCTCACATCGCCCCAAACAGGCAGTGCGTGGGACCAGCAATTTAAAACTCCCCACCTCACGGCGTCCAAACGATCAACTGGGTGGTCACATCACCAAGCTGAGCCGACGGAAGGTCGTGCCAGGGATGCAGTGGATGATACAGACATGGTGTTACAGGTGATGCTAGATGCCCCGATGGGGTTACACAGAGGTACATATGACCTTGCAACTCGACTTGACTCCTAAGTACACAGCCAAAAGAACTCAAGATGGGTGCTTAAACCAGTACATGCCCACACACATCCACAACAGCACTGCCTGCCGTCACCAAAAGTGGGAACAGCCCAGATGCCCAGCAATAGATGAACAGACAAGCTGTGGTCCATCCGTACAATGAAATGCTCTTCAGCCATAATAACGGACAAGCTGTGGTCTATCCGTACAATGAAATGCTCTTCAGCCGTAACAACGGACAAGCTGTGGTCCATCCGTACAATGAAATGCTCTTCAGCCATAACAACGACAAGCTGTGGTCCATCCGTACAATGAAATGCTCTTCAGCCGTAACAACGACAAGCTGTGGTCCATCCGTACAATGAAATGCTCTTCAGCCATAACAACGGACAAGCTGTGGTCCATCCATACAATGAAATGCTCTTCAGCCATAACAAGGAATGCAGTCCTGAATCACGCCACAACATGGATGGATCCTGAAAACATGACTCTGGGTGAAAGCAGCTGGACATAAAAGGTCACATACCGAACGACTCCATTTATATGAAATCCAGAACGGGCAAATCCACAGAGACAACGCAAACTGGCGGCTATCAGGGGCTGAGGGTGGGGGTAGGGAGTGACTGCTTAATGGATACACGGTGTTATTTGAGGTGATGAAAATGTTTTGAAACTAGAGAGGCAGCGATGGCTGCACATCGTAAATGTACTAAATGCCTTGGAATCACTCATTCTAAAATGGTTAATTTTATGTTATGTAAATTCCACCTTAATTTAACAACAAAAAAATACAAGACACCTAGAAAGGTGTTGGAAGCCTGCACCTTCCGACCCACCTGTCCACTCTCTACCTGGCTAACCTTCGGGAAGATCCTTCCCCACTTCACCTGTAAAATGGAGACAAACCGCATGACCCGGCCTCCCTGCCTAGGCTGATAAAACTTGCTTGGAAGGTCCCCATTCTCAAAGAGGCGCAGAGGGCGTGCACAGAGTTTCCCAGGCGGCTGCAGCTGAGACGCAGCGTGGACACCAAGCTCCCCCCAGTGTAGCAGATCTGGGCTCAGGTCCTGTTTGTCTGACTCCAGGGCAGAGGGCTCGTCTTCTGCCACCTGGTGAGCACGGAGCACAAAAAGGCAGTAGGAACAACCCAAAGCAGCGGTGGTAGGGCTAACTCAGCAGGTCCACCCCCTCCGGGTGTTAGCGAGAGCGCCCAGGTGGAGACTCATGCGCCAATGAGGAGGTGCCCCGTGGTTCTGCTGGGCAGCTGGGTACAGAGGAACAAAGGGTGAAGAACAAAACAAACGGCTCCCCAATTTTTTTAAGATTGATTCTTAATGTTTCCCATACATTTTTACAAAAGCTAAAGAGAGCGTGGGCATTACCAACCCATAGCTGCCAAGTCGATTCTGACTCATCCAGATCCTACAAGACAAGAGAACTGCCCCATGGAGTTTCCAAGGCTGTAATCTTTCTGGGAGCAGACTGTCAGGTCTTTCTCCTGTGGAGCCGCTGGTGGGTTCGAACTGCTGACCTTTCAGTTAGCATCCGAGCACTCAACCACTGCACCATCGGGCCCAAGTGGCAATCTGTGATTTTTTTCCTCAATTTCTGTGATCGAAGGTGAGGGGCACAGGTGGAAGCCAGCGGGATGTGGGCCCCAGAGTCCCTGGCTTCTGCCCCCCTGGAGCCTGGCTGAGCCCACAGTACCCCCATCACCATGAGGCCCCCACCCTGAAGATAAGCCATACATCCTGGCCCACACTTCAGGAGACACTGAGGTCATAAACAGCCAGGCCTGGACACCCAGGGCACCAAGCAAAGCAGGCACAAGACAGGCAAACGAGAGGCACACCTAGCCAGCAGAGCCCACAGACGGTGCGGGCAGAGCCCATGGACAGTGCGGGCAGAGCCCACGGATGGTGCCAGCCTGCCCCTCAGTGTGCTGCCCTGGACAGCACAGACAGGGGGACATGGGCCGGCAGGACAGACACTGCCATGCTCACTCCTGGCACCATCTGAAAAAACCCTTTAAGGCCACTGGGCCTAAACGGGGGCCCCCTGAAGGCACTCAGCTTTGCACATCTGCAGCTTGGGGTCTCTGGTTCCCGCACCTCGGTGGTAGCCATCATGGGGCTACCACCCCACACACTCTGCCGTGGGCTAGGACCCCCCGCCAGCCTCGGCTGAGCCACTTTGGGGCAGTGCTGGGGATTTTTCGTGTGTACACAAAAGCATTGGGTTCTTACCCGCTCTCATGTTTCTGCAGCCTTTTAACCTGCTGCGAACAATTCCCCACAGGGGAGGCAGAAGAGGGACAATTTTCAAATGCTGGATGCGGGGGAGGCCGCGGGGAGGGGGTGCCTACGAAATCGGACACCCAGGAGGGGAGAGTCTTGGGAAAAACTGGATTCACGCTCGGTAAATGATTAACCGACATTCGTATCAGAGAATTCACAGTGGCCGCGCTTGAGGAATGTTCAGAGTCGACGGCAGAGCTGAGCAGTTAGTGCCGACCTTCTAGGGCGCACGCGGGTCAGAGGTGGCGGCGAGTGAGGCTCCGAACGTGGCCCAACCATGGCACCGCCCAGGTTCCCAGACCCCTGCCGGGCCTGGCACCAATAGCTCCTCTGCAGAAGGCTGTCAGCTTGCTGGGAAGCAGGCATGGAATTTCTCTGATGCTCCTTGGGAAATCGGTGGACAGGGTCACAAGGAGAAAACACACCCAGGTGCACACTCGCTTGTAGGAGCTCAAGCCGGATTCCCCAGGAGACTTCGGCCTGACTGCTGGAACTCAGATGTCAGGCCCAGGTGTTGCCTCACACTCACACACACACTCACATACGCACACACACGCACTCACACACTCACACACACATGCACAACTCACACTTACACTCGTACATGTCCACTCACACACACATTTATGCACACACTCATGCCGATGCATGCACACTCATACACACTTATACTCTCACATGCTCACATGCACACGTACATGGTCACTCACACACACACACTCACACCTATGCACTCACACACACACTCGTACATGGTCACACTCATGCACACGCACACACACTCACACCTATGCACTCACACACACATACATGGTCACTCACTCATGCTCACACTTACACCCATGCAGTCTCATACACTCACATTCACATACGGTCACGCTCACATACACTCACTTGGGCACGCACACACTTGCAAAGCCCTGGCCCGCTCCTATGGGACCCTCACAGGCCTCTCTCTGTCCCCAGAGTTGGCCATCTGGACAGCAACAGAGAGACCCCTCCCCAGACCCCCGGCCTCCCCAGTCAGCCCTCTGCCTGTTTTCGCCTCCACTAGCCTCTGGCCAGGCTGACATCCCCACCTCCACAGGCACTGAGGGGTACTGGGCTCAGAATCTGGGTGATAACAGTAGGGGGGTTTGCTGAATGCTTGGGAAACAGCATGGAAGTAACTAGAAAAGGCAGCGGGGGTGGGGTGGGGACAGGATCAGTCATAACAGGAGGGCGTCTGACAGCCTTCTTCCCAGGGTCAGGAGACTCCAGAGGGTGAGAGACTCTGAGGCCCCAACACTCGGCCCAGCCCTCGTGTCCTAGTGCCCGCTCTGGGCCTCAGTTTCCACATCTGCACAACAGAGAGCAACACTTTCACCTTTCAGGGACGATGGCAGGATCGGGCGGGTTGACGCCAGTTTGCCGGCCCCTCACATCAGCCATTACCCCTCAGCCCTCTGCTCCCGGAACTGGGGTGGGGGCAGATGCGAGCGAAGGAGGGCTGAGCCAGGGACGGGGGCAGCGGCCGAGTGACTGAGTGAACCTCCATCCACACTGCGGGCATGAAGCGATGGGGCAGGATGGAGGGGGATAGATAGACAGCAGATGAGGACGGGGGGTCAGGGCACAGCCAGCCAGCCACCGGGACTGAATGCAACAAGCCTCCCCTCCCTGGGGTGACTTTCCATAACAGGATTATAGAATACAAAGGCCCAGGGCGGGGCTGCCCGTGCTTCCAGGGATAATTACATTTCCACTGCAGGTGATGTGCTAGCATCTGCCGGCGTGTTTTGGAAAGGAAACGAGGTGCCTTATCTGCCAGCTCCATTGCACCAGCATGGCGGGGTGCGCACCATGCACACTGCGTTTTCCCACCGGCCACAGCCACCTGCGGGGTGGCCACCAGCAGGCTCACAGAGGGCGGGCCTGTCACCTCTCTCACGGGGCTCACTGGCTCAGGGGGAAGAAAGGCCACTCCTACTAGCCCCTTCCCCCAGCTTCTATTACCCGCCTCACTCCACTCCATGAAGTCCCAAGCCAGAGATGAAGGATAACAGCGGTCACAGATATGACCCTCCAGCTGAGCGGGGAAAATGGAATGCTACCCCTGTTACGGGCGCATGGGTATTCAGTATTCATCAAAAATCCCCCTGGGCTGGATGTAACAGCAGGTGATTCCTACCCCTCAGAATATTGAATACTGTGCACTGCCAGAAGGACAAACAAATCAGTCTTGGAGGAAGTACAGCCAGTATGCTCCTTAGAAGCCAGGAGGGTGAGACCTCGTCTCATGTACTTTGGACGTGTTATCAGGAGGGACCAGTCCCTGGCAGGGGATGTCATACTTGGTAAAGTGGAGGGTCAGCGAAGAAGAGGGACACCTTCCAGGAGATGGACTGACACAGTACCTGCAACAATGGGCTCAAACATGCCAACGATTGTGAGGATGGCGCAGGACCAGGCAACATTTCTGTCTGTTGTACCCAAGGTCGCCATGAGTAGGCGGTAACTCAATGGTAACTAACAATAACATCCCTGAGAAACCTGCTTCTTAAGCAGCAAACACAGCCGAAGGGACACAGAACGAGTCACGCTTGGCCTTGTGAACACGGTCGACTTTTTCAGTCGTAAATAAACACGTGGGATGGGGGCGGTCCGTGCTCCCCTCCTCAACGTATTGACACTGCTCCCCTTGGTCAGTGAGAGATGTAGAGCTAATAAGGCCTTGGCACAGAGAAGGGGGCAAACCTAGAGCCCCACTGGCCGTCTCCTCGAACATGAGGGTATTACGTACTTCGCAAGGCTTACCTATGATTTCATGACGTTAAAAAAGGCTAGCTTCTTTATCTTGCACATTCTCTACATCAAATGATTTTTAGAGCAGGAAATTTGAAAGAAGAAAGAAAAAACGGTTCATAATCCCATCACCCAGATACCTCCTGCTTTTACTGTTTTGATTCTTAAAAGTAACTCAAGTACATGGGAGACTCTACAGAAGAGCACTGTTATGGATTGTATTGTGTCCCCCCAAAATGTGTGCCAACTTGGGTAGGCCATGGTTCCAGGTATTGTGTGGTCCACCATCTTCTGATCTGACATGATTTTCCAAAGTGTTGTAAATCCTAACTTCTATGATGTTAATGAGGCAGGATCAGAGGTGGTTATGTTAATGAGGCAGGACACAACCTACAGGATTAGGCTGTATCCTGAGTCAATCTCTTTGGAGATACCAAAGAGCGAAGCGAGCAGAGAGGAGAGGGACTTCATTACCAGCAAGAAAGAAGAACCAGGAGTGGAACACATCCTTTGGACCTGGGGTCCCTGTGCTGAAAAACTCCTAGACCAGGGGAAGATTGATGACAAGGACCTTCCCCGCAGAGCTGACAGAGAGAAAGCCTTCCCCTGGAGCTGGCACCCTGAATTTGGACTTCTAGCCTCCTAGACTGTGAGAGAATCAATTTCTGTTTGTTAAAGCCATCCACTTGTGGTATTTCTGTTACAGCAGCGCTAGATGACTAAGACAGGTATAAAATGAACACAAATGCCACTTCACTTCTCATCCTTCTCCCAAAGGTACCCACTGTGTGGTAGGCTGTTTGCAGAAAGGGCCGTGATAATGTCTCCCATCACTCCCACCCTTTGCAATGTGACTCTCATCAAGAGGGGTCCATTTCTCTACTCCCGAATCTGAGGCTGGCCACGCGGCTTGCTTTGGCCAATGAGACATTAGCAAATGTGACACAAGGGAAAGCTTAAAAAGCAGTTGTGGGTTGGGGCTTGCCCTTTCTTCTTGCTGAGAACTCCTATCCTACCGAGCTGGGCTGCTGGAGGACGAGAGGACCAGCCACCACAGCTAAGGGCCTAGATGTGTGAGTGGGGCCATCCTAGACTAAGAGTCCTGGCTGAGCTGTGCAGACCAGAAGAACCACCAACTAAGCCACAGAATCGTGAGGAATAATAAATACTGGATGGTTTAACACACAGCATTTTGGGATGGCTTACTACCTAGCAAAAGTTATCTAATAAACACTGTTAACAGGGTTTTCTGGGAGTTCCTGGGTCGTGCAAACGGTGAATGTGCTCAGCTCTTAGCCATAAAGTTGGTGGTTCCAGTCCACCCAGAGGTGCCTCAGAAGAAAGGCCTGACAATCTACTTCAGTCTAGAAGCACAGTTCTACTCTGACACACACGAAGTTATCATGAGTCAGAATCCATTCGACAGCAACTGGTTTACTCTTAAGAAAATAAAAAGCATATACCAGCATATACTGGTATATCCTTAAAAATTGTTTTAATTAAACTTTTCATTTCGAGATAACTTTAGCTTCACATGCAATTATAAAGAAGTAATACAGACAGATTCCATATACCCTTTACCCATTTTTCATTGTTGCTGTTAGGTGCTGTTGAGTGGGTTCTGACTCATAGCGACCCTGTGTACAACAGAACAAAACACTGCCCAGTCCTGTGCCATCCTCACAATCGTTGCTATGTTTGAGCGCACCACTGCAGCCACACTTGTCAATCCGTCTAGTCAAGTGTTTTCCTCTTTTTCGCTGACCCTCTACTTTACCAAGCATGATGTCCTTCTCCAGGGACTAATCCCTCCTGGTAACATGTCCAAAGTATGTGAGACAAAGTCTTGCCATCCTCACTTCTAAGGAGCATTCTGGCTGTACTTCCAAGACAGATTTGTTTGTTCTTCTGGCAGTCCACGGTATACTCGATATTCTTCGCCAACACCTTCCCCCATGGTAACATCTTGCAAAACTACAGTACAATATCACAACCAGGATACCGACACGGATACAGTCAGATTACAGAACGTTTCCATTCCCACAAGGACCCCTCTGTTGTCCTCTATAGCCACACACACTTCCCTCTCGCCCCCATCCCAATCCCTGGCAACCACTAATCTACTCTCCGACTCTACAATTTTATCATTTCAAGAATGTTATATAAGTGGAGTCATTCATGCGTAACCTTTGGGATTGGATTTTTTCACTCAGCGTAATTCCCTAGAGATTCATCCGGGTTGTTTTATCAGTAGCTCGCTCCTTTTTAATGCTAAGCGGTATTCCATGGCACAGATGTACCACAGTCTGTTTCGTCATTCATTTGCTGAAGGACATCTGGGTTAGTTCCAGTTTTTGTCCACCATGAAAAAGCCTTCTATAAACGTTCACGTACAGGTTTTTGGGTGAATATGAGTCTTCGTTTTTCGGGGATAAATGTCTACGCCTGTAATGGCTGGGCTCTATTCTAGTTACCTGTGTGGTTTTTTAAAAGAAACTGCCCAACTGTTTTGAGTGGCTGTGTTGTTAGGTGCTGTCGAGTCGAGTCTGATTCATGGCGACCCCATGTGACAGAGAACTGCCGCGTAGTGTTTCCTAGACTAATCTTTACAGGAGCAGATCACCAGGTCCTTCTCCCACAGAGTGGCTGGGTAGGTCTGAAGCACCAACTCGGTTAGCAGCCCGGCTCTTAACCGGTTATTTCAACACCAGGCTCCTTAGAGCAGTTGTACCATTGTACTTTTCCACTAGTCATGCACGAGTGATGTGGTTTATCCCCATCCAGGCCAGCACCGGTGTTGCTATCTTGTTTTAGCCATTTCGATAGGTGTGTAGTGATATTATCATTACTTTGGAACCCTGCTGGTGCCATGGTTAAGAGCTTAGCTATTAACCAAAAGGCCGGCAGTTCGAATCCACCAGCCGCTCCTTGGAAACTCTGTGGGGCAGTTCTCCTCTGTCCTGTAGAATCTCTATGAGTCAGAATGGACTCCAGGCAACGGGTTTGGTTTGGTTAATGGCTAATGATGCTGAACATCTTTTCAATGGTTTATCTGCCATCTGCGTATCTTCTCCAGTGAAATGTCTCTTCATGTCTTCTGAACATTTTCTAATTGGATTGTTTGCTTCTAAACCGTTGAGTTTTCAGAATACCAGTCCTTGTTGGAGATGTGGTTTGCAAATATCTCTTCTCCCAGTCTGTCGCTTGTCTTTTCATTCTCTCAGCAGGGTCTTTTGACTGGGGACGTCCAATTTGTCAATGTTTTCCTTTTTGGTTTCAAGTTTAAGACCTCTTTCCCTGGTCCTAAGTCTTGAAGGTTTCCCTCTTTGTATTTTTCCAAAATTTTATAGTTTTACAATTCAGTCCATTCGGAGTGAATTTTTGTACTAGGTGTGGGACTTAGGATGAGGTGTTCAGGTTTTTGCCTACAGATGTGCAATTGCTGCGGGGCTACTTCCACTGAATCGCTTTTGCATCTTCGTCACAGACCAACTGGGCATATTTGTGTGTGTCTATTTCTGGGTCTTTTATTCTGTTTCGTCGACCTATGTGGTCATCCCTCTGCCAAGTAGACCACACAGTCCTGATTACTGCAAAATGTCTTGAAATCAGGTAGACCGATTCTGCCCACTTTATTCTTCTTTTCCAAACTTGTCTGAGCTATTTGAGATCCTTTGCCTTTCCATATAAATTTTGGAAGAATCTTATCTACCTGTCTTAGTCATCTAGTGCTGCTCTAACAGAAATACCACACGTGGATGGCTTTAACAAAGAGAAGTTTATTCTCTCACAGTCCAGTAGGCTACAAGTCCAAATTCAGGGCGTCAGCTCCAGGGGAACACTTTATCTGTCGGTTCTGGAGGAAGGTCCATGTCATCAATCTTCCCTTGGTCTGGGAGCTTCTCTGCACAGGAACCTCAGGTCCAAAGGATGCACTCTGCTCCCGGCACTGCTTTCTTGGTGGTATGAGGTTCCCATGTGTCTCTGCTCACTTCTCTCTTTTATATCTCAAAAGAGATTGGCTTAAGACACTATCCAATCTTGTACACCTCATCCGTATAACTGCTGCCAATTCATCTTATTACATCATAGTGATAGAGTTTACAACACATAAGGAAATCACATCAGATTACAAAATGGTACACAATCATACAATACTGGGAATTATGACCCAGCCAAGTTGACAGACATTTTGGGGGACACAATTCAATCCGTTATGCTACCCAAAAATCTTTTTGTGATTTCGATAGGAACTGCATTAAATCTATCTATCAATCTGGGGAGAACTGACATCTTCACTAATTTGGGTCCTCTAATCCATGAACATAAGGAGCCCTGGTGGCACAGTGGCTAAGCTCTCATCTGCTCACCAACAAGTCGGCAGTTCGAACTCACCAGCCGCTCCTGGGGAGAAATATATGGCAGTCTGCTTCCATGAAGATTTCAGCCTTGGAAACTCTATGGGGCGGTTCTACTCTGTCCCATAGGGTTGCTATGAATCAGGACTGACTTGACAGCAATGGATTTGGTTTTTCTAATCTATGAGCATAGTATGTGTGTTCATTTATTTGAATCTTCTTTGATTCTCAGCAGTGTCTAGTTTTCAGCATGCAAATCCTGTCCATGTTTTTGTCAAATTCATACTTAATTATTGTTTTTGGTATTGATTTTTAATGTCAATGTTCATATCTTCATTGCTAGTCTATAGAAATATAACTTGTTTGTATGTTCACCTCGTATCTTCTGACCCTGCCGAACTCACTTGTTAGTTCCAGGAGTTTTCTGGAGATTCCTTAGGATTTTCTACGTAGACAATCATTTCACTTGCAAATAGGGACAGTTTTACTTCTTCCTGTCTGATCTGCATGCCTTTCATTCCCTTTTCTTGCCCACTGCATTGGCTAGAACTTCCAGCACCGTGGTGAACGAGAGCGAGAGTGGACATCTGTGCCTTGGTCCTGATCTCAGGGTGAAAGCATCCAGTCTCCTACCATCAAGTATAATGTCAGCTGTTGGCTTTTTGTAGATGTTCTTCATCAAGCTGAGGAAGTTCCCCTCTATCCCTATTTCTCTGAGAGTTTTTATCATGAATGAGTTTTGAAGTTTATCAAATGTGGTTTTTACTTCGTTTCAATCATGGAATTTTTCTTCCTTAGCCTGTTAAATGTGGTGGATTGATTGATTTTCTAATACTGAACCAGCCTTGCATGCCGGGTACGCACTGTCTACAGATGGTAAAATTAGTGGGCAAGATATCATGACGATATCGAGGAGGAAGTGTCTGGATGGTGCAAACAGTTACTGTGCTCGGGGGCTAAACAAAAGTTTGGAGGTTCCAGGCCATCCAGAGGCACCTTGGAAAAAAGGCCTTGCAATCTATTTCTGAAAAGTCAGCCACTGAAAACCCTATGAAGCACAGTTCTACTCTGATACACATGAGCTCACCATGAGTTGGAATCCACTCAATGGCAACTGATTATTAAGGAAGGAAGGAGAGAGCAGGTGGGGAGAGAGTGATAAAGAAAATGTGGCAAAATATCAGCAACTGGGAGAAGTAGGTGAAGGGTATGTAAGAGTTCTTGTTTTATTTCTGCAACTTTTCTGAAAGTTAGCAATGTGAAACAAAATTTTTTAAAACTCTTCACCCTACGACTTGTTCTGCACCATGCTGTTGTTGTTTTTAACCTGGTAACGATGTTCCTGGAAACTTTTCCACTCCGGCACATAGAGCTCCAACCCATTATTTGTAATGGCTGTAGGCCATTCCACCGTATGGATGACCTTGTATGTTATTAAATAGTTTCTGAGTTGGCTTTTCTAAGTTGGATTCTATGAAAGAACTACACGCCCACTTTTATAAAAAATGAACATGACAAATGCTTCCAGTCTCCCAGTTTGGGAAAACAGGACGTACTTCTCACTCTCTAATAATAGCCTCTGTCCATCTTTCTGGACGCATCTCAAAAGCAGGGGCTCTTTTATATACAAAAAAGCAGCACAGACAGGCTCTTTCCTGAACTGGGAGAGGTTTGGTGGAGGGGGTGGGGACGGGTGAGGTACAGCTAAACCCTCATCTCCGTGGTAGGAGCCAATAGAGAAGGTCCAAAATAAAAAAAATAAAACCTAAGAAACAGCAGGACAAGCCTGTTATTCATCCAGGGGAGTCTGCTAGAAGGAGGTGCTCAGTGTTCCTTCCCTGCCTGTCTCCTTCAAACTGACAGCCCCACCCACTCTCAGCACCTTTTCGGCCTCCACCTCGGCTTTATTTTCTTTTGGGCGCGTAACACTTTACTCATCCTTTACTCACTTACTTTGTTGTCATCTCCCTGACTCTATAGAACACGGGCTCCAAAAGGACAATCGACCTTTATCTCTTTTGTCTTCTGCTGTATCCCATCCCCAGAACAGTGCCTGGCACACAGTAGGCATTCAATAAATGTTTGCTGAGTAGATGAACAAAGGAATGGGAGGAGGGCAGCACGGAGTGACCAGGGAGGTCCTCACACCCCCCCAGCTCACCCACAGGGTCACATAATCACCTAACCACAGCAGGTCTACAGGCTCCCAGGGAGGCTGCCAAGAAACCAGTCTCCACAAGTGTCTGCTATTTTCTGGAACACTAGCCAAAGCAGAGGGGGCCCCTCCTGCACCCACGGGCTGCTACAGGGGCAGGGAGTTGCACCACCCACTCCTAACCTACCTTCCTTGAAACTGTGGGGCTTAATGTGAAACCCAGAACCTAAGATGCCTTGACACACTTGAACAAGCAAAGGGTCTGAGACGCCGCAGCCAGGACAGAGTCACTCCTGATGCCGTTCCGTGCGTGTGGGCGTTTTCCTCCAAAGTCACGGACAACTCAAGGCATCTGACCACCCTGTTCAACTAGAAGGCGAGAAGCTGAAGCTTGACGGGAGAGGTTTACTTCAACTAGAGCTCACGTGTTCTTTTTTTTTTTACTGTGATAGAATATATATATATGTACATATAACATAAAATCAGCCATTTCAATCATCTGTAAGTGTACAACTCAGTGGCATTGATTACATCCACCATGTTGTGCAACCATCATAACACCTATTTCCAAAAATTTTCATCACCCCAAACAGAAGCTCAAACAGCTCTCCTCCCCACTGCCCCCAGTCCACAGTAACCTCTAATCTAATGGATCTTCTCATTTAAAATGTCATTAAGCACTAAGAAAAAACAAACTGACTTTGCCCTGCTCTCTGCCTAGGGAGGCCAATGCATAACCATATTAAAGGGTTCTCTGCCCGCTCATTTCTGGCTGGGTTCAGCCAATGGGGAGCCCAACAGGTGATCAGAGGAGTGGGGGAGAAGTTAGAGGGGCCCCTCAGCTGTCCCTCCACTGATGACCACAGCTCCTCTCCATGACTCGCTATGGCCTCCCCCGCCCCCCCCCCCCCCCCGCCGTTTCCTCTAAGCCTAAGCACGGCCACAACTCTGTGGCACTGCCCCTGGGACCCGCACTACCCCTCATGGGTGCCTCACACCCTGCCCACCCTTCTAGGGTCATTGTGTTTTCAGTGTTCCATCTCTTTCCTGTTGGGACCCTGATTGATAGAGAACTCATAATTAATGTCCTCAGAGAGATGATGCTGCCTCCAGGAAACACATATACGAGCCTTTAAAAGCAGAACGTGTAGAGAACAGCTCTGAGGAACTAAAACAGTGATGACCAGTTGACCAGTCGCCATCGAGTCTATTCCAACTGAGGGTGACCCCGTGTGTACAGAGTAGAACTGCTCCATAGGGTTTTCAAGGCTGTGATGGTTCAGAAGCAGATCACCAAGTCTGTCTTCAGAGGAGCCTATGCGTGGTTTTGAACTGTCAACCTTTTGGTTAGTAGTCAAGCGCTTAACCATTTGTGCCACCCAAGGACTCCTAGAAAGAGTGACAGCAGAAATAAAATATTGAAGAAATAATTCAGAAAATTTCCCATCACTAAAGGACTCGAGGCCTTGGTGGCGCAACGGTTAAGCGTTTGGTGGCTAACCTAAAGGCTAGCAGTTCGAATCCACCAGCTGCTCCTTGGAAACCCTATGGAGGCAGTTCTATTTTGTCCTATAGGGTCGCATGAGTTGGAATCAACTTGACGGCAACAAGTTTGTTCTTTTTAAAGGACATGAGTGTCCAGATCGGAAGGAGCCACCAAAGACTCTCCACAATGGATTAAAAACCATGTGGAGACTCAGCACTGTGGGTGACTATCCAGAACATGGGACAAAGGAATGATCCTCAAAGCTCCAGGAAGAGAAAGAAAACAAAAGAACAACGCTGGTCACGTGCAAAAGATGAGAAGTCAGAATAACATCAGACTTCTCAATAAGAACAACAGAAGGTGGGAGACAATGGAACAGTACCTTCAAAGTCCAAGGGAGACTTGATTTCTAACTTACAGTTCAACATCCAGCCATTCCATTTATTAAGTAGGGAACTAAAGATATATTTTTAAGCTCGCAATGTCTCACGAACTTTCCTCCCACTTTCTCAGGAAGCTAATGAAGGATGCACGCCACCAGATCAAGGAGTAAATCAAGGAAGAATGAAGAGCGGGATCCAGGACAAGGATCCGATGTTAGCAAGAGTGGAAGGGAGTCCCAGGCTAAGGGAAGATCCTAGCATGGGGGATGGGCACGGTCCTGGAGCGACAGGAGCAGGAGAAAAGAGGCTTCTAAGATGAAATGGAGTGGTTGGATTCTAGTTCTATGGTGAAGCGGACTCAGGGGGTTGAGCCAAGGGGCTCCATGGGGGCTGTGTGGGAAGGATGGGGGTCAAGGAGGCCCCAAAAGTCCTGGCCTGAGCAGCCACAAGGACTGGCCTCCCTGGCAGAGAGGGAGAGGCAGGTGGGAGGCAGAAGCTTGGTTGAGAGGGTTGCCAGGCATCTAGGTAGAGAAACTGAGTCAGAAGTCGGATGTACGAGCTCAAGGGTGAGGCCAAGGCAGCAGATGTACACTTGGGAGTAGCTAGTGCTTAGGTGGTGGGCTGGCTTGAATAGTGTTCCCCTAAATTCCTGCTCACCTGGAACCTCTGAATGTGACCTCAATTGGAAACAAGGTCTTTGCAGATGTCATCAAGGCGAGATGAGGCCATACTGGAGTAAGGTGGGCCCTAAATGCAATGACTGGCGTCCTTACAACAGGAAGGAAATTTAGACACACGGAGAAGGCCGTGTGATGATGGAAGCAGACTGGAGTGACGTGTCTACAAGCCGAGGATTGCTGGCAACCACCAACAGCTGGGCTAGACGAGGAAGGATCCTCCTCTAGAGACTTCAGAGAGAGCGTGGCCCTGACGACACCTTGATCCTGGACTTCTCGCCTCCAGAACTGAGAGAGAACACATTTCTGTTGTTGTAAGTCACCCAGTCTGTGGTACTTCGTTACGGTAGCCCAAGAAGACTGATACAGATGGCGTGTAAGCTGGGGGCTGGATGTGACTTCTCGGGAAGAGTGCAGAGATGGGCTGAGCTCCAGCGTGGAGTGCAGCCACACAGTGACGTTCACAGAGCACAGGGCAGCGTCAGGAGGACCCAGTGGGCTGGGGAGGAGCCCAGGAGGCCAGCCCAGCGCCGAGCCATCCAGGAGGGGCGGGCTCAGCAAGTAAAGCGGGGAGCAGAGGGCCCTCCAGGCTGAGGAGGCCCGTAGGCAAAGGCACGGGAAGTGGGAAAGAGCCTGTGTCACAGAGCTAAGGCGCAGGGTGGGGACAGAGGAGGCCACATCATGGAGGGCCTCAAGGGACTGGCTGCGGAGACCCCAGAGCCTGGGGTCACGAAGGCCATGTCTGGCAAACCGGCCACTCTCCTACCCCACTCTAACTTGTCTGGCAACCTTACAGGCCCTGCCTGAGCTGTCCTCTGAGGAATGTCTTAGCACTTGGGTAAATAAGACCCTCCAACAGAGACAGGAAGTCCCGGAGAAACAGCCCTGCCCCCCTTCTCCGTATACCTTCACCCCAAGACAGATGCACATAATCCATGCTTGTCTGCCCATTGTGCACACAATGGAGGCCTGGAGCTAGGAGTGCAAACGGTGGTTTCCTCCATGGAACAGCCTCAGGCAGGAGAGAGAGACAGGAGAGGCCTAATCCCGCAGAGGGCAGGTGCTGAAAGGCACAGCGGTGAGTGGAAGCAACACATTCCCGTAATTCCCCACCCGCTTATCCTCTTCCGTAGGGCCCCTCGTCCCCGGTGACAGCCGGGTGGTGCTCCTCACTGCTTGCTCCTGTGGTCTGTGGGTGGGCGGGCGGAGGGCAGCCCCTCGCTCCTGCCTGTCTCTCCAGGTGCACAGTGCGATGCCCAAGGAGACGGAATCAAGGCCCGGGCAGGGACGGCGAAACCGGGGATCCCGTCCCCACTCGACTGTGGACACACCGCTCCTTTGACCATTGGCAGAAGGCTCCAGAACATGCTACATGTTGGTGCACTCTAATGGAGAAACCAAGGCCATCCCCCTCCCCACCGCAGACCACTTGGAGCCCAACCCCGGGAAATGCAGATCGGACACAGCCCGGAAGGCAAACACGGCCGTAAGTGCATTTTCTTTGCTCTGTGACAGGGGGCCCAGAGAGGGATCCCCACCACCGCCCCAGACCCATCTGGTGGGCCTGTCACCCTGAGTCCGCCAACGCAAACAGCCCTCGGGCACATCGCTCTCTGGTGTCCAGGCTCATTGGCATGAAAAGTGCAGAAGGAGGAGCGGGGGGCGAGCGCCCCGTCGGAGCACAGGATGTTCTGTGGTCGAGGCAGCTACTCGCCCGGGAGCAGCGGGTAGGCAAGAGTGTCCACCTTGGGGCACCCACATCTTTCCGTTCACAAGCATGTGGAAAATCATGGCAGAAGCCCAGATGTGTCTGGGTCAGAAAACCGCTGATCCTCGACCACTCCTTGGGCCAGGAGGGTGAGGCCCCACAGGAGCCCTGCAGCCAACACGGGGACTTGGTGGGTGAAGACACCGGGAACAGGAGACCAGAGTGTAGTGCCATCTGTCTGTCCTGCACCTTGGAGCCGCCTCAGGCCTAATGTTAGGCAGGACAGCCCCGGGCCTGCCACGCCAGGGAGTACCTGGAGGTGTCCGCGATGCGACAGAGACTACGCCCCACGAGAGGGGGACACAGAGGCGCAGGCCCAGCGGCCCTCACGGCTCATGTCCTCTGTGACATGGAAGCTGCCTTCTTACCCGCGGGCTCTGGAAGAATGTTCTGCCCCTCAGCTACCACGTGGTGTGAGGGCAGTCTGCAGGGGGATGTCTGCCATGGTGGGGGCGAAGGGGAAGGAACAGTCTGACTGAAAGTATTCATTATAAGGGGTAGAAAATTCCTTTTGGGGAGCCCCAGGGGGCACCCCAAAAAGGTAGGACAGAGCAGCTGAAGTGGGGGTGAGAGCCCCATGGGGTGTTCACTGGGGAAGACACGTCTTCCGGATGGAGGTGCGTGGGTAAAACCACACCGTAGACCCGCTGCAGCCCCCAGGCGACAACCCCAGAGGGGGAGGCTCAGTCTCTGACCTGAACCCGCTGCTTCACACCGGACAAATTGAGGCTGCTCACCAAACCAGAAACAAACCCATTGCCGTCCAGTCGATTCCGACTCACAGCGCCCCTACAGGACAGAACAGAACTGCTCCCCAGAGTTTCCAAGGCTGTGATCTCGATGGAAGCAGACTGCCACGTCTTTTTTCCCGAGGAGCGGCTGCAGGGTTCGAACCGCCAACCTTTCAATTCACAGCCGAGCACTTAACCACTGTGCCACCAGAGCTCCTTCAGGTGTGTTCACAGTGGCTACTAATTGTCCCAACAGCCACAGGTGGCCACCATTTCATGCAAAAAGTAGTACCAGTACCTGCTGCTGTTAAGTCAGCTCTGACTCATGAAGACCCCCGTGTGTCAGAGTAGAACTGTGCTCTGTACGGTTTTCTTTTCTTTAAATTTTATTTATTTTGTTGTTGTTGCTGAGAATACACACAGCAAAACGTGCAACAGTTCAGCAGTCTCTACATGTACAATTCAGTGACACTGACTGCATTCTCCGAGTCGTACGACCATTCTCACCCCCCTTCTCCGAGTTGTTTCTCCCCCACTGACGTAAACTCACTGCCCCCTAAGGTTCCTGTCTAGACTTTCAGGTTATTGTTGTCAGTGCAATCCTACATAAATAGTTCATAAAAGAGCACGATGCTCAAGGCAGGCAGTTTCCGCTAGTTAAGCTAAACTGTTGTTTGGTTTTAAGAAGACTTCAGGGGTTATTTTTGGTTTAAGGTTTAAAGATGATCTCAGGGCAATAGTTTCAGGGGTTCATCCAGCCTCCGTGGCTCCAGGAAGTCTGGAGTCCATGAGAATTAGAAGTCCTGTTCTGTCTTTTCCCTCTCTGATCCGGATTCTTCTATGGAATCTTTGATCAAAACGTTCAGCAATGGTAGCCGGGCACCATCCAGTTCTTCTGGTCTCATGACAAAGGAGGCAGTTGTTCATGGAGGCAGTCAACCATACATTCGATTTCCTCCTCCTATTCCTGACTCTACTTCTTCCTTTGTTGCTCCAGGCGAACGGAGACCAGTTGCTATACCCGGAAGGCTGCTTGCAAGCTTTTAAGACCCCAGGCACTACGCAACAAACTAGGAGGTAGAACAGAAGCACTAAACACATAATTAGGCCAATTAACTAGGATGTCCCATGAAACCATGACCCTAAAGCGCCAAGCCAAGGACCCAAATCCCATGAGGCATTTGGCTGTGTATAAGCAGCTTCTGCAGCTACTCTTTTTTTTTTTTTCCCGTGATTGTAAATATGTCTATCACACAACTTTTGCCAGTTCAACTTTTTACAGGTACAACTTATTGACGGCACTTACATTAATCGGCTGCGCACCCTACCCTTAAATCAATGGGATTTTTCCATCCCCGTTAGTCTCTCCCTCCCCCTCCCTCCTGCCCCTGCTAACCACTAATAAACTTTGGTCTCTATACATTTGCCTTTTCTTGTATTTTTGTATACGTGAGGTCATACAATATTTACCCTTTTGTGATTGATTTTTTTCTCCACAGGGTTTTCAGTAGCTGATTTTTCAGAAGTAGACCACCAGGCCTTTCTTCCGAGGTACCTCTGAGTGGACTCGAACTGCCAACCCTTCAGGTAACAGCCAAGCACGTTAACCGTTTACACCACTCCACGCAAAAGTGAGAGTCTTCGAAACAAGGCCATTGTGGTAAATGTATCTCTCTGTATTAGCAGAAGCCCATCCTCTTTCTTTTGCCAGACCACCAAGCCCCCACCCCACCTCCTCTACTTATTCGCCCATGCTTCCAACCAGCTGCCCATGGGCTGCTCACTGCCATTTCCAGAGAAGTGACAGAAGTGACAGTAGCAGCCACTCGCCACTGGCCCAGACCCTGCCCCTGGCACATATGGGCACCCCCTCCCTATTGCTTAAAATTCCAAGAATGACACTTTGTCCCCAGTCGCCTCAGATGTGCACTCCAGACCCCCCCCCCCCAACATCTCCTTTGCCCCCATCACAAATGGAGCGAGGCACTTTGCACACACATCAGGGGCTTCCCTGGGCAGCACCAATGGGCAGCAGGCAGCTCCCACCACGGGTACGAGACTTAGGAAAAAATCCGAGGCCACTGCTGGGGCCTGTTTGGGGGGTGGTGGTCACTGCTGGGGCCTGTTTGGGGGTCCCCTGGGGGTGTTCACTGCTAGCGGCCTGTTTAGGGGCCACCGTGCAGGTGATCACTGCTATACCTGTGTAGGGGGGTCGCTGATGACACAGTGACCTCAGGCCCAAGTGCTGGGGGGCAAGTGCCATTCACTGGTGCTTCTGAAAAACTGGAACCTGGTGGATACGAAAACCAGAAGCCACTTTCCTCCACAGCCTAATTCTGACAGAGGGGAGAGAACCCTGGTTTGCCAGCCAGGTTCAGCGAAGCCCCTCTGGGAGGCCTTTGGGTGAGACAGGGCTGAGCCAGTACGGGTGGGCAAGCCCCAACACAGAGCAGTTCAAGGGGAGGTGGCCTGGACGGTCTGAGCAAGGAGGGAAGTGTCTGCAAAACCACAGCAAAGCCAAGCGGGGCATCTTGATGCAAAAACCAACAATGTGTTTCCAGACAAACCAAGTAACAGTCAAATGAGGCAGAACTCAGAACACCCCCAGTGCCCTGGCATTTCCCGGGACCGCACTGTGATGCTCGAGTTATACCCACTGTCTTACTTACCTAGTGCTGCTAAAACAGAAATACCATAAGGGGGTGGCTTTGACAAACAGAAATTTATTTTCTTACAGTTTAGGAGGCTAGCGCTGGCTCTAAGGGAAAGCTTTCTCTCTGTCAGCTGTGCAGCTTCTGCTCCTGGGTGATCTTCATGTGATGTGGCATCTCTCTTCCCCCATCTCTGCCTCTGTGTGTTTAATCTCTTTCATATCTCAAAAGAGATGGACTTAAGATACACCCTACACTAATCCTGCCTCATTAACATAACAAAGACAACCCATTCCCAAATGGGATTATAAACACAGGCACAGAGGTTAGGATTTACAACACAAATTTTCAGGGGACACAATTCAATCCCTAACACCTGGTACAATGAACAATTTTGACTTTGGAGTGATGTCTGAGTGGCCTGGAATTTTAGCCATCAGTAAAGACCCCAGCCAGAGTCCCTGCAAATGAATGCATTCTTTCTGCATCCTTGCCACACTGTAGGGTGACCTCTGGGGTCTTGTCCCTCTCCCTGGCCCGAGAATGCCCCTGCCCTAGCACAGGGCTGAGGCAGTCACACCAGACCCTCGACAAACGCTTACTTCTGAAATCACTTTCTCTGCCAGAGTCTTTTTTTTTTAAATTTCAGAGTGTAAATGTCTTAAAGAAGGAGCCCTGGTGGCACAGTGGTTAAGTGCTCAGCTGCTACCGAAAGGTGGGCAGTTTGAACCCACCAGCCACTCCTCGGGAGAAAGGTGTGGCAGTCTGCTTCCGTAAAGATCACAGCCTTGGAAACCTTGTGGGGCAGTTCCACTCATCCTGTAGGGTTGCTGTGAGTCGGAATGGACTCGACGGCAATGGGTTAAACATCTTAGGACAGAACACCTGCTGGGAGACCACGGCCGGCTGCCCCAGGCTCCGCGGGCAGGACGCGGGCGCCCGGTCCTACCTTGTTGTGGTACTGCACCTGTACAGAGTGCCACCGCCCGTCACTCACACCCCCGGGCACCTGCGGTGCCACTGTCGTGGTGGTCTCACCTGCAAGGAGGAAGGAAGAGACAGAAACAAAGGTCACTGCCAGTCGGCGACCCGGGGTCTGGCCGTGAGGCTGTGCGCAGGGTGGGGGCACCCCGTTCAGAAACGTGGCCGCGCTCCTGCCCCTCCTGCAGCACCCAACCCCAGGCACCCACTGCTCCACCCACATCTGAGGACTTGACCCCAACCATGAAGGCTGCTGGGGGGCTGTCAAGGAAAACAGGGGCTCCCCTCCAGCTCAGGGCCTTGGAAGGTTACCTGCCAACCACCCACATGGCCTTTCCCCGAGTGCTCCACAGCCACAGGCCACATGTCCCCGTCCACGCAAGGTCACAGGGCACATCACCACCCCTTCCCAGTTACTCAGGGCCTGCCCCTAAGCTTCCCTTTTCTGATGAGGAAAGTCACTCACATGCACTGTTTCAAACAGGAAAAATGTTAAAACGTGTAGAGAAGGGGAACCCAACCACGACAAGCTCAGCAGCTCCATGCCCCGCACCAGCCCCTCCTCCCCCACCCCAGCCACCTGCCGCCCTGGCCCTCCACCACCCTCCAGCCACACCACGTCTTTGTGCTGTAATTTCCGGGAGCAATCAGGGTTACACCTTAGCGGGGTCCCTCCTTTCTGCACTGCATTGACACAGGCAAAATCCCAACTGAGGCAGTTCTGTCCCTTACACTGTTCACTTTGTAGGTAACAAGTACTTTCCCGTGTTCTGAACGACATACTACAATGTCACACAGCATGTCACCGTGAGGTCACAGAATACGGCTATGTCTCTTTGTGGGGGAGGCATCGATGTCACTTCTGGTCCTGGAGCTCCTGCCTCAGCGGGGCTGGCGTTGTGACAAAGAAGTATCTAATCCATTGCCGTGGGGTTGATTCTGACTCAGCAGCCTGATAGGACAGATCTGCCCTGTAGGGTTTCCAAGTGGCTGGTGGATTCAAACTGCCGACCTGTTGGTTAGCAGCCGTAGCTCTTAACCACTGCACCACCAGGACTGGTATTATACGCAGGTGTAATTTTTCAACGCCCTCGGGGGTGCTGGTGTGCACTCCAGGTTAAGCAGGCGGCTGGGAGGAAGCAGCTTCGCATGCACAAAAGGGCAGGGTCAGCCATCACCAAGCCTGGGACAGGAGATGCAGTCCCCAGGAAACCAGCTGGACATTCCAGAAACGAGGGGCATGGGTCTGCAGATAGGAATCCAGGGAGAGGAGGAGCATCCCACCCCACTGAGCCTGGGAGTCACAATGGGCACCTGGAGACTGTGTGGCTGTGGAACCATCCGAGGGTCCTGTGCTGCTGAGGGGCTTTTGCTAAATAACATGACCACCGAGCAAGGGCTCGAGACAGTTTGTATTACAGACCACTCATTTTATTCCTTGACTAAAAAATTAAGGACATAGTTTAAAAATGGCCTACTTCCTCTTCTATTTGAATGCTTCATTCAAAGTGCCTGGCATTTGGCTGAAAACCCCAGCCTGCACCCGGAAACCTCGTTCCAACTCTGATCTGAGAAAGCCTGGACATTCTAAAGGACCAAGCCCATGAGCCTCATGGTTCTCCCGGCAGCGTCTATGCCAGCCCAAAGAGCAAGGGTGGGTGGGCACGTCACCCACACCCAGCAAGGCATCTGATGGCCAGAGGGAGTCCACCCAGAAAATCATGAGCACTGGGCCCGATGCAGGAAGGCACGAAGAAAAGCTACTCACAGCTGAAGGGTCCCTGTCTGGGCACCATTAACACACTGAAACATGCATCCCAATTTAATCCAGAAAATTCCTAACGGGGGATCACCCTGGGTGAATCTCAGTGGTAGCTCTAAGTTATTCTCAGGTTTGTATTATCAAAACTGAGCACAATCAGATATAGTCTCCACCAAGCCTCCAAAAACATAAACACCTGCACTCTGTCTTTCTCCTTAAAGCTTTCAAAAGGTGTGAAATATTTTCAACATCAGAGCTACCCAGATTTTTTTTTTAACTAGTGGATCACATGATCTGGATATATATTAAAAACTAAAACAGTACATTTTACCAAAATTAGAAAATACAGATCCCCAAAAACAAAAGTGAAAAGTTGCATAATCCCTCCACGCAGAGACAATCATGGTTGACGTCTTGGTACACTTTCCTCCAGTCCTTTTCCTATGTGCACACCGTCTTTATGTTTATGTAGTGAAGCATCTCCCTATACTGTTAAAATCTCCCTGTAAAAAACACTGTTAAAGGCTTTGTAAATATGCTAAAGCTACAAATGTACCACATTTTACTGAATGATTGCCTGATTTTTGGAAATTCGAGCTGTATCTTCTATGTTTTGGCATTATAAACAATAATGCAGTGAACATCTTCGTACACTTTGGCTTTCTTTCTTTAGGGGGCCAAAGGGTGAGCATGCTTGAAGGGGCTGCCCAGGACTGGAGCAGTTTTAAGGGACAAAGCGCTTGAAGCGTTCAGAGAGCTGTTCCTTCATGTGGAAGAGGCCTTACCTGCAGAGAAGGTGAGCTGCACTTGCTCGCCCACAATCTCCAGGGCGATGAAATCGTGCTTCTCATTGAAGCGACCATTGTAGAGCAGTAAGGCATTCCTTTCTTGGGTGGCAAACCTGAGGGACCAAGCAGAAGCATGTCACATGGTGAGTGACTCAGAATGGAGGGTTTACCAGTGGCAGACGTGGATACAAGAGGCAAGCCAGAAATGACAAGCCCAGCCAAAGGAAGGAAGAACATGGGTCCGTGCTTCCAGAAAGACTCCGGTTACATCAAGATTTGACAAGCCATAAAAAACCTGACCAATGACGTTCTCTGCTGGAAGTAGCCAACCCAATTCCATGGGTGAATCTGGTTCTACGTTCTGTATAACTTGCAAAGATTACATTTGCACAATGTTCTCGAAGTATGACACACAGCCAGTAGACCAACTAGAGATGTTTGGACAGAAAGCACATGCAGCGAATCTCCTGGTATTGGAAAGAGATCCCCCACATGAACACCTGGGCAGACAGACGCGGCCTCTGCTCCCACAGGGATGCTAGTGTTGAGAGACCATCTCAAGGCCTATGGCCTTCAGTCTCTACCACCACACTCCAGCCACACTGGCATCCTTTTGCTCCCAAACACCAAGCTCTCTCCTGCCACAGGGCCTTTGCATCTGCCATTCCCTCTGTCTGAAACAATCTTCCGTGGCTCTTCAAATCTCACACCAATATCACCTTCTCAGGGACCTTCCTGACTCATTTTATCTAATATGCACCCCCTAATCCATCTGTCTATTACAGCACACAAGTTTATTTTGGAAATTATCCAGATTTATGTATTTGTTTATAAGAATGTACTATCTTTGGGGGGAGGGATTATGACTCTTGTCCACTGCTACATCCTAGAGCCTATAACAAAGTCCCACCCATGTGAGTGCTTAATAATAAATGAATGGATGAAAGGATCAAAGAATGAATAAATGCATGAAAATGAATATACCTGTCAGAACTTTAAGCATGCAAAGAGTAAAAAGCTGATTATTCTGACAAGAGAGAAACACTTTCTCAGAAATCTGCCTCCTGCCCCAGTGGTCCTGAGGAAAACTACCCCATTTGCCTTGAGGGCTCTGGGCTGTTGAGTTGTACCATGTCTCCCTGGCGTCTCCGGTTACAGAGAACCCTGGAAAGCTGCTGAATGAAGTGAGGGCTGTTTCCTGAGTTAGCTGGATGTCTCTGTCAGCAGAGATTAAGTGAGAGAAATTCCTTCCTTTGACTCAAGGCTAGTTTATCTGTTTTCAGGCAGCAGGAGTCTGCCTGAACCAGCCTCAAACACCTACCTCAGCCTTATCGTTGACTTACGTAAAATCAGTAGTTCACATCTGCACCTCAAATCCCCTCTCCTTAGAATGCCAGCAAGAACTGATGACAAACACGAACAACAAAATACCCGTACAACAAGCTGCATGCTTTAGGGGTGGAGTGGGCAGGCAGAAGAGCTTAATTAACCCTGGGATCAGCTCAGTGCCATACTTGCTTCCCTCCTAATCCTCTTTGGTAGGTTTCTCTTTGGCGAGTTTCTCTTTTGACCAAGGCAGGAGAAGAGCTGGTGAGAGCAGGTAGCTGTCAGTGTTACACGTCCTGCACTGTGCCCTCCCAGCAAGAACCTGCCCACTGCTAGAGGCAGAGAACTAGAGAAGGAACCCAAGCAAGACCAGGAGGGGAGTTTTATGGATTGAATTGTGTCCCACCCTCCCCCCTAAAAAAAACTCATTGCCGTCAAGTAGATTCCGACTCATAGTGACCCTATAGGACAGAGTAGAACTGCCCCATAGAGTTTCCAAGGATAGGCTGGTGGATTCGAACTGCCAACCTTTTGGTTAGCAGCTGCAGCTCACCATAGCTCTTAACCACTGCACCACCAGGGGTCCCCCCAAAAATATGTGTTGTAATTCTTCACCTCTATGCCTGTGGTTATAATCTCATTTGGGAATGGGTTGTCTTTGTTATGTTAATGAGGCAGGATTAGTGCAGGGTGTATCTTGAGTCAATCTCTTTTGAGATATAAAAGAGATTAAACAAGTATAGGCAGAAATGGGGAAGAGAGATGCCAAGTCACATGAAGATCGCCCAGGAGCAGAAGCTCAAAGAGACAAGGACCTTCTTCCAGAGCCAACAGAATAGAGAAAGCCTTCCCCTAGAGCTGACATCCTGAATTTGGACTTCTGGCCTCTAAACCGTGAGAAAACAAACTTCTGTTTGTTAAAGCCCCCACTTGTGGTTCTTCTATATTAGTAGCGGCAGATAACTAACAAGAAGCCCTGGTGGCGCAGTGGTTAAAAGCTCGGCTGCTCACCAAAAGATCAGCAGTTTGAACCCACCAGCTGCTCCTTGCAAACCCTGTGGGGCAGTTCTACTCTGTCCTGTAGGGTTGCTATGAGTCGGCATTGACTCGATGGCAAGGGTTTTTTTTTAGATGACTAAGACAGTGGGGTCTGAACAATGCAAGTAAAAAGAAGGGGTCCAGGGGAAGAAGGGGGCGAGAACAAGGAAGAGCAGAGAAGGAATGAGAGGTGGCCGGGAAAACAGAGCCCACTGGGGATCCCCAGGCACTTGGCCAACAGAAGCTTGAAACAGGAGAAGAGAGAGACCGTGAGAGGAACCGCCTGAAATGAAGAGCAACCCAGCTCATGCTCCAGCTGCTCCGTTCAGGGGGCACAGAGGGTCCACGTGTCTCGGAGGGCCCTGTCCCACCTGCAACCACAGCCCCAAAAAGTGTAACTGGTCTTCTGTAAAGACTTTGGGAGAATTTTTTTATTACTTCGCTTTTGAAGTCACACCTACAAACCACTCAGTGACTTCCCGCTGACCTGATTGTTCAGCATCTTCACGCATTAGCGAATTATCCATCAGTTGTTGCCAAATGATTTCACCAGTACTACACACCAGTGGCGGTGGACACACCATTACGTTGTGCAGACATGTAATGAAACGTCACTATTTTCTAGTTTCTGTGTGTTCTCGGGCCAACAGGCTTCCTTTGCCAGCTTCCAACATAGGTCGTCTTGCTTTGGCACCAGGACTTCTGGACACCTGCTCAGGTCAGCCTCCAACGGGGACCCTTCCTGCAGCTGATTTGCTGCCAACAGTCACCACCTACGTGACCGAGGGCTGCAGATGCACCACGCAGTGGGTGGCAATGACTATACATGTGCCCACATCGCAAACCCTAAGCTAACACCCATCACATGCTCCAAGGTGCTGCCCAGAAGACTTGGGGACCCATTCGATTTAGAAGGACTGGTGTTTCCTTTGCTTTCAACATCAAGCCGCATGAGACACAGTGTGGTTGGGGATCCCGAGGCACTCCTAGCTTCCGGGAGCTAGTGCCCACAGGGTGGCCTTTGGAGCACAGGGCTCAGGGCACAGAGCAGGGCCTCAGTGCTGAGAGTGGGCAGAGGACAACGACCCAGGCCCGGCCACTAGGGCTCAGGGCTTGACGCTGTTGCAGGGTGAACCCGCTCGTTTTACAGGTGAGGGGGGCGGGGAGAGTAATGGCAACCAGAACCGTGCCAGGCACATCCTGTGCTCCCCAAACTCTCACGGTAAACCGCTGGGGGGCCATGGTTAGCTCATAAATTAGAGTCCCAGGGCTGCCTAGCAGAGCACCACAATCTGTGGCTTCAAGCAACAGCCATTTATTCTCTCTCAGCCCTGGACCTAGAAGTCTAAAGTGAGGGTGTCGGCAAGCGCTGCACTCTCTCCACAGACACTTCTTTGTCCCTCTCAGCTTCTGGGGGCTCCAGGATTCCTTAGCTACCGGCACCGTCACTCCAACCTCTGCTCCTCTTTCACCTGCCCGTATTCCCTCTGTCTCTCCTGTTCTCAGAGGACACCAGTCACGAAGAGATCAGGGCCCACCCTAACGACCACATCTTCATTCTTCACATCTGCAATGACCCTCTTTCCAAATGAGGTCGGTCACATTCTGAGGTTCTAGGGGGCTAGGACTTCAACATAACTTTTGGGGAGACACAATTCCAACCGTGGCACCCCATTTCCCCGGTGAAAAGATGGAAAGCGGTCTGCCCACGAGCAGAAGGTGAGAAAGTGGGGGAGCTGTGGCTGACGGGCCAGAGCCTGAGGGGCAACTTCAGAACAGCAGGTCTCCTAATGGCCCGAACCTCAAAACCACGTTCAGAAGCAAATGATACGCCACCAAGAGCGTCCTGGAGTCTGAGCTGTAAGCCCAGCACCTCCTTCACTTCTCCAGCTTCCCCCGTTTCCCTAGAAAAGGGGCAATAATCTCAGACCAAGAATGAAAGCAATTAGCACTGCGCCCGCACACACAATGAGGTCAGCAAATGGCAGCTACTGTCGTCACTTTATCAAAGTTAGTCCAAATAAGGACATTCAGGAAGGGGACCAAAACCAAACAAAAAAACAACCTGTTGTTGTCGAGTTGACTCTGACTTATGGTGACCCCATGTGTGACAGGGTAGAACTGCTCCATGGGGTTTTCTTGGCTGTAATCTTTATGGAAGCAGACCACCAAGCCTGTTTTCCATGGCACTGCTGGGTGAGTTTAGACAGACCACAAGAAACGTCCACAACTGGAAAGCACAAACCCAGAGTGAGAATGTGTATCGGCTGGGGTACTGAGAGCACTGGCCACAGGCAAAACGCCTGGGCGGGGTCCTGCTTGCTAGCTTTGTGACCTTGGGCAAGTTTTGCAGCAAGCCTTGTGTGACTACCTAATGGTTTCAAAATGCATCTGCTTTGGGGACTTTGGCACAGTCAAATTATCTGACAACCAGAACAAACTCGGGAGCAGGACGTCCGGCAGGGGTTCATGACCCCAACCAGCGAACCGCATAAAAGACCAGCTTAGGGCTGGAAAACTGAGCTCTACTGCAGCAAGCCAGCAGTGATTCAAGCCCACTCCTGCTGAGGAAGTGCCAGGTCTGACCTTGGCGGGGTCACCGCGGTGGGCAGGACGCTAGCCCTGCAGACCAGGACGTCCAAGTCAGGACAGCGGCCAGGGGGCAGGCAGTGACGGCATTGCCCACCATGCTGGCCAGGCTGGGGCAGGCTTCCTGAAGGAAGCAGGTGGGTGGGGCAGCCAGGAAGGCCCAGGCCCAGAGAAGTATGAGCGGTTCAGGGGCCACGTCACAGGGCCTGAGGTACAGGAAATGGAGGAGGGGCCTCCGGGGTCCGACCACAAAGGGCCCTGTGCTCCATGCAGAAGGGGCTGTGGCAGATGGTAACAGGCTCAGCCTGATGTAGGCTGGACAGCAGACCAGATGATGGCTGTCACACCAGGTGTCACACAGGTGAGAGACAACGGAGGTCTGGACCAGGTACTGGGAACTGGCATGGGCAGCAGCAGATGCATGTGAGAGGCGCAGGACGAGGGGTCAGGGGAATGGTCAAGGGCAGGGCTGAGGGAGAAGCTGAGGCCGACGGCACTGCTGGGGTGCGCAACCGTGGATGGATGTGAGAGGCACAGGACGAGGGGTCACAGGATGTGACTGGGGATGGGGGACAGAGGGTCAAGACACTGCTGCCAGAGCAGCTGGGTCAGCAACAGGCCCTCCTGAGACGAGTCCTGAGGTCCCTCTTGAACCTGCCGAGTGGCAGGCCTGTGTGGGACGTCCAAGCAGGTATGCTGGCACATCCATATACGCACAGTCTAAGCGTCTAAGCCCTGCAGAACTGACTTCTGGGACCTTCGGGAGAGTATCTGCCCAACCTCCCACCGGAGTCCATGCTTGGAGGCCAGGTGCTGAGCGGCCAGTCTCCACCCTCCCACCTCTGAGCGCTGCAGGACCACAGAGGGAAGACTGTCATGTGATGACAGAATGATAAATCCACAAGCCAAGAAATGCCAAGGATTGCCGGCAACCTCCCGGAGCTGGGAGAGAACAGGCTGTCCCTCAGATCCTTTGGAGGGAGCACAGCCCTGTGGACACTTTGATCTCTTGACTCCCAGCCTTCACACTGTGAGAAGAAAGCTCTGTGGTTATAAGCCACCCAATTTGTGGTACTTGGCTGCAGTGGCCCCAAGACACGCATACACTGCAGCTCCCCTTTCCCCTACCTCGGCCACCTAGACATCCTATAAAAACTAAACTCATTTCTGCAGAGTCAATTCTGACTCGTAGTAACCCTACAGGACACAGGAGAACCGCCCCATAGGGTTTCCAAGGCTGTAATCTTTACAGAACGGACTGCCACCATCTTTCTCCATTGGAGCAGCTGGTGGGTTCAAACCACCTACCTTCCAGTTAGCAGCTGAGTGCTTAACCACTGAACCACCAGAGCCCCTGCCTGGATGTCAGAGATGCCCAAATGTTGGCAAGAGAGCTGGACTAGAACAGCCAGGGCCGGCTTCACAGGTGTGAGACCTGTGCAGTCACACAAGGCTGCCGTGCTCAGAAAGGCCCCAAGCTTGTTTACTGTTGTTGTTGTCATTCTGAACGTCTTAATAATTTCTGAACAAGGGACATCGAATTTTCATTTTGCACTGGGCCCCACAAATCATGCAGTCAGTCCCGCAGCCAGCACTGGTCAGAGCTACTCAAGTATCAGAGGCCCCCAGTGAGTGACACTTTTGTTGTTATCTAGAAAGATGAAGTGCATCTGGACACAATGTGATACTTTTCTGCCCCAGTAACCACATTAGGAGGGAGCAGTCTCTGGAGAAGGACATCACGCTTGGTAAAGCAGACGGTCAGCGAAAAAGAGGAAGACCCTCAATGAGATGGACTGACGCAGTGGCTGTAATAGTGGGGTCAAGCCTAACGATTGTGAGGATGGTGCAGGACCCAGCAGTGTTTCGTTCTGTTGTATGTAGGGTCGCTATGAGTTGGAACCAACTAGATGGCACCTAACAACAATTATGTTCTATGCACTTGTTGGGACACAACAGGGGCACACACTCACGTGAGGGAAATGGTGAAGTGGAAGCGCTGCCGCAGGCCGCGGAAGGTGACGAAGGACTGAGGTGGGAAGCTCCTGGTGGTCACCTCACAGTAAGGCTTCTCATATTCACCAGGAGGGCACACGCAGTGGAAGCCACCGATGAGCAGGTTCACACAGGTGCCCCCGTTTTTGCACACTCCATTGGCACAGCGACCTGAGCGCACATTCACCTCACAGTGCTCCCCTGCAGGAGAGAGGAGAGGACACAGCCAGAGGTCACACAAGTGGCCAAGGGAGGGACAGGCCAGCCCCTCGTGGCCCCCAGAACACTCAAGCTGTAAGTCAGCTGCAGAAAGAAAACACAGCTCTGGTGTGAGGTCTGTGATGCAAGCGTTAATTCTCCTGGAAGCACAGCAGAGTTGGGATGCAATTATACTTATGTTGTTTTTCTAACTGTAACAGTGGCACCCAGTGCCTGGAGGGTAATCGAACAGAACCCAGGACAACTGGCTGGGGTGGGTTGGTGGGCTTCCAAGAAGCGCCTGAGAATGGAATGTGTCAGGTGACTGATTCAGCACTGACCCCATCCCCGTCCCAAGCCTCTGGGTTCTCCGTATTCCAGGAGGCAAAGAGACTATGCAGAAATGAACATTCTCAGTATCCAAACCCATTCTGAACATCCTACTGGCTGAGCTGGACTCTCTCTTACGAACAAATTACCTAGAAACAGACAAGAGGGCCTCAGGCCTCCCTCCGTCCATCCGTGCTACCATAATCACAGGAACACATCCGAGCCTTGTCCGAGATTCTGGAGTGGGCCGTGATCAGACTGGACCAGAGGGCCACCTTCTGGGGCAGCCTTCCTGCTGTGCCCCCACCCCACCCCCTGCCTCTCATGGAGACCTCCTGCACAGCCTGCCAGCACTGGACTTCAATGTTTTTAAGCACGTCCATCTCTCCACCTGCCTGGGAGCTCACTGAGGGCAGGGACCACTGTGCTCCAATGTCCCCCCGGGCCCCGGGCCTAATGCCTCCTGCTTCCCACAGATACCGACTGGGGAGCCCACAGCTGACGGCCTCTTCCTCCTGAGGCTCCATCAGAGCAGGGTGCTGGGAACTTGGCCTGCTGGGAGGGTCCTAGTGCTCACCAAAAGATAAAGGGTCTCCCCCAAGGCAGCTGGGGGTGTGGCACACAGAACCAATCGATTCTGAACGGTGCCCAGAGACCAGCCACCATGTCGGCCAGCAGCTGCTGGGCAGAGCAGTCCTCGCTTCTTGGGGTGGGCATAACAGCTCCCATGCCGGCACAGCTAGGACCCACCTCCTCCGCCTCCAACATGCAGGGTGGACACCAGCCAGAACTGCCTCACAGACCATCAGGGGCTTCAGATAATTGGAAAATTCCCCAGGTCACAGCAAAACTCTTTGTCAGCCCCTGGTTTTTAAATGACTGTATTTGCAAATAAAACTATTATAGCCACATACTAAAAAACTCAAACCACAAAAAGCACGGCATGAAGAGTAAAAGTCTTCAACAGTGTCCTGCGCGCCCTTCCAGAAAATAAGTACGTAGGGTGGCCTACACGTGTATCTTGTCTACCTTGCCTGCGGCTTGCCCACCTGGCTCAACGATGTATCCCGGGGAGCTTCCTGGAAGCCCAAGGGAGGCTTCCTTGAAGGGCTGCACAGTACTGCATTGGAGGAATGCTTCAATATCTAAATCAGCTGTTTCTCATCGTATTATTGATGGACATGTAGGCTGTTTAGGCTTCTCTTACTGCAGATGACTTTGTAATAACAACAATCACACTGACAGGTACGCATACACACTCTCACACCCACGGCTCACACACACATTCAGTCGCGCACACAGCAGTCAGTGTCCCAGGCCTCTTCTCCAGGGGGGTGGCCTGCAGCCTTCGCCTTAAATTCTTGTACTAACAGTCAACGCCTAGCTTACGGCGCATTTCTCCTTCTTCATACACGGCAGGTTCTTCGGTTTCTACCTGAACAATGCATGTGCCGTTTGGAAATGTTTGCTTTCACAGCCCCAGCTTAGCCAGTTGCTGGTCAGGCACAGCATATTCCCGAAAACAAAGCTGCAAGTCGGGGGACAGGGCGGGGTGTGCTCACCTCCCCGTGAAGGCAAACAAAGGGAGGCCTCCACGGGGGCATGGCTCTTCCCACACTCCTTCCTTCCACTGCGTCCCAGAATCTCCATTAACTCCGAGTTCAAGTCCAGGCTTTGGTCCAAGTGTTCAAACTTTCACCCTTGATAAAAGCAGAGCCTGGCCCACTTCCCCCACCAGCTCCAACCACACCGCCTCCAAATACCACCTTCTCCTTCAACTGGGAAGTCTGCACTCCCGCAGCCCTCACTTAAGCACCGGAGGGTACTATTTCCTCACGTCTACAATTTCCTCTACAGGCGGCCTGCTGCCTGGGACCAAAGAAAGGCAGGCCTTGAGTGATGAAAGCCTTCGTTCATTGGTTCTTCGGGTTGTAAATTTGAATTCGCAGCTGGTAGTCCTGTTCCCACAAGCCCTGGTGGGGCAGTGGTTAAGTGCTCAGCTGCTAACCAAAAGGTTGGCCGTTCAAAACCACCAGCCACTCCTTGGAAACCCTTTGGGGCGGTTCTACTCTGTCCTATGGGGTCGCTGTGAGTCGGAATCGACTCAACAGCAGTGGGTTTGGTTTTGCGCTTAGTCCCGTTTCCAAGCACAGTCTTCAGTGGCCACAGGGAAACCCTTTTCCTCGGGCTGAGCCTCCCCCTGCCTCGCGGCACTGAGGCTTCAAGGGACACGCTGTGCATGACAGGCCACCTTTGAAGCGTCTGGGTTTCCCACTGACGGCGAGGCCGGTTTATGTCTGTTCCTCTGCTTGGACGCCCTTGCTACTTTAAGTGTGTGGTAAATCAGGCTAAGTCTCTATGAAGTTTTGCTTTTTGTTACCATGATGGATTGTCTTTTCTTTTTTTAACTTCCAGTTGGCGGCCCTGTGCATTTGTACTAAAATTACAATTGTGGTCAGTCTTTGCCTCTGCAAACCCAGAGCCCCAGGCCACCTTCCCTGTGGGGTGCGCAGTACTAAAATCACAATCTGCAAACCCAGAGCTCCGGGCCACCTTCCCTGTGGGGTGCGCTGTACTAAAATCACTCCCTGTGAGCATGGAACTCCGGGCCACCTTCCCTGTGGGATGCGCTGTACTAAAATCACTTCCTGCGAGCATGGAGCTCCAGGCCACCTTCCCTGTGGGGTGCGCTGTACTAAAATCACTCCCTGTGAGCTTGGGGCTCTGGGCCACCTTCCCTGTAGGTGCCTCTTCCTGAGCTTCTGAGCCCTCAGGACAGGCTCCTCCCACCTCATCATGTAAGGGGACACCTGGGGCCCTGGCATGGGCCAGCTCCTCCTGCCTTGACAGCTCCCCTCACCCCTACACAGCCATATCCAGTACTTCGCCCCCGCCTCTCTCAAGGCACCTCAGTCCTTGACTCGGGGTCCTCACCTCCACAAGCCCATTCTCTTCCAGGTTGATCTGGGGCAAGCTGGGACCTTGGAGGCACCCCACTCTCTCCTCCCCTCATACCCATCTAACTCCAGAGTCCTGTGTCCCTGTGTCCACTACCCCCTCCACCCCCAGTCTATGTCGCCTCCCCACGTCCACTGCACAACACCGGTGACCACCTCATGGGTCCCCTGCACCCATCCAGCTGCCCACTGCAGAGCAAATCTGCTTGTTTTTCACACAGGACCAGACAGACCTTTTCAAATGTTGACCCTATCACACGTCACTCCCATTGCTCCAGTGGGGACCCTTACCACATGCCCAGCTCCATCCCCAACACACTCCCCCCCACCCCATGCCCTCCCATGTGGCCACGTGGTCTCTCTCCTCCAGGGCTGCAGGGAGGGTTCGACGCACTAACATACATGGCACGTGGTAAGACTGTAGATGTTCCCCACCATCAGCAGCAATGACCCAGCGGTGGACATCAATTCATCCTTACTCGGTATCCTCTCTTCTGTTTGTCCCCTGGCCACACCTGTCCTCTAACTCAGGAACTCGCCCTCAGGGACACCTTTGCCTGCCCACCTGACCAGGCCCAGAGCGCCCACAGCAGCCTCTCATGGATGAGAACCTTCCCTCTCCAGAGCGCTCGCTGTGGCTCCAGGCTCACATCCACCTATGGGACTGCTGGTGAACGTCCATCTCCCCCAGCCTCTGTGAGGGCAGGGACAGGGCAGGGTTGGCTCTGGGGCCGCGCCCAGGATGCTCAGCACCCAGAGGGCAAAAGCCTGGCGCCAACAGGTTCTCAAGAAATGCTTGTTAAGTGAAGTCATAAGTGCCGGCATTTTCCCCAGTCCCAGCCAATGATTAATGCTTGTATTTAATCCATGCAGTCACAAAACTGACATAATTCACATACTTGATTCAAACAATGTGGGAATTATGTTGATGCAATGGGTGAGGAATTAATTTTACAGTTAAAAAGGCATTTTTTATAAAAGGCGGTGAGAACTGAGTGTTCAAGTTTCAGATGAACTGGGCCTGCCTGGGAAAGGGTCTCATCTCAGGGTTCTGGCATCTTCACTCAGGCCAACTCCCCGGTCCCCTGAAGGCTCCTTCTCAAGGTCTGCTACCAAGTCTACACCCAAGGATGCTTCCTGTGCAGACATTCCAGCTCACCTGTTTGCAGTGTCCAGTAATTCGCTAATGCTTTTCCTTAAACTTAGTTTAACTCAGCGATGTGCCGGCAACCAGCTCCCTGATTTGTAGCAGTTGCCAATTTCGGTGGTGTGAATACTCCCGCTACGGCCAATTTCAAGCCACCCACGTGACATTACTGACCGGGAAGTGGAGAAGCCATGTGAAAGGAGAATTTTTAATTATTAAAGCCATCTTACCCAAAACCAAACCCATTGCTTTCAAGCAGATTCCAACTCACGGCTACCCTACAGGACAGAGCAGAACTGTGCCATAGGGTTTCCAAGGCTGTAATTTTTACGGAAGCAGACTGCCACATCTTCCTCCCACAGAGCAGCTGGTGAGTTCAAACTGCCGACCTTTTGGTTAGTGAGAATGCCTAACCACTGAGCCGCCAAGGCACCTTGAAGTCATCTTAGGTAAGGTAAATAATTGGGATCAAATTTATAAGACGCTCTCTATCCCTAATTATTTAATACAGCTCTTAAACACCATTTTAATGAAATAAAAGGTCGCAGGTGTTATTACTATCAAGATTTCACTTCATTTTTCCTTTTCTAGGAATTCTTACTCAAAATAAGTTCGGAGTTCTCTGTTGTTGTTAGGTGCCATCCAGTCGGTTCCGACGCATATGGACCGTAGGTACAACACAAGGAAAACACCGAGATCTCTGTCCGTTCCAGTATTTTGCTTGGAGTCAAACGCGGGCTCTGAGTCATCCTATTGCTGTTAGCGGTTGCTGAGTCAGCCCCCCACGCATGGAGACTCCGTGCACACGGCATGAAACACTGCCGGTTCTGCACCATCCCCATGATTGGTTGGGGTAAGGACCATTGTGATCCACCGGGTTTTCGCTGGCTGATTTCCAGGAGATAGCCAGGCCTTTCTTCCTAGTCCATCTTAGTCTGGAACTCCGCTGAAACCTGTCGGGTATCACAGCAACAGGAAAGCCTCCATTGACAGAGGGTGGCGGTTGAGCGTGAAGTGCACTGGTCAGGAATTGAAGCCGGTTCTCCTGCGTGGGAGGTGAGAATTCTACCACTGAACCACCATGGACCCCATGAGTTGTTTTACACCTGGGCAAACTCCCCACTGTCCTACTAAGCACCCCCCGCCCTCTAAACCAAGGGCCAAACTGACAGCCATACTCAATAATAAATGCGGCCCGTCGCAAACCCCTAGGCCACAGCCGGGGCTCTCAGCCCCTCAATATGACGGACACAGGGCTCAGCCTCCTTGCCATGGCTCAAATGTGGCACCCCAAACAGAAATTTTGGAAAGAAACCCCTACACCAGTTTTTAACTGTGAAATAAACGCTCTAGGAGCCATGGCCCCTCTGGCCCCCAAGGCCTCACACATGTCCTCATTGGAGGAGCGAGGGCTCTCTCAGCCCCAGAAAGGGCCCAACAGAGGCTTGGGAGACCCAGGGTCCCAGCCAGAGGACCCCTCAGGGCACAGGATGGGGCCTGGATGCTAGGTGCCAGATGTGCACCCTGCCAGGCCTCGACCTGGTGATAAGGAGGACCTGGCAGGGTACAGGGTTCGGGCTGATCGGCGACAGAGGTCTAGAAGGCGGTGGGACTATCCCAGCAGGTCCGGGGGAGGGCCCAGACAAGGGTGCTGCTGACGGGGACTGGGAGGAGGCTGATTCCTGAGTCAGCCAAGCAGAAGCTCAGACTTTGCCCTGCGAGCTGCAGGGAGAAGAGAGGTGCAGAGAGCCCCAGGGACCCCCAGAGGGGCAGAGCCAGGCCAAGGCCCTCAGGGATGAGAGAAGAGCGGGACGGGCCCCAGGAGGAAAACCGCCTATAAATGTTTGATGACTTAAGTGTTTAAATAAATAAAAGATAATTAATCCCTTCCTAGTGCTAAGAAAGCTTTGAACTAGAAAAACTAGAATTTCCAAGGCAGTGAGGGTGCAACTCGAGCAGAGGCATAAAAGGCACTTTGAAGCCTGAAGTTGACTCAGAATCAAGATCAGTATGGAATGCAGAACTCAGACGTAAGGAGAGTGGCAGAGCCAGAGAGCACTGAGCGTGGGACAATTTCATCAGGTGGTGACCAGGCCAGTAGCAGGCTTGGGGGTTAGCGAAACACAAAGACACCAAACCTGGAGACAAGCCCAGTACCCATCAAGGAGCTCAGTCGTGACATTTGGTGTTAAGATACAGAAAAAATACGGAAAGGCCTCTTGCATATTAACAAAGCAGACACCTTCCAACAGTGGTTCAAGTCAAAAGACGTGCCACCAGAAGAAAGATTTGAGGAAAGGAGGAGGGGAAATTCCAGGCTTTCAGAAAAAAGGGTACGTCAGAAATTATTAAACTTTGTGAAACTTTGCCTATCCATCCATCCATCCATCAGTCCGTCCGTCATTCCATCATCCATCCGTCCGTCCGTCATTCCATCCATCCATAATCCATTCATCTACCCATTCATTGATCCATGCACCATCCATCCATCAATCATTCTACCCATCTTTCCATCCGTCCATCCGTCCGTCCGTCCGTCATTCCATCCATCCATAATCCATTCATCTACCCATTCATTGATCCATGCACCATCCATCCATCAATCATTCTACCCGTCTTTCCATCCGTCCGTCCGTCCGTCCGTCCGTCATTCCATCATCCATCCGTCCGTCCGTCATTCCACCATCCATCCGTCCGTCCGTCCGTCCGTCATTCCATCCATCCATAATCCATTCATCTACCCATTCATTGATCCATGCACCATCCATCCATCAATCATTCTACCCGTCTTTCCATCCGTCCGTCCGTCCGTCCGTCATTCCATCATCCATCCGTCCGTCCGTCATTCCATCATCCATCCGTCCGTCCGTCCGTCCGTCATTCCATCCATCCATAATCCATTCATCTACCCATTCATTGATCCATGCACCATCCATCCATCAATCATTGTACCCGTCTTTCCATCCGTCCGTCCGTCCGTCCGTCCGTCATTCCATCATCCATCCGTCCGTCCGTCATTCCATCATCCATCCGTCCGTCCGTCCGTCCGTCATTCCATCCATCCATAATCCATTCATCTACCCATTCATTGATCCATGCACCATCCATCCATCAATCATTGTACCCGTCTTTCCATCCGTCCGTCCGTCCGTCCGTCCGTCATTCCATCCATCCATAATCCATTCATCTAGCCGTCCATCATCCACCCATCCTCCATGCATCTATTCATTCATCCAGCCATAGTCTATCCATCTATTCCTCCATCCTCCATCTATCCATCCATCCACCCTCCCACCCACCCATCTACCCATCCATCCATCCAATAAACTGCCCGGCATGCGCCATTTTCTAGGCACAGGGTTGCTATGAGTTGGAATCGACTTGATGGCAACACGTCGGGGTTACAGGCGTGAAGATAACAAAGACCCCTGCCCTTATGGAGTTTCCGTCTGGGTAAAAAATGTCAAATGTTCATGAAAACCTAAAAGATGCACTAAAAATCTTAGAGCAGATGGGGAAAGTGGAAAGGGAAGTCCTGAAGTGATGCTGGTGTGAGATTGAAGGGAGAAGGCAGTCAGGCTGTGGATCTCAGGCAGGGCAGCCGATCGAGGTCTGGGAAAGCGGGCACAGCTAAGGCTGAATCTGGACCTGGGGCTCCTCGCCAGCCTCCGCCCACCCTGCCACATCGCAACCAGACCTAAGAAAGTACCTCCAGTCCCCCAAAACACACTCATGCATCACACACACACGTATATACCCACACTTGTGCACATGTATGCCCACATACCACATGTGCACACACACGTATATACCCACACACTGCATGCACATAGACACACACACCCACACTGGTTCACATACACACACATGCACGCTTACACAACATACACACAGATGCACACATGCATTTATACCTCACACACGTGTGCCTTACACCCCCACTCAGCCGGTCAAAGGAGCCGAGCAGCACCCCTCCCGAGGCTGACCATACACAAACCCCGCTTCACAGCTGCCTCTGGTCCCAGGTCCCGGGCCTCTGGGGCCCCACTTGTGAGAATAGACACACAGCAAAGGCCTAGCTGAGGTCCATACCAGCGACCAGGGCCCTCTCCACACAGAAACTGGTCCATCCCATGTATACCCTGATGCCAGGTCTAGGATGCCACCTCCTCCAGGGAGGGGGCGGGGGGATGCCCACAGTTCCCACCTCTGGACGGCCCCAGGCCAGCATGGCCCCCCGGGCATGGGGGGGCACAAAAAAGCCCCAGGTAACCACGGCCTGGGGGCAGGTCATGCAGAGTGTCTGTCTCTGGTCAGGACCCTGCCTCTTCCATGGGCTTCAGAGCCCATGTGGCCAACAGGGAGGCCTTGGCTACTAGGCCCTCAGGCCAGCAACAGCTGCAGAAGGGGACACCTCAGCTGGCAGAGCTCCACAAGGCAGCAGCAGACAGACATAGAGACAGACAGAAAGCCTGGATGTCCTGGTGACCAGCTCCCCACTTTGGGGATGAAGAAATGAGAACAATCATTCTGCATGGAGGTCTAGCAAAGCTGGTTATCCGATAACCTACAAGCTGTACAGGTGAGTGACTCAGGGCTCAGTGTACAGGCGAATGGCTCAGAGCTCAGTGTACAGGTGAATGGCTCAGGGCTCAGTGTACAGGTGACTGACTCAGGGCTCAATGTACAGGTGAACGGCTCAGGGCTCAGTGTACAGGTGAATGGCTCAGGGCTCAGAGAGGGCGGGGAACTTGTACAGGTCCCACACCTGCAGGGCGGGGACGTATGCTGAACCCAGCCCTTATACCTATCAGTCCTGAGCTCAAACTGGGGGTCCAGAGAGTGAGGGTTGCCTTCACTGCCTCCCTGGGATCAGGGCCCTTCACTGTCACTGTACAAGGGGCTGGGGGCCCCCGGGGTAGGATTATAGGGGCTTTAGCACCCCTTTCTACCAAGCCCCCCGACATCACTGCCAAACCATAGAGAGGCTACAGGCAGCGCGGCCTCGGGCAAGCCCTGACCTAGAGCCTCAGTTTCCCGAGAAGAACCGCTCTGCGGAGGCCGGGAAATTGTCTCTCGCCATGGCACTATCCTAGCTCCTAAGAGGCTGAAGCCACGGTAAATAAGCTGCTTCCGTGAATCTCTGGGGAGCTGTTACTGTTATTCTCTGCTATCCACCTGAATCCGCCCCATAGTGGGAGTCTGGGGCTTCACCTGTTTGTCCCTTTACCCCCACAGCTCCTCTCCCCCACACCTCCTTGTCAGCTGCCATCAAGTGGGCCCCAATTCAGGACAACTCCATGTACAATGGACTGTTGTGAGCCAGAGTTTTCACTGGCTGATTCTGGGAAGATCGCCAGGCCTTTCTTCCTAGTCTTAGTCTGGAAACTCCGCTGAAACCTGTTCAACATCATAGCAACATGCTGACCGCCCATGAGGTGCACTGGCTGGGATTTGAACCCGGGTATCCCACACGGGAGGCAAGAATTTTACCAGGGAGCCACAATGTCCCCACCTCCCCTCCCTTAGGTCCCTTTAACCCTCCGGGCCCCCCTGTTTCTGCTCCCTGCACCTCCTCCTCCCCTGGGGAGTTTCAAGCTTTGTTTGACTTTCTCACCTCTTGCTGACTTGCTCTGCCCGCAGCCTGAAGCCCCTGGCAGTCTCTGTCCAGACCACACCCACGGGCAGCCCTCCTTCCAGGGGCCAGCCCTCCTGCCTCACCTGGCACGGCTACCAGGAAGGACCTTGGCAGCCGAAGCCCAGACACCTGCCCCGGTCAGGGCAGGGGGCTGGCGGAGGGGCGGAAGGAAGTGAGGGACCAGGAGCGGCCTGACCACCCAGGCTGACTTACCGGGATGACTTCTTGATTGTCTCTGAAGCTAATTCCCAGAACCCTAGACACACCCATTTTTTTAAAAATAAAAATAAAACATGCATTCCAGCACCCAAGAAAACTCACTCCTGGGTCATTTGCTGCCTTGGATCCTCTTCGGGAGTTACCTGTCACCTTGCTGAACCGGAATAATCAGTGCGTATCTGACACTCTCTGAGTGCCCCAGGCAGCTGAGAGCCCAAGGGTCCCTGCAGGCCCCCCGAGGGTCCAGCACTCCCACCCTGTGAGTCACATTCAGGAGACACACTCTTTTAGCAAATGGGCGCTCACCCCAACCTCCCCCTCCACCATTTACAGCTGGGGGACCAAGAAAACAACCAACCTGCAGTGAGCCAGGAGTCTCTGAGTGGTACAAACGGTTAAGTGCTTGGCTGCTAACCGAAAGGTTGGAGGTTCAAGTCAGCCCAGAAGTGCCTTGGAAGAAAGGCCTGGCGATCTACTTCCAAAAAACTAGCCATCGAAAACCCTATGGAGCACAGTTCTACTCTGACCCACACGAGGTCACCATGAGTTGGAAGTGACTCTATGGTAACTGGTTTACAATGGACTGAACGGTGGCCCCCAAGAAGATACACCCATATCCCAATCCTTGGAACCTGAATATTATTTTATATGGCAAAAGATGTGATTGCGTGAAGGATCCTGGCAGTCAGGGCTTATCTGGGTGGCCCTAAAGGCAATCATGTGTGTCCTGATAAGAAGGGGGAAGAGGGAGATTTGAGAGGGAGAAGGAGGCCATGTGACCACGAGGCAGAGATTGGGGCGAGGCGGCCACAAGCCAAGGAACGCCAGGGCCACCAGAAACTGGAAGACAAGGAAGGATTGTTCTCCAGAGCCTCCGGAGAGAGCAGGGGTCTGCCGACACCTTGATTTCAGACTTCTAGCCTCCCAAACTGTGAGAAAATAGATTTCTGTTTTTGTAAGTCACCAGATGTGTGGTACTTTTTTACAACAGCCACAGGTACATAAAAACCTTAAACATACAAACCCTAAACACACCCCGTAACTGCCCCGAGTCAGCCGAAATCTTTCTCTGGGCTGGACGCTTCTTCAGAGACACGAGCAGCCTATAAGCCTTCCCAGCGTCTCCCAAACCTCAACACGCTGAAGCAGGTGAAGATAAAGGACCCGCTTGTTCTGTGCCTTCCCGGCCCCCGGCTGCCAGTGGAGTGAGGCCCAGAAGGAGCTAAATAAACAGCCCCCCGCTCCCCTCTGGGGCACAGGTGGACGTCAGAGGCCAGGGGTGTTTTGGTTGCCAGCCAGAGGGTACAACATCACTGCCCAGGTGTGGCCACACCTGGGCAGGGGACACACCCGTGACCGCCAGGAACGTGGGCACCCAGGGTGGGCCTGGGGCCTCTGATCCCATCTCGGCTCCCCAGCGAGGCACCTCCAGCCCCCCAGAAGGGTGAGTAAAATATCTGGGAACAAGGCAGGCTCCTCTGAGCCGAGGGGCAGTCCCGGGACACAGCTGTCCCCTGGAAGGATGCTGAGGGCAGCTAGGGGGCAGCCGAGCCACAAGACGAGGCAGAGGCCCGTGGAGGGTCCTTCACGAAGCCCCAGGGCCAGACCATAAGCTAAGAGGCCCACTGAAGTGCCTGTGTGGCCAAGACCTCTGCAGCCAACCACTGGGGTGGGGGGACACCTTGTCCCAGAGGGTTCCTGCCTCGGGAAAGGTGCCAATGGAGTGGAGATTTGGACGGAGGGAGAGAGGGTGGCCTGGAAAGGTGTCCTAGAGAGAGGGTGGGTGGGAGGAGATGAGCCTGGGCCAGCACCCGGTGGGAGAGGGAGCTGCAGGCTCTAGTCCCAAGCCCTTCGCTTCTGCGGTGGGAGTGGGCAGGAGCTGTGAGGAGGGCTGGCTCTGCCACACCAGGTCCCCCTAGGCCCCACTACACCAGGCCACACCACACCAGGCCCCCCCAAGCCACACCATACCAGGCCACACACACCAGGCCCCCCAGGCCACACTACACCAGGCCCCCCCAGGCCACACCAAACCAGGCCACACACCAGGCCCCCCAGGCCACACTACACCAGGCCCCCCCCAGGCCACACCACACCAGGCCACACACCAGGCCCCCTGGGCCACACTACACCAGGCCCCCCCCCCAGGCCACACCACACCAGGCCCCCCCGGGCCACACTACACCAGGCCACACCACACCAGGCCATACACACCAGGCCCCCCCGGGCCACACTACACCAGGCCCCCCCAGGCCACACACACCAGGCCCCCCAGGCCACACTACACCAGGCCATACCACACCAGGCTACACAACACCAGGCCCCGCCAGGCCACATCACACCACACCACACCAGGCCAGACCACACCAGCCCACACTAGGGCCTGGACACTGGGCTGCGAATCTGGGGACTTCCCGGCTGAACATGGGAAAGAGAACCTTTTTGTTACTGTTGTTAGTTGTCATCGAGTTGATTTTTGACTCTTGGTGACGGTGTGTGGCAGAGCAGAATAGCCCCATAGGGTTTTCTAGGCTGTGAACTTTATGGAAGCACCTTACTGGAGGAAAATAAATCCGGCAGCTGTGCGCAGGGAGGGCTGGGAAGGGGCGGGTCTGCACTTCATCAGCTCGCAGTGGAACGGTGCCAAGAATCAGACAGCAGCGGCGTGTACAGACCAAGCTGGAATGCCAGCTCCAGCCTCCACCGTCCTGAGGAGTGGCCGCCGTGCTCGCCGCTGGCAGGGGAGGGGGGACCGTTCCTGGGGACTGACGTCGGGAGGAGGGCATGCCCTTCGCTCATCGCTGGGAGTCAGGCTCACATCCGGGGAGTCAACACGCCACCCCTCCCGCCATGTAACCAGCTCCATCTGATAAGTCTGACCTCCCCGTGCCCAGCCCCTGACGACCAGGGGTGCATGATGAAAACAGGCCAGCAGCATCACAGAGGGACCTTTGTCCCTCCCCCCAGGGAAGGGGCTCAGGAGGGTTCACCTGTGTGGGATGGCCCTTTCCGGCATCTCCCCAGCGCTAGGGTGTGAGAGCAGAGGACGCCCTCCCCTGGGCCCTTGGGGGTCAACCTCAGGCCAGGGACTCCAACTGGGCTTACCCAGCAATACCTGATGGCCAGCAGTCTGAGCTGTGACTCAAGGAGACAGCTCGGGGACAGCCATTCCCTCACCACCTCATGGAAGGAAAGGCAGTATTTACTGAGTGCCAGCAGGTGCCAGGCACTGGTGGGTTTCAAGAGTGAGCAGAATTACAGCCTCCAAACATGTCCACGCCCTAATCCCTGAAACTGTGACTATGTGACCACACCTGGCAAAAGAGACTTTGCAGACGGGATTAAGTGAGGACCTTGAGATGGGAGACGGTCCTGGATCAGCCAGGAAGGCCCTAAATGTGAGCACATGGTCCTTATGAGAGGGTCAGGAGGGTCAAAGTCAGAGAGGAGATGTGGGGATAACACAGAGCTTGGAGTGATGCCAGGGAGGTGCCACTAGCCAAGGAATGTAGGCAGCCTCTCGGAGCTGAAAAAGACAAGCAATGGATCCTCCCCTGAAGGCTCCAGGGGAACCAGCCCAGTGAGACGCATTTTGGACTTCCTCCCGAATAGTAAGGGAATAAATCTGAGCTGTTAGGCCACGAGGTTCATAGGGGGTTGTTACGGCAGTCACAGGAACCCAGTTCAGGGCCAGCAAGCGCCCAGTTCCTGGCTCCTTCACAGAGTTCTTGTTCTGGCTCTTTCTGCAGAAGCAGCTGCTCTCCCAACGCCCACACCCCCCAGGGACACACGACCAGTGACGAGGGACACAGCCACAGGGTGGGGCCAAGGAGCCTCGTCCACTCCCTGATGCAGCCGGAGAGGTTGCTGAAGACAAGGCTTTAAACAATGGGCCTTTTCACAGCACACTCCATACGTCCTGGGGCCACATCACTGACCCATGGTCAGGCATTCCGGCACATGCTTCTGCTCCTCGCTGGCCACGCCCTGTACCGTGCTCAGCTAGGAATGCTCCTGTGTTGAGATCTCTGGAAAGGGAAATGAACCACAGAAACCAATCCCTCACCTGAGAGGTGCCCTCCCCGGGAGATGCTCGACAAGCAGGGTGACAGAGTGGCTATGTGGCTGGGGTCAGTCCAAGGACTGCCTTCATCCCCAGTGGCCGACCGGCTGGGCGTGAACCCCCGACCCAGGGTTGTTATTGTCAGCTGCCGTCAAGCGGGCCCCAGACCCGTGGCAACTCCATGTACAACAGAACAAAGCACCACCCGGCCCTGCACCATCCCCATGACTGGTTTCAGATTGGACCGTTATGATCCATAGGGTTTTCACCGGCTTATTTATTTCTCATTCAAAAATTTATACACGTATTGTTTTGTGACATTGGTTGCAATCCCCACAACGTGACAGCCCTCTCTCCCTTTCTACCCTAAGTTCCCCCTGTCCATTTATCCAGGTTTCCTGTCCCTTCCTTCCTTCTCGTCTTGCTTTTGGGCAGGAGTTGCCCACTGGGTCTCGTACATTTGATTGAACTAAGCAGCACATTCTTCACATGTGTTACTGTGTGTTTTACAGGCATGTTTCATCTTTGTCTGAAAAGAGGGCTTTGGGAGTGGTTTTAGTTCTGAGTTAGCAGAGCGTCCGGGGGCCACACTTTCAGGGGTTCCTCCAGTCTCTGTCAGACCAGTAAGTCTGGTCTTTTGTCATGAATTTGAACTTTGTCCTACATTTTTCTCCCGCTCTGTCTAGAACTCTCTGTTGTGATCCCTGTTAGAGTGGTTTATTGACTGATTTTCAGAAGTAGATCGCCAGACCTTTCTTCCTAGTCTTTGCAGCCTCTGCTGAAACCTTTTGAGCATCATAGTAACACCCAAGCCTCCAGTGACAGACAGGTGGTGGCTGTGCATGAGGTATATCGGCCAGAATCGAACCCAGCTCTCCCACGTTGTCTTGGTCATCTAGTGCTGCTATAACAGAAACACCACAAGGGGATGGCTGTAACAGACGCAAGTTTATTCTCTCACAGTCCAGGAGACTAGGAGTTTGAATTCAGGGTGCCAGCTCCAGGGGAAGGCTTTCTCTCTCTGCTGGTTCTGGGGGAAGGTCCTTGTCATCAATCTTCCCTGGTCGAGGAGCTTCTCAGCCCAGGGACCCCAGGTCCAAAGGATGGGCTATTCTCCTGACTCTTCTTTCTTGGTATGAGGTCCCCCTGTCTCTCTGCTCACGTCTCTCTTTTATATCTCAACAGAAATTGGCTTAAATTGTAGATTAATCTTGTAGCTTGAGTTTACATAACCGCCGCTAATCCCATCTCATCAACATCATAGAGACGGGGTTTATAACACACAGGGAAATCCTATCAGATGACAAAACGGCAGACAACCACACAGTGTGGGAATCCTGACCTAGCCAAGTCGACAGATTATTTTCGGGGGACACAATTCAATCCATGACACACATGGAAGGCGAGAATTCTACCACGGAACCGCCAGCTGCCCAGGGGAGAAACAGGTTATTTCTGCTCGTCAAAAGCCTCAGCTTCCAGGGAAAGACCTTTCTAGAGGAGATCAAGAGATTCCTGCCTAAAATTATCCACACCTCGGATCTCTCGGTACATGATGTTAATGGAAAACAAAGTCACCCAAAAATGCAACAACGCCCCAGTATTACGATAATGTTCTAGTGAAACGCCAACCTTTCAGTTAGTAGCCGAGTGCTTAACCACTGCACCACGAGGGCTCTCTCTCCTGGGTTAAGCGAGTTATTCTGCGGGATGACAGTGTAGCTCAGAACACACTCGGCATTTCCCAGCTCAGGTGTGAGCGCAGGATTCCAGCTGGACGATGGTAGTCCAGTAAGGAACAGCATGATGAAACTCAGAGTTGGGATGATGTACGTTTCTTACAACAGAATCAGACAAGTGCCAGAATTCATTTTTAAAATTTCCCAATGAGCAAAAAAGATAATTAGATTTTCACACCGAAGTTTCTCTGGACTCATACCTTCTGGGAATGTCCCCAGCCCTGTGGTGGGCTGAACAGGGGACAGGCAGGTCCCTAAACCTGGGGAAGTCCTGACACAGGATAATAGGGACTCCTTGACTTGGAAATGAAGCCCCTGGAGATTGCAAACAGTACCTCGGAAGAAAGGCCTGTTGATCTATTTGCAAAAACTCAGCCACTGAAAACCCTATGGAGTACAGTCCTACTCCAACACACACAGGGTCGCCATGAGTTGGAGCTGACGCAATGGCAACTAATTTGGTTTGGTTTTTTTGGCCTGGGGACATTAGTATGAAGCTTGACAGCCAGTGTCACAGAAGCACTGCCAAGTGGCTACTGAGCCACTGATTTCCAAACCAGGCCACATCCGCACCCAGGAGCCCCCTCACCAACCAGGCCAGTCCACACCCAGAAGCCTCCTCACCTACAAGGCCATATCCACACCTGGGAGCCCCCTCCCAGACCAGGCCACGTCTGCACCCGAGAGCTCACTCCCCAACCAGGCCACATCCACACCTGGGAGCCCTCTCCCGATCGGGCCATGTCTGCACCCGGGAGCCACCTCCCTGACCAGGCCACGTCCACAACCAGGATCCCCCTCTCAACCGGGCCATGTCTGCATCCAGGAGCCACCTCCCTGACCAGGCCACATCCACACCTGGGAACCCCCTCTGACTCCACAGTCTCTTGGGCCTAAACACAGAGGTGCAGCAGTCCATGCGCCCCTCTGCTGAAACCGAACCGACAAAGCCCTGGTCGGAAGCACCACCAGGCAAGGCAGTCAGGCCTTGTTCACTCTTGTCCACTCTCCAAGGTGAGACAGATGCAAAGCACGGGGGCCTGGGCCGCTCCTGAGGCGCGGAATGCCTGCATTCCAGGAAAACGCGCCCTCCTGGGACATCAAAGCTGTGCCCAAGGAATGTGCCTCCGGGGAAGATGCTGATCTCTGCAAATAAATCACTGGCTCTCGGTCTCCATGATGTGGGACACATACAAGAAGGAATGAGGGGCCTTCACAGGAACACTGCAAACCCTGGGACTGTGACCCAAAGGACACAGCTATGTGACAGGGTCCAACCGCTGGTGGGGTCTGCCGGCCTTCACACCAGCAGGAGAGGGTTGGAACCATCTCGGTGTCTGCATGGAGGAAGACCTGCCGCTCCTCATTCAGCAACAAACAGCACAGGCATCCAGGGGCATCACTAGGGGGCTGAGGATGTTTGGACCATACCAGGTGACAATGTCAGAGGGGGTGAAACCAAAATGACTATCTATAAAAAATTTTTGTGCAAGTGTTTCAGCAGAAGTTTATTATTTTTTATAAAAATGTCCCTATAGTTATTTATAACAACAAAAACATTTCTTATAAGCATAGCTTACATGTATCAATACATGCATAAGGCTAAAGCGCTATGCTAATTTACTGTCTGAACTTTCTAATGCGCTTTGACTATGCAAAGGCATTCAACTGTGTAAATCGTAACAAATTCAGAATAACACTGTGAAGAATGGGAATCCCAGAACTCTTAATTCTGCTCATGCAGAAACTTTACATAGACCACGAGGCAGTCATTCAAACAGAACAAGGGGATACTGCGTAGTTTAAAATCAGAAAAGGTGTGCATCAGAGTTGTATCTTTTCACCATACTTATTCAATCTGTATGCTGAGCAAATAATCTGAGAAACTGGACTATGTGAAAAAGAACCCGTCATCAGGACTGGAGGAAGACTCATTCACAGCCTACGATATACAGATGACACAACCTTGCTTGCTGAAAGTGTAGAGGACTTGAAGCACTTACTGATGAAGATCAAAGACTACAGCCTTCAGTATGGATTGCACCTCAACAAAAAGAAAACAAATATCTGGCGGGGCCAAGATGGCGGAGTAGCCAGATGCTTCCAGAGTTCCCTCTTACAACAAAGACCCCAAAAAACTAGTGAATCGATTATATATGACAATCTAGGAGCCCTGAACATCAAAGGCAAAGTTGAGGAATTGGGCTGAGTGGCAGGGGGAGGGAAAGATGTTTCGGAAGCAGCAAGGAGTTGCCAGATCTGACCCAGCGAGAGCCTGAGCCCTTAGCCTGGATCAGCCCAGGGCTGAGCAGTGAAGCAGGCAAGTAGCAGCGCTCAGGAGGCGTTTTCTGCACAGGGAGAGACCCAGTGGCAGACAGTCTACTCAGCCACCTGGAACCAGTGAGAAGTAGCCCTCAATCAGTGAAAGATAAGTACTTGCGTCCAGCCTACCGCATGGATCAAAAACATCCCCCTTAGGGAAAAATCTCTCTCCCATTTAGCTCCTCATTCCCTGCTCTGCACTGGGTCCTGGACTGGCTTCAGCAATTGCTGAGTCCTCTGGACGGGAAGTAGGACCCATCACACGCCCTGAGCCATTCTCCCAGCCTTGGAGAGTGAACAAACTAATAAACAGGGAAAAAAATAATCTGCTGGCTCCCCTAAGCCAGGAACTCAAGGTAGATATAGCTACTTTGCTTAGGCACAGGCATAAGGGATCCACAGACTTTGAGTGCCTTTCCCCCTGCATAGACTTGTGTGGGCCCATTTCAACAGTGTAGGCCCTCATTACTGCAGTACAACAGGGTATTTACCTGAAGTCTAACTTCAACTGTTTCAGCCGTGAAGTGGCAGGTTTGTGACATTTGACACTGCTCTGCCCATTAAGCAGGGTCTTCACCTACTCACATCAGGGGCCTGAGTACTGGTGGCTCCAACCACGCCACCTAGCCACCTGCTACAGGGGCCCAAGAATAAGAGATGCCCCCCAGTCCTTACAGCCAACAGCACTGGATGCTTATAGTCTGGCTTCAAAACCCATCCATCTACGCACTCTAGGGAACGTGGACACGCTTTCCTCCTGGACACTCAGGGGTGGCCCTCGGCCCCCTGACTTGCTTAGCCTGTGTCCCTCTGCTGCAGCCAGATGCCTGTGCCTACACCAATCACCGTGCCTGTCTAGAACTGTAGGTGAGAGCCTGCACCACACACTTAGTGGCTGACTACCTGGACACCTGAGCTGAATCAATACAGAAGGAGTTGGCAGACTCCTGGGCTCACATACTTAGTGGCAGGTCTGGCCATCTGGGGGCAGGACATTGGAGCTTCAAGGGTGCTGGTGACTGGGCTAGCTCACACGAGCAGCCTATTTGGGCATATCAAAACAAAACAGGAAGCAAGGACAGTAAGCAAACATTAAATAAATATAATAACTTATTGATGGCTCAGAGACAACAGTCAGTATCAAATTACATAAAGAGGCAGTCCATGATGACTTCAGCAAGCTCCCAAAATAAAGAATATAGAAATTTTTCAGGGGAAGAAAATTCCTTGGATTACTGGAGCAGAATACAAAAGATTAATACACAGAACTCTTCAAGAGATTAGAAAGGAAATTAAGCAAAACGCAGAACACACAATAGAGGAAATTAAAAAGATTAGTGAAGAGCATAATGACAAATTTAACAAGCTGCAAGAATCCACAGAGAGACAGCAATCAGAAATCCAGAAGATTAACAATAAAATTTCAGAATTAGACAACTCAACAGAAAGTCATAGGAGCAGAATTGAGGCAACAGAAGTCAGAATTAGTGAGACTGAAGATAAAGCACTGGGCACCAACTTATCTGAGGAAAATCAGATAAATGAAGAATCCCTAAGAATTATGTGGGATTCTATCAAATGTCACGAGCGATTGGAGTACCAGAACAGGGGCAGATAACAGAAAATACAGAGAGAATTGTTGAAGATTTGTTGTCAGGAAACTGCCCTGATATCGTGAAAGATGACAAAATATCTATCCAAGATGCTCACTGAACCCCACATAAGGTAGATCCCAAAAGAAAGTCACCAAGACATATTATAATCAAACTTGCCAAAACCAAAGATAAAGAGTGAATCTTAAGAGCAGCTAGGGATAAATGAAAATTCATATACAAAGGAGAGTCGGTAAGAATAAGCTCGGACTACTCAGCAGAAATCGTGCAGGCAAGAAGGCAATGGGATGACATATATAAAGCCTTGAAAGAAAAAAACTGCCAGCCAAGAATTATATATCCAGCAAAACTGTATCTCAAATATGATGGCGAAATTAGGGCATTTCCAGATAAGCAGAAGGTTAGGGAATTTGCAAAAACCAAACCAAAATTACAAGAAATAATAAAGGGAGTCCTTCAGTTAGAAAATCAGTAACATCAGATAACAACCAAAGACCAGAACACAGGACAGAGCAACCAGATGTCAACCAGATAGGGAAGTCACAAAAGTAAATCAAAGCTAAAACACTGAAAATAGGGAAACAGATGTCAATACGTAAAAGATGACAACATTAAAACAAAAAAGAGGGACTTAAAAACGTAGACATAGATTTTTCATACGGAGAGGAAGTCAAGGTGATATAAAGAAATAAAAGACTGGTATAAACTTAGAAAAATAGGGGTAAATATTAAGGTAACCACAAAGGAAACTAACAATCCTACACGTCAAAATAAAAAACAACAAAAATATAAAGACTCAGCAAACACAAAATCAACAACAATCAAAAAGATGAAAAGAAAATACATAAACGACTCAGCACAGAAAATTAAGTGGAACAAAGAAACTGTGAACAACACACAAAAAAAGACATCAAAATGACAGCACTAAACTCATACCTATGAGTAATTATGCTGAATGTAAATGAACTTAGAGCATCAGTAAAGAGACAGAGAGTGGCAGATTGGATAAAAAAAAGATCCGTCTATATGCTACCTACAAGAGACACACCTTAGACTTAAAGACACAAATAAACTAAAACTCAAAAGATAGAAAAAAATATATCAAGCAAGAAAACAAGAATCCTCACAACTGGACCAATAAGCAAGATCATGATAAATGGAGAAAAGATTGAAGTTGTCAAGGATTTCATTTTACATGGATCCACAATCAATGCCCATGGAATCAATAGTCAAGAAATCACGCAACATACAGCATTGGGCACATCTACTGCAAAAGACCTCTTTAAGGTGTTGAAAAGCAAAGATGTCACTTTGAGGCCTAAGGTTCGCCTGACCCAACCCATGGTATTTTCAATCACCTCATATGCATGTGAAAGTTGGGCAATGAATAAGGACAACGGAAGAATTGATATCTTTGAATTATGGTGTTGGTGAAGAATGTTGAATATCCCATGGACTGCTAGAAGAATGAACAAATCTGTCTTGGAAGAAGTACAAGCAGAATGCTCCTTAGAAGCGAGGATGGCGAGACTTCATCTCACATACTTTGGACATGTTATCAGGAGGGACCAGTCCCTGGAGAGGGATATCATGCTTGGTAAATTGCAATGTCAGCAAAAGAGGAAGACCCTCAAGGAGATAGACTGACAATAATTGTGAGGATGGTGCAGGACCGGGCAGTGTTTTGTCCCGTTGTACACAAGGTCGCTACAAGTCAGAACTGACTCGACAGCACCTAACAACAACTCCTCCTATCTCACAAGGTTGGTGTAGAAAGCCGAAGAACAGAGCCTGGGACAGACTGCTCCCATTTCAGTGAGAAGCAAGCAATTGCTCTTGTTTAATTAGGGAGAGTGTGCTCCAAGAACAAGAATTCCAAATCAAGGCCCAAGGCTGTGCTTGACTCGATACCTACGACTCCCATGCTAGTTCAAGTTCTTACTGCGCTCAGTGGGCATGGCTACCACTGCCCATATTACACTTCACCTTCGAGTCCTTAGTGCCTGGCACCCAGAAGGCACTTTCCAAAAAAGTACTGCTAAGTCAATGAGGGAAGACCCTCAACGAGATGGATTGGCACAGTGGCTGCAACAATGGGCTCAAGCGTAATGATTGTGAGGATGGCGCAGGACCGGGCAGTGTTTCATTCTGTTGTACACAGGGTCGCTACAAGTCAGAACCGACTTGACGGCACCTAACAACAAGAAGTAAATGAAGCAAGAGAAAGGACCAGGTAAACAGAGAAGTCAGCCTCCTCCCACCTCGAACAGTTCACAGGGCTGCCACACATTGGTGCACGAGAGCGTAAGCTCCGGAGCCAGGTCCCTGGGTTCAAATCCTGACATCACCTCTCCCAGCTGTGGGCCTGCACAAGCAGGGGTCTTAACCTCGGAACGCTGCCATCCTGGCTGGATGATTCTGTGTTGGGGGGCGGGGAGGTGCTGTACCCTGTGCAGCGTTGAGCAGCATCCCTGTCTCTACCCACTAGACGTCATTAGCACCCCCTCCCCCTGCTGTGACAACCAGAAACGTCTCCAGATACTGACAAAAGCCCCCTTGCCCCCGGTTGAGAACTCCTGGGCTACAGGCTTTCAAATTCTCTACCCTAGTTTCTTCATTTCTAAAATGCGGACAACTCCCAGAGCTGCTGTGAGGATGAAGTGAGGTGGCTGTTGTTAGCTGCCGTTGAGTTGGCTCCAACTCATGGCGACCCTGTGTATAACAGAACGAAACGCTGCTGTCTTGCACCATCTTCATGATCACTGGTATGTGTGAGTCCACTGCTGTAGCTATTGTGTCAATCCAGCTCACTGAGGGTTTTCTCATTTCCACTGACCCTCTACTTTACCAAACATCATGTCCTTTTCTAGCGATTGGTCTTTCCTGATGACGTGTCCAAAGCGAGTGAGCCAAAATTTCGCCATCCTTGCTTCTAAGGAGCATTCTGGTTGTATTTCTTCTAAAACAGATTTGTTCATTCTTCTGGCAGTCCATGGGATATTTAACATTCTTTACCAACTACACTGTCTGAATGCATCAATTCTTCTTCAGTCTTCCTTTTCATTATCCAGCTTTCGTGTGCATATCAGCTGAGAAAGTGAGGTGATCCAGGTAAAACTGTCCAGAACAGTAGCCACACGTCAAGTGGCCATTGTCTTAAGGGACGCAGATAGGAGAAGGGGTGAATCACAGCCCGTGGTGATAAGCAGAGAGATGAAAGCAAAAACGAGGCACCCAGGAAGCTTCATGGAATCGCTTCCATCTGAGGAGCTTGGAAACCCTCCGAGAGGATGGGGCTGGATCTTGAAGGAGGAATGCGACTGGCAGATGGGCAGAGAGGGATGGCCTTTCAGACAGAGAGACAGCAGGTGTAAACTCAAGGAGACAGGAAAGAATAGCGCAGAGTCTGGGTCACGAGGAGTTCAGGATGGGGCCAGGGTCCACCCCTTAAGGAATTTAACAAAACTCAAAATGATGTTGTTTGCAAAAAGAAAAGACTAGGGGCTCTGAAAAACCCTGTATTTTTGCCATACACAACGGGCTGTGTTTATGGTCGTTTAATCCCTGCTGCTGAGCTGAGAAGGAGCCCTGGTGATGCAGTGATTAAGCGCTCGGCTACTGACTAAAAAGTCGGCAGTTCGAACCCACCCTCCACTCAGGAGAAAGATGTGGCAGTCGGCTTCCGTAAAGATTATAGCCTTGGAAACCCTATGGGGCAGTTCTACTCTGTCCTGTAGGGTCTCTATGAGTTGGAATTGACTTGATGGCAACTGGTTTTTGGCTGAGTTGAGACAGACATTCGGGTAACATAAGAAACACGTCCCAAATTCTAATACCTACGTCTTCCTTTATGAAGCCCTGGTGGCACAGTGGTTAAGAACTCAACTGCTAACCAAAAGGTTGGCAGTTCAAATCCACCAACCTCTCCTTGGAAACCCTATGGGGCAGTTAGTGTCCTATATGGTTGCTATGAGTTGAAATCGACTCGATGGCAACTTTTTTTGTTTTTTAAGTCTTCTTTTACCTGGTTCTGCCAACCATGGACCCAACACTGGGTGTCATTTGCAAGGAGACGCTGTGAGAGGGGTGGTTGTCTTCTCTGCCTTGCAAAACCAAGGGGCAGAAATGTGTTTACCAACGCTCACGGCAGCTCTACCCAGAAGCCAAAAAGCACCAACAACCAAAATGTCCCTCAACAGATGAACAGATAAACAAACTGTGGGACCCACACACAATGGAATACTCCTCACCATAAAGAGAAATGGAATCCTGATGCACGCTACAGCGTGGAGGAACCTTGAAAACCTCAAGCTGAGTGCAAGAAGTCTGTCGTGAAAGGACAAACACTACACAACCTCACTTATGTGAAATCAGTAAATACATAGAACGCAAAGATTACCAACGGTTAACAGGGACGAGAGGGAGAGAGGAAGGGGGAGATTTTGTTTAGGGGGCAGTGGGTGTACGTTAATCGTGGTGGAATATTTTGGAAAAGGATAATTGAAATGGTGGCACAACAGAAAAAATGGACTCAACGTCATTGGATTGTAAATACAGAAATTGCCGTATCGGTGAATGTTTTGGTGTGTATATTTTCATCACAATAAAAAAAAAAAGTTATATCAGGCAAACAACCACAGAGAACCGAAGGGCAGTCACATGCCCTTGGTACTTCTCTGAGGCCAGCGTTTACGTAAGAACCACAGCAGAGCTGCCAGGACTATTTTTTCCCCAGCATCATAGTCGTTGAGCTTTCTCCTGCCATTAAGTGTGACCTTCCTCCTCAGTCCGTGCGGGGTCTCCTGATGTCTCCTGGCTAACAGCACAGGAAGCCAGCTCTGGGTCCACTCCAACCTCGCGACCATGCCGGCCCCAGAGCTCAGCTTACCAGGGAACAAGTAATAAAACCCTTAGGACGACAGAATGACTTTCATCATGAATAAATGAGTTCAGTTATGTCTACACAAAACAAGAGCTTCAAAGGGGAAAAAGGAAAAAGGAGAGGAAGGGGGCCTAATCAGTCTTAATTAGTCTTATCTCTTAGGGAAGTACATATGATAATTTGAGTGCCCAAAAGAGACTCAAATGAACCTCATGCCAATCACCGCATCTTAGCAAGTCTTACTGGTGATGACAGGCTTGGCCATTCCACCACGATTATTTCTCAGAATATGACTCTAATCATGAAAAGGAAATCTGAGAGTGTTAGAGGTCTTTTCTACCCCGCTGGGTCAGTCCATCTGGAGACAGGATGTGCAGGTTCACAGATTCCTGGCGGCTTCGACTTACCTTGCCCCAAGGTGGTTCCAAGGGTCATGGATTAAACTGTGTTCCCCAAAAAGATATGCTGAAGTCCTAACCCCAGTACCTGTGAAGGTGACCCTGTTTGGAAATAGGGTCTTGGAAGATGTTATTAAAAAAAAAAAGCTCGTTGCAGTTGGGACAATCCCGACTCGTAGTGGCCCTATAGGACAGAGCAGAACTACCGCACAGGGTTTCCAAGGCTGCACAGTGGTTAAGAGCTTGGCTGCTAACGAAAAGATGGGCAGTTTGAATCCACCAACCACTCCCTGGAAACCCTACAGGCAGTTCTAGTCTGTCCTATAGGGTGACTATGAGTTGGAATCAACTCGATGGCAATGGGAATCTTTATGAAAGACGTCACATCTTTCTCCCGCAGAGCAGCTGGTGGGTTCAAACCCCCAATCTTGTGGTTAGCAGCTGAGCGCTTAACCACTGTGACACTAGGGCTCCAAAGAGGTTACAGGCTAACACGAGGTCATACTGGAAGAGGGTGGTCCTCATCCTATATGAATGGTGCCCTTATAAAAGAGGGAGCCTTGGTGGTGCAGTGGTTAAGATCCTGGCTGCTAACCAAAAGCTTGGCAGTTTGAATCCACCAGCCGCTCCTTGGAAATGATATGGGGCAGTCCCACTCTGTCCTATAGGGTCGCTATGAGTCGGAATCAACTTGACAGCAACGGGTTGGGTTTGGTTTTATATAACAGAAGAGACACAGAGACAGGGGACAGAGGAAGGACGCCATTTGATGCTGCGGCTGCAGCCAAGGAACGCGTGGATCCACCGGAAGCTGGGAGGGAGGCAGGAACAGATTCTCCCTCAGAACCTCGGAAGGAACCGACATGGCTGACACCCTGATCTGGACTCCTTCCTCCAGACTGTCAGACAATAAACTTTGGTTCTTTAGAGCCACCAGGTTTGTGGTAGGTTGTTACAGCAGCTCTCAGAAACCAAGACCCCCCACCCAAAAAAAAAACCCCAAACCCATTGCTGGCGAGTCAATTCCGACTCACAGCCTATATTCTAGGCTTCTCAAAGCTAAACCCACCGCCAGCGGCCCAGGAGGCCAATGCTTGGTTCCTCAACCCCATGTTAGACCCCATGCCCTAGGGATCCCGACCCTGGCACTGGAGGTTCCCAGCACCCTCAGACCAAGCCACTGGAAAGTGGGGGTGCTGGAGGGCCTCTCCCAACCAGGTCTCGGGTGATGCTCTGTCTCAACCAGTGGGCAGAGCAGGTCTGTGTCCACTGCCTGGCATACAGCAGGTGCTCAATCAGTGATGTGCAATGAGTGAGTGATGGTGCCCTTGCTGAGTCCCTGGAGTGCGCCAGACTCCCTGCAAGGACTGGGGCCACTGCAGGCCCAAGGGCTGGAGCACCCACTCCCAACCAGGCCACGCGGCAGGGGTTGGGGGCACCAGCTCCCACGGGGTGCTTCCCAGCCAGGAGAGGGGCAAATTCTGCCAGCGGACTGGCACATCCACAACTTGGGAAAAGTCTGAGAGGCCAGCTCGACACCATCACGCAGAAAGGAGAGGACAGGTGTCGTGAGAGGAACACAGGACTCACTTCTACTCAGACGCAGAGTGGTGGGGGGCAGGGGCAGCAGGCTGGAGCTCGGGGTGGGCTGCCAGGGTCGGTGGCCCCTGCTACCTTTGTGTCCCTTCCTCGATCACTGTCAAACCTGAGTTGCCAGGAACGGAGGATTAATTCTCACTGAGACAGTGGGAAGGAACGCTCAGACCCAGAGAGATGCGGTGGGTGACGGGGGAGAACAGGGAAGAGGCGACTCCAGCCCCTCTCCCCAACTGCCCGCCAGCTGGCCGGCCCTGCAGCGAGGGCGTTGGAATGTGTCTCGCACAGAACGTGCCCAACGTGCCAGGCTGCCAGCCACCTGCTCCCTGGGGTTTTCTCCCCTTCACCTGCGGAGAGCAGAGCCCTGGGCAGCCCGCCTTCCTCTTTCTTTGTGCTTCCCTTCCCGGCGTTACTCCCTCTTCCTGCTTGATAAAACCCGCTAAGACTGTAAACCCCTGTCGTAAGCCCGGTAAACTAGAGCTATGGGCTGGATAAAACCCCCACGCTAGCCAGCAACTATTTCCCAGGCGTTTATATTTGAAGAATCGCAAAGGTATCTCCGGTATGAATCGAGTCCCGGCTAATCTCCAGAGAGCTTCTTAAAAAACGCTGAGTGCTCACGACGGGAACCACCGGAAAGCGGGTTTTCACATGGGCCATGATTCTACGTAACAGGCGCTCAAAGGTGGGATTTGTGGGGAAGGAACGTGCGTTTCCGTATCGTTCCTGGGCTGGTCTTTCCTTTTTTAAAAATAACTGCTGGCTGCATTTGGAGGAATTTATCTTTGTGATTTGTTGGGATGTCTCGATGGAAGTGTATCTTCAGAGGCAGAAAAGATGACTACTTTCTACAGTGACAATGAGGCATGAGAAACAAGCCAAGCCCTTCAAGACCCAAATGATCAATGGCCCGTGATTTCTACCATGTTAGGCTGTCTCAGATCACCAATCAAACTTGAAATCTGGGATAAGGCACTTTACATTTAAAACCCCTGAAAAGAGGCACGTGCAGCTTCGTGCATTTAGATTTTTTAAAAGTGGATTTCACCCTGTCATCATCCTTCTCAAAAAACCATAAACCAAACCTATTGTCGTCGAGTTGATTCCAACTCATGGCGACCCCGTGTGTTACAAAGTAGAACTGCTCCATTGGGTTTTCTTAGCTGAAATCTATACAGAAGCAGATCACCAGGTCTTTCTTCTGCAGTGCCGATGGGTGAGTTCAAACTACAAACCTTTAGGTTAGTAGTCGGGCACAAATGTGCCACCGAGGGACCGATCTTCCCCTACTGTTCTCATAAAGAGGTGACTTAAGTCATAGGGTTTTATGGGTTGAATTGTGTCCCACCTAAAATATGTGTTGGAATCCTAACCCATATATCTGTGGCTGTGATCCGTTTGGAACTAGGGTTTTCTTTGTTATGTTAGGGTGGGTTCTAAATCTAATCACTTCTGAGTTCTGAAAAGAGCAGACGAGACACAGAAGCCAGTCCATATGGGGGGGAAGTCAGAAGCCATGTGAGGAATGCCCAGGGCTACTGATGAGGAAGGAATCCACACGGCCAAGACCCCAGTTTGGACTTTTAACCCCCAAACTGTGAGAAAATAAATGCCTGTTCTTTAAAGCCACCCCCTTGTGGTATTTCTGTTACGGCAGCACTAGGGAACTAGGACACACCAGCTGCCATGACTCATGGCGACCCTATGTGTGTCAGAGCAGAACTGCACTCCCTAGAATTGTCAATGGCTGATTCTTCAGAAACAGACTGCCAGGCCTTTCTTCCGAGGCACCTCTGGGTGTACTCAAACCTCTGACTTTATGGGTAGCCACTGAGTGTGTTCACAGTTTGCACCACCCAGGGGCTTCGACTAAGACGCAGGGTGAAGATGAATGAGACCTCCGAGAGGCTGTCAGGAAGCAGCTCCTTCCTGCACATGTCAGGGAAGAAAGTGCCACTTCTGAAGCCATTTCAAGTTCACGGAGCTGACCCTTTGGCCTTGCATCTGTCCTTTGACCCTTCCCCCAGGAGAAGACAAAGGAAACCGATGGAAACCCTCCGAGTGTGAACCGGGCGCCTCCGCACAAAGCAAAGGTGAGTGCCAGGCCACTCTGCATGGGGGGACCCCCCAGCCTGAGCCCGCCCCCCGGCCCACAGGGGAGCACCCACCCCAGCATCTACCTGTGTAGTCCTCAAGACACTCGCAGGTGTAACCGCCCTCGCGGCTGCGGCACCGGCCGTGGGCGCCGCAGGGGCTGGAGTAGCAGAGGTCGATCTCGGTCTCGCAGTAGTCACCGGTGAAGCCAGGTGGGCAGCGGCAGCGCAGGCCGGTGATGGGGTGGATGGGCCGGAAGAGCACGGTGGCCGAGCTGATGAAGGGGGCTGAGCTGTCGAAGCGCAGCACCGACACGCACTTCATGTAATTCTCGCAGGGCTCGCGCAGGCAGATGTTGTCGTCGAAGGGCAGCACGCGCTGCGCCGCGATGGTGGTCAGCAGCGTGCGGTTCAGGTAGATGTGCTCCTGCAGGGCCTCGGAAGGGAAGAAGCGGCCACGCCCGCCGCCGGGGAGCAGGGCGGAGAAGGTCACGTTCAGGATGTTGGCGTGCACGTCTGTGTCGTTCTGGATGTTGAAGATGAAGACGTCATCCTTGGCCGTGGACAGCACGGCCGCCACGCCCTCCATGAAGAGGCCGAGCAGCGGGGACAGGAACTGCTCCTGCGACATGTTCTCCAGGCGGACGGTGATGCTGTTGGTCAGCATGTCGTCCGTGATGACAGTGACACGCAGAGTGCAGAGCGCGGTCACGCTGTGGATGCCGTCTGCGGGACAGAGGAGAGTCGGGGTCACTGGGACACCTGGGAGTCACGGTCTCCACCCATCGCCCCCCAGGAAAGCCTCGGGCATGCTCAGCATAGGAGAGGCACGCTGGGTGCCCCCACCCTGCCCTCCCACCCCCACCACCCATCACTACCGGCTGCCCCCATCTTGACCTCCAACAGCTTTCCCAGCCAGGTCTCACTCCCTCTGACTGACCCAGTGACCCGCACCCACTTCCTAAAGGACAGCTTGACCACGTCACTCTACTGCGGGAAGCCCCCTGTGGCTCCCCAAAATGCTCAGTGGGGCACCCCAACCACTGCCATGACCCAGCCCCTCACCGCCCAGGGACACCCTCTCACATGCTCCGCTCCAGACACGTGGGGACACAGCCCGCACTCCAGGTCCTCTGCACCCGCTCCAGCCACCAGGAGACCCCCCACCCCCACCCCCCCTCTGCCAACTCAAACCCCTGGGATCCGGGAAGCCCCGTTTGGTCCTGCCGGGGGAACAGCCTGGGGATGGTTTTACTTCTCTCGTGGTTGTTAGCTGCCATCAAGCTGGCCCCAGACTCCTGGCGACCCCATGTGCGCCAGAGTAGAACTGTGCTCCACAGGGTTTTCAATAGCTGATTTTTTTGGAGATAGATTGCCAGGCCTTTCTTCCCAGGTGCCTCTGGGTGGACTCGAACAGCTGAGCACTAACTGAAAAATGGAGGTTTGAGTCCACCCAGAGGCACCTTGGAAACCCTGGTGGCGTAGTGGGTGAGAGCTACGGCTGCTAACCAAAAGGTCGGCAGTTCGAATCTACCAGGCGCTCCTTGGAAACTCTGTGGGGCAGTTCTCCTCTGTCCTGTAGGGTCGCTGTGAGTCAGAATCGACTCAACGGCAATGGGTAATGGTTAGAGGCACCTTGGAAGAAAGGCCTGGTGATCTACTTCTGAAAGATCAGCCATTGAAAACCCTATGGAGCACAGTTCTATCCTGGCACACATAGGGTCAGCAGATGTCAAAGTTGACTTGATGGTAACTGGTTTTTTTCTTGGTCAGGTGAAGAGACCTGGAGGCCCACCTTGCCACTCCAACACCAGCAACGTACCACAGCCCCTGACGAGGGCACAGCCGCAGACAGAAGTCCTGAAGATAACAGGGGGAAATACAACAGAAGCCTCCTCACCCCAAGACTGTACTTTCTCAGGTACCTGGGAGCTACGCATCATGTTGGGAAGGGATCATGAGTCACTAACTTGTCTACACAACAGAGAAAGGTGAACCCTTCAGAGCCCACAGCCACAGTCATGTACTGTTATCCCAGCAAACTTGGGATCCCAGGAGGACTGGCATTCGCCCTGTTTCCAGGCGAGGGAAACCGAGGCACAGAGAAGCTGTGTTTCATGCCCAAGAACACAGGCTTGTTTGCTGGTGAGCCTGGCTCTACCTTGATAATAACCCCGCAACCCAGCCAGCACCCACGTCAGACCTGCGCACGGCACCTATTATTCCACATGGTCCTCATGATAACCGCGGCAAGGTAAATTTAAAAATCGGAGATAATAATGTTTTAACCCTGGTGTGGGGAGGGCACATCCCAGCCTGGCATCCAACCCAGGAGCCTTAGGACAAACACTCACCAATCTGTCTCCAGCTTCTACAGAGCACAGAGTAAACGCTCAACAGCCTCATCTTTCCCAAAAAACAAGGGAAGTCTGAGAAACTGTCCCAGCCCAGAGGAGCCTAAGGAGACACAGCGACAGTGTCGTGTGGGATCCTGGGGCAGAACGTGGATATTAGGGAAAGACTATGGGGAGCTGAACAAAGTACGGGCTTCAGCTGACAACAGTGTATTGATGCTGGTCCACCAACTGCGATAATGCACCAGAGTGCTGTTAACGATACAATCGCGTCCCCCTAAAACGTGCGTTGGGATCCTAACCCCTGAACCGGTGGATGCAATCCTGTTTGGAAATGAAGTTCTTTGTTATGTTAACTAGGTCATACCCGAGCAGGGTGGGGCTCCAAATCTAATCACCACACACACACACACACACACACACTTTCAGCCTCCAAAGAAAATTAGAAAATAAAATTCTGCTCACAAAACCCACCAGTGACCCCCTGGTTTTTCTGACACGTTAAGCATGCAGGGTCTTAGGGGCAACGCTGCGATGGTGCCCACAGGCCCCTGGAGACGCTGCTGGAGCCCAGGAGAGCGGGGAGCTGCATATAAATGTACCCACCACGGGTCTTTGCCACCCTGTCCCACACACACCGTGATCTCGGCAGGAGGAAGGGGGAACCTCTCTTCTATCGCTGACACCCACGAGACCGTGTCCCACACAGCCCGAGGTCCCAGTGAGTCCCGGCCATTCTCCCACGGCCACTGTGTCCTCGCCTATGGGCTGTTATCTGCTCTTCCGCTGGCTGGAGACAAAGGGGCCTGCTCCTGTCCCTGCCCGAGGCCCCCACAGACCAGCCAGCTGGCCTCTCATCACCATGGGTGACGACGCTGCCCATGTGGCCTCCTGGCGCCTTGCACTCAAAGCTCGGAGCCTTTGAAGCAGCTTTCTGCATCTCTGTGGGGCTTTCTTTGAGGCCAGACAACAGGTGCGATGTTCTCAGCCCACTACCTGGAGGCTCTGGTTTCTCTCCTCTCTGAGCAACAGCAGCCACCAGACTGAAACCACGCCTAGCTGGCCACCTTCATATGGCGACTCGAGCGTTCACTGTGGTGATAACAGGGCAGTGGGGGTGGACACACACACATACACACACACACTCACTCAGACACGCTGGAATGTGCCATCAGCAAACTACAAACAAGGAGCTCTGGTGGGGCAACTGCTGAGTGCTCTGCTAACTGAAAGGTTAGTGGTTCAAACCCACCCAGCAGCTCCACAGGAAAGACCTGGTGATCTCCTCCAGTAAAGATTTCCAAAAAAACCCAAACCCGTTGCCGCTGAGTCGATTCCGACTCTTAGCGACCCTATAGGACAGAGAAGAACTGTCCCATAGGGTGTTCAAGGCTGTAATCTTTACAGAGGCAGACTGCCACATCTTTGTCCCACGGACAGGCTGTGGGTTCAAACTATTGATCCTTTAGTTAACAGCCGAGTGCTTAACCACTGTGCCACCAGGGCTCCTCCCATAAAGTTCACAGCCTAGGAAACCCTATGGGGCAGTTCTACCCTGTCACTTGGGGCTGCTAGAGTTGGAATCGACTCGACAGCACCGAACAACAGCAAACCACAAACACACCTTCAGCAAAAGTTCAAACAAACTATGTGCAAAATGCCAGCTCTCTGGCAGCATCCGAGCCCTGGTAGAGCAATGGTTAGGCACTCAGCTGCTAACCAAAAGGTTGGCAGTTTGAATCCACCAGCCCCTCCTTGGAAACCCCAAGGGGCAGTCCTACTCTGTCCTATAGGGTCGCTATGAGTCAGAATCGACTCAGCAGCAACGGGTTTGGTTTTTCGTTTCTTGGCGGCATCACAGTGATGCAACTGGATGCTCCACATCAGATGTGAGTGCCCGAGACGCCTGTTCGAAAAATTTTAAACGGCGTGCAGAGACACTTCTGCACTTGGGCCCAGTGTTGGGAGAGCTCAGGTCTCAGGCTGACAACCCAACAGCCCGGCCCCCCGCTCACACCCAGGATAACTGGGCCTCAGTGGCCCCTCTGTGAAGGGTGAGTGAAAACAGTACCCCCCCACACCCAGGGTGCTGAGAATTAAATGAGACACTCTAGGACACCAGGGAACCCTGGTGGTGCAGTGGTTAAGACCCACGGGTGCTAACCAGCAGGCTGGCAGTTCGAATCCACCAGGCGCTCCTTGGAAACTCAGTGGGACAATTCTACTCTGTCCTCAGGGTTGCTATGAGTTGGAATCAACTCGACGGCAGCGGGTTTGGGTCTCTGATTTATAGAACACGAGGCAAGCGTCTGACACTCAGAAAGTGCTGCTGGTGTCATTAACAACCCCACCAAACATGATCACTTGTGGCAAGACATTTAAAATTACTACCTATAATGGCAGGAGGCCTAAAGAGACAGGCAAGGAGCCCTGGTGGCCCAATAGTTAAGTGCTCAGCTGTTAACCAAAAGGTCAGCGCTTCGAACCCACCAGCCGCTCCTCGGGAGAAAGATCCAGCAGTCTGCTTCTGTAAAGATTTACAGCCTTGGAAACTCCATGCAGCAGTTCTACTCTGTCCCATAGGCTCACTATGAGTTGGAACTGACTCCACCGCAATGGCTTTTTTTTTAAGGAGAGAGGAGGGAGAGCCCCAAACCAGCTCTGCACGGAGAGCCCAGGCCCCGGTTCCAGGCCAGTCCTTTCTCCTGTCCTGTTCACATCTGGTCTGCGTGAAGGACAGCACACGCCTCCCTGCACGGCAGGACAGAGGAGCTGACGGAACGGAACTGTGCGGGCGGGCACTTAGAAAATGAACAGTCGGCCAACCACAAGCATTCTAATGCTCTTCTTAAACATTCTTAGAGATTCAGATACACTATTATTCAATAAAATATTCCATGTCGTCTCAAACCATTATTCTGTTTTCAAAACACATTTATTCACCTAGCGTCCCTGCCTCCCCTCCAGAACGAAAATTCTAGAAATAACAAGACTGTTCTCTCAAAAGACATGGAAAGGCAATGAGGGAAGAAGAAATCGTGTCTCCAGACCATGAGGCTCAAATGAGTCAAGATAAACATCACATTTTATAGGAAATACCCAACTCAGGTAGCACCAAAAATGAGGAGAAAGGAAGCAACAGAGACACCTAAAAGCCTCCTTTTCAAGGTTACTCCTGCATTTATTTTTTACAGTAAAATCACATGAGCTTCCATAGTATCAACTCAGCAGTGTTCTCTCTCCTGATTTCATGTATAAAATAAGCTCCTAACCCAAGAGGAAAGTTAGTACCTTCTTCAGAATTTCATACTACCAAGTTATTCCATGGCAGCACATCCCGCCATTTCTACTCTTGATAGAACCTTCCAGAAGGCTGAGATCATAACAGGCCCCATTACCCCACAGGATGATTTAGTCACTGCTTGAAGCAGCTGACCCAATCCCAAGTTACCAACTTTGTGAGCAGAGACTTGGAGAAAGTGGAAGCTTATCAAGATAAAGAACGAGCACTTTCATTTAAGAGCTAAAGATTGACTCAGTAAAAATTAGATTTATTTTGGGTAAGATTATCCAAAAGGAGAAATGAATTAAAAGGTATTTTAAGAATGGTTTCCCTCAGTGTATGCTTTGCTGTGTATATTTTCAACAATAACAACAAAAGAGAATGGTTTCCTTAAAACCAAGATGGCATGCGAACTCAGAGGAAAGGAACAGAAGTTGTGTTAACAGAGCAGAACTGCCTTGGACTTCAAAGTGCTGGAAGCACCCTTCTAACCCTGAAGATGCCTGAGCTCACTCACTATAAAATCTCTGCGTTACCAGCTTAGGTGGAGTTAAAGTCAGCTTCACTTGTTTACCTTGTAAACCAAATATTGTGAAATAAACTTCCTGTGCATGGAAAATTGGTTCACATACTTGCAATGAAAACATAACCAGCCACTTCGGGCTTCAACCTGGACCATACAGGAAGTTTCACCAGGAACATTTTGTTGGCCCTGTTTTTCCTTTTATTTCAAGTACTAATTTAATAATCCACCACCTGTCTGTCAGTTTGTTGTACTTCGGTGGCTTGGGTGTTGTTGCGGTGATAGTGGAAGCTATGCCACCAGTATTTCAAATTACCAGCAGGGCCGCCCATGGTGGATGGGTTTCTGAGGAGCTTCCAGACTAAAACAGATTAACAAAAAAGGCCTGGTGATCTACTTCCAAAAATCAGCCAACGGAATATTGTTTGATATAGTGCAGGAAAATGAGCCGTCTAGGTTGGAAGCACTCCAGATGCACAGTGGCCAAAACAATGATCCTAAAGGTGGCACAGGACCCGGCAACATTTCATTCTGTTGTACATGGGATCGTCATGAGTTGGAGCCGACTCAACAGCAATTAACTATAGATAGGAATTTGTTTGCTGAGCAGGAATCCAAACATCTAGAGGTCAATACTAAACTCCTAGTTTGAGGACAACAGGTCATCAACAAGCTTGAACTAAAGCTTTTTTTAAAAAACTGTTGTTGTTGTTAGGTGCCACTGAGTCAGTTATGACTCACAGTGACCCTATGAACAACAGAACGAAACACTGCCCGGTCCTGTATCATCTTCACAATTGTTGCTATGTTTGAGCCCACTGTTGCAGCCACTGTGTTAATCCATCTCATTGAGGGCCTTCCTTTTTTTCCACTGACCCTCTACTTTACCAAGCATGATGTCCTTCTCCAGGGACTGGTCCCTCCTGATGACATCTCCAAAGTACTTGAGACGAAGTCTCACCATCCTTGCTTCTAATAAGCATCCTGGCTGTACTTCTTCCAAGACAGATTTGTTCATTCTTCTGGCAGTTCATGGTATATTCGGTATTCTTCGCCAGCAACATAATTCAAAGGCATCAATTCTTCTTCGGTCTTCCTTACTCATTGTCCAGCTTTTACATCCATATAAAGTGATTGAAAACATCATGGTTTGGGGCAGGCAGACCTTAGTCCTCAAACTGATATCTTTGCTTTTCAACACTTTAAAGAGGTCTTTTGCAGCTGATTTGCCCAATGCAATACATCCTTTGATTTCTTGACTGCTGCTTCCGTGGGTGTTGACTGTGGATCCAAGTAAAATGAAATCCTTGACAACTTCAATCTTTTCTCCGTTTATCATGATTTTGCTTACTGGTCCAGTTATGAGGATTTCTGTTTTCTTTATGTTGAAGTGTAATCCATAGTGAAAGCTGTGGTCTTTGATCTCCATCAGTAAGTGCCTCAAGACCTCTTCACTTTCAGCAAGCAAGGTTGTGTCATCTGCATAACGCAGGTTGTTAATGAGTCTTCCTTCAATCCTGATGCCGAGTTCTTCTTCATATAGTCCAGCTTCTCGGATGATTTGCTCAGCATACAGACTGAGTAAGTATGGTGAAAGGATACAACCCTGATGCACACCTTCCTGATTTTAAACCATGCAGTATCCCTTTGTTCTGTTCAAACGACTGCCTCTTGGTCTACGTACAGTTTCCTCATGAGCACAATTAAGTGTTCCGGAATTCCCATTCTTCTTAATGTTATCCATAATTTGTTATGATCCACACAGTCAAATGCCTTTGCATAGTCAATAAAACACAGGTAAAATCTTTCTGGTATTCTCTGCTTTCAGCCAAGAGCCATTTGACATAGCACATATTTTCTTCTGAATCTGTCTTGAATTTCTAGCAGTTCCCTGTCAATGTACTGCTATAACTGTTTTTGAATTATCTTCAGAAAATTTTTACTTGTGTGTGATATTAATGATATTGTTCGAAAATTTCTACATTCTGTTGGATCCCTTTCCTTGGACTGTAAAAAACCCACTGCCATTGAGTTGATTCCGACTCACAGCGACCCTAAAGGACAGAGCAGAACTGCCTCATAGGGTTTCCAAGGAGTGCCTGGTGGATTCAAACTGCCAACCTTTTGGTTAGCAGCCATAGCTCTTAACCACTACGCCACCAGGGTTTCAAAATGGGCACAAATATGGATCTCTTCCAGTCGGTTGGCCAGGTAGCTGTCTTCCAAATTTCTTGGCATAGACGAGTGAGCACCTCCAGCACGGCATCCCTTTGTTGAAACCTCTCAATTGGTATTCTGTCAATTTCTGGGGTCTTGTTTTTTGCCAATGCCTTCAGTGCAGCTTGAACTTCTTCCTTTAATACCTTTGGTTCTTGATCATCTGCTACCTCCTGAAATGTCTGAACATTCACCAATTCTTTCTGGTACAGTGACTCTGTGTAGACCATCTTTTGTGTGTGTGTGTGTGTGTGTGTGTGTGTGTGTGTGTGTGTGCGCGTGTGTGTGCTTTAGGTGAAAGTTTACAGCTCACGTTCTCATTCAAAAATTTATACACATATTGTTTTGTGACGTTGGCTGCGATCCTCACAATGTGACAGCATACTCTCCCTTTCCACCCCAGGGTTCCTTGTGTCCATTCAACCAGTTCCTGTCCCTTCCTGCCTTCTCATCCTGCTTTGGGACAGGAGCTGTCCATTCGGTCTCCTATACCTGATTGAACTAAGAAGGTTCCTCACGTGTATTATTTTTTGTTTTATACTCCTGTCTAATCTTTGTCTGAAGAGCAGGCTTCAGGAATGGTTTTATTTCTGGGTTAACAGAGTGTCCAGGGGCCATAGTTTCAGGGGTTCCTCGAGTCTCTGTCAGACCGTTAAGTCTGGTCTTTTTATGTGAATTTCAATTCTCTTTTACATTTTCCTCCTGCTCTGTCCAGGACTCTCTTGTGTTCCCTGTCAGGGTGGTCATTGGTGGTAGCCAGGCACCGTCTAGTTCTTCTGGTCTCAGGGTGGTGGAGTCTCTGATCCATTTGGTTCTTTAGTCCTCTGGGCTAGTATTTTCCTTATGTCCTTGGTTTTCTTCATTCTCTTTTGCTCCGAGTGGGACAGGACCAATAGCTGTATCTTAGATGGCTGCTCACAAGCTTTTAAGACCCCAGAGCTACTCACCAAAGTGGGATGTAGAACATTTTCTTTATAATCTATGTTATGCCAAATGACCTAGATGTCCCCCATAACTTCCATCTTCTTTTGATGCTTCCTTCATCATTCAGTAGTTTGCCATGTTGTTGTTAGGTGCCACTGAGTCAATTCTGACTCTTAGCGACTCTATGTACAACAGAACAAAACACTGCTGGTCCTGCACCATCCTCACAATCGTTGTTATGCTTCAGCCCACTGTTGCAGCTACTGTGTCAATCCACCCTGTTGAGAGTCTGCCGCTTCTTCACTGACCCTATACATTACCAGACATGATGTCCTTCTCCAGTGATTGACCCTCCTGACAACATGTCCAAAGGATGTGAGATGCAGTCTCACCACCCTTGCTTCCAAGCAGCGTTCTGGTCACACTTCTTCCAAGATAGATGTGTTCATTCTTTTGGCAGTCTATGGTATATTCAATATTCTTCTCCAATACCACAATTCAAAGGCATCAATTCTTCGGTCTTCCTTATTCATCGTCCAGCTTTCACACGCATATGGGGTGACTGAAAACACCATGGCTTGTGTCAGGCACACTTTAGTGTTCAAGGTGACTGTCATGGATTGAATTGTGTCCCCCCAGAATATGTGTCTACTTGGTTAGGTCATGATTCCCAGTATCGTATGATTGTGTACCATTTTGTAATCTGATGTGATTTCCTTATGTGTTGTTAACTTTATGATGTAATAAGATGGATTAGCAGCAGTTATACTGATGAGGTCTACAAGATTGGATAGTGTCTTAAGCCAACCTCTTTTCAGATATAAAAGAGAGAAGCGAGCAGAGAAACATGGAAACCTCATACCACCAAGAAAGCAGTGCTGGGAGCAGAGCACGTCCTTTGGACCCGAGGGTCCTGCGCAGAGAAGCTCCCAGACCAAGGGAAGATTGATGACAAGGACGTTTCCCCAGAACCAGCAGACAGAGAAAGCATTCCCCTGGAGCTAATGTCCTGAATTTGGACTTGTAGCCTACTGGACTGTGAGAGAATAAATCTCTCTGTTAAAGCCATCCCCTTGTGGTATTTCTGTTACAGCAGCACTAGATGACTAAGACAGTGACTGTCATGGATTGAGTTGTGTCCCCCCAAAATAGATGTCTACTTGGTTACATCATGATTCCCAGTATTGTGTGTTTCTCCTCCATTTTCTGATTTTCCTATGTGTTATAAATTATAATATCTGCCTCTGGTTAAAGAGGATTAGGGTAGGATATAACACCCTTGCTCAGGTCACATCCCTGATCCAATGTAAAAGGAGTTTCCCTGGGGTATGGCCTGTACCACCTTTTATCTTACAAGAGATAAAAGGAGAGGGAAGCAAGCAGAGAGTTGGAGACCTCATACCACCAAGAAAGCAGTGCTGGGAGCAGAGTTTATCCTTTGGACCCAGGGTTACTATGCAGAGAAGCTCCTAGTCCAGGAGAAGATTGATGACAAGGACCTTTCTCCAGAGCTGACAAAGAGAGAAAGACTTCCCCTGGAGCTGATGCCCTGAATTTGGACTTCTAGTCTACTAGACTGTGAGAAAATAAATTTGTCTTTGCTACAGCCATCCACTTGTGGTATTTCTGTTATAGCAGCATTAGATGACTAAAACAGTGACATCTTTGCTTTTCAACACTTTAAAGAGGTCTTTTGCAGCAGATTTGCCCAATGCAATGTGTCATTTGATTTCCTGACTGCTGCTTCCATGAGTGTTGATTGTGGATCCAAGTAAACTGAAATCCTTGACAACTTCAATCTTCTCTCTGTTTCTCATGATGTTGCTTATTGGTCCTGTTGTGAGGATTTGGAGGAGTTTGCAGGTAGGCAGGAAGGAGGGGGGAGGTTGTGATGTGTGCAGCTAGAATGGTATGGGAAAAAAGAGAGACAGGAGAGAGAAACAGGAGCCAAAACAAATAAACAAAAGAAAAAAAAGAGCGCTAAGGGAGCTTGTCATTGGAGCAGAGAGACTAAAAACCAAGAAATGGAGGGGAAAAAAAAAAAAAGAAGAGATAAATAAATAAAAACTAGAAAATAAAAAAAGAAAAGGCCCCAGGGATCCCACTGTTGCGGCTGAGCAGACTGGGGTAGTGGCTTCCAGGCCAAGCAGTACAGCCTGGCTAGAAGGGGCAGAGATGTCACACAGAACCAGGTATTCAAGAGACAAGAAAAGAAGGTAAGCATAGAGAGGTGAGAAACTGAGAAATGAAGAAAGAAAAAAAGGAAAAAAAAAAAAAGGAAATGCCCCAGGGATCCCACCGGCGTAGCTTTGCAGACTAGGGAAGTGGCTCCCAAGCTGCATAGTACAGCCTGGCTAGAAGGGGCTCCCAAGCCATGAAGAGAAAAAGAAAACAAACAGAACAGAACTAAACAAAATTTTAAAAAAGCCCTGGGGATCCCACCAGCATGACGGCGTGGACCGGGGAGGCAGTTCCCCAGCTGAGCGGCACTTCACATCTTTTCAAGATGAAGCAAAGAAGGCACACGGAGCCAGGTGTTTGAGAGAGAGGAGGGGGAGGAGGTGAGAGGCAGGGAAGAAACCAAAAGAAGCAGAAAAAAGCAATACCAGCAACAAAAAAATGGCACTGAGGGAGCCAGCCAGCATGGGTGGGGAAAATCTAAGTGGCACGGAGCCAGAGCTGTTGCCTCCCAGCCAAGAGACTGCAGCCAGCAGGAAGCAGTGGAGGCCTAGCAGGGGGGAAGAAGGGTGGGGTGTTGGAAAGCGTATATCGCTGGTTACTGGGTGCTCTGTCTCCTGCTGCGAGCTCCATGAAGCTGCTTTCTGGTATTCCCTGTCCTCTGCTCTTCAATGCAGGTGGGGCGAATCCAAGCAGCATGGAACTCGCACCTCTTGGCAGGCCAAGTGACCTCAGCGAGCTAGGAAGCAGCGGAGGCCAAGCAGTGGGGAGAAGGATGGGGGGTGGGAAAGTGTATACCACTGGTTACTGGGTGCTCTGTCTCCTGCTGGGAGGTCTGTGAAGCTGCTTTCCCATACTCCCTGTCCACCAGGAGTCCAAGATGGCGAATCCATGCTGAGTTGGCTGATAGGGGACCTCCGCTCATATTTCTCCTTGCTCTCTGCTCCCTGTCAGTTTCTTATTCCATTCGGTGCTTCGCTGAGTTCTTTATCTCTTCATTTGACCTGTAGGGTTCCAGGATTGACATTTGTCTCCGTTTTACTTAGTTTTTCGGGTCTTTGCTGTTGAGGGACAGCGTGGTGCTTCTGTCTATAGCGCCATGTTGGCTCCCCAGGCTTGAGTTTTTTCTTCAGTTCCTTCAGCTTTAGAAATGTGGAGTGTGCCCTTTCCAGTTTTAAGATTAGGAGAAGAAAAGCACGAATATAGGAGCACCTAGGCAGGGTTTCTCCATGTGGCACTATTAGCATCCAGGGCCGCATCACTATCTGTTGGGATATGGGCCATCCTGTGCACTGCAGGATGCTGAGCAGCATCCCTGGTCTCTACCTACGAGATGCCAATACCAGCCATCCCCCAGTTGTGACAACCAAATATGCCCCCCAGCATTGACAAATATCCCCATGAAACACAGGAGGGCAAACTCATACCCAGTCGAGAACCCCTGCTTTAGGAAATGACACTGACATTTCTGGACTCTTCTTCCAGCTTGAAAGTACCAGGAGGCTGGGAAGCAGCAGGGCCTGGGGTTTCATGCTTAGCCACCCCACCACTGTCAGGCTGGCCCAGGACTCTACACCTCCCCAGCTGCTACTGTTTGGAGCTTCCCTCTGCCAGCTGGGCCTGCCCAGGCCTGCTCTTCCCTGATACCTTTCTGCTCCCATCCTAAGAAAGCTGACCAAGTTCCCTGAGGCAAAGACTAAACGGCAGAATGAATTTTAAAAAGCAAGTGAGCTCCTCTTTCTAAACCAAATGACACTCTCTAGCATGACAATGTGGCCCATGAACAATTGCCAAGAGACCCCCATATGTCCTCTAGCTCTGGATCAGTCCATAACCCACCCACCATCAGCCCGGGAGAGCTATGGGCAATATGGATGAGCAAACATACCAGCCCAGCCCAACTCAACCCAGCCCAGCCTAACCCAGCACAGACCAGCCTAACCCAGCCCAACCCAACCCAACCCAACCCAACCCAACCCAACCCAACCCAACCTAACCCAACCACGCTGGCTGCTGAACCCTGCCCAGAGCCCTGTGAAGTCTCCTTATTCATTGCTGCTCAGAAACAGCTCACCACTGGCCAAGGGGTTTGGGAGGGACAGGAGCTGGATAGCATCATCCCAGACGCCACCAGCTGCTCCTCATCTGGACACCTCATCCTTCAGGGGAAAGTGTCCTCAGACGTAAAAGCAGTTTCCCCCAGAGGGTTCACAAGGAACGGGAAACTGTGGCTGCCTCTGGGAGGAGGTGGAACCTTGGGAGGCTAGGGGACAGGTGTGTGGGAGGCTAACTTGTTGTTACTTGCTACTTTTATAAATTATCTTTCCCATGGCTATGTGTGTTAGAAGGAGCCCTGGTGGTGCAATGATTAAATGCTCAGCTGCTAACTAAAAGGTCAGCGGTTTGAACCCACCAGCCACTCTGTGGGAGAAAAGACTTGCTGATCTGCTCCCATAAAGAGTACAGCCTAGGAAGTCCCATGGGGAGTTCTACTCTGTCCTATAGGGTCACTATGAGTCGGAATTGACTTGATGGCACCCAGTAACAAAAACATATGTGCTAGGCTGAATAATGACCTCAAAAGGTGTCCACATCCTAATCCTTAGAACCTGTGAATACATTAACTTACTTATCTAAGGGGAATTAAAGTTTCTATCGGCAGACCAACAGACAGACAGCAGGGCCCAGAAACAGACCCACGAGTCCATGAAAATGTGACGTAGGGCGGAATTAGCAACTGGGAAGAGGCCCTTCTTCATAAATGGTCCCGAGACAAGCAGTCATCTACATGGAGGATGGGGGACAAGATGTCATGGGAATCCCACCTCCCACCTCACACAGAAAAACCAACCCATGTGAAGGAAGGGCTTCAATGTGAATGGTAAGCCTGTTTAGAAGAGACTGTACAAAATTACATTTATGATTTTGAGGTAGGTAAGGAGTTCTTAAACAAGACCCATAAAGCACTGTCATAAAGAAAAAGTGTATGATTTTGACTACATGAAAAATAAAAACTTTACAAAGAAAATTATAAATATATATATATTACACACACACACACACACACGCACACATACCGATGATGGGATAAGCCACAGACTGGAAGATACCTGACCCTAAAACAAATAACTAGCTGCTCAACGTCATTAGTGATCGGAGAAAAGCAAATTGAAACCACAATGAGGTACTATTTAACACCCACCAGATCGGCAAAAATTAAGTCCAAGACCAAGAAGCAGTGGCAAGGGGTGAGCAACAAGAGGAACGTCTGTCCTGAGGGGTGGGAACATGAACTAGTCTAATCCCTCTTTCAAATAGCTGGTGTTACCTAACGGAGTGGAGCATTCCCAAGCCCTAAGACCAGCAATTCCACGGAAGCTACGTACCCCAGGGGAAGCCTCAGCCATGACACCAGGAGACACACACAAGGACACCCCAAGCAGCGTAACAGATAAATAAAGTGTGGTATATTCATGAGACAGAATACTATATAGCAATGAAAATGAATCATCTACAACTTGGCACCCCAATATAGACGCTGAGTGAACACAGATTGGTGCCATTTGTATCAACTCCAGAATGGTGTTTATGTGATCGTGCCATTTATATGATCTCCAGAAACAGATACAATTTAACAATATATAGGTCCATAATCTGTTATCTGAAACCCTTAGCATCAGGAGGTTTTGAAATTCAGTTGTTTTTTTTTTTGGAAAGGTAAAAGGTGCATCTGACCCAAGCCATGGTGTTTTCAATTGTCTTGTCTGCATGCAAAAGCTGGAGAATGAAAAAGGAAAACAGAAGACGAACTGATGCATTCGATCTGTGGTGTTGGCAAAGAACATGGAATATACCACGGACCACCAGAAGAACGAACAAATCAGCCTTTGAAGAAATACAACCAGAATGCATCTTAGAAGTGAGGATGGTGAGACTTCAGCTCGCTTACTCTGGATACACCATCAGGAAAGACCAATCGCTAGAAAAGGACACAATGTTTGGTAAAGGGGAGGGTCAGAGAAAACGAGGGAAACCTCTCATGATATGGATTCACACAACAGCCTCAACAGTGGGCTCCAACATACCAGTGATCATGAAGATGTCCCAAGACTGGGCAACATTTTATTCTCTCAGACATAAAGTCTCCATAAGTTGGAGCCGACTCCACGGCAATGAACAACAGCAACAACAGCACAGTAACAGATCCCACGATCAAATGCGTTACCTTCCTGCAGCCACACGTGCATATGCACATTATTAGGATAAAAACTGTCGATCGTTTTGTGTTGGTTTCGGTACAGTTTTGCCACCAAATGGATTTTTACAAAACTCACTTTGGGTTTCAGAGCTTTCTGGATTTTGAAATAGCAGATAAGGGACTACAGACGGTAATATTTTTTACGCCTAATAACATGTGGCATGAACCAAAGTGAAACGCAAAGGAAAAATAACCCAAAATTCCCTTAGGAGAAAAAGAAGCATGTGACTTGGCACATGGAGGGCCTCAGGGCATGGAAAGTTCTACAATATTCGCTGGGCGTGGGTGCACAGGTGTCGGCTGTTATCCTTTATACCACATGGCACAAACGGTTAAACGCTTGGCTACTAGCTGAAAGGTTGGTAGTTTGAACCCACCCAGAGGCGCGTTGGAAGACAGGCCTGGTGATCTCTTCTGAACGGTCACAGCCTTCAAAACCCCATGGAGCAGTTCTACTCTGCCACGCAGAGTCACCATGAGTTGGAATCGACTCAACTGCAGCTAACGTCAACAACGCACCACACCTAAGTCTGATATGGTATTTCGTATACGTGAACTATTTCAGAACAAGAAAAGTTCTTTTAAAGATATAGGGATAGAATGATCAGTGGGAGAAAAAACACAGAGTCTCAAACAGTGATAACAGTTCCCAGAACAGTAACGTGGGAAGGAGGTGAGGTCATCTGACCATCTGGGCGGGGATGAGGAAGTCCGTTTGGGATGTGATGGGTTTGAAGGGCACAGACAGACGCAGACATGTAGATAAACAGAAGTAGAGACAGATTGGGTAGGAGCTGCCTGAGAGGCGGGCCGGGGACCAGGAGCCTAATGATGGGGACCTTGGGCAAAGAGGAGGCTTTAAGAAAGAGGGTGCACTCACCTGTGTGATGTCCCTGAGGCACTGAGTAAGGTGGGGACCAAAGACTGTGCACTGGGTTTTGGATCACAAGGTGCTCGCCATGATCCAGGACAACCCCGCTCTGCTGCCACCCACTTCCTCTCTGACTCTGGGCAAGCTACTCAACTTCCCGTGCCTCGGTCCCCTTGTCAGTAAACCAGAGGCGACGGCAGGGGTAGTTGCTACCTCACAGAGTTTTTGTGAGGATTGCAAGAGCTATGTAAGTCTTAGCTATTACTTTGTATCGTGTCTGGGGGCTGCAGTTAACAATTAGAACAAGGTGGTGCTTTCAAGAACAGGAATTTAGAGTTCCGGGGGCTGGGAGTCTAAATCAGGGTGAAGGCTGTGTGGATTCCTCTGGGGCTCTGAGGGCGAAACTGCTCCATGCCTCTCTCCTCGTTCTGGTGGCTGCCAGCAACCCTCGTCCCCATGTCCGTTCTCCCCTCTTAGAAGACACCACTCCGTAGGAATTACAGTTACGCACCTTGCTCCAGTATGACCCTGTTAACAGATAACAGCTGCAAAAAAAACTCAGTCGAACAAGGTCACGTTCACAGGTAGAGTGGTAAAGACTTTAACATATGCTTTTGGGGGATACAATTTAATCCATTAAAAAAAAGCCAGCCCAAACCAGCTGCTGTCCAGTTGATTCTGACTCATGGTGACCCCATGTGTGTCAGAGTACAGCTGCAATCCATAGGGTTTTCAGTGGCTGATTCTTCAGAAGTAGACTGCCAGGCCTTTTTTCCAGGCTGGCTCTGGGTGGACTCAAACCTCCAACCTTTCGGTTAGTAGCCGAGCGCATAACCATTTGCGCCACCCAGGAACCCCTTACTCAGTCTATAACATGCCTGTTATTTCTTTTGCTTCTTCAACAACCCCATGAGGCAGTCAGAGCAGACTCCACTCCCCAGGGACGAGGGATGTGGGGCCAGAGAGGCTGAGGGATGGTTCCAAGGACCCACAGGCCTGCAGTGACCGAGACGCAGCTGAGATCTTCCGGCTAGAGCACAGGGGGCCTGGCAACCTCCCCACGTCTGCTCGGCCCTTTCACATTTTACACGAACACTTCCAGGGGAGAAAATAATTATTACCTGCAGATGCTTAGGAGCCCTGGTGGCACAGTGGTTAAGAGCTCAGCTGCTAACCAAAAGGTCAGCAGTTCGAATCCACCAGCCGCTCCTTGGAAACCCTATGGGGCAGTTCTACTCTGTCCTATAGGGTTGCTGTGAGTCGGAATCGACTCAACAGCAACGGGGTTTGGGCAGAGGCTTAATGAAGAGAGGGAGCTACAAGGAGTTTTAATGCCAATAATTTGTACCTATTTAAGAGCCAATGTGTAACAACAAAGCCAGCTCCAATGGAAGGTAGCTTATACACCCTTCTGCCTCCAGGGACGAAAGCACACCGGTCAATGACACAGAGCACCGGGCCCCAAAGAGAGATCAGAAAGTTTCCGGATCCCCCCAGTTCTCAGGCACCCCTACTTGTGGGACACCAAGGACTTCCAGCCTAGAAATCCAGGGGGTCAAGGCAAGCAAAATGGGGCTGCTGGGTGGAGAGTGGGCACGTGTCTCGACTGCGTTAACTCCTGTCCGCTCCACCCTCCTGCCTACAGGCGACAGGGTGGTCTCCCAGGCCAGCCCAGCCCAGGCCAGCAGCTGCCATGGGACCAGCCTTCCTCCATAGATGGGGTCCCAGGATCTGCAGGGGACCTGGGGGGGTGTTTTGGATTGAATCGTGTGCCCCTAAAATATGTGGAGGAATGCTAACCCCTATACCTGAGGATGTCATCCCATTTGGGCATACGGTTTTCTTTGCTATGTTAACAAGGCCATTCGGGGGAGGGTGTGTTCTGCACCTGATCACTTCTGAGATAAAAAAGAGCAGCACATACAGAGACAAGCACAAACGGGGGACAACAGATGTCACGTAGAGATGGCCAAGGACCAGAGGAACACAGGACTACAGAAGCTGAGACAAGGACCTTCCCCCAGAGCAGACAGAGCACCTTCCCCTCCAGCCGGAGCCCTGAATTCAGACTTCTAGCCTCCAGGACCATGAGAATAAATTTCTGTTCACTAAAAACACACGCCTGTGGTATTTCTATTACAGCAGCACGAGGAGATGAAGGGAAACCTCGGGGCATAGTGGTTACGAGGTACGGCTGCTAACCAAAAGGCTGGCAGTTCAAATCCACCATGTACTCCTTGGAAACCGTATGGAACAGTTCTACTCTGTCCTATAGGTCGCTATGAGTCGGAATCCACTCGATGGCAGCGAGCTGTTTAGAGGAGATAAAGACAGGGACAACCACTCCCTCCCAGCCACCAAGTGTCCCCCTGCTTAGGAGCCCGGGGGGGGGGGGGGGGCCTTCAGTCCCTTCCAGAATAATTCCATGGAGATCTCTTTTCAAATGTAAATACCACTGAGAGGCTCTGTTAAGCCATTGACTCAAAGCCCCAGGGGCCCTGGCAGCCCAGGTTCACGCTGTGAAGGTCCCTCCCCCTACTCACGGCAGTACCCCCATTGGTCGGACACAGGGGTTCTGCCCACAATGTCCTTGTGGCTGTCGGGGACACCGGAGTGAATGGTCCCAATGACCACACTTGCCTACCAGGGGAGGCCAGCCTCCACCATCAACGGGGGACCACCCTCCACCCGCCCCAGTAAGGAGGTCCTCTTTGCTTCTGAGGATCCTCCCCCCAAGTTTAGCGACGGATCATTCTCTTTGGGGAAAGGATCAAATATTGGCTCAGACGTCTATTAATGTGCGACTGGCATAGCCACTGCTGAGAAGAGAAAAGCAGGAACTTTCTTCTTCTGGTTAAATATTTGCGAAGAAAATTCCAGTTCTAAATTTCAAGAGTCTGGTTTAGCAAGAAGTTAGGAGGAGAAGGCACAAGTAGCTCTAGATTATTAACTGGAGACTCTTGTGGAAGAAGTGGCCTCCCAGTGGACACCCCTCCTCTAGCAAACAGAACGTGTGTGTTCTAGCGTCCTTTCTTTCCTTGTCTTCGTTACATCTTACGTGATTTTCTCTAGTTAAGTACGTTCCTTTGCTTCTTTTAGGGCTGCTTTCCCCTGCCTCCAGATGGTAAAATCCATCTCCAGGATTCAAAGAGGGAAGTAAAACATCTTTCTCCTCGCACTGCTCTGCTGAAGACAAGCCCTCCCTTCTCACATGGGCCCTGAAGTGTCGATTCCATGGCCTTTGTCCGAGGCCACCCCTCCTGCTTCCCTGGAAACTAATGAGCTGCCGGACTATTTATTCTGAAGCAGTGAGCAAGAAAACTGGAGCAGAGACTCAAAACCCAATTTGGACAGGAGGAGGCCAGTGTGTTGGCAGGCAGCACCCAGCTCAGTCCAGCTCATTTATCGAGGGAGTCGCCAGAGCAGGGAACATCTCAAGTGAAGCTGAAAATCCAGTCTGGCTGACCGACACCCCCCTTTCAGAGTCTGCCCTGTGTCTCCAAACTGCAGAGGTGCCAATGCTGCGTCTCCGATACCAGGCTGCAGTGAGGCGCCATCCACGGTTCCATCATGCTGGCACCCCTTCCAAGTGATGGACTCCGTGGAATTTTCTGGAACACACGTGTCCGCGGGTGTCCATGCCTGCACTGCACTCCAGACAGTCTGGGGAAACGAGGGCTTTGAACCAGTTTGAACTGGTTCTGTCATGGTCAGTGAAGCAAAAAAGGAACAGACCCAAATTCTTACAACTGGGTGACTTGGTACAGTAACCGGGGCCGGAAAAGTTACAGGTTGAAGCCCTAGAATAGGAGACTCGGAACAGGTGTAGTGAGCCCTTTCAGGAGACTGATGCGTGAGACTGGATCATTGCCAGGACATTCAAAGCAGCGTGGCTGGCCGCCATCTTGGAGTGGGGCACCACTGTTTCCAGCTCTGCTCAAAATCTGATGGGCAAGAGATTCAGTTGCTATGCAACTTGTACGCTGCCCTTGTTTTCTAAGAGGGAGATTAAGTTTCTAGCAGGGCTTCGACCTTTAATTTTTCCTATTCCAGTTCACCCAAATTTTAAAAAACTCTGAGTCTGTTCCAGTGACGCTTCCTCAGCCGTAATTCAACTGGGAAGAACCGGTTCGAAGCCCTAGAATAAACAGGCTTGAGCTGCAGTAGGTGGCACCGCCCTTCCAGAGTGACCTTAGGGAGGACATGTAACCGTGTTCTGCTTTTGTGGACCACGGTTTGAGTTTCTTCTTTCTTTTTTTTTTTTAATTAAACGATGGTACTTCTCGTGGCCCATGCTAGTCTGTTGTAAATATTCTGTAGTATTTCAGGTGCTTTTTAACTTGCATCTCAGGATGTGGTCCATATGGAACGCCCACTGAAATGAGGCCGAGTCTGACCTTCCCCCATCCCTACTGGTCACTGTCTGGTCCTTGAAGGTGGGAGTCTATCTGACCTCTCTTCTCGACCCCACTGTGCTTCTCGTCTCACAGAAGGAGCTGCCACTGCTCAAACATTTGCTAAGCACCTAAGGTGTGCATGTGGCCAGGCCTCCACTCCTTGTACCTCCTCCACTTAATGCCCATGTCGACATACACACGTACACATACATCATACATACGTGTATACACAAAATATACACACACTATACACTCACAGTACACATACTCACACATACACACATACATATACACACACAAATACACTCACAATACACACACATGCACACATACACATGCACATACACTCACACACACACATGCAGACATATACTCACATAAATACATATATGCCCACACATACACTCACACACACATAAAACACATACATATACATGCAAAATATAGTCACACACATAAATACATATACATGCACGTCTTAGTCATCTAATGCTGCTATAACAGAAATACCACAAGTGGATGGCTTCAACAAAGAGAAATTTATTCTCTCACAGTCTAGTAAGTTACAAGTCCAAATCATGGCGTCAGTTCCAGGGGAAGGCTTTCTCTGTTGGCTTTAGAGGAAAGTCCTTGTCATCAATCTTCCCTTGGTCTGGGAGCCTCTCAGCACAGGAACCTCAGGTCCAAAGGACACGCTCTGCTCCCGCACTGCTTTCTTGGTGGTATGAGGTCCCTCCTCTCTGCTTGCTTCCCCTTCCTTTTATCTCTTGTAAGATAAAAGGTGGTGCAGGCCACACCCCAGGGAAACTCCCTTTACATTGGATCAGGGATGTAACCTTAATAAGTGTGTTATACAATCCCACCCTAATCCTCTTGAACATAAAATTACAATCACAAAATGGAGGACAACCACACAATACCGGGAATCATGGCCCAGCCAAACTGATACACACGTTTTTGGGGGGACATGATTCAATCTATGACAATACACATACACACATACACTCAAACACACACACGTATACATACACTCATACACATATAAACACATACACACAAATACATGCACACTCATGCACTCTCACACATACACATGCATACATTCACACACATACACACACATACAAATACACACACTCACACACACAGTCCCTCGCACACTCCCGCAGTCCCCAAGGAGAATGCCAGCTCTGAGATCTGTCGGTGGGGCCTTTCACACGGTTCTGCACAGATGGAGTAGATTAATCTAACACCAAATATCCTGTTATTAAGGGATTCAGAGATGTCTTAAAAGTAACAAATTGGATTTTGCCCTTAGAGTACCCCAAGGGTCCTGAAGAGGATAGAGAAGTTCTCTCAGTAATTGCCACAGCCGACTACATTTACAATGCATTTATAATTAAAATTATTTGGTATAAGAAGCCTGTTTAAAGATTCTAATCCGCAACATGAGCTCAAAAAACTCTAATTAAAATTGTCGTCACTCATTAATTCAACAGGATTTGAAGCCCTCTGTGTGCCAAGTCCAATTCCAGGGATGCCAAGAGAAAAAACACACAGCCAAGCACTCCGGTGTCCTCAGCCTGGTGGGTGTGACAGATGGAGCCACAATAACAGGGAGGTAAGTACCACAGGGGTGGGGGTGGTGTCCAGGGCGTGGATGGAGGTGTGGGGGACGGGGGAGCAGTGTTAATGGGAGGTGTGGGGGACGGGCGAGCAGTGTGAATGGGAGGTGTGGGGGATGGGGGGAGCAGTGTTAATGGGAGGTGTGGGGGAGGGGTTTGCAGTGTGAATGGGAGGTGTGGGGAAGGGGTGTGCAGTGTGAATGGGAGGTGTGGGGGACAGGCGAGCAGTGTTAATGGGAGGTGTGGGGAGGGATGTGCAGTGTGAATGGGAGGTGTGGCGGAGGGCACACAGTGTTAATGGGAGGTGGGGGGGAGGGGCGCACAGTGTTAATGGGAGGTGTAGGGGTGGGGCGTGCAGTGTTAATGAAGGGTGTGCAGTATGCTGATGGAGACCTGGGGGAGAGGTATATATGGGGAGCTAATGGAGACCTGGGGGGGTGGTGTATATAGGGTGCTGATGGATACCTGGGGGGGAGGTGTATACAGGGCACTAATGGAGACCTGGGGGGTGTATATAAGGTGCTGACAGAGACCTGGGGGATGTATATAAGGTGCTGACGGAGACCTGGGGGGGGGGGTGTATACAGGGTGCTAATGGAGACCTGGGGGGTGTATATAAGGTGCTGATGGAGACCTGGGGGTGTATATAAGGTGCTGATGGAGACCTGGGGGGTGTATATAAGGTGCTGACGGAGACCTGGGGGGTGTACATAAGGTGCTGACGGAGACCTGGGGGGGGGTGTATACAGGGTGCTAATGGAGACCTGGGGGGTGTATATAAGGTGCTGATGGAGACCTGGGAGGTGTATATAAGGTGCTGACGGAGACCTGTGGTGGTGGTGGGGTTTCCCCGAGCTGCATCCTGCAGCAGGAGGAGGTGCCCCAGGTGGAACGGGCATGGTGGATGAAGGCAGTCTGGCACACAGTACCTACCCCATTACCTCACTGAACCTGCCTGGTGACCTTAGAGCCCCAGGTGTCACGCACATCTGTACCCTCACCACTCAGCCACCTCTGGGAGATGGAGGGAAAGGATGGTCAAGGGGATGTATGTGGTGGATGGGCTGGGAGGCTGAAGTCGCCGGTGTGTCTGTGGATGTGGCTGCCGAGTCCACAAGGAGCGTAGGCTTCCTGCTCCCGAGCCTCCAGTGGCAATGGGTACGGCAGGGAAGAAATGTGGACATGGCAGGGGTACACAGCGGAGCCTGTAAAGCCAGGAAGCTGATGTGTGCGTGAATGTGTTCACACGTACGTGTATGTGTCCTTGAGTGTGTACATTCATGCGTGTGTGCACAAGTACAGGCATTCATGCGTGTGTGCACAAGTACAGGCATTCATGCGTGTGTTCACATGTGGGTACGTGCAGGCATGTGCATGAGTACCCGAGTTCATTGTGTGTATGTGTGTGCATTCACATGTGTGCATGGATGTGGGGGTGTATGTACGCGTATGCATGCGTGAGCATGGGTGTGTTCATGTGTGTGTGCGCGTGCGTGTGTGCACATGCAGGGAACATGCAATAATCTTGTGTCCCCGCCCTGCAGCAGTAGATTCAGGACCTGAGCTAGCGTCTCAGACAGGAAGGTGTGCTGTGAAGACAGACAGGCCTGCAGGCCTTGGAGAACCGCGGGCACCCCACATGGCCTCGCTGAGGGGCTCAGGGAACAAACAGCACCCTGGCCCCTCGGTGAGAGAGCTCCCAGAAGCGCATTTTCTGCTGAGAGGGGGTGAATCGTCCCTTGGCACCCAGCGTCCCTCTTTCAGTGTGTGGCACTTGCGGTCACGGAGGCAGGAGGGGGATCAGCCAGTCAGATTTGGCACCACAGCGGCGCCCGCGCCCACAGCAGGGTCAGGCTGCCTTCCTGCTGGTGACACAGGAGACGTAAAACTCGATCGCCAGGCAGTCAACTCTTCCAAAGCAAAGACTGATTCTCAGCCTGTAACCAGTCTTAGGGACACCTGACTGCTTTTCCTCTGCTGGGAATTGTTAACCAACAAGCTGCCCTCAGTTCTACTCAGCACAACCGCAAATGGCCGCCAGTAATGAATCCTAGGGTTACGCCTTCCTGACCCCACGGAGCGTGCTTTCCGGCAAGGGGCACGTTTAACTATTAACCCAAGCCCAGTCTCCCAGCGTGCCTGCTCTGGGTGCAGATAAGAGTGGGTTCGTCACTCCCACCAAGGAACGCTCCCAGACAACCGGAGGCAGCTGCCTGGTGCTCCGGGGCAGGCCTCTGCCCAGGTGCAGAAGGCCATCCCACCCCTTCTATACAAAGGGTCCATAATGCTTAGAATCCAAGGGACCTCAGTAGCCCCAGGCCCCCCTAACTTGGAGGTGCGCCTCCAACCTGGGCCTCTACAGGCCAGTAGAAGCTGCTCCGGCAGCGGGGCCGGGGACCTTCCATGAGCCTGAGAGCAGCCTTGGTCAGGAAACACCACTCTTCCCACACGCTGTGGCCTCCAGGTTCCAAGAACACGAGCTCAGAGTCCAGAAACAAAGACCCAACTGTGGTGTTGCCGTTGCGCCTGGCTGTGTGCAGCACAGGCCCTTCCGGCACCCCACCTCGGCCCCTCACCCCTTGCTTTTGTTGCCGTTAGCTGCCCTCGAGTCGGCCCTGAGTCGTGGGCCCCGTGCACAGCGGAAGGAAATGCTGCCCCGTCTTCCACCACCCTCATGATCGGTTCCTTCTGTTGTGCTCCACAGAGTTTTCACCGGCTGATTTTAGGAAGCAGATCGCCAGGCCTTTCTTCCTACTCCATCTCAGTCTGAAGCTCCCCTGAAACCTGTTCACCATCATGTCAACATGCAAGCCTCCACCGACAGATGGGTGGTGGCTGCGCATGAAGTGCCCTGGCCGGGACTCGAAGCTGGGTCTCCCGCGTGGAAGGAGAGAATCCCACCACTGAACCCCACTGCCTCACCTCTAAAGGGGCAGTATGTGCCCTGCCCACCTCCCAGGGCTGCCGAGACAAAGAAGTGACACATGACGTGAGCGGGGCCACAGGCGCCCACAGGCATTCCCGCGTGGAGCAGAACCCGAGGGGCCTAGTCTCTGCCAGCCGGAGAGACCCTCAGACTCGAGGGCCCCGAGCCCTAATTACATCTGACAAGACAGGAGCCGAGAGGGGTCTTTCCAGGGTCACCGGGAGAGGTTCTAGCAGAGCTGGAGGAGAACCTGGGCCCCTAAGACTCCCTGCCATGCCCTGTGGCCCCCAAATGTGTCCTGACAGTTTATGCAACAATTCAGTATCAGGATCAGTTGCCAAGGAGTTGATTCCAATTCATGGCGACCCCACGTGTGTCAGAGTAGAACTGTGCTCCACGGGGTTTTCAATGGCTGATTTTTTGGAAGTAGATCTCCAGGCCTTTCTTCCAAGGTGCCTCTGGGTGGACTCGAACCTCCGATCTTTTGGTTAGCAGCTAAGCGCGTTCACCATTTGTAACACCCAGGGGCGTGTTACAATCAGGGACAGATAAAAGGTCACTACACTTTGCACTCTAGGGACACATCATTTTCCTCAAAAACATCATGTTTTAAACATGACCTGGGAGGGAAAGACCCAGCAGAGTTAACACCGTGCGGCTTCTCTGCAGCTACGCCCCCCAGACAGGGAGAGGCTGGGGGTGGCTTTAAAATCAACAGAAAAAGCCACAAAGCCGAGCTCCTGCAGTCCCCGCACGGACCCTCAGCACAGGATGAGCATTGGTCTCACCGCTGTCCGCCTCAACAGCCCTGTGGAGCACCGAGCGCCCGGGCTGGCCCGACACGGCAGTGGTACCTCGTCTCGAATCCGCCAAATGATTCCACCAGGCCGGTTTCACTTTCCTCTTTCTATACACGGGCCCCTGAGGTCAGGGGGTCCAATGGCTTACTCAAGGTCACGTGGCTGATTGATGACACACCCAAATGCAAATCCAGAGAGGCCCAGTCAAAACACACCCAGGGACCAGCTGTCACAACAACGAAGGGGGGGACTTGGAGGTGGAAGAGAAGACACGTAGTGGTTGGCAAGCTGCGACCCAGGATGCCCAAGCTGACTCCTCTCCAGCTTCGGGCATTCAGATCCCAGCTCCAGTTGCCCCTCCCAGGTAATGGGCCATTGTGCCCAGCGCTGCCGGGAGACAGATCTCAGGGTTACAGCGAGTCTGTTCTCAAGTTTCCTTTGTTCAGAACAGAAGTTCCACTTCTCATTATAAATGCATGTTGGCCATCAATGGGCTTAGTTATTTCTACGAACAAGTCTGAAAACACAATGTCCAGCACACAATAAGAAATAACCAGGCACACAAGGAGACAGACAAGCCAGCCTAAGACAACCTGAACAAACAGCATGGAACACCTGTGCTTTTTCACTTGGAGACACAGTCCATCTATCACTCCCAGAAAGAGTCTTCCTGGCCCAACTCCACTCATGGACAAAACTACCTGTTTATTTCTCTTTTCCATAACATGTGCCCTTGGGTTTTCAAAACCAATAGCTTGTGTGCTGTTGCCTACTTGGATGTGTTTTCTTCCAGATTAGAAACAGGTTCTTGGTAACAGCCATCACCCATCTGTCAGTTTGTCACACCGTGGTGGCTTGTGTGTTGCTGTGGTGCTAGAAGCTGTGCCACTGGTATTTCAAATACCGGCAGGGCCACTCATGGCGGACAGGTTTCAGCAGAGCTTTCAGACTAAGACAAGACAAGAAAAAAGGCCTGGAGATCTACTTCTGAAAATTACCAAGTGAAAACCTTATGCATCACAACAGAACATTGCTTGCTTTGAACATGTCATCAGGTGGGATCAATCGCTAGAGGAGGACATGGTGTTTGGTGAGGTAGAGAGCCATCGAGGGTGAAGGAGACCTTCAGTGAGATGGATTGGCACAAGAGCTGCAATGATGGACTCAAACATGCTGGCAACAAAGAGGACAGTGCAGAATTGGGCATTGTTTCACTCTGCTGTACATAAGGTTGCCATGAATGGAAAACAACTTGACAACAGCGATCTGTCTGTCTCTGTCTGGGTTACTGTTGGTGTTGTGTGCCATCGAGTGGATTCTGGACTCATGGTGACCCCATGTGACAGAGCAGAACCGCCCCATAGGGTTTCCTAGGCTGTAATCTATGGAAGGAAAAAGCTAGGTCTTTCTCCCGTGGAGCTGCTGGGTGGGTTCAAACCACCAACATTTTGGTTAGTAGTAGAGCGCTTAATCATTGCACCACCAGGGCTCCTTTCTATCCTGGTAACAGGATGGAAAATTAAAAGGTAGAAAAAATAAACATGGAAAACATTTAAAATCTCTCCGGGGGGAAAAAGTACATCAGAGACTAGACTAAAGCGATGTGTCTCCTCGGCCACGGGCTTGCTGCAAGCCATGCTCACACGAAGACCCTCACCAGTCCCTGGGTGTGCTTCCCTCTCGCCCAGAGTGCAAGGGGCTGGCAGCTCCTCTAGTCAGAATGCTCACGGGGCCCCAGCACTTGCTCAGGGACAAAGCAACACATGGAACAGGGAGGTCATTTGTGACATCTGTCCCCCCCCAGTCCCAAGGTGCCGGAGATCACATGACAACCTGCTCCAGACCCCCTGCCGGTGGGTGCAGGACCTGCTGGTCTGGGGGCCGGCCCTCTGCAGGCCTGGGACACTCCCCTGAGCCAGGACAGTGGGGATGCGGCTCCTTTCCGCTCCCACTCCAGGGCCCACTGACAAGGCCGCACTGCTGGAAACCCACATCTCAGTTTTTCTTCCTGAGTTAAGTCTGGGGGACTCGTCCATTCTTGGACAGCATCTGGTTACACACAGATGCAGGGGCCATCCTGGGCTCGCTGCTGCCTCTGCAGGGTAAGAATACCCTCAGGGCAGGGTGGGGGGTGGCGCAGAAGTCAGACCTCACTCACCCAAGGGCTCTATGCTACTGGGGATTCTTTGTCACCTCTGCAAAGATGACATCTTGGGAACTCTGCCATAAAAGACGAACTACATTTCCATGTACAGAGGCGCACATACCCATTGCCACTGAGTGGATTCCAACTCATAGCGACCCTATAAGACAGAGTAGGAACTGCCCCGTAGGGTTTCCAAGGAGCGGTCGGTGAATTCGAACTGCTGACCCTTTGGTTAGCAGCCAAACGCTTAACCACTGTGCCACCAGGGCTCTTACAAAGACATATATAGCGTATGTATAAAATATGCCAGCGTACAGCTTGATCTTCGGGGTGGTGGGGCGGGGAGGGAACAATTAGTTACAAATAACAGGGACAGAATGACATTTTAGCCCAACAGCCAAGTCATGAAGATCATGCTAAGGAGAAAGAGGCCAGGGGTGGCATGCCACACTTGTTGCCGTGGTAACTCTAGGGGCACGGAAAGCTGAAGGCCGCCCTAGCGCATTCCTCGGTGTCTGTTGGCTGCAGCATGTCCCTCCAGCAGACCATAAGACAACAACTGTACCTCTCATTCTTCAGATCTCAATACCTTTAATCCCTGGCTGTCTTAAAAGCAAGAAGTCACGGAGCTCCTCATGGTGATTGTCTGTGTTTTCTTGGCTCTAACACTGCCTAGCAAATCTCTTCTGTATGAGGAGCAGAAAAGATCCTATTCAGCTGGAAAAAGTGCCTGGGCCTGGCCACTATTTCATTGGCTAATAGGATATCTGTATGAGTAACTTAGCCAATATACTGTATTCACTTCCCAAGAACCAGCCTACTGGAAGTCCCCATGCACAAACAGGTTGTATAAGCCGCAACTCAGACCACGTTTTTCACAGAAACAATGAGACCAGTGAGGGTTACATCCACCAGGCATTTTTGTTGTTGGGAAAGATTGGGGGTAACAGAGAACAGAAAACTTATGTATCCCTGGCTCAACCACGAGAATGGGCATGTGCCAAGGGTCAGGCACTGACGAGTATACCGGACCAGCTCCTGTGCTCTATCTGACATTGACAGGGAATTTCCAGAAGTTCAAACTGGATTCAGAAGAGGACGTGGAATGAGGGATATCATTGCTGATGTCAGATGGATCTTGGCTGAAAGTATAGACTAGGAGAAAAATGTTTACCTTTGTTTTATCAACTATGTGAAAGCATTCAACTGTGCAGATCATGACAAATTACAGGTAACATTACAAAGAATGGGAATTGCAGAACACTTAGCTGTGCTCATGCAGGATGTGTATGAGAATCAAGGGCAGTCAATCGAATGGAACAAGGGGATACTGATGAGTTCAAAACTGGAAAAGGTATTCAGCAGGGTTGTACCCTTTCACCTTGCTTATTCAATCTGTATGCTGTGAAAATAATCCGAGAAGCTGGACTTTATGAAGAAGAACAGCATTAGGATTGGAGAGATTCATTAACAACCTGCAATAAGTAAATGGCACAACCTTACTTGCCAACTTGAAGCACTTACTGATGAAGATCAAGGACTACAGCCTTCAGTAAGGATTACATCTGAATGTGAAGAAAACAAAAATCTTCACAACTGGACCAGTGAACAACATCATGAAAAATGCAGAAAAAATCGAAGTTGTCCATTTCATTCTATTTGGATCCATAATCTATGTATGGAAGCAGCGGTCAAGAAATCAAATGATATATTGCATTGGGCAAATTTCAGGCAAAAAACTTCTTTAAAGTTTTAAAAAGCAAAGATGTAACTTTGATGACTAAGGTGCACCTGACCTAAGCCATGTTCTTTTCAATCACCTCCTATACATGAGAAAGCTGGACAATAAGAACGGAAGCCAGAAGAAGAGCTGATGCATTCAAACTGTAGTGTTGGTGAAAAATATTGAATATACCACGGACTAACAGAAGAATGAACAAATCAGTCTCAGAATAAATACAACCAGAATGCTCCTTAGAAGCCAGGATGGCAAGACTTCAGCTCACTTACTTTGGACATGTCATCAGGAAAGGCCAATCACTAGAAAAGGACATCATGGTTGATAAAGTAGAGGGTCAGAAAAAATGAGGGAAATCTTCAATGAGACAGACTGATGCAATAGCCAGAACACTGGACTCCAGCATACCAATGATCATGAAGATGGCACAGGACAGAGCAACACTTTGTTCTGTTATACATAAGGTGGCCATGAGTCAGATCTGGTTTGATGGCAACTAATAACAACTAGTAATATCCATCAATTCCTAATAGATGATGGTGACCCAGAACACTAGTAACCCTAGCATCTGCCAGATGCAACAAAAATCTCTCTAGAGGAAAATAATAGAATCCTAGACCCCATGTTATTTCTACAAACAAGTCTGAAAATACAATGTCCAGCACACAGTAAAAAATAACCAGGCACACAGGAGAGAAAACCACCTGAATGAAAACTGACAGATACTCTGAGACAACAGAAAACAGACTTGTAGAGGAGTTATAAAACAGTGACTTCAGAATTGCTATGTTCACCATGTTCAAAGAGACAAAAGACAAGATTGAACATTTCAATAGAGACCAGGTAACCATAGAAAATGGCATGGCAGATCAGAAAAATAACCAAGTAGAAATTCTAGAACCAAGTAACACAATAACCAAAGCACTCAATAGATAGGTTTAAGAACAGATTAGATCCAGTTGATAAAAAAGTCAGTAATCTGGAAGACAGGTCAAAAGAAAATATTCAGAATGAAGTGCATTCAGAAAAAAAGGCGGGTACAAAATATATTCTCACAGAGCGTAATTCAGCTCTATGATGTCCATATTTATTCCTTATTATTTAACTGTTTATGCTTCTAAACATGCTGAGTTTGTTTTCTGGGACCTCTATTCAATTATACTGGTGGTCGAGTCGATTCTGACTCATAGTGACCCTACAGGACAGAGTAGAACTGCCCCATAGGGTTTCCAAGGAACTGCCGGTGGATTCGAACTGTCCACCTTTTCTGGTTACCAGCTGAGCTCTTAATCACTGCACCATCAGGGCTGCTACCCAAACCTTCTTAATTACGGTGGCTTTATAACAAGCCTTGACAGCAAGCAGACCAGCTCCTCCCACCTTCCTCTTCTTCAAGATTGTTTTGGCTATTCTTGGCCAATCTTATTTTCATGTAAATTTTAGAATCAGCTTGTCAAGTGCCCCAAAACAATCCTGTGGGTTTTGATTAGTATTGCACTGAACCTATACATCAATTTGGGGTGAAATGTTGTCTTTGTAATATTGACCCTTCTAATCCAGGTACACGGTTTCACCCTCCATTTATTTAAATCTTCTTTTATTTCTCTCAGTGATGTTTTATAGTTTTCCACCTATCTTTTAATAGATTTATTTCCAGCTATTTGATATTTTTACGCTGTTGGCAATAATATATTTGATTTCATTTTCTGTTGGTTGCTGAACTTCTTAATTACATCTGCAAAAACCCATTTTCAAAAGAAGGTCACATTCACAGGTTCCAGATAGGCATAGATTTGGGGAGGTCACTATCTGACCCACTAAACAAAGTAATCTATAAATCCAATGTAATTCTTAACCGAATTCCTACGGGGTTTAAAAATTCCACTGGCCTATTTGACTACACTTGTGCTACTATCTTGTGCTTCAAAAGACCCTTGTTGTTGTCAGGTGCCGTTGAGTCGGTTCTGACTCATAGCGACCCTATGTAACAGAACGAAACACTGCCCGGCCCTGCGCCATCCTCACAATCGTTGTTATGCTTGAGCCCATTGTTGTAGCCCCTGTATCAACCCATCTCGTTGAGGGTCTTCCTCTTTTTCACTGACCCTCTATCTTACCAAGCATGATGTCCTTCTCCAGGGACTGATCTCTCCAGATAACATGTCCAAAGTACATGAGACAAAGTCTCGCCATCCTCGCTTCTAAGGAGCATTCTGGTTGTATTTCTTCCAAGACAGATTTCTTCATTCTTTTGGCAGTCCGTGGTATATTTAATATTCTTCTCCAACACCACAATTCAAAGGCGTCAATTCTTCTTCGGTCCTCCTTATTCATCGTCAAGCTTTTGCATGCATATGGGCATTTATTAAGTTCACACAGAAGAGAAAATCCAAGCAAATAGCTCTAGTAAAGTTATGAAAAAACACTGGCAGCAAATAGGCCCCACTGGTTTTCAGAATACGCAATCACACAACAGTAATTAAAATCAAGGGGTGGTGAGGGCATAGGAGGAGGTACATGGGAGCCTTTATGTGGCTGTGGGAATGTAGCTTGTGATAAAGGTGGCATTTCAAGCGGAGAGGGGTGGACTCTTCAAATGAAAGGCATTGAGACCACTGGGAAAATAAAACTTCCGCCTCCTACCACTACCCAAAATTAACTCAGTTAAATCACTCTACGTCACGGGAAGATAAGACTGTAAACATGTTCAAGGAAAACATGAGGAACTTTTTAAAACCTGGGGTCCAGAACGCCTTCTGCTAGACCCGAAACCAGAAACCGTAGAAGAAAATTGAGAGAGGATGAGAGGGGCAAACCACAGAAGAAATGCAAATGGCCAACACTGGAAAAGAAGCTCTGCCCCAAAAGAACCAGAGAAAGGTAAAAATTGAACCCATCGGACTGGCAGAAATTGTAGACGATGAGCACATCAAACCCGAGGCAGACGCAGGCTAACGGGTGCAGGTGCTGGTGATGCGCATGTCCGTTCACGGAGCGTTTTTAGAAGACAGCTGGGAAACTGAGTCAAAACCTCACCATCACTTACCCTTCGACCCAGCAAATCCACTTCTATGTACCTACTTTCAAGAATCCTCAGCGTATGTACACAAAGATCTTTATCTCAAGCACAGTCGCTCAAAACCCAGCCGTGGCAACCCCACGTGTGTCAGGAGTAGAACTAGGCTCCCCAGGGTTTTCAATGCCTGAGTTTTTGGAAGTAGATCACCAGGCCTTTCTTCCGAGGCACCCCTGGGTGGACCCGAACCTCCAACCTTTTGGTTAGCAGCTGAGCACATTAACCATATGCACCAGCCAGGGACGAGGATAGTCACCACTTTGTTATAATAACAAGAAATGGGAAACAACCTTGACCTCCATCAGTTGCATTACTGTGGGATATTTGGCAGACATTTCTAACTTTGGATGGAATCAATGTCCCCATGTGCCAGCTGCTAGCCAGGGCCGGGTCCCTTCTGGACCCCCCATGACCCCGAGGGCCTGGATCCCCTTGACTGTGTAAAAACCCCTCGTACAAAGTCACAGCCTGCCTCTTCCTCTCCACTGGACCACACCAGGCCCCAGGACTGCCTGCCACCCCAGAGGGCCTCCCTCCACTGCCAGAATCCCTCAGGCATTCCCCCTCCCCACTCCTGGCTCCAAAGACAGGGCCAAGTTATACTCAGGGCTCAGCAGGTGCCCCAGCTTGTCTCCTCCACCTCTGGATTATTTCTGCACATCCCAGCTCCAGTTTCTCCCCACTCAGATACCACTCGGCCTCTCGCCCACAGCCGGGTGCCTAACCCTCCCCGGCGGGCGCTGCTCTAACAGGGAAGCTTGCTCACAGTCTCCTCAGGACAGAGTAAAGGTGCATTAAAAAAAAAACCACTGCCGGGCAAGTCAGCCGAGACTCCTGGCAACCTCACGTGGAGAACTGTGTTCCATAGGGTTTTTCAGTAGCTGAATTTATCCCAAGGACAGTCACTCAAAAAACCAGTCTTGGACATAAAATGATACTCGTGAAGAGTGTACTTAGCTCAAGTGGATACCTGAGACTAAATGGGCAGCTCCTGTCCGGAGGCGAGATGAGAAGGCAGAGTGGGTCAGAAGCTGGTTGAATGGACACGGGAAATCCGGGGTGGAAAGGAGGAGTGTGCTGTCACAGTACAGGGAGAGCAAGTAGGGTCACATAACAATGTGTGTATAAATTGTTGTATGAGAGACTAACTTGAATTGTAAACTTTCACTTAAAGCACAACAATAAAAAGAAAAAAAGATTTATAGCCTTGGAAACCCTATGGGGTAGTTCTTCTCTGTCCTGTAGGGTTGCTATGAATCGGAATCAACTGGATGTCAGTGGGTTATTCATGAACAAGGAATGTCTCTCCATTTATTCAAATACATTGTATGTCTCTCAATAAAGGTTTCTTCATTAGGACTTCTTTTAAAAAAAAAAACAAAATGTCATGGAGTCGACCCCCACTCATGGTAACCCCATGTGTGTCAGAGTAGAACTGTGCTCCACAGGGTTTTCAGCGGCTGATTTTTCAGAAGTACATCACCAGGCCTTTCTTCTGAGGCACCGCTGGGCAGGCTCAAACCTCCAACCTTGCGGTTGGCAGCTGAGCACGTTCACTGTCTACACCCCCAGGGACTTGGGGCAGAAGATTCCTGCAGCTTTCCTGGCCTGGTGGAGAGAACCTTTCATAAGTAGCCCCTGCCATCCCCTCCCCCAGGCCCAGAGATCATATTCACAGGGGTGGCGGTAACCATGGGAACGAACAGCCCTAGACAGGCAGGCGGTGGTTGATGGGTAACCACAGGGACAATGACAGCCGTGCGGCGCTTGTTCAGATGGACGGGGAGAGCTGAATGGGCGCCGAGCACAAAGACCGCTGGCAAAAGGACCTCGGGGCCCCAGGGGCTTCCAAAGGGGGCGTAAATGACACCGATAACTTCTCACAAAAGAACAGAGGCCGACCCGGCCCACACCTGCACTTGGGCATCCTTGTGAGGACTTACAAAGACTCTGCAGGGCTGTCCCCGGAAGCGCCCCCCAGGATGTCATTTTTCTTAGAGCTCACTCTGCAGCAATTACCCCCTCGCCCAAGTGTGTCCGAACACGGCCTAGGAAGCCGGTCCTGTCTAACGCTCGTAACCACGCCAAGGTCCTCGTGCACAAACCAGAGGCATGGAGGGCTCCTCGGAGCTGGAAATCAGATTGTTTACAGGCCAACCAGGAGTCCCTAGGTGTGCAAACGGCCAACACGCTCGGCTGCTAACCCGAAGGTTGGCAGTTCGGGTCCACCCAGAGGCACCTCTGAAGAAAGGCCTGGTGATCTACTTCTGAAAACTCAGCCATTGAAAACCCTAGGGAACACAGTTCTACTCTGACACACATGGGGTCAGAACTGACTCCATGGCAACTGATTACAGTCGATGGAGTTTCAAAGACTCCTCAAAAAGCAGAATGAAAATGCTATTTTTAAATAAAACATCTTTTAGCATGTGGACATCTTGGGGAAGAAATAGCCAGACGTACCTTTCCATGAACTCAGAGAGCAGCTCCCTGAAAAGTATTTCCGAATATTTTTAATCCCCTCTGGAACAATCAGGAGCTTCCTTGGCAAGGAGAAAATAAAGACAAACAATCTGATCTTTATCGTCCAGGAGGTCCCAGGGAAGGCAGGCATGGACACAGTGATATGCGACTCACCTTCCTTCTGAAGGGGCCCTGGTGGCGCAGAGGTTAAGAGCACAGGCTGCTAACTAAAAGGTCAGCAGTTCGAATCCACCCACCGCTCCTTGGAAACCCTGTGGGCCTATTCTACTCTGTCCTATAGGGTCGTTACGAGTCGGAATCGACTTGAGGGCAACAGGTTGTTAATTCTGAAGGGGCAGGAGAGTTCAGGACGCGTCTTACCAGCAAGTTAGAACACCATCCTACAGAAGGTAGGAGAGTTTCCTGGGAAATCAGCAAATGGAATCAAAGGCCCAAGGGCACGGCCAGTACTTTTCTTGGTGCTTTGAGCACCTGTGAGTAGGTTCCACCACCCACATTGGTCAGATGAGGAAACTGAGGTTCTGAGAGGTTAAGTGACGAGCCCGAGGTCACCAGATAAGGGGCATCCAAACCCCATGATCATAACCCTACGCTCTCCTGCCTCTAACTTTTTTCCTTGAACAGCCCAGGCCAAAATGAGGAACAAGATGTTGTTTAAAGAACACATGCTCCATATGAGGTTGTAAGCACAGTGATAACCAGTAACCAGTCACCATCTAGGCGACTCCAACTCATAGCAGCCCCACGTGTGTCAGAGTGGAACTGTGCTCCAGAGGGTTTTCAACCACTGATTGTGTTAGAAGTAGATCTCCAGGCCTTTCTTCCGAGGTGCCTCTGGGTGGACTTGAACTTCCAGCTTTTCAGTTAGCAGTCGAGCATTAACTGTTTGCACCACCCAGGGGCTCCGGAACAGTAGTCCCCCCTTATCCGCAGGGGATACATTCTAAGACCCCCAGCGGATGCCTGAAACCTTGGCTAGTACTGAACCCTATATATACTACGTTTTCTCCTGTACATACATACCTATGACAAAGTTTACTTTATAAATTTGGCACAGTCAGAGATTAAGAACAAAAACTATCCACCGGACAAAGGGATAATTCACATCCCACAGAGGGACAGCTCGAGACTTCTTCCCACTACTCAGAACGGCAGGCAATTTAACATTTACGAATTGTTTATTTCTGGACCTTGGCTGTCCATGGGTAACTGAAGCAGCAGATAAGGGGGGACTACGGTATAGTGATAATTGACTTTAAAACACTTCCCTGTAGCAAATGAGCTACACTTGAGTGTCCTCCCTGGGAGAAGTGGGTTACATCCTCAAGGCCCCCAAATGGAACTGTACCCCAGGGCGCCTGTTTAGCATTTGAATGGCTTCAGTTGGAAGTGGCCACTCCAGGCAACTCCAGGAGATACCTCCCCTGCTCCATCCACTCCTGTGGCTTCCTTACTTAACAGTAGGGGGCAGAGAGGGGCTTTCCTGGTGAAATAAGGGGCCTTGGAGTCCCATGCTCAGGTAGCAATACCACGGAGGCCCCTGGCCCTTGGGTGGGCAGACCGTAAGAACTCAGCAGGCCAGGAGACTGCACTCTTGGGAATGGAGCCCTGGATCCAGGAATTCAACTGCCGTGTCCAGTCGACAACTGGAGTCTTTTCACTGGCTAACTCCACCTGGGAGGTCAGCTCCAGACCAGACTCTGCCTCTGCTCTGAGTGGCCCTTTGACACCAGCCGTGGCTGAGGCAGCTCCCAGGACACTGAGTTCACAGGACCGGAGCAACACCATGCTGTGCACTCCCTAGTGAATGTGGTCTGGATTGAACCGAGTCCTCGGAATGAGGTGTTGTAAACCCTAACCCCTATTCCTGTGGATGTGATCCTATTTGGGAATAGGGTTTTCTTTGTTATGTTAATGCGGCCATATCAATGGAGGGTAGGTCTTAAACCCATCACTTTTGAGATATAAAAGAGCATTAGGCACAGAAGCAAGCAGACACGGAGGAAGACAGATGCCACATGAAGATGACCAAGGAACAAGGAAGAGAAGCTGAAAGAGACAAGGACCTTCCCCCAGAGCCGATAAGAGAGAGAAAGCCTTCCCCTAGAGCCGGTGCCCTGAATTTAGACTTCTAGCCTCCTCAACTGTGAGGAAATAAATGTCTGTCTGTTAAAGCCGTCCACCTGTGGTATTTCTGTTGTAGCAACACTAGATGACTAAGACCAGGAGTTAGTCTGAGTCTCCTCTTCCTGTTACTCATGGTGGTGAGGAGGTAGGGAGGAACCTACACCCCGGACCTGTGACCACAGGGGGCTGCAGAGACCTGCCAGAAAGAACCAGCTGTGGTCAGTTCCCAGCAGGAACCAGGCAGGTAGCCAGAGGCTAGGTGAAAAGCTCATCACTACTGTAATCTTACCATTAATCCTCAACCAACCCAACCCTACGAGGTCCGTATTACCGTCTCTACTTTAAAGAACAAAAACTGGGGCTCAAAGAAGTCAAGCAAGCTGTCCAAGGTCACATAGAAACCATAAACAAAAAAGACCAAGTTTCCATGACAAAAATATTTAAAACTCACCCAGCAAAATATATCATAGAGTTAAAAGAGAAACTCAGTATTATCGAATACATATATGTATGCATTAAAAATCTGTAATACGGAAAGAGTGGAGCCCTGGTGGCACAGTGGTTAGGAGCTACGGCTGCTAACCAAAAGGTCGGCAGTTTGAATCCACCAGGCGCTCCTTGGGAACCCTAGGGGGCAGTTCTACTCTGTCGTAGAGGGTGGCTGTGAGTCGGAATTGACTCGATGGCAATGGGTCTGGTTTTGGCGTATGTAAAGAGTAAATATAGATCAATAAAAGCTAAGCAACCTAACTGAAAAAGTAGATTGGCAATTCACAGGAAAAACAGGAATGGCCAATAGATGATAAACTGTTCAATTTCCCTAAAAAGAGAAATGCAAATCAAAAAATATTTATTTTTACCTACAGAATTAGAAAAGGTGACAAAGACTGATATGTCCGATAATTCCACCTCCAGGCTCAGCTCCCCACCCCACCCCCAGCCTCCATAGTGGTGACCCAAAAATGCAGATCCCATTCAGCCACCCGTGCCCGAAAGTGTCCCCCCATGCCAGGCCAGCTCCCACCTCCCCAGCCAGCCGAGCAGACCCCTTGTGACCTGTCCTCACCCGCTTCCCCCTTCCTCACCAGCCACCCAGGCCTCAGAGACCAAAATCTGGACCCTCCACGTCTGAAAACAGGCTGGGCTGTGCCACCCAGTGGCCCACCCTGCAGCCGGAGTACTGGGGCCCCTGCTCTTTGGGGTGGATGTCCCCACTACAGGTCGCACACAGTCAGTCCCCAGACCTCACATAGCCTGGCACACTGTAGGTGACTCAGTGAAGAAATGGTCACATCCACCGCCCGATACCCTCCTCACACCTCAGCATGCCAACCCATGACGCGTTGAGCCGCCCACCTCCCCCATGCCTCCAGGACAACGGGACGCCTCCTTCACAGGAGCCAGTACACCTGCATGGCGTTCAGCACAGCACACGGTGTGTGCCTGGTTCCCAGTGCCGTCACCATCGTCAGCCCCACTGCCTGGAGCACCGGCCTTCTCAGCATAACCTATGGTGACAGGTAGGTGTCTCTGGCCTAGCCATCCCTCCGGAGGCGGGGGTGGGGGGGGGTCCCGGGACAGGCCCTCTGGAGTCCTTCCCTTAAGTCAAAGAACCTGGGCCCACTAGAAAGGAATGTGAACCAGAAATCAAATTCTTACAGAATCCAGACTTACTGGACCTACCGAGGCTGGAGGAATCCCACAATCTATCGCTCTGTGAAAATCTTCAAACTGTGAACCAAAATTATTCCCTGAAGCCATCTTGTAACTAAACAACTGTTTAGTTGAACTAGTAAAGAACGTTCACCAAGCGCACTGTGCTCTTTTAAAGAATTATCTCCAGGAGATCAAACGGTCAAGAGTAACTACAGTGTGGATGAGAAGTCCAGGGGGCAGCAAGTCTAAGTCGGCGGCGGTAAAACAATGTGGGGACAAACGTCCAGAATGGTGGTTGTGTCACCAACGTCACTGAACTGTACGTGTAGAAACTGACGAATGAGTGTGTCTTCTGCTGTGGAAATTTTCACCAGAATTAAAATTAAAAAAAAAAAAAAAATGAGAATCTGGGCCCACTGGTCAGGTGCGCCCCAGGGTGAGCGGCCACCCTGGGCATCACATGGTCCCAGGGGCCCACGTTCTTCCAATGTGGACACAGAGGTGCGCCAGGCCTCCCGCGCACCTGCCTGAGGCCCTCTGCCCCACTGTCACCTCCCTGCCCACTCCTCTCCACTCCCCTACAGCATTTTCCACCACAGGAAAGCCCCACTACATGCGGGTTTACCGTGCTTCGGGAACGGAGGCCTGGGGCAGGCCCTCTATCCCCTGCTGAGACACCCCAGCGCCGAGCGTGGGTTCAGCACCCGCAGGTGCTCACTGGGCATGTATGGGATTAAGGGTTCCCCACCCCCAAGCTTCCTCCAGCCCCTGCCCTGCTCCGACCCCCTCCTTGCCTCCACAGCTCCAGCAACAGTGGCCAGTTGGCCATGGGCACTGCTGGCCCACTGGACAGAAGTTTCCGGCAGACAGGCCAGGCCAGCTTTCACAGGCCTCTGCGTCTGCGGTGCGCAGCAAGAGAGGCTCCAGGCAGGGGCTCAGGAGCATTTGTCCACATGGGGCGGCTGAGGAGGAGGGGGGAGGGGCCCATCACGGGAGCAGGTTGAGCAACAAGGGGCTCTGCTTTCTCTCTGTCATCTGCTCCCTCACTCCCTGCCCCCTGCTGGGCCTGCCTGCCCTCCACACCCCCCTGTAAAAACTCTTTGTTGTGTGACATTTCCCACAAGCCAGGCCCCTCTCCTCCCTCAGTAGTGTCCTGACACTCACCTCCCACCTTCCCTGAAAGACCTCGCTTACTTGCCAAATTCCGACTGTCTCTCACACTTTCTAAGTAGCACCCCTCATTTGCTCTGGGGGCCCCCGTGTTTTGTCCCCTCACGTGATTTCTCCAGGGCCCGACCCCGTGCCACCTCCAACATGCATGTGATCCCTCTTGGCGTCTCTCAGGAGCCCACTGAGGTCTCCCACACACGTGTGGTCCCCCTCGGGGGTCTCTCAGAGGCTCACAGCCGTCTCCCACACACATGCGGTCCCTCTCCAGGTCTCTCAGGGACGCAGGGCTGTCTCCCACACGTGTGCGGTCCCTCTCTGGGTCTCTCAGAGGTCTGGTCCCAATTCCATTAGCTGCAGCTTGTTTGCCTCCCAAGGGTCTATGTGAGTCTCAGTTGAGTTGAAATTTAGAAATGTCAGATTTCTAAGAAGGAATATGGCACACAGTGTATAAACAGCACGTCCCCCATGGGTGTGCTAAGAAAACCCTGTCAGCTAAGAACGTTCCTGGAAATGCTGACATTTTTCTGGTGGCTGTAAACCTGAGACACAAGACATCCACGGGAAGCAGGGCTCCAAGCAATGTAGCCATCAGTATGACCCCAGCGTTGTCCCTCGGCCAAAGCCGGGCCGTTCCAAACACACAGGGAAGCCACTAAAATGCCTTGTTTGGTTGTCACAGCTCAGGGGGCGGGGTGCTGCTGACGTCTGGTGGGTAGAAGCCGGGGGGTGGGTGCTGCTCAACATCCTACAGTGAGCAGGGCAGACCCCTCCCCCAACAAAGAATGACCCGGCCCCACGTGTCCACACTGCAGAGGGGAGAAGGCCTGCTCGGGTCTGTGGGGGGGTGAGACGGAGGACAGAGGTTTTGGGAGTTCCGAGGCTCAGGGGATGGGTCAGGGCAAGCCGCTGGAGGAGGTGACCTGGGCAGGAGGGGCTGGTGAGGGGCCTGCGGCGGGAGAGGCCCGGCAAGGCAGGGGTGTAGCACATCCCAAGGCAGGGACTTGCTCCGTGACTCGGCGCACAGTAGGTTGTTGGCTGAAGGGGCCCTGGTGATGCAGTGGGTCAAGCGCTTCACTGCTACCAAAAGGCTGGTGGTACGAACCCACCAGCGGCTTCGTGGGAGAGATGACCTGGTGATCTGCTTCCCTAAGCGTTACAGCCTAGGAAACCCTATGAGGCAGTTCTACTCGGTCACATGGGACCACTATTACTTGACGACACACAGTAGGTTGTTTGTTGGATATGGGACCATCCAATGAGGCACTAAGAACCCACAGCACCCGCCCCTCCTCCACTCAGGTGACAAAGTCATGTCTGTCCTTGTCCCTCTGGCAAGCTCACTCCCCCATCCCTGCAAACAGTACCTCCGAGGCTCTGGCCAGGAGGAGGGGCCCGCACTCCTGGCCCAGGGGCTGGTGGAGGTGCAGAAGGAGAGAGAAGGAGAGAATGTGTCCCCTTCCCAGCGTGGCTGGGGACAGGAGGTGATGGCGCTGGGCTAGCTCTGAATCCTCTGTGTCCAGCAGATGAGGCTAGCCCAGCGGCACCCTCAGGGGTGGTCTCCAACTAATTAAGGAGACATCATAAAAGCTAAGGTCTTCCGGGTGTGAAATAAGTAAATGATTTTTTTTTTTTAAACGAGGGTCCCGGCTGTGGGCTCTGCTTCAGCATCAAAGGAGCAAACAGAGTGCTGAGTGGTTCAGCCCCTTCCAGGAGACTGGACCGGCCCCCTTCCTGGGCTTCCCCTAAAGGCAATTAAAGTGAGGGACACACACAGTTTCTCGGGACCATTGTTCCACGGGGCTGAGCAGGCATCGGGACAAAGGGCCGGCTCTCCAGTGTAAAGGGCCCCCCAGGAATGCCCATCACCATGGCAACCCGGGCACCTGCCAGGGCCTTTCCAGTGCCAGACGGCAGGCCGAGAAAGGCATCCCGGTTGCAGCCAGGGCGGCGTGGCCGACGCTGAGTACACCCTAGGCAGCACCAGAAAGCACCTTCATCTCACTAACGGAGGCCACGGGAACATCAGAGAGGCCCAGCACCAGGTAGGTCGCCAGGAAAGCAAGCTGGAAGGTCAACAGCAGAGTCTCTGGGCTGCGGGATTTGGGGGTTTCCCGCTTTCCTCTTTACGCTTTTTGGGATTACCAGAACTTTCTAGAGTGAGCATGCTTATCTTTATGAACAAAACATCCCCCTGAATTTTTTTTTATTCTGAAAAACAACTTCTATCGCCCATAATAAAGTTTTAAACAATTAAAAACACAAAGTGCTGGTTTTCCCGTGAGGCTGGCCCAGCAGTAGTCTGGGTTGATTTGTGCCTGGAAGACGGGATAGAAATATCACTAATACTGAGAAAAGATGTGGACGACGAGGGCATGACCCGGCTCACCCTGCAGACCCCACAGCCCAGCGATCTCCTCCAGCCCCTGGCCCCGCGAGTCCACACAGCTGGTTGGCATGGCCCAGCTCCGGCCACGGCTTAGGGCTCCTTCCATGGCCCTCGCCACCCAGGTTCCTAAATCTCAAGGGGACCACTGGGCTTGTCAGAGCACCCTGTCCCGCCTCCCCACAGAACATGACCTGAAGTAAGCCTTCCCTTCTGCACTAGTTTATAACACGATGCTAACGGTGCTAAGTGTCTTTGGCACTCTATCATTCATTCATTCATCAAACACCCACTGTGCCTCTGCCTTGGGCATGGGCTGGCTGCACAGGGAACAGTGGGACCCTAGAACTTGAAGTTCGGAGCAGCGAGGCAGATACGCCTCAGGGCCACGTCCTCTGGTGGGGCGGCGGGGGGAGATGCAAAGTATAAGGGGCCCCCGGTCACCAGCTGCAGACGGCAAACAGTGGGCGAGCAGCAGACGGTCGGAGCAGGCGTGGGGCAGCCCCAGGATGAGCATCTTTCCCACTGGCAAGCGGGTGCCCTCAGCGTCTGTCCTGCAGCCCCTGGCACCACCAGCTCCACGTGCATCTCTGAGTAACTGGACACAGTTAGCCTCCACCCTCCTCCCTCTCCTGAATAAGAGTGTCCCGCGCCCAGGCCAAAGGGCTGTGGGGTGACGGTTACTTCTCATTTTCCTCCCAGCATCAGCTATTTCAATTCTGCCAAGACCAGGTGGCACCTTGCTGGCCTCAGGGGAGGGCGGCTAATCATTAAGGTCTGGGGTTCCCCAGCTAACACGAGCCTTGCCCCTTGTCATGGATTGAATTGTGTGCCCCCAAAATATCTGTTAACTTGGCTAGGTCATGATTCCCAGTATTGTATGATTGTCTACTATTTTATCATCTGATGTGATTTCCCATGTGTTGTAAATTCTATCACTATGATGTAGTAAAATGGATTAGTGGCAGTTACATTGATGAGGTCTACAAGACTAGATAGTGTCTTAAGCCAATCTCTTTTGAGATATAAAAGAGAGAAGCAAGCAGAGAGACATGGGGAACCTCATACCACCAAGAAAGCAGCTCCGGGAGCAGAGCATGTCCTTTGGACCTGAGGTTCCTGTGCTGAGATGCTCCCAGACCAAGGAAAGTCTGATACATCACAAGGACCTTCCTCCAGAGCTGACACAGAGAGAAAGCCTTCCTCTGGAGCTGATGCCTTGAATTTGGACTTGTAGCCTACTCTACTGTGAGAGAATAAACTTCTCTTCGTTAAAGCCATCCACTCGTGGTATTTCTGTTACAGCAGCACTAGATGACTAAGAAACCCCTCATCTCACCCCAAGCCCAATGGCCCCCAGGCTGCCATCTGTGCTTGGGGTAGGGCTGCCAGGAGCTCTAGGTGTGATGACAATAACCGTAGTGATCATGCAGCCCGTAAGTATCAAACCCTCACTAAGAGCATGCCCTCAAGAGCTTACGGCTAGAGGCAGATGCTTGAGATGGTCCCGATTTACAGGTGAGGAAAGTGGGGCACACAAGTGAGTGGGTGTAAGGCCTAAAACGCAGGCCCAGTGTTATGCATACCTTGACTGTAGGAGAAACCAGGAGGGCCTCGAATAGCCTAAGTTTAAATCCCCTGCCCACTCTGCTTCCGCACAGTCCCCTTGCCAAACAGCCTCCTTACCCAGGGGACCTGGCACAGTTCCTGCTTCTCCCCAGTAGCGGGTTTCAGTTCCCTGCCTGCGCACAGGATTATTCAAACCAGCCGATCACAACCTCCTGCGGGAACCAGAGGGCACCGCACCCTCTTGTTGCTACAAAGCCTGCCCCTCACAGCCCCTGCTGTTCACTCTGTTCCTGAGTGCACTCCCATGTGGCCCAGCGTGGTGCAGTGTCCTCCTCCCCCGGCTGTGAGCACACGACTGATAAATTGCTGTCATTCCGTCTGTCCGGGGTCAGGTGTCGTGTGTTTGGCCATCCCCATAACCTCAGGGTGGGAATCTCTCCCTCACCAACGGGGTGAAGAGGAGGTGCTCGAAACACTGAGTGACCTGGATTCAAACCCAGGTCTCTCCACCACCACCACCACCACCACCGCAGCGGCCCCATGACTGGGCCACCTGGGACTCCAGGCAGCCCCCGCAACCCGCAGCAGAGGTGGGAGGCCCTAACTGCTGATTATACTTTCTATAAATATCAGGCGACACAAGGGAAAAAGTGTCCGTGACTGCTTTAGGCCAAACAGCCTATAAATCTGAAGGAGATGAAAACCCATATCCACATTCCACACCCAGGACCCTGACTGAGGAAGGCTTCACAGGTGCCTGGTTCAGCCCGCACACTTCTCCACACCCGGAAGTCAGGTGTACTTAGCTGAAATGGAGGCGTTCCAGCACACGGAGTCTCACATTACAGCTTGAGTATCTCAGGCAACTTCCTCGACCATAAAATTCCAGGAGCAGAAATGAATTTGGTGTGGGAGGGGCAGCTTTAGGTTCCCCATAATGAGACCCTACAGGTGGGGTTGTTAAATTTGCGCTCCTCCCCCGCACCAGCAGGCGGAGGTCCATCACTATGGGGACACTTCTCGTGGGCAGCGACACCTTTGTCTGGTCCATCCTACCTCGCCAGGGCCGCACTCCCCCCCAGAGAGTCTTCGGAAGTGCTGGGCGGAAAAATGAACCCGGGAACTAAAAGCTGCAGGTTAAGTTTATTGGCACCTACTCAGAATAACAAAGGCTGTGTGAGTGTCCCGGACGTCTATCCCAGCTCTGTATGTGGCACGTCTACAATTCTCTCACCTCCCAGACCCCTGTTTGGGAAACAGTCCTTGAGGTCAGAACCTGCCTCTAACTGTGACTGGGGGGGTCTTTCCACACCTAGCTGGGGCTCAACGCAGGGGCTCCCACTGAGGCTGAAGGACGATGAGGCCAGAGGCACCGAGAGAGGCTGCTGATCATGGAGACAAGTTTTCCAAATTTGACTTATCTCCCTGCCAAATCCATCGATGCTCCACGTGAACTGTCAACCTACATGGCATTGAAGCCCCTCAGCCCAACACTTATACCAGTTACCAGCTGCCCTCAAGTCGACTCTGACTCCTGGCGAGCCCATGTGTGTCAGAGTAGAATTGTGCTCCATAACGTTTGCAATGGCTGATTTTTCAGAAGTAGATCACCAGGCCTTTCTTCCAAGGCACCTCTGGGTGAACTCAAACCTCCAACCTTTTGGTTAGCAGCCAAGTGCGTTTACTGTTTGCACCACCCAGGGACTCTGACATTTAACCGGGTCCTGATATTCCATCAGGGCGAGGACCGAAGGCTGAAGTTCACTGATGCTCTACTCCCAGGGCCCGAGGCCGGTGGTCACTCAGAGTCAGTCCTGAGGGGAGGAGTTGGAGGGGGACATGGCCTGAGGACACAGATCCCGCTGGAAGGCAAGGACCAGTGGGGCCCCTTCCTTTCATCTTCCCAGACCGTGACCGGCTCTATGGGCCCTCCTCCCAGCCCCACAGAGCAGCAGAACCTCTAGGAAGGGGTCGTCCCAGCCCCACGGAGCAGCAGAACCTCTAGGAAACGGTCCTCCCAGCCCCACGGAGCAGCAGAACCTGGAGGAAGTGGTCTTTCCAGCGCCACGGAGCAGCAGAACCTCTAGGAAGCGATTCTCCGGCCTCAGGAGCCGCGGTCAGCACCACAGCCAGGAGCTACAGTTCACTCAGAAGTGACCCCGCCCAGCACACTGGGGTCTCTGAGTCACTCTCACTGCATCCAGCAAGCACAAGTTACTGCAGGAAGAGCCTGGAGCCCCAGCCCCACCCCCAGGAGTCCTGCCTGCACCCACGACCGCCCAGCCTTCGAGCCCGGCTGGGTTTGCTGCAGTCTACTCTGGGCCACCAGGCGCCCACGCCAAGGCCACTGCTGATGTGGGTCCTCGCCCCGGTCTCAATCCCAGCATTCTTCAGAGAAATCGCATTTTTATACCTTTGGCTACAGCGTCTGCATGAGAAGATTATTTTTTGCAATGAATACACAACCTCACGTTCATGCTTAGAGACTCAACGTGCTCACTCACAATTAAGAACGTCACCAAAAGCCCCTTCTGCACCTTTGACTTTAGAAAAAACTTTTGCACACACACACACACAGAGGTTCTGTTTCTCTGGAGAACCCTGACTGATACAGACATACAGCATTTGAAATGCCTGCAATGAGTTTGAAGGAGCCCTGGTGGTGCAAAGGTTAAGCACTCTGCTGCTAACCAAAAGGCCGGTGGTTCAAACTCACCCAGCAGCTTCGCGGGAGAAAAGACCCGGTGATCTGCTCCTGTAAAGATTTACAGCTTGGGAAACCCTACGGGGCAGGTCTACTCTGTCACACGGGGTCGCTCTGAGTCAGAATCGACTCGATGGCACCCAAGAACAACAGCGGAGTTTAAGTAAAAACAGCAAGTCATGAAACAGTTTACACAATACAACAGTTGTGGAAAAACACACATATATAAATACATACATTAGAAAAATCTGGAAAGGTACACTACAGAAATTATTATTTCTGGGTAGTATCGCTTAAGGTTATTTCTTTTTACTTTCCCACATTAACTGTGGAAAAGTGAGTAAATAAGTTATTACTGATGGCAGATATTTCTGTTGGCACTTAACCCCACTCCTACCTTTCTTCTCTGCAGAACAGGGGGCCAGAAGCCTGGAAACTACCTTTCCCCGGCTCCTCTCTGACCTGCAGGATTCTAAGTAGTTCTACCAGTGGGAGGAGCTTGTGCAGATCAGGAGGAGGGAGGAGGCCATTGGCTCTGGGCTGGGTCGGCAAGGCATGGTGTCATAGGCAGGGCATGGTAGGTTAGGCAGGGCATGGTGGGACAGGCCCCTAGGGTCTGGTTGTGTGCTGGAAGAGGCAGCGCGCTCTTGGAGGGGCTGCCCAGGGGGCAGAGGAGGACAGGCTCCGAGTCAAATAGGCCCTGCAAGGGGCAAGAAAAATAAGCAAATCTGTCTTGAAGAAGTCCAGCCAGAATGCTCCTTAGACACGAGCATGGGGAGACTTCATCTCACATACTTTGGACCTGTTATCAGGAGAGACCGGTCCCTGGAGAAGGACATCATGCTTGGTAAAGTAGAGGGTCAGCAAAAAAGAGAAAGACCCTCAACGAGATGGATTGACGCAGTGGCTGCAACAATGGGCTCACGCATAACAACGATTGTGAGGATGGCACAGGACCCGGCAGTGTTTCGTTCTGTGGTACACGGGGTCGCTATGAGTGGGAACTGACTCAACAGCACCCGACAACTAACAGTGGGTAAGAGGCAGCACTGGCGAGGGCCAAGCACGTTGCCAGCTCCAACTCCCTGAATTAAATCACTTTCTGCTGGAAATACCTAGAGTGGCTTCTGTTTTCCCCACTGGACTCTGACTGATGCATCTTGTTAATAAAATTGGTCTTTTAAAAGCAGGGAAGTGTAGAGAATACCTTGGAGAACTATTTTTCAAAGCCTCTACTACCTGGACACCTGCTCACCTAGACTGGCTGAATCCCATCAGCTCAGAGACAGAAGCTTTCCCCAGCAGGGCAGCACTGGCTAACGAGTGCGGGAGACTTCACAGGACAGAGCTTAGGCGGGGGCGGCCGGGGAAGGGCGCATGGAGGAGGACGCAGGCACGCTGGGCCCTGCCACCAAAGTGGGGTTAGGACGGCAGAGTGGAGACAGCCTGAGGTTGGGGTGAGTGAGCAGCAGGTGGCTACCATGTGGTCAGGAAGCAGTGGAGGCCTGAGTTTGGCTGCAGGGGCCGGGCACTGAGCTCAGTTCCACAACACTGCACGTCCCCCCATGGGCCAGGTGCGGTGAGGGGCTGTTGATGACGCAGAGGGAGCTCTCGGTTCAGAGGGGCCTCACTGAGCAGCAGCCGCAGTGACCTGCGCCAGGTGTCCCCAGGTTGGAGTTGTCAGAGCTGGGGCTGATGGTCTGGGGAGGTGGGAATTACGGTGGGGGTGGGGTACAGGATTCCAGGCAGGGACGAAATGTGAAGACTAAATAGAGGCCCCACGCTCAGAAATACCTGCTCCTACCTGCTCCGCGCAGGTGGGTGGGCAGGAGGTGGGAAAGAGAGAGGGAAGGAGCTGCATTATGGTAGTCTCCAGAGGCAGGCCTGGGGGCAGTGGTTCATCCAGTGGGCAGCGGTTCACCCGGTGGACAGCAGGAATTCCCTTGACACTCAGGACAAAGTGCAGGGCGTGTGACAGCACACTCTAAAAAGATGAGTCTGAGAGAGGCTCGTGGTAAGTCCAGTGAGCCAGGGGAGGGGCTCGGATGGTGCTCAGCCAGCGCCAGCTTGGGGGACACCGACAGGTAAGTCTCCCAGAAGGAGGAGATGCTCAGGCCTCCAGCCACAGCCCGGATGTGAGCCACACTGTCAGGGCTGGGTATCAGCTCGGGGGCCCACCCATCCCAGTCTGCCCAAGACCTTCCTGATTTTAGCAGTGAAAGTCCTGTGTCCTGGGAAGCAACTCCGTCCAGGCAAACCAGGGCACTGGGGAGCCTAGGGCCAGCCAAGAGATGGGGAGGACAAAGGTTGTGATGACTGGTTCGGCGTGAGGGGTGGGGGGGAGTTGCAGGTTCAGCCCCTATGCAGGTGGGTAGATGTCACTGATCCTTGGCTGAGCCTGTCCCCTAAGCCCTGCCTCCTGGCACTACCCCCTACACGCCCTGCCAGAAGGGGTGGCGTCTGTCACTCCCACCTCGGTAGCCCATCACCGTCCACCGACAAAGTCTGCACGATTTGACAGTATCTCTCCCACGTCAGTAAAATAAACCCGAAGTGCTACTGAATATTCAGTTTGAAAAATGCCATCCGGTTTTAAAATGTAAAAAATAATGTACAACTCTAGGGTGATGAGAACGTTCTAAAACTAGATAGCAGGGTGGATGTACAACATGGTGAACGTATTAAATGCCACGAATTGCTCACTTTAACATGGTTTAAATGGCGAATTTTGTGTTACATGAATTTTACCACAATTTTTTTTTAAAAAAGGATACAAGGTGGCTCTCAAAAACCAGAATCCAAACTGGTTTAAACTCTGTTACGAGCTGGTGGTACCAAAGTCAGCCCCTCTAAATGAATGTATTAACCCTACGAAGAGAACTTCACCAGGGTCCTCAAGTTACGATGATTTGTCCTTACCACTCAGGTTTTTTTTTTATGATCTGTATTTTTTTAATGTATGTATGTATTAAAATATATCTGTAAGTTTATATGTAATGTCTCCAAACCCCAAAGACAAATAAAGATCGTATTTATAAAGATACAGACAATAAAAGGCAATAATAATGAAACCTAAAAAAGAAAAAAATGAGGTATTTGACTTACATCAGAACCATCTTACAACAAAGTCATCAGAATGGAACTCTGTCGTAAGTCGGGGGCTGCCTGTACACAAATCAAGATGGTCGTTAAGTACGGTTTCTCATAACTCAAATACATCGTAAGATGGGGACTACCTGTATAAGACAGTGCCCTCTGACAAAAATTATGCAATTATGACCTTGTAAAAAAAAAATAAAAGTATAAAAAGTTTAGAGTGTTTGTCTTCACCACCTTAACACCTTGGCAATTTCCGCGTCCAGCTCAAGCACTCCGTCGTGCCCCTTCGACTCACAGATTCGGTCTCCCCACCTCTCACCATCGTCTGCTCTTCCAGAAGCAGCAACAGTACCCCGAGTGCTGTGATCGGAGCTGCCACCTGCTCCCTACAGCCGCAGTGACGGGATTAGCAGGCACGGAAGAGCAGCTGGCCTCTTGTGACCTCACACTTCCCATCCTCCTCTCCCATCCACCTGCAGCTGACCCCTCACTGACCCACCCTCAGAATCCTACTTAAGCCTGTGTCATGTGGGGTTAAGTCATGTGATACTCTTTTTGTTTTTTCAAGCGGGAATTACAAGGGAAAGAAAAACCCAGAAGGCTTAGGCTCGTCCACTTCAGACAGCGTGGACACAGAGGCACACAGTTACGTGGAAGACAGAATTAGGAGCATCCTGGCATCTGGCCCAGGTGGGTCCTCGCTCCGTTGGGATGGCGCACAGAGGAACAGCCCTGCCCCCCCCAAACCCACCCCTGCTGCCTCAGTTTCCCCAACCGCAGAGAGAGGAGCTGCCAGACACGAGTTTGTCCCTGAAGGAGCTCAGCCTAGTTTTCATCACCCCAAATTCACTTCTGGTTCTCAAAAATGCCAGGCAGACGAGCGACGGAAACAAAGGGAGGGAAAACAGATCCCCTGCTGCAGACAGGGTGGGCTTCCCAGCTCGACCCTGCAGCCAGCAGCTTCCCACCTAGCCCTCGCCACTTTCTATTCACCAATAAATGGTGGCCAGTGCGGGCAGGCAGCAGAGTCACATGCCACCGTCACCAAAAAGTCCTGCTGTTCTCAGCGTGTGTGCTCACAGGGAGATGTCCGTGCAAACACACTGTCTCACTCCACCAGGATCCGTGCCCTGTCCACCACACACACACACATACACACACACATGCATACTCACACATACACACACATATGCTCATACATGTGTGCCTATATACATGCATGCACACATGCTCACACACAGGCAGGCACAACGCTTGCATGCATATGCACATGTGCACACATACATGCATGCATACATGTACGGTCATACCCGTTCACTCATACACACATCTATGTACGTACATGGTCATGCGTACATGTGCTCAGGCGCACACTCATGCAACACATGCACACATGCTCACGCAGAGACACACACATATATGTAGGCTCGCACCTGCACAGAAATGCATGCACACTCACATACACGCACACACATACATGGAGGCACACATGCACAGGCGTGCATCACATGTGCTTACACATGCTCACACATAAGCACACGCATACCTGTAGGCACACACCTGCACAGACGTGCTTATGCACACATACACACACAGGCAGGTCCGCCCCTGAACCCTGACGGCCGTGTGTCGGATGGATAGGAAATCTCTTAGAACAATAAACCCTAATATTTTCCATTCTCTCTTTGAAGATCTGGGCGGGAGGGGGATGTGTTTCAATTACACATTAGGATTTTCCATGCCTGGAAAAGAGGACTGGGCTGAAAAGTCCACTCCCACAGCTGGGTCACTTGGCATTACGACACAGAAGAGAAAGGGAGGGGGCACCCGTGTCTGAAAACCTGCCTGGTGGCCCTATGTCTGCATGCTGTTTACTCGACACACACCACTCACCCCCATCCTAAGTGACACGGAGAAGCAGGACCCAGACACCACTACCGTCTCAGGAGTTACGCAGGAATGAGACGTCTGTGAGGACACAGTCAACGGGGCCTCAGCCTGCCCATTGTCCAGGCCATTAGAGGAGCTCGAGGGGAAGAAAGGGGGACAAAGGGTGGTTCTAACAAGGGAATCTGACACTGCTTCTCAGGAGTCCAGGTGGGCAAACTGGATTCCGTTCAGAAAGGAGAATTCGGTGTGCAATTTACCCCGGAGAAATCAGGGTCAAGTGCCTGAATATGAAGGCAGGTCTATACCTTGAAAAACTGGTCCTCACACACACAAAGCCCTGGTTCTCTCCCTAAAATCTAATACTTAACTGATAATATCTCTTCATGGCATAATAAAACCAAACCAAACCCATTGCCATCAAGTGGATTTCGACTCATAGCGACCTTATAGAACAGAGCAGAACTGCCCCCACAGGGTTTCCTAGGCTGCATAATCTTTATGGGAGCAGATGACCCGGTCTTTCTCACGTAGAGCCACTGGCATGTTGGAACGGCTGACCTTTCGGTTAGCAGCCAAGTGCTAAACCATTGCGCTCACCACCAAGGTCCTTAAAGGAACACTGCCCACTGTCATCGAGTCAATTCCAACTCATGGTGACCCTAAAGGACAGAGTAGAACTGCCCCTTAGGGTTCCCAAGGCCGTAAACTTTATGGACGCAAACTGCCGTATCTTTCTCTCCGGAGCTGCTGGTGGGTTCAAACTGCCGACCTTTCGCTTAGCAGCTGAGCGCTTAACACTGCACCACAGGGCTCCTGTTTATGGCTCAACAGGAGGCTTGAATTAAACACAGGTGTCAGCCTCCAAAGTCCGTGAGTGAAGTAGAACTTCCCAGAAGGCCCACAAGACAGGGAGCGCACGTGAGCCTTTGCAGGCGAGCCGTCTCCCTCGTCACACTTGTACAGACAGCAGCTGGCTGGCGGTGACGTGCCCACAATTACAGCCCTCTCTGCACAGGCCCGGGCCAAGCTGCAGGACAGAACCCAGACGCAGTGAGTGTCCCCAAGAGCGAGCTCACGCAGGATGTCAGAAGGGCTCCCAGAGGCGAGGCCAGAATCGCTGACCTCATCGGACCTAACAGTTGCTGGTCAGTGGCTCCAGCAGACCCGACCACGCAGCCTGGGACCTTGGCAGACCCCAGCGTCCGGACCCTGGGATAATTTTGCTCATCTTCCCAAGAAGGCCTCGCCCTCCACAACACTGCAAACGGGCGGCTTCCACACCCCTGCCTGCCCTACCCACCACCATCCACAGTGACCCCAGGCCTTTTGCTTCCTTGGCTGCTCCGTTTGACCTGCCCTTCAAGGCCCAACAGCTCCTGGCCTCTCTGGGAAATCCTTCTGGACAGTCCCAGCCTACAGGGCTACCTGCCCCCGCTCACTGGGCACCCCCCACCCGTTAACAGTCACTATTTTGCTCGCATATACTCAGCTCCCCAAGAGGTCTCTAGGTGGTACAGACAGCTTGCACTCCACTACTAACCTAAATGTTGGCAGTCTGAACCCAGCCAATGGCACCGTGGAAGAAAGGCCTGGCCATCGGCTTCCATAAAGATTCCAAAAACCAACCCAGCCCACTTCTGTTGAGTCGATTCTGACTCATAGCAACCCCATAGAGTTTCCAAGGCTGTAAATCTCTATGGAAGCAGACTACCACATCTTTCTCCCACAGAGCTGCTGGTGGTTTCAAATTGCCAACCTTTCAGTTAGCAGTCGAGCTTTTTAACCACTGTGCCACCAGGGCTCCTTCCATAAGGACTACAGCCAAGAAAACCCTGTGGGACAGTTCTACTCTGTAACACTTGGGGTCACCATGAGTCAGAACCCAGTCAATGGCAACAGGTTTGGTTCTGTTTTAACCAGCTCCCAGGAGTTCAGTAAAATCCTTGTGAATGGGGATGGGGGCCCGTCATTCCTCCTAATCAAGGTGCCCCCCACTGCATCACCAACACCACACAGCTACCTGGTTCTGACCCCATGTTGGTGCCCTTTCTCGGGGAGACAGCACTTGAGATGGCCTGAAAACGTGTACAGTCGGAAGAAGACGGAACCTTTATTCCGGCCGTCTCCTCTCTTCAGAACCCTGGAGCCCCGGAGCCATAAAGTTACAGGGCAGAAACAAACTCAACCCTTCTGACTCCCAGGTGAGACTCACCATGTTCCGGAAACTTCTCAGTCCTGGTCCTCTGAGCATTTTCAGGGTTCCCAAACCATTTCTCTTCCCCACTCTGTCCCTGACGGTCAAGAGAACATTCTGGTTTTCTGAGGTTGCTCTGGTGCCCTGGGGGACGACCCTGGGACAAAGACTACCTGTCTGCTGGCAGCCCTGGTGGCCGTGGTGGGGCCCAAGAGGTGTCCCAGGCAGCCGCGACCGCAAGCTAGGGAGGGGGGCCGGCTCCAAGAGAGGCCAACGTGAAAAGGACTGAGGCTCTGCTACAGGCTGCAACGTGGGTGAACCCTGAAAACACGCAAAGTGAAACACGGAAAGTCACACACTGTACAATCCCGTTCATATGAAATGTCCACGACAGGCAGATCCCTTGACACAGAAAGAAAACAAGGACGTGAGGAGCGGGAACAGGAGTGACTACTTAACGGGAAGTTGTGCCCAAGCTGGATTCTGCGTTCCAACCCTTAGCCTACAGGATGTTACAGCAGTCAGGGTCGGGGCTCCTGGGAGATGCGATCCTGCCTCGTGCCAGGAGGGGACGCTGAGGCCCAGAGGGGGCGTATGTGACCTTGACCCCCTGCCCCAGATGTGCCAGCATTAGGCAGCAATGGCACAAACCCAAACCTCACTGCCGAGGAGGGTGAACTCTCTCGGGCTCTCTCCAATGGGGGAGGGGGACCTCCCAAAGGGCCTGCATTCTTGCTCCTGGCTCCACCTGACGGGAAGCTCCTGGCAGCTAAACAACCTCACTCTATTAAAACAGTTCGACTAACTGATAACAGTTTATTGCCTTGCAAAAGAGTTCTTATCTCCAAATGCTAACATAGTATATGGTTTTATATAAATTAATTGCTGTCAGTTTACTTTAACCAAGTACCATTCAGATTAGATATAAACAAATCCTAAAACTATAAAAATTATATAGAACTGACAGTGAAAACAGACTATTAAAAAAGAAATCTCAACAAGAAAACTAACAACCCAATTACAAAATGGGTAAAAGATCTGAACAGACATCTTACCAAACAAGATAAACAGATGGTAAATCCACATATGAAAAGATGCTCAACATCACATCATAAAAAAAAAAATCAAACCCGCTGTCGTCGAGTTGATTTTGACTCATAGTGACCCTATATGACAGAGCAGAACTGCCCCATAGGGTGTCCAAGGCTGTAAATCTTTACAGAAGCAGACTGCCACATCTTTCTCCCATGCAGCAGCCGGTGGGTTTGAAATGCCAACCTTTTGGTTCACAACCGAGTGCTTGACCTCTGCACCACCAGGGTTCCTTCATAAATCCTTAAGGAAATGCAAATCGAAACAACTCTGCACACCTATTAGAATGGCTAAAATCCAAAACACTGACAACATCAAGTGTTGACAAGGATGTGGAACAACAGGAACTCATTCACTGCTGGTGGGAATACAAAATGGTGCAGCCACTTTGGAAGACAGTCTGGCAGTTTCTTACACAGCTAAGCACAGGCTTACCATACAGTCCAGCAATCACACTCCTAGGTATTTGCCCAGGTGAGACGAAACATACATCCACATGAAATGTTTACAGCGGCTCTACTCAGAATTGTCAAGGAGACTTGGTGTCACAGTGGTTAAAGCGCAGTGCTTGGCTGCTAACCGAAAGGTCATCAGTTTGAACCTCTCAGCCACTCCACAGGAGAAAGATGTAGCAGTCAGCTTCCATAACAATTACAGCTTTGGAAACCCTACGGGGCAGTTCTACTCTGTCTTATAAGGTCACTAGATTCAGAATCGATGACAATGGGTAAACAGGTATTGGTAATTGCCAAAACCTGGAAGCAATCAAGATGTCCTTCAACAGGTGAATGAACAAACACACACCCATACAAGGGAGCATTACTCAGAAATAAAAATAAATGAGCTGTCAAGCCAGGAAAAGACATGGAGGAACCTGAAATGCATGCTGCTCAGTGGAAGAAACCTGTCTGAAAAAGCTGTACTCTGTGTGATTCCAGCTACGTGACATCCTGGAAAAGGCAAAACTACAGAGACAGGGAGGAGCTCCGTGGTTGCTGGAGGCCGGGGCAGGGGGAAGGAGGGACAGGTGGAGCCCAGGGCATTTTTAGGGCAGGAAACGATTCTGCGCGATACCGTGATGGTGGACACATGACACTGTGTATTTGTCAAAACCCATAGGACTGTACAACACAGAGAGCGAAGCCTAATGTCAACCATGGACTTGAGTCACTAATAATGTATCGATATGGGTTCATCGTAGGTCCTGGGTGGGGCAAACGATTTGCACTCGGCTGGTAACCGAAAGGTTGGCAGTTCGAACCCATCCAGCGGCACCACGGAAGAAAGGCCTGGCAATGTGCTTCCGTAAAGATGACACCCAAGAAAACCCTATGGTGCAGTTCTACTCAGTGACACTTGAGGTCACTATTGGTCAGAATCGACTCTGCGGCAACTAACAACCACTGCTTCATCGATGGTGACCAGCGTACCACCGAAAGCAAGCTGTTAACAATGGGAGAAAGAGTGTGCGGGGGCAGGGGGCAGGTGGGGACTCTGTCCTTCCTGCGCAGTTTTCCTGTAAACCTAACCCTATGCTCTAAATTAAAGGTCTAGTAAAATGGTTTTAAATTATTTTTTAAAAAAGGAAGAAACTCTGCACGGAAGAAGGGATGGAGGGAGGGAGAAGGGAGGTCAGATCTCAGCACCTTCGGCTCCTTTCACGTGGTCTGTCAGCGTCCACGGCCCAGAAACAAGACCTGGACCCACATGCGAACTTGTCCCTCCGCCCAGGGCCGCCCACCGCCCCCGCATCACTGAGCTGAACATGCCACACTGCCTAAAGTCCCAATGTCCACGTCTACCCCACCCCCGTCGGCAGCGGGCAGGCAGGCTGCATGGCCGACGCCATAGGTCGGGGGAGGGTCCACAGGGTACCCAGGTCCCGCCGCAGCCGTGCCCAGGAAGACAAGCCCTGGTCCCACAAGCCTCGGGGCTCTGTGCGAGGACCCCACCCGGCATGAAGAGTTCCCCTCGGCAGAAGCCCAGGGAATAGGAGAGATGGAGAATGTTCAGGGGGCCTCACCAGGAGGCCCCTTTCCAGGATCATGAGTGCCCCCTGAGCCCAGACACCAGCTGGGCTGAGGTGACCTTTGACCTTTGGTTCTAGCCAGAAGAGGCACTTACTTGGAAAGCAGCTCCTAAGCCCCGTCTCTGCCCGCCCCGCCATACCGCCCCCCACCCTCAGCCGCCCACCCCAGGACAGGGCACAAGAGACACTAGAGCCAGCTTAGAAAATGGCCACACACCTTCCCTGGCAGACACGCCACCCTCACACCCTGCGGCGTCTCTGCTGCTGCCAGGACGGTACTGTGACCACGCACCTGGGTCCCCAGGCAGATCCTGCATCTGTCCCAGCTGCATTTCACCTCGTCAGCCTCCACCCACCTCGGCCGGGTCAGCTCCTCTGCCCTGATTCCACGGCCGGCTAGGCAGCTCCACCTCTGGGCTCCTGCGTGCAGGTGCTGGGACCTTCCTCACATCCCTCCACACCAGCCTCGCGGCCCTGCTCCCATAAGGTTCTCCCCACCTGGCCGACAATGCCACCAGGTCACCTCAGCACAGGTATCAAATCCTTCTGCCCAAAGCTGGTGGGGGGACAGAGCAAATCTGAAGATGCTGCTTGTCCAGTCCCCTCGCAGCCAGTAAGCAGCATATGATAGAGCCAGCAAGGAGGTGCAGAGTGAAGACAGTCCGTTCATTCATTCATCCACTCATCCACTCATTCACATAACAAACATCTCCCGCATCCCCAGGCCCAGGCCGACTGGCTCCCGAGCACAGGAGGCACCGGGGCAGCCTCTCGATGTGTGAATCTCAGTGTCTCACGTGGCAGCTGGACCCATGCCATTACCTTGCTGGCACTTAGCCACGCCAACCGCACTGACCAGACATCCTTCTGGAAGGAAACACTGAGAGACTTTCCTATGCACTAACTCAGCCGTCCTTCTGGAAGGAAGACGTGCAACCAAATCTCATCAACAAGCAAGCCCCCAACTTGTGGGAATCCGCGCAAGCTTCAAGAGTGTTTTTCTAGGCTCTATGGGTTAAAGGTTTGTTATAGAAGCCAGTGGCATACAATGAAATGTGGTCCATATGTACCGTGGAATATTACACAGCCATAAAGAGAATTGAAGCGTTGACACACGCTATCACACGGAAGAACTGTAAACGCACTATGCTAAATGGAAGAAGCCAAATACAACAGGACAGATACTGTCTGATTCCACTTACGTGAAATACTTAGAATGGGCAATGCACAGAGACAGGAAGCAGGCGAGTGGCTACTAGGGGCTGGGGAGAAGGGAGCATTATTGTTGGATAAGACAGAGCTTCTGTCTGGGGTGATGGAAAGTTTTAGAAATAAATAATGGCGATGGTTGTACAACACTGTAAATGTAACAAGTACCACTGAATTGTACAGTTAAAAATAGTGAAAATGGCAAATCTTACACAGATTTTACCACAATAATAATGAAAAAAAAATTAACAACAATGGCACAGAAAGAGCACCCCTGCTGCTCAGCAAGCCGCCACATGCCGCTCTCACCCCGCCACGTGCCATTCACGCCCCGCTGCGTGCCACACCAAACCTAAAAACACATCATCAAGTCAATTCCGACTCATAGCGACCCTATAGGGCAGAGTAGACCTGCCCCATAGGGTTTCCAAAGTTGTAATCTTTATGGAAGCAGACTGCCACATCTTTATCCCATGGAGCGGTGGGTGGGTTCAAACCACCAACCTTTCAGTTAGCAGCCGAGTGCTCAACCACTGCATTACCAGGGCTCCTTGCAAACCCAAGTGTCCACCAACAGATGAATGGACAAACAAAACATGGTCCATCCACACAAAGGAATATTACTCAGTGGTAAAGAGAGAAGAAGCCCTGATACCAGCCACCCCACAAACGAACCTCAAAAATGTACTGCTGAGTGAAGTAAGTCATAAAGGACCAAAACTGCCTGAGCCCCCTGACATGAACGTGCAGAGACACAGAGACCAAAGCTCGTTAGCAGGTACCGGGGGGGAGGGAGGAGGACCGGGGCTCTTAGCTTAGGGGGCACTGAGCTTCTGTTAGTGGTGGTGGGATAATTCAGAAAAGGGAAGTGGTTATGGCCGCAGAGGATGCTGAAAGTAACCAGCGTCACTGAACTGTACCGGTAAGAACAGATGAATCGGCAAGTGTTTTGTTAGACGGTAAACCTGCGAAAGCCGGAACCCGTGTGAGACGGAAACCTGTCGGAGAAGGCAAACTCAAGAATTTCCCACTAAAACGAGCAGTAGCAAAGTGGCAAGGCTGCACCCTGTCAGAGGCGGAGAACTTGGGAGACCCGGAAAAACAAGGCAGTGCCGTCGAGTTCCGGCTCCCACAGGTTTCACCGTATTCGTTGTTACCACAATTTAAAAAACTAAACAAACAAAAAGAAAAGAAAAACAAAGAACCTACCCAGGGCCTCTGCCCAGAACATCCAGGGAACAGACATCCGCTAAAGTGACTAGAACTCCCGAAGGCTGCCACCCGGCTTTCCTCAGCTCTGCAATACTCACGCCCCAAAGGGGAACTCATGACCACGGCATCCGCACGTTCTTACCTGAAGCCAAGGGGGAGAATTGCCAACTCGGAGCTTTCCTTAACAACGACCACTCCTCCCACCCGGAGCCAAGTACCCCCAGCACACACAACCACCAGCTGCCATCAAGTGGACTCTGACTCACAGCGACCCCACGTGTGTCAGAGTAGAACTGTGCTCCACAGGGTTTTCAGTGGCTGATTGTTCTGAAGTAGATCACCAGACCTTTCTTCCAAGGCACCTCTGGGTGGACTCGAACCTCCAACCTTTTGGTTAGCAGCCAAGAACATTAACCATTTGCACCACACAGGGACCCCAGCACATGGTGGAGAGATTTAAAATGGGGGGGGGGTTCTTGTTCCATATTGGCCCCTTCTATTCCACCAATTGAGGTGACAGATACGCGGCCTTGGCCACCAGCCTCTCTCCTGCCACACCTCTGCACACCCTTCCTGCTCATTCCACAAATATCTGCCAAGCACCTCCTGTGTGCCAGGCCCCATGCCCACAGGAGATAGGGGGCCCCACGGTCCCCCCAGGAGCGGCCCACGAGTGCAATGCTGGTCCCCATTGGGCCAGCATTACAACTGGCCCCCAGTGTTACAACCTGGACCCCGCTCCTGCCATCGGTCCTTGGGTCACTTCAATTACCTGTCCGCCCTTCCCTAACAAACACAGAAAGCCAGAGGACAGCCAAGGAGCACTGAACTAAAAAGGTTTATTACTGCACCCCATGCCCCAATACTCAGGAACTTAATCCTAGGCCTTTCCTGTGGACCTGTGCATTCAGCTTACAGGACCAGAAAAAAAATTAGAGGACTGTTTCCCCCAAGGCTTTGCCTGAACAGAACAGGGCTGAACGTAGGAATATTTTCCACATGCTATGTCCCACATGATAACATCTACTGCTGTTTGAATCTGAGTGCTGGCAAGGACGGCACCCTGGGCACCGTGCCACCCACCACGCCTCCGGGCACGGTCGCACTGCCAGGGCCCCGGGCCCACGCCCCGGCCACCTATCCAGTTCAGAACAGGTTTCTGCTTTCACGTTTCAAAATGCGCGGCGTCTGCGTCAGCCCAAACCTAGTGGACTTTTTGACGGTGCCACTGGGCCCTGGTGGGGGCTTTAGCATCATCGACAGTGCTGGTTACCCCTCAGAGGTGGTTTCAATCCCACCCCTCCTGTCTGGTTCCTTCCGAGGGTCTCGGAGCACTTCCCAGGACCCTCCCTTGCCTGAAGATTTTTCTTGGATTTTATGAAACAGTCTCCCCAACACCCTGGTTGTTAGGTAGGGGAAGACGAAGACCCCACACCACCAGTTTGCTAGTACTGAGGTGGGGACCCTGCCCCTTATGGGTCGAGGTCACCCCATCACCGGCAGCCCCTGCCCACCCTCCCAGGCCCCCTGCAGCCTCCCTCCAGGTTCTGTGACCTGCATGTCTAAGCCTTCCTGATCATCTCAAAGGTGCCTCAGCTGCACGGCTTCAAAGGTGGCCTCATGGTCCTCCCCCACAGAGAATCCCCTTCCTACAAGCCTCTTCCTCCCCCTTACCCCCCAGAGCCCGTTATTCTGAGAATGGAGCCAAACGGCCAGGTTCAGGTCCCGCTCTGCCACCCAAGCTGGGTGACCCAGGTGCATCACTGAACCTCTGAGGGCCTTGGCTTCCGCATCCACAAGATGCAAACAGCAGTGGGACCTACTACTCATAGGGCGGGTGTGGGCCAGGGAACTGGCTCTGCTCAGACAGGTCGAGCTGGGAACTTCCCAAACGGGGAGCACGTGGCCGTGAGCAACCCCATCTGCACCGCCATCTGACCATCTCACCCTCCAAAGTCCCCCTCCACTGGTCCACGACTCCACCTCCACCACCCTGCACCAGCCAGGCTGACTGCAGGCCTTCCCTCTGCTCTCTCCTCCTTCCACCTCCATTCTTACTGCCCCCGGAGACCTTCCCACGTGGCCCTGGCACTCAGCCCCAAGCCACCTCTTCACAGAGCCACCAAGCCCTCCACGACCCAGTCCTCTCCAGACTCAGGGTCCCTGTCCCTGCCTGGACTGCGTGTCGCACACTCACATTCACACCCAAGTGTCACGGCACCCACCTTCCTGCACTCTGCAGGTCACCTCCCTGCCCTTGAATTCAGTCCTGTGTGTACCTCCACCCTGTCTCCTGCAGCGAAGTTCCCACGCTTGTTCTGCAGACCACACTGGCTGTACACAGCAGGCGCTCGATAAATACATAAGCACTCCTTGTTGTTGAGTCAGTGTTTCCGAAAAGTGTGTTACTAATTGACCACTGTGTCCAGAATTATCTCTGCCTTTAAACAGTTAGCTTGTTTCCAAAGCACCTAACTTGTCCCAAATAGTTTCTGTCCTGGGGAGAACCCAGCTCGGCCACCAAGCAATGTAAGATCTGCTGCTTCTTTTCTACGCTGTGAGTGCCGAAAAATAAAATAATGCCGTGCGCCCAGAAGATGCCTGGAAAGAGGGCCCGTTCCTCATTGCCTTGCCTGTAGTCTTCTAGTTAAAAATCCCTGTGATGTCCTGTACTTAACGAGGCAAACACTTGTTAAGACTTTATGAAGCCTGGATGACGTAACTCCCTTCACTCCACACCGAGGTAAATGTGGAAAGGTCACTCAGTCTCGCCCTTTTCCGAGTTGCGGTGTTTTCTGACATGTCAGAATGACTCATCAAGCAGTTATTTTTACCTCACAATTGCTGTTTCCCACATCTGCAGATCTGAACGCACACAGGGTCTGGGAAGTCTTCCACCAAGGGCCTAAACCCACAGGCACACACATGTTCAAGCCGGGCTCCCGCTGCCCCCGATACTAACAGCCCAACGCCCAGCACTGCTGCAGGGCGCGCAGAGCGCTTATGTTTCCCACTCGGCTATTAGCCAGGCTGCTTTAAAAAACACCAACACAGCTTTTAGAAGCATTCATCATAAAAAAACTTCCTATCACAGAATTTAAAATCTCATTCGAAAACCATTGCATATAAAATGAACATCTTACATCACTGGATGGAATCCCAAAATGGCAGCTATTTGCATTTAGCTATATTCACTCCCCAAAACATTGTCACCTGGTCTTTTGTACTTGGTGGCTACACAAAAACATCGGCACTATCTTCTCAAGTCAAAATGATTGTGTTAAAACCCCAGGCCCCAGAAGTAAACTGCCCTCACTCTGGGACATGTCCGCGTCAGGCCCAGCCCCCAGGCACATACTACCCAGGTGCGCCGCCCCAGGTGTAGCTCCCCCGGGGCACTGCCCCTAGGTGCACTGCCCCCAGGTACACCACCCCCAGGTGTAGCTCCCTGAGGTGCACCGCCCCCAGGAGTAGCTCCCCCAGGTACCCCCAGGAGTAGCTCCCCCAGGTGCACTGCCCCCAGGTGTAGCTTCCCCAAGGGCACCACCCCCAGGTGCACCTACTCAGGTACACCACCCTCAAGTGCACTGCCCCCAGATGTAGCTCCCCCAGGTGCACTGCCCCCAACCTAACCAGGTATACCACCCCCAGGTGTAGCTCCCCCAGGGTGCACCGCCTCCAGCTGCAACCTACCCAGGTACACCACCCCCAGGTACACCACCCCCAGGTGCAACCTACTCAGGTACACCATCCCCAGGTGCAACCTACCCAGGTACACCACCCCCAGGTGTAGCTCCCCCAGGTACACTGCCCCCAGTTGCACCTACCCAGGCACACCACCCCCAGGTGCAACCTACTCAGGTACACCATCCCCAGGTGCAACCTACCTTGGTACACCACCCCCAGGTACACTGCCCCCAGGTGTAACCTACCCAGATACACCACCCTCAGGTGCACTGCCCCCAGGTACACCACCCCCAGCTGTAGCTCCCTGAGATGCACCGCCCCCAGGAGTAGCTCCCCCAGGTGCCCCCAGGAGTAGCTCCCCCAGGTGCACTGCCCCCAGGTGTAGCTTCCCCAAGGGCACCACCACCAGGTGCAACCTACCCAGATATACCACCCCCAGGTGCACCTACTTAAGTACACCACACCCAGGTGCATCTACCCAGGTACACCACCCCCAGGTACAACCTACCCAGGTACGCCACCCCCAGCTGCACCTACCCAGGTACGCCACCCCCAGCTGCACCTACCCAGGTACACCACCCCCAGGTGCACCGCCCCCAGGTGCACTGCCCCCAGAAGCACCATCCTCAACAGGCTCCTCCACTAGAGGCACACAGCCTTTCCTGGAATCACTCCCATAAAACCTAATAGACAGCCCCGTTGTTCCCTCCAGCACCTCTAGGGCTGTAATCCTGTGTGGCACTGAGAAAGTCACTTAACGGCTCTGAGCCTCAGTTTCGTCATCTGTAAAACGGCAGCAGCAGCTTACCACCACTCCCCCTCACAGTTCCCAGAGAAATAAATGACGGCATAAAAACAAGGTAGAAAACGGACTGATACCCACTAAGAACCCAGGAAAAGGTCATCGTTGCTATCTGGGGGTACGGACACATGAGGCCCCAGTATCTGGTTCTTATAAGAGTGTGTTGGCAAAGGATGCAGAGCCAGGGGCTGGATCACTGAGACAGTTACTACTTGACGTGGAGCCCCCGACCCTCCTCCGACTGTGGTCCCCACTGTGGGCTCACCAGGATGGCCGTCCACATTCCTCACGCTCAAGTCACACAACATCCCTGCTTCCAGGGAGGACTCGTTCCCACTAAAAGCACCATGTCCACATAAAATCAAAACTCTATTATTCTGCCAAGCTATTTTTACACTGGCCAAAACTCCCACTACATTTTATCAAGGAAAAGAAAAGACTACTGCAGAAGTAGGATAGGATCGGGAAAAAACAAAAAGGGTAAGAAAATGCAAGTGGGAATTTAGGATAGAAACTGTCTTGTGCCATCTGTAACTAAAAATAAAAGTACTAGGGCATTGCTCTGAGTGGCCGTGACGCTGGTCAGCACCTCCGGCTAAGGGCCTATTCCGTATTCCCCATACATGCTTACCCCCTCCCGAAACCGAAAATGTTCACCTGCAAATAGACGATGCGGCCAAACCTATGCTGACCTATCGCAACACTTCCAAATGGGACCCAGAAGCTCCAGATCTTACGAGCAAAGAGCCACAACTGGAACCTGTTCACTACCCAACCCCTAGAAAGAAGGAATTTCAGCCAGCTATGGAAACAAAGTAATTCAAAAAACTTTGTCAATTCTTCCAGAGCTCCCTGGAGATACAATATGGTAATCATTTCCGGTTTAAAGAACTCATCGTAAACACTGGCTCCAACCACCACAGATCTGAGCTTGCTCTGGGGGATGTTTTGATCTCATTGCTAAGGTCGCCCACCTGCCCCAGTGGCTCACACCCCTGGGTGGAGGGGCAAGCAGACCCTTCCAAAGAGGTGCTGGGGGCCCTTTATTGCACCCCGAAATCCTCCTCTCTCTTCCATGCCTTGCAATCCCCACCCCCGAGCACTGCAGGCCCACTGGGGCTTTGGCGTGGGGACCACTCTGTCTCCAAGCGTTCGACTGACCCAGCCGAGCTCTCCTCCCCGGCTGCTCACCTCCAGCCCCAGGGCCGGGCGAGGAGGGTTCCCACACTGGCTCCACCACCAACCTGGGCAGGTCTCTTAAGTAACATCCAAATTAGAAGCCCGTGTGCAAGCGCCACAGCCAAGATCAAACGAGGCTATGCTTTCCACACAAAGCAAGCGCATGTAAACCCGACTGTTATTATCTGCAGGAGACAGCAAAGCGAGACCGAAGGAGTCCCTGAGAGCCGCAGCTGCATTACAGGGTGACTCAGGGACCCGTCCGGCAATTTCCAACCGTCCCACCCGAAAACTAATTGGCACGTGGGGTGGACAATGACCTTTGATCTTCTCACGTGGCTGGGAGACTTGCCAGTCAAACCAGACGGCCCATCACCCCGGAGGCCAGGTTTTAACAGCAGGACACAAGAGACACCGGTCTGCTGAGAAAAGCGCCAAGGAGCCGAGGCCTTGAACTTGAAAAAGCCCAGGCCTGCTCCCGGCCAAAACGCTCATGAAGCAGCGTAGGCCTCTCCCACTTGCCAGGCCCCAGGCGGGGGGGTACTCCTGGCACCATGCAGAGCTCAAGTCCCCAGAGAACTGCCGGGCCCTGTCGGGATGCGCCCCGGCACGCCGGGTGGGTCCCCTGCACGTCCCCACAGAGCGGCTCCTCCTGCCCCGACCACTCACCTGACACGGCCACCTCCATGAGTGCCTCCAGCGGCCGGTTGTTGTCCAGATCACGGCTGAGCTGCAGCTCGCCCGTGGCCGGGTCAAGCAGCAGCAGCCTCAGCTCGTTACCCTGCAGGAAAGTGTAATTGAGGCTGTCGGAGAGGTCGGGGTCATGGGCCGGGATGCGGCCGATGACACCGTTGGGGAAGCTGTTGGACTTGTTGGTGACGTAGTTGTTAAAGAGAATCTGAAAGTCGGGCAGCACCGGCGGGTTGTCGTTCTGGTCCAGCAGGCGGACGTGCACGGTGGCCCGGCTCACCAGCGGGGCGGACGTGGCCTGCACCACCAGCACGTACTCTCGCTGGACCTCAAAGTCCAGCTCAACCAGGGCGCGCAAGTCCCCGCTGAGCAGGTCCAGCTGGAAGACCTCAGGCACGTTGCCTTCCACGATCTGATACATGATCTGGGCGTTGGGGCCTTCGTCGGGGTCATTGGCACGGATCCTCGCCACCACCGACCCCACCGGGCTGTTCTCCTCCACAAAGAGCTCCAGCTCATCCCTCTCAAACACCGGGGGGTTGTCATTGATGTCCAAGACGGTCACCTGGATCTCCACCGAGGCACTCAGGGGTGCTGGGCTGCCCCGGTCCACAGCCAGAGCCCGGAGGCTGTACACAGCCACATTCTCCCGGTCCAGCCGGCGCTGGGTGCGGATCACGCCAGATGTGGGCTCAACGTAGAAGTCCCCGTCACCGTCGTCCCCACCCTGAAAGGTGTACAGCAGACGGCCGTTGGGGCCCGAGTCCCGATCGGTGGCAGAGAGCTGGAGCACGCTGGTGGATGGCGGTGCATCCTCGAAGACGGAGCCCTGGTAGAAGTCACGCAGGAAGCGGGGTGCATTGTCGTTGGCGTCCAGGATGAGGATCTCCAGGGAGGTGGTGTCGGACTTCTGAGGGATGCCATTGTCCTGAGCAGTGATGGCCAGCGTGTAGGCGGCCTGATCCTCATAGTCCAGCTCCATCATGGTGTAGATGGTGCCGGTGTCAGGATGGATGCGAAACTGTGGCACTGGGTCCGCCAGCACATAGGTGATGCGGGCGTTCTCCCCCGTGTCCTCATCGGTGGCACTGATGGTGGCAATGGAGGTACCCACGGGCCGGTCCTCGCTGACGCTGACCGTGTAGTGGGAACTCTGGAAGACGGGGCGGTGGGTGTTGGCGTCAGTGACATTGACGAAGACCTGTACCGTGTGCGAGCGGGTGCCGTCAGATGCGGTCACCGCCAGCACGTACTGCCGTTCCTGTTTGTAGTCCAGCGGCAGGGCCAGGGTGATGAGGCCGCCGCCGCTCTGGCTGCTGAGGGCGAAGCGGTTCCGGGTGTTGCCACCAGTGAGCTGGTAGGTGATCACGCTGTGGGCGTCCCGGTCCCGGGCCTGCAGGGTCAGAACGCTGCTGCCCACCGCCGCGTCCTCATTCAGACGCAGCTCGTACACAGGCCGTGTGAATACCGGGTCATTGTCGTTGACGTCCAGCACCGTGATGGACACGCTGGCCGAGGAGCTCATGGGCGGTGAGCCATGGTCCACCGCCTCCACCCCAAAGCTGTAATGCTCCACCTCCTCGCGGTCCAGCTCTGCGCACACTGTGATCCACCCCGTGCTGTTGTGGATCTGGAACGGGAAGTCCGGGCCAGGGGCGGGGTCCTCAGGCCCAGCACCACCGCCTCCCGCACCGGCCGTGTCCACCAGGCGGTAGCGCAGACGGGCGTTTTCACCCGCGTCCGCGTCTACCGCCTGGATGTGCAGCACCGAGTGGCCCAGGGGCACGTTCTCCAGCACGGCGGCCTGGAAGGGGCTGCTCACGAAGATAGGTGCATTGTCGTTCACGTCCAGCACCTGCACGGCCACCAGCCCCGAGGAGTTGATGAGTGGAGGCCGGCCCCCATCCTGGGCCTTGATGCGCAGCGTGTACTCGCGGATGGCCTCGAAGTCCAGAGGGTTGATTACGTCCAGGCTCCCGCTCAGGGAGTGCAGGTAGAACTGCCCCTTCAGGTTCCCGCTGATGATGCTGTAGTGGATGGCTGCATTCTGGCCCAGGTCCTGGTCCGTGGCCTGCACGCGCAGCACCGGCGTGTTGACCGCCACGTCCTCGGGCACCTGGACCACGTAGCGCTTCTCATTGAACTGCGGATAGTTGTCGTTCTCGTCCTCCACAGTGATGTGAACGGTGGCCGTGGCACTGAGTGGGCCCGGGTTGCGGCCCTGGTCGTTGGCTTCTACCAGCAACTGGTACTCGGCCGCCTGCTCCCGATCCACCGGGGCCCGTGTGCGCACCACGCCAGAGCGTGGGTCGATCTCAAAGACGCCGCCTGCGCCCTCCAGCAGGCGGTAGCGCATGTTGGCATTGGAGGGCGCGTCCCCGTCGGTGGCGCGGATGGTCAGCACCTCGTAGCCCACCTCGAGGTTCTCGCGCACGCGCTCACGGTATTCAGATTGCTCAAAGACCGGGCTGTGGTCGTTGGTGTCGCTGACCGTGACGGTGAGGTAGGTAGCGGCCGAGCGCCGTGGCGAGCCATGGTCCACAGCGCTCACCTTAAGCACGTGCGTGTCCTTGGTCTCGCGGTCCAGCGCGCGGGCCGTGCTCACCGCTCCCGTGGTGGCATCAATGAGAAAGTAGCCGTTGGAGCGCTCGTCAAACAGCGCCTCCATCTGGTAGCTCAGGCGCCCTGCCTCGCCCTCGTCAGGGTCCAGCGCGTGAAGCTCGATGACCGCCGTGCCCGCCGGCTCGTTCTCGGGAACTGACACCTGGTAGCTAGGCAGCGGAAACTGCGGGCTCGTGCTGCCGCCCGCTCCCCGTCGGGCCCGCCGCGCCGCCCCCGCCCCAGCCCGGGGCAGGCTTGGCGGCGACGGAGACGATGAGGCCTTCCCGGCGGCCGCCTCTAGCGCCAGCCCTAACGAGACGGCGCCGGCAGCGCGCCCCAGGGCGCACATCAAGCGCAGGCAGACGGGACGGCGCGGGCAGCGGGGCCCGGGGAGCTCCAGGCAGCGGCAGGCAGGGAAGGTGGTGAGGGCGGTGCGGACCCAGCGCAGCGTGGCCCCGCCGAGGCCCGGGAAGCAGAGCACGGAGCCAAGTCCGGGCACCGAGAGCAGGGCCCGCGCTTGCAGCTCCGCGCCGGGAGCCTGTCCGCGCCGGGCACCGCAGCCCGGGCCGAGCGCGCGCGCTCGCAGGCGGAGGCTCAGTGCCGACCTAGCGCTGCGCGCGGCCAGGCGCACAGGCAGCGGCAATGGACGCCCTCCCAGGCGCGCGCAGCCCCGGGGCTCCGCGCCCGGCCCGCGCCACCGTCCCACTAGGTGCCGGTCGCGGCTCACAGCCAACAGCTCGCGCAGCGCCCGGGCCGTGCGCGCCGCGTCCAGGGCGTAGGTCCCAACGGGCCCCGGGACGAAGGCGCGGGCCCCGCTAGGGACATGATGTTCCCGGGCGGCCGCGCGCAGCCCCAGCGCAGGCAAGGCGGGCAGGGCGACGGCGGCGGCCAGGAGCAGCAGCGCGGGCAGCACGGGCGGCGGCGGCGCCATGGCCCGGAGCCCGAGCCGGGCGCGCCAGCACAGTCCATGCACGCTGCGCGCCTCCGCATCCACTCGGCGCGGCTCCCGCGCGCCCGGCGCCGACCCCTCGGGGCGACCCGCACCCCGCCGCCCCGGCCTCCCGGGAGGTCCTGGCGAGGGCCTGGAGGTCTGCGCGCCCGGCCTCCCGCGCAGCTTCCACTGCGAGAGCACTTGGGAAAGTTGGCGAAGTTGGTTTCAAGATGGCTCCTCCCGGGAGGCGCCGCGCATCAACCTGCGGCGGTGGCGAAGGCGGCTCCAGGTGGCCTGGCGCGGCTAGGCCGGCGATGTGGGGAGCGGGCGGCGGAGCGGGCTGGCTGATCCGGCGGGCTGGGCTGCGCACACGGGCGGCCGGCTCCTGCGGGCTCCCTCTGCCCGGCCCGCCGCTCTCCCCGCCCCGCCGGCCCCGCCCCGCCGGCCCGCCGAGTATTGTTCGGGCCCGGGGGGAGCCGGCCGAGCGGGGCGCGCCGACAGGATCGCTATGGAGACGCGGGGGCGCGCGGGGCGGGAGACGGGCCCACTCCCCTCGCCCTCCCCACCCACCTCCCCGGAGGGCGGGCCGAGGCGGAGCTGGATGGCCCCAGGCAGCCGCTGCCAGGGGCGCGGACACTGCACGTCGGGGGCCGGGGGGCGGCCCCAAGCCCCCCAATCCCGGGCACAGCTGGTTCGTCCAGACCGCCGTCCAGGCCGCAGCGAGTGGCCCGGCGGTTGCCGGGGAGGGGACCCGCGGAGGCTGCTGGGGGCGGTTCCCCGTTTCCATCCACACGCCGGGAGACTGAAGTGCTTTACCCGGAGAGAACCTTCCCTGGACTTTGAAACTCAGTACGCGAGTAGCGGGATTCTGGACCCACTGAGTTTAAAGCGCAACTTTTAAAAACGAAAAGAAAAACAGCCTGGGTCGAACATCGGAATTTGGAGTGTGGACGGCGGAGGCCAGCTCGACTCCCGCGCATGCCGCCCTGCCTGAACGCCGTCCCTGGGTTCCAGAGCCTCCGGATGCTCCTGGAGAACGGCCCTGGAGACGGCCAGGCAGGGGATCAAATTGGGTGGAGGAGCAGGGCGTTAGGACTGCGCCCCGCCTCCTGCGGAGAACTGGAAAGGGGGTTCTTAAGACCGTGAAACACCACCCACCCCGCCGTGGGGGTTGAGCTTGTCCGCAGCTGAGCTCTGAGGCAAACCCCCTCCAGCTTTTTCAAGGTCTTGGGCCCGTTGGGGGGGAGGGGCAGACTGGATCTTTCGGGTTCTGAAGAAGGCCCCTTCTGGGTCTCATCGAAAGCAGAGGGGTGGGAGGTGTTGCGAAGGCACCACCAGAACGGGGTCTTTTGTTTGAGGGGGTGTCCAATCCCCTCAGCGTTTCCAAGCTGAGCACGGATGTGTGGGGAGCTTGACGACCAACGCGGACAGTCTCAGATGGGGAAGGGGTTCTCCTTGGGCGAAACATAAAAATAAACGAACAAATCAATACAGCCGCTCAACCTTGTTTTTCAAAACTGCTGAGAATGTCTTTAGGCTGAGGCCAGATAAACATTTTCTTCCCATTCACAACAATTTGAAGACGTTATGATTGACCCGAAATGTAGTTACTTCGAACCAAAAAAACGGTTGCCAAGTGAACTCACAGTGACCCTCTTTAAGACTGAGAAGAACTGCCCCATAGGGTTTCCAAGGAGCGACTGGTGGATTTGAACTGCCAACTTTTTGATTAGCAGCCGAGCTCTTAACCACTGCACCACCAGGGCTCCATGGTTGCCTCAGAACTTTTAATTCTGGGAGTTTCCACTGGTGAGGCCTGCTGGGAAGTGAGTGCATGGGGGATGGGGGAGGAGAAAAGTCTGTCCCTTAAAGGCCACTCGTCCAGGACCTCCTGAGACCACCCTTGGTGTGTGCTGGGGCAGTTCAAAGGACAGCAGTTTAGGTCAAGGAGGCAGGGAGGACCCCAAGGCTCGCAGGCTCCTGCTGGTGGTCCCCGTGGAAGGCTCCTGAACTGGGGTGAAGGGGGAGCAAGGTGGGGTGGAAGCTGGAGAACCCCAGAGAGTACCACTGTGCAATAGGGCTTAAAATAGGGTGGGTTGGGTTTTGATAAACAGAAGATTCTGTTGCACCGCATTTGGCTGGTTTTTGAAAATTCAAATGCAGTGAATGAGCTTGGGCGTGGGCCTGCTTCCCCGGAATGCAACACCTCCACCACTGCAAGGTAACCCAGGGCTGGGGCAGAACACACGGCAGGACCACACTCCCAGGCCAAGAGACAAAATATGACCCCGTTCACGAGCGGGTCCAAGATGGCCCAACTCAACCTCGCTGTTTAGGAAGCCCCCGAGTAGGCGGAAGAGGAAGAATAGCAAGGACGTAATTGTGCACAGGGGTGGGGGCTGGGGGACTGGGACATTTATTTCTAGACCTGAGGGTTACCTGAGTGTGGCTTTATAATCACTTGTTGAACTCTAAATACAGGCTTGATGCTCTTTTCTGTATGTCTGCATGTTATAGTCCACCATTAAAAAAAAAAAAAAAAAAAGGAATAAAAAGTCCAGTTGCATCAGCAGGACAAAAATCCTGACTTCCGATTCCGCCACTAACCAGTTAGCATTGTTGAAGAAATGAATGAGCTCATCTGCACAGAGGGGCTGGCTCAGCATTCAGATCTATGAGGGCTAACCGTTACCATTACTGTTATCGTTGATACCCAGCATGAGTTCTTGGCGTCACTGCCTTCAAGGCGGAGGCTGACATTACGTGTCAGACGGTGCCTGCATGTGTCCGTGCTCGTGGCCAGGCGAGGGCTAGGCGTCAGCCAGTTTCCTGGGGGCCTGTAGTGGGCCGTTGATTCTGTCCCCTCAGTGCCTTTACAGAAAGTGGAACTGAGGCCCGAAGAAGGCAAGGGACAAACCTGGGGCTCCAGGCAGGGGACATGGCATCTGTGGTGGCCTCATCCAGCACCACCTGAGGGGCTGGTGTTAATGTCTTGGTCACCTCCCCTTCTGCTTTGGGGATGGCCTGCAGGAGGGGGTTCTCCCTCCCTCTCCCCAGTGCCTGGGAGCTCTGAGAAACAGTGGCTCACTCATGGATTCTCAGGGATCACTCCTAGGGGTCACCTCAGAAGGGGGAGGGGGCTTGCAGTTTAGTAACACCCCCACCTTCAGATGATCTGGCGCCCCTGCCCCTGAGAGCCACTGGTAGAAAGACAGAAGTACCAATGGTCTGTTCTGCATCTGGAATGGCGGCTGCAGCCCCCAGCCTCCCTGAATCATAACTGACCTTTATCTTCAGCACACACCCTGAGGTGCTTCACGTGAAGGGAGTGCTTTTAAAAACAAAAATAGAATTAAAAAAAAGGCAGGAGCTGTGGGTCTCTAGCATTGCATTGCACGTGTTCTAAAAAGCAGCGCCAAGCGCTTCATGCCAGGGGCTCCAACCAGAACCTAGGAGAATTTTGGAATCTCTTTCCTCCACAGTAAACCCCGGGGCGGGTTCTCAGCAGTGAGGAGCCACAAGAAACCCCCCTGTTGGGGAGGCCAAGAAGCGAGTCCCGGCCACACTCTGCTTGGCCCTGTTTTTGGAACTCAGGAGGAAAAACCTCTTGGGAACAGATTTCCTCACCCCCTTCTCCCCTCGCCACCACCCACTCACCCTGGAAAACTGTGAAAGTTAAAACATGGGACAAAACATGGGACCTGACACTCATTAGAACATTAGCAGAGGTGAGTGGTGAAGAGCACTGAGATTGTAACCAAGTGCTTTTCCTGTTCCAGCACTTCCCCAACTGACCAGGACAACATTTTGACAAGAAAGAATGTCTTCCTGCTGGAAGTGGCCAGAACCTGTCTACATGCTAGCGTGGGGCTTCTTTAGACGCCCCTCCCTGGCATCTGAACTGGTGTATGTAGTGGCTGTGAGACTGTGGTTCTTCCTGAGATGCTAGCAACTGGCCAACCTGCCCTGCCCTAGCTCAAGGAAGGTTCTGGAAGGTACTCGGCACAGGCAAAGGCTGGAGTCTCCCTCTGCAGACTGGCTCAAAATGCTCTAATTCATCCTTTCCTGTTTGTGAACTCAGGGTGCTGGGCACAGTTCTAGTATCCAGAACTGTCATTGAGTCTCTCTGGAGAGCCTGGGTGGGAGGGAAGACAAGACACCCCTCAACCCCCACACACACCATGCCAGTCCTGGCCAGGCCACCTGGCCCATCCTTGGGCTGCAGTGGCCTCTCGTGGCTGAGTGCAGTCTGTGCCCCCGCCTGGAGACAACTATGGTGTCCTCAGTTTCAATTCACAGTAACCCTGTAGGACAGAGTATAACTCCCCCACAGGGTTCCCAAGGCTGTAAATCCTTAAGGAAGCAGACTGCTATATCTTTCTCCCACAGAGCAGCTGGTGGGTTTAAACCTCTGAACTTCCAGTAGCAACCTAGCGCCTAACCATTGTGCCACCATTGTGCCACTAGGGTTCCTTCCTCGCTCTGCTGGTGTCCACCAAACACCGTTCATGAGCAGGTGGCAGAGACCCCAGCAGGCCCGACCCTCTCAGCTCCACGGTCACTGCAACTGTACACACACCAGGAGGTGCAGCTCTGAGTTTCTGCAGCCCCTGCCATGCACGAGCAGTGGTGGGTCACACAGCCCCTGGATCACAGCACCGCATTGCTCCTGGGACCCCCTGAGCCTTGCTGTCTGCAGGATGAGGCTCCTAGCCCCAATCACACATTGCAGACTGAGGCTTAGAGTACACAGCATGAGGAGGGGCTGGGACTCCACCACCTTCTCTCACCCGAAGTCTGGCCACCAACCCACGGGGAACCCTGCGAATGACCTGAACTGGCAAAGAGTGAAGGGCCAAATTTAGAATACAAGTCCGTGGAGCTGCATTTTGAGGGAGGCAGCTGGAAGGGCTGCAGATCAGAGGATCCCAAGGACTGAGGACAGTGACAGGTGGTGGGAGCAGAGCAAACTGAGAGGCTGACTTCTTGCATGGGAAGGGGAATGCAGCTTTGCACCCAGGAGAGGGCCGGCGTTCGGCCTACAGGCGTTCAGTGTTCACTCTTGTTGTTTTCGGTGTGGTTATTGTCATCATCGCCATCGTTGTTCCTAGCCCCAACCTAATACCCAAAAATATGATCATGAAACCAATATGATAGAAAGCACTGTTGTCTTATTTGATTATTTTTCTCCTATATATACCTCCTTATTTTTTTATTGAGACGTAATTCTATATAAGATTCACCCTTTTTTAAAGTGCACAACTCAATGGTTTTTAGCATATTAACAAGGTTGTGCCACTATCACCATTACCTGATTCTAGAACTTTTCCATCACTCCAAAAAGAAACCCCACACCCATTAGCAGCCACTCGTCTCCCCCTGCCTCCAGCCCCCGGCAACCGCCAATCTGCTTTCTGTCTGTATGGATTTGCCTGTCGTGGATATTTCATATCAATGGAATCACACCGTGTATGTCCTTTTGTGTCTGACTTATTTCACTTTGCATGATGTTTTCAGGGTTCATCCGCCTCATAGCAGGTATCAGTACTTCATTCTTTGTTGTGACTGGGGAATATTCCATTGTACGGATGGACTACATTTCATTTCGTTTATTGATTCATCCATTGATGTTCTTTGTTTCTGCTTTTTGACTATTATGAATAAACTCTCCCCCTTCTGAAGGGAGGAAAAGGAGAGACAACTGTGTACTCTGCAAAATTTTTGGAATTATTCTTGGTTTTATATTTTGACGTTGAATCCACCACCATGACAGTCATCAACGGCTCCCAGAGGACATTCCTTGGGCACTTCCTCAGTCCCTGCTGGGTACAGGGAGGGACACTGACTCTGCCCCCCCAAAACAAGCAAATAAACTCAGACCAGTTGCCACTGAGTCAATTCTGACTCCCGGCAACCTCCTGTGTGTTAGAGTAGAACTGCTCCGTAGGGTTTCCAATGGCTGTGATCTTTCAGAAGAAGATTGCCAGGCCTTTCTTCTGAGGTGTCTCTGAGTGGATTCAAACCACCAGCCTTTCAGTTAGTATGGAGCACTTAACCGTTTGTGCCACCCAGGGAGTCTAACAATTGACAGAGTGACCTCTGCTTTCCCCGCCTCCCCCAACCATCACCCATCTCTGGCTGCTCTGTCCTCTTCCCCCTTGTGGGGCTGGGTGGGACCCCCAGCAGCCACACAGAACTCCATCCCACTTTCCATGGCCAGGGGCTTAAGTCCTGCCTGGAATGGGAGGCCAGGGAACCCTCAGCGGCAGAGCCGATAACCATCACACCCTGCACCTGGCTTTCTTCTTCCCTTCCTGCACTCATCCCCGTGCTCGCTCAACGTCCACTCAATACCATAGTGAACAGAACAGCACTGCTGTCCTCGTGAAGAATACACACAGCCTTCAATAAGCAAATACACCTTTCCAGGGAAGAAAAATACAGCAGAACAAGGGGAGGAGGGTGGTGAAATGATCCAGAAAGAGGCAGGCCTCTCGGCCTGGTTACAAAGGTGCAGAGAAGGAAGTGGTAAGGAGCTGGCCTTGGGGATGTGGGGGGAAGGGCATGCCAGCAAGTGCAAAGGCCCCGAGGCAGGAGTGTGTGGATGTGTTTGCAGTTGGTGTGCCTGGGGTCAGGGAGAGGAGGAGGGCCGGGGCAGGTGGGGACAGTGGACGTGCAATGGGAGGCACTGTGGGCTGAGAACGGTGAGTGTTGGGGTGCGATTTATGCTGTCAAACCGTCACTCTGGCTGGTTGAAAGTGGTTGGAGAGGCTTTGGGAGGCTGGTTAGGAGGCTACACCACAGCCATCCAGGTGGGGACTGAGGGGCCATGGAGGAGAGAGAAGCGTCCAGGTTTCGGCTGGAGTTGAATGGCACAAGCTGTTTGTACAAAAGGTTGGTGGAGGGTCAAACCTACCTAGCAGCACCACAGAAGAAAGGCCTGGCGGTCTGCTTCTGTAACGATTACAGCCAGGAAAACCCCATGGAGCTCAGCTGTGCTCCTCTATAACACGTGGGGTTGCCGGGAGTTGGAACGGACTCAACAGCAATGGCGTTTTTTTGCAGGTGAGCAAGTAGGATTTGCTGATGGATTAGAAATGGAGAGGGATGAGAGAAATAGACGTCAAGGTCCCCCCAGGGTTTGGTCCCTGGCAGTCGGGCATGTAGTGATGCAGGTATCGGGGTGGGGAAGATGTTTGCCCTCCCTCCCACCGCCCACCTCCCACGCCTTCTCTTTCCTCTGAAACATCTTGGCCATCTTCCGTGCCTCTGACCCCTCCCCTGTGTGAAAGCTGTTGTCACCACTGAGGGCCATGGTGTGCCCGACCAAACAGGCAATTGGAGAAACATTTCATGGAACCACTGTGTGCAGGACGCTCCGTGTGGGGCTGCGAAGGGCTTCAGGTGAAGCAGAGTGGAAAAGCCCCCCTGGCTATCTCTCAGGAGGCTTCTACCTCCCCACTTTGTTTTCTGGGGGGAGAGAGTGATGGGGAAGGCCCCGTGCCCACACAGCGGTCCACACCCTCATAGTTTATTTCTCTTGCTCAGCTTGGAAAACGTTTCCAGGATACAGGGATGAGGTGGGGTGGGCTGGGTTCAGGGTCATGGACAGGGATGATTTTGTTGGTAATTCTACAGAAAGAGAGGAAGACCCAGATAAGACTTTAAAAAATAATCTAAACCCACCGTTGTTGAGTCAGCTCCGACTCATGGCAACCCCATGTGTGTCAGAGTAGAATGGCACTCCACAGGATTTTCAATGGCTGTGATCTTTCAGAAGCAGATCACCAGGTCTTTCTTCCAAGGTGCCTCTGGGTGGATTCAAACCACCAACCTCTTGTTCAGTAGCCCAGTGCTTAACTGTTTGTACCACCCAGGGACAGATGAGATACAGACAGTCCTCAAGTCCTAATTATATCTTCTTTAGAAAAAAAAACAAGAGCACAGCACTAGAGGCTGCAAAGCTTTGGTGCCAGCTGGAGCTGAGTTCATATCCCAGTTCCCCGCCTCCTTCTACCAGTGGCTTAGCCTCCCAGGCCCCACCCGGGAACAGTGACGCTGAAGGAAGGAGAGGCCCTCACCCAGCGAGCACCCAATGAAAGAGCATGGCTGTTCTTGCAGCCATTATTATGGAAAGTTCACTCTCCCCTCTGCTCCACCTGGTCCCGCTCACAGTGCTTGTTACTAGCCCAGTCACCCACTACATGGAGGTGTTGAGAGCACAGCACAGGCCTCCCGCCCGGTCACCTTGGAGGGAGCTGGGGAAGAATGTGGAGAGAGCCAGTCACCTCCCCGTCCGCTGGGGCGGACACCTGGGGCAGAAGGCTGACCCATCCACGTGGAGAAGCCTCACCAGAGCCGGAAGGCACTGGCCACCTCTGTGCTGGTGCCAGGGCCTGGGGACGGGAGGCCATAGTCCTGGTCCCTACGTGTAGACCTCGACAGGAGTCCCACATTCCAAGAGCACGGGGCCTGAGGCCATCGAAGGAGTGAGGCACAGCTGGCTTGAGACCTGTGTGACTCCCAGAAGGAGCCCCCAGACCTGGGGAGCCACCAGCATCTGGGCTTCTGCAGCCTGCTGTGGGCCACCAGTCTTGCCAAGGACAAAAGTCCGGACACAGGGCGCTCTTTCCGTGGGGAGGGGGGGGTCCTCCTGGCAGGGGTCAGCTGAGACTCCCTGGACAGCTGGCCCAAGGGCCGGACCTCTGGGCACCACCTGGGGTGTGCAGGGACCGCCCCTCAGGTCCGGCCCCCGAGCCCTGCTGGCACTGGGGGAGTGGGCCTCACTGGGCAGGATCTGACGACTCAGGCCCTGCTGGAATTTGGTGAGCATGCCGAGATCTGCAGCGACGCCGTGGAGCAGCCCCTGCCCGGATCAGAAGCCCGGGAGATGGGCAAGGATGCTGTAAAGAGGCCAGGGCCCCGGGCAGACCCCGGGGAGGCCCCGGGCAGGTGGGAGGGGCGTGCGCTGCTGCCAACGAAGGCCAAGAAGGCCCACACGGAGGCTGACACGCCCAGGGCTCTGCCATCTGCCCTGCGAGGCACAAGGACCAGGAGGAGCTGTTGGCAGGGTGCTCAGATGCTGCAAGTTCCAACTTCTGCCCACAGCAGCTGATTGGCCACTTGGTCTGATTCAGAGCACACAATCCGCTCACTTGCTGGGGCACCAGGAGCATGGGTGCGGCTGGCCTTTCCCATCCCTTGTCTCTGCAGAGTTCTGTTTGCTGGGGCCCTGTCCCTGCGCCAGAGAAGGAGGGTGGGCAGGGCCAGGAGCCCTGGGCAGGGAGTCCGCAGGCCTGGCTGTGGGCTTGGCCTAGTCCCTTCTCTGGGCCTCAGCCTCCTCCTCTGTAAAGCGGGGTACACTCATTTCCTGTTGCTGCTGTAGCAAAATCCCACAAACTTCAAGGCTTAAAACAACACGAACACACCATCTTCTAGCTCTGGAGATCAGGTGTCCAAAGCGCCTCTCACTGGCTAAAGTCAAGGTCTCGCAGGCCTGTGTTCCTTCTGGGGGCGCTAGTGGAGAATCACCCGTTTTCTTGCCTTTTCCAGCTTCTGGAGGCTGCCGTGGGCCTTGGCTGGTAGCTGTCTTCCGACTTCCACACCAGCAGTGGCTGGGCGAGTCCTTCTCACATCCCACCACTCTGACCCCTCTCCCACCTCCCTCTTCCATGTTGAGGGACCCTCCTGATCAGACCGGGCCACCCACTTACCCCAGGACCGTCACCCCTCTCAAAGTCAGGTGATTAGCAACCTGAATTCCTTCTGCCACTTAACAACATACTCACGGGTCCTGCAGTTAGGACCCGGACATCCGTGTTGTTAGTCACAGTCCGATCCTGGCGACCTTGTGTATAACAGAGCGAAACATTGGCTGGTCCTGTGCCACCTTCACGGTCGTTGGCATGTTTGAGTCCATTGTTGCAGCTAATGTGTCAGTCTGGCTCGTGGAGGATCTCCCTCACCTTCACCAACCCCCTTCCTTACCAAACACGATGGCCTTTTCTAGTGATTGGTCTTTCCTGGTGATTGATGGGTCCAAAGTAAGTGAGCTGAAGTCTTGCCATCCTCCCTTCTATGGAGCATTCTGGTTGTATTTCTTCTAAGGCTGGTTTGTTTGTTTCTCTGGTGGTCCACAGTTATATTCAATATTCTTCTTTGCCGGGGGAACATCTTTGGGAGGTCACTGTTTTAACAGCCACCTGGAGATGGAGCTAGAATCTTCCACAAGAAGGAGGTGTTCTCAGTGCCAGAGCGTGGGAGTGGAGCCGCGCCAACCACGGAGGTGAGGTGTGGCAATCCATCCTCTACCACACTTAATGAGGAGAAGGCGGGCCTCTGTTCCCGAGCGGGAGCCACGAGCATTCCCAGGCTGGGCCTCTGAGGGGTACCCCGTGACCTCCAAACCCTCACCGTGTTTCTAGGGGTCCAGGATTGGAGGGGAGCGGGTGTATTTGCTTCGTTTCAGGATTCATCTGGGCCACACGCCATTGCTAAGGGCTTGCCCTGTGCTGGGTGCGGGGCTCGATGACTCAGTAGTGCTGGACATGCCCTTCCAGAGCTCAGTCGACTGGGGAGATAGACGTGCACGCACACTAGCCAAAATACTGTGGGATGAAACCAAGAGACAGGGTCCCTCCAAATACAGCCTCCTTGTGGGAGACAGGGAACGTGTCTGAGAAAGTTTTCCGGGTAGCTGGGTTTTGAAGGGTGAACAAGAGTTCACCAGGCATGTGAGAATGTGGGGAATTCTAGTCAAAGGAAACAACTTGGATAAAGGCAAAGAGGGAGAAACATCATGGGGGGTTTGCAGACTCTAAGCCACTTGATATGTTGATCGGGGAAGTGCAAGGGGCGGGGGAGGGCTGGAAATGAGGCCAGAGGTGGGCAGCAGCTGGACTTCATAGTCTGGCCTTTATCCTGCAGGGGATGGGGATTTTCAGCTGTGGAGGGACATGTTCAGCTGTGCATTTTAGAACAGGGTGGATGGCAAGGGCCGGGTTAGGGGAAGACCAATTGACCGGATGTCCACTGGGAGATGGTACCCAAGGGTTTTCCCAGAGAGGGCACAGGTGCAAATACTGCTCCCCATCCTGAAAGGATGCCCCCCAATGACAACACATCAGTGTGTAGCCAGACTGGGCACCAGGACCCACAATAGCCCAGGACAGGTGAGAGGTGGGCCATCCCAGAGTTCCAGCTGAGAGTTTCCCGAGGTGGAACAGAAAGCTACCTCCCCGGGTAACCAGTCCTGGAAACCTCTGCTCTCTTGTCGTTTTCTTGTTTAAAATTCCACCATTTGAGAGTCAGTCCTTTGACTATAGCCTTGCTCACCTGCTCACTGTAAAATGTGACTCCTCCAGCAGGGCAGCTAGGTGGGGATGGACGGAGAGCTGGACTTGGCTCTGCAGCCTGAATCCGAGTTCCAGTCCCCCCTGCTCTAGTTCTGTGCCCAGGGAACAGTCCGAGTTCTCTGTTTCTATATCCGTTTTATGTTTGCCAGCCCTGACTGAGAACTCACCACCTGGCCAGCTCCATCAGCGTGACAAAATGGCTGGGTGGGGAGCAGGGATGGATTATCCAATAGGCAAGGTAAACACATAGTCAAATGCTTTTGCATAGTCAATAAAACACAGATAAACATCCTTCTGGTATTCTCTGCTTTCAGCTGAGATCCATCTGACATCAGCAGTGATATCCCTCGTTCCACGTCCTCTTCTGAATCCGGCTTGAATTTCTGGCAGTTCCCTGTTGATGTACTGCTGTAGCTGCTTTTGAATGATTGTCAACAAAATTTTACTTGTGTGTGAGTCTGACTGAGGCTGTAGGCACCCCGGAAAGCATGGCCCCCAGATTCTCTGTCAGTCCAGAACTAAAACAATTTCCTAGGCCAACTCTTCATACAAAGATTGGATTGGACTGTGGGATGTATAGTGATACTCTTGAAGAATGTGCTTCTTAGCTCAAGTAGATACATGAGACTAAACGGGCAGCTTCTGTCTGGAGGTGAGATGAGAAGGCAGAGAGGGTCAGGCGCTGGCTGAATGGACATGGGAAATCCGGGGTGGAAAGGAGGAGTGTTCTGTCACAGTATAGGGAGAGCAATTAGGGTCACGGAGCAAAGTATGTATAAATTTTTGTATAAGAGACTAACATGAAATGTAAACTTTCACTTAAACTACAACAATAAACAAAATATTTTTACTTGTGTGTGATATTAATGATATTACTAGATAATTTCTGCATAAGGTTGAGTCATCTTTCTTTAAGATAGGTATAAATATGGACCTCTTCCAGTCGGTTGGCCAGGTAGCGGTCTTCCAAATTTCTTGGCGTAGACGAGTGAGCACTTTCAGCGCTGCATCCATTTGTCGAGCCATCTCAGCTGGTATTCCGTCAGTTCCTGGAGCCTTGTTTTTTTGCCAATGTCTTCAGCGCATCTTGGACTGCATTGATTAAGAGGCAGTCGTTTGAACAGAATAAGGGGATACAATGTGGTTTAAAGTCAGGGAAGATGTACGTCAGGGTTGTATCCTTTCACTATACTTATTCAATCTGTATTGCTGAGCACATCATCTGAGAAATTGGACTCTATGAAGAAGAACGGGGCATCAGGATTGGAGGAAGACTCATTAACAACCTGCGATATGCAGATGACACAACCCTGCTTGCTGAAAGTGAAGAGGACTTGAAGCACTTACTGATGGAGATCAAAGGCCACAGCCTTCAGGATAGATTACACCTCAACATAAAGAAAACAAAAATCCTCACAACTGGACCAATAAGCAACATCATGATAAACAGAGAAAAGACTGAAGTCAAGGATTTCATTTTACTTGGATCCACAATCAGCACCCATGGAAGCAGCAGTCAAGAAATCATACGAGGCATTGCATCGGACAAATCTGCTGCAGAAGACCTCTTTACAGTGTTAAAAAGCAAAGATGTCACTTCGAGCACTAAGGTGCGCCTGAGCCAAGCCATGGTGTTTTCAATCTCCTCATATGCATGGGAAAACTGGATAATAAATAAGGAAGACCAAAGAAGAATTGATGCCTTTGAATTACAGTGTTGGTGAAGAATATTGACTATCCCATGGACTGCCAGAAGAATAAATAAATCTGTCTTGGAAAAAGCACAGCCAGAGTGCTCCTTAGAAGCGAGGATGGTGAGACTTGATCCCACGTTCTTTGGACATGTTATCAGGAGGGACCAGTCCCTGGAGAAGGACATCATGCTTGGTAAAGCAGAGGGTCAGCAAAAGAGAAGAAGGCCCTCAGTGAGATGGAGTGACACAGTGGCTGCAACCATAGTCTCAAGCATAGAAAATGGTTATGAGGGTGTCACAGGATGAGGCAATGCTCCGTTCTGCTGTACATCGGGTCACTGTGAGTCGGAACTCAGTGGACAGCACCTAACAACAACAACTACTTTACCGAATGCGATACTTTCCTCTAAAGATTGGTCTTCCCTGTTGACCTGTCCAAAGTAAGCAATATAAAGTCTCTCCATCCTTGCTTCTAAGGAGCATCGTGACTGTACTTCCTCCAAAATTGATTTGTTCATTCTTCTGGCAGTTAGCAGTATATGCAATATTCTTCACCAACACCACAGTTGAAATGCATCAATTCTTCTGTCTTCCTTTATCGTAGTCCGGCCTCTGCATACATGTGAGGCAGTTGGAAAGAGGATGGCTTGGGTCAGGTGCACCTTAGTTATAAAAGTAACATCTTGCTTTTCAGCACTTTAAAGAGGTCTTTTGCAGCAGATTTGCCCAATGCAGTAATACATGGCTTGATTTCTTGACTGTTGCTTTCATGGGCAATAGTCCATATTACATTCTGGTGGAGGAGACGGACCTTATGGACTAATGACACAGGCAGTGAGTTAATTAGAGGAGACAGACTTTATGGACTAATGAGGCAGGCAGTGAGTTCATACCAGCGAGACATCCTCTGAGATCAAAGACGAGGACTTAGTTTGGGTGGGGCTCTCAGGGGGCTTCCCTGAGGAGAGGCGAGCTTTGAGCTGAGACCTGCATGATGAGGAGGTGTAATGGGGAAAGGTAAGCAGTCGAGGCAAGACTGTTCCAGGCAGAGGGAACAGCATATGCAAAGGCCCTGAGGAACTCTACCAAAGCCACAGTGCTAGCGCCCTTCCCTGTTCTGTGTCTACCTAGTGCTGGGGCACAGAGATGTCTCAGTCAGGTCCCTGCCCTTGTAGTGGGCAGTCTGGGGGGCATCCAACCACAATGAGGTGGACAGCTGTGTTGCTGCTTAATAGCTCCATTTTTCCTTTGACTGCTCACTGCATCCTGTCTCCTCCCCAACTCTCAGACCACATGGTCCAGGCAGAGCTAACTCTAGTCTTTCATGCTTCAGGGCTCAACACGTGACTCTGGCCAGGGCGACCACAGCCAGTTAGAACTGTTGGGCAGAGGAAATCTCTGGTTCTTACACAGTTGCTGACAGGGGAGACTATTGACCTGGCACTGCCATGAGGTGAAACCAACCCAAAGAGAGACAGAGCCATTTGAGCCTGGATCCAACTGTGCCTGAAGGACACCCCTGGACTTGGCAGTTACATGCATCAATGTCTGCCTGAGCTCATCTGAGTTGGTTTTTGTTCACTCGTAACTCCTCACTCTCTACTTGTCACAGAGGGAAGCCCTGAGGCAGGACAGCGTGTGGAAGGACCCGACCCAGCCCGTGGATCAGGGAGGCTTCCCAGAAGAGGTGATGGTGGGCTGGGCCTTGATGGCTGCGTCACAGTTAGCTGGAGGAAAGAGGTGTGCCCGGGCAGGCAGGTGCAGTGTTGACCATCCTTCCAGGAGTTAGTGCTGCTTACTGCTGCCTGCTGGGTGTGATCTCTGCCCCAGGCCAGTTCTCAGCAACACTGATGATGGCCTCCGGCCTTGGCAAGGACTGGAGGCCTGGAGAGGGTGACAACTCAGGAGCACTGCGTGGAGGTGGGCAGGCCATGCCCTGGGGGTCTTGCCTCATGGGTCATGTTGGTGTCAGGACCCCCAACCTCAGGGTTCAGCCAGAGGTACGTGAAAGGTGCGAGGGCGGGAGACCATCAGTGCACACCTGTCCCTTCCCAGCCTCCAGCTTGGCTGGTACCGCAGATGCCCCTCAGCAGGGATGCCAGGCAGGTGAGATGCACAGGTCATCAAACCAAGTGGGTGGAAGGGTCCGCTCTCTGCTCTGCAATGAGCATTTCAGATCCTCGATCCTGTCCAAGTTGGCTCCCACCAACGTTCAGATACTTGCAAATCAGTCAGCAACAAGTGGGCTGCGCAGCCTCCATGCCTTATGCTGGTCACTGCTTCCACATCCAGCTTGAGTGCCCCCTCCTGCAAGAAGCCTTCCCTGACCACCCTGGCAGAAGTGTTCCTCCTGCCTCGCATGTCCCTTTGAACCAGGACCCCTCGCAGATCGCCAGTCCAGGTGCCGTGGGATGTGGTCACTTGTACATATGTTGTATTTTCCTTTGGCTCATTTTTGCCAACCCAGGACACAACAAGCGTCTGGCAAGAATACCTGCTAGGAAAATATTTGCTGGGGGTGTGATGGCTCAAGTGGTAAAATTCTTGCCTTCCTTGCAAGGAGACCCGGGTTCAATTCCAGGCCCATGCACCTTATGTGCAGCCACCACCCTTCCGTCCGTGGAGGCTTGTGTGTTGCTATGTTGCTGAACAGTGGAGCTTCCAGACTAGGACAGACTAGGAAGAAATGCTTGGTAATCTATGCCTGAAAATCAGTCAATAAAAATCCTATGGAGCACAATGATTTGATCCATTGTGCTTGGGGTCGCCATGAATCGGGGGCCAACTTGAAGGCAGTTAACACCAACATCTTCAATTTACTTCAAGGCATTATCTGCACTTTGGAACTACATTTTCTTTTATTTCTAAGTATTTCCTTCAACTTTCAAATCTTCTTTCCTCTAATCACGCTCAGCCTCAGCCTCAGCCCCAGCTCACTCGTTCCCAGTGTGCGTTGTAACTTGGGCCTGCAGTTTCATTTCTGAGCTTTTCCAATTCTAAATTATGTCATTCTTCCACAGTTTCTACCATTTTCTTAATTTCTTCTTTTTTGGCTCATTTTGAAATGTGAGTTTCCAGTCTGTCGGGTTTGTGGGTGTGTTGTTTGACAGCACTCTTGTTGTCTAGACACGCCTCGTCTACTATGGTAACCACGTTTGGCTGTTTACATTGGAATTTATTGAAATGAAGCGCTTACTGATGATGATCCGACACTTCAGCCTTCAGTATACATTACCCTCAACATAAAGAAAACAAAAATCCTCACAACTGGACAATAAGCAACATCATGATAAATGGAGACAAGATTGAAGTTGTCAAGGATTTCGTTTTACTTGGATCCACAATCAACACCCATGGAAGCAGCCGTCAAGAAATCAGATGATGCATTGCATTGGGCAAATCTGCTGCAGAAGTGTTGAAAAGCAAAGATGTCGCTTTGAGGAGTTAGGTGACCTGACCCAAGCCATGGGTTTTCAATTGTCTCCTATGCATGCGAAAGCTGGGCGATGAATAAGGAAGACCAAAGAAGGATTGACATCTTTGAACTGTGGTGTTGGCAAAGAATAGTGAATATACCATGGACCGCCAAAAAACTGAACAAATCTGTCTTGGAAGAAGTACAACCAGAACGCACCTTAGAAGTGAGGATGGCAAGACTTCATCTCATGTACTTTGGACATTTCATCAGGAGGGACCAGTCCCTGGAGGAGGACATATGCTTGGTGAGGTAGAGGGCCAGCGAAAAAGAGGAAGACCCTCAATGTGGTGGATTGACACCAAACCAAACCCACTGTCGTTGAGCTGATTCCGACTCAGAGTGACCATATACGACAGAGTAGAACTGCCCCATAGGGTTTCCAAGGAGTGTCTGGTGGATTCGAATTGCCAACCTTTTGGTTAGCAGCCATAGGTCTTAACCACTACACTACCAATGTTTCCTGGGTTGACACAGTGGCTGCAATAATGGGTTCAAACATAGCAATGATTGTGAGGATGGTGCAGGACCGGGCAGTGTTTCGTTTTGTTGTACACAGGGTTGCTATGAGTCTGAACTGACTCCAAGGTACCTAACAACAACAACATTTAAAAGGCAGTTTCTCAGAGGCATTAGCCTCGTTTCAATACTCAATAGCCACATGTGGCTGGTGACTAGTACATGCCCGTCACTGTAGAAAGTTCTCTTGGACGGCGTTGGTCTGTGGGACTGTAGTTCTCCTTACTCTCTCTTTCTTCATGATAGCTTTGAGGAGTGTCCGATTGCTCTCCATGTCTGCAGTGCACTTCTCCGTGGAGCGAGGTTTCCTGAGCACTCAGGAGGGAGAGGTGGGCCAGCCAGGCTTTGCCGGCTTCCAGGCTCTGGCACGCCTTCTTCTGTGCTTCTTCAAAGTGATCAAAAATAAGGGATTTGTTCCTCAAGGGTTTCCTGGGTGGTGCAAATGGTTAACAGCACATTTGGCTTCTAACTGAAAGGTTGGAGGTTCAAGTCCATCCAGAGGCATCTTGGAAGAAGGCTTAGCAATCTATTTATGAAAAGTCTGCCAGTGGAAACCCTATGTCAGTTCTACTCTGACATGCAAGGGGTTGCATGAGTTGAAATCCACTTGATGGCAACTGTTTTTTGCTGCTGTTGTTCCTTAAAAAGTTAAACCTAGAACGACCATATTACCTTGCATATTTTGGGTATATTCCACTCCTAGGTATATGTCATGGATTGAATTGTGTCCCCCCCCAAAATATCTGTCAACTTGGCTATGCCATAAATCCCAGTATTGTGTGATTGTCCACCATCTTGTCATCTGATGTGATTTTCCACTATGTTGTAAATCCTAGCTCTATGATGTTAATGAGATGGGATTATCGGCAGCTAAATTAATGAGGCAGGACTCAATCTACAAGATTAGATAGTGTCTTAAGCCAATCTCTTTTGAGATATAAAAGAGAGAAGCAAGCAGAGAGACATGGGGATCTATCTCAACCACCAAGAAAGCAGCACCAGGAATAGAGCGCGTCCTTTGGACCTGGGGTCCCTGCACCTGAGAAGCTCCTAGACCAGAGGAAAATTGATGACTAGGACCTTCCTTCAAAGCTGACAGAGAAAGATAGCCTTCCCCTGGAGCTGGTGCCCTGAATTCAGACTCCTAGCCTACTGGACTGTGAGAAAATAAATTTTTCTTTGTTAAAACCATCCAGTTGTGGTGTTTCTGTTATAGCAGCACTAGATGACTAAGACAGTATATATCCAAAAAAATTGAAAGCAGGGACTTAAACAGGTATATGTGCACCCATGATCACTGAGGATGGCGCAGGAACGGGCAGTGTGTCGTTCTGTCGAACGTAGGATCGCTATGCGTTGGAACTGGCTTGACGGCACCTAACAACAGCAATGATCACTGCAGCACTATTCACAATAGCCCAAGGGAGGAAACAACCCAAGTGTGTATCAACAGATGAAGGCGTAAACAACATGTGGTACATGTATACAATGGAGCATTATTTAGCTATAGAAATGATGTTCTGGTACCTTCTACAACGTGGATGAGCCTTGAAAACATCACGCTAAGTGAACTAAGTCGGACCCAAAAGGGCGAATACTATATGACCCCACCTATATGACATATCTAGAATAGCAAAGCGTAGAAACCACAGTTTGTTAGTGATTACCAGGGCTAGAGGAGGGAGGAATGGGGAGTTAGGGCTTAAGGGCACTGGGTTTTTTGGTAAAAAGGGGTGAAAAACACTTGGAAATGGACAGTGGTGTTGGCTGCTTAACATGGTGAATATAATTAACGTCACTGAATTGTACACTTAAAAATAGTGAAAATTATGTTTGACCGCAATTTCAGCAAGACACAGCCAAAGGGAACTCAGTTCACCTGCTCATCAGGTCTCAGCTTTTTCAAACTGGATGTTCAAGACAATTCCGGGATTCCAGAGCTCTGTTACCACTGACTTCAACAAAATTAAACAGAGTTTCTTAGTTAAAACAACCGAACCAAAAAAAAAGGAAACCAAACCTACTGTGATTGATTCTGACTCATAGAGACCCTGTAGGACAGAGCAGACCTGCCCCATGGGGTTTCCAAGGCTGTGCTCTTTATAGAGGAGCCCTGATGGCTCAGTGGTTAAGAGCTTGGCTGCTAACCAAAAAGTCAGCCGTTCAAATCCACCAGCCACTCCTTCAAAACCCTATGAGGCAGTTCTACTCTGTCCTATAGGGCCACTAGGAGTCGGAATTGACTCTATGGCAAGCTGTTAATCTTTAAGGAACAGACTGCGGCGTCTTTCTCCTGCAGAGTGGCTGGTGGGTTCAGACTGCCTACCTTTTGGTTAGCAGCCAAGCACTTAACCTTTGTACCACCAGGGCCTCTCTGCCACAAGCCAAGTCTTTGCAAAACACACTTCTCCCCCAATCCCCTAACACCAGGTTTTACACTGCCTAGTCTCCCAGGCCCCCCAAGCCCCTTATCTCCACTTCGTCACCCAGGACTCCAGAACCTTCACCCTCCAAGCGTGCTGGGCCCCATGGACCACAGGACACAGAGGCCACCGGTCCAGGCCCTGCTCCTTCTGCCTCTGCTGCGCCTGCCTCCCCTGGTGCCCTCCCAGTGAGACAGCCCTCCTCTGAGGCCCATCCCCCCTCCCCCTACACTCCAGCCCCCCAGGCTGGGGAGGTGCTGCCTCTGACCAAGGGGGCTGGGGGCCCACGTACAGGTCCTCCTCCCTCTAAAAGTTCTTCTGACCGGTGCCAGGATCTGTGGATGGCTGCAGAGGGAGGGAGGGAAGAAGGCGGGAAGGAGACCCTGACCACTCACCGCAAAGTAGGGAAACTAAGGCTTAGAGAAGCGGAGAGTCCTGTCAAGCGCATACAGCCAGGAAGACCCAGAGCCTAGATTAGGACCCAGGCCAGCGGTTGCTCCGGTCCCTGTCCTCCCTCCCTGAGGGGACAGAAGGCAGGGCGGCTAAGGAGTAAGTCACTAGCAGGCAGGGGCAGGGCGTGGGTTCAGGGTCCAGGGCTGTGAGCCTGCCCCTGAACGCCACACTGCCGCCCACGGCCACCAGGTGGCGCACTCCGTCAGGCTCAGCATACCGGACCCCAGGTTGGAGCTCAATCGCCCTGTCCCTGCGCCCTCCCGCCTCCCTGGGGCCCAGCTAAGCCCTGGTGGGGGACCGTATGTCCTATCACATTCCCGACCTAGGAAACAATTTCCCAAGGGCCACAATCAGGGAGACAGCCCTGCACGCCTTGCGTTTATCACCATGCTTATCCGCTCAAAGATGCTGGCCTGTCCTGACTGAGCATTGCTGGGGTGCTGGAGCAGCTACAGCAGACGTGTGCCTCTAGTGCTGGGGGTTTCTCCTCCCCTTGGAGAGCTCTTCCTAAATTGATGGTGCGTCTTACACCTGACAGCATTCTAAAGCCAATGGAATAGGTACCTTCCCTTTCAGGAGCCCTTTGATGGCTAACGCCCATAACGCACACGGCGCTCCGGGTGCTGAGGACAAATATGCCCTGATTTATAGAGAACACACGGCGCTATCAAACCGGTCGGGCAGCGACTGCACTTCCTGTTCCAGAACCTTCCTCAGAGGCCTCCCCTCCCATTCCTGCTCTGTCTCTGCAGAGGGAACACATGGTGGGGCAGAGACCCCAGGCCCACCCCAGGCGGTGGGCACCTCACTCGTCACAGATGAGGAAACTGAGGCTCAGAGGTTTTGAGTGGCATGTCCAACCACACAGGGCCACCAAGAGGAGAGCCATTTTGTCCCTCCAGAGGCCAAGATCATGTGTGGGGTGACCCAACCCTCCCCAGGCAGGATCCACATGGTCTCATGGGGCCAAAGGTCGGAAAGTCCTGGAGAGAGCGGGCTGGGGAGGGGGCGGGGCTGGGGCCGGAGAGGGGGCGAGGGCCCAGGCAGTCAGAGGGGTCAGGGTCCCGCTTAGGATCCAAGGTAGGGGTATGGCTTTGAGGCCAGTGTCCAAGTCCAAAGAGGGGTAGCTCGGGGGTGCAGGAGGAGGGAAACAGGGTGAATGAGGGAATCTGTGGCGTGGGCTTTGGCTCCTCTGAAAAGCCCAGGACGGGCTGAGCAGCCAGTGGGCGCTCAGAGAAGAGGGGCCATCAGGGAAGGCTTCCTGGAGGAGGGAGCACAGGGATGAGATGGCCAAGAGGAGCTGTGTTCCGGGGTTTGAGGGAGGAGCTATGCTCACGGCACCTGCTTCCTAGAGGGGTCAAGGTGGCCCTGCCCTCTAGCAGCGCACTAGCCGATGGGAGGGACAGGCTCGGAGGCAAAAGGTGCCCACTGGTGCGGGTGCTGGGATGGGGGCAGGGCCACCAGGCTAGGTGGTGAGGGGGGCACTCAGGGGGCCCCAAGGTGAGAACCTATCATTGCACAAATGACTGTGAGCCGTGTGAGGGGCTAACCAGCACGGGGAGGCCCCGCCTTGTGGAGCTGGCATTCTAACGGGGGACAGAAAATACACAGAGCAAACGAGGCCACTACGTAGTGTGCTATGAGGGATTGTCTGCCTCTCTCAGTCTCTCTGTATCTCTCTGTCTCTATACCTGTCTGTATCTCTCTGTCTCTGCCTCCCCCACCCCCCAGGCCTTTGCACATGCCGTGCCCTCTGCCTGGCTCACCCCCCTCCTACCTCTCTTCCTGACCTCTCCTTGACCTCTGCTTCAGGCTCCCACCCTGCCCTTGTCCTTTGTTCCCCCATCCCAGCACTGGCCACACTGTGATAACAGTGCCAGTCTGCTTCTGTCTCTCCACCGAGTAAGGAGTCCAAGGACAGGGACAGTCTTGGGTCCTCCTCCCCTGCCCCTGTGTCCCCAGCACCGGCTTTGACACAAAGAGAAGTCAGGATGCGCTTGTCCTCGGGTGTCACTCAGCCTGCTCCTCTTCTGGACAAAGCTGAGGCTGTGCTGGGTCCTGTCAGCCAGGGTGTACCCCTACTGAGCATCTCCTACCTGCCAGTACTTGGTTGACATGGAGGGGGACCACCACAGACCCTGCCGGTGCTGAGGGTGACATAGGGGAACCGCCTCTAACCCCACTGGTGCCAAGGGTGAGGACCTGGGTGCTGATGGCTGTTTAAAGACTTTTTACCTCTGGAATCATCAGCATTCCCAAAAGGGCCCTGGTAGCCCCACTTCAGACAGGTGTAATGCACGAAGGACCGCTGCCTGCATCACCAGGGGCCAGGAAGGTGATGGAGCAGAGGGACAAGGTCTGCACTCTGCAGCTGCACCTCCCCAGGGCTTGGGGATAGGCGGGGCAGCCGCCATCCCTCCCATTAGGGCCTCTGTCCTGGACAGCCCCGCCTGCTTCTCTTGGATCTGCTCTGAAGAGCCAGGATGCTCTTTCTGGAAGCTACGGATGCTGAGCTGTGGATAGTCCTGCCCAGGACAGGCAGTGGGACAGGCATGGAAAAGGTGTGGGCTTTGGGCAGAGGCAGACACTCAGAGTTCAGTGTCCACCGGAAGCATTGGACAGGTCATGTGGCATCGGTACACTCTGCTCTCTCATCTGTAAAAAGGGGAATAAATTGTGCTTTCCTGGCAGGGTGGAGTCCCTGGGTGGCGAACACAGTGATTGCCCTTGGCTGCTAACCGAAAGGTTGGAAATTGAGTCCGCTCAGAGAAGCCTCGGAAGAAAGGCCTAGTGATCTACTTCTGAAAAATCAGGCATTGAAAATCCCATGGAATACAGTTCTTCTCTGACATACATGGGGTCACCATAGGTCGGAGTCAACTCAACAGCAATCTTTATTTTTTTTAACCTGGCAGGGAAGATGGGGATCCAGGAGACACGGTGGGCTGGCCCAAGGAAGTGCGGGGGCTCAGGGAGCGGGGAGCAGTCTTTCAAGCTCTCCTCCATTTACCTCCACCCATCCAAGGCCTTGAGGGAGCAGGGTGAGCTTCTCAGACTTCCAGCATACCCCAGAATTACCAGGGGGTCCTGTTACCCTGCAGATTCCAGGCTGTCCCCCGTTCTCACCCCACAATCTTCTTAGGGCCTCCACACATCTCGCTTCCTGGGCAGGCAGCACGGGGCCACGGGAAAGGCAGGAGGCAGGTCTGAGCACAGGAGACACTGCGGAATCACCTCCTTCCACCTGAGCCAGACGGTGGGGGACTGTCCAAGGGTAGGCTCAGGTGGGGCGGGCAGACGAGTGAGACCAGTTCCCGGGTGCCCTGGCTGTTGGGGAATGTGACTATGTCCCCTCCAGCTTCCTCTGGGATCCCCTCTTCTCTGCACAAGAGCCCAGAGTGGCTAAGCAGCTGCTGAGGGATTCACATCGAGTCAGAAGACAGGAGCCCTGACTCCCAGCCTGATGCTTGTCCCCCAAACCTTGCTGCAGCCGCTCCAGAGTCAGGCTCCTGCCTCCCCTGCCCCTAGCTCCACCCTCTTCCCTTTGTTGCTGTGAGGTGCTGTCAAGTCAATTCCCGCCACCCCACGTACAACTGAAGGCAGCACTGCCCAGTCCTGTGCCATCCCCACAATTGCTATGCTTGAGCCCGGTGTTGAAGCCACTGTGTCTTCCTCTTTTTCGCTGACCCTCTGCTTTACCAAGCATGATGTCCTTCTCTAGGGACCAGTCCCTCCTGATAATATGTCCAAAGTACGTGAGACAAAGTCTTGCCATCTTTGCTTCTAAGAAGCATTCTGGCTATACTTCTTCCAAAACAGATTTGTTCGTTCTTCTGGCAGTTCATGGTGTATTCAATATTCTTCATCAAAACCATGATTCAAAGGCATCAGGTCTTCAGCCTTCCTTATTCACTGTTCAGCTTTCGCATGCATAGGAGGTGACTGAAAACACCATAGCTTCGGTGAGGCACATTGTAGTCCTCAAAGTGACATCTTTGCTTTTTAACACTTTAAAGAGGTCTTTTGCAGCAGATTTGCCCAATGCAATGCATCTTTTGAGTTCTTGACTGCAGCTTCCATGGGCATTGATTGTGGATCCAAGTAAAATGAAATCCTTGGCAACTTCAATCTTTTCTCCGTTTATCATGACATTCCTTATTAGCCCAGTTGTGAGGATTTTGTTTTCTTTATGTTGAGGTGTAATCCATCCTGAAGGCTGTGGTCTTTGATCTTCACCAGTAAGTGCTTCAAGTCCTCTTCACTTTCAGCAAGCAAGGCTGTGTCATCTGCATATCACAGGTTGTTAGTGAGTCTTCCTCCAATCCTGATGCCCCGTTCTTCTTCATATAGTCCAATTTCTCAGATGATTTGCTCAGCAATACAGATTGAATAAGTATAGTGAAAGGTTACAACCCTGACGCACACCCTTCCTGAATTTAAACCACACAGTATCCCCTTGTTCTGTACGAATGACTGCCTCTTGGTCCATGTACACATTCCACATGAGCACAATTAAGTGTTCTGGAATTCCCATTCTTCTTAATGTTATCCATAATTTGTTATGATCCACACAGTCAAATGCCTTTGCATAGTCAAATAAAACACAGGTGAACATCTTTCTGGCATTCTCTGCTTTCAGCCAAGATCCATCTGACATCAGCAATGATATTCCTTGTTCCACGTCCTCTTCTGAATCTGGCTTGAATTTCTGGCAGTTCCCTGTCGATGTACTTCTGCAACTGTTTTTGAATGATCTTCAGCAAAATTTTACTTGTGTGTGATATTCATGATATTGTTCGATAATTTCTACATTCAGTTAGATTACCTCTCTTAGGAGTAGGCATAAATATGGATCTCTTCCAGTCGGTTGGCCAGGTACCTGTCTTACAAATGTCTTGGCACCGACAAATAAGCACTCCCAGCACTGCATCCATTTGTTGAAACACTGGTATTCTGTCAGTTCCCGAAGCCTTATTTTTCGCCAATGACTTCAGGGCAGCTTGGACTTCTTCCTTCAGTACCATTAGTTCTTTATCATACGCTGCCTCCTGAAATGGTTGAACGTCGACAGATTCCTTTTGGTACAGTGACTCTGTGTGTTCCTTCCATCTTCTTTTAATGCTTCCTGCGTCGTTTCATATTTTCCCTGTAGAATCCTTCAATACTGCAACTCGAGGCTCGAATTTTTTCTTCCGTTCTCTCAGCTTGAGAAATGCTGAGCGTGTCCCTCCGTTTTGGTTTCCTACCTCCAGCTCTTTGCGCATGTCATTATAATACTTTACTTTGTCTTCCCTAGCCACCCTTTGAAATGTTCCATTCAGCTCTTTTACTTCATAGTTTCTTCCATTCACTTTTGCAAGAGCAGGTTTCAGAGTCTCTTCTGACATCTATTTGGGTATCGTCACACCTTACCACGACTGCTCTATGCCAGGCTCTGCCAGCTCCTGCAGTGCTGCACGGGAAGCCCAGGGCTCAGAGCCCACGCTTGCTCTCATTAGGGGCCCTGGCAGGTACTGAGCCCCTGTGCTTCGATGTCCCTGGAACTCAGGTTTTTTTTATTATTTCCCATATAAAAATTTATACATACATTGTTTTGTGACTCTGATTGCTCTCCCCATACTGTGACAGCACACTCCTCCTCTCCACCCCTGATTCCCCATGTCCATTCAACCAGCTTCTAACCCTCTCTGCCTTCCCACCTCACCATTTAGTCTCTTGCATCTACTTGAGTATCACTTTATGTCCCACAGTCCAGTCCAATCCCTGTCTGAAGAGTTGGCCTTGGAAATTGTTTTAGTTCTGTGCTGATAGAGAATCCAGGGGCCATTCTTTCTGGGGTTCCTCCAGTCTCAGTCAGACCATTAAGTCTGGTCTTCTTACTAGAATTTGAGTTCTGCACCCCACCTTTCTCCTGCTCCATCTGAGACTCTCTGTTGTGTTCCCTGTCAGGGCAGTCATTGGTGGTAGCCGGGCACCATCTAGTTCTTCTGGTCTCAGGCTGATGAAGTCTCTGGTTTACGCGGCTCGTTCTGTCTCTTGGGCTACTACTTTCCTCGTATCTTTGGTGTTCTTCATTCTCCTTTACTTCAGCTGGTTCAAACCAGCTGATGCATCTTGGATGGCCGCTTGCAAGCTTTTAAGACCCGAGACACCACTCACCAAAGTAGGATACAAAACACTTTCTTAATAAGCTTTGTTATGCCAACTGACCTAGATGTCCCTTGAAACCATGGTCCCCAGACCCCTACCCCTGCTACTCTGTCCCTCAAAGTGTTTGAATGCATTCAGGAAACTTCTTAGCTTTGGTTTAGTCCAGTTGTGCTGACTTCCCCTGAAGTGTGTGCTGTCCTTCCCTTCACCTAAGCCAATTCTTATCTACTATCTATTCAGTAAATAACCTTCACCCTCCCTTCCCACCCTCCTAACCATCGAAGAATGTTTTCTTCTGTGCTTAAACCTTTTCTTGAGTTCTTATAATAGTGTTCTTATACAGTATTTGTCCTTCTCTGACTGACTAAATTCCCTCAACATAATGCCCTCCAGATTCCTCCATGTTATAGGATGTTTCACGGCTTCACTGTTGTTCTCTATCGTTGCGTAGTATTCCATTGTGTGGAGATACCATAATTTGTTTATCCATTTGTCCATTGATGGGCTCCTAGGTTGTTTCCATCTTTTTGCTATTGTGAACAGTGCTGCAATGAACATGGGTGGCATATATCTATTCGTGTGACAGCTCTTATATCTCTAAGATATATTCCAAGGAGTGGGATAGCTGGATTGTATGGTACTTCTATTTCTAGCTTTTTAAGGAAGCGCCAAACTGATTTCCAAAGTGGTTGTACCATTTAACTTTCCCACCAACAGTGTATAAGTGTTCCAGTCTCTCCACGACCTCTCCAGCATTTATTATTTTGTGTTTTTTGGATTAATGCTAGCCTTGTTGGGGTGAGATGATATCTCATTGTAGTTTTGATCTGCATTTCTCTAATGGCTAACGATCGTGAGCATTTCTTCATGTGTCTGTTAGCCAACTGAATATCTTCTTTGGTGAAGTGCCTGTTCATATCCTTTGCCCATTTTTTAATTAGGCTCTTTATCTTTTTGTTGTTGAGGTTTTGCAGTACCCTGTAGATTTTAGAGATTAGACGCTGATCGGATTTGTCGTAGCCAAATTTTTTTCCCCAGTCTGTAGGTTGTCTTTTCACTCTTTCGGTGAAGTCTTTTGATGAGCATAAGTGTTTGATTTTTAGGAGCTCCCATTTATCTAGTCTCTCTTCTGGTGCTTGTGCATTGTTACTTATGGTTCGTATTGTGTTTATGCCATGTATTAGGGCTCCTAGCATTGTCCCTATTTTTTCTTCCATGATCTTTATAGTTTTCAATTTTATATTTAAGTCTTTGATCTATTTTGAGTTAGTTTTTGTGTATGGTGTGAGGTATGGGTCTTGTTTCAGTTTTTTTGATTCTTGTAGTTTTTTTAATTTTTTTCCTTGCTTTTTCTGTTGTTGATTTCTACTTTTATGGCTTTATGGTCAAAAAAGATGCTTTGTAACATTTCAGTGCTTTGGATCTTGTTAAGGCTTGCTTTATGGCCTAATATGTGGTCTATTCTGGAGAATGTTCCATGTGCGTTGGAAAAGAAAGTATACTTGGCTGCTGTGTTGTGGAGTGTGGTATATGTCTATGAGATCGAGTTGGTTGATTGTAGCATTTAGCTCCTCCCTGTCTTTGTTGAGCTTCTTTCTGGATGTTCTGTCCGTCACTGAAAGTGGTGTGTTGAAGTCTCCTACTACTGTTGTGGAGCTGTCTATCTCTCTTTTCAGTGCTGTTAGAGTTTGTTTTATGTACTTTGGAGCCCTGTCATTGGGTGCATAAATATTCATTATAGTTACGTCCTCCTGGTATTGCCCCTTTAATCATTATATACTGTCCTTCTTTATCCTTTGTGGTGGGTTTTACTTTAAAGTCTATTTTGTCAGAGATTAATATTGCCACTCCTGCTCTTTTTTGAGTGTTGTTTGCTTGATATATTTTTTTCCATCCTTTGAGTTTTAGTTTGTTTGTGTCTTTAAGTCTAAGGTGAGTCTCTTGTAGGCAGCATATAGACGGATTGTGTTTTTTTAATCCTTTCTGCCACTCTCTGTTTCTTTATTGGTGCATTTAGTCCATTTACATTCAGCATAATTATTGATAGGTACGAGTTTAGTGCTGTCATTTTGATGTCTTTTTTTTGTGTGTTTCTCACAGTTTTTTGTTTCACTTGATTTTCTGTTCTGAGTCATTTTTCTTTATGTATTTTCTTTTCATCTTTTTGATTGTTGTTGATTTTGTGTTTGCTGAGTCTTTATATTTTTGTTGTTTTTTATTTTGACTTGTAGGATTGTTAGTTTCTTTTGTGGTTACCTTAATATTTACCCCTATTTTTCTAGTTTTTACCCGTCTTTTATTTCTTTATATCGCCTTGACTTCCTCTCCATATGAAAAAATCTATGTCTACATTTGTTAAGTCCCTCTTTTTTGTTTTAATGTTGTGATCTTTTACATATTGACCTCTGTTTCCCTATTTTCAGTGTTTTAGCTTTGATTTACTTTTGTGACTTCCCTATCTGGGTCTATATCTGGTTGCTCTGTCCTGTGTTCTAGTCTTGGGTTGTTATCTGATGTTATTGATTTTCTAACCAGAGGACTCCCTTTAGTATTTCTTATAATTTTGGTTTCGTTTTTGCAAATTCCCTAAACTTCTGTTTATCTGGAAATGCCCTAATTTTGCCATCATATTTGAGAGATGGTTTTACTGGATATATAATTCTTGGCTGGCAATTTTTTTCCTTCAAGACTTTATATATGTCATACCATTGCCTTCTTGCCTGCATAGCTTCTGCTGAGTAGTCCAAACTTATTCTTATTGACTCTCCTTTGTAGATGACTTTTCGTTTATCCCTTGCCACTCTTAAAATTCTCTCGTTATCTTTGGTTTTGGCAAGTTTGATTATAATATGTCTTGGTGACTTTCTTTTGGGATCCAGCTTATGTGGGGTTTGATGAGCATCTTGTCATCTTTCATGATATCAGGGCAGTTTTCTGCCAACAAATCTTCAACAATTCTCTCTGTATTTTCTGTTATCCGCCCCTGTTTTGGTACTCCAGTCACTCATAGGTTATTCCTCTTGATAGAGTCCCACATAATTCTTAGGATTTCTTCATTTTTTTAAATCCTTTTATCTGATTTTTCCTCATATAAGTTGGTGTCAAGTGCTTTATCTTCAATCTCACTAATTCTGACTTCCATTGCCTCAATTCTGCTCCTACAACTTTCTATTGAGTTGTCTAATTCTAAAATTTTATGGTTAATCTTCTGGATTTCTGATTGCTGTCTCTCTATGGATTCTTGCAGCCTGTTAAATTTGTCATTATGCGCTTCTCTAATCTTTTTAATTTCCTCTATTGCATGTTCTGTGTTTTCCTTAATTTCCTTCCTAATTTCTTGAGGAGTTCTACATATCAATCTTTTGTATTCTGCCTCCGGTAATTCCAAGAAATCTTCCTCCTCTGAAGAATTTCTAGAGTCTTAATTTTGGGAGCTTGCTGAAGCCATCATGGATTGCCTCTTTGTGTGATTTGATATTGACTCCATGCAATATTTATCCTATTGTGACTGACTTATTTCACTCAGCACAGTGTTGTCGAGGTTTGTCCATGTTGTGGCACGCATCAGGACTTCATTTCTCTTTATGGCTGCGTAGTGCTCCATTGTTTGGCTACACCACATTTTGTTGATCCATTCATCTGTTGATGGACATTTTGCTTGTTTCTACCTTTTGGCTATTGTGAAGAGTGCCGCAATGAACATAGGTGGACAAGTTTTTGTTTGCATTCCTGCTTTCAGTTCTTTTGGGTGTATATCTAGGACTGGGATTGCTGGGTCATATGGTAGTTCTGTCTGGGGGTTTCTATTGAGTCCAATCATCTTACTCTCTGGATGTCCTCAGGGTCTTGGAGAGGGCTAGGGAGGGGGCTATTGAGCAGCACCTGAGGCTAGAGATGAGGTCTGAGGGTCTGGCCCATCCAGGGGTGTGAGTGGGTGTGAGGTCTCTTTCCTGGAACTGCTGGCACAGCTTGGCTTTTGGACATGTCCTCTTGGTGCAGTCCTGCCTCTCCCCCACTTCCAGCTCAGCTCCAAGCAGAGGAGGTGGGGAGCTGGCTGTGTGGCCTTGAGCAGTCAGGGGTCCTCTGTAAATGGGGCAATAAGGTGGCCATGAGGAGCCAGTGCCCGGGGCAGTGTGGATGCCTCCTACTCATCAAGTGCCCATGTTGAGGGACATCAGGTCCATGCCTTGTGTTATGGATTGAATTATGTCCTTCAAAATGTTGAACGCCTGACCCTTGGACCTGTGGACGTGATCCTGTTTGGAAATGGTGGTTTTCTTTTGTTCTGTTAATGAGGTCATACCAGTATGGGGTGGGTCCTAAACCTAGTCCCTTCTGAGTCATAAAAAGAGCAGAACAGACACAGAGACACACAGGGGGAGACAGGTGCTATCTGAAGACATCTACAGGCCCAGGAACTCCAAGCGTTGCCAGCTACTAGAAACCAAAATAGACAAGGGTCATGGATTGAATTGTGCCCCCCAAAATATGTATCAACTTGGCTAGGCCATGATTCCGAGTATTGTGTGGTTGTCCACCATTTTGTGATCTGATGTGATTTTCCTATATATCATAAACCCTAACCTCTAAGACGTTAGTGAGGCAGGATTAGAGGTAGTTATGTTAATCAGGCAGGACTCAATCTATAGGACTAGATTGTGTCTTGAGTCAATCTCTTTTGAGATATAAAACAGAGAAGCCAGCAGAGAAGAGAGGGACCTCATACCACCAAGCAAGAAGAGCCAGGAGCAGAGCACTTCCTTTCGACTCAGGGTCCCTGTGCTGAGAAGCTCCTAGACCAGGGGAGGATTGATGACAAGGACCTTCCCCTAGAGCCAACAGAGAGAGAAGGTGTTTTCTGGGAACTGGCACCCTGAATTTGGACTTCTACAGTGTTAGACTGTGAGGGAATAAGCTTCTGTTTGTTAAAGTCATCCACTTGTGGTATTTCTGTTATCAGCACTAGGTAACTAAGACAACAAAGAAGGACTTCTCTCTAGAGCCACTCCTGAATGCCTGCTTCTAGCCTCCTGGACTGTGAAGCAATACATTTCTATTCTTTAAAGTCACCCACTGGTGGTATTTCTGTTACGGCAGCCCTAGGTAACTAGGACACCTGTCCACTGAGCAGAGGACGGGTCTGGATCTGTCCACCAGTGATAAACGAACCCACCCCCCCCCCCCCGCAAGCACACTGGCTGGCACAGAGCGGGCGCCCAGGGAACATTCGTAGCATGGGCTCAACAGGATGCATTAGGAATCCCGGGTGGCCCCAGCAATCTGGTCCAACTCCTTCCCGTCTTCCCCGACTCCCTCTGACATTTGAGTCTGCTGCACCCCTCTTCTGTTGGGGAATAGCCCTCCCACCCCAGGCGGCTCAGTGTGGTCCTCAGCCCAAGGCACGTGACCAGGCAAATCAAATTAGAATCCTTCCGTGAGGTTTCCTGTAGAGATGCAGCAAGGGGGCGGCCTTTCTTTGGGACCCCACACTATAAGAATGGAGGTTCTGGCCACATAGAGGGAAGCGGGGTGGTGCAGAGATGTGAGGTGAGGACAACGGGCAAGAGAGACATCCCCTGCGCTAGAAGATGCTTGCTCTGCTGGGCCTGACATTTTCACGAGCGAATAAATTCCCTTTGGGGTTTGTTTGAGGTGGGTTTCTGTCATTTGTGAGCAAAAGGGCCATGATGACTATACTTCGCTGTTAACTGAAAGGTTGGAGGTTTGAGTCTGCACAGAGGCACCTCAGAAGAAAGTCCTGGTGATCTACTTCTGAAAGATCAGCCATTGAAAACCCTCCGGAGCACAGTTCTACTCTGATACGCGTGGGGTTACCATGAGTCGGGGTCAACTCAATGGCGACTGGTTTTGTTTTTTTCCATTGCAGGAGCCCAGCTGGGCCCGTGGGCAGTGGGTGTGGAGACAAGAACACAATCAGCAACAATGAAGCAATAGATATGAGGGGTGGGAGGTGGCGGGTGCCATACCGGGACCTCTGAGTGCCCTGGATGCATGGGAGGCCGGGACCATTTCTGGCCCAGTTGGTAGAGGGGGGCTTTGTGGAGCTGGGGACTTTGTGGAGCTAGTGGCTCCGGAGCCGGGCCTTGAGCTAGGCAGGGTTAGAGGAAGGAGGTACCGCTGGAGGAGGGTATGGCCAGAGCAGTCACGGGCAGCCAGAAAAACCTAAGGCTTACTTCCTGCAGGACAAAGCCATCAGGCCAGCAAGCCTGGAGGGTAGGAGGACCCAGTGAGGTCTGGCACCTGGGCTTGGTCTGGGTGGGGCTCTGGGTACACCTGCTATTCAGACTGCCCCAAAGAGACGGCCCTGCAGTTAGCCATTGCACCTCATGCTGCCTGCTGAAAGCCAAAATCAGGGGAGACTCCACGTTTGTGTGACACTGGTGGACACATTAGCTCCCTTAGTCTGAAATCACTTCATCCCCCATTCTGCCCAGGAGAACTGAGCCTCAGAGAGCACAGCCTCTTGCCAGGAAACTCTCTTGAATGTTTGCCCTGATTCAGGTCCATGGGGCTGCTCCCCAAGGCAAGGATCACTGCGGGAGGACAAAAGACGCCCTCCCCACCCCAGAGCTTCAGGGGCACTTGAGCTGGCGCCCTTGAGGAATGAATAGGAGTTCCCAGACACAGGGGAGGGTCAGGGGGCTCAGGGGAGTGAAGAAGAGACGTATTTGGGGGTGGGAGTGGGGGAGGCACCTGTAGGACTCCCAGGGACAGTGGGTGCCTGGGTCTAGGTGGGGGGGCAAAGCAGGGACACGGGTTGGCCCAACGGGGGAGGGGAACCAGAGGCCTTCTGTATTCTTCCCCTCCCCCTCCCCAGCAGCCATCCTCCTGGGTTAGACCTTGGCCAGAAACTGATTGTGGGTCCCGCTCCACCCAGAGTAAGGGCCGGAGGCCTGTTTTCTCTGGGCTGCAGAGTTCTGAGCTCTACCTGGTCCCCTGAACACCTTTCTGTAAGCTAGACAGCCCCCGGCCCTGGAGCTGAGGTGGGGCGCTCTCCTGCAGGGTCCCAGCACCCAGGGTACAGGTGCAGGTGGGCTTGGAGCGGGTCCCTTCTGCTGATCACCTGCCCCACAGCTCTGTGCCGGTGGAGATGCAGGGGTGTGGGGCAGTGGGGGAGGGTCCCTTAAATGACAAAGGTAAAATTTAGGGAAGAGGGGGCTGAGCCCGGATCCTGGGGCACAGGGGAAACCCCGGGCATACGGGGGCAGCCACAGCCAGGAGTACGCAGGGGAGGTCAGGGGACTGGGGTTTCTTCCTGGGCCTCAGGTCACTGCTGCCAGCAAAGTCACTGACCCCGCCTTCAGCTGACAGACGATCTCACTGGGGTGTCCATTTCCCCGGCGGGCCGTGCACAGAAAAGGTGACAGCAGCTTGCATGCTTGTGCGTGGGGGCACCTGAGGCGTCCGCCGTGACACCCGCGCGGGACCGCGTGGCTGTGGCCGCAGGCGGCCGTGCGGAGGAACCGCCGCGCGTCCGCGTGGGTGCGGGTGGCCGGGGACCCACGTGGGCCACCCAAACAAAGGCGGCGCCGCGTGACCGGGCCCGCGTGAGCGCGGCGTCGCTCGTCCCCCGCCCCGCGCACTTCCCCAACGGCCCCGGAGCCGTTGCGCAGGGCAGGGAACGGAGGCGGCCGCGGCGCGGGGGTCCCCCGGGCCTGGCTGCTCAGCTGCGGGGGCGGTGCGCGGGTCCGCGCGGCCGGGGCGCGGAGGGGCGGGGCGGCGGCTGCGCAGCGGCGGGGGGCGGGACCCCGGGGGCGCGCAGACTCCGCGCAGCGGGACGCGAGCGCGCCACCTGGCGCCGCCGCCGCCTCCGCGCTCGTGGCCGGGACCGCGGGGCCGCTCCTCGGGTTCCCGGCGCCCTGGGCTCCGGGCCGCGGCAGGTGAGGCGCGGCCGGGCGGGCCGGCGAGGGAGGCGCCGCGGCGCGTGGATGAGAGGTGACCCCGACATCCGCGCAGGGTAAGCACGCGGCCACCTACACGGACCCAGCATGGGCACGCACCGGCGCGCGGTCACGCTGCCCTGCGCCGCGCTAGCCGCGCCGGCAGAGCCCGACCCTCGCGCGGGCGCGCCCCGCGCACACGCCCCCGGTTCCCGCGGACCGGTGTCCTTCCGGCCGGCCACCCCCGCCGCGCCCAGCGTGGCCGCGGGCGATGGGAGAGGCCGAGGTCCCGGGGCGCCGGCTCCCCCCCGGCCCGGCGGTGTGGGGCCCGGGCTGGGGCGGGGGTCGTCGGGGCGAGGCAGGGGCCCTGCCAGGACGCTGGAGGGGGACGAGTCGGGGCCCGGGCGCGGCATTGTCGCCCTTCCCTCACTCTTTGGCGGGACAGAGGTGGGGGAGGGAGCCCCCAGCCCCTGCGACCCTAGAGACGAGCCCCCACACTTGCAGGCCCTCGCCCCCTGCCCGCCGTGTCTCCTCTCTTTTGTTTAGGACGCAGGGCTCGGTCCGGCGGGTTGGCACCGTGGCAGGGGCCCAGGCCCGCGTATCCGCGCAGAGGTGGGGTGTGGGGTGGCGCCCCGGGCCGGGCCTCACAGGCCAGCAATCGGGAGGGAGGAGAGCGGGGCTGGCCGGTGGCTGGAGCCGGAGCCCGGTGGCTCTGTGGGGAAGGGAGCGGCAGTCCCTCACCCGGGACGGGGTGGGGGCCGAGTGTGACCCGCAGAGGTTAACTCCACGATTGAGGCTGTTGCCAACCCTGTATTTCCAGAGGGACAGTCAGTTTAGGGGAGATCCTTTGCAGGGATGGAGTTTCCCCCTTGCTTTACTGTGCAGGGTGGGGAGGACCCTGGGTCCCAGCGCCCCACTCCCCACTGAGCCCTGGGAGCTGTTTTGGGCAGCGGCAGGGTTGTGTGTGGTGAGGGGCAGAGTGCAATGAATAAGCCAGGGAGATGGGGTCCTGCCCTCCACCCGCCCCGTCACCACTGCCCTGTGACCTTGGGCACCGAGATGTCCTGTGCCTCAGTTTCTCACCAGTAACTGGAGAGATTCTGGTAAGAGTTAAATGGGATGATGCCAGCAGACACTCTGCGCTGGCCGGGCACACCCAGGGTCTGGGCTCAGGACACGCTGGCAGTGGATGGTAGCACCCTTTGCCCCGGAGGCTGTGGTTTAGCTGGGAGGGGTGGGCAAGGGGTTTCTCCTGTTGACTGGCTCTGCCAGCGAGTCTCCCGGGTCTACTTGGGGCCAGGTGTAGCCCCAGCCCCTCCTAAAGGGGTTAGTGTAGTTAGGAGTTAGTGTGCTTGCCACGGAGCCCTCGTGGCTCAGTGGCTAAGAGCTTGGCTGCTAACCAAAAGGTTGGCAGTTTGAATCTACTAGCTGCTCCTTGGAAACCCTATGGGGCAGTTTGACTCTGTCCTACAGGGTTTCTGTGAGTCAGAATCGACTCGATGGCAATGGGTTTGGTTCGGTTTATGCTTGCCACATCCCCTGGTTGTTAGCCAGGACACCAGATTTGGAGCCCCCTTTAAGCCTGTCTCTCCCTCCTTCCCATGGAAGACTTCTTTAAAGACCCACTGCCTGGCCAGGAAGGGGCCTGGTCCTCCTGTCTCCTGGCTGGGCCGTGATGTTGACCCTTTGATCAGCTTGTCACTTCTGTAGCACCCTGTGTCCTGGCCAGTGCTGGGCTCCTGGGGTGTGCACTGGGCCTGGTGACTGGCAGGTGGGGGCCCTCACTGGGTTAATGCCCCCTCTCTGCCCTTCTCATCTCAGACGCCCTGGCTGCTGTGGCTGGTGGGGTATGGAGTGAGGCTGTCCCACGAGGCGGCCAGGGAGGGGCTGTCCCCGATGTCCAAATCTTCATGCACGTGGGAGGGCCATATTTCCTGGAAACTGCACAGCAAAGTCTGGAAGCTGTGGTTCATGTCGGCGTGGCCCTGGAGCCTGTTTATCCTGGATATCCTCCTGCGGCGGGCACGGGGCCGGTCCAGGTGGTCACTCTCCAAACCGAGGCTTTGCAAAGCTCCTTCCTCTTATCTGCAGCATCCAGCCAGCCCCGGCCCTGGCTCCGTGTGACCTCTGCTGTCCTCCCCTCCCTGGGCCCCATTCTCACCAACTATGCAATGAGGGAGGAGTCAGCTCCAGCGGCCCTGAATCACCAGTTGCGTTGTATAATAGAATAGCATAGTGGTTCAGGCACAATGAAAACAAAGTGCTGTTAGATTTTAGTGATGTCCTGGTGCCTGGTGAGCCTGCGAGGCTTCCTTTTCCTTTTTAATAAGGAAGATAGCAAGTGTGAAGCCATGCTCCATGACGTTACAGGATGCTGCAGCGTAGGATGCTACAGAGGTACCCCACGCAGCCCAGACCACCGGCTCCGTGATCGCTGTCATCAGAGGAGCCAGTTGCATCCCTGAGGTCCGCATGTGTGCTCCATGTTAGTGCTCATGCCATGTGGAACCCTGGTTATCTTGTGGACCCCAGGGGCCCCTTCCCTCCCTGGGGAGCACTGCACAGAGGCACCACGGTTTGGGGTTTCCCTCTGGAAGCTGGATGTGCCCTGAGCATTGTGGAGGAACGGGGCTCCCTCCTGGAGTGGTGAGGCTGCAGCCAGGTGCTCGTTTCTGGCCCTCCACCCCAGCCCAGGGAGCATGCCAGGTGTGCCCTGCGTGGCCCCTGGCTGCTGGGCCTCTGAGCTCTGGTCTTTGGCCCTCTGTGTGGGTCAGGATGGGGGCTCCTGCTGGTGCCCGTGATGTCATTAGTTGCCGTTGAGTCTGACTCGCGGCGACCTCACGCATGACCAAAGGAACGTTGCCCGGTCCTGCGCCATCTTCGTGATTGTTGGTGCGTCTGAGTATGTTGGCCACGGTGAGGACTCGTGAGCAGGTCCAGCGCGCCTACCGAGTGCAGGTGTGTGACAGCTGCAAATGGAGAACCAGACCTGGGAACCGGCTGGGGGCTTGGTAACCCCTCTCGCTGAGTCTGTCTCCTTCTCTGCCTCACGAGGCTGTCAAGAGTAGAGAGGAGTTTTGTGAAAAGCCTCATGGGGGGTGCCGCCCAGAGGCCGCTGCTGATGGTGTAGGTATGGGGTGCAGCGTCCCTGCCCTTGAGGAGCTTAAACAGGACTGGAGAATGAGACTTGGGACACACTGGGAGTCACGGGAAAAGCACGCGTCCACTCCGACCCGTGGGACCCTGTGTGTGTCAGAGCAGAACCGGCTCCATAGGGTTTTCAGAAGGGCTTTGAACCCATGTGCTCCGTTCACCCAAGGATCTGTATGAGTCACCTGGGGATCTTGTTAAACGGTAGATTCTGTTTCAGTATATCTGGGGTGGAAATGCAACTCCTCAGCAGGGGTTTGAACCAGAAGGAACCATTCAAAGCCCTAGTTTGCAATGGCTGATTTTCCAGAAGCGAGGATGGGGAGACTTGGTCTCACGTAGTTTGGACAGGTTATCAGGAGGGATCAGTCCCTGGAGAAGGACATCGTGCTTGGTAAAGTAGAGGGTCAGGGAGAAAGAGGAAGACGCTCAAGGAGGTGGATCGACACAGCGTCTGCAACAATGGGCTGAAAGATAGCAAGGATTGTGAGGATGGTGCAGAACCAGGCAGTGTTTTGGTCTGTTGTACATGGGGTCACTATGAGTCAGAATGGACGCGACAGCATACAACAACAACGACAATTTTCCAGAAGCTGATCATCAGGCCTTTTTTCCGAGGCATTTCTGAGTGGACTTGAACCTCCAACCTTTCGGTTAGCAGCCGAGTGTGTTAATCATTTGCATCTCTTAGGGACTCCCATACATATACAAAACACCAGTTGTCATGAGTCAACTCCGACTCACGGTGACCCACGTGTATCAGAATAGAACTGTGCTTCACAGGGTTTTCAAGGAGTAATTTTTTGGAAGTAGGTTGCCAGGCCTTTCTTCTGAGGCACCTCTGTGTGGACTCAAATCTCCAAGCTTGCGGTGAGGCGCCAAGCATGTTCACCGTTTGCACCACCAGGCGCTCCACGTGCTGGGAAGCAGCTGCTGTTTGCTGAGCGGGAGGCGTGGATGTCTGTGCGGAGCACCCGATGTGAGTTCGAGTGCTCGCTTTTTTTAGGCGGTTGGTTTGGGGCACCTGTGAGTCTTCTTGGGGGCTCTTTGGTCATCACTGGGGCCTTTGGTCTGTTTTTTTCTTGGTGGCATGGCAGTGGGACTCTCCTGGGTACAGTCTAGAAAACACCGTCTGTAAAGGGGACAAGCGACCAGCCCTCAGCAGTCAGGTTTTTCTCTCAGCCGGCTGGTGGACGTGGAGGAAGCCTTGTCTCTTGAACGTGGTGGTGATTTTGTGAACAATGTTTAAGACATGGCCCAGCTCACGGACAGGTCAGCAGTCACCTCGGTGCCCGGGGCACCTGCTAGGAGACGTAGTCGTGCCATTGGTGATCTTGAGAGCTTAAAGGGGGGGTGCTCCGAATTCTGTTACAGACAGAGACAGAAATTGAGGGTTTCCTTAATTAGAGAAAACGGCATTCTCTTTTCCTTCGGTGTCTGTGCAGGGCTGGGTGGAGACTTTCAGCGATAATTCACCACTAATGACAGTCTCTGTCTAAGGGCTGTTGTTCAGATTGTTTAGGATTTGAATTATAACCACGGGTTGTGATTACATGTAAGCCCTGTGATTAAAGTGCCCTGTGGTTACACAGGGAAGACAGGAAGTGTGGGCCTCCCAAAAAATTAATAATAGTAATAGAAATCAATATGTGCGACAGACGTGCCGAGTGTTTTACGTGTGCCGCCTCGCGGAGTCCTCACAACATATGCTTTCACCCCCATTCTACAGATGAGGAAGCTGAGGCGCACAGAGGCTAGACAGCTTGCCTAGCTTCCCAGTTAATTAAATCGCAGAGCTGGGATTGGAACTTGAGATTGGTTCCAAAGAACCACCCAACCTGACTGTCTGCCTAATAATCCTTTCGTAAAGTTCAGTTAAGTTTTTGGGAGTTTGGTGAAAGAAATATAGGAAATAAATTCAGTCATGGTTAGAAGGGAAGATCTGTCTTTGCCACCAAATACGCAGTGACAAGAGTTGACAGTATCTCTTTCTCAACCCTGTGGCATTCTAAGCTCCTTATGTAGTTTATCTTCACGACAACCCTGAGGGAGATGCTGTTATTAGCACCATCTCACAGATGAGGAAGCCTGGGCACTGAGATGTTAAGTACTGAATCTTCCTGCAGATAACGCATCCTCCACACATATAACGCGTGAAATAATGACATTAAAATAAAACAGTTCTGGCATGCACACCCATGCGTATGTCACACATCTCTGGGGACATTTCTAGAAGTGAATCTTGGCCTCTTTTACCCGTCGTCCCATCTTACAGGTGAGTCACATAGTTCTGTTCTTTTTCTTTAATCTCCTGCTCATGTGTGTAAAAATAGTCTGAAAATGTTACTTTTGACCCTGATTGTATAGTAAAGATACAACCCATAGTCAGGAAGTTATGGATCCAGTTTGGTAGTCCTCTGGTAATTGGAAAACAAACGCCTGAAACTGTGTGTTTGTTTCTGTTAATTCAAGTTGATAATTATAGCACATTAGCCGAATAGTTGAATGTGAAAACCGTATCAGATCAGCATAAGTGAAACCATTAGGTTATGTTAGATCTGCTTATTTCCTGGTATGTCTCCTTAGTGTCAATGGAAGTTACCTGTTGCCATTGAATCAGTTGAAGTTAGCAATGTGTAAGAAAAAGTCGTAGCCCGCTTACAAAAATAACACATGGGGGTGTGGTCCCGTGGTTGAGAAAAAAAATGGCATGCGCATTATTTGCAACAAATATGGTAATCTTCGCTGAGGCCCCAGGCTGATGGGTGGCAGAGCCAGGATGGAACTGGGGGGGGGGGGGGTCTCTGCTTCTAACTGGGGCACCACATGCAGGGAGGGTTGTGGTGGTTGTTAGCTGTCATTATGTCATCTGACTCATGGGGACCCCATGCACAACAGAACGAGACACTGCCTGGTCCTACTCCATCCCCATGATCGGTTGCGGATTGAGCTGTTGTGGTCCATCAGGTTTTCAATGGCTGGTTTTTGGAAGGAGATTGCTGGGCCTTTCTTCATAACCCATCTCAGTCTGGAAGCTCTGCTGAAACCAGTTCAGCGTCACAGCACACGTAAGCCTCCACTGACGGACGGCTGGTGGTTGCGCTTGAGGTTCACTGGGTGGGAATCAAACCTGGGTCCCCAGCATGGAAGGCGAGGACTCTAGTGCGGAACCACCACTGCCTCGCAGGGAGGGTGAGGTGGAGAAAATGCTGGGACCTGCCACTGTGTGTCCTCTGGGCTTCGTCTGGGTCACCTGTTATGAGGGGCCTGGCTTAGAATATGGAAGCCTGCTGCTTCCCCGTCCCTGCGTCCCGTCCCTGCGTCCCTGCATCGGAGACCTTGACTGACCGGTGCTGGGTGGAGCAGCTGGGGGTTGTCTAGGAGCGAGGGAGCGAGACCCCTGCCTCCTGAAGGAGTCTGAGGAGGCGGAGTGAGCCTGGAACTGTCAAGCTCTGTGCCCAGGGAAGTGTCCTTGTCAATCTTGTCCGTCAGGAATGGAGGGAGTGAGGCTCTGCCTCTGCTGCTGCGCCCAGTGTGGCAGGGGAGACCTTGGTGGTGGGCAACCACTGAGGGCCACGCAGTTGGGGGGACTCCTGGGGAGACGGTTTGCCCCTGGTGGTCAGAGTTTGCAGAGCTGGGGCTTGCCCTGCATAATCAGTGGAAAGGGTTGCTGCGCCTAGCCGGTCCCCTGGGGGTGGGGGGCTTGGGGCTGTCTGGGGTGGGCTTACAGGGCAGGAAGGCAGGAGTCCCTCCCCAGGCCCTGCCGGCATGCGTGCAGGTGTGGGGGCACACCCAGTCTCAGCCTGTGCCCTGCGGCATCCCCCCCAGGAGAGAGGCACAGACCCCTCCCCAGCCCCAGTCTGTCTCCTCTGAGGGTGGCTGTGGGATGGCAGACCCCTGCTCAGTGCCTCCTTGCCCGAGAGGGCTCATCTGAGCCCCCGTATAGAGAAGCCCCCCACCTTATTCTCCCTGCAGCTGTCCCCAGAAGGTCAGCTCTGCGAGGGCACATCTCTTGTCTTTTTCAGCATTTTTTCCCGAGTACCCAGGAAGCCCAAAGTTGGGGCTCCGCAAAGGTTTGGGGACCGAGGGACCACTGAAAGGACTGGGGTCGGGCAGGGCCTTGTCCGGAGGGGCGTGACTTGGACAGCTCACTCTGCCCTGGGCAGTCCCCCTTGGAGCCCACACCCCGGGACCAGCCATCTGCAGCGCCTGTGAGCCCTGGAATGGAGGCCCCCGGTGGGGAAGGGGCCCGAGCACTTCTGCCGGCTCCATAAGGGAGTGGCGAGGCTGGGCGGGAGTGTTTTTTTTTTAAATTGAGATGTGATTCCAATCCGTGCAGTTCACCCGTTTAAAGCGTTCACTTCAGTAGTCCCTTGTGGTCACGGAGTTGTACGAGCGTTACCGCAGTCTAATGTTAGAACATTTTCATCACCCCAGGAAGAAACCCCGAACCCTTAGCTATCACCCCCAGCCCTCCTAGCCCCATATATCACCCCCCACAGTTTTCCCTGTTGTTAACATCTTATACTAGGCACAGTGTTTAAGCGCTTGGCTGCTAACCGAAAGATCAGCGGTTCGAACCCACCCGCCACTCTGTGGGAGAAAGATGCAGCAGTCTGCTTCCATAAAGATTACGGCCTTGGAAACCCTAGGGGCAGTTCTACTCTGTCCTACAGAGTCGCTGTGAATCAGAATGGACTTGGTGGCAGTGGGTCTATTATATGTTATGTTTGTTACAGTTAATGAACTAGTATTGACACGTTATTACTAGCTCAAGTCCATACTTTATCCTGATTTCCCTAGTTTTTCTGTAATGTCCTCTTTCTGTCCCAGGATCCAGTCCAGGGCCGCACGTGACATTGGTTGTCATCTCTCCCAGGTTCCTCTGGGCTGTGAGTTTCTCAGACTGGCCTTGTTTTGTTGACTTTGACAGTTTTGAGGAGGACCGGTCACGCGTTTTGTAGGAGGTGCCTCTAGTGGAATTTGTCTGGACAATTGGAGTCCTCTGCTGGAACCTGATAAGACTGGGGTCTTGCTGTTTGGGAGGAAGACCGCAGAGTACTATCGACCTGAGTGACCGCTGTTGGTGTTGCCGTGGTCACCTGGCTGAGGGAGTGTTTGTCGGGTTTCTGCGCTGTAAGGTTACCCGCCTTTCCATGCCATACTCTCTGGAGGAAGTCACTATGCGCACCCCACTCTTAAGGAGTGGGGTGCTTGGCTGCTAACCTAAAGGTTGGCAGTTCAAACCCACCAGCAGCTCTGCGGGAGAAAGACCTGGCAATCTGCTCCCCTAAATATCCCAGCCTAGGAAACCCTATGGAACAGTTCTGCTCTGCGTTACAGGGTTGCCAGGAGTTGGAATGGACTCAGCAGCATACAACCACCACCACCTTATTGGTGGGGCATCTACCTAAGTTATTTGGAATTCTTCAAGGGAGATTAGTCTATTTGTCCTCGTTTATCAATATATTCAGTCATTTATTTATGTAAGTTTGTCTTCATAGATACTTGGTTTATTTGTTATTTACTCATTAAAAAATTTTTTAAAAAATTTGGTGAAAATATGCACAGCAAAAGATACACTATTTCAGCAATTTTTACGGGTACAATTCAGTGACATTGATTACGTTTTTCAAGTTGTGCGACCATTCTCGCTACCCTTTTCCAAATTATTCCACTACCATTATCTCAAACTCACTGCCCCCTAAGCTTTCCATCCAACCTTAGAGTTGCCTTTGTCAATTTGATTTCACACGGAGAATTCTTTAGAAGAGCCCAGTGCTCAAGGCAGACATAGTTTACGAATTAAGATAAACTATTTTTTGGTTCAAAGAAGACTTAAAGGGATAGTTTTGGCTTAAGGTTTAAAGTTATAAGGTTAAACAGATACTTATTTTATACTTTGGGTTATAATCTAATACTGCTTTATTCATTTTGTTGTTCACGTTCCCATTTCGGCCATTGGGAGCTCTTTCAGTTGGCTCCTGTGTGCTTTCAATGTACCCCATCAGTGTTATTATTTTTTCCTCTCTCCTTTCCTTTTCTCTCTCTTCTGTTCATTTATTTTTTGAGCCCCTTAATTTCTGGCACTACAAAATGCTCCAGGCTCACCTTGTCTGTTCCCTGCCCCAGCCCAAGAATCAGCCATTTCTCCAAGGAGCCCTAGTTTAATTTTTTAGTTGGAGGATGGTATTAGAAACCAAGATCTGGACACTGGGTGAGCTTGTTGCTATTGGGGTGTCATTTCTTTTAGGTCCTCTCAACTGATGGAGCGAAGAAATATACGTGTGTATACTAACCTGTGTACATACACGTATCTATAAACGTTTCTTGATGTAGCCGTCTGTGTGCATATTAATCTAACCATGAGTTTAATACTGTCTTTCTCCAGCTGTAATCCATCATGACATGGATCATTCCAGCCTCCTCCCCTTGCTGATTTGTAAATTTTCACTCCAGCAGTGAGAAACCTGGCTCCCAACATTTACTTAATTGTTCCATTCCCGTAAACGTGTGACGCGATCAGAATCATTATCCTGTACCCCCGTGGGAAACAGCGTTATTGACTTGAGTCCATTGCTTACATGGGGTTCCTTTTGCCTTGAGTCTCAGGCTGCCGGCATGCTGTGGAAACACAGCTGAGCGGGAGTTCTCTGCAGTCCGCCTCCCCCAAGGTTGTTTTCTGACCTGCAGGGAGAGGAGAAGAGGAAGGAAGCCGTGGAGAACTGGGGACCTCCCTGCCAAGCTTAGTCAGTGGCGCCCTGCAGGGACTGGAGCCCAGACCTTGGCATCCCTTTGAAATTTGAAAGTGGGGCTGACTTTAAACTTGCCTCAGAGGTCTGGCTCATCCTCACGGGGTAGAAAGGCTGCCGGCAGGACCCTTTGGAGCCCAGATGGATCATTGACTCGGATACTGGATGGATCTGTCTCCTCCCCGCCTCTGAACTTGCTGTCTTAGCAGGAGGCAGCCTTTGAAAGAAGAGAAAGCCCTCTGCACATTGTTCTATGGAGCAGCCAGTGTGCACTGAGCGTGTTCTCCCTCCTGGCACACGTCCTCATCCCAGGCGTGCTTGCTGACTACCTGTGCCGCTCAAGTCCTGTGAGGAGTGTTGGGAAAAGGGACAGGGTGGGTAGCAAGGCTCTGTCGTCCTGGGCACCTGCCACCCCAGCTTCCATTTCTGTACACTGCACCATCCCCAGGCCTTGTAGGTCATGGTCAGTGGGGCCAGTGGCAGGTGGGGGTCCACTTGGGGGTCTTTGAGCAGAGCTCTCTTACCTGAAAATCTGCAGGTGGGAGGGTGAGAAAGTGAAGTGGATGCTGAAGTTGGTGTGCCAGGGGGACTCAGGCTGCAGGAACTGAGGTTCCCCAAGTCCCAGGAGGCCTGAGTTTGGGGGGGCACTTTGCAGGGGGTTTATGTTTCTGAAGAGAGGAGTGGCTGTCCACGTGGGCTCAGAGGACATCTGGAACGGCAGCTCTTCTTTTTGTTCCTGTTCCCTTTGGGGATAAAATGAGGCAGGACAGTGGCAAGGATGCTGGGTGGGCACTCGGCGGTCGTTACAGGGTCTGGGCTCCTCTAGCTGAGCGATATGGGTAAGGCTCTGCATCTCTGAGGATGCCACCAGTCCCCGCCTGTTTCTCCCAACCGATGTGAAGGTGGCAGAGCAGTGTGTGGGGAGGTGCGATGCAGATCGTACCATCCTGCATGCATGGGGTCAGGGTGCAATGTGGACTGTACTGTCTGTACACGCCTGGGAAGGTGTGTGTGTACCATACCATCCTACACACGTGGGGAGGTGCCGTGTGCACAGTACCGTCTATACATGCAGAGAGGATGGGGCTCCACAGCAGTGCCCCAACTCGGCAGGGGTGCCCAGCTCACAGGGCCCTGAAGACCTTTCAGAGACAGGAAAATGCGCGTCAGCATTCACACTGGTGGGGAGTTTGGCATTTAAAACCCTGAAGCCATCAGCATAGGCAAATGTAGAGACCAAAGTTCAGTGGTAGTTGGGGGGGGGGGGTCACTGCTGAAAGGGCACCCAGTTTGTTTGAGGGTAATGGAAAAATTTGGAAATAAGGTGAACATAATTAATGTCACTGAATTGTGCACGTGGAAGTGGTTGAGAAATGGCAGATGTTTTGTTACACATATTTTACCACAAAACAAAAACAAAAAAAGCTCAGAACTTGGAGCAGTCTTAAAAGCACAGAAACCTGCAGTATTACAGCACCCAGAAGCCCACCCTTAGAAGACCTGGGCTATAAACAGCACCCACGAGCCACAGTCCACGCCCTGCTTGAAGGTTGTCTGTATCCTCTGCTCATTGTGCCAGTTGCCTTGGTTTACGCAGAATTCTAACATGCTGAATTAGGCGCCTGCTCAAGCTGAAGCAGGAGCGGGACGGGGTGGGGGTTGGGGGGGGGGGGCGCTTGTCCGTGGAGCACATCCCTGCGGCTGTGAGAGGGCCAGTGACCTGGGGGTCCCCGAGCCAGGGCCAGGGTGCTGAGAATGTAGTGGGGCATGTGAGTCATTTCACAACTTCTTCCTCCAAGAACTGAAACTGGGGTTCACATGTGGCAGTGGTGGGGGCAGGGGCTGCCGCCAAAGCCCAGCTGTCAGCTCTGGGTCTGAGGCCGTGCAGCCTGCAGGACCCCGGATGTGTCCCGCTTCCTGGACTTGCTTCCTGTCCTGTTCCATCTGGAGAGGAAGGCCAGGTACCCTGCTCTGGGTCCCACAAAAGCAGTATGTCACCAGGGAGGCTGGACGCGAGGCCATGTGTCACCCCGGTGATGTGTTGCCAGGCAGGCTGGAAGCCAGCTGCACAGAGGGTTTGTGGCCGGACTTCCTGATGGGGCTTCAGCGGTGGCGGGCTCCGGGTCTGCCCTGCCCTGCCCAGACCAGATGGGCACAGAGCAGGCACGCTTGTTGGATCCTGGACCAGGAGGGAAAGGTGTTATTTTTGTTCAACAGCCACTGCTGAAGAATGCCGGGCTGTGTGTGAATTGCTTCAGAAGTATTCCATCCAAATGGTGAAATAATGTGGAAGCGCCTGAGAGACAAGGATCCTAGTTGCACAATGGTTAAGGATTCGGCTGCTAACCAAAAGGTCAGCGGTTCAAACCAGCCCAGCAGCTCCGTGGGAGAAAGACCTGCCGATCTGCGTCCATAAAGGTTAAAAACCAAAAATAAAAACCCAACCGATTGCTGTTGAGTCAATTCCAACTCATAGCAGCCCTGTGGGACAGAGTGGACCTGCCCCATAGGGTTTCCAAGGAGCGGCTTGTGGATTTGAACCACCGACCCTTTGGTTAGCAGCTGAACTCTGAACCCCTACAGCCTAGAAAACCCTGTGGGGCAGTTCTGCTGTGCCACATGGGGTCATTATGAGTTGGAATCGACTCAGTGGTAACCAACAGTAGCAACCTGAGAGAGAGAGACTGAGGGGACCTAAAGGTGGCTGGCAGGCTGCATCCGGAGGTGGAATTTAAATAAAGAAATTGACTCGCGGTCCCCGTTGGTCCTTAGAACCTGCGTGCCCAACAGCCGAGGTGGCAGATGTGGCCCTTTGGTGCTGCTGAGCATACTTGGAGAAGAGGAAGTGAAATATGACTCAACGGTCAGGACGCTGGGGCACAGGGAGCAGGAGGGCCATCCTCTTCCTCCCTGCCCTGGCGGGCTGCCTGAGTGTGACTCCTGCATCACAGGACTGGGGGCAGAGGCCTGCGGGGGCGAGGGTGGCGGTGTCTGGTCAGGGGGAGGGAGTGGGTGTCTGGAGTGAGGGACCAGGGCCAGGAGGGCAGGTGACATTGGGCTCTGTCTGCCCGAGTGCCCCTGCCTCCCCTGGACATTTGCAGTGGAGCAGTCTCGGTGGGCAGGCACTGGAGGTCACCTCCAACAGCTCCCCTCTGCTGCCAGAGCAGGGCCCTGCGGAGATCCTGGGCATCTGGGGACAGATGGATGGCAGGGCCCAGGTGATACTCCCGACTGCTGGCACCCTTCCCCCATGGGACCCCTCCCTCAGATGGCCCAGTGGCCTCCAGGCTCCGGGAAGAGCTTGTGCAACCCTTGGCGGGGGTGGTCGCCGGCCTTAGGGAGCATGTTGTCACTCTGCGCTTGTCAGGGCTGATCGACTGCTGCTCAGGGGTCCTGGACTGTGCTGTGCTCATGTTCCTGTCTGAAGAGTAGGCGTTTTCTAAGCTCTTACAAGGCTCACACCTGACCTTTGCAGCCACTTAGCTGCTGCTGTATTTGGAGAAGCGGAGAGCTTAGATGCTCCCAGGGTGGAGGGGCAGACGGTGCCCACCGCCATCAAAGCCCTGGGGCCTCCTGGCCTGCCCTCTGGCCTCCTGCCCCGTCCTGCCTGCCTCCAGGGCCAGTGTGGCCAGCTCCCTTCATGGGTCGCTCGTGGGCCCAGGCCCCTCTCCTCTCCAGGCCCCCACCCCATGGTCCCCTGGCCTCTGTCTGCCCCCCACCCCACGGTCCCCTGGCCTCTGTCTGCCCCCCACCCCATGGTCCCCTGGCCTCAGTCTGCCCCCCACCTCATGGTCCCCTGGTCTCTCCCTGCCCCCACCCCGTGATCCCCTGGCTTCTCCCTGTCCCCACCCACAGTCCTTCACCAGGCCCCCCAAGATCCATGACCTTGTCAGCAGGCCAGGCCAGGCTCTGGTGGTCCCCAGGGTGTGGGGAATGAACGCGGGCTTCATAGTGGATAGGGCTGGACAGATCTCTGGGCACACCCAGACCAGCTGGAGCCTGAGGGGCCAGGGGCTGCTCCTGAGCTCCACTTCGCGCCCCCTGAAGTGAGGTCGCGACAGCACTTTCTGTAGCATCCGGGACGTCCCGTGTAAAGTACTAACCCATAACCTGTGCCGGGCAGGATGTGGGTGCGTGGTGGGCACACAGCACTGTTCAGAGGCACCCCAGTGGACTCCCTGTCTTGCGGGTGCTCAGGAGGACCCTTCCGGAGCAGGGGAGCCCTCATCTGATGTCCTTGTCCCCTGCTGTCTCTCAGTGAAGTCCCTGCCATCTCCCCAAAAGCCCAGGAACTTTGGGAGAAGGAGGGGGCCCTGGGTGTCTGTCAGGGCTCCTGCCTCACATGGCCCCAGGTTGGACGGTGGGAGGGGACCGGCCTAGTTGGAGGGCACCCCAGGGAGGGGTGGGCGTGAGTGGTGGTCACAGGCTGACCGATGAGAGCTACCATTATCTGAGCACCTCCTGGGTGTGGCAGACTTATAGGGTGACTGCCACGCACCCAAAACCCCAGAAGGCGCCACATCATCCCCACTTTACAGATAAGGATGTGGGGCCTGAGAGTTCTGGTGGGTGGTGGGGTGGAGACCTGTGGAGGGCTCTGTCCAGAATCCGCCACCCCACCAAAAGTCGTGTGTCTTGGTACACCTGGTGTCCTTGTTCTAGCATCTCTGATTCTTGTCCTGCCCACTTCTAGAAGGACGTCAACCCCTAACCGGCTGCAGGTGGGCACGCTGGGGCCCGGTACCCTTGTCCCTCCGCCCTGAGGCTCCCTGTCAACCGTGCCTGGACCCCAGCCTCGTCTCTTTCACAGCGGAAGGGGAAGCTGTCAGGACCAGCACAGTGACCCTCCAAGTCCCTCCTGGCCATGGTCTGCACTTTACTCCTCACTCAGCACTGTTGGGGACGGGGGGACCTTGAGGGGGCGCTGCCCCAGGGTCTTGGTTGGCAGGCTCTTGTGGTGAGCTGGTGGCACAGCCTGGCTGCCTCTGGAGGCTGAGCTGGTCTCCTTGGTGCTGGGTGCAAGGGAAGGAGCCCATGGAAGTCTCTGGCATCCTGTCTGGGGCGTCCCGACACTGCCCGCCTGGATCAGCCCTGGAGCCCGTGCCACTGACCACTGTTACTGAGAGGGACGGGAGTGAACTCTGCCGGCGAGGACAGGCTGAGAGAGGGAGGGGAGGGTAAAGGAGAGGAGAGATGAAAGGCAAATTGAGTGGAAAGACCCCCAGCCCCAGTAGTTAGCCATGGCCTGTGGTTCGGGAAGGCTCAGGGGCATAGACAGGACTATGACGCTATTCCCAGAACCCGCTGGCCCCACCGAAGACTGTGCCTGGCTGTCCCCTCCTCATTTCAGGCTCCACGCGGGCAGGGACTGTCCTGCATGTCGCTGCATCCCCAGCGCTTGCCCTCGGGCCCAGCATGTACATCGAGTGTGTGCTAGCATGTTGGTTGGCCATGATCCTGTCATAATCCCCAATCCAGATTATGTTGGTGCATAAAAATAGTCACAAAGTAGGGCTTATATCTTCTAATTACGCCCACACCTCACTTATCAACGTGGTCGGGTTCTAAAGACAAGTCGTTACATGAAAATTGGCGTTGTATAAAAACAGAGGATGACCACATCATCTCACAAAATGGAGGATGACTACATCATTACATAACCACCAAATTATATCATTACATAACTGTCAAACCACTGAGAAGCATAGCCCCGCCAAGTTGATACAGAACCTTAACCATCACAGCCACCTTGCACCTCTGTGTTCGTTACTGCCAGCCGTACGTACATTGTTAATGTGTAAAATAGTCAGATAGTAGGTTTTTTACTATTGTCATAAATATGATATGTCAAATAATGAGATAGTTGATAAGTGAGGAGTAGGTGTTTCTAGAAGATACAGAAGTTTTAAGAATTAAAGCTATGAAGTTTATCTCCATTTTATCTATGGGTCCGGGCAGGAAGGGCCTCCACCACCCTGCCCCATTACTTAATCACAAGGAAGTGTTGTAGTTTTAAGTTAGACAAGTGTGCGTTGTTGAGTAATTGACTGTTTGATTGTAGGATTAAAAATAGTGAAGTGAGTTGTTTGTGCTGAGTCATGCGGGGAAAGCTCTCCGCGGTTGTGCCATGAACTCAGCCATTCACAAGGCGGACGGGCTCCTTCCGGAAGACTCGAGCTCAAAGCAGAATTCTCATCATGGAAACCAGTAAGCCAGTTGCTGTTGCGACTCTGACTCAGCGCTCAGCTACGAATCAAAAGGCTGGCAGTTCAAACCCACTCAGAGGCACCTCAGAAGGAAGTCCTGGCGGTTTGCTTCCAAAAGGTCACAGCCATTGAAAACCTTATGGAGCGCAGTTCTACTCTGCACACATGGGGTTGCCATGAGGCGGAATCAACAGCAACTGAAAACTGGACTTGTCAGATTTCCTGGCAGTACCTCCACCCTGCACCTCCAGGATGGGCTGGCATCATGGAGGCTATCATTGGGTTTCTGTCTTCTGGCCAATTCTACATATAAAGGTTGATCCTGCTGTGTTGAGTTTAAAGAATTTTGGCACCAAAGAGAGCCTGCTATGACCTATTTATAAAGTGTTTCAGAATTGCTTACATGAGTATTTTGTCCTAAATTCTGTATAATTAGAAGATATAAACCCTATTTCGTGATTTTCGTGCACCAACATAACCTAAATTAGAACAATCTGATGTAGGTTTTTAAAAAAGAAAGCATTTTAACAAAAACATAGAAGGAATTGATTTTAGCTACACTGTTCTCCCGTGCTTGAAAACAACGTTATCTTTTTAAGTGACATTGAACCCTTTATTTGCTCTGTTATTTGGCTTTGTGGACCTTTTTCTCTTTACCCATAACAGGAAGGTGGATCTTACTGAAACCCATAAAAAGCCCTCTTCCGTTCTGACTTAGAGGCTGGATGAGCTATGTCTTGGTTCCTGGTCATCCAGTTCTTTCTTTTCTCATCCTCCAGCTAAGCCTGAGCTTGCCCGCAGGTGTTCCTTGTTACGCCCTGTGAGGCATTTAAACATACACAGTTGGATGAGGGAAAGGCGTTTGTTGCTCATCCTTTTGGCAAATATTCTTCAAGACTGCTTTCGTGCTGGGCCCACCCACCTCCCGCTTTGAGGACATGGGCCAGCATTGCCTTTAGCGGCTGAATTTCCATAGCAGTGTGTGTGGGTGTTGGGGAGGTTTTCAAGAGGGAAGATGTGTGAGTTGAAGGTTTTCTTTCTTCTTGTCATCTTCTTTGGACCTCAGGGACATAGAACTGGATAAATCATAATCCTTGGTTCATCATGTGATCATCGATCTGTGCGCGGCACCCTTTTGTTTATTTCGTTATTTTTAATAATGTAATAAACTCCAGCAAACTCACCACCCTTGAGGGTCACCTCCATCTAACCCAGTGTTCTCCCAGCTCCCTCCGCTCCAGGTCTCCATCTCCATGGCCTCTAGCCTGTGTTCTCATTGTCCTGCTTTCCTTGTGTATAACCTCATGTATCATTTCTACGTAATTTCTTGGAAGAAGTACAGCCAGGGTGCTCCTTAGAAGGGAGGATGGCGAGCCTTTGTCTCACATACTTTGGACATGGTATCACAAGAGACTAGTTACTGGAGCAGGACATCATGCTTGGTAAAGTAGAGGGTCAGTGAAAAAGAGGACGACCCTCAACGAGATGGATTGACACAGTGGCTGCCACAATGGCTTCAAAGTAGCAATGATTGTGAGGATGGCGCAGGACTGGGTCGTATTTCGTTCTGTTACACATAAGGTGACTATGAGTTGGAACCGACTCGATGGCACCTAACCACACCAACATATAACTTCCTCAGAAGCAGAGTTATTTTCAATGTTTTAAATTTGATTAAAAGGATGATATGCTTATGTCATCTTTTAGAAGTTGTTTTTCTCGCTGAGTATCACACTGCTAAGGTTTGCCCATGTGGTTTCTTGTAGCCACGTTTGTTTCATGCATTCTCCTGCTGTTTCCCAAACGTTGCCACAGTTAACCCTGCTGCCAAGAATGTTGTCGTGTGAGCTCTCTGTTGTGCATTTGAACGAGTTTCTCTTGGGTGAATGTCTGGAGTGGAAGACCCACTTGGTATTCCTTGGCTATGTGTGTGTTCAACTTCAGGAATAGTGCCAGCCATTCCCAAAGTGGCAGTGCTGGGTTGCCCTCTGCCTTAGTCATCCAGTGCTGCTGTAACAGAAGTACCACAAGGGGGTGGCTTTAACAAACAGAAATTTATTTTTTCAAAGTTTAGAAAGTAGGAGGAGAAGTCTAAATTTAGGGTGCTGGCTCTAGGGGAAGGCTTTCTCTCTGTCCGCTGTGGGGGCAGGTCCTTGTCTGTCTTCAGCTTCTGCTCTGGGACGGTCTTCATGTGGCTTGGCATCTCTCTTCCCCTGTCTCTGCCTGCTCACTTGCTTGCTTAATCTCTCTTATATCTTAAAAGAGATTGATTTAAGACAACCCTACACTAATACCGTCTTGTTAACATAACAAAGACAACCCCTTCGCGAATGAGATTACAACCACAGGCATAAAACTAGAAATCAAACTCGTTGCCGTCAAGTCGATTCCCACTCATAGCGACCCTATAGGACAGAGTATAATTGCCCCATAGGATTTCCAAGGAGCAGCTGATGGATTTGAACCGTCGACCTTTTGGTTAGCAGCCGTGCTCTTAACCACTCCTCCACCAAAGCTCTAACCACAGGTATAGGGGTTAGGATTTAAACCTGTTTTGAGGGGGGGGACGCAATTCAGTCCATAACACCCTCCCAACTGGCAGTGATTAAGAGATCCCTAGGATATCGTAGCACTTGGAATTATCAGACTTAAATGTGCCATTCAAATCGGTGCCATTCAGATAACTAAATAAATATACAAAAGAGGGTCATGCATGGACCACTGATCGCACTGTGTAATAAATGATCCGAGGATTAGGGTTTATCCAGTTCAAATCGGTGTGGTCTGGATTTGCATTTCCCTGCTCACCAGCGGTGTTGACATCTCTTTGCGCGTTTCTTGTCTATGTCTTTCACCTCTTTTGAGATGCTTGCTGATAACTGACGCCCCTTCTCTGTTGTGTTTGTACTCTTGTTGATTTGCAGGAGTTCTTTGTATATTCTCGATACTAATCCTTTCCAGTTGTATGTATTGTTAATATCCCCTCTATTTTTTTGGTGGGGGAGGGCCACTGTCACCACTAATTATTTTCAAAACTTTTCTCATCATCCCCAACAGAAACACCGTACTCATTAAGCAACAACTCCTCATTTCCTTCTTTCTCTATATTTGCCAATTCTAGATATTTCATGTAAGTGGGATTATACAGTATTTGACCTTTTGTGTCTAGCTTATTTCATTTAACATAATGTTGTCAGGGTCCATTCATGTCATGGCATGTATCAGAACTTCGTTTCTCTTTATGGCTGAGTAGTATTCCATTTGGAGCCCTGGTGGTGCAATGTTTAAGCACTTGGCTGCTAACCAAAAGGTCTGTGGTTTGAACCCACCAGCTGCTCTGCGAGAGACTTGGCAATCTGCTTCTGTAAACATTACAACTTAAAAAACCCTATGGGGCAGTTCTGTTCTGTCATGTGGGGTTGCTAGGAGTCATAATCAACTGGACAGCACCCTAACAACTACGATAATATTCCACTGTATGTAAATACCACGTTTTGTTTATCCGTTCATCCATTGTTGGGCGTTTATGTTGTTTCCGCCTTTTGCCCAATGCCACACTTTTACCTATAGCAGCGTCGTCTTAACAAAACCAAAAAAAACCCAAACCTGTTGCCGTCGAGTCGATTCCAACTCATAGCAATTCTATAGGACAGAATAGAACTGCTCCATAGGGTTTCCAAGGAGCAGCTGGTGGATTCAAACTGCCGACCTTTTGGTTAGCAGCTCATCTTAGGGTCTGATATCTGGCCCCACAAGGCCCCCCTCCCTGCAGATTCTACACTGGGTGCCCCTCTTATCGGGATTGGATCTTGAAAGGCTGGTAGAAGTGGTCCACACAGTCTGGGTGGGATGGGGTGGAATGGGGAAATGAGAAGAGCCTTCTAGGCCAGGGAAGCACGAAGCATGCAGGTGTGAGGGACCAGGTGTGTTCAGGGGTGTTTGGGTGTATGGGGGAACAGCTGGGGTGTCTGGGAGAGCCGGAGGGGAGGGAGGCTCCTGGCCTTCCCGGAGGCCTGAGCGGAGGAAGGGGTGTCCTGTCTATGATGAGGAACCTCGGAGGTGAGCACCCCGGAGGGCATGATCAAGGGGTGTCGGGGAACCATTTTACTTGCGGTGGAGGGTGGTGGGGGCCACAAGGCAGCGGAGATGTAGAACAGTCCAGGAGCTGAGTAGAGCTGGGTCCCAGTGGACCCAGCTAGCAGGGCCTGGAGCCTGGGAGGAGGTCTGGGTTGAGGTGGCGCGGGACGCCATCCCGGTTCTGGGCGAAGCGGACTCTCCAGGAGGCTGCAGAGCAGTGAGAGTGAAGGGGATGTCGGAGCCCTGACCGCCCGGGGTGAAGCGCAGGCCAGGCGTCCGCGCCCGGAAGGTGGCCCCACCAAGCACTTTCTGAAACCCTCCAGAGCAGGGCAGCTCCTGTGCTCTTGGCTCTTGCCAGCGTGGGTGCGTCGTCTGTGGTTTGGTGCTGATGTGTCGGCCGCGGTAGCCAGCACGTAGGACTGTGACCTTCTTGTGTGAACCAGGCCTGTGTGTGCTGCTGCAGGCAAAACGCTAAGTCAGTCCCATATTTCTGTGCCCATCTCCCAGGTCCCACGTGGCCCAGCCCAGGAGACCATGCAGAGGGAAGCTGGGTTCCACGCCCCCCACTAAACGGCCAGCCCGGAGAAAGTGCCCTTCAGCCCAGGATGCAAGTTTTTTTGCAGCCCCCCTGGGAAATGAAACGAGGGAGCAGAGGGTGCACAGGGCAGGTTGTCAGGCCTGTAGGGCGACTCGGGGCCCTGGTGGTGCAGTGGTTAAGAGCTACAGCCGCTAACCAAAAGGTCGGCAGTTCAAATCCACGAGCCACTCCTTGGAACCCTATGGGGCAGTTCTGCTCTGTCCTATAGGGTCACTATGAGAATCGATGCAAAGGCAGTGGGGTTTTTAGTTTTTCGTTTTTTTTTTAGGGCTACGCAGGGGCTTCACTAGAGATGCAGGTGAGTAACACAGACCTGGGGGAGGACCGGCCCCAGCAGGCTGCAGACCTCAGGTTTCTGGAACAATCCGAGATGACTTGGGGAAAGTTGGCCGTCAGGACAGGTTTTTCATTTGGGACTCTTGCAGGTGGCGTCTTGCCCTGAGGTTAGTTTCCAGCGTCACCCATCTCTTTGATGCCGCGTGAGCAGCTTCCCCACCACAGGCCCCTCACCCTGCAGCCTGTGGACGGGCCGGGGTGGCTGTGCTCTGAGTGAGGCAGTGCCGACATTCTGGGCCCAGTGGCTGGTAGAGGTGCCAGATCCCAGAGGGGGAGGATTCTGAGAAGAAAATGGGGTCCTGCTGAGGCAGCTCAGCCCTGGGCCAAGTTGCAGACACCACTCCTGCCCCAACACCCTGACCCTCCCCACGCCCATCTTGACAGCCCCTTTGAGTGTCCGGCCCCCGACGGTACCGACCCACAAAGCCCATGTCATCTCGCGGGGCGACGGATGGCACAGGTGCAGGGGGTCCTGTGGCCACAGCTGAGTGGGGCCACCAGGCCCTCGGCCTTAAATCTGGCCCTTCCCACCTCTCTTGTCTCCTGGGCTGGCCAGGGAGGCAACAGGGACGAGCATTAGGGAGGGAGCTGGGCAGGGAGGCCTCACGGCTGATCTGTCAAGTTTTCTGTCCTGGTGAGGGGGCTGGCTGCTCTGCTGCTCTCCCTGCTGAACGTGCTCACCCATGATTCAGGCCAGACCCACGCATCCGCCCCGGGAACAGTGGCTGGAACACCCCACGGCCCCTGCTCTGTGCATCATCTGGGTGTAACTCTGGATCAGGTGGCATGAGGGAGGTCTGAGATGTCCCCAGAACTGAACGTGAGGACAGAGACTGGCTGAGGTGTTCACCTGGTGGACGGAACACTCGTGCGCGCACCGCCTGGTGTGGTCCAGCTCCGAGTCTTATTTGGTGATTTTGCATTTACTAGGACCGAGACTGGCTGAGGTCCGGCTCAGTGCACGCTGCGGAGAGAGAGACTCATGCGCTGGCTGGTGTGGTTTTGCACTGTGGATCTTATCTGGCTATACCGCATTTATGAGGCCCATAACTACCTGTCTTTACAGGTGTACATGTGCTTAGGATGACGAGTGTCTTCAGCAGCCCCTCCCAAAGCCACGGGCCCTTTGGCCCAGGAAGAGCCTCCCAGCCACCCACCCCCGTCTAGTGCTTCCTGGGCGCGGCAGGGTGCTGCACGCTTGACATGGGCTCGCTCCCCTCATTGAACGAGTCAATGGACTTGTTTCCTTTGGGAACTTGGAGATTAGGCCCTAAAGGCAGTGCCGCCTGTCCCCTTGGGGCCTTTCTGCTGGCCCCTGAGACCTCCCCGTCTTTGCAGAATTCAGCTGGCTGACGGGTTGACTCAGCTGCTGTCTCAGGCAGGGCTGGGAGCCACTGTTCTCAGATTCCCGTGCAACCTGTTCATCTGGTCCTGCCAGGTGACCTTCCCCGGGATCCTGCGCCCAGACCTTGAACCTCCTGGCGGGGCGGGCCACGAGTGGCTCCCCGAGCAGGGGCCGCACAGATGGCGCTCTTTGATGTCCAATGCCAGAACCCAGGTGACCTCTCAGGTGCCAGGTGTGGGCCTGGCGACACCTCACGGGGCAGCGATTGCTCACTCAGGGTTGATCTGGCAAGAGGCATGCCGTGGGCAGGTCAGCTTTCAGGAGAGTTTGCTGTGGTTTAACGTGGAAGAGGCTGGGCATCCCCAAGGAGAAATGATCGGAAGCCCCCAGAGACAGGTGTGGAATGACACGGTGTGGTGAGTGGTGTCTTTCTTAGATCCAGTCTCTCTCTCTCTCATTTTTTGGTTTTCAGTAGGACAAAAACAAATGCAGCTTTATTTGCAAGTTACTCTTCTGGGGGCACGTTGGTATGACACGTAGGTTTTTCACCCATGGTCTGCTTGTAGAACTTGGCTGCCGTGTGGGTGGCAGGTGGCGTGCCGCCTCGGTGATGGCATTTTTCCGTTCACTAAGGGTTTGGTGGTGGCAGCCTTCTTTTAATCCAAATTTTGATGAAAATTTGTCAGAGATGTTTGGGAGATGCTCTGGTGAGTGGAGAGTCAAGGTGCCCATAATGGTAATTATGGAAGTATAGGACATTGTCTGGTGTGTGTCCTGTCCTGGCGCCCTTTGATAAAGTTGCTCCTTTTCCTCCTTTTCCCAAGTCAGGTTTATAACTGTATAATTTATACACAGTAAACCCATTTTTGTCTTTTTTTTTTTATTGTGGTGAAAACGTACACAACAAAACACATGCCAGTTCGGCAATTTCTGCTCGTACAATTCAGTGACGCTGATTACATTCTTCAAGTGAGTCTTTTCGTTTTGACAAACTCATATGACCACGTGGCCGTGGCCACAGTCAGGATATACAACTGTTCTGTCACCCTGCAAAATTCCCTTGTACCTCTTTGTGCCAGCTCTTCCCCTGCACCCACCCCTGGCAGCCCCCGTCTGTTTTCTGTCCTGAGAGCTGTGCCTCTTCCAGAATGTCATCAACAGAATCGTACAGGATGGAGCCTTTTGAGTCTGCCTTCTTTCACTTAGCTTAATGCCTTTGATTTTTGTCCACGTCTTTGCTTGCATCAGATGTTCCGAGACTTTGAGAACATCCAGAGAGGGTCTTGCCTTTTTGTTGCTTCATGGTGTTCCATTACACAGGAGTCTCTGGGTGGTGCAAATGGTTAAGCACTTGACTATCAGCCGAAAGGCTGGCTGTTTGAACCCATCCAGACAGTCCTGGCAATCTGCTTCCGAAAGGTCACCGCCTTGAAAACTCTGTGGAGCAGTTCTACTCCACACATGGGGTCATCATGAGTCAGAATAGATTCGGCGACAGTGTGCAACAACAGGGCACATTGTATGGCTTTACCAGTCGGTTTATTCATTTGCCAGTTGAAGGACATGTGGGCTGTTTCCATTTCTTGGTGATTATGGACAAAGCTGTTAAAAAAATCACATAAAAGTTTTTGTGTGAACATAGATTTTCATTTGAGTAAATATCTAGGAGTGGGTTCTATGGTTAATGTGTATTTAACTTTCTAAGAAATCAGCAAACTATTTTCAAGAGCAGCTGTACCATTTTGCATTCCCACCAGCAATGTATGAGAGTTCCAGTTGCTCTGCATCTTTGTCAGCACTTGGTATTGTCAGGTTCTATTTTAGCCATTTTAATCTATGTGGTACTTCCGTGCGTATGGGTTTTTTTTTGGGGGGGAGGTGATACAAATATATATTTTATTTTTAAACTTTCCCAACAGAATGAAAAACTTTGCCTCTTACATCTGTTTTTCTGTCTTGGCAACCACAACCAGTATTCTGAAATGTTTTCATCACCCCAAGTAGAAACTCTGTGCCCATTGGGCAATGGCTGCCCATTCCACCCTCCCTCAGCCCCTAATAGCCACTGATCTACTTTCTGACGCTATGCATTTGCCTATTTTAGATATTCCATGTGAGTGGGATCATACAATATTTTTTCTTTTGTGTCTGACTTGTATCACTCAGCATGATGTTTTCAGGGTCCGTCCGTGTCATTGCGTGTGTCAGGACTCCTTTCCTTTCCCCGCCGAGTAAGCTCCCTCCTTCTCTTTGTAGAAAACGGAACGCTTGGTGTGGGTCTGGGTTGTCCTGGTTTGTTGACTGCTGGATTGTGGCTGATCAAGGGTTCTAACCCACTGCCGTCAAGTCAATTCCAACTCACAGATTCTGTTTAGTTGAAGCATGCGCATGTGTGTGGGGATCTGTTTGGGCGCAGGACCTTAGTCCAGAAGGTGGCAGCCCTCTGCAGGAGGGTGGGGGATCCCGTGGTCAGACGGGGCGCTGTGGCCACCGAGGGGCAGGTATACCTGATATCACAAACCAGTCGTTGCTGCTGCTGCTAGCTGAGTCCTCAGACCCCAAGTGGGCAAATGGGGGCGGGACGGGCAGGCTTTGTGCACCTGCGGCTGCCCTTAGCGGCTCCCGGGCTGTTCCCAGGCTGGAACTAACAGGAGGAGTAGACAGGCCAGAGGCACGAGCGAAGGGAGGAAGTGTGTACAGGAGAGCATAAGCTGGGCAGAGCAGGGTCTTGGGGACCTCGCGTGAATGGGCAGCTCAGGAATGGAATAGCAAGGTGCAGGGTCAGATGAGGACATTTCGAGACTCTGCAAACATCCAGAGGGTCAGTGAAAACGAGGAACGCTCCATGAGATGGGTTGATACAATGGCCACAACGGTGAATCGCCCTAAATTGGATTACAGGTAGACCCTGATTTCTGGTGGGGTTCCGTTCCGGCGGCTCCGGTGTTAAGTTGGTTCTGATGTAAGTCGAATACTTCGTTTCGGATTAGCAACTGATGTTTCTGATGGTAAGAAATGCTGAATAAGTGGGTGTCCGTGTTATAACAATGGAGTCAAAGTTGTAGCAACTGTCAGGCGGTGCGCAGTTCAGTGGTTGCATGTCGTTAGAGTTGAACATTGTCCAACTTTCTATCCATGACGACTTCTGACGCTGATACTGACTCCATTGTGCGCCAGCCATAGTCTGCTGTATGGCAGTGTTTTGAACAGTAAATCACAGAATTGAACATCTAGGGGTGGACATCTGAGAGCGATACCATCAGCAAATCACTCACAAGCAACTGCTAATAGTACGTGTGACTCACGATGAGATGTCCAAAAAACCAGGATGTCATACGTGCAGTTCGTTGTAACTCGAATGCGGGGTTAAGTCGGGGATTACCTCTGTTACAAATCTCACCTCACATTAAAACACCAGGAGAGCTTGCTGTTTGCACTACGATTTGTCAAAGGACTCCTTATTTAGTCAGAAAGGTTGTTGTTGTTGTTAGGTGCCGTCGAGTCAGCTCGAACTCGTAGCGACCCCGTGTACAACAGAACGAAACACCGCCCGGCCCTGCGCCATGCTCACGATCGTTGTTATGCTTGAGCCCATTGTTGCAGCCGCTGTATCAGTCCGTCTTGTTGAGGGTCTTCCTCTTTTTTGCTGACCCTCTATCTTACCAAGCATGATGTCCTTCCCCAGGGACTGATAACATGTCCCAAGTGCGTGAGATGAAGTCGCACCATCCTTGCTTCCAAGGAGCATTCTGGCTGTACTTCCTTCACCCTGCGCTAATACTATCTCATTAACATAACGAAGGAAACCCTGTTCCCAAATGGGATTATGACCACAGGTATAGAAGGATTTACAACACACAGTGTCTGGGGACACAGTTCCATTCACAGCACTGAGCCTCACTTTGAGAACCACTGTTTTTAGGCACTGGGAGCGATTTCCCTGCAATGGTGAACAAGCCACCCCCACCTCCCCCACTTCATTTAAGTCCTTCTTGTTTCTTTTATTTTAAAATTTAGTTTTAAAGTTTTAATTTACTGTTCAATAGTCAACACATTCAGAATTCAGGATTGGAAGGGATCGAAGTGTAGGATGGGTCCCCAGCCCCTACTGCTGACCCCACGGGAGGTGGTGTCACCAGCTTCCGGGCGGGTCCGTCTGAGCTGCTCTGTCTGGCATCCTTCTGTGTCTTTTCCTTCTTGGTCTCTCCCTCTTTCTCCTCCCCTCCTCCCTCTCTCCCTGTGTGCAAGCAGCAGCATGCGGTGGTGAGTGCAGCGCTCTCGGTGGGTAACTGCGTTGGCCACCTCACCACAGAGTGTGTGGGGGGCACCCCCTCCTTGGTAAGGTTGGGGTTCCCTTTGTGACTGTTCCCTGGGAGTGAACAGTTGCGTCCAGCCTTTTTGTTCCAATTGCAGAAACCACTCTGCATGGTACAGCCACAGTGGAAACCAGTTTGGTGATTCCTCAAAAAGCTGAACGGAGAAGCACCATGTGACCCAGCAGTCCCAACCCTAGGTGTGTACCCAGAAGTGAAGGCAGGAACACGTACAGAAACCTGTCCTCCAATGTTTGTTGCCACACCTTTCACAATGGGCAAAAGGTGGAAACAGCCGATGAATGGATAAGCCAAATGTGGTGTATCCGTCCAATGGAATATTGCTCAGTCAGAGAGAGAAGTGAAGTCCTGACACAGGCCACCACAGGGAAGAACCTTGACAACGTCATGCTGAGTGAAACAAGTCAGTTGCAAAAGGACAAATACCGTCCAATCTCACTTATATGAGATAAACAAATACAAAGAAGCCAGCGATTCTTGATGCTTACCAAGGGTGGGAGGGAGGGGGACGGGGGAGCTTTTACTTGGGGGACCGTGAGTATGTTAGTGGTGGAATGATTCGGAAAAGGTTAGTGAGAATGGTTATGCCACGTGAAGAACATGATCGGTGTCACTGAGTTACACAGGCAGAAAGTGTTCAACGGGCGTATGTTTAGTCAGGTTTATTTTCAGCACAATTAAAACAAAAACAAAAACCCTGCTCTCCCTGTGCCTTGTCCGTGCATCATTCCATGTACGTGAGTGGGGGGAGGCTCCCGGAAATGCACTCATCGTTTTTCTAGATTTTGCAGAATTGCTCTTCACTGGCACTGACCCATCTCAGTCCTCGCCATCCACGTCGGTGCGTCCTTGCCGTCCGAGAAAAAACCAACCCGTTTTCATCGAGGTGATTCTGACCCTATAGGACAGAGTAGAACTGTCCCGTAGGGTTTCCAGGGAGCACCTGCTGGATTTGAACTGCTGACCTTTTGGTTAGCGGAGAACCCTTAACCACTGCGCTCCCAGGGTTTCCATTCTCTCATTGTAAGTGGACGTTAATCATCTTTTTATGCGTTTAAGAGCTATTTGCTTTTCCTTGTTTGTACCTTTTGCCCATTCCCTCCAGGGCTCTTTATCAGCGTTAGATTACTCTTTTGTAATGTGTCTTGCAAGTATTTTCTCCCAGATTATCTTTTATCTGCGACATTTGTTTTTAATGTAATCTGCTTCTTTCAGTGTCTTGCTTGGAAAGGCTGTATCTGCTCCAAGGTAATAAGCACTTCCTCCCTGGTTCCCCTTACTATTTGAATGCTTTTGTTATTTTACATTCAAGTTTATGATCCATTTTGAATTTATTTTGGGAAGGTATGCAGTGTGGTTCTTCTTCCAGATAGCCACTCCCTCCCCCTACAAAAAAAGCAAAACCAAACCTTTCACCCTTGAGTCAATTCCAGCTCATGGTGACCTCCTGTGTTACAGAGTAAAACTGAATTCCTTCGGGTTTTCCTGGCTGTAATCTTTACAGAAACAGATGGCCAAGCCTTTCTTCCATGGTGCTCCGGGTGGGTTTGAACCACCAACCTTGCGGTTAGCAGCCAAGTGCTTAACCTTTGTGCCACCAGGACTCCTTGATAGCTGCCTAGGTGTCCCTAATCATTGAGTAACTTTTCTCTGTCCCTCCAATTTAAAATGCCACCTTGGTCCCATTGCTCCTGTACATTCTAGTTTGTCCCGTAGCTCTGCAGCATGTTCTTGTCACCCTTTCAAAATGCTGTCACTCTGTTGGCTTTTACTACGTGGCAGGGTTAGTGTGCTTCATCGCTCTTGTCGTTCCTAATTTTCCCAGCTGTTCGGTGCGTTTGTTTTTCCTTATAAATGGTAGACTTGTCTTGTTTTGCTTCCTCCAAAATCTTTTTGTTATTTTTTTGAGACGATCCCATTAAATTGATAGATTGGCTTAGGGAGAATTGGCCTTTTTATCTATTTTTTTTCTTTTAGCTAATTTCAGACTTAGAGAAAACTTGCAAGTTCTCTATTTTCATCATTCCTTAGTTGACATTTATTCCCGTCAGTGTGGACTCGTGGATTATTTTATTCAGCTGTGGCTGCCGTATCGTCTTGATGTCTGAAGTGCCCCTGACCCCCGCCACGGTCTTTTCGGTCACCTCGTATGCATGTGAAAGCTGGACAGTGAAAAGAAAGACAGAAGAAGAACTGATTTGAATTGTGGTGTTGGCAAAGACTCCTGAGTGTGCTGTGAACTGCCATAAGAAACAACAAATCAGTCTCCGAAGAGGTACAACCAGAATGCTCCTTAGAAGCAAGAGGGGAGAAACTTTGACTTGCTTACTTTGGACACATCGTCAAGAAAGACCAATCAGTAGAAGAGGACATCATGTTTGGTAAAGGAGAGGGAAACTTTCAACGAGATGAATGGACACACTCGCTCCAACAGTGGACTCCAACGTACCAATGATCGTGAAGATGGCGCAGGACGGGGCAACATTTCCTTCTACTGTATGTAAAGTCTCCATGAGTTGGCACTGACTTGATAGCAACTAACAACAAGAATCATATTTTACCCTCGTCATTCATTTTAATCTCAGTGTGTCCCACATTAGGCCAGTGGAGCCCCTTTAAGCTGACTCCTGTGTCCTTCTGGCCCGTCTCCATTGTCCTTTGAGCCCTGACTTCCTTTCCAGCCCAGGCCCACTTGTTCTTTCCTTCCCCCAGCCCAGGAATCAGCCGTTTCTCCAAGGAGCCCTGGTTCATTTTAATGAAGAAGGGATATGTCTTAGTCATCTAGTGCTGTTATAACAGAAATACCGTAAGTGAATGGCTTTAACAAACAGAAATTTATTCTCTCTCAGTTCAGGAGGCTAGAAGCCTGGATTCAGGGTGCTAGCTCCAGGGGAAGATTTTCTCCCTCCATTGGCTCTTGGGGTAGGTCTTTGTCATCAATCTTCCCCTGGTCTAGGAGCTTCTCAGAACAGGGACCCCAGGTCCAAAGGACATGCTCCCCTCCTCGTTGTTCATTCTTGGTGGCATGAGGTCCCTCTCCTGTCTGCTTACTTCTCTCTTTCATATCTCAAAAGAGATTGACTCAAGATACAATCTAATCCTACAGATTGAGTCCTGCCTCATTAACATAACTGCCTCTAATCCTGCCTCATGAAAATCATAGAGGTTAGGATTTACAACACATAGGATAATCACATCAGATCACAAAATGGTGGACAACCAACCACACAATACTGGGAATCATGGCTTAGCCAAGTTGATACGCATTTTTGGAGGACACAGTTCAATCCATAACAGGGTATTTAGAAACCAAGATCTGGGGGGACAGGTGTATTCATTGATACTGGGTGTCATTGTTTCTAGGCCCCCTAAGTGGACAGAGCTAGGAAATACCTGTGCATATCTGTGCATGTACTTGCCTGTATGTATGTATATATATGTGTGTGTGCATATATTTATATATACGTAAGCCAACACACTTCTGTATTCATTTCTGCCTGTCTGAGTTCACACGGGGGCTGCTTCTGTCCTCCCTTTTCTATGTCTGTAGCTCGCTTCTACACCGTGAGAAACCTGACAGTTGTTTCAGAATGAGGGACCCACACCTATTCCACCTCAACGTAAAGAACACAGAAATCCTCACAACTGGACCAATAAGCAACATCATGATAAATGGAGAAATTAACGAAGTTGTCAAGGATTTCATTTTGCTTGGATTCACAATCAGCACCTGTGGAAGCAGCAGTCAAGAAATCAAATGAGGTATCGCGTTGGGCAAATCTGCAAAAAGACCTCTTTAAAGTGTTGATAAGCAAAGATGTCGCCTTGAGAGCTGTTGTGTGCCTGACCCAAGTCATGGTGTTTCCAGTTGCCTCATATGCATGTGAAAGCTGAACCATGAATAAGGAAGACTGAAGAAGAATTGACGCCTTTCTATTAATGGTGTTGGCGCTGGAAAAGTATAGCCAGAATGCTCATTAGAAGCAAGGATGTTGAGACTTTGTCTCACGTACTTTGGACATGTTATCAGGAGGTACCAGTCCCTGGAGAAGGACATCGTGCTTGATAAAGTGGAGGGTCAGTGAAAAAGAGGAAGACCTCAGTGAGATGGATTGACACAGTGGCTGCAACAGTGGGCTCAAGCATAACAATGATTGTGGGGTTGGCGCAGGACTGGGCAGTGTTTAGTTCTGTGGTACGTGGGGTCACTATGAGTCGGCACGAACAGCGCCTCACAATCACCACCTTTGGAGGAATCCTTGGGTGGTACAAGCAGTTAATGCCCTTGGCTGCTAACCGAAAGGTTAGAGGTTCGAGTCCACCCAGAGGCACCTTGAAAGAAAAGCCTGGTGATCAACTTCTGAAGAATAAGCCATCGAAAATCCTATGGAGCGCAGTTCTAGTCTGACACATACGAGATCGCCATGAATCAGAGTTGACTTGATGGCAACTGGTTTGGTTTGGTTTTTTTATTTGCTTGGAGTTCTTTTTATTGTTCACCAGAGGGCATAGAGTCCCCGTAATGTGTTCAGAAGTACCTCTGTGTTATTCGTTTGAAATACGTGCTGGTGCTTGGGTTTCCGTTTGTATTCTACTTTAAGGTAGAATACACCTCCCCTTCTTGGTTGATTTCCTTTATTGTTCGAGCATGTGACATGGCTCCAGAAGCCAGATGCGTACAAGAAGGTCCCCTGAAACACGTGTCCTGCTCGTTCCTTCTGTTCTCTGCGCCCCATTCCCTGCCACCCCCTCTGCTAACAGTCCCCGGTGGCTCATTCTCCCTGTGTTTCTTTTTGCGCAGATGAGCAGGTAGCTGCGCGTTGTGTTCTCTCGTTCCTCCTTCTTTACTGCACAGACTGGAGCAGCGCACGAAGCAAACGATGGATACGCTCGTCTGCTTTTTGCTTTTTCACTTGGGAAAATAGCCTGGCACTCGCTCCACAGCAGCTCATAGAGGTTTCCAGAATGGGCTCTCTTGCTGGGGCATGTCCTTGTTCTAGGCACACGGCTGACCTTCCGCTTGCTCACCTGTCTCTCTCTGGTCTGGTGATGGGTTCTGGCACACTTTTATTCAAGTTAATTCCCAGGCACCTTATCGTCTGTGGTTTCTGTCTTTGGCTATTGTTTCAGGCCCCGAGCCTCAGGGTCGGTGGTGCCGGCTGACCGGAGGAAGAGCAGGCAGTGGTGTTGGGCAGAGCCTCTGGGGCTGGTGCTGCCCTTGGAGAATGTCCCCCCAGGAAGTGAGCGGGCGTGCCCCACTGCTTCCAGCTGGCACAGGAGGATTCTGGCCTGGGGTCAAGTCCCCCGGGGTTGTGGATGCCGTATGTAGCAAGCTGGTAGCTTGGAGAACCCGCCAGTCACCCAGAAGCGCAGGGGCCCTCAGCTGCCTCTGACTTGCTGCTTGTTTATATGAGAGATTTCCCATTTTGTAGTTCACGTGTCTAGAGCATGTGTGTGCTATAGTGGTGGGCTCAGGAGAAAGTTAGGACAGGGTTCAGCCTTTAGCTGTGCCACTTGCTAGCTGGAGGTCGCGGGCAACTTCTGGACCTGGTTTGCCTCAGTAAAAAGCAGTGGCCTCTGACCCCTTCCTGGGCTCAGCTGCTCTCCGAGGGGACAGTCCCAGCCTGAAGGCCGCACAGCCTCACTGCCCAGTCAGCGCAGGCCAGCACTCTGACCCCGAGACACGGGGGCCACAGAGAGCCCGGGGTGACTAGAAACAGTCACCCAAGGAGAACCCCCACGGGACAGACTGTTTGGAAACAAGTGATGACAGTGAGGTGCCAAGCTGTGGGGGAGGAGCCGTGACCCCAGGGCTGGTCCCCCAGGTGCGTGCCTGGCCCCGGAGCAGGCTGCCATTGGCACTAGTGCCTTGTAGGGTTTCCTGCAGCGTAGCATCCAAGAGCTGTGAGCGGGTGCTCGGGCGGCTGGTCCCGGACAGACAGGGCCTTTACACCCTTTATGACCTGCCGCCTGGTGTGGTCCCAGGGGCGTGTCAGGAGAGGTGCCGGCTCTAGAGGGGCCCAGAGGCCCTGGAGATCCTGACACTTCACTTGGGGACCACAGGGGCTGGATGGCCCCGAGCAAGCCCTGAGGACGGCAGGTGGGCCCCAGAGTCAGCGTTGGGATTGAGCAGGGTCTGGGAGGGGTGACCCTGGCCCAGATGTTTAGGTGTGTCCCCCTGCCCTGCAGATGGCCTCCCTGGATCCCGTGGGTGTAGCTGTCAGGTTCATGCTCCCAGTGCTGACTGTGGACCCTTTGTTCCTCCTGGGAGCATTGTCCATTTGACACTGGCTCTGCTTCTTGTATCTGCCCCCTGAGTGCTGCCAGGGAAAAAGGAGGTGAGAGGAGGCGCCAGTGTTAACTGAGCCTGGCTCTGATATTGACTGAGCCTGGCTCTGATGTTGACTGAGCCTGGCTCTGATGTTGACTGGGCCTGGCTCCATTTCTTGCATCTGCCCCTGAGTACTGCTGGTGAAGGAGCTGTGAGAGAGAGGCTCCAACATTGACTGAGCCCGGCTCCCCGCTTGGCCATGACAGTTTGAGATGGCGGGGTCAGGCATTGGTGGGCTAGAGCCATCTCATCCCACCTCACAAGAGCTGATGATTAGGTTTTCAGGAATTCTGTGAACTGGCCGTGAGTAAAAATTAAACCATAGAAACTTACAGTTGTAATGAAAACAAAGATATTGAATACTGGAATGCGCCTTAAAAGTGGAAATGACGAGACTTCAGCTCTCTTACTTTGGACACATCATCAGGAAAGACCAATCGCTAGGAAAGGACATCACGGTTCATAAAGTGGAGAGTCGATGAAGGCAGAGGAGGCCCTCGGTGAGATGGATTGACATGGTGGCCGCAACATGGGACTCAGACAGACTAACAATCATGAGGATGGTGCAGGCCAGACAGCATTTCGCTGTGTTATACATAGGGTCACCGTGGTTTAGTGCCGCCTTGGCAACTAACGACAAATACTCAGAACGCGTTGCTTCCGAATTATTTCACTCCATTTTACTATTGTCTGTGCTCTTAGGGTTATCTGTGTCTGTTGTATCAGTGTGGTGGGAATGTTCTAGAATGATAGCGACTGTGCATTTCTTCCAACAGTGCAATCACTCGGCAGCATCATTTTGGTGACTTGAAATTGGCTGCGGGGAGTCTTTACACCATGGGAATGGGCACGTGCTACAAATCAGGGCTTCGCTTCACTTATTGTCTGTTGATTGTCCAGACCAAAGAAAGTAATGGAGAAAATGCTAATAAGCAGATTAAACGTACAAGTTTGTGATGTTTATAGCCATTCATGGTGAACGGCACAAAAATTAAGGAAATACTCTTCTGCGGGTAGATAATTGCTGTTTAATTCAGCAAAGACATTTGCCATGTTGTAGGCTCACGGTGACATTGTAATATATGTCTTGGTGGTGTTTTGTTGATGGAAACAAAAATCTCAGCCAACATTCTCATCGGAACCACACTCATTTGTCAGTGGATTGACTGGATACAGGAGTTCAGCAGAGATGAATGAAAGCATTCTGTGGGAATCTGTTGGCTCTGTGAAGTTCATGCTAAAGAGTACTGTATATTTTGTTATTATTTGTGAATTGTGTGCTAAAAAATACAAACAAACCCAGAGTCAATCTGCCCCATAGGGTTCCCATGGCCGTAATCTTTATGGAAGCAGACTGCCACATCTTTCTCCCTCGGAGCAGCTGGTGGGTTCGAACCACTGACCTTCCGGTTAGCAGCCAAGCACTTTAACCCGTGCGTCACCAGGGCTCCTGGAAGTGTGTGCTATACTTCCTGATATCGGTAAACATAACCCACGTACGTGCATGTATTTCTGCATATGGATCCCCACTTCCACTGTCAACTCACCCCTAGGTCAGGAGCACACACCACTTTATAAAGGGGGGAGTGCAGGATCAGAGAGGGGCTCCCAGCTCCCCCACTTCCTTCTCTGAACAGGTGTGTATGGGAGCAGAACCAGTATCTGCAGCTTGGTGCACCCAGGAATTCCTGGGGAGCTGCACCGCCTCCAGCTGGAGATTAGGGTCCCGAGGGTCTGGGAGGGGCCTGGGAACTTGCATTTCCTGGTGCTGCTGGCCTGTGGCTCACACCAAACCAGACAGGGTCCCTGCCCTCAGGGAGCATGGGTTCCAACAAGGAGCCTCAATGAGGAATGATCTAGAAGTTGGGGCCCCAAGGCAAGGAGACAGGATGACAGCGTTAAAGGGGGGCACCCGAGAGACGGTGGTGGGAGGAGGAGCCAGGATGGGAGCCTCCCAGGATGGGGGTAGGAGTGGTATGTGGGCGTCCCCCAGGAGATCCGCTGGTCGGCCGAGCGTGCAGGTGAGCCTTCGCATCTTACCCGGGCAGGCTCTGACTGCAGCGTGAAGGACGGGTTCCAGGAGGCCCTGGGGCCATTAGGCATGGGGGTGACGGTGGTCTGGGCCTGACTAGGGTGGGAGGTGGAGGCGTGGACAGATGTTGGCAAGTGTGGAGACAAGTGGCCGGAGCATGTGGCTGATGGATAAGTGGCGAGGATCCGGGGGACCCGGGGACCCTTGGGGTCTGGCTTGAGCAGCAGGTCGGCACGTTGAGGCCTTCAGTAGGATGGGGGCTATGGGAGGTGCTGAGAACTTCACTCTGTGCTGAGTGTGTCGTGGTTGGGGTGCTGTTGTGATGTCCAGCAGAGGGCTGGGGGGCAGAGTCGCAAGTCAGCAGGACCCCGGAGTCTGGGGTACCGCTGCCCTGCAGACCCTGAGCCCACCCCGGAGGACCCGGGCACAGACGCAGGGTGACGGGCTGCTTCCTGGACAAGCTTGGCATTTGGGGACTGCTGCCATCGGGTGTGAGCCAGGATCCTGAGCCTGACGCTGGGATGACAGTGACGGGGCGGGGGGATAGGCAGAGCAGCGTCGCTCAGCAGACCTCTGGCTGCTCCCATGGGACAGTGGGAGGGTGCACACAGGCAGCTTGCTGGTGTGGGGGGCACTTGGGGTGTCACTTGGAGCTGAGCTGCCATCGACACCTCCTCCTTAGTTGGGCCCTTGCTTTCCCGTGGACCCCGGGATCTGCCCTCACGGGCTCTCTAGCCGGGGGCCGGCAGTCTGGGGTCTGACTGCCATCCCTGGACAAACTTGGCATGGGGCCTGCGGTCTGCTGGGAGTGGTTTTGGGGAGTGGGGGAGGAGAGGGACACTCAAGTCTTGCTCAACTCTGTGATTCCCCACAGGAATCTTGTTCAGGAACAGGGGTTACTTCCTGTGGGAAAGCAGGCACTGTTTATCGGGGATCTGCGGGGGAGCCGCTGGGTAATGATGGGGTGAGGGCCACAGGGCTGGAGACCCAGAACGTGGAGGGGGAGGGAGGGTGGTGCGTGCCACGCAGTCAGGGGGTGGTACTGAGCAGGTGTCTGGGGTTCTTGGCCCAGCGCCCGAGGCCAGGAACCACTTCTTTTTAAATCTTGGGCCGGGAGGGAGAAGTGAAGTCCTTGTTGTCTCCAAGCCCAGTGTTCCCCAGACACTGCGTCCTTTGTGTCCAGAAGCCGGTCAGTGGTTTCAGAGTGGCGTGCCGTGTCCTGGTGCTTGTGGGGCGGACGCAGGCCTGCTGGCAGAGGCCCGAGTTGCTGGGCCCTGCTTCCCAGGGGCCGGGTGCTCCTCGGGTGACTGTGTCAAACCCGCTCTGTGGTGCACGGTACCAGTTCCTTTCCGGTTCTGGAGAGTGGGGGACCTGAAGTAGCTGTAGCCGAGGACCCTTCCTCAGCGCGTCCGCTTCCAGATGGAGGTACGAGGGTGGTTGGGATTAGGGGGACGCAGGCCCTGCCCCAAGCAGATGCCATAGCTGTCCCAAGGGCTGGGGTCCTCTGGAGCCCATCCGCGTACCCCTGTGGAAGGGCAGTGGCAGCACGCGGATGGTCAGTTAGCTGCCAGCCTGCTCTTACCTGGCCCCAGATCCAATGGTGCAGAACACCATGCGACTTGGGGAAGGTTCTGGAGGAGGGGAAGAAGGCCACCTGGGGACCAGGCAGTGCTGTGGGGACTTGAGGACGAAGGAGCTGGTTGTCTGTGAGAAAGGACTGTGGGTGTGGCCACAGCCGTGCAAGGCTGGGCAGGAGATAGAAGGGAGGCTGGTCTTAGAGGGTGACCTGCACAATTGGAGGCGGGCGTGCAGGAAGTTTCTGGAAGCTGTGCGTTGCCCAGCGGGTGGGTGTGGAGGTGCATGTGGAGGAGATGGGGTCAGCTGCAGGGGCTGGGTCTGCAGAGAGCGTCTGGGACCACAGGCTCAGGAGTTGGGGCTCTCTCCTTATGAGTGGTGGGGCGAGGGATAGGTAGCTGGGAGGGGGTGGTCGGGTGACAGGAGGGTGGGAGAAGCAGCAGCGGAAGGGAGGGACAGGGAAGGCCTGGGCAGGAGGGCACCCCGGATGTCAGCTCTGTGGTCCCGTGGGAAAAGCCCCCATGCCCGGCTCAGCCTTGGATTGGAGACCAGCCTTGCCTTTTCCCACCTCAAGACAAGGTCTCAGGCACAGATGCTCTCGGCCTCGGGGTCCTCATCTGTGAGTGGGGGGCACCTACGTGAAGGAGTGTCATGTGTGCTGGGCCAGGAGGACGCACAGCGTAGCCATGTCCCGGGGTGAAGGGGGTTGGGGTGATACTGCGCTCTGGTCCCTCTCCAACAGCAGCACCAACAGTTGTTCCGGTTCTGGGATAAGGAGGGTGGTGGGCACGGGGGTGGGCCTGTGGGACCCCCCCTGCTGGGCTGGGCAGCATCTTTGGATGCCCTTGGCACCTCGCCCTTCCCGAGGGCCGATGTGGGTAGCAGGGCAAGAGGCCCTGGGGTTGAGGTTGGTGGCTGCAGGCACGGCCCACACGGAGGCCAGGAGGGGGGGGTGCTGCATGTTGATGGCCCCGCAGGGCGGCACTCACTCCTTTGTCCCTGTGCAGCCACTCATTTGCGGCCAGAGCTGAGGCCGGGAGGCTGCCCCTGCCACAGGGAAGGCGAGAACTCCAGAAGGTGAGGAGCCTCTGACACAGAGTCCTGTGGCACCGGCCGTTCTTGGGGCGTGGCTCACTGAGGAGAGAACTGTCACCGCTTTCCTCCCGGTTAAAGTCAGGCACCGTCTGCTGTGGGATTAGGAACCCTGGTACCCGGCTGCCTTCTTCTGACCTCCCCTCCTCCCTTGGGGCGTTCAGCGAGGAGGACTCGCTCTTGGTCTCTTGGAAACAAAAGTAAGTAGGTCGGACGTTGTTACATTTCCCCGGCCCTGCTTGTTTTTATTTTTAATCAAAAAAGCAATAGGAAAGCATTATAGAAAATTTGGGGAGAGAATTTTTTAAAACCACCTACGAGCCTAATGCTATCTCCTCGATTACCCTTTGGACTTTTTTTTTTTTCTATTCCGCAAATTAGTTAGCATGCAACTTCTGCTTTATATTTAAAAAGATCCCATGATTAAATGTTTTAGAAAATGCTGGCTTAAGAGAAGTAGGCAGATGCTCATTGCTGATTTTTAACCATAGGACTTCTCGGGGCCTTTCAGATGCCAGCGTGTAATCTGAACCTCTGATCCAGCCTCATTGGCTTCGTGTAGACAAACCATCTCCTGAAGTCGGTGTCTAAGCCTGGCTAAGCGTAACCGTCTTCAGTTGATCATTTGGCTTTGTTTCAGCCAGTAACGTTTTCTGGCACTTTCCCCAAAGTCAAGGAGTGCATCCTTCTGAGGCCTCAGAGCCCTGTGTCCTGGGCTTTTTTTTTAATGGATAGATTATAGTTTAACTGTTTTCCTACTTTTCACTTAGGTTGCTTCCAATTTTTCAATATTAAAAATAAACAGTGTCAGGAAAAACAGAAAATTCAGAAGTTCTAAGAGAGAAGGTTTACAGGTTTAACCGCATAGAACTGAAAGCTTTTGAGCTGCGCTAAGAGCTTGTTAGCTGCCGTCTAGTCTGCCCTCAGCTCATGGCAACCTCGTGCACAACGGAATTGGGCTGTTGTGATCCATCGGGTTTTCATTGGCTGATGTTTTGGAAGGAGATTGCCAGACTTTTCTTCCTAGTCCATCTTTGTCTGGAAACTCCTCTGAAACCTGTTCAGCATCATAGCAGCAAGAAAACCTCCACAGACAGATGGGTGGTGGCTGCACATGAGGTGCACCAGCCAGGAACCGAATCCGGGTCTCCCACGTGGAAGGCGAGAATTCTACTACAGAACTACCGTGGCCTTCTTATCAGTAACTAAACCAGTCATTGCGTTGACTTCAACTCCTGGTGACTGTTTGTGTGTCAGAGCAGAACTGTGCTCCATAGGGTTTTCAGTGGCTGATTTTTCTAAAGTAGATCACCAGGCCTTACTTCTGAGATGCCTCTGGGTGGACTTGAACCTCCAGCCTTTTGGTTAGCAGCCAAGTGCTTAACCATTTGCACCCCCTCAGGAACTCCTACTAATAACTAAAACCAAACCCATGCCGTTGGGTCGACTCTGACTCATTGCGACCCTACGGGACAGAGTAGAACTGCCCCACAGAGTTTCCAAGGAGCGCCTGGTGGATTCAAACTGCCAACCTTTTGGTTAGCAGCCGAGCTCTTAACCACCATGCCACCAGGTTATTAGCCTCTCACTCATTGTTTGGTAAAAGTTGACAATGCCTAATATTGGCAAGAGAACAGCGTACGCTCTCAAATCCTGCTGGTTGGCGATCACGTTAGCAAAAGCATTCTGGAGAGCAGGGTGTTCGTAGATACCAACACTTAAAAGTGTATCCTCTTTGACTCAGCAAATTCACTCCTAGTCTATAGAAATGCTTACATACGCACAAAAATAATTGTACAGTTCAATGAACCTTTGTTTGTAAAACTGAGCAATTGGAAAATTGTATAAATAATGCTGAAAATAATCTCTCAGGACTGCCTTTTCTCACAGGTGCAAGTAGTTTTCTAGGAACAACACCTGTGGATTTTAAAGCGTTTGTACTAGGGCTTCCAACAAGCTCTTTCAAATCCCTGCTGAGAATTTGCATTTCTAACACGTTCCCAGGTGATGGGAACTCTGCTGGTTAGGGACCAATTCAGAGAACCAATAGTGTGAGCAGTGGTTCTCAAAATTTATCATACCTAAGAATCACCTGGAGCTCTTGTTGAACTGTAGGTTCTGAGGTGGAAAGGCAAATTCTCAGCAGGGGGTTGAACTAGAACAAACCAGAGCCCTGGTTTGTACATTGAAAACATGGATAGATACTACCTAACTGTCTTCCAAAAAGGCTGGGCCAATTTACACCCATGTGAGAGTTTTGGGCAGTTCTCCCAAGGTTGGATATTACCAGTCTGACTGATTGTGCCAATTTTATAGATGAAAAAATAGTATCTAATTGTTGTTTGGATCTGCATTTCCCTGATTACTAATGAGTGTGAGATCCTTCCATGTGTTATTTTTGCCACTTGTCTATTTCCTCTGTGACCCTTCGGAGTTTTTAGACTTTTCTGTACTGGTGCCAGTGTGGTCACCTTTGTAATCACCTGTGTCATGCCACGTTGGCGATGTTCCGTGTGGTGGTTTCTTAGGATTCCGCCGGGGATGTCTGTGGGTGTTGGCGTTCTCCCAGGTTTGGTCTTTGAGCGTTTTCACGCATGAGGCTGTCTCCATGTTGTGTTTGTTCCTAGGATGGTGTCTTAAGAGGTGAGTCATTGTTGCAAACAGCATCACTGTGTTGGTGAGTCTCGATACATTTGGCAACGTGATGGAACACCTGCTTCCTTTCCAGTGAGGTTGAAGACTGGTGTGTGTGGTGGTGGTGGTTGCTATCCAGTTGGTTTGACTCATGGCAACCCCATGAGTTACAGAGTAGCTGTAACTCCACAGGGCTTACTTGGCTGTGATCTTAACGGAATTAGAGTGCCGGGTGACGCTGCTGGGTGGGTTCGAACCGCCAACCCTTAGGTTAACAGTCGAGCTTAAGCCATTTGTGCCATCCAGGGACTTTTCCGTGTGGTGGTGGGTGGACTTCCTCTTGCTGTGAATTCCTTCTGCTCGTGGAGTCTGCTCATTCATGGCCTGAGACTGTGTAATTTTTATCAACTTATTCAAACTGTTTTACAGCAGAGAGATTAACCTTCATATATCATATCGGCTGCAAGTATTCCCAGTTTCATTGTGTACTTTCCATTAAAAAGAAAAGTTCTATTAAAAATTAAAAATAGGAAACCCACAAATGGGTGTGTGGGACGACTTGCTTCGGTGGGTGGCGGGTGGCAGGTGTTCAGCTGGCAGACCCAGGCTGGCCGGGGCGGGGGTTTCCACTGGCCTGGCGCTCCTGGGGTGGGCCTGGGCCACATGGGGGTGGGTGTGTGACCTCGCCCACCCTCTCCCCCTCCAGGGATCCCGACCGTCATGTTAAGGTGAAGCAGAGGGGCTCGGTGCTGAACATGCTAAGAAGGCTGGACAAAATCCGGTTCAGAGGTCACAAGAGAGACGACTTTCTCGACCCGGCGGAGTCGCCCAATGCCTCGGACACCGAATGTGGAGACGAGATCCCCCTGAAGGTCCCTCGGACCGCGCCGCCCCGTGACAGCGAGGAGCTGAGGGACCCCGTGAGTGCCCTGCGCGTGCCGCCCCGCCTGGCCTTGGGCTGGTCCCTTGAGTGGGAGTGAAGGTGGGGGGCTGTCCCAGCTCGGCTCTGCACCCTGGTCCCTCAGGTGGGGTCAAGGGGTGGGGGCTGTCTCCCTCCTTGGCTGCCAAGGGAACATGGCCCTCAGAGGGCCTAGTCCTGCCCGGCTGGAGAGGGACAGACACATAGACAGACACAGGGTTTGTGCCCCCTCATTGTGACTCCCTCGCCTGCACCCCGCTCCCTGCAGACCTCACAGGGACTCTTGGCCCTGGTTGGTAATACAGCAGCTTCCTTCCCGAGGGCTTAGCCCGTGCCGGGGTCCTGCTCCCTCCTGAGTGTTTCCGGGACGGTTGGCAGACTTCTTCTGGAAACGCGATGCCGAGGGTCCAGGCCTGACCCCAGGAGCATTGACATGGGGTGGGGGTGGGCAGGCAAGGCTGTCTGGAGGCAGGGGCCCCCCCACCTGCCATCAGGGGTGCACATCACTGACCACCCCCATCAGCCCCGCAGAGTCCGGCTGGGCCTGTGGGCAGTCGGGGTGCACTTTATTTGGGCAACATGCAGCCGTTGGGTACCTCTGATGATTCGGCTGGGCAGGGGCAGACACACATGGTCCTTGCCTTCCGGAAGCTTGTGGAAATGAGTGGGTCAGTGGCGGGGGCCTCATTGTGACCCTTCTCTGGCCAGGCACCACCCCTGGGCTCAGCATTGTGGACACGTCTGTCTGAGTCCCCATTGCCAGCGAGGGCCCAGACTGTCCCTGCCAGCTGTGGACACCCAGTCTGGTGGCCGATGTGGTCCCCGAGCCCCGGCTAGCGTTCTCAGGGTGTGGCTGTGGGTGGGCCTCCCAGGCCTGCATTATTAAAGCTGTCTAACAGGACGGTGAGCTAGTCGGCCTGGGCAGGGATGAATAATTTACCGCGCTGCCTCTCAGCCCACCTGCTCCCCCTGGGCTTCCCTGAGTGGCCGGGCTGCTGGCCGGGCTGGGCTGTAGGGCGTCGGTTGGCTCTGCCTGTCCTCTGGCTGCTGGGCCTGGGTGGGTGGGGCCCAGCCTGACGTGTCTCCTGACGCTGGCTGTGCATACAGCAGAGGGAAGTGAGGCTGGAAAGGACAGCGGTGCCTTGTCTTGCTCCTGTGGCGCCTGCCTGGAGGGCTGGGGGCCATGAGTCTGGATGTTGGTGGGTGCCTCGGGGACGAGAGTTGCACCCGTGGTCCTGATCTCGGCGGGGAGGGGGCAGGGCCCTTCTTCATGAGGGCCACTGCAGCATGGTTGCTTTCCGGCCTCTGAACTCCGTCCGTCTGTCCATCCAGCCTGGGCTCGCTTGGTGGTGCCTGCCTTGCTCTGAGTGCTGTCTAGGTAGACACCCAGCCTCCACCTGCCGCTAGGCCCCTGTTTGAGCCTGTGCATGTCTGCGGGGGCGTTAGGCAGGTGTGGGAGAGGAGGATAGCCTGGGACTCAGATGTTTACCAGCTGCGAGGCCTCAGGCAAGTCACCCAGCTGGTGGGCTTTTGTGCAGGTCACAGGAGTTACCGTAGAAGGTCTGGGTGCCTGGTGTGGTGGGTGCCTGCAGTGTGGGCTCCCATCCCTGTGAAGATTGGGCAGGGAGAACCAATCAGGAGGCACCCCCTGCCTGGGGCTAGGAGCGCAGTGGGGCACAGGGCTTACTGGGTGGCAGCACGGGAGGCAGTGCAGGGCTCACTGGGTGTGGGTCTGGGTGGGGGCAGGGGAGGCGGTGCAGGGCTCACTGGGTGTGGGTCTGGGTGGGGGCAGGGGAGGTGGTGCAGGGCTCACTGGGTGTGGGTCTGAGTAGGGGCAGGAGAGCAGGCTGCAGGGTCACGGGGGGTCTTGACCTGCCAGCAGAGACCCAGGTTTGGCGGGCACGGGGGTGTGGGGGAGCCCGCAGACTCTTGGGTGAGGAGGTGTCAATGTCAGAGTTGGCTGTTCTGGGGGTTCACTGGGGAGTGGTCTGGAGGCAGAGCCATTTTGGCTCCCCTGGGGAGGAGCGGCCCTGAGAATGGACAGGGCAGGTCCAGGACACAGCAGGCTGGGGGATGATGTGGGGGAAGGGCACACAGGTGATAGTGAGAGGGGAGGGGAAGGCCAACCTCTGATGCCCCAGGTCAGGGGTGGGGGTGTCTTAGCTGTCTAGTGCTGCTGTAACAATTACCTCAAGTGGGTGGCTTTAACAAGGGAAATTTATTCTCACAGTTTAGGAGGATAGATGTCCAAATTCAGGGCGTCAGCTCCAGGGGAAAGCTTTCTCTCTCTGTCGACTCTGGGGGAAGGGCCTTGTCATCAATCTTCCTTGGTCAAGGAGCTTCTCAGCGCAGGGAACTCGAATCCAAAGGATGTGCTATTCTCCTGGCTCTTGTTTCTTGATGGTATGAGGTACCCATGTCTCTCTGCTTCCCTCTTTAATATCTCAAAAGAGATTGGCTTAAGACACAGTCCAATCTTGTAGATTGAGCCCTGCCTCATTAACATAATGCCATCTATCCCACTTAGGGAACCCGAGTCCAAAGGACGTGCTATTCTCCTGGCTCTTGTTGCTTTCTTTTTTTTTTAATTGATGTAATTAAATGAAGTTTACATTTCAAGTTAGTCTCCCATACAGAATTTTTTTTTTACATACATTGTTATAAGACCCCAACCGCTCATGCCATTCTGCGACAACACACTCCTCCCCTCCGCCCCTGATTCCCCATGAACTTTCAACCAGCTCCTGACTCTCTCTGCCTTCCCATCTTGCCTCTGGACAGAAGCCGCCCCTTTGGTCTCTTATATCTACTTGTCTAAGAGGCACATTCTTCACGAGTATCACTTTATGTCCCACAGTCCAGTCCAATCCCTGTCCGAAGAGGCTCTTGTTTCTTGATGGTATGAGGTACCCATGTCTCTCTGCTCTCTTTTATATCTCAAAAGAGATTGGCTTAAGACACAATCCAATCTTGTAGATTGAGCCCTGCCTCATTAACATAATGCCATCTATCCCACTTTGTTAACATCATAGAGGTAGAATTTACAACGCATCGGAAAATCACATCAGATGACAAAATGGTGGACAGTCACACAATAGTGGGAATCATGGCCTAGCCAAATTGATACACATATTTCTGAGGGACACAATTCAGTGTATGATGGGCCGTGCAGGTAGTGAGGTCCATGACTGGGGTTGGGTCCTGCAGTGCGATGTTGGTGGGTAGGGGGCTGGCGCCTGGCTTGCAGCTGGGGAAGGGGGCGTGACTGCTGAGGGAGGCCGCGGTAAGGTCAGCGTGGACTGGTCCCTTCTTTGAGGCAGTAGGGAACGGAGAGGGAAACCAAGGCAGGGCTGTCCCCTGGAGGATCAGCATGGTGGGACAATGGCCCTGAGCACTTACTAGTAGGAAGACCCCGTCAAGTTGTTTGGCCATTTTAACTTTTAGCCTGAGCCTCAGTTTCCTCCATTTTAAAGGGGGATGGTGGTAGTGTCTACCCCTTAGCATGCTGAGTACTAAATGAGATAATATACAAGTGCTTAGCCAGCACCCTGCACGTTGTTAGCATGCAGGCAGCTGTAATTATTAATGAGTATGAAATATTGATGAACAACCCCCCTCTCGGTGGCAGGCCGCCCTTTGCGAAGACTTCCTGTAGCTCTTGGCATCTGCCCTTCCCCTCTCTGCTCAGGCCGCATTCACTGGTCCCACATTGAGGCTCAAAAGGGTGGGGTGCACGGTGGACTCTCTCCCACACAGGGCCCGCCCTCCCGCTCCTTCCCTGGGGGGCAGCTCCTCCTCCCCCTGTGCAGGTTTCTGGGACAGCCCAGGATCCAGGAACAACAGCAGGATTCTGGGATGCTTTATGACAGCTTTACTGGGATGTCATCCATGTACCGTACAACTCACCATTTAGAGTGCACACTTCAGTGGGTTTTAGGGTATTCACAGGGTTGTGTAGCCATCACCACCATCAATTTTTAAAACTTTTCATCATCCCCAAAAGAAACCCTGTACCCGTTAGCATTCACCTCCCAGTTCCCCAGCCCCTGGCGACCACCAATCTGCTTTCTGTCTCTATGGATTGGCCTAGGCTGGACATGTCATATCAGTGGAATCATGCAATGTATATAGCCTTTTGGGTTTCGCTTCTTTCACTGAGCATCATATTTCAAGGTTCATCCATGTCGTAGCCTGTATCAGGACTTCATTTCTCTTTTTGATTGACATCCCAGTGTATGTACATGCCACATTTTGCGTGTCCGTTCACCTGTTGATGGACACTTGGGTGGTTTTCTCCTCTTGGCTGTTACGGATAATGCTGATGTGAACATTCATGTACAGGTTTCTGTGTGCACGGATGTTTTCATTTCTCTCAGGTATGAACCAAGGAGCGGAATTGCTGGGTCATTTGGTAACTCAATGTTTAACCACTGGAAGAACTGCTGCCTGTTTGCCACAGCAGCTGCCCCATTTTCCGTTCCCACCAGCAGTGTACGAGGGTTTCCCTGATTTCCTTTAGCACAGATAGGTGCCCACCACACTGGCTGTGCTGCATCCTGGTTTTTTCCTGCACCTTGGTGGTTCTCGGAGCTCTTTCTCCAAGGTCAGGCTAGAAGGAGCTGCTCAGCACCCCACAGTGGGATACCCATCCTTTCACTTAACCCCTCCCTGGCTGAGGGACCTTAGGTGCTGTCCTAGCCTCCAAGGGCTGCCGTAACAAAAACACTACACGTGGGTGGCTTTAAGGGACAGACATTTAGTGTCTCACGGTTTTGGAGGCTAAAAGTCCAAATCAGGGTCTTCGCTGCATCGAGTCCTTCTGGGGTTTCTTTTCTAGTTTCTCGCGTCTGCCAGTGATCCTTGGGGTTCCTTGGCTTGTAGATGGGTCCTCACATGGCGCCTGCCTTCCCCGTGTGTGTCTGTGACTGTTCTGCTCTTTTTATAAGACACCACTCAGAAGTGATTAGGTTTAGGGCCCACCTTACTCTGGTGTGAAGGAGCCCTGGTGGCGCAGTGGTTGAGCACTCGGCTGCTAACTGAAAGATCGACGGTTTGAATGCACCAGCCGCTCTGTCTTAGTCATCTAGTGCTGCTATAACAGAAATACCACAAGCAGATGGCTTTAACAAAGAGAAGTTTATTCTCTCACGGTCTAGTAGGCTACAAGTCCAAATTCAAGGCATCAGCTCCAGAGGAAGGCTTTCTCTCTCTGTCGGCTCTGGAGGAAGGTCCTTGTCATTAATCTTCCCTTGGTCTGGGAGCATGTCAGCGCAGGAACCTAAGGTCCAAAGAACACACTCTGCTCCTGGCACTGCTTTCTTGGTGGTGTGAGGTTCCTATGTCTCTCTGCTCGCTTCTCTCTTTTATATCTTGAAAGAGTTTGGCTTAAGACACTACCTAATCTTGTAGACCTCATCAGTATAACTGCTGTTAATCCATCTTACTACATCATAGTGATAGCATTTATAACACATAGGGAAATCTCATCAGATAAAGTGGTAGGCAATCATGCAACACTGGAAATAATCATGACTTAGCCAAGCTGACAGACATTTTTTGGGGACACAATTCTATCCATGACACCCTCCAAGGGAGAAAGAAGGGCCAGTCTGCTTTCATATAGATTTACAGCCTTGAAAACCCTATGGGGCAGTTGTACTCTGTCCTGTGGGGTCACTATGAGTTGGAATCAACTCGAGGGCAACAGTTTCTAATCTGGTATGGCCTCATTAACATGACAAAAGAAAACCCTATTTCCAAACAAGATCCTATTTACAGGTACAGGGGTTAGGACCTCAACACATATTTTTGGGAAACACAGTTCAGTCCTTAACAGGTGCCTTCCAGTCTCTTCGCGTCATCCTGCCCCTGAGCCCATGTAGGATGTTGTCCTGCAGATGGATGGCCTGGTTGGGTGGTGTCCGTATGTCACTCCCATGGCTGCTGCTGGAGTGTCCGCCTAGGGGCTGTTTGTCCTGCCATAGCAGGTGAGGGCCTGTCTGCCCACGACCTTGCAGCTGACACAGTCACCAGTGGGTAAAGATGGCTTCGCTGAGGGCTCTGAATTGGCTTGGTTTTTATTGGGAGGAGGTTGCCCATCTTTGCATGTGTTTGGGCTTCATTCTGTTCCCTTTTTTGTGGACTCTGTTCCTGTGCTCCTGTTGGGGGCAAAGGAGGTGAGGGAGTGAGTTCATGGTGGGCAAAGAGCAGGCTGGATTAGGAGGTGAGGGAAGGGAGGGCAATAGGGACAGAGGAGGGGGTCCTGGGCTGGCAGGTGATCACCAGGCAGAGTCTCTCTACAGGTGAAGGGGGGTCAGCAGAGGCACTTGTACTGCACATCTGCAGGGGAAATGTTCTAAACAGAGAAAGTAAATGAAATACACCCCACTCCTCACTTATTGACATGGTTAGGTTCCAAAGACCAGGTTGTTATCTGAAACTGGAGGATGACCACATCGCATCACAAAACGAAAGATGACTATATCATTACACAACTGCCAAAACACTGACAATTGTGGCCCAGCCAAGTGGACACATGACCATCACGGCTGGCATTACCCTCACCTCACACCTCAGCATTCCTTACTGCCAGACATACGTCATTAATGCACAGAATAGTCGCATGGTGCAGTTTTTACTGTCGTCGTAAATGTAAAGTGTCCAACAACGAGATAGTCGATAAGTGAGGAGCAGGTATATTTACAAACTGCCACTTAGAAAGGTGGCCCCTTCGGAGAGCAGGTTAGCCTGGAGGGTGGGAGGTGGAGGCTGGTGAGGGTCTTTGGGGCATGTGAACCGGGCTGAGGGGTGGACGGACTGCCGTATCTCGTTTCAGTTCCGTTCACTTCAACACATAAGACCCGCCTTTTCCTGAGACTGCGTATCACCGTCTCTGGCCTTGACCTTAAAGTGATGGGGGCAGGGGGCTGGGTTCAACTCAAACATCGCGAAAGGGAGAAGGTTTTGGAAGAGCACTAGACAGAGGCAGGGAAGGGGAAGCAGGGATGGCGGCTACTGGTGTGTGTGTCTCGAAGCTGGTCCAGGTGGAGCCGGATGGTGAGAGGGTGGGGGGAGGATGAGGGGAGGCAGAGGGAGCTTGGCCCTGGCCAACAGGGCAGCCTGGGAGCAGTGAGCAGGTCTGGGCCAGGAGGTTGCATGCAGCCAGCAGTTTTTGTGTTTGGAATGCTCTGCATTCTACCTTGGTGAGTAGTGTCTGGGGTCTTAAAAGCCTGTGAGCGGCCATCTAAGATATTCCACTGGTCTCATCCCTTCGGGAGCAAGGGAGAATGAAGAGAACAGGACACAAGAAAAAGATTAGTCCAAAGGACTAATTGTCCATAGCTACCAAGGCCTCCACCGGACTGAGTCCAGTACAGCTAGATGGTGCCCGGCTACCACCACTGACTGGTCTGACCAGGATCACAACAGAGGGTTCTGGACAGAGCTGGAGAAGGATGTAGAACATAATTCTAACTCACAAAAAAAAGACCAGATTTACTGGCCTAAAGGAGACTGGAGAAGCCCCGAGAGTGTGGCCCCCGGACACCCTTTTAGCTCAGTGGTGAAGTTACCTCCGAGGTTCACTGTTCAGCCTGGGAGTGAACAGCCCCGTAAAACCAGATGAGACTAACGAGGTACAGGAGTCCAGTGACAAGGGCCAGAAGGCAGAAGGGGACAAGGAAGATGGTGATAGGGAACCCAAGGTTGAGTAAGGATGTTATTGATGTGTTGTGAGATTGTTAACCATTGTCATAGGGCAACATGTGTAGCAACTGTTAAATGAGAAACTCTTTTGTTCTGTAAGCCTTCATCTTAAGTGAGAATAACAGCACAATTGGAAGAGTGTAGTCAATGTCACTGAACTGTGCACGTAGACATTTTTGAAATGGTATACTTTTGTCTATGTGTATTTTCACCAAAAAAAAAAAAAAAAAAGAAGAAGGTTGAGAAGTTAGAGGGTTGATATGTTGTGGGGTTGTTAACCAATGTCATAAAACAACGTGTACTTCTGTTTCATGAGAAACTATTTGTTCTGTAAGCCTTCACCTGAAGTACAATAAAAAAAATAAACAAAACAAAACTTTTTACTGGAAAACGTCAAAAATGTCACACAGACTTGGAATTGAGAGGGCTCCGTGAGCCCATGCCCTCCGTGCTCATCAGCCCCAGGCCCCTCGCTCAGTGGTATCTCTGTCCTCCCTGTTCCCACCCATCCCAGTGGGTTAAACCCATTGCTGTTGAGTTGACTCTGACTTGTGGTGTTCCCATATGTGTCAGAGTAGAACTGTGCTCCACTGGGTCTTCAGTGGCTGATTTTTTCACAAGTAGATTGCCAGTTGTTTTTCCAAGGCACCTCTGGGTGGTCTCGAACCACCAACCTTTTGGTTAGCAGCTGAGCATGTTAACTGTTTGCACTTCCCAGAGACTTCAAAGCAAATCCCAGGCATCTTGCCATCTCATTTTAAACCTGTCAGGGTCCACCAGGGGAAGATGAGGATGTAGAATAAGTAGCCTCAGTGTAGAGGTACAGCTGTAGGGTTTGTAGTGCTGCCTCATGACTGAGTTTGAGTCGTGTGGGCAGGGGCGGGGGTAGGGTGCCAGCAGGGGTGTGTGCTCCGTGAGCCCCCTCTGCCTCTGAGAGCTGCATGGAGGAGCTCCTCTGGACAGACATGCCCCCCGGAGCCCAGGCCAGAGCTGTGCCTGCCCTTGTGGGAGCTTCAGGCTGCTGCACGGGGTCCTTGTGGCCTGGACGCTCTCGGTGCCTGATGTGGATGGGCTCCTGGCAGGAGCTGTGCGCCCTTTCCTCCCTGCCAGCTCAGGGCAGGGAGGGACCCCTGAATTTGCAGCTACTGCCATCCCTGGGTGCTTCCCCGGTGACTGGCAGGTGGAATGACCTGCCTCTGGGCCGTGTCCCGTCTCCTGTAACCACCCCTGCCAGACTCTGGGGGTGTGCTGGGAACCACAGCCTCTTGAAGCTCAGACCCAGGACCAGGAGATTAAAAGTGCTGGAGGTCAAACGCCCAAAACCTGCTGTTCCCCGAGGCCTCTCCATCCTCCTTGGCTATGGCCTCAAGCAGATAACACGTTACTGCAAGGCCACTTGGCGCTGGCCCGGGAAGACCTGTCCCAGAGGGTCTGGAGACATGGCTGGAGGTCACGCCCCCACTGTGGGGTGGGTGCACCCCACCCGTGTGCACATCCCCCATGGGGTGGCAGCAGGAGCAGCTGTCACTCTGGGTAGATGGTCAGGCAGAAAGCCGAGCTCCTTGCACGTGCACTGAGGCAGGGCTGCTGCGCCTCTGCTTTCCCTCCATCAGCACCTGCCTAGCAGAGGTGGCCTGTAACCCGAGCTGCCGGTCTCCGCGTCTGTGAGCCCCTGCTGGGCGGTCTGCTGGTGAAGGGAAGGACGGGTTTGGGGTTTGGGTACCTTAGACCTCAGGCCCCTGACCGCCCAGGCTGCCCTTTTCAGATTGTCCAGTGGGACCGGGAAGTGCCCTCTCGCCCTCCCCTGCCCTGTCTGCCTCCCCTATTTTGCCCTCCATCCTCCCCAGAGTTCCTGTCCCTGCAGCTCCCAGGACACAGGCCCAGCCCTGTGGGTGTGAGGGTGACAGGTCACATGCTCCGTACTGTCACATGGGCGGGTGCGGTGCACTCCCAGGTCACCCGCCTCCTGGCTTTGTCTCTGCGTCTCCGCTGTCTCAGCGCCTCTGCTCCAGGCCAGGCGGTGAGCTGGCCGGGCTGGCTTAGGCAGCGCTGACACCTGAGATGAGTGTTGGTGACTGTCCGCGTGGTGTGGCCTCAGACTTGTGGTTTGAATGTTTTATCATTTCTTGGTTGTCTCACAGCGACTCCGGGGCTGTCTGGGTGGTCTGAGATGTTCCTGCCGCCTGCAGGCGACGCTGAGGTGATGATGTGGGCTCCTGCAGTGGTTCTCCGGGGCCCTTTTGAGACACTGCCTCATCCCTCTTGAGGCTCCGGGCCATCTTGGAGAACTGAGAGGGAGAAGCAGGGGCTGTGCGGGCTGCCCCTGAGCACTGGGTGTTCTCTTCCAGGCTGGCCCGGGGACCCGCATCATGGCTGCAGGGGTCCAGGACTTCAACCGGACAGAGTCCGACCGGCTGAATGAGATCAAAGGCCACCTGGAAATCGCCTTGCTGGAAAAGCACTTTCTCCGTGAGTACCCCAAGGGGCTAGGGACGGTGTCCTGCTGAAGTACCATTGGGACTGGGCTGATGGATGCACTGCCAGCTCCGTCCCTGGACGCATGGGGGTGATGGCTGTGGCTGGTGTGAGTCCCCACCTGTGGCCTCAGGAGGCCTGCACTCTATGCTCGGCCATGGGGTCGTTGCTCTGGAGTGAAGGAGCTTGTGAGGGAGGAACAGAGTGTCCCGGGAAAGTTCCGTTTGTCTTAGTGACCTGGTGCAGCACGCTGAACGGCAAGCTCAGAGTTTGTCAGTTCGGTGCCTCTTGGAGGAATCTGAAATTTACGTCCTGTTGTGTTTTCCTGGTGTGGACCGAGGAGGAGGGGTACGGTGGGGTTTCGCTGTTTGTTTTCTCCCATGTTGGTACCTGGGCCATTTGTGCTTCTCAGCCACCGGGTCCCCACCTGCCGAGTGCCGTACAGACCTGGTCTCCCTCCTCGCTGCCCCTCTGTGTCCTCCCTGGGTGACAGACGAGGACACCGAGGCCCATGGGGTGATTTTAAGGGCGGGTCTGGTGACACCCCAGCAGCACTGGGGAGTGACTCAGTCTCCCCACGTGCTGAAGCTGCTGTTGAGCCGGCTTGGGTGGGGCGGGGGCCAGGTGGGGTCTATCCCAGGTTGGCGGGAGGGGATTGGACTGCCTGGCTATAGCGCTGGCCACGTGGAACCTGAGAGGGTGTGCTAAGGTGGCCGTAGGGTCCCTGGGGCTTAGGGGTCTCTGTGTGAATGGATGCCATAGCCAGGCCAGTGCGGGAGCCCCCTCCTTTGGGTGTGTGTCCGTCGACCCTGGCCACTATCCAGCAAGTGCTGGCTGAGCCATCTCCATAGGGAGGTTGTTCCAGGGGTCCCAGGGAGGCAGAGCTGGGCGGATCTGCTCTGGCTATCAGCCCCAGGACACCCGCCTTAAGGTCTGTGTGGACCGTGTGAAGTTGCCCTTTTGTGGGCCAAAAATGGCCGCATATTAGCAGTGCCACAGGGCTCAATGAGCCACCAGAGCAAAGTGCTCCCAGGAGGGGAGAGGGTCTGTAAGAGCATCTAGCAGGAGCCATGGCCTGGGACAGGAGACATCCAGAGGGAGGGATTCCCTAGGTGAGGGACAGACAGGGAGATGGGCCAGCAGGGTCCCTGTGACGCTGTTGACTTAGATTCATTTTGAGATGGGTCAGGACCCAGTTGCAAAATAAAGACAGAAGCCCAGCATGTCGCTCGGCCGACAGAGCTTGTTAAAAAGCTCTGCATGGTCATGGAGCCCCGCTGCCGGCCCCCTTGGACTCCGCTTGTGGTTTCTGCCCAAGGGGCACCTAGTCTTGCTCCCTGTCATCTTCTGTTGTGAAATCACAAGCTTCAGCGCTGACAGCACATGGGAAGGCAATTACAGGCACTTTTTAATAATGAAAAAGCTCACATCCTCACAGAAATAGAGCAAATAGGGTAATGAATCTCTCCTGTGCCTGCCACCAGCTTGAACAAAATCAGTTCACAGCCAGGCTTGTTTCCTCTGCACACCCACCGAACTCACCCCACCCTGATTATTTTGAAGTCAACCCCAGGCATCCTATCATTTCACTTATAAATATTTTAATATGCAGCTCAGCATGTTTTAAAAACCAAGGCCACGAGTCCAATATCACGACTAAAAAAAAAGCTTTTCTTTAATATCATCAGATCTCCAACTTAAGTTCAACTTTCCCTAAAGAGAAAAAGACAAAACTGGTTGCCATTGAGTTGATTCCAACTAATAGCCACCCTGTAGGACAGAGTAGACCCACCCGACAGGGTTTCCAAGGAGTGGCTGGCCGACCTTTATGGTCAGCAGCTGGACTCTTAACTGCTGTGCCACCAGGCCTCCCAACTGTCCCTGAGTGTCTCAGAATTGTTTTGTGACTTTGTTTGAATCAACAGCCAGACCACATCGTGCGTTGTGATTGGTTGGTTGATCTCTGGCCCCTCCCACTCTGTAGGTTCTCTCTGCTTTGCTCTTTCCCCCGTTTGTTGAGGAGCCAGGTCACTGCTGGTGGAGTTGCCCACACTGGACTTTGCTGATTGTGATCCTGGGAGTGAGCTTGATGTGGTGTAGCCTGGCCCTCCGTCCCCTCTACTTCCTACAGGGAGACTTAGACACTCGATGGGATTCGGGCTGATCTTTTGTGGGGGGTTCCTTCGTTAATAGTGTGTCCTTCTAGGAGGTGAGCTTATCTTTAATGTTAGGGTCTTGATTATTGCTAAGACTCATCATTTCAATGATGATGGTGATAGCTGCCGTCAAATCGACTCTGACTCATGGCGACTATCTGTTCCTGTAACAGAAATACCACAAGGGGGTGGCTTTAACAAACAGAAATTTATTTTCTCACAGTGTAGGAGGCTAGAAGTCTGAATTCAGGGTGCTGGCTCTAGGGGATGGTTCCCCCTCTCTGGCTCTAGGGGAAGGTCCTTGTCTCTTTTCAGCTTCTGTTTCTTGATTGTTTGGAGATCTCATGTGGCGTGGTGTCTGTCTTCCCCCATCTGTGCTTGCTTGCCTGTGCCTGGTCAGCTTGGTTTATATCTCAAAGGTGATTAGTTTAAGACACACTGGACCCTGATATCACCTCATTAACATAATAAAGAAAACCCTGTTTCCAAGTGGGATTACATCCATAAGTATAGAGGATAGGAATTGTAACGTGTATTTTTGGGAGACACAGTTCAATCCATAACAGCAACCTTATGTACAACCTAATGCAACATTACTCAGTCCTGCGTCATCCTCCCAATCACCAGCATGTTTGAGTACATGGTTGGAGCTCCTGTGTCAGATCTCACCGAGGGTCCCCCTCACTCTCATTGACCCTCTGCTTCTCCAAACAAGATGTCCTCCTCTAGTGATTAATCCTTCCTGATGATGTGCTCAAAGCAAGCAAGTCAGACAGTGTTCTGTGATCCATAAGGTTTTCATTGGCTAATTTTTGGAAGTGGATCTCCAGGCCTTTCTTCCTAGTCTGGAAGCTCCACTGAAACCTGTCCACCACGGGTGACCCTGCTGGTATTTGACATGCTAGTGGCATAGCTTCCAGTGTCACAGCAACACACAGGCCACCACAGTTCAACAAACTGACAGATGGGTGGTAGACCATTTCATGAGAGGCTGAGAATGGTCATTTTTCTACTTCTGCCTTTTTTCTTCATACCTGATGTATTTCTGAAAACCAGAGTCCCTTCATCAACTACTTGGTCCGCCTGAGATATCATTCATACAGGAAAGTCAGGAGGCATGTTTAATTTCCCCCCTTTAGTTTCCAGTTTTCAGAATAATGAGCTGATTCCAGAGGTGACCAGCGATGGTGTTATTCACGTTTGGTATCGTCATGAGATCGTGGGTTTAACCGTATTTGAGGTGTTGTTATGATCAGTTACCGTCTTCTTGACACTCACCCCTGTGGTCTGAGCGGCCCTTGCTTTTTGGTGTTACAAGATATTCCAGGTTCCTCTTAACCATTTCCTCCCTCAGATCTAGAATTAACCACCTCTCCAAAGAGCCCTGGTTCATTTTGGTGGAAAATGGTATGCAGAGACTCAGTGAAGATTCCAGGGCACTCGCTGCTGCTGGCTGGTATCCAGCCTTTCTGTGGACAGGGCTGGGGCATCGTGAGATGACTTGAATTCACATCCAGGACCATGGGGTTTTCTCCTCCCCTCATCTAACTTCTGTCTCCGTGCTGAGATCCTGGTTTTCAGTGAGTGGTACCAACAACTACTTGTTTGTTTTAATCCTGTAATAGTGCAGAATAAAGCAGCAGTACTACCGTCAACAGTAGGGATTCCTAAAAACTGTGTTTGTTTATGTTCATTTCTAGTTCTTTTGTTCCCAGGGTAGCGCAGTCACATCACTGAGCTTTAAAGTCACGGGCAGGGGGTGTTCTCCTTCTCTGTGGCTGTGTCATCAACTCAGCACAGAGTTGGCCTTATTTATTTATTTTTTTCCACTTTAGATTTTTAAGAATTGCTGGGGTTTTTTAATTTTAACTTTTTATTAGACACAATTTTAGACTTACAGAAAAGTTACAAAAATAGTACAAAGAATTTCCTATACTCTTCACCTAGATTATTCCCCAAAGGTTAATATTTTACCAATTTGCTTTATCAGTGCCCCCTCCTTCCCTCCTACCCATCCATCCATCCATCCATCCATCCATCCATCCATCCATCCACCCACCCACCCTCCCACCCATCCACCCATCCACCCATCCATCCATCCATCCATCCATCCATCCATCCATCCACCCACTCTCCCATCCATCCACCCACTCCCCTATCCACCCACCCATCCATCATCGATCCACCCACCCACCCCATCCATCCATCCATCATCCACCTATCCTCCCATCTGTCTATCCATCCATCTTATCTATCTTTTTTTTTTTTTTTTTTAGCTGTTTGAGAGTCATTTGCAGACATGATGCCCCCTTGAGCTTGCAATCCTCTGTTGTGTATTTCCTGAAAGCAAGGATATATAACCACAGTACAGTTATCAAAGTCAGGAAATGAACACTGATGCAATACTATAAGACCTTATTCAGTTTTCACCATTTGTCCCAATAATGTCCTTTATAGCAAACTAAAACCCCGGCTCACACACTGCATTCATTTGTCCTGTCTCTTTAGTCTGCTTTAATCTGGAGCCGCCCCTCTGTCTTCCCTTGGGTGTCTTGGTCATCTAGTGCTGCTGTAACAGAAATACAGCAAGCGGACGACTTTAACAAAGAGAAATTTATTTCCTCACAGGAAAGTAGGCCAAAAGTCCAAATTCAGGGGGTCAGCTCCAGGGGAAGGCTTTCTCTCTCTGTCGGCCTTCTCATCAATGTTCCCCCGGACTAGGAGCTTCTTCATGCAGGAACCTCAGGTCCAAAGGACGCACTCTGCTCCCAGCACTGCTTTCTTGGTGGTATGAGGTCCCCAATTCTCTGCTTGCTTCCCTTTCCTTTTATCTCTTGTCAGATAACAGGTGGTGCAGGCCACACCCCAGGGAAACTCCCTTTACATTGGATCAGGGATGTGATTTTAGTAAGGGTGTTACAATCCCACCCTAATTCTCTTTAACATAAAATTACCATCATAAAATGGAGGACAACCACCCAATACAGGGAATCATGGCCCAGCCAAATTGATACACACATTTTTGGGGGGACATAATTCAGTCCATGACAGATGTCCTGACATTGACATTTGTGAAGAGTACAGGTCAGTTATTGTGTAGACTGTCCCTGGGTACTGAGATGGAAGAGACTGTGTTCTGTTTGGTCATGATTAGATTCTGGTTATGCAGTCTTGTCCTGAGTGTCACAGAAGTGATGGTGTGTCCTTGTCACTGCACTGTGTCAGGAGGCACATGAGATCATTTTGTGCTACTGTGCATGGAGTCCCTGGATGGTGCAAATGGTTAAGCACTTGACTACTACCCGGAAGGTTGGTAGTTCAAACTCACCCAGAGGTGCATGGGAAGACAGGCCTGGTTATCTGCTTCTGAAAGGTCACAGCCTTGAAAACCCAATATAGCAGTTCTACTCTGCACACGTGGAGTTGCCGTGAGTCAGAATCAACTCAACCGAAACTAGTAACAACAGCAACACACAATGTAGATATATCTATTATAAATTAATTTTTATCCCTGATCTAAAATTGTTTACAGGGTTCCAAAGTCAAGGTAAATTAAGAGAAGCTGAGTTTCTTTCTCTATGTTCCCACCCCTATTCACACCCTTCCCCTGTAGGTAACCAATATTCTTTTAATTTTTCTGTGTATCCTTCTACCGAAATTTTTATAGAAGCAAATATGTGTATTTGTTCTTACCTTTTCTCTTAGATAAACGTTAGCACGTTTACTCTTTTCCACACTTACATTATATCCTGGAGATCACTCCAAAATGGTACATAGGGATGTTCCTGTTCTGTTTTACCTCTGCATCCAGCGTGGAGTAGTGTGGTTTATTCAGCCTGTTCCCTGTTCATGGACAATTGTATTGTCTCCATTCTTTTGCCATTAGGGATAGTTATAGGTGGTTCTTACCAGGCTGTCTGTGCCTTGAGCACATGGGCTGTGCTTACTTACTTTTATACCCTGAACATCTAGCACAATGTCTTGGACACAGTAGGAGTTCAGAGAATGGAGCAACTAGGTAACTGCAGAAAAACATGGTCAGAGTTCGAATTTGCACAGGAGAAGCTGTTCCTTTATTCCATTGTCTCTTCCATCTCAGTACCCAGAAGAATGTAGTATACAAGAAAGGATATAATAAAATCTTGGGATCCACAGAGATGTTCTGGTTGTCATTAAACCTATTTCTGTGTGCTGGTTTATTGATCCCTGGTCAGCAGGAGGGTGGGCGGGTGTGGGGTATGGAAAGAGCTTTGGGTCTGGAGTTGGGGTGCCAGGCTTCTAGTTCTTGACTCAGCCTCTAATTAGCGGGTAACTGTGAACATTGAACCATTTAGGGCCTTACTCCCCCATCTGTAAAACTTCTAAGTGGTCAGTGTTAAAATTCCATTATCTCTAGTACTTTCTCTCAGAAATCAGCCATTCTTCTTCATGGAGAAGAGGAAATGGCCAGAGCATACTGCTTCTTTCTTCGCTTATTAAATATTGAAGGGCACAAATGTTCCAGTGAGAAAATGACATCAGATGAAGATTGACTCGTGACTGAAGAGAGGATTCTAAATTTGTGAAATAAGTGAATAAATAAAAGCGCCATGCATTTTCATTTAGCCCCATTTCACATTTCAATTGTTACTTCTTTTTGAGGATAAGTGCATGATATCATATAGTTTCTGTACACGAATTGCATTTAGTGATCACTTGCTGTGTGTACGCTATGGGAGCTGAAGCTTTCTAGCATTGTGAGGTGCTTACACAGGCTTCACCCCAAAGCAGGTGGTACACTCATAGAAAAACAAGGGGATCAATAAACCACACTCCAGCACCATGGCTCCTATGGAGCCACTCCCTTCCAAGGCCCTGGGAGGAACCCTAGCAATGTGTTCTCTTGGCCATATCTTTTGGTCAAATTTGCAAAAGTAAGATACTTTAACTGCAGTTAGCTAAGACCACTGTCTCTTCTTACACCAACTTCCCCCATGTCATCTAGTGGTGCTGAGTAGCTTTGGGCATTTTGGGAGTCTGCCTGCGGGGAAGTTTAGTGGGATACATTTACAGGCATTCACAGGTGTTGGCTAGGTGAGTTGTTAGGGATCCTGGTGTAAGAACAGCTTCCAGGAATAGTCCTCCTGCCCACGGAGCCAACCACCATGGCATTGTAATGTGGTGTGTGAAACAGTCAAGGAGAAGAAATGTTCAGAGCCAGAAGCTAGTCTATGGTATCCTTCCCATGAGCAGCTATGTAATATTGTAACCAGAGGATCTGGTTTCCGCAGATGGCTGGTTACAACCAAAGCTCTGACTATATCTCCAGTCAGGATGGAACATGCAAATGCAGCATACAAATTATAAATTCACCATCTTTTAAATGTCTTTTGATGGGAAGTACGTGAAGTAGAATTTATCAGAATTCTTGTGTTTATTCAGCACAAGCCTATAGCACAACTATAAATAGCGTGAATGTCTCAGATTCAACAACTATTCTAAACATTTACACAGCATCAGCAGTAATGAATTGTGAAGCGGAAGGTAACTCTCTGAGCTGTTGATGAGAGAAAACAAATTTTGCTCAGCGGAGGAAAAGGTAGAATTTTCATTCAAGTCTCTGTGTAGAAAATGATGTTACAGAATCTTGTCAGGTGAAGACATAATCAAAGAAGACACAGCCCCTTGGATGGATCTGGTGTTTTGGGGTCTAACGTTTCTACCTCTGTTCTTCCTGTTTACTTGATGGTGTTGGACTGAGAGGATAAACTTCCAGGGGCCAGGGACTATCATGATGCATTTAATAAGGGGTTTCTATCCATGAGGACAGGACTGGGGACTGTAGATGGATGACAGGTGAGTGACCCAGACAAACAGAGGGAAGCAAACAGATCAAATGAGCAGAAGATGAAGACAGCTCCAACAAATTCGAAAAACTAGAGGAAATGGACAAATTTCTAGAAACACACTGCCTACCCAAACTAACACAAAATGATGTTGAAAATCTGAACAGACCCATAACAAGAGAAGACACTGAAAAGGTAATTAAAAAACTTCCAACAAAAAAAATCCCTGGTCTAGATGGCTTCACTGGAGAATTCTACCAAGCATTCAGAGAAGAGCTTACACCAGTACTACTCAAACTATTTCAGAACATAGAAAAGTAAAGGATGCTTCCAAATTCACATTCCATGAACCAGTATAACCCTTATACCAAAATCAGGCAAAGACACCACAAAAAGAAAATTACAAACAATATCTCTCATGCTTGTAGATGCAAAAGTTCTCAACAAAATTCTAGCAAGTAGCATTCAGCATCATATCAAAAAAATACTACATCATGACCAAGTGGGATTCATAACAGGCATACAAGAATAGTTCAACATTAGAAAATCAATCAATGTAATCCACCACATAAATAAAAGAATCACATGATCATCTCAGTTGATGCAGAAAAGGTATTTGACGAAGTCCAGCACCCATTCCTGATAAAAACTCTCAATACAATAGGTATAGAAGGGAAATTCCTCAACATAATAAGGGGCATCTATACAAAACCAACAGCCAACATCATTCTTAATGGAAAGAGACTGAAAACATTCCTCTTGAGATCAGGAACAAGAGAGGGATGCCCTTTCTCACCACTCCCATTTAACATTGTGGTGGAAGTCCTAGTTAGAGCAATAAGGCAGGAAGAAGAAGTAAAGGGCATCCAAGTTGGTAATGAAAAAGTAAAACTGTCCCTATTTGTGGATGATATGACACTATACATAGAAAACCCAAAAGACTCCATGAGAAAACTACTGGAACTAATAGAAAGATTCAGCAGAGTAGCAGGGTACAAAACAAACATACAAAAATTAGTTGGATTCCTATATAGCAATAAGGAGAATGATAAAGAGAAAATCAGGAAAACAATACCATTTATAATAGCCCCTAAAAAAATAAAATACTTGGGAATAAATCTAACCAGCCATGTACAAGGCCTATACAAAGAAAGCTACAAAACACTACTGCAAGAAACCAAAAGAGAGCTACATAAATGGAAAAATATACCATACTCATGAATAGGTAGACTCAACATTGTGAAAATGTCAACTCTACCCAAAGCAATCTGCAAATACAATGCAATCCCTGTCTAATTACCAACAACATTCTTTAAAGAGATGGAAAAACTAATCATTAACTTTATATGGAAAAGGAAGAGGCCCTGGATAAGTAAAGCACCATTGAAGAAGAAGAATAAAATAGGAGGACTCGCACTACCCGACCTCAGAACCTACTATACAGCTACAGTAGGCAAAAAAACCTGGTACTGGTACAAGGACAGATACATTGACCAATGGAACAGAATTGAGAACCCAGATGTAAATCCATACACCTACGGTCGCCTGATCTTTGATAAGGGCCCAGAGTCCATCAAATGGGGAAAAGATAGTCTTTTTTAACAAATGGTGCTGGCAAAATTGGATGTCCATCTGCAGAAAAAATGAAACAGGACTCATACCTCACAGCATATACAAAAACTAATTCAAAATGGATCAAAGACCTAAATATAAAACCAAAAACTATAAAGATCACAGAAGAAAAAATAGAGTCAACGCAAGAGGCCCTAATACATGGCTTTAACAGGATAGAAACCATAACTAACAACGCACAAACTCCAGAAGATAAGCTAGATAACTAGGATTTTCTAAAAATTAAAGACTTATGCTCATCAAAAGACTTCACCAAAAGAGTAAAAAGAGAACCTACAGATTGGGAAGAAATTTTTGGCTATTACAAATCTGACAAAGGTCTAATCTCTAAAATCTACAGGAAAATCCAACACCTCTATAATAAAAAGACAAATAATCCAATTAAAAAATGGGAAAGGAAATGAACAGGCACTTCACCAAAGAAGACATTCAAGTGGCTAACAGACACATGCTCATGATCACTAGCCATTAGAGAAATGCAAATCAAAACCACTGTGAGATACCGTCTCACCCTGGCATTACTGACACGAATCAAAAAAAAAAACCAGAAAATAACAAACGTTGGAGAGGATGCGGGGAGATTGGAACTCTTATGCGCAGCTGTTAGGAATGCAAAATGGTACAACCATTTTGGAAAATGATATGGTGCTTTCTTAGAAAGCTAGAAATAGAAATACCATATGTTCCAGCAATCCCACTGCTAGGAATATATCCTAGAGAATTAAGAGCCATTGCACAAATAGACGTATGCACACCCATATTCATTGCAGCATTGTTCACGATAGCAAAAAGATGGAAACAACCTAGATGCCCATCAACATATGAGTGGATAAACAAACTATGGTACAATGGAGTACTACGCAAGGATAAAGAACTATGAAGCATCTGTAAAGCATCTCACAACATGGATGAATCTGGAGGGCTGCATACCGAGTAAAATAAGTCAATCACAGAAGGACAAATATTGTACGAGACCACTATTATCAAAACTCATGGAAAGGTTTACACATGAAACAATCTTTGATGGTTATGAGGGAGAGGAGGGGAGGGGATGGGAAAACACTAAATGGACAATAGAGAAATGGTAACTTTGGTGAAGGGTAAGACACTATACAGTACTGGGGAAGCCAGCACAACTTGTACAAGACAAGGTCAGAAGTAAGAAAAAATGAAGACAGATAATATAGATAAGAGATGCTAACTGAGAGGTAAGAGATGCTAACCAAATGGTTGGTGGTTCAAACCTACCCAGTGGCTGTGAGGGAGAAAGACTTGGCAATCTGTTTCTGTAAAGATCACAGCCTAGAAAACCCTATGGGGCAGTTCTGCTCTGTCACATGGGGTCACTGTGGGTCGAAATTGACTTGATGGCACCCAACAACAACAGACATCAGTATCATATAGATTTTTTCTAGGAAAAAAAACCCCAAAATTTCATGTTTTTTCTGTTGTTGTTAGGTACTGCGGAGACAATGCCGACTCACAGCGACCCGTTCTACAGCAAAACAAAACACTGTCTGGTACTGCCCCATCCTCATAATTGTTATTATGTTTGAGCCCATTGTTGCAGCCACTGTGCCAATCCATTTCATTGAGGGTCTTCCTCTTTTTCGCTGACCCTCAACCAAGCATGATGTCCTTCTCCAGGAACTGGTCCCCTCTGATAACATGTCCAAAGTACATGAGACAAAGTCTCAGCATCCTTGCTTCTAAGGAGTGTTCTGGCTGTATTTCTTCCAAGACCAACTTGTTCTTCTCGCAGTCCATGGTACATGTGATATTCTTCGCCAACACCATAATTTAACGGTATCAGTTCTTCTTCAGTCTTATTCATTTTTCCTTATTTATTGTCCAGCTAAAATTTCATGGCCTTTAAGAAAATTAGATGTCTGACTCCTGGGCTCTGCATTTCACATTTCTGGATCACTGCCATTGCTAGATGAAAATCTGCTCTTTGTTAATTGTTCACTGACCATGCTTGGCCTGAGACTGCCCTCGTCTGGGACAGGAGGTCTTTGAGCACAGGGAGAGCTGACCCACCAGGCAGTATTACTGGGTGAGGGCAAGGCCTGCACCGGGTCCTCTTGGGGTGCCGACTATTCAGCCAGAGGGGAAGCTTGACCTCGGTGGCCTGGCCGTGTTATTTCAGCTGCTTGTTCCCAGGATCCAGCAGGATCACATGATGGGTACTTTGCTCATGTTCTGGAAGATGACAGAGTCAAGCTCCATGGGGAGTGTTAAGTCAGGAGCTACTGCCCGTCTCTGTAGCCTCTCTTGTCAACTCTCCATCTCCTGCCCCGCTGGACAGCTCACCAGCTCCTTGGACCACCAGTGAGAAGGGTGGGCTGCTTTCCCCACTTGCAGTGACACCCTTGAGGTCCTGCATGCACAGTGGGCAGAGAAGTTCCCCCGGCCAGCATGCCCTGTCCATACTCTGCCACCTCCTTGTGTGATCCCCACCTCTTGAAACCTTGGTCTGCATGAGTGCGGCTGGCCTGGTGGCGAGGGGCTATCCAGTGGCACTTGTGAAGTGTCGGTGCAGCACTTGGAGTGATTGGACGTTCCAGCTCCGTAAGGGGCCTCTTATTCATCTACATCTCATCTCCCCTACCAAGCTGAACTCACCTGGGAGAGAGTAAAGGTAGCTGCTGCTTATCTGTGAATTCCCACAGGATGGGCCCAGGATCTGACAGATAGTGGGTACTCAGTACACATTTGGATGGAAGAATGGATGGAAGGAAGGAAGAGTGGATGGGTGGATAGGTCAGTGGGTGAGTGAGTGAGTGGTTGGGTGAGTGGGTGGATGGACAGATGGGCTAGTGGGTTGGTTGAGTAGATGGATCCATGGATGGATGGATGAATGGGTGGATAGTTGGGTGGATGGATGGATGGACAGATGGATGGGTCACTGGGTGGGTGGATGGACAGATGGGCTGATGGGTTGGTGAGTGAATGGATGGATGGATGGATGGATGAATGGGTGGGTGGATGGATGGACGGATGGGTCAGTGGGTGGTTGGGCAGATGGATGGATAAATGGGTCGATGGGTTGGTAAGTAGATCGATACACGAATGGATGGATGAGTGAGTGGATGGGTGGGTGGATGAATGGGTGGGTAGGTAGGTGGGTGGTTGAATGAATGAGTGGGTGGGTGGGTGGATGGATGAATGGATAGGTCGATGGGTTGGTTGGTGAGTAGATGGATAGCTGAATGTATGGATGGGTGGGTGGATGAATGGGTGGGTGGGTAGATGGGTGGGTGGATGGATGGATGGACCGATGGATGGGTCAGTGGGTGGGTGGGTGGGTAGATAGTTGGGTGGGTTGTTTCCTCCACTGAGGATGCCCCCTCTACATCCTTCAAGGCCCCACTGGAGGCTCTCCCCAGAACCCACCCAGCCTCCTAGGTACACCTCCTATGCTTCTATCTGTCTGGTGTTTGATCCCCAGGCACATGTTTCGTATGTGCCACCTTTGCTTCCTGGTGAGCTCGCTCTCTCAAAGGCTCAAGGTCCCACTGCCCCCAGCCCACACTGAGCCCAGGTGCCTAGCAAAGAGCTTGTTGCCTTGTGGCCATGGGAGAGGACTGAGCTGGGGGAGGTCACAGCTGCTGGGTCCCAAGCACTTGGTTGGAGAGAGACGGGGAGTGAAGGTGTGGCGTGGGGGACGAGTGCTGTGCTGTTGGATGCGTGTTGTCCCTGCTTCCGGGGTCCGGGGTGGCAGAGCCCACGGCGGTCAGATGCAGGCACTGCCTTCTCTCACTGAAGGCAGTCATGGGTCCCTGAACATCAGATGTCCTGGGTGAAACAACGCCTGGGGTCCTGTTTCTTATGACAGTGAAACCTGTGAGAACCGGACATTGACAGGACTGGCTTGTTTTCCGGGTCTTGCCCGTTTTACACCTCTGACAGGGTGCGGACTTACCACTTTTCTATTGTTCGTTTTAGTGGGAAATGTTTGAGTTTTTTCTCCAACAGATTTCCATCTCACACAGATTCTGCCTTTCACACGTTTTACTGTATTTTGTATGGGAAGAATGATAAGGCGCTACTTGTCCACCCCAAGGCCCCAGTCGGCATCCTAAAATGTAACTGAGACATGGTGACCTGCCAACATGTAAGCGGCAGCCTGTCGTGTTGGAACGTAAAGTGCTTACAGCGTTGCTTCCTGGTCACAGACGATCAATGTGGTGGCTGACGGGGTTTCTCGCCCATAAACGTTACTTCTAGGAACCATAAGACACACAGCAGTGAGTAAACGTTAGGGAAAAAATGCTGCCAGAAGTTCCAGTGAGAGAAGGCAGTTTCCAGAAATGACCTGCTTGCCCCAGGGGAAGGAGAGGAGGGTACCAGCGGCTGTTTCTTCATGGGCTGCTGAAAGTGGAGATGTGAAGCTGGCTCAGGAGTTCCACTTGGTTCTCCGGCCACTTCTGGGGAGGGGCAGGCAGTGGGCAGGGCATGGCTTGACCTTCTAGGAAGGTCTCTTGATGGTGAATTGGGCCCAGATGTCTGGAGGCAGGGAGACCAGGTGGAAGGTTGCCCTGAGTTCGAGTGAGTGGAGGAGGAGAAGGGGCAGAGCCTGGGGCGGGGCGGGGCCTGCAGGTATGCTGACCCCCTGCTCTGGCCAGGTGGCAGGGGAGCTTTCTGTGTAGCCCCTGAGTCTGCCCGCCTGGTTTGCTGGAAAGGAGTTTTATTTAAGGATCATCACTTGATTTTTATTTCTGGTTGAAGTGGGGCCTGTTGAATTGGGTGCCAAGAGGATTCCTGCTTGAGAGTTCTACTTTTGCAGTTTTAAAAATAGCCTCCAGCTCTGTATTCCTTCCTCTCAGTAACTTCCCCGTGGGGCAGGAGAGGTAGGGTCTGGGTGGCTGCCTTCAGCTGTGGCCCTGCTCCCTGGACGGCGGTGGCCGAGGCCAGGCGGTCTCGTCTGCTGCATTGATTTGGGGTTGGCCAGTGTGCACTTCAGAGGATGTTCTTGGGGGCACGCCAGAGTCACCAGTGACTTTGCTGCTCTGTCCCTCTCCTCCCAGACACAGGGTGGGTGGGGGAGATCTGAGGGTAGCCTCCTCCAGCCTCTGTCCTGGGCCATTTCTATAGGAAAGACTTAGTTATGGCAGGTTCCTCCTGTTTTCAGGGGTCTGCATGGTGGTAGCTCATTTTGCCGGGTCCCTTTGAAAGCAGTGGCCAGTGGTTGTGTGCACAGCGGAAGCGTCAGTGACACGGATTGTTTAGACATCTGGCTGTATGGACGCAGCATTTGGATGAGCTCAGGGTGACCCCTGCGGGTCCGAGGGTCCCTCCGGCCTCATGTATTGTTCCTGGGTGCGTTCCTTTCCCTGGTCACACTCTGCTGGCCCTCCGCTGTTGGGGTTGGGGAGTGGGGACAGGCCTCTTCCCCTCAGTGGGGGCCGGCACCCCCACCTGCGCAGTTCACTGTCCGTCCTGGTGTCTGGCCGTGGGCCACAGAGCCCTCTGACCTGCTCATGTGGGCGTCTTCATTAGCCGAAACCCAGTGAAGGGAACTTAGGGATGGCGGTACAGAGTTCTCTCTCCAGGGTGCACCCTTGAGGTCTGACTCATTCCTTGGCCCGGGCATTTTGGCGCCCTGTGACCTTCCTCGGCTCCCTTGCCCCTGGCAGGCCCCAGCAGCCTGTACTGTGTCAGCTGACACCACCCCAAGAGCTCAGCCTGTGATGGCCGCCCCCTCCTTGGAGCTGAGCCTGTGACCTGGGTAACCCCAAACCTTCAATCAAGCGGTAGTCCAGCCCAGCAGAGCTGTGATTTCGTGGTTTTGATGTGCTGGGGGTGCAGCCTTTACTGATGGAGAGTTCACCTATACTTAAGTGGGCCTCCCTGTTACTAGGTGAGCGTCACCTGTTACGTAGGTGAACCTCACCTGTACTTAGGTGAACCTCCTGTTACCTAGGTGAGCCTCGCCTGCACTTAAGTGAACCTTACGTTACCTAGGTGAACCTCACCTGTACTTAGGTGACCCTCCCATTACCTAGGTGAGCCTCACCTGTTATGTAAGTGAACCTCTCGTTACCTAGGTGATTCTCCCATTACCTAGGCGAGCCATACCTGCATTTAAGTGAACCTGCTGTTACCTAGGTGAACCTCCCCTGTACTTAGGTGAACCTCACTTGTTATAGGTGAAGTTCGCCTGTTAGGTAGGTGAACCACCCCTTTGCGTAGCTGCCGGCAGGTATGAAATTGCGTGCGTCTTGCCCACGTGCGTGGTTTCCCCGGCCAGGTGCAGTGGGAATCTGAGGGGGTAGTGCAGGCAGAGGGTCTCACGAGAGCGCGGCCCCTTTCTGCTGAGCAGCGCACAAGCATATGGAGTCAGCACACGTTGTAGATGGTCACGGCGAACACCGAACACACGGGGACTCCAGACGTGTCGCCTCGACTATGCTTTTCTCACAAGCGTTTAGAGAAGGCCGGGGAGCACTTCCGTGGCCCGGGGGCTGCTGGTGTCTGCCGAGCATGCAGCATGTCGGGGTGATGGTGGGCTTGGGGGCCCAGCTGGGTGGTGAGAAGGATGATGGGAGGGTGTGGCTTCTGGGTACCCCACGCCCCCAGAGGGTCATCTGCCCTGCTAGAGGGGGCTCCCCATGTTTTGTGACCCTGTGGGACCACAGGGACAGGAAGGTCCACCACCTGGGCCAGGTGGGGCGACGAGGGTGCCCCCTCCCTCCCTCGGAGTTCCTTTGGCCCCAGATCATTGTCTCCAGGGGAGTGTGGCCGGCGGGATCACGGCTTCCAGAGACGTCCACGTCCTCAAACGTGTCACCTCACGTGGCAAAGAGGACTTTGCAGATGTGATTAAGGATCTGAGAGGGGGGACTACCTGGGATTTCCTGGGTGGGCCTGTGGCATCGCATGGGGCCTTACAAGTGGAACAGGGGGGCAGGGCCTCAGGGGAGCTGTAAGGACGGGATCCGAGGTCGGAGGGAAGCCATGCTGGCTGGGGCCCCGGGCCAGGGACAGTGGCGGCCTCCAGAAGCTTGAAAATGCAAGGAAACTGATCTTCCCTGGAGCCTCCTGAAGGAACCAGCCCTGCCCATGCCTCGATTTTTAGCCCAGCGAGACCTGTCCTGGACTTCTGACCTCCAGAACTGTAGGGTAATAAATTTGTGTTGTTTTAGGCCACTAAAAAAACCAAAGCAAACTAGCTGCCGTTGAGTTGATTCCAACTCATGGCGACCACGTGTGACAGAGTAGAACTGCTGCATAGGATTTTCTTTTTCAATTGTGCTTTAAGTGAAAGTTTGCAGTTCAACTCAGTTTCTCATACAAAAATTTATACACACATTGTTATGTGACCCTAATTGCTCTCTCTATACTGTGACGGCACACTCCTCCTTTCCACCCTGAATTTCCCGTGTCCATTCAACCAGCTCCTGTCCCTTTTTGCCTTCTCATCTCACCTCCAGACAGGAGCTGTTTGTTTAATCACATCTATCTACTTGAGCTAAGAAGCACTTTCTTCACGAGTATCATTTTATGTCCCATAGTCCAGTCTAATCTTTGTCTGAAGAGTTAGCTTCAGGAATGGTTTTATTTCTCGGTTGACTGATAGTCCGGGTGCCATGATTTCTGGGGTTCCTCCAGTCTCAGACCATTAGGTCTGGTCTTTTTACTAGAATTTGAGTTCTGCACCCCACTTTTCTCCTGCTCTGTCAGGGACTCTCTGTTGTGTTCCCTGTTAGGGCGGTCCATTGGTGGTAGCTGGGCACCATCTAGTTCTCCTGGTCTCAGGCTGATGAAGTCTCTGGTTTATGTGGCATTTTCTGTGTTTTGCTCCAGGTGGGTTGGGACCAATTGATGTATCTTAGATGGCCACTCACCAAAGTGGGATACAGAACATTTTTTTTAATAAACTTTGTTATGGCAATTAACCTCTATGTCCCCTGAAACCATGGTCCCCAGACTCCTGCCCCTGCTACTCTGTCCCTTGAAGTGTTTGGTTGTATTCAGAAAACTTTAGCTTTTGGTTTAGTCTGGTTGTGCTGACTTCTCCTGTAGTGTGTGTTTTCCTTCCGTTCACCTAAGGTAATTCTTGTCTACTGTCTAGTTAGTGAATACCCATCTCCCTCCCTCCCCACCCCCGTAACCGTCAAAGAATGTTGTCTTTTGTGTTTAAACCTTTTCTTGAGTTCTTATAATAGTGGTTTCATACAGTATTTGTCCTCTTGCGACTGACTGATTTCACTCAGCGTAATGCCTTCCAGATTCATCCATGTTACGAGATGTTTTGCAGATTCATCGTTGTTCTTTATCATTGCGTAGTATTCCATTGTGTGAACATACCATAATTGGTTTCTCCATTCGTCCGTTGACGGGCATCTAGGTTGTTTGCATCTTTTTGCTATTGTGAACAGTGCTGCAGTGAACATGGGTGGGCATATATCTATTTGTGTGACGGCTCTTGTTTCTCTAGGATATATTCCAAGGAGCGGGATTGCTGGATCATATGTTACTTCTAGTTCTAGCTTTTTAAGGAAGTGCCAAATCGGTTTCCAAAGTGGTTGTACCATTTTGCATTCCCATCAACAGTGTATAAGTGTTCCAGTTTCTCCACAACCTCTCCAACATTTATTATTTTGTGTTTTTTTGATTAACGCTAGCCTTGTTAGGGTGAGATGATATCTCACTGTAGTTTTGATTTGCATTTCTCTAATGGCTAATGATCGTGAGCATTTCCTCATATGTCTGTTAACTGCCTGAATGTGTTCTTTGGTGAGGTGCCTGTTCATATCCTTTGCCCATTTTTTAATTGGGTTATTTGTCTTTTCGTTGTTCAGATTTTGCAGTATCTTGTAGATTTTAGAGATTAGACACTGATTGGATTTGTCATAGCCAAAAATTTTTTCCCAGTCTGTAGGTTGTCTTCTGACGCTATTGGTGAGGTCTTTTGATGAGCATAAGTGTTTGATTTTTAGGAGCTCCCAGTTATCTGGTCTCTCTTCTGGTGCTTGTGCATTGTTGGTAATGTTTTGTATTCTGTTTATGCCATGTATTAGGGCTCCTAGCGTTGTCCCTATTTTTTCTTCCATGATCTTTATCATTTTCAATTTTATATTTAAGTCTTTGATCCATTTTGAGTTAGTTTTTGTGTATGGTTTGAGGTATGGGTCTTGTTTCAGTTTTTTGCAGATGGATATAGAGTTATGCCAGCACCATTTGTTAAACAGGCTGTCTTTTCCCCCAGTTAATGGACTTGGGCCTTTGTCAAATATCAGCTGCTCATAGGTGGATGAATTTACATCTGGATTCTCAATTCTGTTCCATTGGAATCTGTCATTGTACCAGTACCAGGCTGTTTTGACTACCCTGGTGGTATAATAGATTCTAAAATCAGGTAGTGTGAGGCCTCCCCCTTTGTTCTTCTTCTTGAGTAATGCTTTACTTATCCAGGGCCTCTTCCCTTTCCATAGGAAGTTGATGATTTGTTTCTCCATCTCATTTAAAAATGCCATTGGAATTTGGATCCGGATTGCGTTGTCTCTATAGATCACTTTGGGTAGAATTGACATTTTCACAATGTTGAGTCTTCCTTTCCATGAGCAAGGTATGTTTTCCACTTTTATAGGTCTTTTTCGGTTTCCTACAGTAGTGTCTTGTAGTTTTCTTCATATAGGTCTTTTACGTCTCTAGTTAGATTTATTCCTAAGTATTTTATCTTCTTGGGGGCTATTGTAAATGGTATTGATTTGATTTCCTCTTCAAAGTTTTCTTTGTTGGTATAGAGGAATCCAACTGATTTTTGTATGTTTATCTTGTATCCTGATACTTCACTGAAATCTTCCTATTAGTTCCAGCAGTTTTCTTGTGGATTCTTTGGGGTTTTCTGTGTATAAGATCATATCATCTGCAAACAGAGATACTTTGACTTCTTCCCTACCAATTTGGATGCCCTTTATTTCTTTTCCTAGCCTAATTACTCTGGCTAGGACCTCCAGCACAATGTTGAATAAGAGTGGTGATGAAGGGCATCCTTGTCTGGTTCCTGTTCTCAAGGGGAATGCTTTCAAACTCTCTTCGTTTAGGATGATGTTGGCTGTTGGCTTTGTATAAATGCCCTTAATTATGTTGAGGAATTTCCCTTCTGTTCCTCTTTGCTGAGAGTTTTTATCATGAATGGGTGTTGGACTTTGTCAAATGCCTTTTCTGCATCAATTGATAAGATCATGTGGTTCTTGTCTTTTGTTTTATTTATGTGATGGATTACATTGATTGGTTTTCTAATGTTGAACCATCCCTGCATACCTGGTATGAATCCTACTTGGTTGTGGTGAATTATTTTTTTGATATGTTGTTGAATTCTATTGGCTAGAATTTTGTTGAGGATTTTTGTGTCTGTGTTCATGAGAGATATTGGTCTGTAATTTTCTTTTTTTGTAATGTCTTTACCTGGTTTTGGTATCAGGCTCCATAGGGTTTTTGAAGGCTGATTTTTTGGAAGCAGATCACCAGGGCTTTCTTCTCAGGCACCACTGGATGGATTCAAACCACTAGCCTTTCATTTAACAGCGGAGCGCTTAACCGTTTGTGCTACCCAGGGACCTATCAGGCTGCTAAGTGTGTGGAGGAGCCCTGGTGGCGCAGTGGTAAAGAGCTCTGCTGCTAAGGAAAAGGTTGGCAGTTTGAATCTACCAGCCGCTCCTTGGAAACCCTATGGAGCAGTTCTACTCTGTCCTCTAGGGTCGCTATGAGTCGGGATCAACTCAACAGCATGGGGTTTAGGTGTGTGGAACTCTGGTACAGCAGCCTGAGGGCACCCATACAGGGAGCATTTGAGGGGCCCACTGCTCAACCTGCGTGTGGCATCACCCCTCACCTCTATCCTCCAGGAGACCCTCTCGGCCCTTAACTGAAGAGGGACGATGGGCACTGTTCTGGGGGGCTCGTGGGGGTCTCAGTATATGAGGAGGTCCCAGGCATGAGGCTGCGGGTACCTTGTGCACTCATAGCAGTGGACGGTTTCCGGGGACTGGGGCCCAGGGCTCCAGGGAATGGCTGGGGGCACTTGGAGGGGAGCCTGAACAGAGACCCAGAGGCAGAAGGCTGGGTGCCATGGCCACAGTGGCTCCCAGAGGACTGGTCCCCTTGGGAGGCTGGGTGACAGAGGTGACCTTTTCAGTGACCAGCTCAGCACTTCCCTCTTGGCAGAAAACGGGCCCTCCCATGTTTTCTTCCTCTGAGAGGAAAAGGGAGAATCGATGCCGGGGGATCTGTACCACCTTCGTCCCCTGGAAAGTGGCAGCTGTGCTCTGCGTGCTGCCATTGACCCAAATATGTCACCGTGTGGGGAGCCAGACCAGTATCAGCCCTGGTGGTGGGGTCTTGTCAGTATTTCAGTCTTTGTGAAGAGTCGCCCGGCGCTGCGGGGAGCTGTTGGCTCAGTAAGAGGAGGAATTTGTGGGAGGGAAACAGTAGGAACTCCCGACTGGTTTTCTCTGTCAAGCTGTCTTTGTTACCCGGAAGGTTCCATGGCTTTGCTGCTGACGGGAAAGCTAGCTGGCCAGAGTTGGAGGGTGCTGGTCTGCGGGGGGCCCAAGCCACCAGGAGTTGGTCGCTGCCCCAGACAGCCTCCCCGGGTGGCCAGGCCCCTCGCTGGCTGGAGAAGGGGCTGGTCCGTGGCCGCCTCTGTGGAGGGAGGGGGCGCAGAGGGGGCTGGTGTGTTGGGCTTGGAGAAGTGAGGGCTTTGGTTCTCTGGGGAGGATCTCGGCTCTGTAGAGGAGCACCCGACCCCAGGGGAAGCTCACCTGGGCCAAGTGGGGGCACGAGGGCCCTCCCTTATTCCCTGGGCCGGCGGGAGCGCCTCTGGCTGCAGATTATGGTCTCCGGGGGAGTGTGGTCAGCAGAATCATGGCTTCTAGAGATGCCCATGGGCTAATGCCCGGATCCTGTGCACGTGTCTGCCCGCACGGCAGAGGGGCTGGATGGCTGGTCCGCTGAAGGACCTGAGATGGGAGATGTCCCAGATCACCTGGATGGGCCCTGTGACATCACAAGGGTCCCTGTAAGTAGAAGAGAGGGGAGGAGGGGCAGAGATGGAGCAGTGATGATGGCAGCACAGGGACTGGAAGACACTGCCCGGATGGCTGGCTTTGAAGGTGGAGGAGGGCCCGTGAGCCGAGGCCTGTGGAGCACCGCGGTGGCCTCTGGGAGCTGGAGAAGGGAAGAAAAAGGTTCTCCCCTGGAGCCTCCAGAAGGAACTTCCACAGGCCTGCCTACACCTTGATTTTAGCTGCGTGAGACCTGTGTCGGACGTCTGACCTCCACAGCTGTGGGAACAGATTTGTGCTGTTGTAGGCCACGGAGTGGTAGAAAGGGGGTAAGGAGGGACAGCTCGGGGTGTGGGGGGGGGTTACGGTGGTGAGTTCACCCTTGGGGACATCCAGGCAGGCAGAGGGACGTTTGTCAGGGAGAGCCAGAATTGGGGACACTGGGTCCCTCAGCTGCCCGAGGGCCCTTCTGCTCTGAGATCCCTTGTGGGCAGAGCGTGCATTGGCACACCTGGGGCAGAATGTGCATTTGTACACTAGTGGATGGGGTGTGCATTTGTACACTTGCAGGCAAAGCATGCCCTTGCACACTTGGGGGAGGAGCGTGCCCTTGCACACTTGCGGGTGAGTGTGGTGCACGAGGCAGGTCTTGGGAAGGGACCTGTGTGTCCACGCATGTTTACGTCCGCCTCTGGGGCCGTGACAGGCCCCCCATCCAGCTGACACCCCACCACATGCTGGAGCTGCTGCAAGTAGATCTTTCAAAGCTCAGCGTGGCGGGGGAGGGGGGTTCCGGGCTGCTGAGTGAGGGAGAGTGTGGTTTCCTGTGAGAACAAGGGACGGATGTTAGTGAAGGTGGGGGTGGTTGGAGGGCACCCCCCACCAATGCATGTGGAGGGAGAGGAGGCCTCCAGGGCAGCCTTGACCTTCAGATAAGGCTCGGGATCAAAGGACGGCATTGGGATTGGGGCACGTGTGGGTGTGGAGGGGCTTAGACCAGCAGGCGGGGAAAGTACCAGAACATTCCGAGTTTGCGCTCTTCCTCTGCCCAGGTAACCCAGCTAGGAGCGCGTCTTTCCAGGGGCTAGACTGATAATGTGAAATTTCCCACCTCTGTTTTCCCCGTGCTAACAGTCCCTGTCACGTGTGAAGACAGAGAAACGTGGTTTAAAAGGCCCGTCTTAGGAACCCAACCCAGCCCATCCCACTGCCGTCCAGTCTATTCCGACTCATAGCGACCATATAGGACAGAGTAGAACTGCCCCATAGGGTTTCCAAGGCTGCAGTCTTTATGGAAGCAGACTGCCACATCTTTTTCCCACGGAGCGGCTGGTGGGCTTGAACCACCGATCTTTTGGTTAGCAGCTGAGCACTTAGCCACTGCACCACCAGGGCTCCTCAGTTAATTACCCAGTGCTGCCCTAACAAAATATACTGCAAATGGACGGCTTTAAGGAACAGAAGCTTATTGTCTCACAGTTCCCGGAGCCTCAAAGTCTAAGTTATGATCTCAGCCGTGTTGATGCCTCGTTTCTGGTGTCTGCTGGCGATCCTCGCCGTTCCTTTGCTCGTAGACGGGTCTGCACATGGCATGTCTTCCCGCTGTTGTGTCTCTGTGTCTGTCCTGCTCTTTTTATAAAAAACCACTCAGAAGAGATTCGATTTAGGACCACCCTAGCCTGGTATGACATCGTTAACATAACAAAAACCCAAAAACCAAACCAGCTGCTGTTGAGTTGATCCTGACTCATGGCGACCCCACGTGTGCAGAGTAGAACTGTGCTCTGTAGTTTTCAAGGCTGTGACGTTTTGGAAGCAGATCGCCAGGCCTTTCTTTTGAGGCACCTCTGGGTGGATTGGAGCCCTGGTGGTGCAGTGGTTAAGAGCCCGGCTGCTAGCTGCTAACCAAAATGTCGGCCGTTTGAATCTACCAGCTGCTCCTTGGAAACCCTATGGGGCACTTCTGCTCTGTCCTGTAGGGTCGCTGTGAGTCAGAATTGACTTGACGGCAGCGGGTTTTCTGGGTGGACTGAGACCTTCAACCTTCTGGTCAGTAGTTGAGCACTTAGCCGTTTGTGCCACCAGGGAGTCCTAACATACATGACAAAAGAAAACCCCTTTTTCCAAGCAGGGCTGCATTCACAGGTACAGAGATTAGGACTTCAGCATAACTTTTGGGGGAACACAGTTCAAGCCATAACAAGGCCGGTGGCTTTCTTGGAGAATGCACCCAGGCCTGTTTCTGGACTTGGGCGTGCAGGCTGGCGCGAGGCACAGGTGACTCATTCAGGTGAGTGCCCACCTTTGGAGAGGAACCTCATTGCCCCGCCTTCATCCACTGAGCACCTGGTCGGCCGGTTTCTGTGCAGTTGACCTGAGCTGTGCCTCCACCTCCTTGCCCAGCAGGACTCCACGGTGGCCCTGAGAGGGAGGCTGGCTGCGGCTTCCAGGCCCAGGAGGTGGGGTGCTCCAGAGCCGAGGATGGAAGTGAGGATGTAGCCTTGCCTGGTGCCAGCGGGTGCTTGGGCTCCTCTGGGAGGAAAGGCCTTCAGGTGCCCCACACCCCCATCAACGGTGCGCCACCTGTATCCGGGGACACCAGTCCTGCCTACCAAGGGGCCCACAAGGCTCCCCAAGACCACTGGTCAGGCTGGGGCCAGAGTCCAGCCTGTTCACCTGCGATGCCGCGCCCTGTGACACTGGAATGTCCGCTCCGGGCAGGGGGTGTCTGCTTTGTTCCTGCACCACCCCCAGCACTTCATACAGCCCAGCGTGAAGTCCGTGCTCTGTGGGCGTGTTCAGGCGAAGGCACGTCAACGATTGGTCATCCCAGCAGCGCCAGGAGGTGCAGGAGGCTGGGGGCAGCTTCATCCTCTGGTGGGGTCAGCTCATGGTGAAGGGCCAGGCTGGGGTTCTGTGCTCTGACACACACACAGGGTTACGCAGTGAACCCCGATGGCTGCGTCTCTGCTGAGGTTCCCCACCACCTCCCAGCAGGTCTGCATGAGCGGGGGCAGAGCAGGCAGGGAATCTCTGTACCACAGCTCCTCTGGGAATGCCGGGACCCTGGTAGAGGCTGGGGGAGCATGCTGCTTAGGCACGTGTGTGGGGTCCGCGTGCTCGGTGTAGGGGAGCATGGGGTGCTGGGACGTAGACATCTGTGCGGTGGTGGTGGCCTGCGCACTGACTTGCCCTTGGCACCGGGTCTCCCCAGTCTTCTCTGCAGCTGTTGGGACGTCACCCCCGGAAACGGCTGGTGGGGCTGTCAGGCCCGGGGTCTGGGTTCATCCCACCACCTGTGTGTCATTGGCTGACACTACCTGCATTGTGACAGCCTGGGACCAGGCACAGAGGTGTACAGACACAGGTGTACCTGCTGTTGTTCTGGGAGCTGTGAGCCCAGAGAAGCCTAGTGGCCCCCTGTGGGCACCATTAGGGCTCCATGCTTGGGAGAAGCCTGGCGGCCCGCTGCAGGTGCTGTTAGGGCTCCATGCTCGGGAGAAGCCTGGCGACCTCCTGCAGGTGCCATTAGGGCTCCATGCTCGGGAGAAGCCTGGCGGCCTCCTGTGGGTGCTGTTAGGGCTCCATGCTCAGGAGAAGCCTGGCGGCCCCCTGCGTGTGCTGTTAGGGCCCCATGCTCGGAAGAAGCCTGGTAGCCCCCTGTGGGCGCCCATAGGGCTCCATGCTCTGGAGAAGCCTGGCGGCCCTCTGCGGGCACCTTTAGAGCTCTGTGCTCAGCAGTAGGCATGTAACCCATGCTCGCTGCTGCTGTCGTCACAGGAGTGACTTAGGGGTGCGGACTTGGAGGAAGCCCATTCCAGAAGGCAGAGGGGCCTGGGGTTGAGCTCCACGAGGGAGATCACATGAGCACAGGCCCCGGAGTGGATGCATGGGGCTTCTTGCACACGCCTATGCGGTTCCTTGGGCAGCTCCCCCACCTAGCACGCCCCTCCCTTGTACCCACCGCTCTGTCGTCCCCTCCCCCTTTGCACAACCTCAACTCCCCAGCTGCCCCCCGACCCTCCTTCTTGTCCACCCTGATGTCAGGCTGGGTGGGCGCAAAACGAGGCAGGCTGTGTCCTGTCAAATCAGGCACCCCGGGAGCCAACCCAGAGCTGGAGCCCTTGGTGCCAGCAGTCACTGAGCCCCCGGGGACACTTCAGAAGTCTGCTGTAGCTGAGAGATGGTTTTTATTCCTGCAGCCTCTCCTTTCACACATCATTCCTTGGAGGCAGATTTGAGCCGTGGGCTGCCAGTGGCTGGGGAACAGGCAGGCTCCGTTTTGCTCTTGAGCGTCCAGCCCAGAAGTCCTTCCGCTGGCTGCCCTGTAGGTGTGGGGACAGTTTGGTGAAATGCCTGTAGTGTTTGTTACGCACCCATTTTACTTAGTTTCCTAGTGCTTCTGTGACAGAAACGCCACAAGGGGAGGCTTTAATGAACAAACTTACTTTCTCACAGTTCAGGAGGCTGGAGGTCCAAATCCAGGGCGCCAGCTCTAGGGGAAGTCTCTCTCGTCGTCAGCTCTGGGGGAAGGTCGTGTCTGTTTCTGTAGCCCCGGGGGTTCCTTGGTTCTTTACAATCCTCACATGTGCTTCTGTTGGCTCCAGTTTGTGCTTGTTTTTTCCATGGCTTCGAACTGGTTCATTCTGGTTTGCACCCACGCTGAGAATTTGCATTTCTAACAAGTTCCCGGGCGATGCTAATACTGCTGGTTAGGGCTAAAACCCGTTTTCCATAGCGACCCTATAGGACAGAGTAGAACTGCCCCATAGGGTTTCTGAGGAGCGGCTGGTGGATTCAAACTGCCGACTTTCTGGTTAGCAGCCGTGCTCTCAACCACTACGCTGGATCAGTTCTGAGAACCACTAGTAGAGCAGCTGTTCTCAAAATTTATTATATGTAAGAATCACCTGGGGATCAGACTGACTCAGAATCTACATTTTAACAAGATAACTTTAACAAGCAACATTAGCATTGCCTGGGAACTTGTTAGAAATGCAAATTCTTAGCAGGCCTTCAAACCGGGAACAACTGGTTCCAAGCCTTGGCTTTTCTCGGTGCCTAATCTGCTCTTTTTGTATCTCAAAAGTGGGCAGGTTTAGGACTCAGCCTATACTGATGGGAAACCCTGGTGGCATAGTGGTTAAGAGCTCGGCTGCTAACCCAAAGGTCGGCAGTTGGAATCCACCAGATGCTCCTTGGAAACCCTATGGGGCAGTTCTACTCTGTCCTACAGGGTCACTTGGGCTACGCTGATGCGTCCTCAGTAACAACAAAGGAAACCCTATTTCCAAATGGGATGACACCCACAGTATAGGGGTTAGGATTCCAGCCTGTAGTTTTGGGGGACAAAAGTCAATCCATCACAGGAAAGAAATCCTCAGCCTGCTTCATCCCAAATCTTGCCCTGATGTGTAACAGGCGCCCCAGTTCTGGTTACTCCCTGCTGGTGTACCCACGAAGGAGGAGAAAGAAATGCAGCCGTCCACCTGGCGGGCTGCGGGTGGGAGACAGATGGATGGACAGACACAGGTGCCCTTCTTTGAAGCCTTCTGCAAAGTGACCAAAACAAGGTTCTTGGAGCATTTTATTGAGGAAAAGTGTATCTGTTCTTTTGGCGTCTTAGCGCTGCGCCCTCAGTAGATCTGCGGTGGCGCCCTGCGGTGTGGCGTCTTAGTGCCCTGGGTAGCTCCATGGTGGCGACCTGCGGTGTGGCGTCTTAGTGCCCTGGGTAGCTCCATGGTGGCGACCTGCGGTGTGGCGTCTTAGTGCCCTGGGTAGCTCTGTGGTGGTGCCCTGCGGTGTGGCGTCTTAGTGCCCTGGGTAGCTCCGCGGTGGTGCCCTGCGGTGTGGCGTCTTAGTGCCCTTGGTAGCTCCGTGGTGGCGCCCTGCGGTGTGGCGTCTTAGTGCCCTGGGTAGCTCCGCGGTGGCGACCTGCGATGTGGCGTCTTAGCGCTGTGCCCTCGGTAGCTCCGCGGTGGTGACCTGCGGTGTGGCGTCTTAGTGCTGTGCCCTCGGTAGCTCCGCGGTGGTGACCTGCGGTGTGGCGTCTTAGTGCTGTGCCCTTGGTAGCTCCGCGGTGGCACCCTGCGGTGTGGCGTCTTAGTGCTGTGCCCTCGGTAGCTCCGTGGTGGTGACCTGCGGTGTGGCGTCTTAGTGCCCTGGGTAGCTCCTTGGTGGTGACCTGCGGTGTGGTGTCTTAGTGCTGCGCCCTCGGTAGCTCCGTGGTGGTGACCTGTGGTGAGGCATCTTAGCATCGGGCCCTCAGTAGCTTAGAGTCTGACGGTGACCTGCCTTTTCTTCTCCCGCGCAGAGGAGGAGCTTCGGAAGCTGCGAGAAGAGACCAACGCAGAGACGCTGCGGCAGGAGCTGGAGCGCGAGCGGCAGAGGCGGCTGGAACTGGAACAGAGGGTCCAGGAGGTGCTGAAGACCAGGTAGTGAGGTGACGTCCGTGGCGGGGTTCCCTGGGGCTGGGCTGTCCCAGGCCCTCCTGCCCTGGCCCTTCTTTCCCCCTGAGAGTCACTGTGGTTCCAGAAGGCTGAGCTGGAATCCCTGCTACGAGTCCAGTGGTGGCCCTGGGCCCAGGAGCTGACTGCCCGTGCTGGAATGAGACCCCTGCAGGCCTCAGCCTCATCTGTGTCCCCCGCCTCCCCAACGTCTGTCCCCAGCTACATGGAGCCCCTGGGGACAGAGCTCCTTCTGGTGGGGTCCTGAGGCCCCTGCTGGGTGGCAGGTGCCTCCCTGTTCCTCATCCCACTTCCTTACCTCCCCTCCAGCATCTGCTGGGCCCAGAGCATCATGGGAACATCACCCCTCAGTGCTGGAGAGATCTGAGGGGAGAGCCGGGGTTGCCGAGCCTGCCCCATTTCCTGTGTTTAAAACTTATCTGTGTGGTTTCTGGGGGTAGATTACTGGGGAAGGAGGCTCCCTTCCTGTGCCTCGGTCTCTTCATCTGGAAAGTGGGGCCGTAAGTACCGCTGTTACTCCCCAGGAGTGACGAGAGTTGCAAGAGAGCCGGAAACCAGGAGGGAGCTGGCCCGGTGTAGGGGGATGGCTGAAGGGCAACTCGGCCGGGAGCCCCAGAACCGCCTCTCTTCCTCTGGCTTGGCCTGCAGACCTCTCCCCTCCACCTCCTCTCCCAGCTCCTGACCCTGTGCGCCCCCCAGAGGGCTGGCCGGACCTCACTGGCTCCTGACCCCCATGCTTTCTCACCCTCACCCAGCTCCCCTGCCCCTCGCAGCTGGCCCAGCCTTTGGAGGACCCTGGGCACCCCTGCCTCCCTGCACCACCCCACTGTGCACACAGTGGCCTCGGGGTGTGCCTGCCTAGGCACCAGCATACCTGGAGGGTGCTGCCCCGGCCATGGGGCATCACCCTCTGCCTCACGGTGATGCTGAGCAAGAAGCGGGTCACTCCAGAGCAGTGTGCGTACGATAGAAACTGGCCTTCACTGCCCTCTGTGGGTCCTCCCCACTGTGGCCAAACTGTCCCCCCTGGGAGGTCAGGCCAGCAACCCCTGTAGTGTCCGGACCCTGCGGGCCCCACAGCCCCTCAATCCCCAGCCCCCTCAGCCCCAGACCCCCATACCAAACCACTGTCCACAGCCCTCCACTAGCACCCCCTCAGAAACTGGCTTCTCTGTGGATGGGAGAGGGTCGTTGTCGTTATTATCGTGAGGTGATCCTCTTGGCGGGGTGGGGTGGGCTCTGTGAGCTGCACTTCGGCCTGAGGCTCATCCTGGGTGACCACGTGCTGCCCAAGGCCCAGTCCCTGTCACGGAAGCCCCTCCCCTCCCTGTCACTGCCAGACGTGGCTCCCTCTGGCTTTTCTCACTGCATCCTCCATGGGGAGAAACAGGTGCATTGGGCTGTCCTTGAGGTGCTTCCTGGCCTCCTGGCTGCTGAGCACAGCTCTTCCTGTGTTTTCTCTTGCCCTCAATGAAGGCTGTCTCCTCTGCCTGGCCCCGCCTGCCCCATCCCCCACCTCTGGGCCGCTCTGGGTCAGCGTGGCCTTTTGGGGGCCCTCCGGGGCTCACCCCGGTTCATCTAGAGAAGTGGAAGCCACCCACCCCACTGTGCCGCTCTGCTCTGGCTATGAGGTTGGCACCCCTCCCCAGATCAGAAATTGGTACGCGGGCCCCACAGGTACCTTGCTGGTGCTGAGCTCTCTGTGAACATCTGTGGAAATTCAGAGTTTTAATTGCGTTTAATTGACATCGAGGCACAGCCAGGGGCTGACCTGGCCGTGGAGGCTGAGCTGTCGCCCCGTGCTGTGCCCGAGCCGTCTTGTGGTGCCCACCCCCGACCCCTGCAGGGCTTCTGCCCACCACGGACGTGGGTTCGTGCCAGGCTTCCTCTGGAGGCGGTGGCGGGTGGCCTGCTAGACATGTCCCTGCACCCTCTCTGCGTGTCCGCGTCCTGTGTCTCTTACCCACCCAGCTGCATTCGGGGTGCAGAGCCCCTTGGGGGCTGCTGGGGGTGACACTCAAGGCACATGTAGGTGTAGCAGAAAAAGCAGAGGCTGAGGGTCCCAGGGAGCATCGGGGGCTGTGCCCCTGCTCTACATGGGGGTGGAGTGGGCGTAGTCGGGAACTTTCCAGAAGGTTCCGGGTTCCGGAAGGAACCTTCTAGAAGCTGAGATCTGAAGGAGAAGGGGTTCAGGGGAGTAGCAGGCTCCAGACAGAGTGACCTCCTCTTTCCTTGCCTTTTGATGATGGTTCGAGGTGGGTCTGGGATGACTGTGGGACTTTCAGGGTGGGTAAGCCCATGGAGGGCCCCCCTCACACATGCACGTGTTCACATGCACCCCAAACCTCTCACACCCCAAAGCTGCAGGTGAGCTGCAGCCACAAGCACTGGGGGCAGTAGATTGAGGAATTAAAACATAATCGTTAACGTTTTTAGAAACTTCTTTTGTGTTTTGAAGAAAATTCCTGGAAAATCACACACTTCACTTGTGGGCCCCCAAACAGCATGAACATACTGCCATAGCAAGTTCCCGTTTGTCCACTGCCTGCCCTTGAGTGTTCTGCCAGCGTCATTTCCCCCACAGCTTCTGTTCCCACAGCCCCAGGGTCGGGAAGGCGGCAGGGGAGGCCAGACAGCACTCTCTGGACTCGGTACTGTAGCGGCAGGCACTCCTGGGGCCTGGCTGGGAATGAAACAGGTGCTTGTGATTGTCTGGTACCCCACCCCAGCCTGGGGGGCAGAGCCCAGGGGTGAGGGGTCCCAGCTGAGCCTCACCCCTGGCCCGGCATTGAACACCACTCCCTGGCTTAGCTCTCTCTCCTGTACTCGTGGGTGGTTATGAACCGGTGAAAATTAACCAGTTACCAGTTGCTGTGGAATCGACTCCAACTCATGGCAACCCCGTGTATGTGTCAGAGTAGAACTGCTCCATAAGGTTTTCAGTGGCTGGTTTTTTGGAAGTAGATCACCAGGCCTTTCTTCGAAGGCACCTCTGGGTGGACTTGAACCTCCAACCTTTCAGTTAGCAGCCAAGCAGGTTAACCATTTGCACCTCCCGGGGACTCCAAACCAATTGCCATTGAATCAGCTCCCAACTCATGGTGACCCTCTGTGTGTCAGAGTAAAGCTGCTCCATAGGGTTTTCAATGGTTGGTTTTTTGAAAGTAGATCACCAGGCCTTTCTTCCGAGGTGCCTCTAGGTGGACTCAAACCTCCAACCTTTCAGTTAGCAGCCGAGTGTGTGAATCATTAGTACCACCCAGGGTGTAAAATTAGGTTTTACAAAAGAAATTCTGTTCATTCTACCCCCAACCTGTTTGTTTGATCATTGACGAATATCAGTTTCAGTCATTCAGAACCACTTTGACGAGTCAATAGTTGTTAAAGACACAAGGGTCCTTTTCTCTGATAAGCACGGTCACACAGCATTCTGTTGCTTTGAAGACGCCCCACTTTCCACTTATCATCGGAAGTGGTGGCGGGACAGCTTGCTGGAACGTCTTGGCAAGGATATCCTTCTGTCTTCCTTTTAGTTAAGAAAAGGTGATTGCAATATAGGGGTGTCAGCACAACTGGACTCAACCAAAAGCTAAGAAATTTCCTGAATACAACCAAACACTTTGAGGACAGAGTGGCAGGGGCTGGGGCCTGGGGACCATGGTTTCAGGGAACATCTAGGTCAACTGACATAACCAAGTTTATTAAGAAAATGTTCTGCATCCCACTTTGGTGAGTGGCGTCTTGGGTCTTAAAAGCTAGTGAGTGGTCATCTAAGATGCATCAGTTGGTCCGAACCCACCTGGAGCAAAAGAGAATGAAGAACATCAAGGACTCAAGGAAAGAATTAGCCCAAGAGACAGAAAGGGCCACATAGACCAGACTTCATCAGCCTGAGACCAGAAGAACTAGATGGTGCCCGGCTACCACCAATGACCGCCCTGACAGGGAGCACAACGGAAGTCCCTGATGGAGCAGGAGAAAGGTGGGGTGCAGAACTCAAATTCTAATAAGAAGACCAGACTTAATGGTCTGACTGAGACTGGAGGAACCCTCAAAGACATGGCCCCCGGACGCTCTGTTAACCCAGAACCAAAACCACTCCCGAAGCCAATTCTTCAGGCAATGATTAGACTGGACTATAAAACATAAAATAATACGAAGAGTGTGCTTCTTTTTAGGTCAAGTAGATACATGAGACTCAATGGGCAGCTCCTGTCCAGAGGTGAGATGAGAAGGCAGAGAGGGTCAGGAGCTGTTTGGATGGACACAGGACATCCGGGGTGGAAAGGAGGAGTGTGCTGTCACAGTATAGGGATTGCAGCTAATGTCACATAACAATGTGTATAAATTTTTGTACAAGAAATTAACTTGAGCTGTAAACTTTCACCTAAAGCACAATTATAAAAAAATTCTCTAACTCATAAATTGAAAAGAAAGGGTGATTGTAGCAGTCTGCTCCCTGTGTCCAGTGCGTGCTCATGCAAAGTCACAGTGTCCACGCTTGGCGGATGTGAAGGAGATGAACATTCTTGGCTGGAATACCTCCTGCCCCCGCCTCTCTGTCCCCAAAGGCAGTGCGTTCATATCTAAACATGTTTTGGCTTCTAGCAGGTGATGGTGCTGGGAAGAATCACCGGGCTGATACCCAGGCAGTGTCATTAGATGCAAAACAAACAGTGACAATCAGCAGCGCTCGGAGCCCCAGGCTGCTGCTGGAGGGGCCTGGTGCCTCGGTGCCTCAGAGCCGGTGTGGCGCGCTCCCTGCGCAGAGTCCTCATGGCGTACCTGGGCAGAGGCGTTGGCGAGGCCCAGTGTTTTAGTGCTCCAGTGAGGGGCATCTTCCCGGAACCCCCAGACCTGGTCACGGAGCCACTTCTGGGCTCTGAGCCGTGGTTCCTGCCTGCCTAGGCCCAGAGTCTCATACACACCCCGGGCTCTGAGCCATGGTTCCTGCCTGCCTAGGCCCAGAGTCTCATACTCACCCCGGGCTCTGAGCCATGGTTCCTGCCTGCCTAGGCCCAGAGTCTTGTATGTGCCCTGGGCTCTGAGCCATGGTTCCTGCCTGCCTAGGCCCAGAGTCTTGTATGTGCCCTGGGCTCTGAGCCATGGTTCCTGCCTGCCTAGGTCTGGAGTCTCATAGGCGCCCCAGGCTCTGAGCCATGGTTCCTGCCTGCCTAGGCCTGGAGTCTCATAGGCGCCCCGGGCTCTGAGCCGTGGTTCCTGCCTGCCTAGGTCTGGAGTCTCATAGGCGCCCCAGGCTCTGAGCCATGGTTCCTGCCTGCCTAGACCTGGAGTCTCATAGGCGCCCCGGGCTCTGAGCTGTGGTTCCTGCCTGCCTAGACCTGGAGTCTCATAGGCGCCCCGGGCTCTGAGCCGTGGTTCCTGCCTGCCTAGACCTGGAGTCTCATAGGCGCCCCGGGCTCTGAGTCGTGGTTCCTGCCTGCCTAGACCTGGAGTCTCATAGGCGCCCCGGGCTCTGAGCCGTGGTTCCTGCCTGCCTAGGCCTGGAGTCTCCTATGTGCCCTGGGTCTGAGCCGTGGTTCCTGCTCAGCTAGTCCTGGAGTCTCGTATGCGCCACGGACTCCTGCTCCTTTTCCGTGGTCCCTGTTTTGCTGGCTACTTCAGGTGTGGATGGGAGGGGTGGGGCTGCAGCCTTCTTTGGATCCCTGCCTTCTCAGGTCTCTGCTGCCTTGATGTCCTCCTTATCCACCTTTCGTTAGGTGCAGCCCTTGCCCTGCAGCCCTGCCTCCTGGTGGGTGCCGTTGGCTGCCCTCTGCTGTCTCCCCCGGCCAGCGTGTCCTCCACGCCCAGCCACCTGGAACCTCCTGGTGGACGTACTCAGTCCCCCCCACCCACTGTCTCCCCCGGCCAGCGTGTCCTCCACACCTAGCCACCTGGAACCTACCTCCTGGTGGACGTACTCAGTCCCCCATACCCACTGTCTCCCCTGGCCAGCGTGTCCTCCACGCCCAGCTGCCCAGTCTACAGTACAATCACAGACTCCAAGCCCATGAACCAGGCTGGTTCTCAAGAGGGGCTGGTGGGAGCCACGTGAGGTACACAGAGCTGGAGCCAGTCCCCTCCTCGCTGATGACCGTGTGTGCATGCCTGGTCTCCGCCTGCCGTCCCTGTCCTGCTGGAGCTTGCTCTGCCCCGCCATGTTCCTCTGAGGTCTTCCTGGGGCACTGTTCTCCAATGACTTGGCTCCCTGTGGGCTGGGAGCTCTCTGCAGCCAGGTGCAGAGGGTGCGTCTGTACCCAGGCCAGGGCAGGATGGTCAGGGCCAAGTAGGCTGCCCAGAGCCCTGGCCAGAGGCCCAGCCAAGGGACAGGTCCAGGCGTCTGTGGGGAGAGGCCGCATCAGGACATGTGGCTGAGAGTTGGGCTGTAGTCAGGAGCCAGCAGGTGGCAGAGACTCCGGGAAGGGCCGAGGCAGCTGGGCTCAAGGCCCCAGTGCCTTTGTGGTCAGGGCCAGGCTGGGCAGGGCCCTGCTGATCGAGGTGGGGGCAGCAGGTGAGGCAGGTGACTGACACAGCTGAGCTAGGACCCAGACAGAGCCATTGAGGTGGCATTTCCCAGCTGCGGCCTTGTGTTATGCTTGACACGTGCATGCGCGTGTGTGAATGAGTATCTCTTTATTAGCAGGCTAGTAACGTGCAGGCACTGCAGGTTCAGTGGGAGAATTCTTGCCTTCCATGCAGATACCGGGGTTTGACTCCCAGCCAGTGCCCCTCATGCGCAGCCATCACCCATCTGTCAGTGGAGGCTTGTGGGTTCTTAGGATGCTGAACAGGTTTCAGCAGAGCTTCCGGACTAAGACTAGGAAGAAAGGCCTGGCAATCTAAAATCAGTAAGTGAAAACCCCGTGGATCTCAGCGGTCTGATCTCAACTGATCGTGGGGATGGCACGGGGCCGCCATGAGCTGGGGCTGAGCTGACGGCAGCTAACAGCAGTTAGTAATATAAGAGGCGTTTATTCTGAGCTTGAGGGTAAAGAAAGAAGCAAAGGTGTTGAGCTTAACAGGAAAGAAGAGTTGTGTATTTATGAGATGGCTGTTTACCCAGCTGGAGCCCTGGTGGCGCAGTGGTTAAGAGCTGTGACTAATAACCAAAAGGTCAGCAGTTTGGAAACCCTACGGGGCAGTTCTCCTCTGTCCTATAGGGTCGCTATGAGTCGAAATTGCCTCCACAACAGTGGGTTATTTACTCAGGAGTCTCTGGGTGGTGCAAATGGTTAAGTGCCCAACGACTTGCTGAAAGTTTGGCAGTCTGAACCCACCCAGAGGTGCCTCGGAAGACTGCCCTGGCAATCAGCTGTTGAAAGGTCACAGCCACGGAAAACCTCATGGAGCACAGTTCAACTCTTCACACATGGGATTGCCCTGAGTTGGCATTCACTCGATAGCAACTAACAACAATGATTATTCAGTTATTAAAACACAAAAGTTGTGCCTGTGACGAAGCCAGCTCTGTGCCGGCACGGCCACCGTGATAACCAGTGACTGGATGTAAAGGCCTTCCAGGCCCACTGCTCCAGGCACACAGTTCCCCCTCTGCACAGCGCCGATGGGGCACCTCTCTGTACTAACGGCCACCTCGCTCTTCTCCCCTCTCTCCAAGATCCGAGGAGCAGCCGGCCCAGCAGCCTCCCAAGGGGCAGACCCAGGTTAACAACGGAGCAGGTAAGCCCTGGTGGGGGCCATGAGGGCGGATTGAGGGTTAGTCCCTGGCCTCCCTGTGCACAGTTCGGGGTCTTCTCCCATTGGCACTGGGTCAGGGTCCCCAGTGTGAATTGGTGACTCATCATAACAAGCACAGTCATTCAACCGAAACGCCATTCTGTTTTCTCCTCGAAGTAAAGCACGTTGCCCGCCTCAGGATTAGAGAGGCAGCCCCGTCAGTCCCCTGGTTGTGTTGCCAATGGCTTGCTGGCCTGCTTTCATAGGCTGGCCACCGTCCGAGGACTGCACACCTGCTGGTGCTGAGCTGGCTACGGGCCCTTTTCCGCTTTTCTTCCCACCCTGAGCTCCTTTTCTCCTTCTCACTCAACACTCTGTAGTCGTCACTGGTTGGAGGTTGGTGTGGAGGACATGGAGGGCCCCAGATCCACGGGGTCCTGGCTAGTGCACCCCCCGGCCACAGGACCTGTCCCTGTCGGCTGGCCACTCCCGAAATCTCCCTTCGTGTGCCCCTGGAGCTCAGAGCTGAACAGGAAGGGCCTGAGCTCATTGGTGTGAGCCCCATGCCAGTGTCCAGACAGGAAATGAGGCCCGGGAGGGCGTGCTCACCCAGGAGCACCCCAGTTTGAGCCCCCCAGTTTGAGCCCCCCAGGCTAGGTCCACCAGGCTGGCCACCCCAGTTCGAGTGTCCCAGGCCGGTCCCCCCAGGCCAAGCATCCCAGGCCAGGCGCCCCAGGCCGAGTCCAGCCCGCACAGAGCTGGGTCTCCCGGTCCCAGCCAGGGCCGTGCCACGCTTACTCACAGAGGGTAAGATGGCCGACTCCTGGCTGCACAACCTGGTTGTGGAGCTTTCCAGGAGCCTGGTACGGGGCCAACAGAAGCCAGGCTCAGGTGTGGGCTTGGCGGTGCGTCCTGTAGGTAGATCTCAGGCCCCAGCTCAGGCTTAGATCTATAGTCCTTTGCCTGAGTGCCTGGACTACTAGCACAATACCTCAGTCCCCATGAGAGATGGACTACCTCCGGCCCGTGAGGACAAGGGGCAGAGACTGTGACGGGAAGGTCCAGAGCCTGGCTGATGGCCGTGACCCACACTGAGCTGGGGGCAGTATGTGGTGGGGTAGGGAAGAGGGCTCCAAGTGCCAGCCTCCCCCTGACCCTGAGGTTGGGGGTTAGCCGCTGTGCCCTGGGAGGGTTGAGCACTGGGGTGCCAGCTGTGCAAAGGTGTGGAAGGGAAAAGGCTTGTTAGGGTTTTCTGTTTCCTCCAGGGAATTAGCCTCCCATGGCCCTTGGCCCTGAGGGCATAGCCAGAGGCCTTCCTGGTCCAGGTGAAGGAAGAGAAGCAGGTGGGCCCCGTCCTCAGGAGCAGGGCTCAGGAATGAGGTGGAACCCGGCCTGTTTAGGCAGCAGACTCGCGTCCCCTAGACCTCGGGCAGACTGCAGCCCACTGCGTTTTTACATTTTTTGATGGTTAGCAGAAAAATGTAAATATTTTGTGACGTGTGAACATGATCTGAATTTCAAATTTCAGTGGCCGTAGGTAAAGTTTTTTTTTTTTTTTTTTTTAATTGTGCTTTAGGTGAAGTTTACAGCTCAAGTTAGTTTCTCATTCAAAAATTTATACACATATTGTTTTGTGACATTGGTTGCAATCCCCGTGATATGACAGCACACTCCCCCTTTCCACCCTGGGTTCCCTGTGTCCATTCGACCACTTCCTGTCCCTTCCTGCCTTCTCGTCCTGCTTTTGGACAAGAGCTGCCCGTTTGGCCTCGTATACACGTTCCTCACGTGTATTATTTTTTGTTTTATAGTCCTGTCTGATCTTTGTTTAAAGAGTGGGCTTCAGGAATGGTTTCAGTTCTGGGTTAACAGAGAGTCCAGGGACCATAGTTTTGAGGCATAAATAAAGTTTTATTGGCATGCAGCCACTCCCATTTGCTTACATATTATCTGTGGCTGCTTTTGTGCTATGTATAAAGGCAGAACTGAGTAGTTGCAACTGAGACTGGGGACAGTGTGGCCTGCAGAGCCTTAAGTATTTACTCCCAGGCCTTTTACAGAACAGGCTTGCCCGCCACTGCCTACATCTCTCAACTAAGAATTTTTATAACACGCTAGACCCTGAGCTAAGAAACGCTGTAATCCTTTTGACCTTCAGCTAAGAAGTTTTGCAACCCTCTAGACCCTCAAATAAGGGGCCCTGGTAGCACAATGGTTAAGCACTCAGCTGCTAACTAAAAGGGTGGCGGTTTGAACCCACCCAGTGGCTCCGCAGGAGAAAGACCTGGCAATCTGCTTCCATAAAGATTACAGCCTAGAAAACCCTATAGGGCAGTTCTGCTCTGTCACACGGGGTCACTGTGAGTCGGAAATCAATTCCCGGGCAACTAACAACAGACCCTCAACTAAGAAACATGTAATCCTTTAGATCCTCCAGTAAGAAACTTCGTAACACTGTTGTTGTTAAGCGCTCTAGAGTCTGCTGGACTCATAGCAGCCCCGTGTATAACAGAATGAAGTGTTGCCCAGCCCTAGGCCGTCCTCACAACCGTTGCTATATTTGAGCCCATTGTTGCAACCACTGTGTCAATCCATCTTGTTGAGGGTCTTCCTCTTTTTCACTGACCCTCTTTACTAAGCATGATGTCCTTTTCCAGGGACTGGTCCCTCCTGATAACATGTCCAGAGTATGTGAGACAAAGTCTTGGCATTCTTGCTTCCAAGGAGCATTCTGACTGCTTTCTTCCAAGACAGATTTGTTCATTCTTCTAACAGTCCATGGGATATTCAATATTCGTCACCAACACCATAATTCAAAGGCATCCATTCTTCAGCCTTCCTGATTCGTTGTCCAGCTTTCACATGCATATGAGGCAATTGAAGACACTGTGGCTTGGGTCAGGCACACCTTACTGCCCGAAGTGACATTGTTGCTTTTTAAGATTTTGAAGGGGTCTTTTGCAGCAGATTTGCCTGATACAATATTGTTTGATTTCTTGACTCCTGTTGCCATGGCGTTGATTGTGGATCCAAGTAACATGAAGTCCTTGACAACGTCCGTCTTTTCTCTGTTTATCATGATGTTGCTTATTGGTCCAGTTGTGAGGATTTTTGTTTTCTTTACTTTGACGTATAATATTGTAAACCCTCAACTAAGAACCTTTGTAACCCTCTGGGCCCTTAACTTAGAATCTTTTTAACGCTCTAGTTAGGGTACCAGAAGCAGCCTCCCAAGGGGCCTTACCCCAAGGCTCACTCTCTCTGCCCAGAGCTCCGGCTCCTTCTCCATGCCTGGGTACCCTGGGCGTTCCTGAGCCTTTGGCCCCTGCATCTACACCCCTCAGCTGCCGTTGGCCTTGGTTTCCTCAAGCTCTGCCCCTGGGCACACAGGACAGAGTGCACTCCCCTCTCTCCAGTCCCCATGCTCCTTGACTTTGGTCAGACGGCGCTCCCTGCAGGCGATTTCACATACTGCTCTCCGAAGATACAAGCTTTTTGATCCAGGAAACAATGTTCAAGTTCAGCAGGATTTTAGCATCTGTGATCTGGGTTACTACTGGCTAAAGGTTTTAGCTGTTGGTGAGCAGACTCTGAAATTGTCACACACTGACATCTGCCTGTGAGTTCGCCCAGGCCTGGTGACTTCATTCACTGAGGCCTGCCCCTTTCCAGGACACAGGCCCCTGTAGGCACACCCATGCGGGGCTTGAGGGAAGGGGCCCACCCAGCCGTTCCCCGAGATAGACGGGATGGAGGGAGGCAGTGTGGACTCCCAGACAGGCTGAGCAGCAGCCTCCACATGCCTGGTGCTGGGGTGGCATGGAGTCTGCAGCCTCAGCGGGGGAGAGGTCAGGAGTGAGACCCTCAGACTTTCAGGCAGGTAGAGATGGGGTCACGTAACAGAGCTTTCTGCGGCCTGTCCTTGTTTGTGCTTCGGGTTAGAAGCTGGGTCGCGTCCCCACTCCAGAGAGCTGGGCTTGAGGGTTCTGGCACGAACAGCTCATTTTCCAGCTTTGTAGGGAAGCCCCACAGGGGAATGGCCCAGCCCCCCACCATCTGGGGGAGTGTTTTCCTTGGTCTCCACCCCGGTGGTGGGCGTCCACTTTGAGACATCTCCCCTTGCAAGGAGCCTACCAGGCAGATGTGAGGATGGAGGCTCTAACCTGAGGAGGGGGTGCAGACCCTGGCCGGGCCCTCACCGTGACTCTGCCTGTCCCCACAGACCGCCGGGGCCAGGGGCTGTGCACCCGCCTCCAGAAGTGGTTCTATGACAGGTTCGGAGAGTACGTGGAGGACTTCCGGTTCCAGCCTGAGGAAAGTACCGTGGAGGCGGAGGAGCCCCTCAGTGCCAGAAGGTAGGCCCGCCTGATGTGGGGCGGCTCTCTCTGGGGCTGTGGGGTCCACCTCTGGGTCCAGGGCTGCGGGGTCCACCTCTGGCTCCAGGGCTGTGGGGTCCACCTCTGGGTCCAGGGCTGGGGGCAGCTTTGTGTCTAGAGCTGGGGGCAGCTCTGTGTCTGGAGCTGTGGGGTCAGGCTGTGTGTCTGGAACTAAGGGCCAGGCTCTGTGTCTAGGGCAGGGGTTCGGCTGTGTGTCCAGGACTGGGGGCGGTTCTGTGTCTAGAGCTGGGAGGCGGCTCTGTATCTGGAGCTGTGGGGCCGGGCTGTGTGTCTGGAGTTGTGGGGTCTGGCTGTGTGTCTGGAGCTGGCCTCTTTTGAGGCTTCAGAGGGGCACACGGTGTTTTGCGTTGTTGGATGAATCTGCTGGGCTTGGCTGCTGTGGCTCTGAAAGCTGGTCTGCACCTTGTCCTGAGGGGCAGAGGAAGCCAGCTCAGGCGTCGTGACAGGGCAGCAGCTGAGTGTGCGTGCCCTGCTCTGCCCACGCGGGGGTTTCACTTGTGGTTTGCGTACACTCTCTTGTGGGGACAACAAGCTCAGGGCCCGCTGCCGAGGGCCCGCTGCCCGGGGCTTGTCCGCTCACCCACTCTGACCTTTGCTGCTTTGCTGGGCCTCGGCTAGGCCTGGGGGCCCCACACCGGCCAGATCCAGCTCTTGCAGGATTTGGTTCTTGTGGGACATGGGTGAAATGCCCCTGCCCTCCTGATGTGCTCAGCGGGAGCGCTGGTGAGCCTATTGGGTGAGGAGTGCCGTGGGCTTCACTGTGTGTGGTGGCCTCGGGCATGGGGGTGGGCACACACACCAAAGACGTCCTCCCGTGCTCCACGTGCCGGGTTGAGCGCCACGGGTCATGGGTGCTAGGAATGCAGGGCCAGCCGGTGAGTTAACTCCCAGACACTCTCTCTCTCCCGTCTCTCTCAGGTTAACAGAAAATATGAGGAGACTAAGTAAGTACCATGCAGTGCCTTTGTGTGTCTGTAACATGCACAGCATCCTCCTTGGGTGATGAGTGGGGCCTTCGGGGAGCAGGGGCCCCGGAGTCACAAGCCGACCTGAGCTGCTTCCACAAAAGGCACCTTCCATCCTTAGGAGAAGGTTATGTTGACATTATGTCTGCCCCGCCACATTAGGGGGCTGAGAGCGGGCAGAGGCCACTCTCTCCTGCCCGTCCCAGGAGCCCCAGCATTTGAGATGGAAAGCAGAGCTTTTTGCCCACTTGCCTCCCAGATGCCTCCCCGGCCTTGAGGGTGCCAGGGAAGCTCCTCCCACGCGTTTCTGGCTCAGGTTCCCCTCTCTCCCCTCTGCCAGCTGTCACCGCGGTGGGTGTTGGCTGACTGTTGGACACTGGGGGGTGTTCCCCACACAGACAGCATTGGGGTGGCTGCAGGGGCACTGGTTGGCGCAGGCAGACAGGGAGCTTTGCTTGTCTGGCTCTATATCAAGCATGTGGGTCTAGGCTGGCCTTCTAGGAGGGACACACCCAGGCCGTGTCCATGGCTGACCGCAGCCGTGACTGTGTTCTGTCTGCAGAGCGTGGTGCCAAGCCTGTCACCAACTTTGTGAAGAACCTCTCTGCCTTATCTGACTGGTATTCTGTCTACACGTCTGCCATTGCCTTCATCGTGAGTGGTGCCCCACGGGGGTGGGGCGATCGGGGCTGGGCCTGGGCCCCCACCTGTCCCTGAGTGACCCTGGGCCACGGGGATGCAGCCATTGAGGTTTCCCGAGGGACCCCATCCTCATGTGGGAGGACGGAGCACTTTGCACGCAGATGACAAGTCGAGGTGGCAGGCCCCACTTCTGCCCCAGCCCGCCCTGCCTGGAAGCTGTGCTCGGGGTGGCTGCCACGGCCTGGGGCCCTCAGACACCTCTGGGCCACCCTGGTTCTGTTCTCACTGCCTCCCAGGGCTCTGCCTGAGTTCCGCTGAATTCTGTCCCTGTCCCCTTCCTAGCATCCTCCTGGGCCGTACTTCTCTGCGGGGACAGGTGGGACATGGGAGGGGCCCTCAGCACTTGGGGCATGTGGCGCACTGTAGGTTCTCAGCCAGTGGTTAGCCACCTTGCCTGCTTCACACTGGGTCCTGGTGACGCCTGTGCTCTGGCAAGTGGGAGCCACACCAGGGTCAGCTGGGACCTTGTGGGGGCAGGGCTGTTCAGGACCCCATGTGGACTGGGCCAGGACCTCTATATAGGCTGGGCCATTCGGGACCCTATGTGATCTGGGCTAGGCCGGGACCCCACGTGGGCTGGGCCAGAACCCCGTCTGGCCTCGGCTGTTCAGGACTCTGTGTTGGCTGGGCCAGGACCCCGTATAGTCTGGGACATTTGAGACCCCATGTGGGCTGGGCCGTTTGGGACCCTGTGTAGGCTGGGCTGGGACTCCTGTGTGGGCTGGAACCCTGTGTGAGCTGGGCTGGGCCGGGACCCCATGTGAGCTGGGTTGGGCTGGGACCCCATGTGGTCTAGGCTGGGACGTTTGTATATACTGGCCTGTTCAGGACCCCGTGTGGGCTGGGCTAGGACCCCATGTGGGCTGGGCTGGGCAGAACCGTGCATGCAGTCAGCTCCTCTTGCTGATCCCGGCCAAGCCCAGTAGCTGCTCCCACAGACGTTCAGCCTCCTGCCCGCCGCCCGCAATGTGTCCCCACCCTCCCTTGAGTGGTTTTCCCTCCCCTTGTAGCCCTAAGCAAGGACACAGCCCTCTCCTTGCATCCCCATCATTCTCGTACCTGAGTCATGGCAGAGCTGTGGGGTCCCGGCCCCTCTCCTGCTGGCTGGGCTCCTCTGGGTTCCCTGGGAAGGGAGGGAGGAGGGGTGACCCCTCCTGCTGCTGTCTCCCTCCGTCTGCAGGTGTACATGAATGCCGTGTGGCATGGCTGGGCCATCCCCATGTTCCTGTTTCTGGCAATCCTGAGGTTGTCTCTCAATTACCTCATCGCCAGGTACGTGAGCGGTGCTGCCGTGTGGTGGGTGGCTTCATCCCACTGAGTGCCAGGCCGTGGTATCTCCCAGCGTCCTCACAGACAGTGTGGCCGGAGGGGCCCTGAGCCAGCCCTTTAGAAGTGCTGACATTGAGGGGGTCCCCTGGTAGCCTTGATAACACTCAGGCAGGGGGCCCACCCCCTCCCCAGTGCTGGAGGACACCCCGATGCAACCGCCTACTGGTTCCACACCCAAGCAGAAATGTGTCCAGGCCCCCAGCTTCGGACGCCAGTGCCTGCTCCCTGCACGGGGCTGTGGTTGGGCGGGGACGTTTCCCCCAGGCTCCAGAGCTGGTGGTCCAGCAGATGGGCCAGTGTGGTCGTAGAGGCCCTGTGCTCTCTGACTTAGTCATCCAGTGCTGCTGGAACAGAAGTACCACAGATGAGTGGCTTTAACAAACAGAAAGTTACTTTCTCACAGTTTAGGAGGCTAGAAGTCTGAATTCAGGGCATCAGCTCTAGGAGAGGGCTTTCTTTCCGTCGGTCTCGGGGACAGTCCTTGTCTCTTCTGGACTTCTGCTCCTGGGCGATCTTCATGTGGCTTGGCATCTGTCTTCCCTTATCTCTGCTTCCTTGCTTGCTTGTCTAATCTGTTTTATATCTCAAAAGAGATTGACTCAAGATACACCCTGCACAAATCCTGCCTCATTAACATAACAAATACAACCCATTCCCAAATGGGATTATAATCACAGGCATAGAGGTTAGGAATTACAACTCATATTTTTGGGGGACACAATTTGATCCATAACATTCCACCCTCTGGCCCCCCAAAATTCATACCCTTGCCACTTGCAAAACACATCATCCCATCACATCATAGCAAAAGCGTGAAATCAACTCCAAGTCCAAAATCTTATCTTCTGAAGTATCTAAATCAAATATGGGTGAGACTTCAGGCGTTTTCCATCCTGGGGCAAAATTCCTCTTCATCTGTGCACCTGTGAGATCTGGAATACAAGTTATCTGCTTCCAAAGCACAGTGGTGGAACAGGCACAAGGTAGACATTTCCATTACAGATGGAAAGACGGAATAACAAGCACCAAGCAAGTCCAAAACACAGCAGAACAACAATTTACATTAGTTCTCAGGGCTTGAAAATAATCCTCCGTTCTTTGGGACCACCTGGGCAATGGCCCACCCTCCAGACTCTGGGTGTTAGCTATACCCTCTGGATTCTGGGTGGAGGCCCTTTGGCCCTGGGCTTTAGCTCTGCCTTCCAGGCCCACTGGGATGGCAACTCTGCTCCCTGAATTTTAGGTGCCTCCGTTCTCCTAGTCCATCTGAGTTGCAAACCCGCCCCCTCTGCCCTGGCAGGTCCCATTCTTCTTCCCAGTTGGGTGTGGCAGCCCCATACTCTAGAACGGAGTTAGCGAAGAGCCGACTCTTTGAAACCTAGGAGGCTGTGGCCCCACCCTTTGAAACCAAGAAGGCCTTGCTTCCCATGCTTCTTCCAACGGTTCTGCTGATCCTTGGGCTGCTTCAGGGATGGTCCTTTTCTTTTCTTGGAGGACAACAGATGTAGCTCCTTTGCCCTGTTTCCTGCCTGTAGAATTCCAAGAGGCAGACAGTGTTCTTTCCTTCTGTTCTTTCTCTGTCCCCTTCAATCTAAGCTGATGGGTTTTCTGCTGTGGTGGTTGGTTAGATCCATCAGTCACAGGCTTAATCTCTTTAACAAAAGATTGTGTAGCTATGTCCTTGGTGAGCATTCTAGGACACGTGTCCTTAGTTTGTACATCAGAATTTTCCAGATCTTTAAGTTCTGATTTCATTCTGTACATTCATTTTTAAGTGCATCTCTTTCCTCGCATTTTACCATAAGTGGCAAGGAGAAACCACACAGCCCCTCTAAGATCTTGCTTAGAAATCTCATCAGCCAGATATCCAGATTCATCACTTACAAGCACTGCCTTTCACCAAATATTTGAACATAATTCAAATTCTTTGCCACTGCATAAAAAGCATCATCCTTCCTCCATTGTCCAATCACATGTTCAGCATTTTCTTTTAAAGCCTCACCAGAAGCACATTTAACATCCACATTTCTAGCAACATTCTCTTGCTGGCACCATATGTGTTCTCTAAGGTGACAGAGACTTTCTCTGTAGCTCTCCTCACTTCCTTCTGAGCCCTCACCAGAATTGCCTTTGACGTCCATGATTCTACCAGCCGTCTCTTCAAGGCAATTGAGGCTTTTACTAATAGGCACCTTAAAACTCTTCCAGCCTCCGCCCATTACCCAATTCTAAAACTGCTTCCACATTTTAGGTATCTGTTAGAGCAGTACCCCACTCCTGGCACCAAATTCTGTCTTAGTTATCTCGTGCTGCTATAACAGAAATACCACAAGTGGGTGGCTTTAACAAACAGAAATTTCCTTTCTCATGGTTTAGTAGGCTAGAAATTCGAATTCAGTGTGCCGGCTCTAGGGGAAGGCTTTCTTTCTCTGTTGGCTCTGGAGGAAGGTCCTTGTCTCTTTAAGCTTCTGCTCTTGGGCGATCTTCATGTGGCTTAGCATCTTTCTTCCCCCCTCTGCTTCCTTGCTTGCTTGTTTAATCTGTTTTCTATCTCAAAAGAGATTGACTCAAGATACACCCTACACAATCCTACCTCATTAACATAACAGATACAGCGCCTTCCCAAATGGGATTATAACCACAGGCAGAGAGATTAGGATATACGACACATATTTTTGGGACACAGTTCAATCCGTAACAGTGAGGTTCCCGGGAATCTCAGTTGTGAGATGAAGGTGTATAGGACGTGGCTGAGATCCAGAGTTAGAGCCAGTGGTTTGCAGTCGGGGTGTTTGCTGCTGCAGACATTTTCCGCCAGCACATTAACAGCTCATTGAGTCAGTGCTGTCCTGCCATTCCTTTATGCTCCCTTGAGGGCTCCTCACGCGCCCTCCCACGGTGAGGGTGTAGGAAAGCCCTGTGGGAACCAGCCCCCATGAGGGCCTATCTCCAGACAGGCCATGTTTCCTGGCCCTGGGAGAACCAGCACCCAGGAGGACATGTCTCCAGATGGGCCGTGTTCCCTGGCCCTGGGAGAACCAGCCCCCATGACGACCTGTCTCCAGACGGGCGGTGTTCCCTAGCCCTGGGAGAACCAGCACCCAGGAGGATCTGTCTCCAGATGGGCTGTGTTCCCTGACTCCTGGGCACTCCGGGGTTTGTAGTGGCCAGTGGCTGCCCTACGAGATGAAATCCCGCTGGACCCTGCAGCCTGAAGATGGGTACCCCTGCGTTCCACATGTTTACTCAGCTTTGCAAAATTTCACATTTGTATACACTAATTTTTCTAGGTCATTCTGTACCTCATTTGTATTTTTCCCTAGAAAAAAGGCACTGCAGTACTCTGGAAGGAGTCAGTGGTACCCAACGCTGAGGTCCAGTTAGCTAAAGGACTCACTGTGGCTGCTTTCAACGAATTTGTGTTGAAATGCCTCCCTCCCACCCCCTCTGGCTGCACTCGAATGTGGGCCCCCAGAGCCCAGGGGAGGGCCTGGGAAGGTGAACTGGACCCTCCACTCCTAGGAATCACGGTTGGGAGCATGGGGGGGATGTGATGTCACCCCTCACTCACTGTCTGGTGGATCCTTGTCTGCAGGGGCTGGAGGATACAGTGGAGCATTGTGCCAGAAGTGTCCGAAGCCGTGGTGAGTCCTGTGACAGTACAGGGCGTCCCTGTCCCCCCAGTCAGCAGCCACTGTGTGGAAAGGCCTGGAGGTTTCCAGAGGACCCTGGCTCGGGGCATGTGGACACCCACTGGGAATCCCTGCCCTGGCCAGAAATGGTGGAGGGGAGGAGGCCAGCAGGCCTGGGGTGGCCTGGGCACTGCTCCTGTCTGGGCCTCAGTTTCCCTGCCTGTAAAGTAGGGGCGTAGGGGGTTGAGGTTGTTTCTAAACTGCAGTTTTGAAGGGGATCTCTGTGAGAGTGAGCAGCTGGCGGGGGGCTGGTTACTGCCCGCCTACCCTCTCAGCTGGTCTGGGTGAGGTATCTGAACTCAGGGAGGGATTTGCTGTCAGCCCAGAGGGGTGTCCGCCAGGACAGCCGTGAGCCACGTGCTGGCCTCATGGCACCCAGGTCTTAAAGGGCGCCACTGCCTCTGGCTGTTAAAGCACAGCAGAGTGACCCCTGGGACCCTGGGGTAGGGGACCACCAATGGTTTTTGTTGGCAATTTTCAGTGGAAATTCTCTTTCCCCCTTGACTGAAGGAACCTCCCAAAGAAGACCTGACTGTGTCCGAGAAGTTCCAGCTGGTGCTGGACGTGGCCCAGAAGGCCCAGGTATGGCCACTGGGCCAGCCATGGAGGGGTGGTCCCCAGTGGTCTTGTCTAGGCAGGTGGCCAACCCAAGGGGCCCTGAGCACCCCCAGCTCTGGGCCAGCTGTTTGCTTGTGTGCGGGGGGAGGTGTCCTTCACAGACAAGCAGCCCACTTCACATCTGTACCAGCTCTGGTCTGGGGGGTAGACCCCCCAATTCAGTCTGGGTAAGTGTGGAGCTGAGCTCCTGGAGCGACGTGGCCCAGGCTGTCCTTGCTAGTGTGGGCACACTGACCAGACCCGTCACTGCCTCCTAGGCCCTGAGGCTGGGAAGAACCACACAGGGCATGGTGGGCATAGCTGGGGTCTCTCAGTGCTCACACTGTGGCCGGCCTGTGGTCTCGGGCCCCCGTTGTCTCTGTGCGCCCCATGTCGTCACGTGTGCTGCGATCACAGTTTCTTCTTCCCACAGAACCTCTTTGGCAAGATGGCCGACATCCTGGAGAAGATCAAGAAGTAAGTCTCAGCCCGGCCTGGCGGTGCGGTGTGGTGTGGCCCGCCGTCTGCTGAGCCTCCCCCTCTCCCTTCCAGCCTGTTCATGTGGGTGCAGCCCGAGATCACGCAGAAGCTGTACGTTGCCCTGTGGGCCGCCTTCCTGGCCTCCTGCTTCTTCCCCTACCGCCTCGTGGGGCTCACCATGGGTAAGGGCAGGCGCCTCGCTGTCCAGCTGTCTGTTGCACGGGCACATGTAGTACAAGGACGGGACAGTGGTGTCTGCTTCCCGGCCGGTGTGTCTGTGAATGTCGCCTGCGGGTTAATTCATGCTGGCGTTCCTGTTGCGGGCACGCTGAGCCTTCTGTACCTCATCGAATGGCGTGTTGTCCCGTGGTTAAATCTGGATCTAACCAGAAACATGTGTTGCTTTCGAGTCGGTTCTGACTCACAGGGCAGAGTAGAACCGCCCCGTAGGGTTTCCAAGGAGCGGCTGGTAGATTTGAACTACCAACCTTTTTTTAGCAGCCTAGTTCTTAACCACGGAGCCACCACGGGTCCCTAAATGTGGACCTGGAGACATGATTTTTACTGGTCACGGTGGAGCCATCTCTGACTCACGGCGACCGTATGCGTGTCAGAGTAGAACTGTACTCTGTAGGGTTTTTAATGGCTGATTTTTCAAATGGATCACCGGGCCTGTCTTCCAAGGCACCTCCGGGTAGACTTCGAACCTCCAGCCTTTGGGTTAGCAGCTGAGCGCACTGGCCGTTTGCGTGGCCCAGGGCCTCCGAGACACGGTTTGAGTTTCTTTCAAGGGTGTCCTCTGCTGGGAACCCCTGGTTTGCCGCAGAGGGGAGGGGCTGGGGCCCTGGTGTCACCAGGCCGCTGCTCCTGGGGAGTCAGCCTGGGGGGTGATGGGCATCCTTGAGTGCTCGCAGGCTTGGGGGTGTCCCCAGGAATGGGGACCCTGGTTTGGGGTGCAGTGCATCAGTGCACATGAGCTGGGGAAATAGCTGCTGGCGTTGAGTGAGGTGGCTTTGGGCCAAGGAGCGTGTCACTCCTGAAATGGTCGTTTCTTGAGTCGATTGTCCGCAAGGGAGAGGGGGCGGGTGGGCAGTGGGCACAGGCTGTCCGTGGGTGCAGGTGTTGGCATGGCTGGGACCTCATGGCATGGCAGCTTCCCGCCTGCCCATCTCACCCCCTTCCATTCTGTCTTCCTTGCTTTCCGCTGTGTGCCAGCTCCAGGCACACAGGTGACACTGCCCTCCTCCCTGCTCTCCTGGGCGTTGGGAGCCAGGCGGACACTGACAGGATGGCCCCAGTGAGCTGTAAAAGCGGTGAGGGAGTGGAGCACAGGTACGGCGGGTGGGGCACTGGGTTTCAGGGTGCCCCTAGAAGAGCAGCAGGACAGGTCGTGTTGCTGTGGAAGGGCAGGTGTCCCCGTGCAGTCTTGCCCTGATGCCTTTGCTGTGACAGACGACGTCTTCAGTTCAACAGGGGAGGCACCCTCCAGGGAAGACAGGGCCTGCGTCCTTGTAGCCGCAGTGTGTGGGAACACGGCCGGGCGCCAAGGTGCTGGGCGACGCCGTGTCCCTCCCCACGGCCACGGTGGAAACGTGTCACTTCCCGGCACAGTCCTGCAGCCTGTCCCCTCTGCGCTAATTGTTTCCCTCATGGCCCTAGGGGGTAGGAAGGGGGTGGGCTGTTCTCTTGACTCACTGAATATGTTGTCCCCCACTGGACCGTGACCTCCTGGGGGCAGGAACTTTGTCTGTTTTTTCATTTTTAGCCCTTGCCTTGGGCACAAACCCCACTAGTGCTAGACACCTGGGTGAGTGGTTGGCAGGGGAACGGATGGCTAAAGGCCCTTTTTTGGCCTTTTAAATTTTTTTAGAGCAGTTTTAGGTTTACAGAAAGACTGTTTAGAAAGTACAGAGAGTTCCCATCTCCCCTCCCCCTCTGTAAACTCTTTCCCCTTATTGTCTGGCATCCAGTGGTGCGTTTGTTACAATGGATGAGCCAGTGTTGATACACTGTTACTAACTGAAGTCCACGTTTACTTAGGGTTCACTCTTGGCGTGTACACTCCTGTGGGTTATGACGAGTGCGCACGGTCCTGTGTCTGCCAGTACATGTCACACAGAACAGTTACCTTGCCTCGTGGTGGTGTGTGGTTTGTTCTGTTTTCTGAGAGCTTTATCTTGCGTTCTGAGCACCGTCTGGGTTTGCGGTAACAAAGTCCAAAGTGACCCCTCCTTAGCCAGGAGCTGCTTTATCTTCTTGCTCTCCCAGCCCTGTGCTGGCCCCCCCAGGGCATCTTGCCCCGGCCCCCTCTTGCTCTGTAGGTTTGATTGGGCACCCCCGGCCAGTCTCCTCCCTCTGGGGAGCACAGAGGGGCCCCCACACGGAAGGTGCTGGCACTGTCACCCTGAGCAGATGGGCATGATCGCAGAGTTCTGGGTGAGAGGGGCTTGTTTCTCCCCTTTCAGGACTCTATGCTGGAGTCAAGTTCTTCCTCATCGATTTCGTGTTTAAACGCTGCCCGAGGCTGCGAGCCAAGTATGACACGCCCTATATCATCTGGAGGAGCCTCCCCACAGACCCCCAGCTCAAAGAGCGCGCCAGCACTGCCACCGTGTCGCGCCGGGTGAGCTCCGGGCCCGGGCGGGGGGCTCTCTGAAAGCCGGTCAGCTCCAGACTCAGAGTTCTGCGCCTGCTCGAGGCTCATCTGGGAGCTGATGTTTTTCGGGTTCTGTGGGACCTTTGAGACAAGCAAGTTAAACACAGAAGATGTGAAGGTCTTCTGTTACCGGGCATGGCTGTTTCTGAGGCTCATCCTGCCCTTGGTGTCCCTGTTAGGTGCCAGCTGCCCTGGGCAGGGGGTGGGTGTGGTCCCCACGGGGGCTGGCTTGGAGGCTCCACAGGGAGTAGGGCCCCACCTGAGCCAGGCCGGCCGCCATGCCTGGGGCGGGCGGGGCAGGGTGCTGGCCAGGAGTGACTGCTGCTGCATGGTGGTGCCCCTGCCCCCCACTGCTCCCCACTGCCCCTGCTCTGAGGCTTGGGCAGCTGGGCCAAGAAGCTCCTGAGAAGTGGCCCCTGAAGCTCACGGGCTGACCTGGGCCCCCAGCCCCATGCACTCCTCAGGCCTGCTGGACAAGTGGGGCTTCTGGGCCCAGTAGGACCCTGGGGTGGTCTGGGGGCTTCCTGGAGGAGGGGACATTGGTGTGCAGGGTCCTGTGTTTAAGTGTCCTGAGGAGAGGTTGTTCTGTTGGTGGGAGCAAAGCTGGGGGACAGCAGAGCTGTTTGGAGTGGGGACTCATCTACCAGGGCAGTTTTGCCTTGGGGCGGCTGGGCCCTGGGGCGGCTCTGCCAGGTATGGTGCAGCCTGCGCTGGGCGAGCTAGCCTGGCTGGCTCAATCACCAGGATGGCTCCGTGCCTGGGCCTCTGTCAGTCAACCCCAAGGCTGGAGGCTCCCTTCACAGCGTGCAGGGACAAGGACCCATCTTGGCCTTGGGGTGGTCAGGGGGGTTTCCTGGGGGTCAAGACTGGGGAGCCCCAGTCACTCTCAGAGACAGGGAGGGGGAGCAAGGGGGTGTTACCCGGTGGGGGTTGGCCCCACTGAGGGGTCACGCCCGAGCGCTGCGAGAGAGCGTTCTGGAAGCATGTGACAGGGCACCCGCACCTGTGCTTGTGGCTCTGCTCCACGTGTGTCTGGGAAGCATCACGTGGACCGTTTCTTGTTGCGTCCCACGTGTGTGCCTCCCTCTGGCCAGCTCTCGGGCCACGACAAGGTACCGTGCCCGTGTGCCTGGTCTCCTGGTGGCCTGGTGCCGTGCCGTGGATTTGCTTGGTGTTTTCCTGCTGCTCTGGGTGGCCCTCCCCATGCCTGTTTGGGTCTCTGCACTGTCCACTTGAGATGCCTCACACCGGGCAGTAGCTGGCCTCGGTGGCGTGTGCCGAGACACAGGTTTAGCACAGCCATGTGGTGGGGATGGCTGTGAGGAAGTTGTGGGGCGGCGAGGGTCCCCCTGCTGCAGGAGAGCTCTCTACCCAGAAGACGGGGGTGGCCGTGACTCGAGCTGAGCACAGGCAGGACCTCAGCCCACCCTGGCCGTAATTTGCCGGGGTGCAAGTCTGCAGCCCGTCTGAGTTTGCAGTGGGTGGGGGGTCCAGCTGCCCCTCCCCACCTCCTGACCAGGGCCTCCTCTGTCCCCAGCTCCAGACCGCGTCCTCGCGGAGCTGTGTTCCCAGCGCACCGGCAGGCCTGGGCAGAGACGAAGATTCTGGCCGCTTCCACAGCACCAAGAAGGGCAACTTCCATGAAATCTTCAACTTGACAGAGAACGAGCGGCCACTGGCAGGTGTGTGTGCAGTGACCAGGCACTGACCATGGGCCCAGGGACCCCACCACCAGACACTGACCACAGGCCCAGGGACCCCACCACCTGACACTGACCGCGGCCTGGGGACCCCACCACCCGACACTGACCACGGGCCCGGGGACCCCACCACCCGACACTGACCACGGGCCCGGGGACCCCACCACCCGACACTGACTGCGGGCCGGGGGGCCCCACCACCAGTGACCGCGGGCCGGGGGGCCCCACCACCAGACAGTGACCGCGGGCCGGGGACCCCACCACCTGACACTGACCGCGGCCCCGGGGGCCCCACCACCCGACACTGACCGTGGGCCGGGGGGCCCCACCACCCGACACTGACCGCGGGCCGGGGGGCCCCACCACCAGACAGTGACTGTGGGCCGGGGACCCCACCACACAACACTGACCGCGGGCTGGGGACCCCACCACCCGACACTGACCACAGCCCAGGGACCCCACCACCCAACACTGACCACCACCCGAGACTGACCGCAGGCCGGGGACCCCACCACACGACACTGACCATGGGCCCGGGGACCCCACCACCAGGCATGACCGTGGCCCGGGGACCTCAGCAGACAGTGACTGTGGGGTCTGGGGATCCCACCAGATGCTGCAGCCTGAGGACCTCAGCAGACACTGACTGTGGGGTCTGCGGATCCCACCAGATACTGACTGCAGCCTGGAGACCCCAGCAGACACCGCAGGCTGGGGGGTGGGGTACACACATATGGAGTGGCGACCCTACCATGTTCCAGAGCTCCGAGTCAGAGGGGAGGCTGGTGGGTGTGGCTGGGAGCCTTGGGGGACAGCCACACCCTACATTGGGGCCGAGGCCTCACGGGACCTTCCGCTGCAGACGAGGCTGGGGAGCTTGCTCCCAGCCCATGCATGACAGCAGAGGTTCCGACAGGCCTGCTCCCGGGTGTGAGGGCGCCGACATGTCGGGCTGTGGCCGCCTGCCCATGAGAGGCAGGCCCAGGGCCCTGGTCCACCGTTCGACAGCAACCTCCGATAGGGCTCCTGTGAGGTGGACTGTCAGTGAGGCGTCCTCTTAAATGTTACGGCCGGTGTCCCCCACAGTGTGTGAGAATGGCTGGCGTTGCTGCCTGATCAACAGGGATCGCAAGATGCCCACGGACTACATCCGGAATGGCGTTCTGTACGTGACGGAAAAGTGAGTGGGGCTGGGCAGGCGAGGGGCTCAGGGGGGCTTCTCACAGAGGTGCCCAGGCAGGGCCAGACGGTGGGCTGCCTGATGGGGGGCTGGGTCAGAGAGCCCCTGCTGAGAACCTGCCTGTTGTTGCTGAAGCCCAGGGGAGAGGGGCCCGCCTCAGACCCACACATGCTCTGTGCTGGCCTGGGGTGCTCATAAGGGGCTCCGGGTGTTCGGGAGGTGAGGAATGAGGTCCTTGTCACAGACGGTGGTCCTTGCACTGCCCACTGGGGGCACAGCAGCCTGAGGTGGCTTTCGCCCCTCTCCTAACCAGCACTGTGTGGAAAGCTTACCTTGAGGCCACCCCCGTGGTGGGAGGTGGGAGAGCCCAGGGTGGGGGGCTGCCCTCAACCTTGCTGGGTCCTTGGCCTCGCCTCCCTCTCGGTCCCCTCCCCCGTGAAGGGACTGGCCGAGGTGGCGCCCTGGCCCAGTATCAGGGGCGCGGAGGCTTTGCTTCTTTGAAGCTGTGTAACTACCTAAGAGGGAAAGCTCGTGCGAACGGCCAGCCGTCCTACGGGAGGCGGGGGAGCAGGTGTGTTTGGAGGCTGCTCTAGGGGACCATGGGAGACCCCCCCACCCCGACTGAGCAGACACCACCTGGCCCAGTTGCTGGATTACACCTCTGTCCGTCCCTCCCCGCCCAGTTACTTGTGCTTCGAAAGCTCCAAATCTGGGTCTTCCAAACGAAACAAAGTCATCAAGCTGGTGGACATCACAGATATCCAGAAGGTGGGTGTGATGGCCCCCCCGCAGCCGGGCTGCCTCCTGGGTCCCGTGGTTCAGGAAGAGGAAGCTGCTGGGGCCTGAGGCTGGGGACTTGGCTGGAACCTGGATAAGTTTACAGCGTTGAGGGCTCCAGAGACACCTGCAGGCATTGCCTGAGACTGTGCCGGGGCCCCGCCTCAAGGGGCTTGACACAGAACCCCCTCTGCTCTGTCTGAACCTCCACACCTGCCGGCTGCACCACACAGTGCTGGGCCACCTGGGGAGCCGCGCCACAGGGACGCCAGTGCCCGTGGCCAGTGCCTTGGCTGAGGTTGCGGGGTACACCCAGGTCCACCCTCTCACCCCTGTGGAGCACAGCGAGGGGGCCGGCCAGGCTGTGTGTGGAGGGCGGGTTCACACCCAGGCGGTCAGGCTCTGGGCCATGCTTGTAACCCTGTGTTGTTATGTCAGAGACACATCACAGTGCACATGTCTGCCCAGGTGTGCCCTGACCCGTGTGCAGCCTGGCATGTCCGTCCTGGCCCGTGTGTAGCCTGGCGTGTCCACCCCAGGTGTGCCCCAGCCTGTGTGCAGCCTGGCGTGTCTGCCTCAGGCGTGCCCCGGCCCGTGTGCAGCCTAGCTTGGGCTGGGCACAGGTGTCCTCCAGCCCCCCCAGGTGGACTTGTTCCCTAGACAATGAGGAGATTGGCTCCATGGAGGCTGTCACTGCCTCTGTCACACACCTGCGAGTGGGGGTAGGGATCAAACCCACTCCAGCGCCTCCCGCCCACCAGGGACCCCCGCCCTCTGACACGCACGCTTGCCCCACACGGTGGCATCTGGGGCAGAGGTGCAGGTCCTGTTGGGGGTGAGCACCAGCCGTTGGCATGGCAGGTCCCCCTCCAGAGAGGAGGAGGGGGTTGGGTTGGTGTGACCCAGTGGCCAGGGTCTGCCTCACCTGCCCTGGGGTTGGACAGCAGGGACAGATCCCTTTGGTGACAGTGCTGGGGAGCGTGTTCTGTGCCCCGTCCCTACCTGCCGTGCCCTGGGCACCCCCCAGCCAGGCAGGTGCTGTCCCCGCTGGCAGCAGGGTTTGGGGGCAGGTCCCAGTCAGAAAGCTCTCAGGTGCCCTTTCCCATCCTGTGCGGCCAGGAAGCCCTGGGTCTGCTCGGGGTGGGTGGGGTGAGAGCTGTAGCCGGTCCCTGGAGGGGCCCGTGGTGACGTGCTCTCACCTTTCAGTACAAGGTCCTCTCCGTCCTCCCGGGGTCGGGCATGGGGATTGCAGTGTCCACACCCTCGACCCAGAAGGTAAGGGCTGGCAGGGCCTGGGGGCCGGGGCGGGCAGGTGCAGGGCTTGGGGCAGGGCCTGGGGGCCAGGGCGGGTGGGTGCAGGGCTTGGGGCGGGGTCTGGGGGCGCTGGGCGGGTGCAGGGCTTGGGGCGGGGTCTGGGGGCGCGGGGCGGGGTCTGGGGGCGCTGGGCGGGTGCAGGGCTTGGGGTGGGGTCTGGGGGCGCTGGGAGGGTGCAGGACCTGGAGGGGGCCTGGGTGGATGCAGGGCTTGGGGAGCAGTCTGGGGGGGACAGGCAGGTGCGGGGCTTGGGGCACGGTCCTGGGGGGGGTGGCCGGGTGGGCACAGGACATGGGGAGGGGTCTCAGGCCTCCCCATGGCAGCAGGCACCTGCTGTGCCCTCAGGAGTTTGGGGCTGGGAGACTTTCCTTTTTGGGGGCTGTGGAATCAGCTCCTTGGGAAGAGGAAGAAGGTGGGGCTGCTTCTCGGTGGGCGTGGTCTCCCCTTTGGCCCCTGGCCCCTGCGCTGATGGGGGCAGGTGGGCCTGCTGTGCTGGTCTGGGGGCCCAGGTGACGGATGGCTCACCAGGCCCCCCTCCCGCTAGCCGCTGGTGTTCGGGGCCATGGTGCACCGCGACGAGGCGTTCGAGGCTATCTTCAGCCAGTACATGAAGATCACGTCGGCGGCAGCTGCGGGCGGGGACAGCTAGTACCAGCTCTAGGTGCTGCTGGGATTTTCCTTGAACCGTGTGGTAGTGGAAACAATCGGACATCCTCATGATCTTTTGCAATAACCCCCGGACTGTGGTTTCTGTTGTGCCGGCCCCAAATCTCAGACGCCTCCCAGCGGGGCTGGGGTCTGCAGGACGGTGCTGCTGCCACCAGCTCCTGAAGCACTTTTTATGCACATTTGGGACATGGAGGCGGAGGGTCCCTCAGAGGCCTGTGTGAAGGAGGACAGCAGGACACCCGTCCCTGCCGTGACCACGCCCAGCTCCTCCTGGTTCTGGCCATCTGATGCGGCTCCTGAACATGGAAGCTCCCCATGCCGTAGGTGAGGCACAGCGTGTGTTCCCACCTGTGAGGTGGAAGGTGAATGAGAGATCAGGGACCACGGAGGAAAAGGGGCTGGCCGGTCTTGCCGCTCCCTCAGCGCAACCAGCTGTGTTTGTCTTGGGAGTGGTGGGGCTGGGGAAGGCGCAGCTCCATCCGCTGACTGGGTCTCACCCTGGGCATGCCACCCTGGGATGGGCGCTCAGTGGGCTGGACGCTCGGCAGGCCGGTGGGAGGGAGCGTCTGGTTCTCACGCCGGGTGGGACTCGCCGCAGTATGGCAAAAAGCACATCCTGTGACACTTGCTTCTCTGGAGAGGCCGGGGGGGAGGGGGGGGGGCGGGGCGCCAACCCAGCCTTCCGGCGCATGGAGGAGAAGTCACCCCAGCTGACCGCAGCTCCGGGGTGGGTTCCAATCCGTGAAGAGTGGGGAGGGTACTGAGATGGGGGGACGAGGGTGGACAGGAGCCCCTGGGCCCGTGGTGCCGGTCATCTTGGGAGGTCGCTACCTGGGGCCCAGAGGGTGGGGGTCGGGGCTTCCCTCCCCCGACATCAGCCAGTAGCGCCCGCCTGGGCCGAGCCCTCGCCCCCACCAGGAAACAGCCTCGCATGACCCCCACACCCCGGAAAAAGGAAGCCGACTGGGGGGGCCGAGGTGTGGCTCCGGGCCAAGTTTATTCCGAGACCCCTGCACCTGGTTTGGACACGAGGAGAAGGCCATTTGGAAGCTTTGGGACAGGTGGGCGGCCTCTCTGGAGAAGGGGTGTGGGCAGGGATGGGCGCGGCCAGCGGAGCAGTGACTCCTCGGCCCCCTGGCGTGTCCCCTCCCTGTCCGGAGCCTCCCATGAGGGCGCTGTTTTTTGAAGAAACAGAAGATTATATTTTTTACAGAGAGCAAGCTGTTTTTCTTATTTTTGTATCATTTTTCAAATGTAATTTTTACCTTTCCTCCGACCCTCATTTGCTGGCTTGAGGAGGAATCTGGTGGTGGCCCGTTGACCCCCTTACATGTGTGCTGACCCCCTTATGCTGGCCTCGCAGCTGGTTCTGGGGAGCGCTTTGGGGGGGGTGACACTGGCCAGCCAGGGGAAGCACATGCCCCATCCCAACGTGTCACCGAGGCCGCGGGGCGGGGGTAGCTGGCAGGCAGTCGGTGTCATCCTGCACTGTCACTGCTAGGGGAGGAGGGCGGGTGGGCAGACTGCAACCCTGGCTTGGCCCCAACCGTGAACGCACGTGGAAGCCTTGGGGGCACGTGGGATCACACCCAGGAGGACCCCCACGGTGCCTGAGGTGCAGCAGGGGTGGCCCTGAACTGGCCCAGGGATGGCTGCACAGGGACCCCGGTGCCGGTCACATCCCTTCCACAGGCCTGGCAGCAGCAGCGTGGGGGCCGAGGGCCGCAGGGTCTGAGGGCCACCCCGCCAAGCGCTTCTGTTTAACAGCAGGAGTTGTGTCTCCGGGCACAGGCAGGGGTGTGGGGGCGTGCACTGTGGAAAGGCTTTAACTCTTGCGCAGAAGTGGGTGGTTTAGTCGGAGTCCCTTCTAAGAAGAAAGGGCAATGAAACTGACCACTCCCGGGGAGACCACGGCCCAGCACGTGGCTTTAGCAGTGGTGGGGACGGGCCGAGCCAGCCCCGGAAGCTGGTGAAGGCGGGCGGCCTTTGCGGGGGCAGACGCGGCCCTGTGTGACCCCCAGGCGCCTGCGGGAGAGAGGGCCCGGGCACCGTTATGGAATTGTGTAAATCTGGGCCGATATTTAATTTCTACAGCTAATCATTGAGCTAGAATGAATGTTGACTTTTTTACGTCTGAAGCTTGAGTCTATTTTGGATCTGTAAATAATTGTCACCCATATACTTTTGTTCAACGAAAGGATCGTACTGTATGAGCAACCAATGGAAACAATTACCCTGTAACTTTTTTTTAAAACCTTGTTTGTTTAAAGAAAAAGCCTTGTATAAATTATAATTTTTATTTAAATAAACCTGAAATGCTTTGTGCTAACGCATGTGGCTTAAGTGGGGCGGGGGTGGGGGGGAGCGGCGGACACATGGGTGGCCAGACGAAGGTGCTGGATTGTGGATGTGGAGAGGCGGGGAGCGGGGTGCCCAGAGTTCCAGAAGATTGCCCATGGGGGAGCCAGGTGGCAAGGGGGAGGCCGACGGCGGGGAGCCATCCAGGGTCAGCACAGGGAGGGGTGGGGAGTGGGGCTGTCACCTTAGGGGCAGGCAGAGACAGGCAGAAGCAGCACCTTGAGTTGGGGGGCAGGTCCTCGCCCTCCGCAAAGGTGGCATCCTGCCTTCCTGGGGGACGTGAGCATCTGGGGGACCAGGCACTGCCCAGGCCTGACCGACCGACCCTGTGCCATTCTCTTTTCCGGCAGGGGAGCCCGGTGGCTGTGACCTCTAGTGCGTCAGCCTCCCCTCCCCCCAAAGTCCAAGGTCTGGGGGGTGGGAAGTTTCAGGGACCTGGGCACAGATGCCCCCAGCAGCCCTGTGGCTCAGCCACTCCAGACACTGGCACTGGGCACGGTAGGGTGCAGGAACTTGCCCAACTCTGAAACTGCCTCAGTGATGCACCGACCTCGGCCAGGGCATCTATGGCTCCCAGCCGCACATGGCTCCAAGCCCTGGTTCCTCAGAGTGAGGTGGAGGCAGGACGGGAACCGAGTCTTGTGGGTCAGCTCCGCTTTCACAGGCCTGGCCTCGTGAGGTTGAGTATTTGCATACTCTATCCATCCACTTACCCAGCCACCCACCCCTTCATCCATCCCCTAATCCATCCATCTATATCTCCATCCATCGGTCCGTCCTCCATCCATCCGTCCGTCCTCCACCCATCTGTATCTCCATTTATCCACATCCATTCTTTTCCATCCATCCATCCATATCTCCATCCCTCCCTCCATCCATCCATATTTCTACCCATCCATCCATCCGTATCTCCATCCATCCATCCCTCCCTCCCTCCCCTCCATCCGTCCTCCACCCACCCATCTGTATTTCCATCCATCCACAGTGCACGCTGGCCTCCCCAGGCGCCAGGTCCTGGGCTAGGTGCTGTGATACAGCAGTGAAGAGACCACAACCCCTGGGACACTGAGGGCCACAAGCAATCTCAAGAACGCTGCCCCATCTCCCCTGCCCTGTGTGCTCTTCTCGAGAATACAAACACACTGCGATTTTCCCATCTCTGAACAAAATGAACTGCTCTGCACCCCACCTCTCCTGCAGCTACCACCCAATCCTTGCTCCTGTTTGGGACACAACCCATGGTCTTTCCACGCCCCCCATCAGGCTTTGCCCCTGAGAGCCCCTCTCACCGCAACCGGTCCCCACGGAGCCAGCCCCGACAAGCAAGTTCCATCTGCTGGGCCTTGCACCCACAGTGGACACACACTATCCCCTCCTCATGTCCCCGCTTCTTCTCTGAACACCACACGCTGGCAGGAAAAGTGGGGGCATAGAGTAGGGTGCACCAGGGCGAGGGCAGTGCAGGACCCACGGAGGAGCTGCCGTTTGAACCAAGCCATGGAGGAGGCGGCATTGGTCACCAGGTGCATCTCTGGGCAGCCTGTGTTCACACCCAGCGGTGCTGTGGGTGCCACCCTCCCCAGCGCCATTGCCCTGAGCAGCCTGGTCTCCACTCGACCCGGGGCTTCAGAGAGCAACGCTGCCCCCCGCGTGCCTGCTTTACGTGGGCTTTATTGTTTCAGGAGACGACACGGAAGCACGTGTACACCCATGTCGCCTTTTTTTTTTTTTTTAATTTTGGTCACTACATTTCAATACGTTTCCTTTGCAGTCCTGTAGATTTTAATTTATGCATTGAAACCGCGACTCTGAGATGGGCCGTGAGGCCTTTACCTGGCTGCCATAGGAGGTCAGGAACCCCTGGTGGGGACCCCAGGAGGTCAGGAACCCCTGGTGGGGACCCCAGGAGGTCAGGAACCCCTGGTGGGGCCCTGTCACCACTGCAGGACTCGGGCTGAAGTTGGCACCCTGACTGCTGATCGGGAGGGGTTCACTGCGGGGCTGGGGGACTTGGGGGACAGAGGGGAGCCGCAGGTCAGAAGGAGACGCTGTTGTTGGTGGCTCTGTCTGGGGCCAGGTGTTCTCTGCATAGGTGTTCAGTTTTTTTTTTTAAATCTAATGAATTGAATGAGTGAATGAGTAAATGGATGAATAAAACCAAAGGGCCACACAGTGACCACAGAGGAGTGTGCGAGGTGACCAGGGAGGATGACAGATCCAATTCTGCTCACTGAGGTCACGAGGGAGAGGAGGGGAAGGACCCCAGGCTGGTGCCTCACTGCCGTCGGATGAAACAGACACGAGGACAAGGAGTCGTTACTGCAGGCGATGTTGTCTGCATTCTGGGAAAAGGGCCAGCTGACGAGAGAGGACTGCTCTAAACTAGTGCACCTCGCGACCCGGCCTCAAAACAGACAAGGCAGACTGACAGTGCTTAGCAAATCCACCATCACAGTACATTGTATCATCTTAGGAAATAAATGATAAGACGAGACAGATCGATGAGGACATCGAATGGGGGAATGCCACCATCAACAACCTCGGTATAATGGATATATCAAGCAGTACACCCGACAACAACAGAATACATACGCGTTTCAAGTACACAGGACCATTTTAAAACCCTGACCTCGTAATGGGCATAAAGCAAGTACCAACAGAATTCCAAAGCCTTCAGAGTCTGCCACTCACCACTTTCCCTGACCACGTTACAGTTAAGTTTGAAAGCAATAAAAAGTTTAGAAATTAAGAAACACAAACTACTGAGTCAGGAAAGAAATCTCACACACACACACACACACACACACACACACACACACACGAAAATGTTTAGAATGGAACAATTACAGTAATCCTGCAAAGCAATACTATACATGTGGTACAATGAATACTAGAAAACCAGTGCTTCAAAACAAAACAGCAATGGACTCAAAAGCTCATTCTGTGGGACGACTAATAAAAGTGACCAAGTTCTGAAGAAACCGAAGGAGGGAGGGAGGAAAAACACAACGCACAGGGTTAGGGTTCTGAAAGGTGATGTAGCTAGAAACACGAGATGTTAAAAAGAGGTTATAAAAAATAATGTTATGCCAGTGAATTTCAAAACGTCTATGAGCTAAACGGAGTCCTGGTGGCACAGTGGTTAAGCACTGCCGCAAGCTACGGCTGCTAACCTAAAGGTCGGCAGTTCGAATCCACCAGCTGCTCCTTGGAAACCCCATGGGGCAGTTCTACCTTGTCCTGTAGGGTCACTATGAGTCGGAATTGACTAGACAGCAATGGGTTTTTGTTTTTTTTTAACGAACTGAACACATCTTTATAAAAATGTAGCACAGAATGATTCAACAAGAAATAGAAAATGTGAACAGATCTGTAATCATTAGAGAAACTGAATCAGGAATTAAAAAAAAAAAAAAAACTTTCCAAGAAAACTTTGGGCCCAAAGATTGTACTGGTAAGTTATACTGATCGTTCAAGAAACAAACAATTCTAGTATAACACAAACTATACCAGCTTCTAGACTAAATAAAGACTACTCCATTTTCTGTGGAGAATAACTTGGATACCAAAACCTGCCAAGAAAAGTATGAGAAAGGAAAATTATAGGCCAAGTGATTATACATGCAGAAACCCCAAACAAAATATTAACAAACCGAACTCAGCGTTATAATAAAACAGGATGATACGTGATGAGCAAGCTGGGTTTATTCCAGAAAATGCGAGGTTAGTTTGCCATTAGAAAATCAATATAATTTGCATTAACAGACTAAAGGAAACAAAATCAGTATGATTGATCTCAATAGATACAGGAACAAAAAGCATTTGATATGGATCAGCATCCATATGTGATTTTAAAAATAATTTAGCAAACTGATGAAAAGTTGAAAGCATCCTGTATCAGGTCCAGCCAGGAGGCAGAGCCTACACAGTACTTGAAATTGAACGGGGAACGTTTACCGTGAAGGATTATGAACTGTAACAGAGACACGAGTAAAGGGAGGGAGAGTCTACGGGGTTACTGTTGTTGGCTTCTGTCAAGTCAGCCCGACTTGTGGCCAGCCTGTGCTCAATGGGACGAAATGCTGCCTGGTTCTGCGCCACCCCCATGATTGGTTGGGGATCAGACTATTGTGATCCATAGTTATCACTGGCTTATTTTTCGGCAGTGGATCACCAGGCCTTTCTTCCTATAGTTCGGAAGCCCCACTGAAACTTGTTCAGCATCACAGCATCATGCAAGCCTCCACTGACAGGTGGTGGCTGTGCGTGAGTGAGGGGCATTGGCTGGGGATCGAACCTGGGTCTCCCACACAGAATGTGAGGATTCCACTGAACCACCACTGCCCCCTGCTTGCTGGGTGCTGTTGAGTCTATATCCACTCATAGTGACCCATGTGACAGAGCAGAACTGCCCCCTAGGGTTTCCTAGGCTGCAATTTTTACAGAAGCAGATCAGCAGGTCTTTCTCCTGCGAAGCCGCTGGGTGGGTTTGAACCGCCAACCTTTCAGTTAGCAGCCAACTGCCCCACCAGGGCTCCCTGCCCCCTTCTAAGGGGTAAGGTAACACCACAGACTACAGGAATCACAGATGGAGGGGGCAGCCACCCACCCTCGAATGAGGCAGAACACTGAGGAAGGATCTAGAAGCCCCTGCCAGAGAGGCTGGTAGGGCTCGCTGGAATCCATCTTCTGTGAGCTGCCTGCTGCCGGCACCCATCGCTGAGCCAGTGTCCCTCCAGCGCCCTCTACTGCCCACGCCTAGCATCGTGCCAGCCGGAAACAACGCCAAGACCCCAGAGAATGGATGATCTGTCTGCTTCACAGTTCAGAGTACACCGGGGTATTCTCGCCCAGTAGAGTCACGAAGACCCCCAGCTCTTCACGTCCACGTGGACAGATCCCAAAACACGCTGTGAAAAAGTGTTACAGAAAAGGGCACTCAGTAGGATCACTTTTACAGAAAGCGCAAGGCCAAACAGCAGACTGAGAACATAAACACGGGAAGACGCCAGTGCCTGATAAATTCCTCAGCGGCAGTCACCCCCGAGGGGAGGCAGGGGCTTCCGGTGAAGCTTGGTTTCTCTGCATGGACAGAGGGTGCACTATTGTTCCTGTGTAAATGTTTCCATAGAAAATACTCTGCTTTGAAAACAACGAGGATTTATAAAAGAAAGAAAAAAGCCAAATTCTGCCCAAAGTAACTTTATTTTTGTCTTTTCAAACGTATCAGGTCAAATTTGCCATTTTCTAATCTTGAAACCAGCAAGATTTGCAAGAAAATTAAGCAATCCTTTTTCCCCACTGACACTTCCTGTCGTACAAGATTGCATGAAGGAACAAGTCCAATCTGTGCCCCTCGCGAAGCAGGCGCAGCTTACGAGGGCGAGGGTCCCCACTCCTCGCCAGGAGAGTCACGAAGTCCTGGGTGTGACTGCTGCCCAGGTTTTCTGCACCGATGAGCAAGGAAGTTCAACACATAGACCAAACCTTCCAAGTGATCCTAAGTTCTAATGCCGTCACTTTTCTTCCGTTTTCTTTCCTGAAACTACGCAGGACTGGTGCTGCGGACGTTCCAGCTACATGAGGATGTATGGGGGCTGGAGCCCTCGATTAAACCTGAGGGGTCACCTCCCACCCCGTGTGCAGGTCATCTGGGGGCTCGGGCAGCACCACCGTGAGCCCAGAGAAGTTTCTGGGTTTGCCCTTTTCAATGTCAGCATGCAGCTGGTGAAGAGACCAGCGCTAACTCCAAACTGGCCCCCTGGCATGGCAGGGGTATGTTGTTGAGCAAAAAAAGCGTACTTTTGGCCTGGGCCCTGTATCTACAATTGGCAGTGGATTTTAGGGCGGATGGTGCATTGGAAAAATTTGCCAGGGACAATAAAGACTTTGAGGAATCTCTGGGGGAACTCCTGTGAAGTAACACAATTTCAAGGGGGCAATACTGAGGGTCCCAGGGCTATGCAGCACCCCAGGAACCCTCCTCCCACAGCCCCCTGGCTGGGAGTAATGCTGTCCCCGACCCCGTGGTCCCAGGGAGCGCCATGCACTGCATGTCCTCTACTGTGTGTGCTGGCACTTCACTGGTCTCCGGGGACACAGGCGGCCACTGCCTGCTCCCAGGAAGCTGCCTGTTCCTAGGAAGCTGCTGGCCTCCAACCAGGAGCGAAGCATTCAGACCAGAAATGGCCACTTTCCCTGCAGCCATCCGATCACGTGGTCCATGAACAACGCAGGAAAGCCGCCTTTTATCCTGACGGGCTGGGGGACAACGCTGCAATGGGAACCTTCATGTCCGCATGAGCGCAGTCTGAGGACACGGGCCATCTGCTCAGTGTCAGAGTGACCCAATGCGTCACCTGTGACATCCACTCCGTCAGCGTTGCGGCCCTCCTGGAACAGCCCTCTCCCCGAAAACCAGAGCTGAAGCTGCCTCTCGCTGTATTTCAAATACAATTACGTTGCAGACACTTCGCCATGCCCACGGGCAGCAATAAAAATAACACAAGACACAAGCATGACTGAGACGTGGCCCTGGGCTCCAGGAGGAATGTCTTCAGTGGGGTCTCCTCCAGCCAGCCTGTACCCACGCGCTTTAGCGGGAGCTGAGGGGATCGGTCGGGTCAGGAACAAAACACAGACAACGAAGACATCACTGACACCGCTCTGGTTGAAAAGGACGGAACGGTGGATAAATACACGGGAGTAAGTGTGAAGGCAGGAAAAACCCAGATCCGGACTGTGCGCAGGGGCTCGGAGCCCGCCCCATGGACCCCACGCAGCTGGAATGGGTGCCCGGCCCTGGGGCGGTGCGCTCGTTTCTCGAGTTCGGGAAGAATTCACAGGGTGTTTCTCTTACCTCTAGAATGCCAGCTTTTCCTGTTTCTTCCCAAAGCCTAGTTATTATCTACTCTGTGTCAGCATGAAGCATTGGCGTTCTGCACCGATGATGGTAACAACTGACCCCCGTGGCCGAGTCCCCGGTTTAGGGAGCCCCAGCTTCTGGCACCTGTTTACAGGATGAACCTCGGGGCTCCTGCCCCCGGCTGAATTGTCTCAGAAGCCAGACTGGGTTGAAAGCAAGGGCTGAGGTTTTAAAGATGAAGCACTGTGACTGCCGGTACCTGTGTGACCACTGAAAGGCCTGACACTTCGTGATCACCTCCAGCAGGCCTGGCTGCACGGCACCCGCAGGGCACAGTGAGGACCACCTCCAGCAGGCCCGGCTGCACGGCACCCGCAGGGCGCAGTGAGGACCACCTCCAGCAGGCCCGGCTGCACGGCACCCGCAGGGCGCAGTGAGGACCACCTCCAGCAGGCCTGGCTGCACGGCACCCGCAGGGCGCAGTGAGGACCACCTCCAGCAGGCCTGGCTGCACGGCACCTGCAGGGCACAGTGAGGACCCCGCAGTCAGACCGCAGTCATAACCTAAGGTGACGATCAAAGGCAGGTGGAGAGTCGACTACCTTCCAGAACTCCACCACAAACAAGTACAGGACAAGTCTTGCACCTGACCAGAGTGGCGTGCTGGCTACCTTGTGCCCAGGCGGGGTGGCCTCAGTGGAACGCACCCCTATTATCATGTCCCTAAGGTTATGGCAGGAGGGCCGCTTTAAAATCTGCGCGGCTGGTGTTGTTGAAATCTACGGAGCAACACCCCTACATCTGCTGCTAAGTCATGTGAAACCCAACCTAAGGATTCACCAGAACTCAGGATGGCAAACATGTAGGTGACGTTGTTGACCGCAGGCACTTCTCCGAAATCAGGATTTCACTCTCAAAAATAAGCGTCTAGCATTCAATGCGTGTATCGCCATAGCCGGCCCGTCGGGTTTCTTCAGTCACTCCCACACTTGCCCTGGTTCGGCAGGGACGTGGACGGGGTATCGCGTCTCAGCCTTGCAAGGCTTGCTGCGGGTTCTCTTCAATCCCCCGTGCAAAGAGCCGAACCAGCTGGCAGTGGACCCTGCAGAGACAAACGGCCACATCTGAAACCTCGTGGGTCCCCCGGCCTGTAGCCAGCGAGCCCCGCACCTGGCTGGGGATGGAGGTGGAGCCTCGCCTAACCGTGGGCCAGCCCTGGGCCCCTCGCCTGTGGGGCAGGGGCTGCAGTGACCCACTTACCCTCTGAGCTCCCCATTTCGTGCTCTGGGGGAGCCAAGGAGAGTCAGGTGGGCCCAGGACTAATTCCGACACGCCGCCCACTAACTCGGCGGTGACAGATCCCGTCCTCTCCATGTTCTCGTTTCAGTAACGTGGAGAAAACAATGCGCGCCACGGGGCTCCGGCGAGGGCTCAGGCCGGCAGCACCCACACGCAGAGATGCGTGAGAAACATCCCGTCGAGAGAGACCGGGCCACCGAACTAACGTCACTGAACTGCAGGCACAAACAATGCTGAAAAGGCTCATGGCTTGTCACGTACACGGTGGGACCTGTGGGAGCCGGAACCTGACGGGCCTGCCTTGTTTTTCCGGGTCTCCCAAGTTCTCCGCCTTTGACAGGGTGCAGCCTTGCCATGTTTCTACCGCTCTCTATTAGTGGACAATGTTTGAGTTCTCCTTCTCTGCCAGGTTTCTGCCTTACGCAGGTTTTACTGTTTATTTACAACACCAACCAAACAAAAAAAAGAGAGGGAGGGAGGGAGGGAGGAAAGACAGGTGCACCCCCTCCTGGTGGGCCCAACACTGAGGCAGTCCCTGGGGTCTGAGGCTGGGGGTCGAAGCCCCCTGCAGGGGACCCTGTCTTCTACAGCAGCAAGCTCTGGGACAAAGACTTGGCCCCGGTGGTTCCAGTGGGCTCCTGCGTCCCAACCGGCAGGGCCACCCCACACACACGACAGCACCTTTTATTGCATTTAATGATATGCAATCCTCCTCCGAAATGTGTTAGTAATACGAACCCCATCATTAAATCATTCACTGTTCAAAACATGTAGGCTGTATTTCTTAAAAGAATGCCTCTCCTACTTTTCAAAAGTCTACTATTTCTTTAGCACAAACCTAAGCCGGCATTAAAAGGTATCCATTTCCTTAATTTGTAAGATGAGTCAGCAGAGCCAAGTGCCTGAGCGTCCAATGGTCTCAGTGGGTTTTCTGTGACCTTCCTGAGCGGGGCAGGCCATTGCCCCCTCCCAACTGGGTCCTGATCGAAGCAGCAACAGCCCAGGCGGCCAGTGGCCCGTCCAGAAGCATCAGACACAGGGCCTCGGGGTGTAAGAGACCCCCTCCCTCAGCTTGCGTGGGCGCTGGGGGCACAGTGTCGGGACCCTGCACCTGGGCTGCGACCCGTCGTCACGTCACGTCATTGAAAGTGGGGAGCCATCAGACTGTGGCACGCCCACACCTTACTTTCACTTCAACATCAGGGTACACACATTCCCCGCTGTTCTGTGCAGGGGGGCGGGGTGCTGACAGGCTTCCTTGCCTTCCTTCTCGTGTAATGTGGACCCCCAGCGCGTTGTGAGTGAGTGCCAGGTTTGCTTTCGGTAAAGCAGACTGAGACCTTAGAGGCTGGTGCAAAGTGAGCAGTACAGAAGCCTCTAGACTTTCTCAGCACCCAGCCCGTGAGTGAGGTCAAGGGCGTCCTCTGGGTTTCCCCACCCGGGCACAAGGGGGCAGAGCAGCACACGGCCCTCCAGGGTCCGGCCTCTCAGGTTCTCCCCGGGCCAACGGAAGCAGCCTCACCACCCCAGGCTCCCGGTGTGCATGCACCAGCCATACCACCTCCCTGTCTTCCTTGGCACGTACCTCCAGGAACCCGGCTTCCTCCTGTTGCTCCTCCTCACCTGCTTCCACCCCATGCCCCCAACGTCCCAGTGGCCACGCTCCCCCCATTATGGTCTGTGCCAGGACTGGGGCTCCTTGCGGGCTGGGACCCCGTCCTGCCAGATGCAGCAAGCCCAGGACTTAGAAAGTGCCGTGAAGGTGGTTCTGTTTTGCTCTTTAGTTAGAAGATGAACGAGAACACCAGGCCCAGAGACCAGGGCCAGGAGACAAAGGAACGAATGCAGAGGCGCCACCAGCCCCCGATGGTGAACCGCACGTGCGCACTGATGAAATGGCAAGGGTTTTGTTTCCTCCAGATTCACCACAATTAAAAACAAGCCCTGACAACCACCTACAAAAGTGAACGCAGCCTGACTCGCACGGAGCATCTTCCCCGAACTAAGACGACGCTATCTGACCCCAGGTTTCCTAAAGGCAAGAAAAGCCCATCGACAGTGCACTGTCAGGGCTTATGTTCTGGACTGCAGGACGCAGGTGTCACCACAGCCCCGGGAGCACTTGGTGCGGTGCTCTCCTGTGGCACACGTCCCTGGGGACACGCTTGACTCGGTCTGCTCAGGGGGTGCAGGCTGGTGACTGGAATGCCTGCCTGGCTCACCCGGCCCAAGGGCCCTGCGCCCACCCGGCTGCCCACCTGGCCAGAGGGCCCCTGCGCCCACCCAGCCGCCCGCTTGTGCCCACTTGGCCCTAGGGCCCTCGCGCCCACCCAGCTGCCCACCTGCGCCCACCCGGCCACCTGCCTGCGCCCACCCGGCCGCCCACCTGCGTCCTTGGCTGCCCGCCTGGCTCACCTGGCCAGAGGGCCCCTGTGCTCACCTGACCTCGATGGCAGAGCTGCTCAAAACCTCCCCGTCACAGTTCCAGGAGCTGCTGGAGGTGGTGCAGCAGCACACGGGGTGGTCTCTGCACAGCTGCCCGAACCGCTTCTTGCCGCCCTCCCTGAGGTCAGTGTCCTCGTCCTCCAAGTGCTTCGACGTAAACTGGAACTTCTTGACACGATACACTTCAACAAAGGTGAAGTCAAACTACCGAGAGAGAGTGAGAGGGACAATTTTGTGCCTGAAGTTATTGGGCTGGGGACGTGAGAAGTACTATGACAAGCCTCTCAGGTCTCAGCCGAGGGGGGGACCAGCGAGCCTTTTCTTTTGGGGGCACACAGCACTCTACTCAGGGGACACCCCCACTGGGGCAGTACCTCTGACCCATTACTTAGAGACAGAGAGTGAACCTGCCCTCCCAGGCACCTGTCAGAGACTCAGTATTTTAGAATCACAACTTATCCACAATGGCAGACAGTTTTTAAAGCATTCTGCAGTTTAGTTACAGTGATTTTAGAATTTTCTATTATCTTTTTAGTTAGCGCTATTTAACATGTGGCGCCCTGGTGGCGCAGTGGTTAAGAGCTCGGCTGCTAACCAAAAGGTCGGCAGTTCGAATCCACCAGGCGCTCCTCAGAAACCCTACGGAGCTGTTCTACTCTGTCCTGTAGGGTTGCTATGAGTCGGAATCGACTCAACGGCAATGGTTATTTAAGATGTCATATAAAAACTGTGTTGGCCTAGAACTTAAATATAATTTAAGTAAAACTTTTTACAAAACATAGAGACTGTCACCAAGAGTTACAGTTCTGTCGACATCATGGATGCAACAATGTCCGTGATGTCAGGGATGATGGAAAGGCTCGGCGGAAGGGCCCGAGCAGAACCCACTTCTGGGAGCCTGAAGATTTTATTGTCAGCAGCCTGCCAGGGCAGTGGAACACTTCACCATTCTCTATGTTCAGGTTTTAACCAGGTGGAAGGATGCATATGAACACGCTCACGCCTCTCTGCTTCGGTGATGGGAGGTTTATATTTTCATGTGAAATTTTACAAGGAGCAACTGTGACTTTTAGAGTTTAAAAATCAGTGAAACACAAACAAACAAAATCTGTTTCTCCTTCCTCTGAATTAAATAATGGATTCCTATTCTGGTGTACAACTGCCACCTGTCTGTCAGTTTGCTGTACTGTGGTGGCTGCAGGCTGCTGTGATCCTTGAAACTACGCCACCCGTGGACAGGCTTCAGCAGAATCAGCTCGACGGCAGCTAACAACGCTCTAGATAAACCAAATCACCTAAATGTAATCGCTTGCCATCACAGATCACAGGGAAAAGCCACTCCACTCACCTGGTCGCACTGGTTGGTGTGCCGGACGAGGAACCTTAGGAAATTGAACCTGGAGCACTTCCGGATGAGGATGAGGTCAGAAGAGCCATCCCCCAAGTGGGCAGCCGGGGAGAGGCCCCCGGGGCTCCGGGGACAGGCACAGGACATGTTGGTCGCATTGATGGCCAGAAACTTGCCACAGACCACCTTCCACTCCTCCACCTCCTCTGAAACAGAAAGACCAAAGCAAATGTCACATTGCGCGGGACTCGGGCACAGGCTCAGCCCTCTCATCCTGAAAGGGGCTGGAACCAGATCACCTCAGAGCCTCCCTCTGGTCTGGTCACTGGTGGTCACTGGACCACCCCTAGATTACAGATTCTTCATGCCATGGACTCCTTGTCATCAACACCGATGACACCCACCTAAAGACTGCCCACCTGCCCTAGGAAGGGGTACCGACTGCTCTGTCCAAAGTCTCGCTCCCCGCGAAGACACAACTGTCTTCACTGATTCTCATGGGGTGACTTTTGGACAATGACTTGGAACAGGAGTCAGCAAACTACAGCCCAGAGGCCAAATCTGGCCCACCACCTCATGTGGCCTGTGACCTGAAAATCGATTTCACATGTTTAAATGATTGGAAAAAGTCAAAAGAATATTTTGTGCCATGTGAAAACTAAATGAAATTCAACTTTCAGTGTCTATAAATAAAGTTTTATTGGTACGCAGCCTCACCCTTTCCTTGACATTCTGTCGGTGGCTGCTTTCACACGTCAATGGCAGAGACCGTATAACCCGCAAGTCTAAAACACTTACTACCTGGACCTCAACAGAACAAGTGTACAGCCCTGCTCTAAAGCAGGAGGGAACAGGGGCCCTGGCTCGGCGTCACAGCAGTGACTCAAGAGGAAGACAACGGACATGGAAGTTTCCACAAAATCTACCGTCCCCAAAGGTCTGGTGAATGACAATAATTTGTTGCTGCCTGGAGCCAAAGAGGAAACAGATGTGTTGGGCAACACAGAAAAATGAAAAAGAAAAGACCGACAGGGAGCTGAAGCGGTGTACTGAGCCATGACCGAAAGTTAAAAAATTCTAAAACACAGGATCAGAGTGTGGAGTCTGCTGAACAGAAATTACCAGTGTTTTCTAAACCGTATAGCGATTTCTTCTGCTCTTCCTCCAGCTGCTGCTTGCTTTGCCGGCAAACAAAACATCTGAAAGACAAAAACATCCTTTTCTTTAATTTGTGTATGTAACGATGAAATACCTATCTTTGACACATATAGAAATATTTTTGGCTCTTTTCACGTAACAAACAGCTCAATTTCAAAGGCTTCACTAGAACTATTTCTTTACACACTAATTTGAATTTCCAAAAGTAGATATACTTTTAAAAATTAGTCATCAACATATTCTTCTCTAAAATGTATTGTTGTTGAGTGCTGTCGAGTCGATTCTGACTCACAGTGACACCATGTGACACAGCAGAACTGCCCCTATAGGATTTTCCAGGCTGTGATCTTTATGAAAGCAGATTGCCAGGCCTTTCTTCCACAGTACTGCTGGGTGGGTTCGAAGCACCAACCTTTTGGTTAGCAGCCGAGTGCTCACCTGTTGTGCCAGCTCCTCTAAGAGGTATAAACATCATAAAAAGCAAAAAGCACGGCAGGAGAACACTCATGCTCCACCCTGACAGCTGGTTCTCACCCAGTCTTGGAGTCAGCACAGTGTGAGCTGGGATGAACAGCTCAAGTGCAGAGTCCACTGGGGGACTCCCGGCAGGTGAGAGTTCATTTACTTTCAGATAACAAAGCTGAACAGCCAGCTCAGGACGCAGCCACTGCGGTTGTTAGGTGCTGTCGGTCCATTCCAACTCACAGTGATCCTGAGTACAACAGAACGAAACACTGCCTGGTCCACTGGTCCGGAATATCCTTTTTGGTCTCAGGTACCACTGGGCTCACGCTGTGTCAAACAGGACAAGCATCTGCCCTGACAAAGTGGCCCGTCACTGATGAGACTCGCAGCATCTGCCTCTCAATATTCTGACTTCGTGGCCCCAAACCCTCTACTGAAAGCAGGAGGAAGAGGCTGGGGGAAGGGGGTCCTACGTCTGAATGAGGCTGGGGAAGGGGGTCCTCCGTCTGAATGACCTGAACCTCTGAAAACCAAACTCGTAGCCGTGGGGTCGATTCCAACTCATAGCGACCCTGTGGGGCACAGTAGATCTGCCCCCATTTGGTTTCCAAGGCTGTAAACCTTTATGGAAGCAGACTGCCACGTCTTTCTCTTGAGAAGCGGCTGGTGGGCTCGAACTGCCGACTGTACGGTTAGCAGCCAAGCGCTCAACCACTGCGCCGCCAGGGCTCCCTGAACGATTTAAAGGGCAGGATAACCATGAGGCTCTTTCATAAATCCAAACCATTCTGATCTGTGGGGTTTGATCCACTCTACAGAGCAGAGAGGAGGATTATCAGAGAGAGGCTCCGCTGTCGCCCACGTGGCCCCACGCCCAGGGACAACTGGTTGGAAAATTCAGCTAAGGCTCTGCTTTAACCTAATCATGTTATCACATATATTAGTGGGCAAAGGGGGATTCACTAAAGGAACGGCTGTGTGCATGCACAGATATGTAGGTACACAGAAGAGGGGACCAAAGCAATGTGCCAACTCCCTAGGCCGGTCACAAGGTCTGCAGCTGGGGCCGACTCGTCATGGCCTGAGGTGGAGAGGCCACGCCCTTGGGCTGGTGCTTATGCCCGTTCCTGGGTTGTGGCCTTGGGTGGTGAAGAAGGGGCTTCTGGGGAGGGGCTTGCTGGGCAGGGAGAGCCCACTGCGTGCCGCCTTCCCCTTGACCTTCGATTGTTCACCCAGGGGCCGGTTTTACTCCTGGGGACCTGGGGGGCCACCTGCCTTCACTTCCTGCAGCTGGACTGCAGGCCCGGCGGTGGGCCAGGGCATACCCCTCACCGGGGACGAGGCCCACCGGCTCCCCTTTCCACCCTCCTACCCAGGTGCGACCTCGGAGCTGACTTCCCTGATGGAGTGGGGGGCTCCCATGGCACGGGAATGGCTCCCAGGTGGGGGCGAGGCCAGCAGGTGCCACATGCATCTCCTGCCGAAAACCCAGGCTCCATCCAGTCCTACCCCACGCAGTATCCATGCATCGCAGTGACGAATGGAGGGGGTTTGTCTTTCCTCACCTCTCGTGTGCGTTTCTGTCCATCAGACCCCCAAAGGGGGCAAAGAGACCATCCGCCGGGGGCAGACACATGGATGGAGCCCTCACTCTGCCGGAGAGCTGTGGCCTGGCTTCCCCTTGGCCTCCCTCGAGTCCTCATCTGCAGCACGGGGACCATGCTGCCCTGCCCACGGCGTGGGGCTGGGGCGAGGCTCTCTGGGACTCCCAGGGCCCTGCACACACCCGAGACACCCACGTTCAGAAGACACCTCCGTGCGCACCCTTGTAACAGGAACATCACCCAGCCCTGCTTTAGACATGTCATCTGCCCTAGAAACATGTAAGAAAGGTGCTTACCCGGCCCGGCAGGGCTTCCTGTCCCTCGGTGAGCCCACCGTGTGCTGGGCTGGCAGGAAAGAGACCGTTCCTTCATAGTAGTGATGGCAGAGAAACGTCTTTAATCCTGGAGACAGGTGTAGGGGATAGAAAGGCCCACAGGTCAGTGACTGGTTACGGCACTGTGACTATCAGCTTCAGAAACGCCCGTGAATCCATCTACAGAACACTGAGGGGCGGGAGGAACGCTCCAGCTTCCTGTTTTCAGAAGGCGCGGTGCCCACGTGGGCTTGGAGACAGCTACCGTTACAGAGGCCCTGGGGGGTATCTGGCCCCCTCGCCCCGAGACCCAGGGGCAGAAGCAGAGAGAGAGACCTGGCCTTGCTGGGGGCCTCGTCCCAGGCTGCTTGCAAGTGGACGTCTTTGCCCCAGGGACCCTTCACTGGCCTCTGCCCATCCACAGGTGCTGGTGCCCAGCGAGGACCCCTGCGCCTCCCTACTCTGGAGAAGGTGTCATCTCTGCCCCTTCCAGACCGTCAGCAAAACCCCTAGCCATCCATGACCCGAGGAGCGTCTGGAAGGGCTCAGGTCAACAGCCCAGGCAGCAGTACCACCTGGAAGACTGCAGGCGGCCCCCAGGCCAGCTGTGGTGGGCTGTGCATGGTGCCACCAGGATGTCACACCTATGTCCCCCCCACATGGCTGAGGCAAAGTCGTCCCAGGGGCACACTGACCCCAGTGTGATTGCTGGGAATCTGACCAACTGTCCTGAGAAAACAGCCAAGTCGGACACAGAAAGTGGGTGCAGGCATAAGGGGGGCCAAGCTGTGTCCCCCCACTTCTGAGGCTGGGGCTGCACTGCCCTCAGTGACCACCATGTCTGGGCACAATGCCGCTGGCCCCAGGCACTGCCTGGGCACCTCCATGGCCAAAGACATCTGGGCTGTCCCAGCACCAGGAGAGGGAGAGAAAGGCCGCCAGACCTGCCCTCACCTGACCCCCAATACTCCAAGACCTCCTGTCCTCTGCCACCGGTCGTGTGTCGTCCCCACAGTGGTGACAACTGGGCCGACACTCGTCTGCCCACCACTGGAGCGTGAGCACTGGGCCAGCAGGGCTTCCTGCTTGCTCGGCCCACTGGGAACCTCCACAGAGACATGGTGAATGAGTGCATGAGTGACCGAGCGAATGAATGATGGCTGACCTATGAAGTCAACAAACCCGAGCTGATCTGTTGAATAAAATAAAGGGGCTTGTGCTGAACAGCAGTCGGGGGACTGCGGGCAGATACCTGAGACCGAATCTCCCCACAGTGAACGTTCTCGCTACTTGGATGAGTAGGCTCAAGGCGTAAGCGTATCCTTACTATGCTCACTGCATTAACGCTTAACTTTGTGTATCCAAACGTCCACTCCACAGTCCAGGACAGCTGGCTGTGGTCCACCTTATGGACATGAATACGGACGCTGGGATTTCTTTGGGTCTCAATCAATCTATGACCTGCAACAGAGAACTCAATATTTTCTATCGAATTTACCTAGTCTGGATCCAGAGCACGGGTGAGGGGCCCCAGAGCCCAGGCTCAAACCCGACGTCACCCCTCTAGCCACAAGCTCAAGCCTGACGTCACTGTTCCAGCTACAGGCTCAAACCCAACATCACCCCTCTAGCTACAGGCTCAAATCTGATGTCACTGCTCTCTAGCTACAGGCTCAAACCCACGTCACTGCTCTAGCTACAGGCTCAAACCCAATGTCACCGCTCTAGCTACAGGCTCAAACCTGATGTCACCACTCCAGCTACAGGCTCAAACCTGACATCACCCCTCTAGCTACAGGCTCAAATCCGACGTCACTGCTCTCTAGCTACGGGAACACCATTCCTAGCTGTAAACAGGGATGGTGGTTTTGTAGGTTAATCGGGTGAGGTGTGGAAAGGCATTTAAGATGCCACCAGCACGTGGCAGGTTTGCAGCTGCGTGTAATGCTGGGAGTTACCTGAGAAGTCGTATCTGACGAGGCCCATCCACCGCTTCTTCTCGCTGTCCTTTATGATGTCCCCGTAGAAGCCATAGCCCAGCAGAGACACGGAGTAACGCAGCAGGGTGCTGTTGTGGTGCACAGCAGACACATCCATCGGCAGCGAGTCTCCTGCAGGGCGGGGTGCCCACCGTGAGCTGAAACATCCACCCCAGGCCACACCCTTCCCATCAGACTGTTTCGAAAACACAAGAACCAATCCATTGCCACTGAGTTGACTCCAACTCCTGGCGACCCCATGTGTGTCGGAGTAGAACTGTGCTCCCTAGGGTTTCAGATGGCTGGTTTTTCATAAGTAGATCACCAGGCCTTTCTTCTGAGGTGCCTCTGGGTGGACTCGAACTTCTAAACTTTTGGTTAGTAGCTGAGTGCTTAACCCTTTGCTCTACCCAGGGACTCCTTTGCAAACACAGGAGTTAATCAAAACGTAAAATGAAGAGTAGGCATTCAGTGTAGTGGCCCATTTCTCTCGGGGCACTGCAGCACTGGGTCTGCTTTCCAATGACAAAACCTCCCTGATTGCAAAGACGGGTTTGGGGAAAGAACAAAACTGTCCATTGTCACCATGAAGCTTGCCACCTGTTACTGACTGAACGGAAGACAAGTGGCATTTAAAACACAAAATAACAAAGGTGTTATTTTTAAATATAACATTTCTGTTCCTTCTAGTACTCGGAGTAACACTGTATCAGGGGCAGGCAAGGAAGCTGGAAGCTCAGCACTTGCCACATGGGGGCCTCGGTGAGATGGGGGCGGCTCCAGAGAGCCCCCGCTCCCCCGTGCGTCCAGGGCTCAAAGCGGGCCCTTGTTAAGACTGTTGACAGAGGGTACGCGGCTCTACACATCTTGCCAGCTCTTCGCCAAGGGCTGAGACTAGACTCAGTGAGTGGCCAGCTGGCCGACCGCAGCAGCCGCCAGCTCACTCACTCACTCATCCGTCTGCAGTCACCAATCCAGTCCACTGTGCCAGGCCTCTGCGGAGCTGGCCGGTGAGCGGTGTGCTGCCGTTGGCCAGCATGTGCGTGCTGTGGCCAGTGAGGGCAATGACATACGCAAAATGGGTAAGAGTGTTTCAGACAGCGACCGATTCTATGAAGAAGGTATCGTGGGGTGATAATGGGACACAGGGTGCAGGGGCAAAAGGGGGGGCATCCAACGAGGCGATATTTGAGCTGAGACCCCCAAGTGAATTAGAAGTGTGGCCTCGTGGAGGAAAGGAGGGAGGGGGCAGCGCAGAGCACCAAGATGGAGCGCATCTGATGTGCCTAAGGACATCAGAGGCCAGAAGGCAAGGCAGTGGGCCAGGAGGCACAGAGGGCCCCGGTCCCTGTGGCACCAGCGTGCTGGGCAGGGGTGTGTCGTGGACCCCAGCCCCTGCGGCCACCAGGGTGCTGGGCAGAGGTGTGTGAGGGGGTTCACACTCTTAAAGCTCCCTTGGACAGCTGTGGGAAGCAGGACTGGACAGAACTCTTGGCCGGGGGAACTGCAGAGGGCTCAGCCCAGGAAAGACCTCGGAGGAGACCCTGCTGAGAGGCAGCTGGGAGGGGAGGGTGGCAAGGAATCAGGGTTCACCGCAGTCAGCAAAGGTCTGCTGAGAAAGTGAGACAGGCACCTACCGAGGACAATGTGCAAGGCTGACGTCTCCACATCGTTGGTCCCAACCGTTGAGTAGCACACACAGTCTGTGGACCCTACAGAGGCAAAAACACGTCCTGAACACACCGAATTATCATCAGCTCAGCCAGCAGTACGCTCTGCCTTTCCATCCACGTCCCGGAGTAAATAAGAGGAATTAGCAGGACGTGTCTGTGTCTCCAAAGCGAAACTACCGAGACCCACTCATCAGAAACACCAAGACGGAACCTGCAACAATATCGATGTGCCACTTCAGAGCCAGGGCCTCTGCAGGTGTTGAGACGGCTCCTGAGATGGCACCCCACCTTCCTGTGCTCTGCCTGGCGAGGTGATGCCTGTGGTCCGTCTACACAGGTGACCTCCGTGGTCTCCACAGAGGACGTTGTGGTCCCTCCCCCAGCTCCTCACAGGTGACACCATGGCCCTTCCCCCAGCTCCTCCACAGGTGACACCACAGCCCCTCCCCCAGCTCCTCACAGGTGACACCATGGCCCCTCCCCCAGCTCCTCAGAGGTGACGTCATGGCCCCGCCCCAGCTCCTCACAGGTGACACCACGGCCCCTCCTCCAGCTCCTCACAGGTGACACCATGGCCCCTTCCCCAACTCCTCACAGTTGACGTCATGGCCCCTCTCCCAGCTCCTCACACAGGTAATGTCATGGTCCCTCCCCCAGCTCCTCACACAGGTGAGGTCATGGCCCCTCCCCCAGCTCTTCACACAGGTAACACTGGTGGCCCCTTCCCTAGCTCCTCCCACAGGTGATTTCAGTGGCCCCTTGACAACCATGCCTGCTTCTTGGCCCAGATCACAAGAGGGAAAGGAGCTGCGGAGTCCCCACCAGCAGGAAAGCCTCTGTAAAGCAAGGGCAACGTGGGAAGGTCAGAGAAAACACAGCAGTGAGCACGTGTTCATACTAAGACAAGATTTACAGCAGCAACACCGTGCTTCACTGCAACGTGACTGTTTCTGCATCTGTACGGTAAGAAGCCAGGGGTGAGGCCCAGCCCTGTTTGCAGCCGCCACTGCCACATGCCACAGTGTGGAGGGGAAGGTGGATCCCGCTCAGAGCCCCACTGTCCCTGTGGAACACAACAGTCCGATCCCATTGTACATGGAGTTGCCATGAGAGACGGAGGCCGACCTGACGGCATTACAGAGCGACTAATTCTTGAAACGTAATTAACAATATCTAAGAAAAACTGTGTTGTTTCACTTTTTGCCACCCCTCATCTTTATAATTACGGGCACCTGAATGATAAGTGTTAACACCATGTCCTATAAACCCAAGAGCTATTCTTTATTTCTGGGCCCCTTTAGAACCTTGTTGCTCCAGAAAGCAGACATTAAAAGGAAGTTGAAGATCTTATGAAAATACTTCAAGCAGGGTTCTGTTCTGGGGGAAAAAGGCAAATATGTCCAACCTTTTCACTGCAAAACTTAAACAGTTACAACAAATACGAGGCTTACAGACCCCAACGCCTGCGCCTTGCCCTTTAGAAGCTGCGTGAGAGGAGGCTTGTGGATGGGAGACTTCGGGATACAAGGGCCACGTCCAGCTTTGGCCGCACCTCAGGCCCTGGCCAGCTCCGTGAGCTGTGATTACGACCACCTAGAGCTGCCACCCAATCACCCCATGTGATAATAAGATGCCCGAGTGACAGTTATGGACCTATTTTATTAAAAAAAAAAAAATTTTGTGCCACCAGAAAATGAAAGAAAACACTATTCGAAACCTAGAGCTTTTTGCCAACTTTGTCCCAGCTGGACTCGGTGGAGAGGACTTGACACCTCAGCAGAGCCGCTCAGGGAGCCGATGCACCCCCACCCCATGCAGCTCCCATCTGTGGGGCAGACAGATGTCAGCCAGCCAGAGCACATCCTGACACAGGACTCCCCCAGAGGCCCTCCACACAGACAGCGCTTCTCCTCCCCAACAAGGGGACCCCCGTTTTGAGTAGCGCCCCTCCCATGCCCATGTATTTCTGATGGCCCTGTATGAACTTGGGGGGCAGGTGAGGAGGGAAACTGCATGACCCACAGGGAACATGTGTGACTGGACATCTTAGTAACCACGGCTGTCGTAAGCTGCCGTCGAGGTGACCCTGGGTCACGGTGACCCCACGTGTGCAGAGTAGAACTGCTCCATAGGATTTCAGTGGCTGTGACCTTTCAGAAGCAGATCCCTAGACCTGTCTTCCGAGGTGCCTCTGGGTGGACTTGAACTGCCAACCTCTTGGTTAGTAGTTGAGCGCTTAACTGTTTGCTCCACCAGGGCCTTTGTAACTCCAATGACTGGGTCTGATTACGACAGCAGCTGTAGAAGTCGTGCCGGTGGCCTCTTCTCTGTGGACTCTGGGCTAAAGAGCCATCTCCCCCGGGTGTCGCCCGGCAAGCTGAGTGTTCTTGTTTTTCTCACAGTAAAGCGTGAGGCTGGGCTATCCCCATCACTGCTTAAGGAAACACGCTGACTCATCCGGCTGTGTTTTTTACAATCGACAGGAAGTAAAGCTCCTCTCTCTACAGATAACTGTTTCACCAAAACTTTCCCCAAAAGCTAAACGAAAGGGTCTCAAAGAAACCATTTTCCTTCGATACAGCATTAAAACCATCATCATAATCACGGACCCACAAGCCACTATGCTAACACAATCCCCTGGAAGCAAGTCTTTGTGCTGAGAACACCCTGGTGTACCACGTCAGAGGCCACTGACCCCAGGACCGTGCTGACAGGGTCCACAACTGAGCATTAACCAGCTAAATGTAACGGCCAGTTCCTTAAAGTCAAGGTTAACGCGTGTTACTGGAGGGGGAGTGGGGGGTGCAGAAGTGGCTGCAGGAACTAAAAACAAAACAAAAAACCGTTGCCATTAAGTCAATTCCGACTCATGGCGACCCTACAGGACAGAGCAGGACTGCCTCCGAAGGGTTTCCAAGGCTGTAATTTTTATGGAAGCAGACTGCCACATCTTTCTCCCGAGGAGCGGCGGGTGGGTTCGAACTGCCCACCTTTTAGTTAGCAATTGAGCACTTAATCCCTGTGCCACCAGGGCAGAGAAGACTCATTTAAAGGGGGCTCAGGAGCAGAGGGCCCTGGTAGGGGCTGCCCCTCAGGCAGGGCAGGGCAGCCTGGGCTCCGAGCTCTCCCTGCCCCTCTGCCCAGTGCTCTGGGTGACCATGGCCTCGGGCCCATTCTGCAGCCATACAATGGGGTGGTTAAGGCAATGGCGAGCTGGTAATATGTGCAGAAGGTGTGTGTGGAACGTCTGCCTGCAGCCAGCCGCAACCCACGGGAAGGAGCGGAGGCCCCGGCCCAGCCAAATTGTTTGCAAAGGCTTGGACTAAGCAGGCACAAGCCCAGACCCTTACTCAGCTGATGCTGTGAGTTTTCCAAGAACGAACTGCTTCCTAGAAAGATGCCAAACGCACCAGTCAGTGTGGTTCCAGTCTCCCTCCTGTGCCTCCCTAAAACCTACTGCCATTGAGTCAATTCTGACTCACAGCAACCCTACAGGACAGAGTAGAACTGCCTCACCGAGTTCCCAAGGAGCGGCTGGTAGACTCAAACTGCCGGCCTTTTGGTTAGCAGCCATAACTTTTAACCACTGTGCCACCAGGGCTTCCCCACACCTCCCTGCACACACACAAAGCTGGAGATCTGGGAAGGACACAGGTCCAGCTGTCAGATAAACCCACCGCCCACAGTTAGGGCTGAGGCTAAACCACCTGCCCCGACAGGTGCTTCTGGAAATGGCAGGGGTGGTGCTGAGTGTGACGCTGCCGTCTGCTCAGGGCTGGGCGTGAAGCAGGCTGGGGTGCTGCTGTTGTTGGGTGGGGTGGACACGATATGGCTCATCAGCCATCTCTCAGAACAGCACACGATGGTTGGGTAAAATCATAATTTACACAAAGTAACAAGCCTAAAGGAAAAACCAAGACTGGCATTTCCCCATAAAGCAAGGCACTGTTGTTGCTGATGGCCGTTGAGCTGGTATCGACTCTTGGCGACCCCTGTGCAGAGCAGAACTGCTCCACAGGGTTTTCAAGGCTGTGACCTTTCGGAAGCAGATCGCCAGGCCTGGCTTCTGAGGTGCCTCTTGGATGGGTTGGAACCGTCAACCTCTTGGCAAGTAGTCGAGCACTAACCATGTGCGCCCCCCACGGGGGCCCTGCGTGTGCGCCCACCCCCAGAGGCCCTGCGTGTGCGCCCCCCACCAGGGGCCCTGCGTGCGCGCCCCCCCGGGCCCTGCGTGTGCGCCCCCCACCCGGGGCCCTGCGTGTGCGCCCCTAGGGGCTGTGTGCACGTTGCTCCCTGCAGGCAGGAGACCCGAGTAACTACGCTGAGAGCAGACAGACCACCTGGTGTCCGTGAGGCTGCTTGCACAGCACACTCAACACTCCCAAAGACGGGGACGTACCCGCGGGGATGATGCCGATTCTGAGCGGGCTGGGGACCAGGGCCGCGCAGGGGTGGTTCTGGTCCACACTGGCGTTCTGCTGCGTCCTTCCGATCAGGCCGTGTAGGACCTCGCTGAATGTGCCGTCCCCGCCGACACAGACAATTCTGTGGAGGAGAGCAGCGTTAGAACCGTGCAGTCTCCGGGAGAAGATGCATGAGCACTCCAGCGATGGCGCACTCTCCATTCTCACCCTGCACTCAGGGTTGGGGGTGTCCCACCGATCAGGCTGACTTGGCGTCCAGCCTCCCTCCTAGTGCCCTGCCCGTCTGTCACTGTGGCCAAAATGGTGTCCCGCTGTCCCACCGTCTGCAACAGCCATTAGCTGTGCCTCCTTGTCCCCAGCCCCCTCGGCTGGGTGGCCACCTGCCACCTGTGTCCTTTCTCCACGTGACTCACTAGCTCACTCCTATCTTTTCAGAGCTTCCGCGCCAGTAAGAGGGCCCCCCGGTCACATACACACTGACAATGCTCCCAGCAGCCCCGCACAGAAGACTTTTGATCCTAGTTTACCTACAACATGGAGTCCCTGGGTGGTGCAAAGTGAAAGGCTGGAGGTTCAAGTTCACCCAGAAGTGCCTTGGAAGAAGGCCTGGAGACCTACTTCCAAAAAATCAGGCACTGAAAACCCTGTGGAGCACAATTCTACTCTGACACACATGGGGGTGCTATGAGTCGGGGTCCACTCCATGGCAACTGGTTACCTGGTTACCTACAAGAAGACTGAGGCTCAGAGACGCCGTGCAGGCTGCTGGGGGCGCGCAGCTGCGAGGAGGCGGGGCAGGGAAAGGGAGTCCTTGCACGCCCTCGCTGCCTGCTCACGCCTGCTCACCCACAACCATGCTCCGCTCCAGGTGCAGGCCCTTCTCTTCCCCTACACACCCTGCCCTTCCCTCCAGAGGTGGCCTGCTAACAAAGAAAATCAAAGATAGAAACAGGGCCTTTCCCTGCGCCCATGTTCTGCCTCTGTCCCCGACCAACGAGTGTGAATCTGGCTCATTTTCGCATCCTCCACGGTAAATGACCCCCACCAAGGCCAAGTAACCCCATGCCCCATCCTGCAGGCACCTTCTAAAACATCTCAAATACCGTCCCCGGGCCACTCTACAGCAGGTGACACGTGTCCTTCCCTCCATGAGGCTCCTGGCCCGGCCCCCACCACACACTCTCATGGGTGTGACCTCCAACCCTTCTCTCCCATTTCCCACTCGGCTCTTCCGTCAGAGCACTGTCAACACTGCGCTGCAAAGAATCCAGAACGCAGCCCCTCTGCTGCTGCACGCCCCCAGGAACGCTAACTCCTAAATCTACACCTTCAAGAGAAACGCACGTCTTCCTCCAGACCCCTCATCTGAGGCCGGCTCTTGACACAGCCAGATGTCCCCTGCGGGCGCCGTCACCCTCTGAGAACCCCACTCTCCTCCTGTCATCTACTCCCACGTCCCTTCCTCAGCCCTGAGTCAGGCCGGGATCACGCCGTGGACGAGGAACCTCGGGCATGAAGGACTAAGTGGTCCATCTATGTCCAAGCAGCAGAGCCTGGCGTCAGGACTTCACGATGACCTGACCCCACACCTCACCACTGGCACGCCCCAAACCCCTGCACCGGCCGCCTGCAAAACCTGCCTCAACGCCCGCCTCCTGGCTGGGACGGCAGCATCATCCTCCCCCTCACCTGGGTCAGAAGCCTCAGTGTCATCTTCGTTAATATTCTGCGTGGAGATGCGTCAGTTCTACCCCAAGGTCTCTGGAAACACCCCTCTCTGCACACAGCCTCTGTCCAGCTCAGTCCTCATCCCCTCCTGCCCGCCACACCCATCCAGCAATCCGCCCGGCCCCGTCCATTTCCAGCTCATTACTAATCGCCACCTGGCTTCCAAAGTCCTTTGTGAAAATGCAAACAGGGCCTCTGTGGATGCCTCTGTTGATGATCTTTCTCGGGCCCCTGGCACCTGCAGAATGACTCACCTCTCACCGCCATGCGGCAGGCACTGTGCTGGGTGCAGGAGACAGCCGGCCCCCGGGGCTGGTGCTGTCGCAGGCACAGACAAAATAAATACAAAACAGCATGGCAACGGGGCAGCCTGGCATCACGTGCGTCCTGGCACAGTGCACTATGAAGAACACGACGTACCTTCCGTGTTCGTGTGGCACACAGGCGTGACCAGTCATGGGGAGGCACCAGACAGCCCAAACGGAGGGACGGTTCTGCAAGGTAACTGGCCCGTGCTCCTCACAGCCGTCATCAGGATACACAAAGGGGGGCAAAGGAGCCGTTCCACATGCATGGAGACTGAAGAGACATGTGGTGCACGCAGTTAACATGCTCTGCTGCTAACTGATCTGCTGCTAACTGAAAGGCTGGTGGCTCGTGTCCACCTGGAGGTGCCTCGGAAGAAAGGCCTGGCCATCTACTTCCAAAAAAATCAGCCGTTGAAAACCCTGTGGAACACAGTTCTACTCTGACACACATGGGGTCAGAGTTAACTCGACGGCAGCTGGCTCCAGTCAACACACGTGACAGCTGGATTTAAAAGCAAGGCACAGTCCAGGGCTGTCTTTTGCTATAAAGACATATGGAGCATCTGACGTATGCTGAATACGGAGCAGCAGAAATGATGGCCATCACTTGCTAAGAACTCATGGCCAGGGGCCAGCTGCCCGCGGGGAAAGGGCTTGTATCTGGAGGTGGCCTTGGCATCACGACTCGCTGGTTAGGTGACTTGGTCTGTAACTAAGAGCCAGCTCCTACAATGGCTGCAAACGAAGACAATGGACTTGGCCGCTGTTCGGATCAAGCTTGGGGATGAAGTGCGTGAAAGGGCGCTGCCTGCAACACGCTGACATTTGAGAAGAGGGAAGGAACGATCCCCTCCTGTCAGCATTTCGAGGGTAGGGATGGGTTTTATTTCCTTTCTAACCTTAGCACCCCAGGAATCCCTATGGGGCAGTTCTCTGTCCTATAAGGTCCCTTTGAGTCGGAATTGGCTCGACGGCATACAACAACCACCACAACCACAACCCCGTTAGCACCCAGCATAGTGCCTGGGCTCGGCAGATACTCGGTAATGCTCGTGGAATGAATAACGACTTTAAAAAAATACTCACAGCGTAGCTTAGAACACGGTGCCCACAAAGTCCCAGATGGAACAGAAGAGTTAAAACGTCCAGCAATTAAAAAGCAGGTAAAGTACAGGGCACTATTTCACTAAACTCAAGATGAATGAATTTCTAAGCACAAAGAAAAGCTGAGAAGGGGGAGGATACATTTGAATACACAAATGTGAAAATTTGTACTGGCGGGAAACACACCGTAAGCAAAATTAAAAGACAATTAGCAAACTAGGAAAAATATTAGCAAAACGCTATGACAATAAGTATGACTTCCCTATTACTTGTTGAACAAAAGAACACACGAAGATTATAGCCAACAGAGAAGGAAAAATGGGCCAGGAAATAAGAATTAATTCAAAGAGGAAATTCAGTTAGTCAATAAGCACGTTTTTTAAAAGCCTGAGTATTTTCACATGTCCAACCAGCAGGGGGTGTAAAGTGATGACGTCCAATACGCTGGCCAGGATAATGACTCTATATTCCGAGAAAGAATATAAAATAATAGACTCCTTCTAGGAAGCAATATGGCAGTGCACAGCAGAGATTTTAAAACGTTAATCCCCTATGACTGAGTAATTCCATTTACAGGAATTTAGCTTGAAAAACAAATGAAGATGTCTGCAGAGGTATTTGCGTACAAGCGTGCTATTTTACGAGAAGATGGCTTAACTTGAAGGATGTCATCAATGTCGCTGAATCGCACATGCAGAAACTGTTCAGATGGCATATGTTTTGTTACGTATATTTTCACCACAATAAAGTGTTTAAAGAAAAGAATGCTATTTTACTGTACGAGCAGAAAGTGGAAAGATCCTAAGCATCCAGTAATAAGCAGCTGGCTGAATAAATTACGGTACGTCCATATACTAGAACATGATACAGGCATTAGAAACAACATTTTGGAGGAAGCTTTAAAGATGCGGGAAAATTCTTAACATGTAATAAAAAAGCAGAATCTCAACTTTGTTTAATCAGCATTACTTCTATTTCCGTATCCCCACCATCCCCACCACCACCAGCTGCTGTCCAGGTGACTCTGACGCATGATGGCACCCCATGAGTGTCAGCAGAACTGTGCTCCACAGGTTTTCGATGGCTGAGTTTGCAGATGTAAACTGCCAGGCCTTTCTTCCAAGGCACCTCTGGGGGGAACTTGAACCTCCAACCTTTGGGCTAGGAGCTGAGTGCACTAATCGTTTGCACCACCCAGGGGCTCCTGAGTTGATACAGAGCTATACAAACACGTATTTCAATGACTGAAAGGGAAACACACAACTAGTCAACAGTGGTGACCGCCAACTAGTGGGAGAATGCGTGGCCCTGAACATTTCTGCCTTTTCCATACTTTCTACGAGAAGCATGTTCTACTTTTACAATTAGGGTAAAAAAATAATAATAATAATTAAAGGAAAGGGAGGTGACATGCTAAGGTACATGGGTAAAACCTGATTAGAACTTACTATCTTTGTTGTTGGGTGCCATCGAGTCGATTCTGACCCATAACGATCCCGTGTGACAGAGAAGAACTGCCCCATAGGGTTTTCTAGGCTGTGTGATCTTTATGGGAGCAGACGCCAGGTCTCTCCCCTGAGGAGCTGCCGGGTGGGTTCAAACCGCCCACCTTCTGGTTAACAGCCGAGTGCTTAAGCATTGTGTCGCCCGGGCTCCTTCACTATCTACTAATCGGGATGAAAGAAAGTTTACTCACCCATCATATTTCTCTATATTCATCTCGTATAAACTCTCCTGAGCATGATTAGCACGTTCAGTCACTGCGGAAAAAAAATAACATCACCTCGGAGAGCTTAACTTCAGATGTATGGATCCATATTGAAACTAAAAGGCAAATAAACCATTCTTCAAAAATAAGGTCCTAAAACATCTCAGGGGATTTCCTGTAAGAAATTCCTTCTTAGATCTTACCCTAATCCCTTTAGAGAAAGGGGATCCGGCTGACATCAGTGGAATACCACCTCTCAGGATACATTCTGCTGGGTGAGATCCAAAACTCTCGGCACTTAATTTTCCACAGGTATTACTTAGCTAGTAAAAGATTACTTCTTTTAAAAACTTTTATAGTTTTTTTCTTATCTACGAGTTAATTTGAAAATTTTAGAATACACACTAAAAAGGAGGAGGAAATGTTATAAAATCCTTAAAATATATTCGGAAGTAGAAGGAAATGTTAGTCCACAGTCTCCATGCCCCAAGTAAAACATAATTGTCATTTTCACCATTTTTACGTGTACAATTCAGTGTGCAATTCACCCTGCCATACAATCGTACAATCGTCCCCACTACTCCTTTTTCCGAAAGGTTTTCATCACCCTTAACAGGAACAGATTCTCTGCAGTCTGCTTTTCCCATTGTCCAGCTTTCACATGCATATGAGGTCACTGAAAGCACCATGGCTTGGGTCAGGCACACCTGAGTCTCTGAAGCGGCGTCTTTGCTTTTTAACACTTCGGTCTCTAAAATAATATACTAGTAACAGTATACTTCACACATAAATCTTTATACTTGTTTTTCTTTCAATATTCTATCATAATTATTTTTTGTGGCAATAAAAATTCTTTTTAAAGACCACTTTCAAAAGATGGAAACCCTAGTGGCATAGTGGTTAAGACCTACGGCCGCTAAGCAAAAGGTCAGCAGTTCGAATCCACCAGGCGCTCCTTGGAAACCCCTACGGGGCAGTTCTACTCTGTCCTATAGGGTCGCTATGAATCAGAATCGACTCGACGGCAGCAGGTTTGTTTTTTTTTTTGGTTTCAAAAGATACATAATGCTCCTAAGATATACCACAATTTTATTTTTATGGCTCCGGTTTGGGGGCAATTTAAATTGCTTCCAATGTTTTGCTAATTTAAAAAAAGTGGCAGCAACCACTGCTGTCTATCAGCCTTTGTGCATATTTGACAATAGTCTCAGGAAAGATTTAAAAACATGGCATACTGGCCCCAAATCCCCTCATTTTTAAGGCTCTTGCCGCACACGGCCCAGCAGCTCTTTAACAAGGTCCCACAAAACCATCAAGGCATCAAAACGGAGCAAGACAGCCCTCTCTCACAGGTTCCAGCACTGAGATGCAAGAGAGCTTGCATTTAAAATGCCGGGACATTTTGATCTAAGATTCTATAGAATAATCCTGAACAAAAGCGGGGAAAAAACCTGGAACAAAATTATAAATTCTCAGTGGAATCCAGACTTTCTAGAGACAGTGAGGCTGGATGAACCCCCAAAACTATTGCCCCGACATAATCTTTAAACTTTAAACCTCAAGCCAAAACTCTTCCTGGAAGTCAGCTTTGAACCAAACAACCAAAAAAATCCAGCCGTTGAGTCAATCCTGACTCATGGTGACCCTACAGGACAGAGTAGAACTGCCCCATAGGGTTTCCGAGGCTATAATCTTTACAGAAGCAGACTGCCACATCTTTCTCCTGCGGAGCCTCTGGGGGGTCTGAACTGCTGACCTTTCGGTTATCAGCCAAGCACTTAACCACTGCCCCACCTGGGCTCCTGAACCAAACAACAGTTTAACCTAATTAGTAAAGTATGTCTGCCTTGAGCATTGTGCTCTCTCTAAGATCTATCTATGTGAGATCAAACTGTAACAGTATCTTAAGAGGTTAGATGAGAAGCTTAGGGGTCAGGGAGTTTATGTCCACGGTGGTGGGATAATTTGGAAACAGACAGCCAGAAGGGTTTCACAACTTAAAAAATGTAAACGATGTCACTGAATCATACATGTAGAATCTGTTGAAACAGCGTATCCTTCGCTGTGTATGTTTTCACACAAAAAAAATTTAATCTAAAAAAAAAAAAAGTATCACATTACGTTGCTTCACATTTCACTTACTGGTAAAATTATTTCCGAGATTCATTAATCACTTATATCTTTTCTTTCGAGAATTTCCTGTCCATGACCTCTGACCTTTTATCTTCTTCCTGTTTTCTTTTTATATGCTTAGAATATTTACCCTTGGCTAGAAAAGACTACATTGTTTATTTTGCATTCTTTCTATTCTTGTAGGCAAGAAAAAAAATACATTCTGTTTCCTTTAAAACAATCTTACAAGATAAAAATCTTCCCAAGTGACTATCTTTGAATTACCTCAAATTTGCTTCTACATATTTATTTTAAGAAGAAGTGATAACTTGCAAGTGGCCATTCAAAGTCGAACAATTGGCCTCTATTCGCCTGGAGCGACACAGGACGAAGGTGAGTCAGGAATAGGAGGAGAAAATGGAAAGTGTGGCGGACTGCCTCCACGAACAACTGCCTCCTTTGCCATGACAAGAAGAACTGGATGGTGCCCAGTGACCATTAGTAAGTGTTTTGATCAAAGACTGTACAGAAGAATCCTGATCAAAAGGGGGAAAATGTGGAAGAGAATTTAAAATTCTCATGAACTCCAGACTTTTTGGAGCCATGGGGGCTTGATAAACCCCCAAAACTATTGCCCTATGATAATCCTTAAACTTTAAACCTTAAACCAAAAATATCTTCTGAAGTCTTAAAACCAAATAATAATTTAGCGTAGCTAGTAAAGAATGTCTGCCTTGAGCCTTGCAGGCTTTTAAGAACTGTCTACATGGGATCAAACTGACAACAGCAATTTGAAAGATTAAATAGGAAACTTAGAGGGCAGTGAGTTTATTTTAATGGAGGAGGAACAACTCAGAGAAGGAGGGGTGAGAACGAACGGCTGTACGACTCAGAGAACAATCAGTGTCACTGAATTGTACGTGTAGAAACTGTCGAATCGGCTATGTCTGCAGTGTATATTCTCAACAACAAATTATTTTAAAAGAAGAAGTAATACCTTACCAATTATCTCAGTGTTGATGGAGGCTAAAGCAAATAACGGAGCCACCTTCTTTTCATAGATCCTCTTGCCTTGCCCTTTTCCTCCAAACGGATTGATAAACACCAGTAAATGCTTTGGCCTACACGCTGCCGAAAAAAAATAATTTAAAAATCAATCACAACAAATATAACAAATAATCAAAATTAAGACTGTGTTACTGAACAAAATCAAACCATAATGGTTTTAGAATTCTGCTTCGTGTTACCTCATGAAAGTATTTTTAAATCTTAAGGAAGAGCTATAAAAAGTTTCCTAATCTGTTAAAAGCAAAAAAAAAAAAAAAACAAAAAAAAACCAAAAACAAGGCAGGCTGTCAGAATGGGCAAGGTCCCTGGGCACCTCAGACAGTTGGCTCTTGACTACTAAAGGTTGGTGGTTCGAACCCACCCAGCGGCATCATGGAAGAAAGGCCTGGCAATCTGCTTCCATTAAGATGACAGCCAAGAAAACCCTATGGAGCAGTTCTACTCTGTAACACGTGGTGTGGCCATGAATCTGAATTGACTTGATGGTGATGGGTCTGGTGTCGTCCTCAAGAACAGGCACAGCCACTAGATGCTATGAGAGTCCCAAGGACCTCGGGTTCTGTCGGGGAGAGAGACTCACTCCCTGCTTATGAAGCGGCCCGTGAGATGTGAGTTCTGGAAGGTGGCAGCCTCGTTCTTTGCCATGTGAAAGAAAGCAAGCTTGCAGAGAACAAGGAGAACGAAGCAGATGCACAGAAAGGGGCATTCGGACAGACGGACAGACAGACTTAGTCACGGAAAGAAAAGCCTTGGAATGGAGATGGACAGAGAGATGGAAAGACAGAAACCAAATGGATTCCAGCCCTCTGGTTATAAGCCCTCTCAACAGGCCCAGCTAAATGCCTACACTGGGGTTTCAAGTTGTTGCTGGGTGTCATCGAGTTGATTCCGACTCACAGCGACCCCCTGTGACAGAGCAGAACTGCCCCGTATGATTTCCTAGGCTGTCATCTCTACAGGAGCAGATCGCCCGGTCTTTCTCCTGGGGAGCCGCTGAGTTTGAACCGCCGACCTTTCAGTTAGCAGCCGAGCACTTAACCACTGTGCCACCAGGGCTCCTTGGGGGTCTTGTGAGTCTTTCTTATTTCTTACAATAACTTCCATGTTTCTGTTTCGGTCAATTCAAGTAGATGCTCTTACTTAAAACTAAATGTAACTCACCCATCAGTGAAAGCAGCAAGTATTTACCCAGGAGAATTGAAAACATGACCACACAAGAACACGTGCACCAACATCTACAGCAGCACCATTCACAACAGCCAGAAAGTGGAAACAAGCCACGTGCCATCGCCAGGGGAATGGATGGACCAAATGGGATCACACAAATGGAATATTACTCAGCCATAAAAACGACCGAAGTCCCAATATAATCCGTGCTACAACATGGGTGGACCTTGAGAACATCATGCTGAATGAAAGCAGCCAGTCACAAAAGGGCACACAGTGTATCATTCCATTTATAGGAAACACCCAGAACAGGCAAATCCATATTGATGAAAGAAACATAGCAAAATGTGAACAGCTGTAGAATCTAGGTGGTGGGTTTATGAATGCTTATGGTACAATTCTTTCAGTCTTTCCGTATCTTTGGAGATGTTCATAATAAAATATTAGGAGGAAATATGCAATACAGAAAAATAAACCAAAGCAAAAGCTGATTCTTTGAAAAAAATCCTAAAAATGGATATATCCCTAATAAAACTGATAAAGAAAAAGGGAGAAAAGACAAATTACCAACATCAGGAATGAGTAAGGGGACATCACTCTTGGGAGTGATCTATAAATACTACAAAGAAAACAAAAGGATCTATTGATAAATTTATGCCAATAATTTTATAAATCTGGATGAAACAGACAAATCTCTCAAAAAATTCAATTTACCGACAGAAGAGTTAGAACATCTGAATAGTCTGATATCTAATAAAGAAATGGGAACTGTCACCAAAAACCTTCCCACAGGCCTAGAGGGCTTCACCAGTGAAGTTCTCTGAACATTTAAGGGAAAAATAACCCCACGTTATACAAACTTTTTCAGAGAATAGAAAAAAGGAAGGGAGGGAAGGAAGGAGGGAGAAAGGAAGGAAGGAGGGAAGGAGGGAAGCAGATAGATTTCTCAACTTCTCAGTGAGACCACTGTAACCTTGACGACAAACCCAGCCAAGGACATTATCAGAAAGGAAACTTAGAGCCCCACTGCCCCCCTTAGGTGGAAAAATCCTAAACAAAATATCGGTAAGTCAAATGCAGCAGTATATAGAAAGGGTGATACATCATGACCAGGTGGGGCTTACTCCAGGAATGCAAAGGGCTTAAACAAGGAGAAATCAGTGTGATTCATCATCACATTAATCCAAAAAGATAATCATTTGATCATCTTAATAGATGCAGAAAAATCAATGATCAAATTCGACACCCATTCATGATAAAAACTCTCAGCAAACTAGGATTAGAAGGGAACTTAATATGATAAAAAGCATCTGTTTCAAAAACAGCCTAAGCAAGCATCAGCCTTAATGATGAAATAATGAAAACCTCCCCCAGAGGCCAGGAACGAGACAAAGGTGTCTGCTGTCACTGCTGCAATGGGGTTCCAAACCAGGGCAACAACACGAGAAAAAGAAATAAAAGGGAAGAATTGGAATGGAAGAAATGTAACTGCCATTATTCACAGATGACATGATTGTATTTCTAGAAAATCATCCAGCTATTAGAATCAATGAGGGAATTTAGCAAGGTCACTGGAAACAAGGCGAACATACCAAATTCAACTATTCTTATATATACAAGCAACAAACAAAAGACAAAATAGAGACACTATGGGCCGGTGGGGAAAGGACAGTCTTTTCAATAAATGACACTGGGTCTCAATCAGATGTCTATATTTTTAAAAAATGAACCTTGACTGCTTACCTCACACCATCGTACAAAAATCAATCCCAAAGAGTTTATTGACCTCAATGTGAAAGGCAAAACAACAAAGCTTTCAGAAGAAAACACAGGAGGACAGCTTCATGACCTTGGAGTAGACACAGATGGCTAAAATAGAACACGACCTAACCACGAAGTTTAAAAAGAAACGAACAACCAAGATAAATGGGACTATATTAAAGTGAAGAACTTCTGTTCACCAAAAGACACCAATAAGACAGAGAAAAGGCAAGCCACGTAATGGGAGAAGATACCTATCATTCATAAATTCGATAAAAGATTCAGACCCACATATGCATACTTTCTCATTGTTGTTAGGTGCCGTTGAGTCAGTGACCCTATGTACAACAGAAGGAAACACTGCCTGGGCCAGTGCCATCCTGACAATCGCTGCTATGCTTGAGCCCATTGTTGCAGCCACTGTGTCAATCCATCTCTTTGAGGGTCTTCCACTTTTTCACTGACCCTCTACTTTACTAAGCATGATGTCCTTCTCCAGGGACTGATCCCTCCTGGTAACATGTCCAAAGTATGTGAGACGTAGTCTCGCCATCCTTGCTTCTAAGAAGCATTCTGGCTGTACTTCTTCCAAGACAGATTTGTTTGTTCTTCTGGCCGTCCATTGTATATTCAATATTGTTCACCAACACCATAATTCAAAGGTATCAATTCTTCTTCAGTCTTCCCTATTCATCGTCCAGCTTTCGCATGCATTTGCGAAACACCATGGCGCACCTTAGCCTTCAAGGTAACATCTTTGCTTTTCAACACTTCAAAGAGGTCTTTTGCAGCAGATCTGCCCAACGCAATGTATCATTGATTTCTTGACTGCTGCTTCCATGGGTGTCAACCGTGGATCCAAGTAAAATGAAATCCTTGACAACTTCAATCTTTTATTTGTTTATCATGATGCATACTCTACCACCCAGCAATTCCATTCCTAGGTATACACCCAAGAGAAATGCAAACACATGTTCACCAGACAACATGTAATAGAATATTTATAGCAGGATTATTTGTAATAGCCCAAATCAGGATGCTATGGAAATGGCCAGCGACGGTAAAACGGATGAATAAACGGTCGTGTATTCACACAATGGAATATGGAATTCTACACAGCCACGGGCATGAACAACCTCCAACCACATATAAAGAATGTCTACATATCATTAAGGAAAAGACATACAATCCAACAGAAAAACGGGCAAAAGACTTGAACCAACACCTCACAAAAGAGGATGTTCAAGTGACCCGTAAACACGTAAGGGTATTTCTCAACCTTGTTAACCATCAGGGAAGTGCAAATTAAAACACCCACGAGGATGGCTTCAATTAAAAAGGAGTGTTTAAGATGTGGAACAGCCAGAACTCTGAGAACGTGCTGCTGGGAATGTTGATTGGTACTAATTACCACTTTGAAAAACCATCCAGCAGCATTTACTGAACTTGAACATATGCATACTCTACTGCCCAGCAATTCCACTTCTCGGTATACATCCAAGAGAAATGCAAACATGTGTTCACCAGACAACGCTTACTAGGATCCTTATAGCAGGATTATTCATAATAGCCCAAATCAGGAAGCTATGCAAATGGCCAGCGACAGTAAAATGGATGAATAAATTGGTCATACGGTCACACCATGGAATAGGGATTCCACACAGCCATGAGCATGAACCACCTCCAACCACACACAGTTTCAGTGTACCCATGGATAAATTTCACAAATATAATGCTGACCAAGAAAAGCCCGACATAATAGAATTCACACCATGGGATTCTATTTATATAGATCACAAAAACTAATCTAGGTGTTAGAAGTCAGGGTAGTAGCTCCCGTTTGAGGGGTCGTGACTCAAGGGGCAGAAGGGGGACTTCTGGCGGCTGACCATGTTTCTTGATCTGGTTGCTGGCTACGTGAGCAGGCTCAGCTGGTGAAAATTCATTGAGCTGTGCACTCAGGACATGAAGCACTTTTCTGTATCTATGTTATGTACTTCAGTAAAACATTAAAACAGGTAACAGAATGAGGGGTTAAAGCTACAGAGTAGCTGAAGTAATAGAATCATGTGTTTAGATACAAGTAGACTATATCACCCTTCCCCGTCGGTCAGTTTGTTGTACTGTGGTGGTTTTTATGTTGCTGTGATGCTGGAAGCTATGCCACTGGTATTTCAAATATCAGCAGGGTCACCTTCGGCGGACAGATTTCAGTGGAGCTTCCCGACAAAGACAAAGAAGAAAGACCTGGTGATCTACTTCCAAAACTTAGCCAGTGAAAACCCCATGGACCACAACAGAATGTTGTCTGATATAGTGCTGGAAGATTAGCCCCCTGGGTTGGAAGGCACTCAAAAACACACAGTTGCCACAATAATGGGCTTCAGCAAACCAAAGATGGTGAAGACCGCTCAGGATGGGGCAGCATTTTGCTCTGTAGCACATGGGGCCGCCAGGAGCTGCAGCTGACTCAATGGCAACTAACAAAGACTACATAAAATGGACAACTGTATGGGCTTTTCCACAAATTATAGAGAAAAATAATAAATCCACATCACTCACGGGGAGGCAGTGGTTAAGAGGACGTTGTTTTGGAGTCCCCACCTACAGAATCGCGCCTTGAATGTAAACACTCTTAACTCTCATGAAAGCAAACAGATAGGACCAGAGGGAAGGGCAGCGAGAGCGAGTATGCCCAGGGAGGAGGTGTCTAGAGACAAAGGAGGAGGCCAAGAAACTGATGACAATCCCCTGACAGGATGCTGCAGACACGGAGGAGGACACGCACTGGCACAGAGCTCACAGAGGTCTGAACGTGAGACGTCAACAAGAACTTGTAATGAGGACTGCGTCCCACATGGTAAGACAGAAAAACACAGACACCAGGTCCTACCGCCCAGACGACAATCCTAAGACGTGCTTCTTCAAGCAGGGAAGTTTCTCCGAAGCTGATACACCTCGTCAGGGCATATCCCTAACAAGTTTATTTCCTTGCAGGGAAATATCTTGTTCAAATAAATTGGAATCCACTTTCCTGATCAGATACCAAATTAATTCAAAAAGACATAAAACTAACCTAAACCACCTGCTGTTTCTGTCCAGTGGGGGACATCTCTACCTGAATCCTCAGGACTGTGAATTAAGATTACAACCAAACAACCTGGAAGGGTTTTGGAGCTACAGAATGAATTAACAGCTACCGTGATTTTAAGCATGGCAGACTGACCTGTAGCAATCGGTGACTAATCCTTTAGGCTCCTACTACATCTCAGATATAAGGGACACACCCCAGATGTATAAAAGGAACATTCTTCCACTTGTCCTTGTTATTAGGTGTCGATGAGTCAGTTCCGACTCACAGCTACCCCATGTACAACAGAACGAAACACTGCTGGGTCCTGTGCCAATGCTCACAATCGTTATGCTTGAGCCCACTGTTGTAGCCACTGTGCCAATCCATCTCATTGAGGGTCTTCCTCTTTCTCCCTGACTCTCTACTTTACCAAGCATGATGTCCTTCTCCAGGGACTGGTCCTTCCTGATAGATTACGTGTCCAAAGTACATAAAACGAAGTCTCACCATCCTTACTTCTAAGGAGCATTCTGGCTGTACCTGTTCCAAAACAGATTTGTTTGTTCCTCTGGCAGTCCATGGGATATTCAATATTCTTCACCAACACCATGATTCAAAGGCGTCTATTCTTCTCCAGTCCTCCTTAGTCATTGTCCAGCTTTCGCATGCATATGAGGTGACTGAAAATACCATGGCTTGGGTCAGGTGCACCTTAGTCCTCAGAGTGACAGCTTTGCTTTTTAACACTTTAAAGAGGTCTTTTTGCAGCAGATTTGCCCAGTGCAATACTACCTTTGATTTCTTGACTACTGCTTCCATGGGTGTTGATTGTGGATCCAAGTAAAATGAAATCCTTGACAACTTCAATGTTTTCTCCGTTTATCATGATGTTGCTTACTGGTCCAGTTGTGAGGCTTTTTGTTTTCTGTATGTTCAGGTGTAATCCATCCTGGAGCCTGTAGTCTTTGATTTTCATCAATAAGTACTTCAGGTCCTCTACACTTTCAACAAGCAAGGTTGTGTGATCTGCATATTGCAGATTGTTAATGAGTCTTCCTCCAATCCTGATCCCATGTTCTTCATACAGTCCAGCTTCTCAGATTTGCTCAGCGCATACAAACTGAATAAGTATGGTAAAAGGATACAACCCTGACACACACCTTTCCTGATTTTAAACCATGCAGTAGCCCTTTGTTCTGTTCAAATGACTGCCTCTTGGTCTATGAACAGGTTCCACGTGAGCATAATTAAGTGTTCTGGAATGCCTATTCTTTGCAATGTTATCCATAATTTGTTATGATCCACACAGTCAAATGACTTTGAATAGTCAATAAAACACAAGTAAACATCTTTCTGGTATTCTCTACTTCCAGCCCAGATCCATCTGACATTAGCAATGATATCCCCTGTTCCAAATCCTCTTCTGAATCTGGCTTGAATTTCTGGCAGTTCCCTGTTGATGTGCCACTGTAACTGTTTTTGAATGATCTTCAGCAAAATTTTACCTGCGTGTGATATTAATGATATTGTCCGATAATTTCCACATTCTGTTGGATTAGCTTTCGTTGGAATGAGTACAAATATGGATCTCTTCTAGTCAGTTGGCCAGGTAGCTGTCTTCCAAATTTCTTGGCATAGATGAGTGAGCATTTCCAGTGCTGCATCCGCTTGTTGAAACATCTCAGTTGATGTTCCATCAGTTCCTGGAGCCTTGTTTCTCACCAATGCCTTCAGTGCAGCTTGGACTTCTTCCTTCAGTACCGTCAGTTCTTGATCATCTGCTACCTCCTGAAACGGCTGAATGTCAATCAATTCTTTTTGGTACAGTGACTCTGTGTATTCCTTGCATCTTCTTTTGATGGCTCCTGCATCGTCAATATTTTGCCCATGCTGTTGTCAGGTCGCGTCAAGTCAGTTCCAACTCACAGTGACCCTATGTACAACAGAATGAGACACTGCCCGGTCCTGCGCCATCCTCACAATCACTGTGATTCTTGAGCCCTTCGTTGCAGCCACTGTATCAATCCATCTTGTTGAGGGTCTTCCTCTTTTTTGCTGACCCTCTACCACCATGATGTCCATCTCCAGAGACTAATCCCTCCTGATAACATATTCAAACTATGTGAGACATAGTCTCGCCATCCTTGCTTCTAAGGAACATTCTGGTTGTACTTCTTCCAAGACAGACTTGTTTGTTCTTCTGGCCGTCCATGGTGTACTCAATATTCTTCGCCAATATCACAATTCAAAGGCATCAATTCTTCGATCTTTCTTATTCATCGTCCAGTTTTTGCGTGCACATAAAGTGACTGAAAAGACCATGGCTGGGGTCAGGAGCACCTTAGTCTTCAAGGTGACATCTTTGCTTTTCAACACTTTAAAGAGGTCTTTTGCAGCAAATTTGCCCAGTGCAATGCATATTTTGATTTCTTGACTGCTGCTTCCATGGGTGTTGACTGTGCATCCAAGTAAAATGAAATCCTTGACAACTTCAATCTTTTCTCCGTTTATCATGATGTTGCTTATTGGTTCAGTTGCGAGGACCTTTGTTTTCTTTATGACGAGGTGTAATCCATACTGAAGGCTGTGGTCTTTGATCTTCATCAGTAAGTGCTTCAAGTCCTCTTCACTTTCAGCAAGCAAGGTGGTGTCATCTGCATATCACAGGTTATTAATGAGTCTTCCTCCAGTCCTGACGCCCCATTCTTCTTCATACAGTCCAGCATCTCAGATTATTTGTTCAGTACACACACTGAATAGGTATGGTGAAAGGATACAACCCTGATGCACACATTTCCTGACTTTAAACCACACAGTAGTTCCTTGTTCTGTTCAAACAACTGCCTCTTGATCTATGTACAGGTTCCACATCAGAACAATTAAGTGTTCTGGAACTCCCATTCTTCACAATGTTATCTCTAACTTCTTACGATCCACACAGTTGAATGCCTTTGCATAGTCAATAAAACATAGGTAAACATCTTTCTGGTATTCTCTGCTTTAAGCCAGGAATTCTGCCCACAGACTCTTTCAATATTGCAACTCGGGGCTTGAATTTTTTTCTTCAGTTCCTTCAACTTGAGAAATGGTGAGTGTGTTCTTCCCTTTTGGCTTTCTAACTCAGGTCTTTGCACATGTCATTAAAATACTTTGTCTTCTCAAGCTGCCCTTTGAAATCTTCTGTTCAGCTCTTTTACTTCATCATTTCTTCTATTCACTTAAGGTACTCTACATTCAAGAGCAAGTTTCAGAGTCTCTTCTGATATTCATTTTGGCCTTCTCTTTCTTTTCCTGTCTTTTTAATGACCTTTTACTTTCTCCATGTAGGATGTCCTTGATGTCATCCCATAACTCATCTGGTCTTCAGTCATTAGTGTTCAGCGCCTCAAAGCTGTTTTTGAGATGGTCTCTAAATTCAGCTGGGATATACTCAATGTTATACTTTAGCTCTTGTGGACTTGTTTTAATTTTCTTCAGCTTCAATTTGAACTTGTATATGACCAATTGGTGGTCTGATCCGTAGTCAGTCCCTGGTCTGGTTCTGATTGATGATATCAAGCTTTTCTGTCATCTCTTTCCTCAGATGTAGATGATTTGATTCCTGTTATTCCATCTGGCAAGGTCGATGTGTATAGCTGCTATTTACATTGTTGAGAAAAGGTATTTCCAATGAAGAAGTCGCTGGTCTTGCAAAATTCTATCATGCAATCTCCAGCGTTATTTCTATTACTAAGGCAATATTTTTCCACTACTGATCATTTGTCTTTGTTTCCAGCTTTCACATTCCAATCACCAGTAATTATCAATGCATCCTGACTACATGTTTGATCAATTTCAGACCACAGAAGTTGGCAAAAATCTTCAATTTCTTCATCTTTGGCATTGGTGGTTGGTGCATAAATTTGAATAATAGTTTTATTAACTGGTCTTCCTTATAAGCATATGGATATTATCCTATCACTGAAAGCACTGTACTTCAGGATAGACCTTGAAATGTTCTTTTTAACAATGAATGTGATGCTGTTCCTCTTCAATTTGTCATTCCTGTCATAGCAGACCATAGGACTGTCTGATTAAAAATGGCCAATACAAGTCCACTTCAGCTCATGGATACCTAGGATATCTGTATTCAAGCGCTCCATTTCATTTTTGACAACTTCCAATTTTCCTAGATTCATACTTTGTATATTCCACATTCTGATTATTAATGGATGTTTGTAGTTGTTTCTTCTCATTCTGAGATATGCCCCATCAGTATACGAAGGTTCTGAAAGCTTAACTCCATCCACATGATTAAGCTCAACTCTACTTTGAGAAGGCAGCTCTTCTCCAGTTGTATTTTGAAAGCCTTCTGATCTGAGGGGCTCATCTTTTGGCACTATATCAGAAAATGCTCCACTGCTATTCATAAGGTTTTCACTGGCCAGTTATTTTAGAAGCAGATCACTAGGTCCTTCTTCCTAGTCTCTTAGTCTGGAAGCTCCACTGAAACTTGTCCGCCATGGGTGACCCTGCTGGTATTTGAAATATTGGCAGCATAGCTTCCAGCATCACAGCAACATGCAAGCCACCACAGTAGGACAGACTGACAAACACGTGGTGGTTTCCTCCACTTACCTGGTTTAATTCTCACCATCACCTTGATGGTAGGTATTACTATCCCTGCTTTCCAGTAAAAGAAATCAAGGCTCAGAAGGTTAAGTGACCGGCTCTAGGTCTCCCAGGTAGTAAGGGGTGCAGCTGGAATTCAATCCCAGTGTCTTGACTATGGAAACCTGTCCTCCTTCCACCACACTATGCTGGCCCCCTAATTTAAAAAACAAACAAAAAAATTTGCCATCGAGCTGACTCCGTCTCATGGCGACCCCATGTGTGTCAGAGTAGAACTGTGTGCTCCATAGGGTTTTCAATAGCTGGTTTTTCAGAAGCAGATCACCAGGCCTTTCTTCCAAGGTGCCTCTGTGTGGACTCAAATCTCCAACCTTGTGATTAGCTGCTGAGCGTGTTAATGGCTTGCAGTACCTAGGGACTCTGGCCCTCTCATTAGTTTAAAAAAAAAAAGTCAAGCTGATTTATCAAATCCACCCTAGTTAGAACAAGTTTTATAAGAAAAGGAGGAGGCATGTCCAGAGATCTCTGAAGCACACATAACCACGCCACCGTGATGGTTCTGTATTTCCGCAAATGCATAAACATGTACGTACTCAGCTTCTCAAGCAGCTCTCTCAGGGTCTGCAGCCACAGGTTACACAGTTGCTCTTCAATACACCAGAACGTCACCTGGGCCCGCTTCCAGCGGTGACGCCGAGCTCGCTTCACGCAATGCACTGTGCAGAAACAAAGGCACTCGTGAGCACACAGTCGCAGCCTCTCTGGCAAAGCCTCACGTGAGCTCACTTCAAATGCGTGTTCATTTTCAGCACACAGCTAACCACTTCCCAGGGGTTCTCTTTTCTCCCAACTGGCTAGTAACTTTCAAGGTATATTAGAAAAAAGGTCCCATCTTCAGATCTTTTAACCCATACTAAAAAAAAATTTTAAAAATAAAAAGATGATCAACAACAAAAACATTCACTAAAAGCAGATCCTGGGAAAGCGGCTATTAGGAAGTTTCTAATAAAGATAAGAAAACGGCAAGCTTGTTTAAGGAGTCCTGGTGGCACAGTGGTTAAAGTGCTCAGCTGCTAACCAACAGGTCGGTGGTTCAAACCCACCAGCCACTCGATGGGAGAAAGACGTGGCAGTCTGCTTCCATAAAGATCTATAGCCTTGGAAACCTAATGGGGCAGTTCTACTCTGTCCCACAGGGTCACTATGAGTCTGAATTGAGTTCCCTCTCCTGTAATCAGCATGGAATTAATGAAGAACCGTGGGAGAAGATACTTAGGATTTATTACCTGTAAAAGCATGAGGCTTTTCCATTTTCTGCCATTTTCCACTGGTGTAGTGCTTCCCGTTAACGTCTGATTCTTCAACGGTGATGATCTCAGAAATAGGCACGGAGCGGGCATCTGTAAAGACACCACACTCTTATGTCTAATGAATTCATCAGAGAGGTCCAGCTCATGTCCAATTAAAGAATCCAACTCTACAATGCTGGCAATACTGTGTCTTAATATTCTCATTTAAAAAACCACAAGTAAAAAGTAAGGTTATATGTCATTTTTTAAATTCAGAGTTAAATAAATACAGGAAACTCAAATGTGATTGGAAATGGGGTGTTTTATCCAACAGAATCACCAAATGTATGCTGAACAGGGAAACACATGGGCACGCCCCATCTGCTCAGGGCAGTGCAGACCAACCCGTCTGCTCAGGGCAGTGCAGACCACCGTGGGATGACAGCCAGTCCACGGAGAAACGCGTGGGCATGCCCCATCTGCTCAGGGCAGTGCAGACTACCGCGGGATGACGGCAAGGCCACGGAGAAACACTCGGGCACGCGCTGTCTGCTCAGGACAGTACAGACCACCATGCGGGGTAGCCCCAGAGTCTCGAGTCTGCAGCGCACGCTGACTCCTGCCAGGTCACATGCAGCATAAACGCCCCCTGGGTACACCCATCACAAACTGCTGAACACCCAACCTTCACTAATGACAGAAGGTGAGCTTGCCCGTGAAAATGACGATGAAGAAGGGTACTTCTGCCCACAACTGCCTGGGAGAATACAGAAATATCACGCAGATGACAAACTCAATCAAAGGGGTCAAACTGCTCCTGTCCCCTTCCTGCTCACGAGCCTCCCTCTGCAACCAGCTGTGTGTGTCTGTCTGTACATCGACATCCTGTCCAGGGTACAGAGCTGAGCTGCTACCTCTCCAGGCAGGGCACCCAGGTCTGTCAGGGTGGTAATGAGTGCTGTTCCCCTGCTGCTAAGAGCATCCCCAAGGGAAGCCCCCTGGAATGCTGGAGTGGCTTTGCAGACCACCTGATGGCTGGGGTTACCCCTCAAGTTCATCAGCACCTGCTTCAGTTTGAAAACAAGACGGGACAAGAGCCTGCCAGTTTACACGCCCAAGAGTCAAATCAACAATCACGTAGTAACGTCCACCACGTGGCCACTTGGTCTAGTACATGGGAAAACAGTGGTCAAGGCAGGTCCCTGCCTCAAACCCAATGAGTAACAGTGTGAGGCTGTGACCCAGGAAGAAGGTGGCCACACTCACGGCCTCTAGGTGGGCAGAGTGTGGGCCAGCCGGTCTGCTGGGCCTTACCCAGCACCCTACAGGCCACTGTGGCCCTGCCTGAGCGCTTTGCATAGACGAACCTCTGGGGACCCGTCTGCAATTATAGACGAGGAAATGGAGGCACTGACTGGTGTGTTTCAGGGCCACCCCACACCATGGCCCTGTGTTACTGGTGGCCTGTGCTCCCTCCTAACAGCCGGGGGGCCTGCCCCCCCAGCCCCACACACACTCAGGTGTCCACGCTGCCGCATTCCGCTCAAACCCCGCTCTGAATAAAACGGATGGCCAGCGGCTGCCTGGGCCCTTCTTGTGCCGGCTCTCCCGTGACTTTAGGGGCTGGACGGGGCAGCATCATTTACAACTGCAGTCTCAACTCAGAAGAGGAAAAGGAGGGAAGAAAGTTGATTTCTCATGAGAACAAAGGGCATTTTGAGGGCAAAACATAAATCCAATCAGTTTTCAATCTCTCTTCAAGTGTGAGATATTAAATAACTTAATTTCAGTCCCAAACATGCAAATCTACAAACTACTTCCCCGGCTCCCCTGTTCAACCCCAGGTAATTCTCAATGGTTTTTTCTGATAAAGAAAGCATCTTCTAACACCATAATGTTCCTAGTTACCCGTAATAGATCTTTCCACCCTGTGTCTGTCAGTTTGTCCTACTGCAGTGGCTTGTATGTTGCTGTGAAGCTGGAAGCTATGCCACTAGTATTTCAAATACCAGCAGGGTCACCCATGGAGGACAGGTTTCAGCAGAGCTTCCAGAGTAAGGCAGACTAGGAAGAAAGGCCTGGAGATCTAATTTTGAAAATTACCCAATGACAACCCTATGGAACACAACAGAACGTTGTCCTATATAGTGCTGGAAGGCGAGCCCTCAAGTTACAAGGCACTCCAATACACAGTGGTGACAACAATGGTCTCCAGCAGACCAGCGACCTGGCAGAACCAAGAAACCTTTCAATCTATTTTACATGGGGTCACCATGAGTCAGAGCCGACTTGACAGCAACAACAGCAACAGATCTGTAAACTCGACAGAAATGGGAAATTAGTCCTGGAGTATAATGTTTCCAAAATAGGACCATTCGGAATGGACGGGAGGAGGCGCGTCCTCCAAGCTCCGGGACAAGGCAGGCGGCGGGTGGCTCGAAGGCGGTAAGAGAGACAAGGCCACGTGACCACCACCTGTCCCACTCACCTACCGAAGAGGTAGCAGGTATTGTCATGCAGGGACACACTGCAAGTGTGGATTTTATGTGAAATCTCTAGATTTTAGAGTGTTGGCTGCCGTTCAAAACCAAAACACACAAAAAAACTTGCTGTGCAAACAAGTCAGACAAAAACTATCCGTGTGAAGGCCACTGCCTACTGTCTGTCGTAGGGAGGGAATGCTGTTGTTATTAGGTGCCGTCGAGTCGGTTCCGGCTCACAGCGACCCTATGCGGTTACACTGACCACGTGGATGACAGATGAAATCTCTGCCCCTTAACCACAGTGATCTTACCCTGTCAAGCCTGGCCCGAGACGCTAAAGCGAAATCAGATTTCTATCACTGAAAACAAACCAACATAGCTCCTTATCGACTTTTTACAAGCTCTGAGAGGCTCCAGAGCCTGTCCTGCCCAAGGTTACTTGCCCAAAAGACATGCAGCAGGTCCTGTCAGACTCAGCAGACACTGTGTGTCAGGAAACTGCTGTTTACTGGTCTACCTGAATAAGGAAGTGTGCTCTGGCCACCCTTTCTTCTTCGTGGTTTACTTTAATAACAAAATATCAAACTCTGAGTATAGCCTCACTATGATAGGCTCACCCATACCATCGATCATGGAGATGGGGCGGGACCGGGCAACATTTCATGCTCCTGTACGTGAGGTCACCATTACTCAGAGCCAACTTGACAGCAACTAACAACAACATAGCCCAGCGAGCCCCTGAAGTTCATGATGTTCAGATGAGGCCCCTGACAATTACAACTTGCTGTTATTTGAACCAGCAAGTGTGGCCTCTGAGCCTTGCCTGCATGCCCATGGATGCCTTCTTCATTCCCGGGCCACATCTTGGGTGATAGCAGCTGCTCCCACTGGGACCCACCCCGAAGGCTCTTCCGTGCCCCTGACCAGCCGGCATGCGTCTCTGTGTGCTGGGCCTGCCCACCAGCTGCGAGCCTGGCACCGTGGCGGGCCCAAGGCTGCCCGCGGACCAGCCCTCCTCTGCTGTCCTCTCCCCAGTGCCGGAGCCAAGGCCAGCCCGAGTTCTCCATCTCTCTTCACAGCAGCCAAAGCAACAGCGTGAACTCGGGGGCAAACCTGCTGAGGCCAAAACCCAGCTCTGGCCCCTCCCAGCTGTGTGAACCTGGACACGTTACTGTGAGCCTTGGCTGCCTCATCTGTAAAATGGGGATACTCGGGGATTAGCTGGAGCATCACAGGTGGGGTGCTTAGGGGACTGCATGAGTCCCGAGGTGTGTGATGCCCGTGAGCCACCAGCATCATTCGCCTTGGCCCTGACATCAGTACCAGCCTGTACTGCCATTCAGCTGCAGGTGGGGTAAGCCTTCTCCGAGACTGTCCTGTCCTTGAGGGACTTTTTTTTTTTTTTTTTAATTGTACTTCAGGTGAAGGCTTACAGAACAAATAGTTTCTCATGAAAAAGTAGTATACATGTTGTTTTATGACATTGGTTAACCACCCCACAACATGTCAACCCTCTCCCTTCTCGACCTTTTTTTTTTTTGGTGAAAATACACATAGCCAAAGATACACCATTTCAAAAATTTCCACATGCACAGTTCAGTGACATCGACTATGCTCTTCCAATTGTGCTGCTATTCTCACTTAAGATGAAGGCTTATAGAACAAAATAGTTTCTCATTTAACAGTTAAACTACAAATGTTGACCTATGACAATGGTCAACAATCTCACAACACATCAACAATATCCTTACTCAACCTTGGGTTCTCTATCACCAGCTTCCTTGTCCCCTTCTGCTTTCTGGCCCTTGTCACCAGACTACTGTACCTCATTAGTCCCATTTTGTTTTATGGGGCTGTCCACTCCCCGGCTGAACAGTGAACCTCAGAGATAACTTCACCACTGAGCTAAAAGGGTGTCTGGGGGCCATATTCTCAGGGTTTCTCCAGTCTTCTTTAGGCCAGTAAATCTGGTGTTTTTTTTGTTAGAATTATGTTCTACATCCTTCTCCAGCTCTGTCCAGAACCCTCTGTTGTGATCCTGGTCAGAGCAATAAGTGGTGGTAGCCGGGCACCATCTAGCTGTAATGGACTCAGTCCGGTGGAGGCCTTGGTAGTTGTGGTCCCTTAGTCCTTTGGACTAATCTTTTCCTTGTATCCTGTTCTCTTCATTCTCCCTTGCTCCCAAAGGGATGAGACCAGTGGAGTGTCTTAGATGGCCGCTCACAGGCTTTTAAGACCCCACACACTACTCACCAAGGTAGAATGTAGAACACTGTCTTTATAAACTGTGTTATGCCAATTGAGCCAGATGTTCCCCGAGACCATGGGAGGGACATTTTTTTTTAATTGTGCTTTAAGTGAAAGTTTATAGTTCAAGTTAGTTTCTCGTACAAACATTTATACACACATTGTTATGTGACCCTAGTTGCTCTCCCTATACTGTGACAGCACACTCTTCCTTTCTACCCCGGATTTCCCGTGTCCACTCAACCAGCTTCTGTCCCTTTCTGCTTTCTCATCTTGCCTCCAGACAGGAGCTGCCCATTTCGTCTCATGTATCTACTTGAGCTAAGAAGCACTCTCTTCACAAGTATCATTTTATGTCCCATAGTTCAGTCTAATCTTTGTCTGAAGAGTTGGCTTTGGGAATGGTTTTAGTTCTGTTCTAACAAAGTCCAGGGGCCACGTTTTCCAGGGTCCCTCCAGTCTCAGTCAGACCATTAAGTCTGGTCTTTTCACTAGAATTTGAGTTCTGCACCCCACTTTTTTCCTGCTCAGGGACTCTCTGTTGTGTTCTCTGTCAGGGCAGTCATTGGTGGTAGCTGGGCACCATCTAGTTCTTCTGGTCTCAGGCTGATGCAGTCTCTGGTTTACATGGCCCTTTCTGTCTCTTGGGCAAATATTTTCCTTGTGTCTTTGGTGTTCCTCACTCTCCCTTGCTCTAAGGTGGACTGGGACCAATTGATGCATCTTAGATGACTGCTCGCTAGCTTTTAAGACCCCAGATGTCACTCACCAAAACAGGATGCAGAACACTTTCCTAATAAACTTTGCTATGCCAATTGACCTCAATGTCCCCTGAAACTATGGTCCCTAGACTCTCACCCCTGCTACTCTGTCCCTTGAAGTGTTTGGCTGTACTCAGGAAACTTCTTAGCTTTTGGTTTAGTCCAGTCGTGCTGACTTCCCCTGTATTGTGTGTTGTCCTTCCCTTCACCTAAGATAATTCTTGTTTACTAACTAATTAGTGAATACCTCTGTCCCTCCCTCCCCACCCTCGTAATCATCAAAGAATGTTTTCTTCTGTGTTTAAAACTTTTCTTGAGTTCTTATAATAGTGGTCTCATCCAGTATTTGTCCTTTTTGTGTCTGACTAATTTCACTCAGCATAATGCCTTCCAGATTCATCCACGTCATGAGATGTTTTGCAGATTCATCACTGTTCTTTATCTTTGTGTAGTGTTCCATTGTGTGAATATACCATAATTTGTTTATCCATTTGTCCACTGATAGGCACCTAGGTTGTTTCCATCTTTTTCCTATCGTGAACAGTGTTGCAATGAACATGGGTGTGCATATATCTATTCGTGTGATGGCTCTTATTTCTCTAGGATATATTCCAAGGAGTGGGATTGCTGGATTGTATGCTACTTCTATTTTTAGTTTTTAAGGAAGCGTCAAATCGATTTCCAAAGTGGTTGTACCATTTTACATTCCCACCAGCAGTGTATAAGTCTTCCAGTCCCTCCACAGCCTCTCCAGCATTTATTATTTTGTGTTTTTTGGATTAATGCTCGCCCTGTTGGGGTGAGATGGTATCTCATCGTACTTTGGATCTGCATGTCTCTAACGGCTAATGATCGTGAGCATTTCCTCATTTATCTGGTAGCTGCCTGAATATCTTCTTTGGTGAAATGCCTGTTCATATCCTTTGCCCATTTTTAAATTGGGTTATTTGTCTTTTTGTTGTTGAGGTTTTGCAGTCTCTTGTAGATTTTAGAGATTAGACGCTGATCGGATTTGTCGTAGCCCAAATTTTTTTCTCCCAGACTGTAGGTTGTCTTTTCACAGTTTTGGTGAAGTCTTTGGATGAGCATAAATGTTTGATTTTTAGGAGCTCCCAGTTATCTAGTTTCTCTTCTGGTGTTTGTACATTGTTAGTTAATGTTTTGTATTCTGTTTATGCCACGTATTAGGGCTCTTAGCATTGTCCCTGTCTTTTCTTCCATGAGCTTTACCATTTTGGATTTTATATTTAGTCGTTGAAACATTTTGAGTTAGTGTTTGTGCAGAGTGTGAGGCATGGGCTTGAGGGACATTTTGCCCCTACTTGGAATTATGCTACCTGCACAACAGGGCTCACCAAAGCTTCCGAATGTCAGAACAGCTAGCTGGTGTGACAAGGAGCGAAGTCATAATCTGCTTTCCAGGTGAGCTGGAAATGCTTTCTGGAGAGGGAGGAGGAGGTAAAGTGGATTTACATAAAAGGGAAGGAGAGAAGTGCACTCAGATGTAAAAGGGCCAAAGATTAGACCAGGAGAGGAAAGCCAGTACCAGGCATGTTTTCTTGGAAAAGTGCATAGACCAGTTTAACGGTCTTTAGCTGAGGTCCACAGGAAGCAAGCAGGGGTAGGGGTGGGGGTGGAGAGGGTGATGGGCTGGCAGGGCCCACTGGCACCTGGTGGGAGCCCTATAGGTTTCTGTGGGCTGAGTTAATGTCTGGGACAGGATGTGAGGCTTACTTAACCTTTCTAGGTAATTCTAGGCACAAAACCACTGAAATCCTCATACCCCAAAATATCTCAAGATGTACTTTTTTCTCTTGAAGGGTCTTCAATTATCAGATAGTTTAAATGGCAAGTGTATCATGGTTTTATCTCAATCCTTAAAATGAGTCACAAAGATCTAAGTGTCACCCTGAGAAGCCACAGAGAAGGCCCAGAGCTGCCATCGGCTTCTGTTCATAGTCAAGGTTTATTTAGTGTCCACTATGTGGTGACTGGTGCAGTGGTTAAGAGCATGGCTGCTAACCAAAAGGTTGGCAGTTCAAATCCACAAGCTGCTCCTTGGAAACCCTAGGGGGCAGTTCTACTCTGTCCTATAGGGTCACTATGAGTCAGAATTGACTCAATGGCAACACGTTTGTATTTATGTGGTAACTGGAGCCCTGGCAACACAGTGGTTTAAGCGTTCAGCTGCTAACCAAAAGGTTGGTGGTTCAAACCCATCAGCCACTCCACGGGAGAAAGATGTTGCAGTCTGCTTCCATAAAGATTACAGCCTTGGAAACCCTATAAGACAGTTCTATTCTGTCCTATAGGGCCGCTATGAGTCAGAATTGACTTAACAATGGATTTGGCTTTTCTATGTGGGCACCTGCTTCCGAAAAGTCACAGCCTTGAAAACCCTATGCAGTAGTTCTACGCTGCACACATGGAGTCGCCATGGTCGGAATTGACTCAACGCCAACTAAGGACAACAATGTGGCGGACGAAAGGTCCCTGGGTGGTATAATTGGTCAATACGATCGGCTGCTAACCGAGAGACTGGAGGTTCAAGTCCACCCAGAGATGCCTTGGAAAAAAGGCCTGGTGATCTACTTCTGAAAAAGCAGCCCCTGAAACCCGTAGGAAGCACAGTTCTACTCTGCACACATGGGGTCGCCATGAGTCGGCGTTGACTCGACGGCAATAGGTTTGATCTGGCTGCTGGTTTATGGGCAGACACCGTTCTAGACAGGGAAGGGGGGTGTGAATGCACAAAGCCCTGCCCTCGTGTAGCTACCATTCTGATGAAGGGTGACATCACTACACAATAACATCAACATCCACAACTCCTGTTAGAGCAAGCAGCAGGGTGAGCAGGGCCAGGGGACTCGATGGAGGTGTGGGAACAAGCCCTGAGACTACCAACCACGGGCACAGCCAGTGCAAAGGCCCTGAGGCACAAGGGTAAGATGAGGAGCAGGAGACGGGCCTGCTTTCCTCTTGAGGGAAGTGGGACCTAGAGCTGTGAACAGTCAATCTGCCTACATCCCTGTGCCAGAAGAGTCACCTCCAGGCAGCCAGCACTACCAGCCCTGGGTGACTCGGATGCCCCGTCACACCTCACAGGTGGACAGTGCACACTAGGGGTTGTCCTAAGCTCACAGCTCTCGCCACTCACAAGAGAGACAGACAGACAGAGAGGGAGAGGGCAGAGACAGAGAGAGAAAGAGAGACTGAGCCAGAGAGAAATTGAGAGAGAGAGAAGCGTTCAGGGGCCTGGCACTGGTGGCTGCCGACTCTACCTGCCAGCTCTACCTGCAGGCTTCACCTGATGCGCACAAAAGTCGCAGGAGGAGAGGGTCGTGGGCAGGTTATTCAAGTCAAGACAGGCCACCTGGTATGGGCCTCCAGACTGGGTGATCACAGCTCCTGGGCGTGGCAGGCCACAAGGAGGCCAAACCCAGATGATGGGGACCTTCACAGACTCTGGAAGGCAGGACCCCCAAATTCTTCTCTCATCAGCCAGCTGACCAGAAAGCCGCCGCTGGATTGTGGGGAGACGGGCGGACAGAACAAGGAGATAGGGAAGCAAGGGGCTGCTGGGGTCATTGCATGAACACACTCTCCCCCTGGGAGGTGAGGGGGTGGGGATGCTCTTGATGAAGACTCGGGGGTCGTCTGATGAGGACTCAGGGGTCTTCTGATGAGGACTCGGGGGTCTTCCTCCCTGGACAATGCACTCCATGACATGCAAGGTGGGTGACTGTGGTAGCCCGTTTGCTCCTCAGAGCTGGCTTGCAGAAAGTCAGTGGCTGCTCCGCCTGTGAGCAGGGAGGAAAGCGCACCCCAGAAGTCTCTGCACCCCCATCCCCATGCTGTGAACAGTAATGGCAAAGAGATACCACAGCCACTGCTGACACATCGCTGTCACTGCCCCATGAAGGCATGTCATTAACAGAATCTGTTATGACACAGACACAGCAACGTGTCCCTCTGAAAAATACACCTGAAAACAAGGCCGAACTGGTGACATCTTAAACCAAACTCTGACTTGGAGGGGAAACAGGGAGGTGCTGCTGAAGGGGCGTGGAGCTTTGGCTGGGGTGATGGAAACACTGGCGAATGGATGGTGGTGGTGGTTGCGTGGCACAGCGAACATAATTGATGACACTGAATCGTGCACGTGAAACAGTTGAGACGGCAAGTGTTTTGTTATATACATTTCACCAGAATAAAATTTTAAAAAATAGTCATTTAAAAATAATAATAATTCTGACTTTAAAGGGATTTCGTACCCCCTTTGTCACACGAGTCAGAACCGACTCAACGGCAATGACAGCATTACCTTGTAAAGCACAGGTTCCTTCACCCCTGGGACACCCAGTAATCCTGGGGCACACATGGGCACTTTACAGCACTTTACAGGACAACCCAGCAGCCTGCCCGAGACCCGATGGGTCTAGGTGGTTTACTCAGCCCAACCAAGCGTCCTCACAGGCATGCCACGCCACAGGGTCCTCTGCACAGATTCCGTTCTCATTGAGCTCAGGGCCTGACGTGGAAAATCCAAATCCAGACTTTTCCGGAAACCTTACTGCCATGGCTTCTGTGGATGATTCATTCCACCCGCACAGGTCCGCTTTTTGGCCCATCCATCAACCAGCTGCTGTCAAGTCGACCCCGACTCACGGTGACCTCTTGTGTATCTGCGTAGAACTGTGCTCCATAGGGTGTTCAGGGGCTGATTTTTCAGAAGCAGACCACCCAGTCTTTTCTTCCGAGGAACCTCTGAGTGGACTTGAACCACCAACCTTTCGGTTAGCAGCCAAGCACGCTAACTGTTTGTACCACCCAGGGACGCCAGCCAATCCATAGAACTGGGCTTTTCCTGTTAAGCTGCAAGTTCTGGAGAGAAGAGCCAGAGCTTACTCAACCATGTCTCCCGGGCTGTGGGTTCCAGGAGGTGCTGCCTTAATCCTAGAACCGCTTCTGTTAAACCAGCCAACTGACATGCAGAAAAGCGGTCCACTGTCCACTTTACACTTGCATTTGGGGCACGTTTTCACCTCTCATTCACGCCTCTACCCATGTGAGATGTTGTCCTAGCACCTCCCTCGCAGAGACAGGAAAGGGGGCCAGAGAACCTCAGGGGCCTACCAGTGCCACCCAGGAATGCAGGGCTGGGAACAGGCTAACTGCCGCTCAGAGAACCCTGCCCCTTCTCCCTTTCCGCACTGCTACACAAGCCAGTGGGGTTACTTAACAAACCCCAACCCCGTGTCTGATGAGGGAGCACTCAGGATCTGAGTCCGCTCTGAATCCCCTCTGCCACCTACCAGCGGTGGCTTCTCCAAGCCCCAGATCCCTGTCTCTAAAGCGGGAATGATAACAGGACCCCTTAAAAGAGCTGCTGTGAGGACTGTGTGAGGTTATGAACACCACGCACCGTAAGGACGCAGTGAACAGCAGCACAGCCAACAAACAGCACTAAGACTGGACCTCCAGCCTAGCCCGCAACAACCTCTCTCCCGCACTGGCGAGGCTAAGCGCTCTGGACATGACACACACTCTTAGCGGTCGAGTGCTCTCGTCTCTTGTCATTGGATAAGTGCTGTTGAGTCAGTTCCGACTCATAGTGACCCCACGTACAACAGAACAAGACACTGCCCGGTCCTGCGCCGTCCTCACAATCGTCGTTATGCTTGAGCCCATTGTTGCAGCCACTGTGTCACTCCATCTTGTTGAGGGTTTTCCTCTTTTTCGCTGACCCTCTACTTTACCAAGTATGACGTCCTTCTCCAGGGACTGATCCCTCCTGATAACATGTCCCAAGTACAAGAGACAAAGTCTCCCCATCCTCACTTCTAAGGAACATTCTGGCTGTACTTCTTCCAAGACAGATGTGTTCATTCTTCTGGCCGTCCACAGTATATTCAATATTCTTCTAGTGCGTTATAACTGAAATACCACGAGTGGGTGGCCTTAACAAACAGGAATTTATTTTCTCACAGTTTAGGAGGCTGGAGGTCCGAATTCAGGGTGCCCGCTCTACAGGAAGGCTTTCTCTCTCTGTTGGCCCTGGGGGACAGTCCTTGTCTCTTCAGCTTCTGCTTCATTGGGGATCTCCATGTGGCTTGGCATCTCCCTTCCCCCATCTCTGCTTCCTGCTCTCTGCTAATCAGCTTGGTTTACATCTTCAAGGTGATCAGCTTAAGACATACCCTACGTTGATATGGCCTCACTCATTAACATAATAAAGAAAACCCTATTCCCAAATGGAATTACATCCACAAGTGTGTATATATATATAAAAACAACAAACCTGAGACACTTTCGTAAGCATGCTACGCTAATTATCTTTATAGCAACATGTAAAAAAAAATGGTACAGCAGCTCTTAAGAAATACCTCACAGGAGGAGGGTGCAGTGGGCAAACAAACACAGAAGGTGTGTGTTATCTGTGTAAAAATATGGTAACCCAGACTTGGAAATGAAGCTGGAAACTTGGAATTACTGATGGGCGAAGACATAAAAAAAATCCCCCAGAAAGCCCATTCTCTCTGCCTCAAGGACCAGGAAAGGGGCAGCCTAGTGAACAGAAAACTTTCAGACAGAAACTGCTGTACTCCAGCCAAACAGCACAGAACTCTGTGGCCCCACCCTTACAAGCCAGCAGAGAACAAGTAGGGAGCCTAGACTTGTGCCCTTGGGAGGTTATAACAAGACGCCCCAACACTCCCACTAAGGTAGTGTCACAGAAGGCGGAGTAGGAAGCCAGGGCTGCCATCCTGTCAGGCCAGGAATGGACCCCACACCCCTGAGGTGAAAGGGGGATGACGTGGGGAGCCTGGACTTACGGCTCCCCAGCAGTAAGGAGGAGCCCCTCTATGGGTGTCAACAGAAGCCTAGTGGGGGAACTTCTACCCTCACCTGGCAGGAAGCAGGTGGTGCCCCCTTTCCTGATGGAGCGTTATCAGAGGACACCAGCTAGATTGGAAAATTTAATATCCAGAATCTCTAACTATCTCAGTTTGAACTGAAAATCACACATTGTACAGTCAGAGAGGACCCTATGGCACCTGACAACAACAGGGGCAGGAGGGAGAGGGTAAAGGGGAGTTTGTTTGAGGGGTGTTAAGTTTATGTTAATGGCGGCATGGTGCTTTGGAAAAGGACAGGGATAATGGTGGCACAACAGAAAGAGGTCAAACGGAATGCAGAGAGACAACAGATGCCAACATTGACTCAGGGCAGAGAGCTGAGCTAGAACAACCCGGCAGAAGTTTTAAAGCCGCCGTGGCAAAAGTGCTTCAACAAGCAATTCCAAACATGCCCGAAACAAATGAAAAAAAACAGAAAACATCAGCAAAGAAACAGACAGCGGACAAAAGAACCAAATGGAAATTTTAGAACTGAAATACAACAGCTGAAATAGAGAACACTATGGATGGGCTCAACAGCAGAATGGAGGGGACAGAAAAAAGAATCAGTGAACTGGAAGGCAGAACAATACACACTACTCAATCTGAACAACAGAAAAAATAGGCTAAAAAAATAAAACAAAACAAATAAACAATTACCCAGCCTGAACAACAGAGAAAAAAGAGACTTAAAAAAAAAAAAGAATAGTCTCAGGGACCTTGTGGGGGTGTAATAAAAGAGTGAACATGTGTATTACTGGAATCCCAGAAGTAGAAACGAAAGAGGGTGGGGCTGAAAAAGTACTTAAAAAAAAATATGCTGGAAACTTCTCAAACCTGGCAAAAGACATACACCAACAGATTCAACAAGGTAAGCAACCCTCACAGAGGATAAGCTCAAAGAATTCCACACTAAGATGCATGACAGTCAAACTCTGGAAAACTAAAGACAAAGAAAAATTCTTAAAAGCAGTGAGAGAGAAACATCACATTACCTACAGGGAAAAACAATTCAGATAGTGGATTTTGCATGAGAAATCATGGAGGCTAGTGACGCAGTCACTCCTTAAAAAGTTTACACAGAGTCACCGTTTGACTCAGTGAGGGACCACGGATCACTTCTGTGTGGCCTTGCTAGCCACTGTCTTGTTAACTCCCACGCAACTGACTGGGTGGGGTGGGACTGTGTGATAGAGTAATTGTGGCCCACCAAAGGGATTGGTCAGTTTTGCCATCCTGCTAGGTTTCAAATGAGCCACCCCAGAGGCAGAAAAGAGAAGATCCCACCACTACCAAGGAAGAAGAGCCAGGAGCCAGCACATCTTTTGGATCCGAGATCCTGCGCCAACAAGCTCCTGGACCCAGGAGACAAAAAGTGAGCTGTAACCATGAAGAGGGAGACCAGCAGGAGACAGCGCGGTGGGCTTCCTGGCCACAGAGCAAGAAAGCTGAGTGCCTCTGAGCAGAGGCTGAGGGCCAGGGAGAGGTGTGCCCGCAAGCATGGCTGGGAAGAGGCTGTCCTGATGGAAGAACTATATCCTTGAGTGTTCCTGAGCCTGAACTGTAACTTGTTACTTCCCTAATAAACCTCATAATCATGAGTGTGCTCTGTGAGTTCTGTGTGGCCATAGCAATGAATTATTGAACCCAGCAGAGAAGTAGAGATTCCCGTGGGAGGAATGGTTGGTGTCAGAACTGGTAGAGATGGCAGAGAGAGAAGGCATGTCTGACCTCTGCCTCATGGGAATCAGCCTTGGGATACTGGTCTTCATTCTCCTTTCCCCTTGTGAAGTTAGAGGAGGTCAGACACCACCACCACACCGTTTTTACACTCAGCAATTCCACTGCTAGGTATACGCCTGAGAAAACCACACAAAAACCTGTACACCAACGTTCACAGGAGCACTATCCCTAACAGCCGAACAGTGGAAACAACTCAAATGTCCATCAGCAAAACGTAGTATGCCCATACAATGCAGCATTACTCAGCCATAAAAAGGAATGAAGTCCTGATATATGTTACAGCATGGATGAAGTCAGCACAAAGGCCACATACTGTATGAGTCCATTTCTATGAAATGTCAGAATAGGAAATCCACAGACACAGGAAGTAGATCAGTGGTTGCCAGGAGCTAGAAGAGGGGAACAAAAAATAACAGCTAATGGGTTCTTTTTCTTTTCCCCCAACAATTTCTACATGTACAATTCAGTGACATTGATTAAACCCTTCAAGAGGTACAACCCTTCAATCTTTTTCCAAATCTTTCCACCACCATTAACATAAACTCAGTGTCCCCTAGGCAAAACCTCCTCCTTCCCCCCTCCCTCCCATACATGTTCTTGTTGTTGTTGGGCACCATCGAGTCAGTTTCGACTCACAGCGACCCTACAGGGCAGAGTAGAACTGCCCCCATAGGGTTTCAAAGGAGCGGCTGGTGGATTTGAACTACCAGCCTTTTGGTTAGCAGCCGAGCTCTTAACCACTACGCCACCAGGGCTCCTCACATCTCTGGTAACCACTAATAATTTCTGGTTTCTATATATTTGCTAGAGGAGCCCGGGTGGCGCACAGGTTAAGCGTGTGGCTGATAACCAAAAGGTCAACAATTCAAACCCACCAGCTGCTCCATGGGAGGAAGATGTGGCAGTCGCCTCCAGTAAAGATTACAGCCTTGGAAACCCTTTGAGGCAGTTCTGCTCTGCCCTATAGAGTCACTATGAGTCAGAATCAACTCAACGAAAATGGGTTTATGTTGTTGTTAGGTGTCCAGTTCCAGCTCATAGCGAGCCTGTGTACAACAGAACAAAACACTGCCCGATCCTGTGCCATCCTCACAATCCTTGCTATTTTTGACCCCATCATTCCAGCTACTGCGTCCATCCATCTCGTTGAGGCTCTTGTTCCTTTTCACTGATCCTCTACTTTACCAACCATGACGTCCTTCTTCAGGGACTGGTCCCTCCTAATAACGTGCCCAAAGTATGTGAGATGAAGTCTTGCCATTCTCGCTTCTAAGGAGCATTCTGCCTGTACTTCTTTCAAGATAGATTTGTTCATTCTTCCGGCAGTTCATGGTATATTCAGTATTCTTTGCCAACACCGTAATTCAAACGCATTAATTATCGGTCCAATGGTGAGAATTTCTGTTTTCTTTACGTTGAGGTGCAATCATACTGAAGGCTGTAGTCCTTGATCTTCATCAGTAAGTGCTTCAAGTCCTCTTCACTTTCAGCAAGCAAGCCTGTATCATTTGCATATCACAAATCGTTAACGAATCTTTCCTCCATCCTTATGCTTCGTTCTTCTTCGTATAGTCCACTTCCTGGATTATCTGATCAGCATACAGATTCAATAAGCATGGTGAAAGGGCACAAAGGATACACCCTTGACACACATCCTTCCTGATTTTAAACCATGCAGCATTCCCTCATTTTGTTGGAACAGCTATCTTTTGATCTATGTACACGTTCCTCGTGAGCACAATTAAGTGTTCTGGGATTCCCATTCTTCCCAGTGTTATCCATACTTTGTTATGATCCACACAATCAAATGCCTTTGCATAGTCAATAAAACACTGGTAAACATCTTTCTGGTATTCTTTGCTTTCAACCAGGATCCGTCTGACATTGGCAACGATATCCCTGGTTCCACGTCCTCTTCTGAATTCAGCTCGAATTTCTGGCAGCTCCCTGTCAATGTACTGCTACAACCATTTTTTAATTATCTTCAGCAAGATTTTATTTGTGTGTGGTATTAATGGTATTGTTTGATAATTTCCGCATTCTGTTGGATCACCTTTTTTTTGAATGGGCACAAATACGGATCTCTTCCAGTCAGCTGGCCAGGTAGCTGACTTCCAGATTTCTTGGCATAGATGAGTGGGTGCTTCTAGCGCTGCATTGATTTGTTGAAACACCTCAATTGGTATTCTGTCAATTCCTGGAGGCTTGTTTTCACCAATGCCTTCAGTGCAGCTTGGACTTCTTCCTTCAATAACATCAGTTCTTCATCATATGCTACCGCCTGAAATGGCTGAATGTCGGCCAATTCTTTTTGGTACAGTGACTGTGTATTCTTTCCATCTTCTTTTGATGCTTCCTGCACCTTTCAATATTTTGCCCATAGAATCCTTCAATATTGCAACTCAAGGCTTGATTTTTTCTTCAGTTCTTTCAGCTTGAGAAATGCCGAAAATGTTCTTCCCTTTTGGTTTCTTAACTCTAGGTCTTTGTATATTTCATTATAACGTTTTACTTTGTCTTCTTGAGCTGCCCTTTAAAATCTTCTGTTCAGCTCTTTTACTTCATCATTTCTTCTGTGTGCTTTAGACACTCAATGTTCAAGAACAAGTTTCAGAATCTCCTCTGACATCCATTTTGGTCTTTTCTTTCTTTCCTGTCTTTTTAATGACCTTTTGCTTTCTTCACGTACAATGCCCTTCATGTTATTCCACAACTTGTCTGGTCTTCCGTCATTAGCATCTAACGTGTCAAATCTATTGCAATGGGAAATCTGCTGCAAGACCTCTTTAAAGTGTTAAAAAAGCAAAGATGTCACTTTAAGGTCTAAGGTGCGCTTCATCCAAGCCATGGCATTTTCAATCACCTCATATGTATGCAAAAGCTGGACAATGAATAAGGAAGACCGAAGAAGAATTTATGCCTTTGAATTATGGTGTTGGCAAAGAATACTGAATAGACCATTGTCTTAGGCTGGGTTCTCTAGAGAACAAAACCAGTAAAGTGTATAAACACTTATATAGAGAGAGACTATATCAAGGAAACAGCTCATGCGATTGTAGAGGCTAGAATGTCCCAAGTCCGTGGATCAGGGTAGAGGCTTCTCCCAAGTCACACAGCTGCAGAAGCTGGCAAGCCCAAGATTGGCAGGTCGGAGAGCAGGGCTCCCACTCACAGGCTGTGCAGATCGACGAATCCCAGGTTGGGCAGATAAGCTGACAGCTCACGTCCCAAGAACGGGAGATGAGACGACAGGAAGCAGCCACAGGATCCAGAGAGAGCAAAAAGCCAGAACGTCTGCTTATGTACAGATGCGGGCCATACCCCCAAGGAGACTCCCTTTCATCTGATTGGCTACTCACAGTATATTCAATCATGGGAGCCATTACATTAAAACACGGAGAATCATGGCCCAGCCAAGCTGACACATAATCTTAACCATCACAACCATGGCCTGCCAGAAGAATGAACAAATCTGTCTTGGAAGAGGTACAGCCAGAATGCTCCTCAGAAGCGACGATGGTAAGACTTTGTCTCACGTACTTTGGACATGTTATCATGAGGGACTAGTCCCTGGCGAAGGACATCATGCCTGGTAAAACAGAGGGTCAACGAAAAAGAGGAAGACCCTCAACGAAATGGACTGACACAGTGGCTGCAACAATAGGCTCAAACACGGCAAAGACTGTGAGGATGGAGCAGGACTGGGCAGTGTTTCATTCTGTTGTACGTGGGGTAGCTATGAGTTTGAACCAACTCGATGGCACCTAACAACAATAACAGTTTTCCATGGTTGCAAAAATGGCTAACGTGCTTGGCTGCTAACCCGAAGACTGAAGGTTCGAGTCTCCCCAGAGGTACCTCAGAAGAAAAGCCTGGTCATCTACTTCTGAAAATTCAACCACTGAAATCCCTGTGGAGCAAAGTTCTACTCTGACAAACGTGGGGTCGCCAAGACTAGGAATCTACTCGACAGTAAGTGTTATTTTATTTTTTTTTAGTTTTCCATGGTATGAATGTACCACGGTTTGTTTAACCATTTATCCATTAAAGGACACCTGGATTATTACAAATCTTGCTATTGTAGTTGTTGTTGAGTTGGCTGTGACTCGTGGCAACCTTATGTATAAGAAGACACTGCCTGATCCTGTGCCACCTTCACAATCGTTGGTACGTGCGGCATTACAAATTAAGCTGCTATAAACATTCAGTGCAGGTTTTTGTGGGAACATAAATCTTCGTTTCTCTGGGAAGAATGCCCAGGAGTGCAATGGCTGGGTTTTATGGTAGTTGCATGCTTAGTGTTTTAAGAAAACGCCACACCGTCTTCCAGAGCGGCTGTATCACTTTACATTCCCACTAGCAATGTATGAATGATCCACGGTTTCCACATCTGTGCCAGCATTTGGTGTTGCTGTTATTTTTTGCAGACGGTTACTGTGCTCAGCTGCTAACCCAAAGGTTGGACATTCCAGTGCACCTAGAGGCTCCTCAGAAGAAAGGCCTGGCAATCTACTTTTGAAAGATCAGCCATTGAAAATCCTATGGAGTCCACTTCTACTCTGACACACATGGGGTCACCAAGAGTAGAAATCAACCCAGTGGCAACTGGTTTGGTTTTTGTTTATTGCTTAGTATGCAAATCTAGAAAGATATTTGATTCTTTTCTTTTTTTGTTTATTGTTGTAGTTTAAATGAAGTTTACATTTCAAGTTAGTCTCTCATACAAAAACTTATACATACATTGTTATGTGACTCTAATTGCTCTCCCCATACCATGACAGCACACTCCTCCTTTCCACATCTGATTTCCCGTGTCCATTCAACCAGCTCCCAACCCTCTCTGCCTTCCCATCTCACCTCCGGACAGAAGCTGCCCGTTTAGTCTCTTGTATGTACTTGAGCTAAGAGACACACTCCTCACGAGTATCACTTTATGTCCCACAGTCCAGTCCAATCCCTGTCTGAAGAGTTGGCCTCAGAAACTGTTTTAGTTCTGAGCTGATAGAGAATCCAGGGGCCATGCTTTCTGGGGTTCCTTCAGTCTCAGTCAGACCATTAAGTCTGGTCTTCTTACTAGAATTTGAGTTCTGCACCTCACCTTTCTCCTGCTCCATCAGGGACTCTCTGTTCTGTTCCCTGTCAGGACAGTCATTGGTGGTATCCAGGCACCATCTAGTTCTTCTGGTCTCAGGCTGACGAAGTCTCTGGTTTATGTGGCCCGTTCTGTCTCTTGGGCTAATACTTTCCTTGTGTCTTTGCTGTTCTTCATTCTCCTTTACTCCAGGTGGTTGGGACCAACTGATGCATCTTACATGTCTGCTTTTAAGACCCCAGACACCACCCACCAAAGTAGGATGCAGAACATTTTCTTAAGCTTTGTTATGCCAATTGACCTAGATGTCCCCTGAGAGCACGGTCCCCAGACCCCACCCCTGCTACTCTGTCCCTCAAAGTGTTTGATTGTATTCAGGTAACTTCTTACCTTTGGTTTAGTCCAGCTGTGCTGACTTCCCCTGTAGTGAGTGCTGTCCTTCCCTTCACCTAATTCTTATCTACTATCTAGTTAGTAAATAACCCTCACCCTCCCTCCCCACCCTTGTAACCATCAAAGAATGTTTTATTCTGTGTTTAAACCTTTTCTTGAGTTCTTATAATAGTGTTCTTATACCATATTTGTCCTTCTGTGACTGACTAAATTCACTCAGCATAATGCCCCCCAGATTCTTCCATGTTATAGGATGTTTCACGGCTTCATTGTTGTTCTTTATCATTGCGTAGTATTCCATTGTGTGGATAGACCACGATTTGTTTATCCATTTGTCCATTGATGGGCACCTAGCTTGTTTCCATCTTTTTGCTATCGTGAACAGTGCTGCAATGAACATGGGTGTGCATATATCTATTCGTGTGATGGCTCTTGTTTCTCTAGGATATATTCCAAGGAGCAGGATAGCTAGATCGTACGGTACTTCTATTTCTAGCTTTTTAAGGAAGCGCCAAATCAATTTCCAAAGTGGTTGTATCATTTTACTTTCCCACCAACAGTGTATAAGTGTTCCAGTCTCTCCACAACCTCTCCAGCATTTATTATTTTGTGTTTTTTGGATTAATGCTAGCCTTGTTGGGGTGAGATGATATCTCATTGTAGTTTTGATCTGCATTTCTCTGATGGCTAATGATCGTGAGCATTTCTTCATGTGTCTGTTAGCAGCCTGAATATCTTCTTTGGCGAAGTGCCTATTCATATCCTTTGCCCATTTTTTAATTGGGTTATTTGTCTTTTTGTTGTTGAGGTTTTGCGCTATCTTGTAGATTTTAGAGATTAGACGCTGATCGGATTTGTCGTAGGCTGTCTTTTAACTCTTTTGGTGAAGTCTTTTGACGAGCATAAGTGTCTGCCTTTTAGGAGCTCCCAGTTATCTAGTCTCTCTTCTGGTGCTTGTGCATTGTTACTTATGGTTCGTATTGTATTTATGCCATGTATTAGGGATCCTAGCGTTGTCCTTATTTTTTCTTCCATGATCTTTATCGTTTTCAATTTTATATTTAAGTCTTTGATCCATTCTGAGTTAGTTTTTGTGCATGGTGTGAGGTATGGGTCTTGTTTCAGTTTTTTGCAGATGGATATCCAGTTCTGCCAACACCATTTGCTAAGAGACTGTCTTTTGCCCAATTAACGGACTTTGGGCCTTTGTCAAATATCGGCTGCTCACAGGCGGATGAATTTATGTCTGGATTCTCAATTCTGTCCCATTGGTCTATGTATCTTTTGTTGTACCAGCACCAGACTGTTTTGACTACTGTGGTGGTATAACAGGTTCTAAAATCAGGTAGTGCAAGGCAATCCTGATTCAAATACTAACAGCATTCTTTAATGCAGGTCAGGGTAGAGGCCCCTCCCAATTCACGTAGCCGCAGAAGCTGGCAAGCCCAAGATTGGCAGGTCGGAGAGCAGGTCTCCCGCTCACAGGCTGTAAAGGTTGATGAATTCCAAGATCAGGAGGCAAGACCATAAGCCTTCTCCTGATTCACGTAGCTGCAGGGGTTGGCGAACCCAAGATTGGCAGGTCAGAGAGGATGGCTCCACTCACAGGCTGTGAAGATCGAAGAATCCCAAGTTCGGTAGATAAGCTGACAGCTCAAGTCCCAAGAACCAAGAACTGGAGGTGAGACAACAGGAGGCAGCCACAGGATCCAGACAGAGCAAAAAGCAGAATGTCTGCTTATATTCAGATGCAGGCCACATCCCCAAGAAAATGCTCTTTCATCTGATTGGCTACTCACAGCATATCCAGTCATGGGAGTGATCACATATAAACACTGAGAACCATGGCCCAGCCAAGCTGACACACAGTCTTAACCATCACACCCACTTAGAGAGAGTAAAGGTGCTCAGACAGCATCCAAACCCAGACAGCCAAGCCCACTGCCATAGAGTCGATTCCGACTCATAGCAGCCCTGTGGGACAGAGTACAACTGCCCCATAGGGTTTACAAGGCTGTAATCTTTACAGAGGCCAACTGCCACATCTTTCTCTCGTGGAACTGCTGGTGGGTTTGAACCACCAGCCTTTGGGTTGGCAGCTGAGCGCTCTAACCACTGCACCACCAGGGCTCCTCAAAGAGCATACCAACCCAAAACCCACTGCCGTCAAGTTGATTCCCACTCACAGCAACCCCACAGGACAGGGCAGAACTGCCCCATAGGGTTTTTAAGCAGTGGCCGGTGGATTCAAACTACAGACCTCTCGGTGAGCAGCTTAGTGCCTAGCCACTGCGCCACCAGGGCTCCTCAAAGAGCATACACAGTAAGAAATCACTGGGGACCCCATACCATGTCCCCGTGCTAGTGCAGTGGTGACCACTGTGAGCTATTGGCATCTCCCTGCTCACTGCCCAGAGGGACCTGGCCGACCCAGCACCTGGAGCTGCCACCAACGTGAAGAGGACACTGTCTGCTCTCCCAAGAGTCAGCAAGGAGCAGCCAAGCCTTTCCGTCACACACCCACTCACATATTTGTGCACACATACCTAGAGTGCATGGAGAACAGTCTGGGTGGAGCTCCTGAGAAGGGAAGAGAAGGCAGGTGGAAGGTAAATTGGAAATGGATTCTGCCCTCAGAGAGGAGGCAGGGGAGATAAAACAACACCTTAAAAATTTTTAAAAAGAAAAAAGAAGCAAAACCCTAACACAAAGCAGAAAAGGACTGGCAGCAGAGATGTGCCAGTACAGTTATTAGAACATCAGAACAAAAAGACAAGTAAAGGGCAAAGAAATAGGCAAGTGCTGGCGAAGGGAGCTGGGCCTGGAAGGAGGGCGAGACTGGGATGTGGGGAATTGAGGAAAAACGTTTCCAGCAGAGGGAGCAAAAAGCAAATGGATAAGAAGACCCGGGGGGGTGTGGTGGAAATCACAAATGGCTCAGCTGGGCTCACAGCAGGTGAGCAAGGAAGGGGCGGGGAAGAGGGCAAGGTCACCCAGTGGTGGAAGCCCTGAATGCACACCAGGCCGTGGGGCACATGGAGCCCGCCCAGCCCTGAGCTGAGTGCGTGAGAGAACTTTCTAACAGCACAGTCGGTCCCACGGAGGGGCTGCTGAGGTGTTAACACCCCCTGGAGCTCAGCTGGGGACTAAGGGACTGGTGGTTAGAGCAGAGGTTCCTGGTGGGGCAAACAGTTTACACTTGGCTGCTAACCGAAGGTTGGTGGTTCGGATCCAGCCAGCAGCACCACAGAAGAAAGGCCTGGCAATTATAGCCAAGAAAACCCTGTGGTGCAACTGTAGTCTGTAACACACAGGTTCATAATGACTTGGAACTGACTCGACATCAAGAGGGATTGTGGGGTTTTGGATGGAGCAGAGGAGCCCCTAGATGCTTCCCAGACCTTCCACTCCCGAGAACCTACGATCCAGCTCTCAGAGGTGTGCTTTAAGGAAGTCACGGGGTGAGCAAGATGGACTGAAAGGGGAGGACCAGAGGCAGGAGGGGAACGCACCCCCAACGACAGTTACACGTCGTCTGAGCCAGCCCAAGGCAGAAAGAAGAACCCAAATCAGAGCAAGCTGAGAGAAGAGGCCGGCGTGCGAGAACAGAACAGAATCAAGGTTCCAGTGCTGGCTGAAGGGCACCCGGGCCCTGGAGGAGAGGCAGTGAGCTCGCAGGAGACTGTGTCCAGTCTGAGGTGGTGCCTACCCCTTGGTGGAAACTGGACGTCACTGCAAACTGGAAGTTGTTGGAGACTAGGAAGCTAATCTCAAGAGAAGATAGTGTGTCAGGAGCGATCCACGCCACCCTGATCACTGAAACCGTGGAGTCAGGAGGGGATTTACTCTGGGCCATTCTACTCACTCATGAAACAGCATTTGAAAGACAGACACCAACTACAGTCTCCAGAAATTCTGCTATGCAAAAATCTAGCCCACTATAGCGGTTAAGGGCTACCGCTGCTAACCAAAAGGTCAGCAGTTCAAATCCACCAGCCGCTCCTTGGAAACCCTGCGGGGCAGTTCTGCTCTGTCCTGAAGGGTCGCCATGAGTTGGAATCAACTTGACGGCAAAGGATATAGAAGAAAGATAAATGGGAAGGGGAGGCACAGGAAGTGAGAAATAAGATCAGTATCTTCACAACACACAGAAAATATATCTTCTAAATCGACAAAACCAAACAAAAAAAAACACCGAACCAGAACGTGCCACGGAGTCCATTCTGATTCCACGTGGGTCAGAGCAGAACTACGCTCAATAGGGTTTTCAGTGGCTGATTTTTCGGCAGTAGATTGCCAGGCTTGTTTTCCGAAGGGCCTCTGGGTGGACTTGAACCATCAACCTTTGGGTAAGCAGCCAAGGGTGCAAAGCATTTGCACCACCCAGCCAGCAACTCCAAAGCATGAAAGAAAGTTCCTTAAATGCTAGTGTCTTTCTTTCCTTAGGATTGTTGTTAGATGTTGTTGGGTTGGTTCCGACTCATACCAACCCTATGTACAATAGGATGAAACACTGCCCAGTCCTGTGCATCCTCACGATCGTTGTTATGCTTTAGCTCATTTTTGTAGCCACTGTATCAATCCAACTCCTTAAGGGTCTTCCTCTTCTTCACTGACCCTCTACTTTACTAAGCATGATGTCCTTCTCCAAAGACTGCTCCTTCCCGATAACATGTCCAAAGTACACGAGACGAAGTCTCACCATCCTTGTTTCCAAGGAGCATTCTGACTGTACTTCTTCCAAAATAGATTTGTTCATTCTTCAGGCAATATTCTTCGCCAACACCACAATTCAAAGGCATCTTCGGTCTCCTTTATTCAACATCCAGCTTTCACATGCATATGAGGCAAATGAAAACACCACGGCTTGGGTCAGGTGCACCATAGTCTTCAGGTAACATCTTTGCTTTTGAACACTTCAAAGAGGTCTTTTGCAGCAGATTTGCCCATTTTAGGATAGATGATCAAAAGCAGGCATGCTGGGTCAAAGGATATATCCTTTTTTTTACATTTCCAAGATATTGCCAGATTAGTCTCCAAAAACAGTACAGCAGTTCACACTCCTGTCCCCAAGAGGTGCTTGTCCATTTGTGCTCCTGAGCAACCCAGCCCAGCTGTCCTGCTTTCTAATTTTTACCAATCAACTGGGCAAAAAATTCGTACCTTTTGGCCTCATTTTCTCTTCAGATGCTTATCATCCTTTTCTGAATTTTCCCTTCTGTGATTAGCTTGTGTATACCCATTGCTCCACCACACGTCTGTCGGTTTGTCGTACCGTGAGGGTTTGCGTGTTGCTGTGATGCTGGAAGCTATGCCACATATGCCACAGGTATTCAAATACCAGCAGGGTCACCCATGGAGGACAGGTTTCAGTGGAGCTTTCAGACTAAGACAGACTAGGAAGAAGGACCCGGTGGTCTACTTCTGAAAAGAAATAGCCAGTGAAAACCTCATGAATAGCAGTAGAACATTGTTTGATATAGTGCCGGAGGATGAGCCCCACCCCCAGGTTGGAAGGTACTTGAAATACGACTGGGGAAGAGCTGCCTCCTCAAAGTAGAGTTGACCTTAAAGACGTGGATGGAGTCAAGCTTTTGGGACCTTCATCTTTTGATGTGGCACAACTCAAAATGAGAAGAAACAGCTGCAAAAATCCATTAATAATTGGAACAGAGAATGTATGAAGTATGAATCTAGGAAAATTGGAAATTGTCAAAAAAGAAATGGAATACATAAACATCGATATCCTAGGCATTAGTGAGCTGAAATGGACTGGTATTGGCTTTTTTTAATCAGACAATTCTATGGTCTACCATGCCAGGAATGACAAATTGAAGTGGAAAGGCATTGCATTCAGTATCAAAAAGAACATTTCAAGACCCATCCTGAAGTACAACACTGTCAGTGATAGGATAATACACATATGCCTGTAAGGAAGCCCAGTTAATACGACTATTATTCAAATTTACCCAACAACCACTAAGACCAATTTCTTCAAATTGAAAATTTTTACCAACTAATGCAGTCTGAAATTGACCGAACATGCAACCAAGATGCACTGATAACTACTGGCAACTGGAATGCGAAAGTTGGAAATAAAGAAGCAGGATGGGTAGCTGGAAAATATGGCCTTAGTGACAGAAACAACGCTGGAGATCCCAGGATAGAATTTTGCAAGACCAACGACTTCCTCCTTGCAAATACCTTTTTTCAACAACATAAACAGTGATTATACACATGGACCTCACCAGATGAAACACATAGGAATCAAATCAACTACATCTGTGGAAAGAGATGATGGAAAAGCTCAATATTATCAGTCAGAACCAGGTCGAAGGCCCACTGTACAAGACACCATTAATTACTCATATACAAGTTGAAGTTGAAGAAAATTAGAACAAGTCCATGAGAGCCAAAATACAACCCTGAATATATTCCACTTGAATTTAGAGACCATCTCAAGAATAGATTTGATGCACTGAACACTAATGACCGAAGACCACACGAGATGTGAGATGACATCAAGGACATCACATATGAAGATAACAAAAGGTCATTAAAAAGACAAGGAAGGAAGAAAAGACCGGAATGGATATCAGGACAGACTCTGAGACTTGCTCTTGAACGTAGACAGCTAAAGCCAAAGGAAGAAATGATGAAGTAAAAGAGCTGAAAAGAGGATTTCAAAGGGTGGCTCGAGAAGACAAAGTATTATAAAGACATGTGCAAAGACCTGGAGAGAGAAAATCAAAGGGGAAGAACAGGGCAAAATGGCACTCTAGGCAGAAGCACCACGCCGTCCCCCAACAGCAAAGATCCGAAAAACTAAACTGAATAGAGAAAACAACAATCCTGAAACCCTAAAACATCAAATTAAGAGATAAAGAACTCAGCCAAGCACCAAATGGAGGGAGAAAACTGAGAGAGAATGGAGAGCGAGGAGAGATTCATGCAGAGGTCCCCTATCAGCTAAAGCAGCTCGGATCCACCATCTTGGACTCCTATCAGAGACCAGCAATGGTGTATGAGAAAGCAGCTTCATGGAGCTTCCAGTGGGACACAAAACAACCGGTAATTTACGATATACGCTTTCCCACCCCCCACCCTTCTTCACCCCCACTCGGCCCCCTCTGCTTCCCATGGCCACAATCTCTTGTCCAGGAAGCACCGGCTGTTTGGATTCCACCCACCCAAACGGGCCAGCTCTCTGAGTGCCATTTGTTGGCTGCTGGTGTTGCTTTTTTCTGCTCTTTTTGATTTCTTCCTTACCTCTTACCACCTCCCCCTCCTTTTGCTCAAACACCTGGCTCCATGCACCATCTTTGCTTCTTCCTGAGGGGCTGTGGAGCTCCGTTTGAGTGTGGAGCTGCTTCCTGGTCTGGGCTGCCGCGCGGGTGGGATCACGGGGCTTTTGTTCGTTTGTTTGTTTTGAAATGTTTGTTTTCTTTTCCTTTTCTTGAGTTGGGAGCCCGTTCTGGCCAGGCAGTGCTGCATGGCTTGGTACCTGGCCCCTCTGCTTGCACAGACATGCAAAAGGATCCCTGATGACATTTCTTTTTTTGTTGGTTTGTTTTTTCTTTTTCCTGTTTTTTTGGGGGGGCTTTTCTTGTTCTTTTTTCCCCTTTTTTGATTTGTTTTGTTTTCTTTTCCCTCTTTTTCTCTTTCTGTCTTTCTTCATTACTCAAGTTTCTCGTCTCTCTATATCTTCCTTCTCTTTCTGTTCCCTGAATACCTGGCGTTGTACACCTCTACACCTTCTAGCCAGGCTGTACTGCAACACCCGAGAACAACTTCCCCAGACCTCATAGCCACACTGGTGGGATTCCTGGGAACTTTGCTATTCTTTTCCCTTCCTGAGTTTTATTTATTCATTCTTTCTTTTCTTTTCTTTTTTTTTTCTTCCTCTCCCCCTTTTTGTTTTTCTCCATTATATGGTCTGTCATCTCTCCACTCCAACAGCAAGCTCCCCTAGCATTCTTTTTTGTTTGTTTGCATGTTTTTGGCTCCTGTTCTTCTCTTCTCTCTCCTATATCCATCTTAGCTCCACACATAACAATCTCCCTGCTGCATCCTGCCTACCTACACCGTGCACTTAACATCACACCACCAAGTACACAGGCACGGCCTACTGGAACCTGCCCTGCACTGATTACCGACCCGACCTGGTGGCTGTAGTAACTGCCACAAACAACCCATCCCGGCAACTCCTCTTCAGCTAGATCTGCCCTGCTGTACCATATCTCAGCGACTGACCCTGCCAATTGGAGAAGGAGGCAAAAAGTATTGCGCCCACAGATGAGCAAACAACAAAGAACACACAGCCCACTTGCTCAGACATAGCCAAATTAAAAAAAAAAAAAGGATGAAACAAACAAATCTACAATCAATAAATGAGAAAAATAACTACTGAATGCCCTGAAGACAGCAGACAATATCAAAACTTTTACAAAAACAGGACAGGATGGTTCCAGTAGGCATCCAAAATAAAACACCAGATGACTCTCCTGTGGAAGAAAAGGCCCTAAAACTACCTGATAGGGAATTCAAATCTCTACTACTCAGAATTCTCCAAGAGCTGACGCAAAAAGTGACAAAAATGAGGTAAAAATAGACAAATTCATGGAAAATACAGACAAAAAATTGGAAGAATTCAGGAAAACAATGCAGGAACAAAATGCCAAAATAAATTCACAACTAGAAATTATACAAAGACAACAATTAGAAATCCAAAATATAAACAACAAGATTTCAGAAACTGACTGTGCCACAGAAGGGCTGAGGAGCAGATTTGAAATGGTGGAAGACAGGATCAGTGGAATTGAAGACAAACACTTGGATACAACTCTGAGGAAAACTCAGAAAAAAGAACAAAGAAAAATGAAGAGACCCTGAGAGTTATGTGGGATACAATCAAAAGCAAAAATTTGTGAGTGATTAGAGTTCCAGAACAGGGGGAGAAAACAGAAAACACAGAGAGGATCATTGAAGAATTGCTGACAGAAAACGTCCCCAATATCATGAAAGATGAAAAGCTGGCCATCCAAGAAGCTCGACGAACCCCATACAGGAGAGACCCCAAAAGAAAATCACCAAGGCATATCATAATCACACTCGCCAAAACCAAAGACAAACAAAGAATCCTGAGAGAAGCTCACGAAAAACAAGAAGCCACATACAGAGAAGAAACAATAAGACTAAGCTCAGATTATTCAGCAGAAACCATGCAGGCAAGAAGGCAATGGGATGACATATATAAAATCTTGAAAGAAGAAAATTGCCACCAAAGAATAATATGTCCTGCAAAACTCTCATTCAGATTTGTTGGTGAAATTAGGTCATTTCCAGATAAACAGAAACTAAAGGAATATGTAAAAGAGAAACCAAACTTACAAGAATTATTAAAGGGAGTTCTTCGATCTGAGAACAAACAACTTCAGCTCACAGGCAGAATCTAAGACGCAAGATCGTACCAGCCCAATACCAATCTAGGAAATGAACTTTCGAGGACTATCCAAAACCAAAAGAAATACAACAGGGAATCAGAGTAGTTAATCAATAAATAACAACAATATCAAAACAATAAAAGAGGGAATAAATGGCATAGGTATAGAACTTTCTAAAGCAGAGGAAGGCAAGGCGATACCAAGTAATGGTAGACTGCTTCAAACTTAGAAAGATAAGGGTAAAATTCATGGTTACCACAAAGAAAGTTAACAAACATAAAAATAAAGAGGAAAAAACAAAACCTACAAAAACAAAAGAAATGAAAAAAATCCATAAACAAAAGTAACTCAGCACAGGAGAGTAAGAAGAACAAAGAAAATGTCAGCACCACAAAAAAAAGCACTACAAATTGACAGCAACAAATTCACATCTATCAACAATTACACTGAATGTAAATTGACTCAATGCACCCATAAAGAGACAGAGAGTGACAGAATGGATAAGAAAATGGGATCCATCAATATGCTGTCTACAAGAGACACACCTTAGAAACAAAGATGTGAATTTCTTTAAAGTCAAAGATTGGAAAAAAATATATCAAGCTAACAACTACCAAAAAAGAGCAGGAGTGGCAATACTAATCTCAGATAAAATAGACTTTAAAACAAAACCACCATAAAAGACAAAGAAGGACACTATATAATGATTAAGGGGACATCCATCATGAAGACATAAACATAATAAACATCTACGCACCCAATGTCAGGGCTCCAAAATACATAAAACAAACTCTAACAACACTGAAAAGAGAAACTGACAGTTCCACAATAATAGTAGAAGACTTCAACACACCAAACTCAGTAAAGGACAGAACAACTAAGAAGAAACTCAGCACAGATACAGAAGGCCTAAAGGGCACAATCAGCCAACTTGACCTCACAGACATATATAGAACACTCCATCCAACTGCTGCAAAGTACACATTCTTTTCCAATGCACATGGAACGTTCTCCAGAATAGACCACATCTTAGGCCACATAGCAGTCCTCAACAAGATCCAAAACACTGAGATAATTCAAAGTATCTTCTCTGACCACAATGCCATCAAGGTAGAAATTAACAACAGAAAGAGCAAGGGAAAAAAAAATCAATTACATGGAAACTGAATAACCCTGCTTACACATCACTAGGTAATAGAAGAAATCAGAGATGGAGTCAAAAAATTCCTAGAATCAAATGAGAATGAAAACACATCATACCAAAACCTTTGGGACACAGCAAAGGCAGTCCTCAGAGGACAATTTATAGCAATAGATGCACACATCAAAGAAGAAGAAAGGGACAAAATCAAAACATTAACTAAAGAACTCAAACAAACAGAAAGAGAACAGCAAAAAAAGCCCACAGCCACCGGAAGAAAAGAAATAGTAAAGATCAGAGCAGAAATAAATGAAATAGGAAACAGAAAAACAATAGAAAGAATCAACAAAACCAAACGTTGGTTCTTTGAAAGAATCAACAAAATCGACAAACCAATGGCCAGACTGACAAAAGAAAAACAGGAGAGGAAGCAAATAAACCAAATAAGAAATGAAATTGGGGACATTACAACAGACCCAACTGAAATAAAAAGGATTATAACAGAATATTATGAAAAACTATACTCCAACAAATTTGAAAACCTAGAAGAAATGGATAAATTTCTAGAAACACACTACCTACCCAAACTACAACAAAGTGATGTTGAAAATCTGAACAGACCCATACCAAGAGAAGAGACTGAGAAGTAATAAAAAAAACTCCCAACCAAAAAAAGCCCTGGCCCAAATGGCTTCACTGGAGAATTCTACAAAACATTTACAGAAGAGCTTGTACCAGTACTACTCAAGCTATTTCAGAGCATAGAAAAGGAAGCAACACTTCCAAATTCATTCAATGAAGCCAGCATAACGCCAAAACCAAAACCAGGCAAAGATGTCACAAAAAAAGTAAATTACAGACCAATATCTCTCATGAATATAGATGCAAAAATTCTTAACAAAATTCTAGCCAATAGAATTCAGCATCATATCAAAAAAATAATACACCACGACCAAGTAGGATTCATACAAGGTATGCAAGGATGGTTCATCATTAGAAAATCAATCAACGTAATCCACCACATAAATAAAAGGAAAGAAAAGAATCACACGATCATCTCAATTGACGCAGAAAAGGCATTTGACAAAGTCCAAAACACATTCCTGATAAAAACTCTCAATAAAATAGGTATAGAAGGCAAATTTCTCAACATAATAAAGGGTACCTATGCAAAACTAATGGCCAACATCATTCTTAATGGAGAGAGGCTGAAAACATTCCCCTTGAGAACAGGAACAAGACAAGGATGCCCTTTATCACCACTCCTATTTAACATTGCGCTGAAAATTCTAGCTAGAGAAGTAAGGCAAGAAAAAAAAAATAAAGGGCATCCAAATTGGTAATGAAGAAGTTAAACTGTCCCTGTTTGCAGATGATATGATACTATACAAAGAAAACCCCAAAGACTCCAAGAGAAAACTACTGGAACTAACAGAAATATTCAGCAGATTAGCAGGATACAAAAATCAGTTGGATTACTATACATCAATAAGGAGAATGATGAAAAGGAAATCAGGAAAACAATACCATTTATAACAGCCCCTAAAAAGATAAAATACTTAGGAACAAATCTAACCAGGGATGTAAAAGACCTATACAAAGAAAACTACAAAAACTACTGCATGAAACCCAAAGGGATCTACATAAATGGAAAAACATACCATGCTCATGGACAGGCAGACTCAACATTATGAAAATGACAATTCTACCCAAAGCAATTTACAAATACAATGCAATCCTGATCCAAAAACCAACAACATTCTTCAAAGAGATGGAAAAACTAATCACTAACTTTATATGGAAAAGAAAGGAGCCCCGAATAAGTAAAGCACTACTGAAGAAGAAGAATAAAGGTGGAGGACTCACACTACCTGACTTCAGAACCTACTATACAGCTACAGTAGTCAAAACAGCCTGGTACTGGTACAACGACAGATACGTTGACCAATGGAGCAGAATTGAGAATCCAGATGTAAATCCATCCACCTACGGCCACCTGATCTTCGACAAGGGCCCAAAGCCCATCAAATGGGGAAAAGACAGTCTTTTCAACAAATGGTGCTGGCAAAACTGGATATCCATCTGCAAAAAAATGAAACAGGACCCATACCTCACGCCATATACAAAAACTACTTCAAAATGGATCAAAGACCTGAATATAAAGCCTAAAACTATAAAGTTCACAGAAGTAAAAACAGGACCAACACTACAGGCCTTAATACACGGCATTAACAGGATACAAACCATAACCATCAACGCACAAAACCCAAAAGATAAGCTAGATAACCGGGATTTTCTAAGAATCAAACACTTACGCTTTTCAAAAGACTTCACCAAACGAGTAAAAAGAGAACCTATAGACTGGGAAAAAAATTTTGGGCATTACAAGTCAGACAAAGGTCTAATCTCCATAATCTACAAGAAAATCCAACACCTCTACAACAAAAAGACAAATAATCATATTAAAAAATGGGCAAAGGAAATGAACAGACACTTCACCAAAGAAGACATTCAAATGGCCAACAGACACATGAGGAAATGCTCGCGATCACTAGCCATTAGAGAAATGCAAATTAAAACCACAATGAGATACCATCTCACCCAGGCATTACTGGCACGAATCAAAATCACTGGAAATAACTAATGTTGGAGGGGCTGCGGGGAGATGGGAACTCTTATGCACTGCTGGTGGGAATGCAAAATGATACAACCATTTTGGAAAATGATATGGTGTTTCCTCAGAAAGCTAGAAATAGACATACCATTCGATCCAGCAATCCCACTCCTAGGAATATATCCTAGAGAAATAAGAGTCATCACTCGAATAGACATATGCACACCTATGTTCATGGCAGCATTATTCACAATAGCAAAACGATGGAAACAACCTCGATGTCCATCAACAGACGAATGGATACACAAACTATGGAACATACACACAATGGAGTACTATGCAACGAGAAAGAACAATGAATCGGTGAACCATCTCATAACATGGATGAAACTGGAGGACATCATGCTGAGTGAAATAAGTCAATCACAAAAGGACAAATATTGTATGAGACCTCTATTGTAAAAACCCATGAAAAAATTCACATGCAAAATGTAACAATCCTTGTTGGTTACCAGGGATGGGGGGGGGGGGAATACTAAATAGGTAATAGGTAAGTGGTAACTTGGGTGAGAGATGAGATAGTACATAGTACAGGGGAAACTAACACAACCTGCACAAGGAAAGGTCATGGAGGCCCTATAGACACATCCAAACCCCCCGAGGGACTGAGTTGTTGGACGGAGGGCTCTGGGGACCATGATCTCGGGGAACATCTAGCTCAATTGGCATGACACTACTTATAAAGATAATGCTCTACATTCTACCTTGGTGAGTAGTGTCTGGGGTCTTAAAAGCCTATGAGCGGCCATCTAAGATACTCCACTGATCTCATCCCTTCGGGAACAAGGGAGAACGAAGAGAACAGGATACAAGGAAAAGATTAGTCCGAAGGACTAATGGTCCACAGCTACCAAGGCCTCCACGGGACTGAGCCCAGTACAGCTGGATGGTGCCCGGCTACCACCAATGACTCCTCTGACCAGGATCACAACAGAGGGTTCTGGGCAGAGCTGGAGTAGGATGTAGAGCATAATTTTAACTCCCAAAAAAAAAAAAAAAAAAAAAAAAAAGACCAGATATACTGGCCTAAAGAATACTAGAGAAACCTCGAGAGTGTGGCCCCCAGACACCCTTTCAGCTCAGAGGTGAAGTTACCTTCAAGGTTCGATGTTAAGCCTGGGAATGGACACCCCAGTAAAACTAAATGGGACTAACGATGTACAGGAGTCCGGTGACAAGGGCCAGAAGGCAGAGGGAGAGTAGGAAACTGATGATAAGGAACACAAATTGAATAAGGACACTGTCGATGTATTGTGAGATTGTTGACCACTGCTATAGAGCAACATTTGTAGTAACTATTAAATGGGAGGCTGTTTTGTCCTGTAAGCCTTCATCTTGGGCGAGAATGGCAGCACAATTGGAAGAGCATAGTCAATATCACTTAAATGTGTAAGTAAAAAGTTTTGAAATGGTGTTTAAATAAAATAAAATAAATAAATAAATAAATAAATAAACAAAGGAGACTAAAGAGGTACAATAGTCCACTGACAAGGTCCAGAAGACAGAAGGGGACAAGGAAGCCCCCTGGTGATAGGGAACACAAGGTGGAGTAAGGATATTCTTGATGTGCTGTGAGATTGTTAACCATTGTCATAGGGCAACAAGTGTAGTAACTGTTAAATGAAAAACTATTTTGTTCTGTAAGCCTTCATCTTAAGTGAGAATAACAGCACAGTTGGAAGAGCGTAGTCACTGTCACTGAACTGTGAATGTAGAAATTTTTGAAACGGTGTATCTTTGGCCATCTGTAATTTTCATCAAAAAAAAAGGTTGAGAATTTAGAGGCTTAATACGTTGTGGGGTTGTTAACCAATGTCATAGAACAACATGTGTACTACTATTTCATGAGAAACTATTTGCTCTGTAAGCTTTCACCTGAAGTACAATAAAATATATATTAAAAAAAAAAAAAGAGGAGAAAAAAATAAAAATTAAAATTAAAAAAAAAGGGAAGAACATGCTTGCATTTCTCAAGCTGAAAAACTGAAGAAAAAATCCAAGCCTCGAGTTGCAATAGTGAAGGATTCTATGGGCAAAATATTAAACGACACAGGAAGCATCAAAAGAAGACGGAAGGAATACACAGTCACTGTACCAAAAAGAAGTGGTCGACATTCAAACATTTCAGGAGGCAGCATATGATCAAGAACTAATGGTACTGAAGGAAGAGGTCCAAGCCGTACTGAAAACACCAGCAAAAAACAAGGCTCCAGGAATTGACAGAATACCAACTCAGATGTTTCAACAAACAGATGCAGTGCTGGAAGTGCTTACTTGTGTTTGACAAGAAATTCAGAAGACAGCTACCTGGCCAACTGACTGGAAGAGATCCATATTTGTACCCATTCCAGCAAAAGGTGATCCAACAGAACGCAGGAATTATTGAACAATACCCTTAATATCACACACAAGTAAAGTTTTGCTGAAGATCATTCAAAAGCGGTTACAGCAGTACATCGACAGAGAACTGCCAGGAATTCAAGCTGATTCAGAAGAGGACACAGAACAAGGGATATCATTGCCAATGTCAGATGGATCTTGGCTGAGAGCAGAGAATGCCAGGAAGATGTTTACCTGTGTTCTACTGACTATGACAAGGCATTTCGACTGTGTAGATCACAACAAATTATGGATAACATCATAAAGAATGGGAATTTCAGAACGCTTAATTGTGCTTATGAGGAACTTGTACATAGATCAAGAGGCAGTTGTTCAAACAGAACAAGGAGAGACTGTGTGGTTTAAAGTCAGGAAAGGTGTGCATCAAGGTTGTATCCTTTCACCATACTTATTCAATCTGTATGCTGAGCAAATAAGCCGAAAAGCTGGACTATAAGAAGAAGAACGTGGCATCAGGATTGGAGGAAGACTCATTAACAACCTGCAATATGCAGATGACACAACCCTGCTTGCTGAAAGTGAAGAGGACTTGAAGCACTTACTGATGGAGATCAAAGACCACAGCCTTCAGTATGGATCACACCTCAATATAAAGAAAACAAAAATCCTCACAACTGGACCAATAAGCAACATCATGATAAACGGAGAAAAGATTGAAGTTGTCAAGGATTTCATTTTACTTGGATACAGTATCAACACCCACAGAAGCAGCCGTCAAGAAATCAAAGGACGCATTGCATTGGGCAAATCTGCTGCAGAGAGACCTCTTTAAAGTGTTAAAAAGCAAAGCTGTCACTCTGAGGACTAAGGTGCACCTGACCCAAGCCATGGTGTTTTCAATTGCCTCTTACGCATGTGAAAGCTGGACAGTAAACAAGGAAGACCAAAGAAGAATTGATGCCTTTGAATTATGGTGTTGACAAAGAATATTGAATATACCACGGACGGCCAGAAGAACAAACAAATCTATCTTGGAAGAAGTACAGCCAGAATGCTCTTTGGAAGCAAGAATGTTGAGACTTCGTCTCACATACTTTGGACGTGTTATCAGAAAGGACCAGTCCCTGAAGAGGGACATCATGCTTAATAGAGTAGACAGTCAGCACAAAAGAGGAAGACCCTCAATGAGATGGACTGGCACAGTGGCTGCAACAATGGGCTCAAGCATAGCAACGATTGTGAGGCTGGCGCAGGACTGGGCGGCATTTCTTTCTGTTGTAAACGGGGTCGCTGTGATTTGGAGCCAACTCAACGACACCGAAGAGCAACAGCACCACCCACTGCTATTTCTCTACCACATTGTCTGTCTTTTTCATGTCAATTTTTCTGTAAGGCTTTGTTTTTTTTTAGCCTTTTGACTATCATATTTGTTGCAAACATCATCCCCATCATTTATTAATTTATGATCTTACAAAATAAACTTAAAAAATTTTATGTAGTCAAATATATTTGGGTTTTTAAAAAAAAATTTTCTGGGGTCCATCTTGGCTAGGAAGGTCTCCACCCCATTCCAAGACTATAAATTGCCCTGTATTTTCTTGCAATAATTTATTTTTACATGAAAATCTTTAATCCATCTGTCTTAGTTACCTAGGACTGTTGTAACAAAAATGCCACAAGGGGGGGCTTTAAAGAACAGGAATTTATCGTCTCACAGGTTTCGAGGCTGGAAATCCCAGTGCGGGCGTCGGCTGTAGGGAAGGGTCCCTCCTTGTTGATAGCCCCGGGCATTCCTCGGCATCTCTCAGTTTGTAGCAGTCCTTCCAACCGGTTCGTTCCCAGGAAGTTATACATAAGAATCCCCTGGGGATTTTGTTAAGCTGTAGATTCTGATTCAGTATATCTGGAGCGGAAACGCAAATTCTCAGCAGGGAACTTGTTAGAAATGCAAATTCTTAGCAGGGGTTTGAACCGGAAGGAACCGGTTGGAAGCCCTGGTTGTAGTGGGTCGTTCACACGGTCTCTTCCTCTGTCTGTGTGTCTCTTTCCGTCTGTTTTTTCTTTCTATAGGGCGCCATACAGAAGGGATGAAGCGTAAGACCCATCCCACTCCAGCATGACCTCACTAACCTCACAAAAGAAAAGCCCTTATTTCCAAATGGGGTCACCCTCACAGGTGCAGTGCTTAGGATTTCAACATATGCTTTTGGGGGACATCATCCAATTCATAACAACATCCAATTCCAAATTTGAGACGCCTCCTACCATCATCAATCAATAAATAAGACACTCGTAATGGCCCCATAATGCAACACTACACAACCAACGTAAGTCCCCTTCTAAATACCTACCTAAGGGAAATAAAAGCACATGCCCCCAAGAACACCTGAATGCACAGGATCACAGCATCTTCACTTATCAGCCAAAACCTGGAAACAGCCCAAACGTCCCTCAGCAGGTGAACGGGTAAGCAAACTGCGGTATACTCATATGATGCAATATCACTCAGGAACAAAGAAAGGGCAAACCACCAATACACAAAGCCACTCAGACGGACCTCACAGCAGAGGGCAGGGGAGAAGGTTCTAGGTGATGCTAATGCTCCATACCTTGATGGGATGATGCTGACATGGGCACAGATGTTTCTCAAAACTCATCCAACTACACCCTTAAAGTGCATTTAATGGTAGCAAATTACACCTTGGTAAAGTCAGTTTTTAAAAACTGTTTTCAAAGCTTAATTATATATGGAAAACATTTCTCAGTAGGTATTCCCAGCTTGTTTTTCATGTATGTTTCACATATGCAAAAAAAAAAAAAAAAAAACCCACCACGAGTTAACTACAACTCACAACAGTCCTCCTGCATGTGCCAGAGTAGAAAGGCGCTCCATAGGGTTTTCAAGGCTGTGATCTTTCAAAAGCAGATTGCCAGGCCTTTTTCCCAAGGTGCCTCTGAGTGTGCTCAAACTGCTAACCTTTTGGTTAGCTGCTGAGGGCTTAACCATTTTCAACACTCAGGAACACTCCTTGTTTACGTTAACACAAATATGAAATATTAATCAGTGCTTAAGCATAAAACTGGAGTCCCTGAGGGAGTGAAAATGGTTAACTCGATTGGCTGCTAACCAAAAGGTTAGTGGTTTGAGTCCACCCAGAGGTGCCTCAGAAGAAATGCCTGGCACTCTATCTCCCAAAAATCAGCCATATAAACCTTATTGAGCACAGTTCTACACTGACTAAGGGTGGCTTTCCCCCACCCCCCTGTGCTCTTCTTGGGGTTCCAGATTTTATTAAATCAAAATGAATTACTTTTGTAATCAGAAAAAAATGTTTAGGAATGACTCGGAAAGGAGGGTGAGGATGGCTGCAGGACTTGAAGAACGTGGCCGACATCGTTGAGTGTGCGTGTAGGAACTGCTGAATGGGTGTACACTGGGCTCTATATATTTTCAACGGCAACGATAATAAAATAATTCTTCAAGTTTTTAAGCATCTGTGCCTTGCTCAGGCTTTGCCCTGCACGCTGCAGACAGGGAAGGCTGGGGGCACATGGCGTCAACACAGCGGGGGCCCACCCAGGGTGCCCCCCGCCAGCCTTGGGGAGGGGGGTCCCGGTGGGGCTGGCAGAACAGAAGGAGGAGAGGGACTCCCCGTCAACGTCCACGGTGGAGCCTGGGAGCCAGCATCCTCTCTCCGTATTCCCCATCATCGCCACCCCTCCCCCGCAGTCCTCAAACCCCAACTCCAGAAGAACAAACCCACAGTCTATTTAATCGCCTTTATCTGCAGCTCCAGGGTATACGCGGAGGTACTGGCAGTCACTTTCAAGGTCATTGCTCGCCCCCTTTGAGAAGCGTCCCTTGGGGCTTCCTGTTTTCCATCTGCCCTACTTCCGACCAGCTAGTGACCTCACTCACGCCCTAAACGCTCTCAAGTGTGCCTGGCTCCTTTTGCGGGTCAGGAGTTACAAAGAAAAACCACAGAGATGGTGCCGTTTTATCTCTGCAGCTGTAGCCCAGCGGTTTTCAGTCACTGTTTTCACATCATGTCGGAAAGCACAGAGGGGGGAGCCCTGGGTGCCCCCACGCAGAAGCACCTTCCCGGTCAGCAGGAATGAAACAGTGCCCATTCCCAGGAAGAGGCTAGGCAGCTGTGGGCATTAGCAGTGGGGAAAACAAGCAGGCTAAAAGCAGACACAGCCCCATACAGAGCCCAGAATGTGGGGACCGGAAACCGTAATGGTAGCCCAGCCTCAAAACAGGCAATGAGCAACTCCACGCCCTTGGCACCTCATCGGGGTGGGGGCCGTCCATCATCCCCCTGGAACCCATCAGGGTGGGGGCTGTCCAGTGCCCACACAGCCTCTCAGCTCCTGAGGGAGGCAGGACATCCAGCAGGGACAAGCACGGGGCTGGAGTTGGCCCCACCGAACTTCAAAGCCCGGCCTGACCACCAGCGGGGCCAGTTACCAGACACTGTGGAATGCCATGACGTCTGAATATGACACAGGCATAAAGCACACTTCCTCACACATAGTAAGTGCTCCACAAAACGGCGGAGATCTGCAGGGAAGCTCAGAAACGCCAGGCTCTAGGACAGGCGCCCAATCACGGATCCCCACGGGGGCACGGTGATGTCCCCGCATCCAACAGAGCAGGGAACTAGAGATATCGTCCTTGTGGGGGTGCTCGGCTGAGGGTCACATTTGAGGCGTGACATTTCTACCAAGAAGACATCCAAAAGACCTTGGGAAGTAGTCTCAGATCCCCACTCACATCATCCCCCCAAAGACACTGTTTCTGGTGACCCTAAGGTGGGAAACCAACTTTGGCAATGGGTCAGAGGTGTAGGCCTCCCACCCCCTCCAGCCCACTGGGAGTCTCATGACCCGTTCTCTCACCCACGGTCCACAAGGCAGAGCCTAAAAGGCATCTCAAACTCAGAATGGCCACACAGGAGCTCCTCATCCCCCACAGCACCCATACCCAGTCATCAAAAAAGCAAACAAATTCCTGCTCCCTGCAGGCTCCCTCTCTCAGTCAACGGCAGCTTCTTCAAGCTGCCTCAAACCTGGAGTCCTTGCTTGGCTTGCTCCAGAGTCCATCCCTGCTTGCATGTCCCTAACCAGCATGTTCCACTTGCCAGGATCAGGCCCACAGCCTCCTAACCCATCGCTCCTCTCGTCTGTCCAGCCAGTGGCCAGCAGTCCTCCCCATCAAACTCCGCTCCGGCCACTGCAGCCTGGAGTCTCAGGAGCTCTGCTGTTCCTTCCTGGATGGGTCTCTCCCTGAGGGGCACAGAACTCAGTCCCTCCAGGCCTCTGGGCAAACGTCACAGCGCAGTGACACCCCTACAAGACAGGGACCTGCCACCACCTGCCAGGCCTGTCCCTTAGCCAGTGCCCACCTCCATCAGACAAGCATCTCCTGCGTGCTCCCCATGTCCCTTCCATGGACAATGCCCCACTGCATCAGAGGCTCCGTGGGATGCACTGGCATGGGTGAGGACACCACTGTCCCCAACAGGCACTCGGTAAACACTTGTGAAAGACAGGGATGAATGACATGGAGCACACCCACAGGGTTTCCTCTGCCCTGACCACCCTCCCCCTTCACACTCTCCAACACAACCCTGGGTAATCCTCCCCCTCCTTCCCAAGCTCAAGTGACATCTAGTCTCCACGCCAGTCCCTCTGCCACCAGACAGCTCTGCAAAGGGGCCAAGCGTGGGCCTTCCCATGCGCTCAGGCCAGCTGCCTTACAGGAAGGGGTGTGTCCTTGTCTCCAGCTGTCCCCTGCACAGTGCCCTCCAGGTGGCAGGCACACTGGAGAACTCCAGAAATTACATGTTCTCCAAACTGGGGGTCCCTCGAGGTCACTCCTCCAGGCTATGGCACCAAAATGAACCTCCCACTCCCCCACCCCCCACAGAGCACATCCAGCAGAGGTTACCCAGCCCCTTCTCTAACTTCCTTAGCCACAGGTACCCTTACCTCGCCAGGCTGCTCCCTCCCCTGTTGATACAGGAAAGCATCCATCTTTGGGTCAAACTGAAATCCACTGGGGGGCCTGGTACCACCCTAGTCCTTAACACATCCGAGCGCGCTGCCTCTAGCTACCTGCAGAGCCGCGTGTGGAAGACCCCATCTAGGCCACCCTCCCGGCTGCTGACCTCCGCTGAGGTCACGCAGGCGCCTCGCCCAAGGGGTCCCTCCGGGAAGTGACCACATCTCCAGCCCCTACCCCCACTCCCTCGGCGGCTCGCTCTTTATCCTCCGCTGTCTGCAGAGCGCAATACCCTCCGCGACCAGGACGGGACCTGTTCTCGCCAGCTGCCGTTGAGGACCCTGCACCTCCCCCACCCTCCGCTGTACCCTGCCTCCCGCCTTCCTGGACACCCCCGCCCCCCGCGACACCGGCTCTCCTCGGCCTCCCTGTCCCCAGCTCCCTCCCCCCAGGGCCCTCCAGTCCCCCGTCCTCCGAGCGCAACTAACCGGCGACACTCACCCGCGCCGGGGGCGCCCGCGGGCCCCGGGCTCCGCCACCAGCGCAGCTGCGCCCGCGCGGGCTCCAGGCTCACGGTGCAGCTCTGCGCCTTCACCCACAGCAGCGAGCGCAGCGGCTCCATTGCCGCCTCGGTTCCCGCGGGCCGGGCCGGGGACGCACGCGCGGCGCCGGGCGCGGGACCGTTAGCGGCGGCCGCGGGGGCCGGTCGCGGCGGCGGGGGCGGGCCTGCGTCACCCCGTACGCAGCGGGGGACGCGGGAGGGTACGCGGTGCGCGAGTGCGCGGGTCCGCGGCGGGGGGACCCGGGAGCGCGGCAGCCGCCGCACGCGGGCACGGGCTCTCCTCCGCGAGGCTGACGCTGCACGCCCCGGGGCGGGCGGGGAGCCCAGTAACACCACCCTTCGGGCGGCGCTAATCACAGGGCCACAGCCGGGCCTTCCGCGGCCCAGCGAGGTAGTGCCGGGCGCCGGCACCACGGGCGGAGGCGGGGGCGGGTGGGCCTTGAACGTAGGGTCCCGCTGTGACCCTCTGTCCCCGGCTGGGCAGGTTGGCTCTGCCTTCCTTTGTGGTTTAAAGCGCTCTGTTAGAGAAAAACGCGGCAGGCCCTACTTAGGCGTGGGCCCTGCTGTGTCCTGGGCGTGCCCCTTGGGAACGCCGCCACCCACTGATGGCAGAATGCCAGGCAGGCCCATCCTCACCACCACCCCCTGGGAGCCCTGAGGCTCAGCGAGGGGCCCTCACTGTGCGAAGCTACGCAGCTGCAGCGGTGAAGCCAGGTTTTGACCCAGGCAGTCTGGGTCAAAGGGTCCCCCTTGGCTGCGGTGCTGGGCTGACCAGTCTCGAGGGGCAGAGGCAGAGCTCAGAGGCCTCCCATGCTCAGGCCCAAGGCCAAGCGAGCTGCTGTCACAGTACCTGTCTAGCGCAGGAGGCTTCCCTGACCACCCGCCCCCACCCAGCGGGCTCCAGCTCCTCCCTGCCCCTGAGCCGAGCCAGCCTCTGGAATTGTCTTTCTCTAATTCCTGTTTACTGCCCGCCGGCATCCACACAAGCTCCGCAGGGCTGTGGACTTGTCCACCGATGCACCCCAGAGCCCCAAACTGCCTGGCACATAGAGAACACCCAAATGTTGAAGGAGCACCAAACCAAAACCCAAAGCCATTGCTGTCCAGTTGATTCCTACTCGTGCCAAGCTCACGTGTTACAGAGAAGAACTGCTCCGTGGGCGTTTCTGCGGCACCACTGGGTGGGTTTGAACCCCTTGTCTTTTGGTTAGTAACCGCTTGTCCCACCCAGGGACCCTTTAAAATGAGTGCCTCGCTTCCTAATTTATCAGGAAGAAGCTGCAGGCAGGGAGGTTAAAAGAACCCAGGGCAAGAAGGTGAAGGAGCCAAGACGCACACTGAGGTCGGGCTCCAGGACTCAGTGGCGAGGTGTGCCCGCTGGCCTGACAGCGGCCCTGCCCAGCCCTGCTCCGTCAGGCTTCTCCCGCCGGAAGCCTGCCCTTCATGGGGCCACGTGGCTGCTCTGCTTGTGCCTGGCTCAGGACGGGCAGCTACCTGTACTGGCTTATCCTGCCAGCCCCCTGACTGTACCCGCAGAACAAACGATGATTCACCGACGCCAGGAGCTCAGCCCCAGCTTGGACAGTGCCAAAGAGGCCCTGGGGCAGTCCTGAGCCTCCTTCTGGCCAGCTGGGAAGGCATGGAGAGGGCAGAAGGCAGGCTGTGAGTCCCAGCGCAGCCCTTGGGCAAGCCATACCTGATCTTCTGGTGCAGTGGGCTGAATGGGTGGCGAGGCCTGCCTGCTCCTGCCGCCCAGGCTGCTCGGAGGCCCAAGGAATGCGGATGGGAAACTTCTTTGGAAGCCTTGCATCAGGCGGCATGACTGCTGTGCGTGGGGCGGGGCCGGCAGAGGTGCAGGGGCCGCGTGCTGCATGCCGGGGAGGCCCCACTCGGCCCTGCCCAGCCTCTGCCTTTGGCCCCCTGTGGCTCCTTTGGCCCCCTCCTCAGTTATTCATTGAACAACCCTCCAAGTACCACATAGCAGTTCATGAAGTCCTAACGCTGTATTCTGAGTGAGGTCCCGAAGAGGACCCCGCCCCAGCCCTCAGGGAGCTCCATGGAGGAGCCCCACCACAGCCCCTCCAGGGCCAGGCTGGTGCTCAAGGAGAGACACGGCCTCCTTCCCTCCAGGGACTCACCTCAGCCAGGCAGTGGTCTGTTAGGGCCCTTCCACCCAGGGAGAGGCCTGTGGTCCTGGGGTTGGCTGGAGCGCTGCCTGGCCAGTGCAGGACAAGCCTGGGATGGCTGGGGCCCCTCGTCTGCCCAGGGACCCCATGTCTCCCCATTGCCTCACACCTGCCCAGGCCCCCACTTCCACCCAGGGCAGCCCCAGCCAGTTTGAGTAGGGCGAGAGGGTAATGTAAGGAAAGCTGCGTTCTAAGATTCCCTCGTTCCTGCCCTTGAGTTGGATGGGGAGAGGGGCTGGGCAGGGGGTTAGGCTTAGTGTGGGGCTGTGGGCCCCTGACTCCGAGCACAGTGTAGGATGGAGGTGGTGTGGGAGTTTTGCCCAGAGCAGCAGATAAGGCCCTGCTGAGGGCCAGGCTCCCGCAGGGCCCCGCAGAAGCTGGCTGTGAAGGCAACTGGCAGAGCAACCAACAAGAGCCTTCCAAGCACCCAGTCAGCCTGGGCCTGTGCTTGAGGCCTGCCCTCTGCCATCAGGGTGCCTGCGCTCCCTTGATGGCTCCTCTTTCCTAGCAGGCACGCTTTCCCATGCGGGGCCTGGCCCAGTGTCCTGCGTGGGACCCCTTTCACCCTCCTCTTCCACCCCGCCCCACTGCAAGCTGCACTGGCTGGCAGCTCACTCCTTGGGCCTCCATCCTGGATGCCCCAGCTGCATGACCACCTGCGGCACTGCAGGACATCGTTGATGCCGCCAGGCCAGATGTGTGCACCGCTGGCCCCAGCCCTAAGCAGGGCTGCCAGGTAGGCCAGAGAGTGTGACTCAGCCCCAGCAAATGGAGCCCCGACTGCTCAGGCCCTGCCCTGCCACCTGTCCCTGTCCCGTGCCCAGTATGTAGGCCTGGGCTGCTGCCCGGCAGCCTGACTGCCCTGGGGCAGGAGCCCAGCCAGCTTGGCTAGGCTGACCTCCTCCCAGCTGTGACAGCGCCCACTGCCTGGGCTGTGTCTGTCCTGCTTCTTTGGCACATGGGCTGCCTGGACTCTGAGGTCCTCTTTAGGAGCGCAACATGCCACCCAGCACCCATGAGTATCTTACCCGCGGAGTCATCCGTGCCGGAGGCCCGCCTGGCCTCTCCTGCCCAGGGTGGGGTGCCTGTGGGGCAGTGGCATCACTCGGGGGGTTGCAGGGGTGCAGATCACCCCGGGTGACACCGTCAGAGGGGGTGACACCAAAATTACTGTCTATAAAATTTTTGTGCAGTGTTTCAGCAGAAATTTATTTTAAAAGTATCCCTGTAGTTAGTTACAACAACAAAAACATTTTTTGTGAGCCCGGCGTGCATGTATCAATATACCTACAGGGCTAAAACTCTATGCTGATTTACTTTCTGAACCTTCTAACGCGCTCCGGTCAGAGCTGTCGTTGTGACTCAATTTCAACAATGCTTCAGATCCCGAGGTTTCAGCCGCTGTTGTTTTTATAGCTGCTGATTCTGTCAAATTTTCTAGTGTTCTAGCCACAATATTGTGGCTGCAACAATGAGCTCAAGCATAGCAACGATTGTGGGGACAGTGAAGGACTGGGCAGTGTTTCGTTCTGTTGTACAGAGGGTCGCTATGAGCCAGAATCAACTCACTGGCACCCAACAACGGCAACATTGTGGTAGTTAATATTTGTGAACGTGTACCAATAACTCTTTGAGAATGAAGTAGTAATTAAAGGAAAACAAGGAGAAAAATGAAGAACAGCTTCTGCTCAGTTACTACTTTTGTAGCTAAGAATGTTGTAATTCAACGCAGAAAGATTTGACAAAGCAGTTTCGTTGTTAGTATGCTAGAGCCCTGGAGGCGCGGTGGTAAAGAGCTCAGCTGCTAACCGAAAGGTCGGTCGGCAGTTGGAATCCACCAGCCGCTCCTTGGAAACCCTGGGGGGCAGTTCTGCTCTGCACTATAGAGTTGTTATGAGCCAGAATAGACTGGCTGGCAACGGGTTTGGTTATTCATATAATCTAAGGAGTATTAAATTTATGCAATTTACAGCTATATTTATCCCATATTTAGTCAAGATGTTCACTAGGTGCTGAAATGCTTGCATTTGTTCCTGTTTATAGTGTTATTTCATTTATGAATATGTTTCTCGATGCATTTGTCCACAACTTCTACATTATTTGGGCCATTATCGATTATGCAGATCTAATCCGCTAACGTATCTCCTATCACGGTAAAGTTTAACATTAGCAGGAACATAATTTTGATGTAGTTCTTAAACGTTTTTACTTCGAATTCTGTTGTTTTCTTACCAAATTTTCACTTTCACCACATAAAATTATGTAACTGTAAACAGACTGTGCGTAGGATATTATAGTTTAAAGGTGTCATTTTAATTTTGCTGGCTGTTTACCCCACTACTGTTGCCTTTACATTCAGTAATGTAGAAGAACTATGATTTACGACTAATATTAGTACAAAAAGATTACTAAGGATTCTGTATGGTCTGGGAGACCTGGTGGCACAGTGGTTAAGAGCTGGGCTGCTTACCCAAAGGTCCACAGTTGGAATCCACCAGCCGCTCCTTAGAAACCCTGTGGGGCAGTTCTACTCTGTTCTATAGGGTTGCTATGAGTCGGAATCGACTCGACAGCAGCAGGTTGTGAGTATGGTCTGGTATGGGAGGAGGTCCATGAAGGGGTGACACCATGACCATTGTGACGCCACTGGCTGGGGGAGCCGGCGCCAGCAGCACCTTCCAACACCATCCCCTGCATGGCCTCTGACCTACTTTCCCACTCTCCCGGAGCCTTTGTTCACTGCGGCAGTGCTGCGTGTGCTTGCCTTGCAGACTTCCTCCTCCAAGATGTTGGCACACGGTTTGACGTCGGAAACTAGGATGCTGCTGGGTGGGGGTGGGAGGATTCCAGCTCCAGCTGCTCCCCGACTGCCAGGAATGCCGCCCTCTGCTCTCCACCCTGCAGGGAGCCACCTTCCAAATGACCCGCCAGCCCCGTCACAGCTGGAGGCCTGGAAGAAGTATCCTGAGCCGAAGGAGCCCCGAATGTTTGGGGATATCTTAGTTATCTAGTGCTGTTATAACAGAAATACCACAAATGGATGGCTTTAACAAACAAAAATTTATTCTCTTACAGTTGAGGAGGCTAGAAGTCTGAATTCAGGATGCTGGCTCTAACGGAAGGCTTTCTCTCTCTGTCAGCTCTGCGGGAAGGTCCTTGTCTCTTTGAGCTTCTGCACCTGGGCGATCTTCATGTGGCTTGGCATCTCTCTTCCCCCATCTCGGCTCTGCTCACTTGTTTAATCTCTTTTATATCTCAGAAAACCGTTTGCACCACCGAGACTCCAGAGTTCTACTAGAAGAATGCAGTTCACAACGGGTAGGACTCAGCTGGGAATGGAGAGCGAATATCGAATCCCCTGTGGGGGGCAACAACGCCCGCCTTTAATTGGTAACCTCTTCCGTGCCAGTCCGGGACCCAGTTCACAGCACTCCTCTGAGATGAAGCTGCCCCATTTTATAGATGAGGAGCCTGAGGCTCTGATGGACAATCGCAGCTGGAGTGGGATTCCAGCCCAGGCTTATCTGCGCCAAGCTGTGCAGGCAGACTCCCACACTCGCCACCCGAGAATGACATCAAGATTTTTCTTTTTTTAAGTCAGGGAAACATCCAGGAAATCCCCAAGCAACAACAACAAAAAATCCCCTTATTTAAAGAGAAACAACTAAGAATCCCTTTAAGCCTTTCTAAGATACGTAAAGTCCCAGGGTTCCTGGGTACTGTTTCCGTGGTGGGGATGGCGTAGGAGGGGGCTGTCTCCCCGTGGGTCTTTTGCTGGCCAAGGCACCGTTTCCGGGTGTAGGTGGCAAGGTGACCCAGGGACTTTGGTGGTAATCCAGGCTGAGGAGAATGTACAAGCATGCACCTTATCTCCGGAACTCACCACAGAAAGCTTCAGCAGATAAGAGAGCTGAGATTAAAAACTGCATGTAGAGCTGTTGTTAAGTGTTTAGCTACGCCCACAAAGGAAGGCTGGTTCTTGTTGGGTCCAAGATGCCATCAACAACGGCCAAAACAAACAGCTCTTCCTGTTTGCTTTCGGCAGCCATAGGGCTCCTTTCTGAACACAGCTCCAGGGGAAATCCAAAGCCCTCCCCTTTGCCGTGGGGCCCTCTGAGCACTGGCCCCACCTCCTCTTGGCCTCTTGCCCGCTGCTCCAAGCCACGCCAGCCTCCAAGGTTTTTCGTGACATGCCAGATGTGGTCCCATCTTGGGGCCTTTCAACTTGCCGGTTCCTCTTGCCAGAACATTCTCCTCATGCTCAGCTGGTGGTGTGGTTCATGCCTAAATGTCAACCTAAATGTCAAGTGAGAAAGGGTTCCTACTTGCCCCCTCCTTTAGCCACACTCCATCCTTGAGCGCTTGGCTGCTAACTGAAAGGTTGATGGTTCAAACCCACCAGCCGCTTAGTAGGAGAAAGACGGGGCAGTCAGCTTCCATAAGGATTACAGCCTTGGAAACCCTACCGCGAAGTTCTGCTCTGTCCTATGGGGTCCCTATGAGTGCGACTCGACTTATTGGCAAGGGGTTTGGTTTTGGTTTTTTTGATGCTGTTCTGTGTTTGTGTTGTTGTTGCGTGCCGTCGAGTCAACTCCGACTCCTGGGGACCCCGTGTGACAGAGGAGAACTGCCCCCATAGGGTTTTCTTGGCTGTAATCTTTATGGGAGCAGATCGCCAGGTTTTTTCTCCCACAGAGCCGCTGGGCGGGTTCGAGCCACCCATCTTTTCGGTTAGCAGCCTAGTGCTTAACCACTGCGTCACCAGGGCCCCTTGTATGCTACGTGCTCACTCGTTCATGGCCCATCGCCCATGCTAGACTGTCAGCTCCACAGGGCAGGAGCTCAGCCGCTGATGTCCAGGACCCAGCAGAGTGAGAGAGTGGACAAAAGCAGGATGGAGTGGGGATCACGAGGAGGGGGCATGGTATTCGAGAACCGGAAACAGGAGAAGAGTGAGGAGCTGCCGACAGCTTTGCTTTGTCCTAACGTGGGAAGGAGTCCCAATGGCGCTTTGTGCTCAGAGTTATAAATAGGTGTAGAGATAAAGATGTTTGCTATGTGTTTCGTTCATTATCAGTAGAATTCGAAGTGGGCTGATTATCTTTTAAGTATATAGTAAAACCTTCAAAAGCTGGAACCTGTGTAAGGCAGAAACCTGTCAGAGAAGGAAAACTCAAATATTTCCCACTGATAGGGAGAAAAGCCATAAGACTGCACCTTGTCAAAGGCAGTCCCGTTGAGTTCAGCTCTCACAGGTTGCATTGTATTAAAAGGGAACACAGAAGAAACAGCTCTGGCCAAAAAAGGTCTAATTGCAAAGATTTACACAAGTCTTAAGGCGAGAGTGATACTATAGCTGTGGCAGGTGTCGCGGTGTGTGCACAGGGGGTGAATCACCTGGTCCCAGAGGCTGGGATGGGGTTGAACACAAACCTCAGCAACGTGCTGCTCACCAAGGACGCTGCTCAAGGCAAAAGTGGCGTGTGTCCATGCCCTCCTTGCTCAGGGGGCCACACCTCCCACTCCTGATTGTCCCCTTCTCCACTGTCATCACACCTCAAGAGTACTTCTAATGATGTGTGGGGAAGCAATCCTTTGGACAAGCCAGGAGGTCGTGGTTTGCTTTGTTCCTCTCCCTGCTGCCATCTTTGTTGTTGTTAGGTGCCTTCGAGACGGCTCTGACTCACAGCGACCCCGTGTACAACAGAACAAAACACTGCCTTGCCCATCACCATCCTCACAATTGTTGTTCTGCTTGAGTCCATTGTTGCGGCCGCTGTGTCAGTCCATCCCGTTGACGGTCTTCCTCTTTTTCACTGACCCTCTACTTTACCAAGCACGATATCCTTCTCCGGGGACCGATCCCTCCTGAGAACACGTCCAAAGTACGAGAGACAAAGTCTCGCCATCCTTGCTCCTAAGGAGCGTTCTGGTTGTATCTGTTCCTTCCTTTGGCAGTCCATGGGATATTCAATATTCCTCACCAACATCATAATTCAAAGGCATCAATACTTCTTCGTTCTTCCTTATTCATTGTCCAGCTTTCGCATGCATATGAGGCGATTGAAAACACCATGGCTTGGATCAGGCACACCTTAGTCTTCAAGGTGACAGTTTTACTTTTTAATACTTTAAGGAAGCAGACTGCCACATCTGTCTCTCGAGGAGTAGCAAGTGGGTTTGAACCATCAACCTTTCAGTTAGCAGCTGAGCGCTTAACCACTGCACCACCAGGGTTCCTCATGCCTAATATACCAAACCAAACCCGTTACCGTCGAGTTGATTCCGACTCATCGTGATCCTATAGGACAGAGTAGAATTGCCCCATAAGGTTTCCAAGAAACGGCTGGTGGGTTTGAGCTGCCAACCTTTTGGTTAGCAGTCAAGCTTTTAACCACTACGCCACCAGGGCTCCATGCCTAGCATAGAGCCTGGCAAATTCAATCAATATTTGCTGAATAAAAATGCAAGCACAAGAAATTCCATTGAACAAGGTTAATTCAAGACAAAGTTGAGTTTAAAGCAGGGGTTGAAGATAGAAACACCAACGGGGCCATACATTAGGGCATGGTGGGGACGGGGGCAGACCTGTCAGCACCTGCCTATCAAAAGGCAACAGGGCCTCTCAGCCAGTCGTTTGTTACCACATAGGAACATGGGTGCCTTGTTACCAGGTGGTCCAAGTTTTCACGAGAAGCCAGAAGCCTGTATTTTTATGTGAAACCTTGTGATTTTTAGACATTGGCAATGACTTCTGTACAACATAGAAGACACTAGACAGGACAACGCTGTGGGACCAACTGAGCCCAAATGCAGGGAGGAGGCACTCAGAGACCAGCCTGCTTGTGACTTGTGGTTTAACACCGTGAGAGTTAAGCTAAATTTAAAAAGTCGTCCTTCATAACAGCACAGTATGTGCGAGTGTATATATCCCAAACAGCAAAGAAACAAAATCATCAAGGCAAAGCTGCTAGAACCACAAGGAGACGCAAACAGAAATGAGTACACCGCAGACAGCGGGATCAGCAGCCTGAACCAGAAGTCTGGCACGGTGTTGTGGTGACAGACACAGAGGCCCCGGCTCAAAGTCCAGAGCACTCCAGAAGCCAGAGCAGGGAGTCACCATGCAGGAGCCACGGCCGGGGGGGGTGGGGGTGGGGGTGGGTGTGGATTAAAGGAAGTGACAGGAGCCCAGAATAGGACACTGGCCAGTGGAGGCTGGGCCAGGCCACATACCTAAGCCACATCCTCCAGGATAGCTCTTTTTTTTGGTAGAGCTTTACTGAGATATAATTTACATACTATTTAAAGTGTATAATTCAATTGTTGGAGTCACGTCTGTCACCACGACGCCGAGTCTGGCGCCTGCCCTGGCCGTGCCAGACTTGCGGTCCAGTCCGCAGATCCAACTGCCTGTGGTACACTCATTTCTATTTGTGTCTCCTTGCACTTCTAGCGGCTTTTCATTGATGATTTTGTTTCTTTGCTATTTGGGACATACACACACACACACACATACACTGTTATCTTATTCCAGAACATTCTCATCACCCCCACAGGAAACCCTGCACCCAGGAAATCAACTTCTTTCTATCTCTATGGTGAGAGATGTCCATATGGTGCCACCTGCTCTGGACGTCTGATGTCAGTGGCTCATGCCGTGTGTGACCTAGTGAGTATGTCACTCAGCATCATGTTGTCGCAGTTCATCCGTGTTGAGACATGTATCAGAACTCCATTCTCCTATGGCTGAGTGGGATTCCACTGTATGATGGACCACGCTTTGTTTCTCCATTGCCTGTGGACGGACAGCTCGGTTGTCTCCACCCTTTGGCTACTGTGAACAGCGCTGCAGCGAACACGGGCATGCACATAGCTGCAGCACTTCGGTGGTGGGGAGATTGTGGGGTACCTGTTCCCACAGCGCTGCCCTTTTGGACATGGCCTGGATCTCGATGAGCCCTGGAGACCCTCCCAAGGGACCACACGCCCTATCCATCCCTCCCACTCTAGGTCAGAGACGGGGCCACTGCAGCTGGATGGCAGCCTTCTGCTGTGGGGGACAGAGAACCTCCTGGCAGTGGGTCCAGGGCCCTGGGTGCCCAGGCCAGCAGCGGCTCTCCTTCAGAACCTGTCCCTCAGAGCCTGGATCCACACGTGGTGGGGCCGTGCAGGCCACAAGACCACGGACACTGACCAGGAACGGGACGGCCCTGAGGGCCTGAGACTCCTGCTGCGGCGGGGCTCGGGCTCCCTGAAGGCTAATACCCCAGCAGAGACGCTGGTCTCCTGGCTGGGCCTGGGCAGGGACAGTGGGACACAGTGGAGGCACCAGCCCAGATCTGAAGGTCAGAGAGGTCTTCCTGGAGGCAGAGGTGGAGGGAGAGGAACTAGGTAGAGGCAACAGTGTGCACTAAGAGGTGCAGCCAGCTCAAGGGGGCCACCAGGGAAGAGCAGGCTGAGGCCAGAGGCAGGCAGGGCAGGCAAGGCCGGAGAGCCCCCTGACGACCATGCGGGGGTACAGCAGGCCTGGCAGGGCAGGGGAGCCACTGATTAACCCCTGCACAGCTGTCTAGGCAGGAGGTCAGGGCCTCCCAGGGCGGTTGAGGCCAAGAGATGGCGGCAGACGGGACTGGATTGGAGCCACTCTGGAGAGGGTTCCCCTCTGATGCTGTGCCCCATCCCCAGCAGGCAGTCACAGACTTCTTGGGGATCCCGGACAGACTCTGCAGCCCGAGCACATGCTGTTCCTGGGTCTGCCAGCCTCCCCTCCCCATCCCGGGTCTGCAGCCTCCCCTCCCTGCCCTGGGCCTGCATACCTCCTTTCCCTGCCCCAGGCCCACCAGCCTCCCCTCCAGGTCCCAGGCAGCCTCCTCACCTTGCAGGACCCAGCCATCTGGCCAAACCCTGCGGAGCCGGCTTCCGTGCCTGCAGGATAGCAGCCACCCCCAGCCTTTCTCCTCAAAGCCAACAACAAACCCAGTCAGGAGCTCTCCCTGCTGGCAGGCATACCAGGGTCGTCCCTGGGCCGTCTTGGATGACCACTCGGCAGTGTGCCTGGAACTTCCCAGGTTTCAGCACTTAAAGCCCTGCACCCCAGGAAACCTCTTATCTCAGGCGAGCTGGGACAGTTGGTCACCTGGGTTGTCCTGATCCTTCCAGCCTTCCCCAGTGATGGAGCCGAGTTCTCTGGGACCTGAGTGGCAGAAACCTGCACGCTGTGCTATCGCAGGTGGCCCGGTGGGTGACCTTGTTTAGGCCTGGAGCAGAAATAGAGCAGGCAGCACTGATCAGCAGCTGCTCGGGGGGCCTGCAACACGCCCCAGCCTCCCTGGGAGCGATTGTTGGGAGTGGAAAATTCCACACGCAGTGATCTCCCACGGGATGAGAAGGGGCCTGAGGATGCCTTCCTCCCTGGGGACACACCCGGCTTTGTCTCTTTGTGAAAACAGAGTAGGGGCAGTGTCTGACCTCCTGTAACTTCACAAGTGGGAAGGAGAATCAAGGTCAACAGCCCAAGGCTGATTTCTATGAGGTGAAGGTTAGACATGCCTCCTCTCTGCCATCTTCACCAACTCTGACACCAACCATCCCTCCCACGGCACTCTCTACTTCTCTGCTGGGTTCAACTATTCGTTGCAATGGCCACACAGAACTCACAGACCACACCCATGATTATGGGGTTTATTAGGGAAGTAACAGTTACAACTCAGGCTCAGCAACATTCAGGATACAGTTCTTCAATCAGGACTGCCTCTTCCCAGCCGTGCTGCTCGTGCTGCTCACAGGCACGCCTCTCCCTGGCCCTCAGTCTCTGCCCAAAGGCACTCAGCTTTCTCTCTCCGTGGGCTGGGAAACCCACCATGCCATCTCCTGCTGCCAGGTCTCTCCTGCCACCACTTCTTACCGTCTCCAGGGTTATAGCTCGCTCGCTCTCTGGGTCTCCTGCTTCCAGGAGCTTCTCAGCACAGGGACCCCAAGTCCAGATGGTGCACTGGCTTCTGGCTGTTCTTCCTTGGTGGCGGGATTCTCTCCTTCCCCCTTCTGGGATGGCTCAGTTCAAGCCCAGTGGGATGGCAAAACCAACCAATGCCTTTGGTGGGCCACGATTACCCTATCACACAGTCCCCACTGATGGGTGGGAGTTGCAAGACCATCGCTATAAAGGCCACAAAAAAGCGATCCATTACAATGTACTCTTGCATGAAGATTGTTCACAGGTCAAGGGTGACGGCACTGGGAGCAGAGGAGCCCTGACTGGTGGGTTTGGGCAGGGCTGCAGGTGAGAGTCTGCACGTCTAACCCACTCCCCCAGTGATCCTGACATAGTGGCCCTCACACTGCACCTCAAGACACAAAGGGGCCCGCCTTGCTCTAGCCTGTCCCACCTGCATCATCAGTGGTCTGCTCTGCACCTGGGCCTCAGCCGGCCACCTGCTCGGTGCAGCCTGCAGAGGATGCTGAGAGGTACAATGCTTGGACAGGGCCTGGCACTGGGCTAGCACCATGTCACTGCTGCTAGGAGCCAGCTTCTGCCTCTGTCCCCACTGTGAGTCCTGGACCTCTGAGCCAGGCAAGCGGCTGGTGCAGGAGACAGCCCTGGCTGGAGTCAAGGGACCACCCCTGTCTGGGGCTTCTCCTCCAGCAGCCACACAACCGTGGGCCATTCCCTGCAAGTATGGAAGGGAACATGGGGCTGCAGGAGCCAGACAGCCTCTCAGGGTCCAGCCTGCTGACTCCTTCCCTGCCGCATAGGCTCCCCACATTCCAGGGAAAGCCAGGTCCCAGAGTAGCCAGGGCCCAGGCTGGGGGTCAGGAAGCAGTCCAGCTTTTCCCAGTGCTGCCCGTCTGACCTCTGCCCCCTGCAAGCCCACCATGGCCTCTGTTATAGATTGAATTGTATCCCCCAGAAATATATGTTGTCAATCCTAAGCCCCTATACCTGTGGATAAAGAGCCTTTATGGCACGATGGTTAAGTGCTAGGTTGTTACCCAAAAGGTTGGTGGTTTGAACCTACCCAGCAGCTCTAAGGAATAAGGACCTGGTGATCTGCTTCCATAAAGATTAAAAACCAAAAACCCCGCAGGGTTTCCAAGGCTGTAATCTTTACAGAAGCAGATTCCCACATCTTTCTCCAGAGCAGCAGCTGGTAGATTCAAACCAATGACCTTTCAGTTAGCAGCTGACTGCTCAACCAGAGCGCCACCAGGGCTCCTTTCCATAAAGATTAAAACCAAAAAAACCCAAAGCCGTTGTCGTCTAGTTGATTCCAACTTATAAGCCTAGGAAAACCTATGCAGCAGTTTTACTCTGTCCTATAGGGCTACTGTAAGTCAGAATCCATGGCAATGGGTTTGGTTTATACACGTGGATGTAATCCCATTTGAGAATAGGGTTTTCTTTGTTATGTTACTAAGGCCATATTAGTGTAGGGTGGGTCCTAATCCTAATCACTTTTGAGATATAAAAGGAGCCAATTAGGCAAAGAGAAGCAAGCAGAGATGGGGGAAGATAGATGCCACATGAAGCTCACCAAGGAGCCAAGGAACAGAAGCTCAAAACAGACAAGAACCTTCCCCCAGAGTCAACCAAGAGAGAAAGCCTTCCCCTAGAGCCAATGCCCTGAACTCGGACTTCTAGCTTCCTAGCTGGGGAATAGATAAATTTCTGTTCATCAAAGTCCCCACTTGAGGTCTTTCTGTCACAGCAACACTAGGAGACTAAGACAGCCCCCCCAGAGGCAGGGGCAGAAGAGCCTCAGAGCAGCCGCCCCTCCACCTACACCTTCACCCCTTCCTCCCTGCAGGGGCTGTTCCCCCAACCCTTGCTCCCCCTCTGCTGTCTGTCCTGCCTCCACTGGGGTACTTCCTGGGAGGCGTGGAGCACAGGAAGCAGCACGGGCTTGGCAGTCAGGGGAGCTGCGGCCCAGCCAGCCCTGCTTAAATGCATGGCTGTCTTCAGGGTCTCTGCTTGTCCATCCACAAAACAGGGGTGCAGAGGGGTGAATCTGAGGTGCCCCCCAGCTCTAACCCACTCAGGCTCCCCGGACACACCTTGGCCCGTCTAGGCCAACTGTCGGCTGTGACTTCCTTGGGCACTTGGCCAACAGAGCTGGCCTTGTCTCCTGCCCCTAATCCTACAGACAGAGGCCACCTGCCATGGGCCTCTCCTTCTAAGAAACTGGCTGGGCCATGAGTCGCGGTGCTGATTGAGAGCCCAGGATGTTATTTCAAAGACGCCCCTCCGTGGGGCTGCCACCGCTCACTTGGGGCAAACGGCCCTCTTCCCAGCTGGCAGCTTGCAGATGGGCCTTGCCGACCACCTGCAGCACTGGGGCCCAGCAGCCTGGCTGGAGCCGGAGCAGAGTCACCTGGTGCCGCATGTTGGAACTAAGAATTGGGAGGGGCTCCCGGGTGTGTACGCTGCTACTCAAGTCCTTACTGAGGTCGTACGGTGTGTCATATTCCCACCCGGCAGGCCAGGCTCATCCTAGGAGTTGGCGTAGTGTCATGCAGCCCCCGTGCTCACTGGAAATAATTGTCCCTAACGTCAGCATGATGCCTATGTCTCATCAAAGCAATGTCCCATTTATTGCCTCTTTTGATCTTAGAAGGGCCCTGTGAGGTGGACAGGATGGGGGTTATTAACCCCATTTTAACAGGTGAGGAAGGTGAGGCCCAGAGAGGGTTGGGACTGACTCAGGTCACCTAGGCAGCTGGGGCCACATGGCCCAGCCAGCTTTCTGGCCTCACCTGCATTCCCAGCTTCACAGTGAGTGACGTGATGGCCAGGAGGGGGGATCTGACGCATGGGGGACGAGGATGTCCTATTGGCAGCTGGGGGCGCCACGCAGGACGTGGGTGGGGGTCTCCCCAGGTGTGGGGCGGTGTCCAGTGCAGCCCAGTGCTCAGGCTGCAGGGCAGGGCTTGGGGGCCTTTACTCCTCCTGGAGGAGAGGGTAGAGAGGTTCAGACTTCTTCCTGCGTTTGCAGGATCCTTGCCCAGCCCGTCTTCCCCATTTCCCTGATCCTTTCAGTCCTGACACTACCTTCTCCTCCGCTCCTGCCCTGGACCTGCTCACAGCTCCTGACTCACCGTCTGTTCCGCCCTGGAGGAGCTGCCTGGGGGTGGGGCAGGAGGGACAAGCCTGGAGCCAGCACTGGCGTCCCCCTGGGCCACCGTGGACTCTGCCCTGGCCTGAAGGAGGTGATGATTCCCAAGAGCAAGGTCACGGGAGGAGGTTGTGGGTCCTGGGCAGAGGGCACTGGCACCAGGTGAAAAGAGTCCTGGAACGTGCTGAGAGTCAGAGTAATTCAGGCTGGCTAGGGAGCAGGAAAAGAGGAGCCCCCAAATCCAAGGGGCCTGAGTGTCAGGGTGAGGCTCCCAGGCTTTCTCCACAGACAGAGGGAGCCATCGACGGTCCTTGAGCAGAGCACCACTGCCATCAGATGCACTGGGAGGGTGAGCGGGCAGGCGTGGTTGGGGATGGTCTTGAGACAGCCATCTGAGGGAGGGGGGCATTGCTGGGGCCCAGGGATGGGGGAAGGCGGACGAGCTGTCCCCTGCCAGGAGTCAAGGGCACAATGGGCATGGGCAGGACATAGGGCGGTGGGAAGCCAGGCATGGCAGAGCGTCCAAGGTCAGTGACTGACAGCAGAAACGAGGAAATGGGCACGGTTGGGAGGGTGCGGCATGCACTCAGCCAGCCCCATAGGTACCTGGCCCCACGTGCCCCTGGCCTTGGCCGGCAGCCCAGGAGCTGCTGCCAGGCTGTGGGGCCACGTGCACTCAGGCTAAGAACCTAGAAGGCGGCCCTTGGTCATGGTCAACACTCACCTGAGGCTAGAAATGAGATGGCCTCGTCAGCACCCACCAGCCCTGCCCTCCCGCCTTCCTTTCTTCCTCCTTCCAGCTCCCTCCCTTCCCCTTTGATCTATAGAAGGGTCCTGAGGTGGGCAGGACAGGGATTATTACCTCCGTTTTATAGACAGGGAAGGTGAGGCCCAGAGAGAGGCTGGTATTGGCCCAGGTCCCCTCCTCCTTCCCTCCCTGTCCTCCTTGGCTCTTCCAGCCATTGTTGGTGGCCGCCATTGTTGGTGGCCGCCATTGTTCCTTTTACCAACTTCTGCAGTCTGAAATTGATCAAACATGCAATCAAGATGCACTGATAATTACTGGTGATTAGAATGTGAAAGTTGGAAACAAAGAAGGATTTGTAGTTGGAAAATATGGCCTTGGTGATAGAAACAACGCCAGAGATCACATGATAGAATTTTGCAAGACCAACAACGTCTTCATTGCAAAAATCTTTTTTCAACAAGATAAACAGCAACTATACATGTGGATCTTGCCAGATGGAATGGACAGGAATCAAATCGACTACATCTGTGGAAGAGATCATGGAGAAGCTCAATCTCATCAGTCAGCACAAGACTTGGGGCCAATTGGGGAACAGACTATCAATTACTCATATGCGGGTTCAAATTGAAGCTGAAGAAAATGAAAACAAATCCGCGAGAACCTGAGTATGACCTTCAGTATATCCCACCTGAATTTAAAGACAATTTGAGAATAAATTAGACTCATTGAACACTAATGACTGAAGACCAGATGAGTTGTGGGATGACATCAAGGACATCATACATGAAGAAAGCAAAAGGTCATTAAAAAGACAGGAAAGACAGAAAAGACCAAAATGGATGTCAGAAGAGACTCAGAAACTTGCTCTTGAATGTAGACTACCTAAAGTGAATGGAAGAAATGATGAAGTAAAAGGGCCGAAGAGAAGATTTCAAAGAGCAGCTCGAGAAGACAAAGTATTATAATGACATGTGCAAAGACCTGGAGATGGAAAACCAAAAGGTAAACACATGCTCAGCATATCTCAAGCTGAAAGAGCTGAAGAAAAAATTCAAGCCTCCAGTTGCAATTTTGAAGGAGTCTACAGGGAAAATATTAAACAATGCAGGAAGCATCAAAAGAAAATGGAAGGGATACACAGAGTCACTGTGCCAAACAAACAAATAAAAAAGGTCAACTTTCAGCCATTTCGGGAGGTAGCATATGATCAAGAACCAATGGTACTGAAGGAAGAAGTCCAAACTGCACTGAAGGCATTGGCAAAAAAACAAGGCCCCAGAAATTGACAGAACACCAACTGAGATGTTTCAACAAAGGGATGCAATGCTGGAAGTACTCACTCCTCTTTGCCAAGAAATTTGGAAGACAGCTACCAGGCCAACTGACTGGAAGAGATCCATATGTGTGCTTGTTTCAGAGAAAGGTGATCCAACCAAATGTGAAAATTATCAAACTAAAATATCATTAATATCACACAAAAGTAAAATTTTGCTGAAGAGCATTCAAAAATGGTTTCAGTGAACTTCCAGAAATTCAGGCCCGATTCAGAAGAGGATGTGGAGGGAGGGATATCATTGCTAATGTCAGATGGCTCCTGGCTGAAAGCAGAGAATAACAGAAAGATGTTTGCCTGTGTTTTATTGACTAGGCAAAGGCATTTGATTGTGTGGATCATAACAAACTATGGATAACATTGTGAAGAATGGGAATCTCAGAACACTTCATTGTGCTCACGTTGAACTTGTACGTAGAACAGAGGGAATACTGTGTGGTTTAAAATCAGGAAGTGTGCATCAGGGATGTTATCTTTTCACCATACTTATTCAGTCTGTATGCTGAGCAAATGAGCTGAGAAGCTGGACTACATGAAGAAGAAAGGGGTATCAGGATTGGAGGAAGACTCATTAACAACCTGTGATATGCAGATGACACAACCTTGCTCGCTGAAAGTGAAGACGAAGCAATTACTGATGATGATCAAAAAGTACAGTCTTCAGTATGGATTACACCTCAATATAAAGAAAACAAAAATCCTCACAACTGGACCAATAAGCAACATCATGATAAACGGAAAAAAGATTGACGTTGTCAAGGATTTCATTTTACTTGGATCCACAATCAATGCCCATGGAAGCAGCAGTCAAGAAATCAAACGATGTGTTGCATTGGATAAATCTGCTGCAAAAGATCTCTTTAAAGAGTTAAAAAGCAAAGCTATCTCTTTGAGGACTAAGGTGCACCTGATCCAAGTCAAAGTATTTTCAATTGCCTCATATAAATGCGAAAACTGCACAATGAATAAGAAAGACCAAAGAAGAATTGAGGCCTTTGAATTGTGGTATTGGTGAAGAATATCGAATATACCATCGACTTCCAGAAGAATGAACAAATCTGTCTTGGAAGAAGTACAGCTAGCATGCTCCTTAGAAGCGAGGGTGGCGAGACGTGGTCTCACGTACTTTGGACACGTTATCGGGAGGGACCAGTCCCTGGAGAAGGACATCATGCTTGGTGGAGGGTCATTGAAAAAGAGGAAGACCCTCAACAAGATGGATTGACCAGTGGCTGCAACAATGGGCTTGAACATAGCAACTATTGTGAGTGTGGAGCAGGAATGGGCAGTGTTTTGTTCTGTTGTACGTTGTTGCTGTTGTTAGATGCCATTGAGTTGGTTCAAACTCTTAGGGTCACTGTGAGTCATAACCAACTCAATGGCACATAACAACAACAATAAAGATGTCATTTATTTTCTTCTTTAGCTGAGAGACAAATATAAAGGGAAGTTTGAATCATTTCTTCCCCACACTGATGAACCATCTGTCAGTACTGGCTTGTATGGTGAATCTTATGTATTCCCATCTGTCCTTGGAGGCTAAATGACACTGAATAGGTTTCAGTGGAGCTTCCAGACTAAGACAGACTAGAAAGAAAGGCCTGGTGATCTCCTTCCAAAAACCAGCCAGTGAAAACTTATGGATAACTACAGTCTCATCTGATCATGGGGATGGCACAGGACCAGGCAGTATTTCATCCCATTGTGCACGGGCTGGCCATGAGTCGGGGGCCAACCTGTTGGCAGCTAACCACGTGATCCTGATTGCATAGCTGATCTCCTCTGAGGGGACCAGAACCAGCTGCTCTTCGTCCCTCCTGGAGCGTCACTGCTCCCAGGGCAGCTGCTGTGGGAGCTAGAACTTCCGCCCAGCGTAGAAGAGTGAGGTGTAGCTGAGGCTCAGGAACAACTGGATCCAGGACCTTGAGAGCAATCCTCACTCTTTCTGTCTTTTCCCCACCGTCTGTTTCACGTAGCTGTGTTCTCTCCCCTCCCCACAAACAGACTGAGGGCATACAACTTCCACTGGGGGGAAGGGGCTGCATGCCATTCTCATCCCAAGGCCATCCTAAGTGGGGCAGGGGGACTCCTGGACCAGATTCTCACCCAGATAGCTGTGGCAGGGTGTAGGGCCAGGGATGAACACGGCAGGTAACAGCGAGACTGAGCACAGCAACAAGACTCCGAGGAGGAAGGGCAGTTTCACAGAGACTTGGTGCCACCAGGGGCCTGTCCTAAGTCACATCGTTGCTCATGTCACTCTCATCCCTAAAAAGAAGAACCAAACTCACAGCCGTCAAGTGGATTTAGACTCAGCAATGCTATACGACAGAGTAGAACTGCCCAGTAGGGCTTCCAAGGAGAGCTTGTGGATTTGAACTGCGTACTTTTTGTTTAACAGCTGAACTCTTACCACTGCACCACCAGGGCTCCACATTCTGGTTAACAATCCCAGAAAACCCTCCAGTAATTCATGCTCTTTAATTTACCAGGCGTACCCTTTATATCCATGGTCTTGGCCATCTTGCTTTTCTTTACATTAAAAAGATTTTAACCTTTTTTTCTGAGTTAAAAAAATACATGACAAACAATCAAAACTTACAAGAGACTGGCTCATGGGGGCTGGGAGCTGAAACAAGGCCCACTTACATAAAACACCTAGGAAGAAAGCGAACAAGAAACGGGAAAACCCATAGGAAGAAACTATAAAACTTTACTGAAGGACATAAAAGATATGGTTGGAATTAGGAGGGAATTTTATTGCAGTAAAATGAGTCAAGTAATTCAAATGAAAGATGCCTCTTATAAGATATTTCTGAGTTTCTTAATATACCAGAAATACCTAAACAAAGAATTTCCTGTAATCCTGTCACCCAGAGGCAACCACTGTGAGTCCTTCCTGTGGTGGGCATTGTAAAGGTCACCCAGCCACCCATGCCCCATTTTGTAGTGATCATGGGGGTTTGAGAGGGACTGGCCCACCCCCTGCTCCAAGGGTGGGACCTGACTGGTCTAAGCCAATCAGAGTAATGCCATTCCCTTTACAAAGTGATTGTTTTAGGGATGGCAAGTAATGTAAGCCTAAACTAATCAGCGCAGGGCTGTCCTGGCCACGGTGACTGATTGGTTCAGGGATGGCCCATTGGAGTGAAGCTCAGAGTTTTGTTAAAGGATTGTGCGAAGCAAAATTCTCACTCCCCCGGCTGTGGACAAGGAAGCCTGTAACCCAGGTTGTGGCTGGCAGCCGTCTTGTGAGTCTGAGGGAAAGTGTGAGAGAAGCCTTCTTGGGACTCTGGGGGAAGGAAGCCAGCCTGAATACAAAGCCTCTACACACAAAACTAAGAAAACTGCAGAGAAGCAGCACTATTCACAGTGATCACAAGGTGGAAGCAGTCCAAATGTCCATCAATGAATGAACTCATAAACAAACTGTAGTATATCCATATAGTGGAATATTGCTGTTGTTGTTAAGTGCCATCGAGTCAGTTCCGACTCATAGCAACCCCATGTACAACAGAACAAAACACTGCCCAGTCCTGCACCATTCTCAAAATTGTTGTTATGCTTGAGTCCATTGTTGCAGCCACTGTGTCAATGTGTCTTACTGAGGATCTTCCTCTTTTTCGCTGACCCCCTACTCTACCAAGCATGATGTCCTTCTCCAGGGACTGGTCCCTCTTGATAACATATCCAAAGTACGTAAGACGAAGTCTCCCCATCCTCACTTCTAAGGAGCATACTGGCTGTACTTCTTCCAAGACAGATTTGTTCATTCTTTTGGTAGTCCATGGTATATTCAATATAATGGAATATTATTCAGTAATAAAAATGAATGAAGTACTGATACATGCTACAACATGGATGAACCTTGAAAACATGCTGAGTGAAAGAAGCTAGACACAAAAGATTATATATTATATGATGTGCATGATCCCATTTATATCAAAGTACGTATTGCATTGGGCAAATCTGCTGCAAAAGACCTCTTAAAGTGTTAATAAGCAAAGATGTCACTTTGAGGACTAAGGTCGCCTGACTCAAGTCATGGTATTTTCAATCAACTCATGTGCATGTGAAAGCTGGACAATGAGTAAAGAAAACCAAAGAAGAATGGACGCCTCTGGACTATGGTGTTGGTGAAGAATATTGAATGTACCATGGACTGCCAGAAGAACGAACAAATCTGTCTTGGAAGAAGTACAGCCAGGATGCTCCTTAGAAGTGAGGATGGCGAGACTTTGGCTCGAATACTTTGGACATGTTATCAGGAGGGACCAGTCCCCAGAGAAGGACATCATGCTTGGTAAAGTAGAGGGTCAGTGAAAGAGGGGAAGACCCTCAAGGAGATGGATTGACACAGTGGCTGCAATGGACTCAAACATAACAATGATTGTAAGGATAGCTCAGGACCAGGCAGTGTTTCCTTTTGTTGTCCTTAGGGTCTCTATGAGTTGGAACCACTCTACAGCACCTAACAACAAGAATTTAGATGAAATGTCCAGAACAAGTAAATCCATAGAGACAGAAATCAGATTGGTGGTTGCCAGGGGATTGGGTGGGGGGTAGGATGGGGAGCAACTGCTGATGGGTACAGGGTCTTCTCTGGGGTAGATGAAAATGTTTTAGAAGAAGATAGAGGTGGTGGTTGCACAACACTGTTCATGTTCTAAATGCCACTAAATTGTTTAATCGTTTTCTGTTACATGAATTTCACCTCAATGAAAAAGAAAAACTGCAGAGAAATGGATCTGCAGCCTGGATAGAACAATGTTAAAAATCTTTATTACACCTGGATATTCAGTTACTGAACCAATAAATCCTTTTTATCGTTTCAACCAGCTTGAGTAACATTTCCCTCACCTGAAAGCATCCTAACGAATATAATGCCTTCTAGAATTTTTTTCTAGGTCCATCGGTAAAACTTTTTCTAAAAAAAAAGAACCTGCTTTTTCCACTTAAACAATACACTATAAACAGCGTTCTTTGTCAAAAGCGTGGACGGATGTCATTAGCGTCAGTGCTCACATTCTACTGTACCACATCAGTCATCTCGTAATTCATTTAGCTCATTGTCTTTACAGTTGAACTTTTCAATGGTTCTCGCCTTTTTACTGTTTTCAGTCCTGTTAGAGAGAGCACCCTTGGGCATGTATCTTTGTTCGTACATCCAGTTACTTCCTTAGGACACACTCCTAGGAGACAAATTGGAAGGTCAGAGAGTATGCATATTCATAAAGCTTTTGATTCATCCCGTCCAATTGCATGTCTCAAATGTCATACCAATTTACATTACAACCCACAGCATAGCATGTCCATTTCCCAACCCACATCCGTGTCCTCACCAACATCGTATTTCTTTATCTTTGCCTGTTGGATAGATGAATGGTGTTTCATTTAGTTTGCCTTTTTCAAAATTATTAATAAAGTCCCACTTTCTTCATCCACTTACTTATCATTTCTATTTCTTTTTTGAACATGTCCTTTGATCTATTTACTTTAACTTTTAAAGGTATGTATAATTTTTGAAATCAGATTGGTGTCTTTTGTGTCCATATTTATAAGATTTGTATATATTAATCTTTTGCCAGACATGTTGTTGTTAGGTGCTGTTGAGTCGCTTCCAACTCGTAGCGATTCTATGTACAACAGAACGAAACACTGCCCAGTCCTGCACCATCCTCATAATCATTGTTATGCTAGAGCCCACTGTTGCAGCCACTGTGTCAATCCATCTCATTGAGGGTCTTCCTCTTTTTCACTGACCCTCTGCTTTACCAAGTATGATGTCCTTCTCCAGGGACTGGTCCCTCCTGATAACAAGTCCAAAGTATGTGAGACGTAGTCTCACCATCCTTGCTTCTAAGGAGCATTCTGGTTGTACTTCTTCCAAGACAGATTTGCCAGACATGCTGCATATATTTTACCCAGTTTTTGAAATATTTTGACAAATAAATTCACATTTTTGTTGTCAAATCTATCAGTCTTTTTCCATATGGTTCTTACCTTCGGGGTTGTAGTGAATCTTGGGGTTACTTCCCAGAATCTATTCCACCCATCCCTCATTGTGGTAGCCACCACAACATTTGGAAGGATTGACTATGTTTTTGATTGAATTGTGTCCCCCCAAAATATGTGTTGTAAATCCTAGCCCCTATACCTGTGGTGGCACAGCGGTTAAGTGTTCGGCTACTAACCAAAAGTTCAGCAGTTCAAATCTACCACCCACTCCTTGGAAACCTTATCAGGCAGTTCTACTCTGTCCTAAATGGTCACTGTGAGTTGGAATTGACTCAAGGGCAACAGGATATACCTGTAGTTATAATCCCATTTGAGAATGGATTTTCTTTGTTATGTTAATAAGGCAGGATTAGTGTAGGGTGTGTCTTGGGTCAATCTCTTTTGAGATATAAAAGAGCAGATTGAGTAGGGAAGCACAGTTGAGGGAAGAGAGATGCCATATGAAGATCTCCAAGGAACCAAAGAAGAAGATGAAAAGAGATAAGGACTTTCCCCCAGAGCCAACAGAGAAAAACTTCCCCTAGAACCAGCTCCCTGAATTTGGACTTCTAGCCTCCTAAACTGTGAAGAAATAAATTTCTGTTTGTTAAAGCCACTCACTTGTGGTATGTCAGTTATAGCAACACTAGATAACTAAGACAGATTTCCAATGCCAGCTACAAGGGGGCATTTTTCTGACCACAATGACTGGTTCAGAATGACTGGTAGCAGATGATCCAAGTGGGCCCAATCAGAGGCATCCTGTGACCTCAAGGGGCACTGTTACTGCAACAGAGGAAACAGTCAAAAAGAGAGGGGGCCTAAGCCCCCTTAATGCCATATTTTTAACTTTTCTTTATCTTTCCCCTTCTCCCCTTTCCTTCTCCCTCCCACCTAGCCTCTGTACTGCCTTCGTCCCTTCCTGACAGGTTGTGCCATGCCACCTGGTGAGAGAGACATCAGCTCGCCACTATCCCAAAACACAAAGAGAATCTTTGAAGATTTGCTGACAGAAAACTTCCCTAATATCATGAAGGATGAGAAGCCAACCATCCAACAAGCTCAGTGGACCCCATACAGGACAGACCTCAAAATAAAGTCACCAAAACATATCATAATCACATGTGCTAAAACCAAAGACGAAGAAAGAATCTTGACAGCAAGTCAAGAAAAACAAAAAGTCACATACAAAGGGGAAACAATAAGACTAAACTCTGATTGTTCAGCAGAAACCATGCAGGCAAGAAGGAAATGGAATGACATACATAAAATCTTGAAAGAAAAAAACTGCCAACCAAGAATAATATATCCTGCAAAACTTTCACTCAAATAAAATGGCAAAATCAGAACATTTCCAGATAAACAGAAATTAAGGGAATATGTCAAAACCAAGCCAAACTATGAGAATTATTAAAAGGACTCCTTTGATTAGAGAACCAACAACATCAGACAACAACCTGAATCTAGGACATAAAACAGTATCAGCCGGATACCAACCTAGATAATGAACTCTCAAGGATAAAACAAAACTAAAAAATTTACAACAGTGAACCAGAGAGGTCAGTTTGTAACTGACAACAACATCAGAACAATAAAAGAGGGACTAAATGGTGTAGGTATACAACTTTCAAATGGAGAAGAAGTCAAGGTGTTATCAAGTAAAAGAAGACTGGTTTAAACTTAGGGAGATGGGGTAAATTTCAAGGTAACCACAAAGAAAGGTAACAAACCTACTCATCAAAATAAAGAAGAAAAACGTAAACTCTCAGTAAACACAAAATCTACAAAAACAAAAGAAATGGGGAAAAAATCCACAAACAAAAGGAATTCAGCAGAGGAGAGTAAGAGGAACAAAGAAAACGTCAGCACCAAAAAAAAAAAAAAAAAAAAAAAAAACCACAACAAAATGACAGCAATAAACTCACACCCATCAATAAACACGCTAAATATAAATGGCTTAAATGCAACCATAAAGAGACAGAGAGTGACAGAATGGGCAAAGAAAAGGACCCATCAATATGTTGTCTACAAGAGACACACCTTAGAAACAAAGACGTAACTATATTAAAAATCAAATGATGGAAAAAATATATCAAGCAAATAGCAACCAAAAAAGAGCAGAAGTTGCAATACTAATCTCAGATAAAATAGACTTTAAAACAAAATCCACCATAAAAGACAGGGAATGACATTATATAATGATTAAAGGGACAATCCAGCATGAGGAAGTAACCATAATAAATATCTATGCACCCAATGACAGGGCTCCAAAATGCATAAAACAAACTCTAACAGCACCGAAAAGAGAAATTGACAGTTCCACAATAATAGTAGGAGACTTCAACACACAACTCTTGATAAAAGACAGAACATCTAGAAAGAAACTCAACAAAGATACAGAAGCTTTAAAGACCACAATCAACCAACTTGACCTCCTAGACATATATAGAACACTCCATCCAACAGCAGCAAAGCACACATTCTTTTCCAAAGCACATGGAAAATTCTCCAGACTAGACCATATCTTAGGCCACAGAGAAATCCTCAACAAGATCCAAAACACTGAGGTAATATAAAGTATCTTCTCTGACCACAATGCCATCAAGGTAGAAATTAATAAAAGGAAGAGCAAGGGAAAAAAATCAAATACATCGAAACTGAACCACACCTTGCTTAAAAATGAATAGGTAATAGAAGAAATCAAAGATGGAATAAAAAAATTCCTGGAATCAAATGAGAATGAAAACACATCATACCAAAATCTCTGGGGCGCAGAAAAGGCTGTGCTGAAAGGTCAATTTAGAGCAATAAATGCACACATCCAAAAAGAAAGGGCCAAAGTCAAAACATAAGCTATACACCTCAAACAAATAGAAAGAGAAGAGCCAAAGAAGCCCACAGCCATGAGAAGAAAGGAAATAATAAAGATCAGAGCAGAAATAAATGAAATAGAGAATAGAAAAACAATAGAAAGAATCAACAAAACCAAAAGCTGGTTTTTTGAAAGGATCAACAAAAACCGACAAACCATTGGCCAGACTGACAAAAGAAAAATAAGAGAGGAAGAAAATAACCCAAATAAGAAATGAAATGGGGAATGTTACAACAGACCCAACTGAAATAAAAAGGATCATAACATAAAAACTATACTCCAACAAATTTGAAAACCTAAAGGAAATGGACAAATTTCTAGAAATACACTACCTACCTAAACTATTACAAACTGAGGTTGAAAATCTGAACATACCCATAACAAGAGAAGAGATTGAAAAGGTAATTAAAAAGAAAAACTGCAACAACAACAAAAAAAGCCCTCCCCAGATGTCTTCACGGGAGAATTCTACCAAACATTCAGAGAAGAGCTTACACCAGTAAGGAAATCAGGAAAGCAATACCATTTATAAAAACCCCTAAAAAATAAAATACTTAGGAATAAATCTATGAAGGGACATAAAAGACCTATACAAAGAAAACTATGAAACACTACTGCAAAGAACCAAACAAGACCTACATAAATGGAAAAACGTATCATGCTCTTGGATAGGTAGACTCAACATTGTAAAAATGTCATTTCTACCCAAAGCAATGTACAAATACAATGCAATCCCGATCCAAATACCAATAGTATTCTTTAATGAGACAGAAAACCTAATCATTAACTTTATATGGAAATGAAAGAGTTCCCGGATAAGTAAAGCACTACTGAAGAAAAAGAATAAAGTAAGAAGACTTGCACTACCTGATCTTAGAACCTACTATATAGCTATGGTAGTCAAAACAGCCTGGTACCCGTACAACGACAGACACATTGACCAATGGAACGGAATCAATAACCCAGATGTAAATCCATCCACCTATGATCACCTGATCTTCAACAAAGGCCCAAAGTCCATTAAATGGGGAAGACACAGTCTTTTTAACAAATGCTGCTAGCAAAACTGGATGTCCCTCTGTAAAAAATGAAACAGGACCCATACCTCACACCATACATAAAAACTAATTTGAGATGGATCAAAGACCTAAATATAAAACCAAAAATAATAAAGATCATAGAAGAAAAAATAGGGTCAACACTAGAGGCCCTAATGAACAGCATAAATAGCACACAAACCATAGCTAACAATACCCAAAAACAAGCTAGAAAACTGGGATCTTCTAAAAATTAAACACTTATGCTCATCAAAAGACTTCATCAAAAGAGTAACAGGAAAACCTATAGACTGGGAAAAAACTTTCAGCTATGACGAATCCAACAAAGGTCTAATCTCTAAAATCTATAGGAAAATCCAACACCTCCATGACAAGAAGACAGTCCAAAATAAAAAGTGGGCAAAGGATATGAACAGACACTTCTCCAAAGAAGACATTCAAGCAGCTAACAGACACGTGAGGAAATGCTCGAGATCACTTGCCATTAGAGAAATGCAAACCAAAACCACAATGAGATACCATCTTACCCTGACATTACCAGCATGAATCAAAAAAACAGAAGATAACGAATGTTGGAGAGGCTGCAGGGAGGTTGGAACTCTTATGCATTTCTGATGGGAATGCAAAATGGTACAATCATTTTGGAAAATGAAATGGTGCCTCCTTAAAAAGCTTGAAATAGAAATACCATATGACCTAACAATCTCACTCCTAGGAATATATCCTAGAGAAATAAGAGCTGTCACACGAGTAGACATATGCACACCCATGTTTCTTGCAGCATTATTCACACTACCAGAAAGATGGAAACAACCTAAGTGCCCATCAACAGATGAATGGATGAATAAACTATGGTACATACCACAATGGAGTACTATGCAACGAGAAAGAACAATGATGAATCTGTGAAGCATCTCACTACATGGATGAATCTGTAGGGCATTAGGCTAAGTGAAATAAGTCAATTACAAAAGGACAAATATTGTATGAGACCACTATTATTAAAACCCATGGAAAGGTTTACACACAGAAAGAAACAATCTTTGATGGTTACTAGTGGTTAAGAGTTCAGTGCTTACCAAAAGGTCAGCAGTTCAAATCCACTGGCAGCTCCTTTGAAACCCTATGGGGCAGTTCTACTCTGTCCTATAGGGTTGCTATGAGTTGGAGCCAATTTGAAGGCACCTAACAACAACAACAGGAAGGAGAGGGGTGGGAGGGAAAAACATTAACTAGACAATAGAAAAGTGGTAACTTTGGTGAAGGGTAAGACAGTACACAGTACTGGGGAAGCCAGCACAGTTTGTACAAGGCAAGGTCATAGAAGCTCCATAGACACATCCAAACTCCCTGAGGGATCGAATTACTGGGCTGAGGGCTGGGGACCATCGTCTCGGGGGCCATCTAGCTCAACTGGCATAACATAGTTTATAAAGAAAATGTTCTATATCTTACTTTCTTGAGTACAATGTGTGGTCTTAAAAGCTTGTGAATGGCCATCTAAGATACTCCACTGGTCCCACCCCTTCTGGGGCAAGGGAGAATGAAGAAAACCAAAGACACAAGGAAAAGATTAGTCCAAGGGACTAACAGACCACAACTACCACAGCTTCCACAAGATTGAGCAAAGCACAACTAGATGGTGCCAGGCTACCACCACCAACTGCTCTGATGGGGATCACCACAGAAGGTCCCCGACAGAGTTGGAGAAAAATGTAGAACAAAATTCTGACTCACAATAAAAGACCTGACTTACTGGTGTTAGAGACTGGAGAACCCCTGAGAGTATGGCCCCTGGACAACCTTTTAACTCAGTACTGAAGTCATTCCTGGGGTTCACCATTCAGACAAAGACTAGACAAGCCCATAAAATGAAATGAAAGTAAATGGGCACACCAACTCAGGGGCAAGGACAAGAAGACAGGAGGAGGCAGGAAAGCTGGTAATGGGGAAGCCAAGGTCAAGAAGGGGAGAGTGTTGACATGTCATGGGTTTGGCAACCAATGTCACAAAATAATGTGTATTAATTGTTTAATGAGAAACTAATTTGCTCCATAAACCTTCATCTAAAGCACACACACACACACACACACACACACACACACACACAAAAAAAAAAAAAAAAAAAGATATAGAGAGAAAGAGAGAGAGGGAGCCGATAGGGTCTTAGACAAGTTCCTGTATCAGCCCTTTTCCAAACTCTGAACTACCTCTGGCCTTTTTCAATTACAAAAACAAACAAGCTGTCTTTATAGGGTAAGCCAATCTGAGTGGGTTTTGTCTTCCTTGCAGCCAACAACATCCTAACTCATACAGAATGAAGTACCAGAAATGGTGATGTTACTTGATACAGATCCTAAAATAAAGATTAATTGAGTTAGGGAAGGAGACAGTGGGGAGGACCCCTGTCATGGTTAGAAATTGGAGACTTTTGCTATATGGTCATAAATTATCATGGTCAGCTGAATAATGGCCCCTAAAGATGTCCAGGAGCCCTGGTGGCTCAGTAGTTAAGCGCTCAGCTGCTAACCAAAAGGCCAGTAGTTTGAATTCACTAGCCACTCCTTGGAAACCCTGTGGGGCAGTTCTACTCTGTCCTATAGGGTCACTATGAGTCAGAATCAACTCAATGGCAATGGGTTCGGTTTTTGTTAAAGATGTCCATGTTCTAATCCCTGGAACCTGTGAATATGTCACCTTATAGCCCTGGTGGTGCAGTGGTTAAGAACTTGGCTGCTAACCAAAAGGTCGGCAGTTCGAATCCACTAGCCGCTCCTTGGAAACCCTATGGGGCAATTCTACTCTATCCTACAGGGTTGCTATGAGTTGGAGTCAACTTGAAGGCAAGGGTTTGGTTTGGTTTCTTTGATGGCAAAAGGGATTTTGCAGATGTGATTAATTTAAGACCCTGCAATGGGGAGATTACCCCGAATTATCTGGATGGGCCCAATTATTCATATGGGTTTAAAGACAGACCTAAGAGGGGCCAGAGCGAGAGAAGGAGGCAATGTGACCGCAGAAGCAGAGGTTAGAGTGATGCACTTTGAAACTGGGGGAAGGGGCCACAGGCCAAGGAATGCAGGTGGTCTCTAGAAGGTGGAAGGCAAGGAAATGGATTCTTCCCTAGAGCCTCAAGAAGGAACGCTGTTCTACTGACACCTTGATTTTAATCCACTGAGACACATTTCAGACTTCTGACTCCAGCTGTAAGAGAGTAAATCTGTGTTGTTTGAAGCCACTAAGTATTTTTGTTTTTGTATTATGGTAATTGTTGCAGCAGCCACAGGAAGCTAATATAAATGTAAGCCGTCACCTCCTGGGCACAGGCTTCGTGCTTAATGAGACTGCAGCACCATGAAACTTGGAAGGAGAGCTTCACGATGCACAAGTTTGAGTGTTGGCTCACTCACGGAGTTCCTATGGGAGACAACTTAAGCCAGAATCTGGCCCATCCAACAGTGGAGAAGGCAGAAAATACAACTGACCTAAAAAAGTCCTTTTTACCCATCTATGATGCATGAAAATCCAATAACCTGGTGCTTGCCAGCATTAAAAAGCAAATGCTTTACCCCAATAGTGTCTCAGGAAAAGGCAACTTTCAGTGCAGTCAGTGAGGCAGAGGCATAATATGCTGACCATGCTATCTAATTTTAATCTCGATTTCTAGACTAACAGCAATGTTTTTTGAGAAAAACACATTTTTCCTAGGTAGTCAAAACCAAGATATGAAACCATACGCCTTAAACATATGCGTACTTAACCAAGTGACCATCTGCACGCCTTGAAATAAATGTACTCAGGAAGTATGCTGTCTGGGTGCTGTTGCCTACAAGACATTTTTGCAAGATAGACAGGAAAATACATGTAAGCATCTTGTGACCACCATCTAAGCATCCTGTGAAACTCTCTGTAATCATTAACTATACTATGAACAATCAGTAACCAGTCAGAGCGTGATTATTACAGCACTCATTGATTTTCCTGTAATTGCCCTCCCTATGGTTTGGTTCCTCTTTTTATCCCATAAGAATACTTGTATAACCAGACTGTCTGGGACTACCTAGCTCCATTTTCAATGGGATACGTAGTTCCTCAATTGCAATTGTTTTAAACCCTTAACAAACCTCTCTGTTTCAACTTGAAACAGCATTCAAGTTTTTCTCTACAATAAGGAAAGGTTAGCAAGAATACAAGTACAGAGGAGGCAGGAGACTTAGTAGAAGAAAATTCTGGGGCACAAGCTAAGATGATCCCCAGCCCAGCCCTGCCCTTGGCCTCTCTTGGGCACCTCCCCAGACACAGACTCTCCCTTACAAAGAGGACATGCAGCTGGGATTAGTCTGCAGCAAGAGGTATGTAAGTAATTGGCATCTCACCCCCCGAGGCTACTGCTCCCAATGTCCTTCAGGCAGAGACCATTAAACTAAGGATGGATGGGAAGTTTAGGCAGAGTAACATGCCCTATTGCTAGGAGACAGAGATTTCTAGTTTAAATTCTATGACTAGATGAGGTCTTTGGATTTGGTTCCTAGCACTCAGGATTGATCAGAAGCAAATTGGCTGAAGCTTACTAAGATTCTAAGGTAGCTGTATAGCTAAAGAAATCCCAAGGTTGGTGACAACATCTCAACCCCCTTGGGTAACCCCCAGGCCCCAACCAGGAATTGAGTGCTAAAGTACTGCAACTTCCAGAAAAGATATCCTCCCATGTCTCAGCTCAGAAGTGGCGGCGGAGGACAAAGGAGAAACCAATTCCTCACAGAGACCAGATTGGCGGAGGCTAACTGCGAAAGCAGGAAAGGCATCTTCTCTCTCTCCTCCTGCCCTGCAGTATGTGGTATGCGCTGTGGGTCATATTGTACTGGGTGTTGATTCCCTTTCCCCTCTTCAACCCATTGCCACTGAGTCGATTCCGACTTATAGTGACCCTAAAGATAGAGTAGAACTGTCCCATACGGTTTCCTAGGAGCAGCTGGTAGATTGAACTGCCAACCTTTTGGTTAGCAGCCAGACGCTTAACCACTGTGCCACCAGGGCTCCACCTCCCCTCTTCAAAGTAGGAATTTTTATGTTAAGTAGAAGTACTGGCTTGAATAGTGTCTCCAAATTCATCTACCTGGAACCTCAGAATCTGGCCATATTTGGAAATAAGGTTGAAGATGTCATCAAGTTAAGATGAGGTCATACTAGAGTAGGGTGGGCCCTAAATCCAATATGACTCGTGTCCTTATAGGAAAAGGGAAATTTGGACACAGAGACACAGACATGCAGGGAAGAAAGCCACGTGAAGACAGAGGCAGAGATTTCAGCGATGCATCTACAAACCAAGGAACACCAAGGACTGCTGTCAACCACCAGAAGCTAGGAGATCAGCATGGAGTGGCTTTTTACTCAGAGCTTTCTGAAGGAACCAACACTGCCAACGTCTTGATTTTGGACTTCTGGCCTCTGAAACTGTGAGAGAATAAATTCCTGTTGTTTTAAGCCACCTAGTTTGTGCTCCTTTGTTATGACAGCCCTAAGAAACAGATACAGTAGATAAGTCTGTCTTGGGCATGTGGCCCCCAGCAGCCACATATGGCCCAACAGACGGGCATCACAGCACCCGGACATGCCGGATGAGTCAGTCAGACTCAGTCAGGAAGGGCATCTCAGGCAGGTGTGGTCATCTGTGGAGGTGTGGAATAGGACTGTTTTAGGCTGGGCTCTCCAGAGAAGCAAAACAAGTAGCATGTGTAAGTATATGTATATAGAGAGATTTATATCAAGGAAATGGCTCACTCAATTGTAGAGGCTGGAACGTCCCAAGTCTGTGGGTCAGGATAGAGGTGTCTCCTGATTCATGTACCTGCATGGGGTGGCAAACCCAAGACTGGCAGGTCAGAGAGCAGGGTTCTTGCTCACAGCCTTCGAAGATCGATTAATCCCAAGATCAGCCAGCAAGACACAGGTAAGCTGCTAGCTCAAGTCCCAAGAAATGAAGGTCAGATGAACAGGAGCCAGCTGCAGGATCCAGAACGGGCAAAAGCCCATAAGCCTTGCTAGAATGTCCACTTATATTCGATGAAGGCCACATGCCCAAGAAAACTCCCTTTCAACTGATTGGCTACTCACAGCAGATCCCATCATGTGGGTGATCACATTATATCAAATTTCATCACTGAAGTGATTACAACATCATACGACTGCCAAACCACTGAGAACCATGGTCCAGCCAAGTTAATATACAACCTTAACCATCTCAAGGACCCATCGGGATGTAGGTCACCAACGGGCTAACTTGCAGTGCACCTGGGCTCAGAACTTACTCAGCTTACATTTCCCTCTCCTTCCTCTCAGGACTCTGCACTGTGTTTCTGTCTCTACCCAGGTCTCTATATTTGCAGCAGTAGTGCCAGAGGGAGGTCCTAAGTAGTTTGAGCCAGTATTGCATTCTTTTCCTAGGCCACAGTGAGTGGTTAGAGGTGGGCCTGAGACTGACACGGAGTGGGCCTGGGCTTTGCTGGGTGTGATGGTTAATTTTGTGTCAGCTTTGTTAGGCTATGGTTCCCAGTGGTTTGGTTTATTTCGTTTATTTGACATTATGGAGTAGATACATGTGATTAATTCAGTTAGCCTTAAGCAAAGCAGATCACCTTCCATATTGTGATCTAATGTAATATAATCAATTAATCAGTTGAAAAGGAAGTTTCCCTAGGGTGTGCTCTGCCTCCAGAATATAAATAGATACTTTGGCAGAACTCTCACCTCTCTTGGGTCACAAGCCTGCAGGACTCTCCAATCTGTTGTCTGTTCTGTAAATTTTGGACTTGCCAACCCCCCAAAATGGATGTCAGAAGAGACTCTGAAACTTGCTCTTGAAAGTAGGGTAGCTAAAGCAAATGGAAGAAATGATGAAGTAAAAGAGCTGAACAGAAGATCTCAAAGGGTAGCTTGAGAAGACAAAGTAAAATATAACGAAATGTGCAAACAAACGGAGTTAGAACACCAAAACGGATGAATGCACTTGGCATTTCTCAAGCTGAAAGAACTGAAGACAAAATTCAAGCCTTGAGTTGCAATTTTGAAGGATTCTATGGGCAAAATATTGAATGATGCAGGAAGCATCAAAAACAGATGGAAGAAAAACACAGAGTCACTGTACCAAAAAGAATTGGTCAACAGTCAACCACTTAAGGAGGTAGCATATGATCAAGAACCAATGGTATTGAAGAAAGAAGTCCAAGCTGCACTGAAGGCATTGGTGAAAAACAAGTCTCCAGGAATTGGTGGAATACCAATTGAGATGTTTCAACAAATGGATGCAACACTGGAAGTGTTCACTCATCTATGCCAAAAAATTTGGAAGACAATGTCATGGATTGAAGTATGTCCCCCCAAAAATGCATGTATCAATTTGGATGGGCCATGATTCCTAGTACTGTGTGGTTGTCCTCCATTTTGTGATTGTAATTTTATGTTAGAGAGGATTAGGGTGGGATTGTAACACCTTTACTAAGGTCACATCCATGATCCAATGTAGATTAACACCTTTACTAAGGTCACATCCATGATCCAATGTAGAGAGAGTTTCCCCTGGGGTTTGGCCTGCCCTACATTTTATCTCTCAAGAGATAAAAAAGAAAGGGGAGCTAGCAGAGAAGGCGGACCTCATACCGCCAAGAAAGCAGTGCAAGGAGCAGAGAGTGACCTTTGGATCCAGGGTCCCTGTGAGGAGAAGCTCCTAGTCTGGGGGAAGATTGATGAGAAGATCAGCAGAAAAAGCCTTCCCCTGGAGCTGATGCCCTGAATTTGGACTTTTAGCCTACTTTACTGCGAGGAAATAAATTTTCTTTGTTAAATCCATCCACTTGTGGTACTTCTGTTACAGCAGCACTAGATGACTAAGACAGACAGCTATCTGGTCAACCAACTGGAAGACATCCATATTTGTGCCCATTCCAAAGAAAGGTGATCCACCAACAGAATGTGGAAATTATTGAGCAATATCGTTAATATCACATGCAAGTAAAATTTTGCTGAAGATCATACAAAAGTGGCTGCAGCAGTACATCAACAGGAAACTGTGAGTATTCAAGCCAGATTCAGAAGAGGACATGGAACAAGGGATAGCATTGTTGATATCAGATGGATCTTGGCTGAAAGCAGAGAATACCAGAAAGATGTTTACCTGTGTTTTACTGACTATGAAAAGGCATTCAACTGTAAGGATCATAACAAATTATGAATATAATATTGTGAAGAATGAGAATTCCGGAGCACTTAATTGTGCTCATGAGGAGCCTGTACATAGACCAAGAGGCAGTTGTTCAAACAGAGTAAGGGGATACCGCATGGTTTAAAATCAGGAAAGATGTCCGTCAGGGCTGCATCCTTTCACCATGCTTACTCAATCTGTATGCTGAGAAAATAACCTGAGAAGCTGGACTATATGAAGAAGAATGTGGCATCAGCATTGGAGGAAGACTCCTCAACAACCTGCAATATGCAGATGATATAACCTGGCTTGCTGCAAGTGAAGGGGACCTGAAGCACTTCCTGATGAAGATCAAAGACCACAGCCTTCAGTATAGACTACACCTCAACATAAACCAAAATCCTCACAACTAGACCAATAAGGAACATGATGACAAATGGAGAAGACTGACATTGTCAAGGATTTCATTTTACTTGGATCCACAATCAATGCCCATGGAAGCAGCCGTCAAGAAATCAAATGACATATTTCGTTGGACAGATCTGCTGCAAAAGATCTCTTTAAAGTGTTAAAAAGCAAAGATGTCATTTTAAGGACTAAGGTGTGTCTGACCCAAGCCATGATATTTTCAATCACCTCATATGCATGCAAAAGCTGGACAATGAATAAGGAAGACCAAAGAAGAACTGACGCATTTGAATTATGATACTGGCAAAGAACATTGAATATCCCATGGACTGCCAGAAGAGTGAGCAAGTCTGTGTTGGAAGAAGTACAGCCAGAGTGCTCCTTGGAAACGAGGATGGTGAGGCTTCATCTCATGTACTTTGGACATGTTATCAGGAGGGATCAGTCCCTGGAGAAGGACATCGTGCTTAGTAAAGTAGAGGATCAGCAAAAAGAGGAAGACCCTTGACATGATGGATTGACACAGTGGCTACAACAATGGGCTCAAACATAACATGATTGTGAGGATGGTACAGGACTGGGCAATATTTCTTCTTGTAGTTCATAGGGTTGCTATGAGTTGGAACTGATTACACAGCATCTAACAACAACAGCCCACCCAGCAGTGGTTAAGCGCTCAGCTGCTAACAGAAAGGTTAGGAGTTCAAATTCACCAGTCTCTCCACAGGAGAAATATGTAGCAGTCTGCTTCTGTAAAGATTTATAGCCTTGGAACCCTATGCGGCAGTTCTACTCTGTCCTACAGGGTCCCTAGGAGTCGGAATCAAGTTTATGGCAGTGGGTTTGCTGGTTTGTTTGTTTGTTTGTTTTTTTGGTTAGCTCCCAACAATCACATGCCTGGGTTCTTGAAACAAACCACTCTCTCTTTTTCTCTCTATACAGTGAAACCTGTGAGAGCTGGAACTCAATGGGACTGTCTTGTTTTCCGGGTCTCACAAGTATTCCACCTTCGACAGGATGCCGTCTTACCACTTTTCTATTGCTCATTCTAGTGGAAAATATTTCAGTTTTCCTTCTCTGGCAGGTTTCCACCTTAGGCAGGTTCAGCCTTTCGTGGGTTTTACTGCATATGTATATACGTCACTGGTTCTGTTTCTCTAAAGAACCCTAACAGAGATACTGAGACAGCTGGGCTCTGTCTTCTGGCTGTGAAGCAGGATGGGGGGAGGGCAGTGGAGAAATGAGGGCCAAGCCCCGACCACACTTACCTGAGCCTTATCTTTCTCCGGAGTAAGACGGGAAAACGTTTGCATTAGGGTTGCATCCTTTCACCAGAGGTACTCAATCTATATGCTCAGTAAATAACCTGAAAAGCTGGACTATATGAAGAAGAATGCAACATCAGGATGGGAGGAAGTCTCCTTAATAACCTGCGATATGCGGATGACACAACCTTGCTTGCTGAAAGCGAAGAGGACTTGAAGCACTTACTGATGAAGATCAAAGACTACAGCCTTCAGTATGGATTACACCTCAACATAAAAGAAAACAAAAATCCCCACTACTGGACCAATAAGCAATATCATGATAAATGGGGAAAATATTGAAGTTGTTAAGGATTTCATTTTACTTGGATGCACAATCAACACCCCTGAAGTCAGGAGTCAAGAAATCAAATGACATACTGCATTGGACAAATCTGCTGCAAAAGACCTCTTTAAAATGTTAAGAAGTAAAGATGTCACCTTAACGACTAAGGTGCACCTGACCCAAGCCATAGTATTTCCAATCACCTCATATGCATGTGAAAGCTGGACAATGATACAGGAAGACAGAGGAAGAATTGATGCCTTTGAATTATGGTGTTGGTGAAGAGTATTTAGGGACGGCCAGAAGAATGAACAAATCTGTCTTGGAAGAAGTACAGCCAGAATGTTCCTTAGAAGTGAGGTTGGCGAGACTGTCTCGCTTTCTTGGACAGCTTGTAAGGAGGAACAAATTCCTGGAGAAGGACGTCATGCTTGGTAAAGTAGAGGGTCAATAAAAAAGAGGAAGACCCTCAATGAGATGGATTGACACACTGGCTGTAAAAATGGACTTAAGCATAGCAAAGATTTTGAGGATGGCACAGGACTGGGCAAATTTTCATTACATAGGGTCCTATGAGTCCGAATTGATTCGAACACACCTTTCTCTGTACTTTTCCGGTGAGTCATTTAATTCCCTTTGTTGTTTCAGCCGGAGTGAAATAGATTATCTGCAATGTGCAGCCAAAGGGATCCTCACGTGAGCAATTGTTATGCTTCGAAAGGTGTTCCCCACCGCAGGGTTCTGTAAGTATTCCTATTTTCCCCTGGTCTTTCCTACTTTTCAAGTTGCATCTTCTACCTGCCCTCAGGTTCATGCTGCTCTGGCCACACCCCCGGGCTGTGGTCTCCTGACCCCTCCTGCTTGTTCACATCTCCTGCCGGGCTCTCTCTGCCAGAAACGCCCTGGAATCCACTCAGTTCAACAGTGTTTATTGGGGGTCAGCACTGCCTGTGTACTTGAGAATCATCGTTGACATGAGACACACAGATCCCTGTGTGTATGGAACTGAAATTCCAGCTGGGAAGACAGACAATGAGAATTAAGCCTGTAGCAGATGTAGTAAGAGAAAGTGACACGCGGTTCTGAAGAAAAGGCGAAAGTGGAGCCAAGGAGTGGGACTGGGAGTGTAGGGAGGCTGCAGTTTTCCACAGGGGATTCAGGGGGGCCTCACTGTGAAAACTACAGGAGCAAAGATTTGGAAGAGGTGGGGCCTTAGCCACCTGGCTCCCCAGGGAAGAGGGTTCTATAGTGGGCTCCCAGCGGGAGGGTGACTGGAGGCAGTGGGGCTGGCATGGGAGCATCAGATGAGGGCACACTGGGGCCAGGACTGTGGAGATGGTGACCAGCCAGGGCCTCGTGGGCCACAATGAAAACCTCATCTTTATTCCGAGTGAAATACGGGCCCCTGCACAGTTTTGAGGAACCCTGGTGGCACAGCGGTTAAAGCGCTCAGCTGCTGACTGAAAGGTCGATGATTTGAACCCACCAGCTGCTCAGCTAGGGGAAGATGTGGCGTCGGCTTCAGCAAAGATTACAGCCTTAGAAACTATGGGCCAGTTCTACTCTGTCCTATAGGGTCGCTGTCAGTCGGAATCAACTCCACGGCAACAAGCTTTTTTGTTGTTGGGGTCGTTGTCGTGTTTTGCATTTGGAGCCTTTCTTTGTTAAGCACTCATCCTTCAGTCTCTGTTTTAGATTTCACACCGTTTTGGAAGACTTTCCTGACACCCTTCCCCAATACCTCCCCTCCCACGTGCTGAAGTAAATCCCAAGTAAATCCAACAAAACCAAACCTGTTGCTGTTGAGTCAACTTGATTCCAAGTCATAGTGACCCTAGAGGACAGAGTAGAATTGCCCCATAGTGTTTCCAGGGCTGTAATCTTTCCAGAAGCCACATCTTTCCCCCGTGGAGCAGCTGGTGGGTTCGAACTGCCAACCTTTTGGTTAGCAGCTGAGCGCTTAACCTCTGTGCCACCAGGGCTCCTTCTGTGTCCCTCTCCCGTGCTTGCCTGACACCACGTGCGTTACTCTGTTGCATCCCTTGTCACACTCCAGTTTAGTAGTGAATTGATTCCTTCCTGTCCCCTCTTTCCTCTGTGAGCTTCTTGACTCAAGGAGGCTCCCTGTTTACTCATCCACCCAGCCACACACCTCCACCAGGTGATGAGAGGATCTGATGGGCAGGCCTGGAGGCTCTGGGCCACCTGTGGATGCTGTCTCCCTGCTCAAGTTTCTTTTCTGAGTAAGAAATGGTTATTACACACACTCTCCAACGTGGCTTCTTCCACACTTGCCCGTAGTTTTGTCCTATTACGTTATTGTTGTTCCTATTCAAGCTTGGTAGATTTGGGAGATTTCGAATGTTATGACTCAAGGAGTTTTGGGCCACGTGTTCATTCTCAGGACGTCTGTGAGTTGCCCATCAAAGACTTTGGCTTTGGGTTGAGTTTCTGTTTATGGTGACGGAAAATTTGGCACCAGATATTGGTGATAGTTTCCCAACATAATTAATGACAATGGTTTCACCAAATTGTACATGTGGAAAACATTGAATGGGCAAATGTGTTATATACATTTTTACAACAATTAAAGAAAAGAAAAGACTTTGGCTTTAACCCAGCAGCAACATCTCTCTGCAAAGCTTGGGGACTTGGTGCCCTTTTCTTCCCTGATTTTTGGTTGGGCCTGAAGATGAAACTAGACCGTTGTGGAGACAAGGAAGGACAGGTAAGTGGGCTCCACCACAAAATGCCCTTCATATCAAGCTGAGGAGCTTGATCTTTCCTGAAAGGCTATGGAGAGTCCCGGAGAGTTTTGAGCAGAGAGAGTTATGATCAGCCTTACGGGTTACAGGGTCAGCGTGGCAGCTGGTGTGGGGGATGGGAGCGGGAGAAGTCTTGCTCTCCCAATTCCAGGCAACACCTGGGCCCCTAGCGCTGGGCCTCCTCCCCCACTGCCGTCTGGCTCCCCACCTGTGAGTCACCGATGGACACTGCCCCAACCACCAACCCCACCAGTCTGCAAAAGGAACCCTGATTTTGTAGTGGGCGCAGACTCCCTGATTTCAGGGCAGGTAGCCCCTGCATGGGCCCAGAGGGGAAGCTCTAGTTAGTCTGAGCTGGACTTGGCAGCCAGTTCTCCCTTGTGATTGGTCTATCGTTCAGTATCTGACTTAGTTCTGGCCAACCTGGAAGTCGGCTGGGGTCTTTCCCTTCCTGGATAAAACAGAGCCTTTTTTTTCCTTCTGCCCAAAACTCTCCCTTTCTGGTTGGGACACTGTTGTAAGGACACAATGGAGTGGTGACACCATCTTTTGGCCATGACGCACCATGTCTTATCTGAGACGCGTGGATTTGGGGAGATTTCTAGGCAGGAGATGCACTTAGAAATCCACCCTGGAAGGGAGGAGGGGTGCAGGTCTGAGCAGAGGAGAGAACGGGCTGCGATGCATCGTAACTGTGGCCTCAGCTGACCATCCCACGGGGTGAGCCTGCAAAGACGGCCTGACTGAGGCCAGAGGATGGGGTCTGTCATTGCCATCACTGTCAGGACATTTGTGCTTCCTGTGCTCACAGCTTTGGGCTCTTCCAAAGGTCCTGATTCCCAGGGCGGGAATGTTCCACAAAGGGGCAGGAAGAGTCTCAATAAACTGTGTTAAATCTGCTGCCTGCTCACTTCAGGTTCCTGTGTCAAGAGCTGAGCAGATGAGGAAGGGCCACCTGGTCATCAGGAGGGGTGGAGGGCATGGAAGAGAAGTTTGGTGCATGAACCCCTGGGTGTCCCTCGTTGCTGTCGTGCCCTTTGGATTGTAAATGGGCACCTGCAGCAGCCACGGCCTGGAAAGCCTCCATCTGGGCTGAGAGTCTGGGCCACTGCCCCAGGTAAGTACCTGGAACAGCAGAGGCGCTGGCTGAGGGGGGCAGGGCCTATAGTGGGTAGTAGTAGAGGGAGGTGATGAGTATCCACTGTGACTGTGGGGTCACTTCAGCAGAGGACCCTGGACTTTGTCACACGAACCTTCCTCTTGTAAGTTTTTCCAGAAAAGGAGACCAGCCAGAACCCTGAGAGGTTCTTCCCAGATGGGGTGAACTTATATGAAGCAAGAGGGTCCAAGTGGTGCAAAGCTAATGGGCTGTAGTAAACACTGTGATGTGCTGCTCAGACCCACATAGCACTACGGCTCTCATTTCCCCCAGGTGCTGGCAGGTGCAGTTCGATGGATCTCTTTTATATGGCCTTTCTCACCGTGGTCTTATAACTCCACCAGACTACTAGGTGGGACTATGCAGATGAGGTGCTTGTGACCCACCAAGGGGATTGGATCATTTGTTAATAATGCAAATAAGGTGCATACCACCCTTGTGGGGGCAGGGCCATGCAAATAAGGTGTATGGAACCCTAATGAGGGAACTGGTCAGTTTTGCCATCTGCTGGGCTTAAAATAAGCCATCCCGGAGGCAGAAATGGGGGACCACATCACCACCAAGACAGAAGAACTAGGAGTGAAGCACGTCCTTTGGACCTGGGATCCCTGCACTGAGAAGCTCTACACCCAGGAGACAGCGAGAAGGAGCTGTAACACGGAAGACAGCGAGAGACTGCGGTGCAGCAGTAGCAAGAACAACAGCAGCGCGAGAGAGCGGGAACCAGAAGACCAGCACGAGACGTCTGCGATGAGGCTTGCTGACCTATGGAGCAGGAGAGCTGAGTGCCTTCAGGCAGGAGGCTTGCTGGCGGAGTGCGGTGCCTCTTGGCCCTTGGCAGAGCTAGGCTTGCCAACTCACAGAACGAGAGACTGAGCATCTTCAGGCTGAGGCTTACTGGTGGAGTGGGGTGCCCCTGGGCACTTATTGGCAGAGCTAAAGAGCTTTGTAACACTTGCCTGAGGAGGGCAGAGGCCAGGCCGAGGGGCCAAGGGCCAGAAAGAGGGCTGCCCGTGGGCATGGCTGAGAAGAGGATGTCCTGATCACAGAACTGTATCCAGAGTTGTTCCTGATCCTCAATTGTAACCTGTTACTTCCCTAATAAATCCCATAATTGTGAGTATGGTCTGTGAGTTCTACGTGGCTGTTGCAAAGAATTATTGAACCCATCAGGGAAGTAGAGAGTGCCGTGGGAGGGACGGCTGGTGTCAGAACTGGTGAAAAGTTTGGAAAGTGGAGGCATGTCTGACCTTGGGCTGTTGCTCATGTTTCTTTCTCCTCCCAACTTGTGAAGTTAGACAAGGAGGTGTGACGCCCCTACCATTCATTTTTACAGCAAGGTTGGCTGCTATGGCTCACAGAGAGGTCTCCTCTGGGATCTGCCTGCAGTTGAAGGTGCTTCCTCTCCCAAGATTATGTCTCCCCTTCCTGAGGGCACCCCCCCATCTAATGGCTGCACTATGCCGCAGTACAAAAGCCCCGCCCACTTGTCCCAATTTGGAATGTCTTTGGAGGACCATCTGTGGATTTGACTGATCCTCCATTGTGGTCTTATCACAGTTCAACTTCTCCTCCCAAATATGGCACCTACCTGCATGGGAATATCTGTCTTACTAACCTACAACACAAATCTCGTCCTATTGAAATATTTAAATGTTATCCAGGCGTCCAGCTTTTTTGTCTCCTTGCTTGAGCAATGGAGTTCCTGCTGCCTGGAGTGACTGCCTCCATTTTGTCCTCACATCTACTCAACCATAACAGGAGTCTCAGAGTCACACATCTGATCAGTCATCCCTGACTCCTCCAAGCCTCTCAAGAACACTGCTCATTCATTATTGAATCATTTATGTTTGCCTTTTCCACAAAAGTTTGAAGCAGCTCAGTGTGTAGCATGAAGTAAGAGCTCAGTAACTATACTTTAACGAAACATTTATTTTATTGTGGTAAAAATATATATAACAACAGTGTCATGGTTTGAATTATGTCCCCCAGAAAATATGTGTATCAATTTGGCAGGGCCATGATTCCCAGAACTGTGTGGTTGTCCTCCATTTTGTGATTGTAATTTTATGTTAAAGAGGATTAGGGTGGGATTGTAACACCACCTTTACCCAGGTCACATCCCTGATCCTATGTAAAGGGAGTTTCCCTAGGGTGTGGCCTGCACCATCTTTTACCTTACAAGAGATAAAAGGGAAGGGAAGCAAGCAGAGAATTGGGGACCTCATACCACCAAGAAAGCAGTGTCAGGAGCAGAGCGTGTCCTTTGGACCTGGGGTCCCTGCGCGGAGAAGCTCCAAGTCCAGGGGAACATTGATGAGAAGAAGGCCAACAGAGAGAGAAAACCTTCCCCTGGAGCTGATGCTCTGAATTTGGACTTGTAGCCTACTGGATTGTGAGAAAATAAATTTCTCCTTATTAAAACCATCCACTTGTGGTATTTCTGCTAGAGCAGCACTAAATGACTAAGACAGTTTGAGGGATTCATCCAGCCTCCATGGCTCTAGAAAGCCTGGAGTCCATGAGAATTTTAAATTATGCTCTGCATTTTCTCCTTTTTGATCAAGACTATTCTATGGAATCTTTGACCAAAATGTTCAGTAATGGTAGCTGGGCACCATCCAGTTCTTCTGTCTCATGGAAAAGGGGGAAGTTGATCTTGGAGGCAGTTAGACACACATTCCACTTCCTCCCCCTATTCCTGATTCTCCTTCCTCCTCGGTTGCTCCAGGTGAACGGAGACCAATTGTTGTGCCTTAGATGGCTACTTGCAAGCTTTTAAGACCCTAAGCGCTGCACAACAAGCTAGGAGGTAGAACAGAAGCAATAAACACATTAGGCCAGTTAACTGAGATGTTCCGTGAAACCATGACCCTAAACCTCCAAACCAAGGAAACAAATCCCACGAGGTGTTTGGTTGTACATAAGCAGCCTCAGCAGCTACTCTTTTTTTTTTTTTTGTCATTGCTGTAAATATATCTATTACATAACTTTTGCCAATTCAACTTTTTTACAGGTGTACCACTTATTGACAGCAATTGTAGTAATAGGCTGTGCAACCCTACCCTTAATCAATGAGACTGACTTTATGCTGATGTGGGAGGAACAACTCAGAAAAGGAGGCTAAGAATGGTTGCATGGCTTGAAGAATGTAATCGATGTCACTAAATTGTACATGTAGAAACTGTTGAATTGGTATACACTTTGCTATGTATATTCTCAACAACAATAAAATAAATAAAATTAAATATATATATATATATATATATATAACATTTGCCAAGTCAACAATTTTTACAGGTACAATTCACTGACATTGATTACGTTCATCATGTTGTCAACCATTACTACTGTTTCCAAATTATTCCACCACCATTACAAGAAACTCAGTGCCCCGTAAGCAATGACTCTCTCTCTGTCCTTCCAAGCCACTCCTTCTTGTTGTTGTTGTTAGGTGCGAGTCATAGCGACCCTATGTATGACAGAATGAAACACTGCCCACTCCTGCGCCATCCTCACAATTGTTGTTATGCTTGAGCCTCTGTGTCAGTCTATCTCGTTGAGGGTCTTCCTCTCTTTCACTGACCCTCTACTTTACCAAGCATGATGTCCTTCTCCAGCGACTGGGCCCTCCTGATAACATGTCCAAAGTATGTGAGATGAAGTCTCACCATCCTTGCTTCTGATGAGCATTCTGGCTATACTTCTTCCAAGACAGATTTGTTTGTTCTTCTGGCGGTCCACGGTATATTCAACATTCTTTGCCAACACCATAATTCAAAGGCATCTTCTTCAGTCTTCCTCATTCATTCTCCAGCTTTTGCATACATATGAGGTGATTGAAAACACCATGGCTTGGATCAGGCACACCTTAGTCCTTAAAGTGACATCTTTGCTTTTTAACACTTTAAAGAGGTCTTTCACCCCAGATTTGCCCAATGCAATATGTCATTTGATTTCTTGACTACTGCTTCTATGAGTGTTGACTGTGGATCCAAGTAAAATGAAATCCTTTGCAACTTCAATTTTTTGTCCGTTTATCATAATATTGCTTCTTGGTCCAGTTGTGAGGATTTTTGTTTTCTTTATGTTGAGGCATAATCCATATGGAAGGCTGTGGTCTTTGATAGTCATCAGTGAGTGCTAAAGTCCTCTTCACTTTCAGCAAGCAAGGTTGTGTCATCTGCATATTGCAGGTTGTTAATGAGTCTTGCTCTATTCCTGATGCCCTGTTCTTCATACAGTCCAGCTTCTCAGATAATTTGCTCAGCATACAGATTGAATAAGTATGGTGAATGGACACAACCCTGCTGCACACCTTTCCTGACTTTAAACCATGCAGTATCCCTTTGTTCTGTTTGAATGACTGCCTCTTGGTCTAAGTACAAGTTCCACATGAGCACAATTAACTGTTCTGGAATTCCCATTCTTCACAATGTTATCCATAATTTGTTATGATTCACACAGTGAAATGCCTTTGCGTAGTCAATAAAACACAGGTAAACATCTTTCTGCTATTCTCTGATTTCAGCTGGGATCTGTCTGACATCAGCAACGATATCTCTTGTTCTTGTTCTTCTTCTCAATCTGGCTTGAATTTCTGGCAGTTCCAAGTCAATGTACTGCTGCAACCATTTTTGAATTATCTTCAGCAAAATTTTACTTGCATGTGATATTAATCACATTGTTCGATAATTTCCACATTCTGTTGGATCACCTATCTTTAGAATGGGTACAGATATGAATCTCTTCCTGTTGGTTGGCCAAGTAGGTGTCTTCCAAATTTCTTGGCATAGACGAGTGAGCACTTCCAGCACTGCATCTGTTTGCTGAAACATCTCAATTGGTATTCCGTCAATTCCTGGAGCCTTGTTTTTCGCCAGTGCCTTCAGTGCAGCTTGGACTTCTTCCTTCAGGGCCATTGGTTCTTGATCATATACTACCTACTGAAATGGCTAAGCGTTGACCAATTCTTTTCGGTACAGTGATTCTGTGTATTCCTTCCATCTTTTTTTGATGTTTCCTGCATTGTTTAGTATTTTTCCCGTAGAATCTTTCAATATTGCAACTCAAGGCTTGAATTTTTTCTTCAGTTCTTTCAGCTTGAGGAATGCCAGTCACCCCTGGTAGCCACTAATAACCTTTGATCTCTATACTTGCCTATTTCATACAAGTGGGGTCATACAGTATTTATCCTTTTGTGACTGACTTATTCCACTCAGCACCATATTTTGAAGATTCAACATGTTGTAGCAAGTATCAGGGCTTCATTTTTCTTGACGGCTGAGTGTGGTGAATGAGTTCCTCTGTGTGGCCTTTTGCCGCTGTTCTTTGGAAAAACAGCTTAAGAGATTTTTCCTCTAAGTCCTGAGGAGTTACCTTTGCTCTGGATTTCTACCCCAGAGGGTTTGTTACTTTTGTCCAGGTTGATTGATGTTTCCTGGGTAAGCTGTAAGCAACTTGATGGTTTGATACGTTTTGTCTGGCCCTGGGCTGCAGCCTGCCCTGCAATTGGTATGCACCTTGCAGGTATTGGTCAATAGACTATGCAAATATGGTGAGTTGTAGCCTACTATGCAATCAAAGCATCTGTGGCCTACCAAGAGGGGATTGGTCACTTCATGGCCCCGCTGGGAGGGCCACACCTTGAAACTGATGCAGAATTTGTGTATATATGCAGCCAGCCCCAGAGAGGTTTTTGAGACAGAACGAAGCAGGAAGAGAAGCAATAGGAAGAAGCAGAAGGAAGAAGAGGCAGAGAAAGAGAGGAGGCAAGGAAACTCCTAAAAGAACTGTAACACGGGTCAAGGGCTGTAACACTGAAGGTGAAAATAGGCCCAGAGGGGGTGCAGCGGCAGAGCTGGCAGCAACAGGCCCGGAAGGGTCCTAGCGACAGTTGGTGGTGACAGAGAGGAGCCTGTCCTCAGGGTGCTGAGAAGAGGCCCGCATGGCTGAGAGGAGCTGAGAGAGCTGTCCTGCACTGAAGAAGGGAGACTTTGCCTACGTGCTCCCTGATCCTGATCCTGAGTTGTGCCCTGTTCCTTAATAAACCACTTAACTGTTAGTACAGTCTATGAGCTGTGTGGCATGGAAACGAATTGTTCAACCCAGCAAAGAAGTAGAGAGAGCTGTGGGAGGGGCGGCTGTGTGTCAGAATTGGGAAAAAAGTTGGAGAGTGAAGATGTATCTGACCTCCACCTCATAGGAACCAGCCTTGGGCTGATGATCTTGATGTTCTGATGCTGATCCTACCACTCCATGATTTTACACTCAGTAACATTCCACTGACTGTATATACCACATTTGGTTTATCCATTCATTTGCTGACAGATACAACGAAACATTTTGACATACAAAAAATATTAAAGAGAATATAACAAATACCTGAACACATTCCACCTACCTTAAGAAATAAAGCATAATGATGGCTGAACACCCCAGGGACCAATTGCTGACTAGTGCTCACCAAGGCCAGAGGCGACCACCCCCTGAAACGTAGCTCTGAGCATTCTCGGGATTGGTCATACCACTGCATTCACATTCAACTTAGTTTCTTCACTCAGCATTGTGTGAAACTCATTTATGTAGATGCATGTTTTCTATTTATTTTCACTACCATATAGTATTCTAGTAGATAACTATATAGAATTTATCGGTTCTCCTGTAGATGACATTCTGACTGCTTCTGTTCCCCCACCACTAGGTACTATGTTGCAATGAACATTCTTGAACATTTCTCTTTGCACATACAGACTCATTTCTCTAGGGTAGAATTACTTGGTTGTCAGGCATATGTGGGGGCATGGTGGTTTAGTGGTAGAATTCTTGCCTTCCGTGGGGGAGACCTGGGTTCAATTCTTGGCCAATGCACCTCATACATGGCCATCACCTGTCTGTCAGTGGAGGCTTGGGTGTTGCTATGATGCTAAACAGGTTTCAGTGGAGCTTCCAGACAAAGACAGACTAGGAAGAAAGGCCTAGCAATCTGATTCTGAAAATCAGTCAGTGAAAACTCCATGGATCACAACAGTCTGATTCCATTGTGCCCAGGGTCACCATAAGTCGGGGGCCCACTCAGTGGTGGCTAACAACAAGGGCATTTGCACCTTTAACTACTAGAGATGCTAAATTGCTGTCCAATGTTACTGAATCAGTTCACACTCCCACCAGCAGTGCATGATGTGCTCTGCCTTGCTCACAAAATCCATAACCTCAACAGTTTTGGCACTGACAGACTTTTACTTTTTCCCAATCTGTTAAGTGTGAAATAGTAGGGTCTCGGTTTTTGATTTTAGGAGCCCTGGTGGTACAGTGGTTAAGCACTCGGCTACCAACTAAAAGGTTGGCGGTTCAAACCCAACAGCAACTCCGCAGGAGAAAAATGTGGTAATCTGCTTCTGTAAAGGTTTACAGCCTTGGAAACTCTATAGGGCAGTTCTACTCTGTCTTGCAGGGTTGCTGGAGCCCTGGCTGCATGGTGGTTTGAGAGCTTGGCTGCTAACCAAAAGGTCTGCAGTTCGAATCCACCAGCCTCTCCTTGGAAACCCTGTGAGGCAGTTCTACTCTGTCCTATAGGGTTGATATGAGTCGGAGTCAACTCAGTGGCAATGGGTTTCAATGGTGTTGTCTGATTCCTGCAGAAGCTCTGTCCCTAGACTGCATCTCTGCTCCTTTGGCTTTCCACCCTGGAAAAGCCCAGGTGAATGTGAACACAGAAGCACTCAGGAGGGTGGTTGCCTCTGGCCTTGGTGAGGACTGTGATCAGTGATGTGTCCTTGGGGGGTGCAGACTGTCTCTTCTCATCTATACCATGACCCTCTCATTTCTGGACACAGTGTCTATCTTTGCTTTCTCTCTGTGATGATGTTGCTCATGACACGGACCTGTTCCTGACCACCAGCTCTTCTCTGACTTCGCCCTGGCCGCTTTCCCCACCCAACCCCATCTCCTCATGTGTGGGCTGACACCTCCAGCCTAGCACTTGTCTGAGACTGGGCACTTGTGGCCTCAAACCACTGCATCCAGAACCAGTCAGAAACTCGTGCTCTGGACAGGCTCACTCCTTGCTTTGAGTTTCTAACGGTGGTACCACTGAGTTGGTGGTCCTGTCCATCTTAGTCCCATCCCTCCTATTTCTGCTAGGATGGTAGGTAGGGAGTGTACTGTGATCTACAGGGAGAAGCCACAGCTGAGGTGCTTTAACCACATCCAACCAGGCCCTGAAAGTTGTCAGTATTTCCTTTGTACATTCTCTCACAGCTTTTGTCCTTTTCTGCCCCACCATCTGATTCCTGCTGTCACCCTCTGCTGCTTCTTGCAATATGCCAGACTGAGCTGGGGAGAGTCCTCCTCCCCAATGCTGTCTGCAGGGTGTCCCTCAGGCTGCTGGGAGACGGTCCCTGGGGCCTCCTGAGCTCCACTAGGAGAGGGTCCCAGGAGAATCCTGGAGGGTGTCAGGAAAGGTCCCTAAGGATCCAGTGAGGCTGTATCAGGAGATCCCATGAGATTCCCTGGGGATATGTAAGGACAGGATCCAGGGGCATTTCTAAGGCTTTGCAGGAAAGGAGCCTGTCATGGATTGAATCGTGCCCCCTTAAAATATGTGTCAACTTGACTAGGCCACGATTCCCAGTGTTGTGTGATTTTCCACCATTTTGTCATCTGCTGTGATTTTCCTTGGTGTTGTAAATCCTACTTCTATGACGTTAATGAGGCAGGATTAGAGGCAATTGTGTTAGGAGGCAGCACTGAATTTAAAAGATTAGGTTATGTCTTAAGCCAATCACTTGAGATATAGAAGAGAGAAGTGAGCAGAGACACATGGGACCTCATAACACCAAGAAACAAGAGCCAGGAGAATGGTGTGTCCTGTGGACCCAGGGTTCCTGGGCTGAGAAGCTCCTCGACCGGGGAAGATTGATGACCAGGACTTTCCTCCAGAGCCAACAGAGAAAGCCTTCCCCTGGAGCTGGCACTCTGAATTCAGACTTCTAGCCTCCTAGACTGTGAGAGAATAAATTTCTCTTTGTTAAAGCCACCCACTTGTGGTATTTCTGTTAGAGCAGCACTAGATGACTAAGACAGAGCCCTAAGGTCTACTGAGTTGTCAGGGGGGATCACTGAGGATCCATTGAGATCACCCGACGGAGGAGATTCTCGGAGTTTCTACAGCTGTGACTTAGGGGGATCCTTGGAGAGCTCCCCATGGCTGTCGTCACTAACGAGCATTTACTGAGCCCTTATTGTGACAGGTGCTGAGGCTGTTGCTGTGGATGCGCAGTAGACTCCACACAGGTTCCAGCCTGCAGTGGGATAAACGTTGCAGACCATGTACAAGCTGTGGAAGCCTTTGCTCTTATGAGATAAGGATATAAAACTTGGTGTTTTGAGAACTGAGTCACTAATTCTGCCCTGTGACAAGTGGGTAGTCTTTACTGAGGCGTGTGATTGAGACAATGCATATAAAGTGCCGAGAACAATACCTTACACATAAAAAACAAACAAAAAACAAACCAAACCCATTGTGGTCGAGTTGATTCTCATAGCGACCCTATAGGACAGAGTACAACTGTCCCATAAATTTGCCAAGGCTGTAATGGTTACCAGTGAGTTTGAACTGCTGACCTTTTGGTTGACAGCTGAGCACTTAACCACTGTGCCACCTGGGTTCCTTTAATACCTTGCACATAGCAACTACTAAATCAATGCTACTTACCAGTAAAAAGAGGCACTGAAAAAACTTAATCAGAGATTACAATCAAACTTTTGTTTTAAAGGAGAACTGGCAGTATATTTCAAGGAGCTCCCAAAAGTTATATTGAAACTCCGATCTGAAATGCCTATCCACGACCCCTCAGTCTTTGGTCCAGGGAAGTGCTGTCCAATAAAAATACAATGTCGACCACATATGTAACTTCAAGTTGTCTGGTAGACGCATTAAAAGTAAAAAAAAAAAACGTGAAATTTATTTTAATAACACATTTTATTGGCCTCTATATATCCAAAATATTATTTCAACATGTAATCAGTACAAAAATCATTGAGGTACCTTTATTCTGTTTTTCATACTAAGTCTTTGAAATCCTGTATTTTACATGGACAGCACATCTCAAGGAGCCCTAGTGGTGCAGTTCGCAGATGTTTCTTCTCATTTTGAGTTGTGCCACATCCTTAAATGAAGGTCCTGAAAGCTTGACTCCACCCACATCATTAAGGTGGACTTTCCTTTGAGGAGGCAGCTCTCTTCCCCAGTTGTCTTTTGAGTGCCTTCCAACCTGAGGGGCTCATCTTCTGGCACTGTATCAATGTTCTGCTGCTATTCACAAGGCTTTCACTGGCTAATTGTTTTCAGAAGTAGACTGCCGGGTCCTTCTTCTTGGTCTGCCTTACTCTGGAAGCTGAGCTGAAACCTGCCCGCCATGGGTGACCCTGCTCGTATTTGAACACCTGTGGCATAGCTTACAGCATCACAGCAACATACAAGCCCCCACAGTACGACAAACTGGCAGACGAGCAGTGGTTAAGAGCTACGGCTGCTAATCGAAAGGTCGGCAGTTCGAATCCACCAGCCGCTCCTTGGAAACCCTATGGGGCCGTTCTAGTCTGTCCTATAGGGTCGCTATGAGTCAGAATCAACTCAATGGCAACGGGTTTGGTTTTTGCACATCTTAATACAGACTAGTCACGTTTCAAGCATGCAGTAACCACAACTGGCCTATGGCTACCACACTGCAGAGCACCACAAAATAAAACCCGTTGCCATTGAGTCAATTCCAACTCATGGCAACCCCATGTGTTACAGAGTAGAACTGCTCCATAGGGTTTTCTCGGCTGTAATCTCTGTTACTTTATTATTGGTTGCATCCTTTTACCATACCTATTCAATCTGTATGCTGAGCAAATAATCTGAAAAGCTGGACTATATGAAGAACAAGGCATCAGAATCGGAGGAAGACTCATTAACAACCTGTGTTATGCAGATGACACAACCCTGCTTTCTGGAAGTGAACAGGACTTTAGCACTTACTGATGATGATCAAAGACCACAGCCTTCAGTATGGATTACACCTTAACATAAAGAAAACAAAAATCCTCAAACTGAACCAATAAGCAACATCATGATAAACAGAGAAAATCAATACTGAAGTGCGCGGGATTTCATTTTACTTGGAGCCACAATCAATGCCCATGGAAGCAGCAGTTAGGAAATCAAATGACGTATTGCAGTGGGCAAGTCTGCTGCAAAAGACCTCTTTAAAGTGTTAAAAAGCGAAGATGTCACTTTGAGGACTAAGGTGCGCCTCACTCAAGCCATAGTATTTTCAGTCGCCTCACATGCATGTGAAAGCTCACAATGAAACAGGAAGACTGAAGGATGGATGCCTTTGAATTATGGTGTTGGAAAAGAATATTGAATGTACTATGGATTTGCAAGAAGAATGAACAAATCTTTCTTGGAAGAAATACAACCAGAATGCTTCTTAGAAGCAAGGATGGCAAGACTTCGTCTCCTGTACTTTGGAGGACATCATGCTTGGTAGACGGTCAGTGAAAAAGAGGAAGATCCTCAACAAGATGGATTGACACAGTGGCTGCAACAATGGGCTCCAACATAGCAACGATTGTGAGGATGGCAAAGGACCGGGGAGTGTTTTGTTCTGTTGTATACAGGGCTGCTATGCAGATTACCAGGCCTTTCTTCTGTGTCACTGCTGAGTGGGCTGGAGCCACCCACCTTTAGGTTAGGATTGGAGCGCATATCATTTGTGCCACCCAGGGACCGCTTGTAGAGAACAGAGCGGGGGAATTTCTCTCTACCTCTGTGCTCAACTGTCCCTAAATTGAAGCCTGGTTTAATCCTCATTCTCTCTCTATCCCCTCAAATATGCTCCATGTCATTTGGTAGCTGTCCTTACCTCATTGCATTGTTAAGTATTTCATCAATTTAGTATTTATTGATTCCTATGAAATTCCGAGGAGCCCTGGTGCGCAATGATTAAAGCCTTCAGCTGCTAATGGAAAGGTCGTGTGGCTGGAACCCACCAGCCGCTCCACAAGAGAAAGATATGGCAGTCTGCTGCCGCCAAAATTATACCCTTGGAAACCCTATGGGGCAGTTGTCTGTCCAACAAGGTCGTTATGAGTCGGAATAGGATGACGGCAGTGGGTTTGGTTTTTTTGGTTTTACTAAGTGACCACTGCAATAAAGCCTTGAACAACACGGACGCGTCGTCCCTGCCGCAGAGGACGCCTTCTGGTTTCCGAGTCGTCTCCTTTAGGTCAGTAACGGTGTCCTGCTTCTTTCAGTCCCGGGGCCGGCTCCTAGAAAGTCAATGAAAGACACCAGAGTCCGACACAGGCCTCAACTCCGAGAAATGCTGAGCGCGAGGCTCGCGTGGGTCAGCTCAGTGGTCCGTGGCCGCTGCCTGCCGAGGGGGCCTGGGTTCCGGTCCCGCGTCGGGTCGGGCGCGGCGAGCGCAGGTGGGACGGCGAGCGGTGCGCGCGGAGACGCAGATTTCAGAGCGGCCACCACCAGGCCGAGCACCTCGGCCGCCTCACCCTCCTCCGCTGCGCGTTGGGACCTGCGCGCAACCGGCGTCGCCCTTTAATACCGTCAGTCGTCCCGCGCCACGCGTCAGACGACACCTGGTATTGAGGCGGGACTTCCGGTCTCGCTGTGATAACTTCCGGAGAGAGGCGGAAGAGCCTCTGGGCTCTGTGGTCTGAAGTCCCGGGACCGCTTAAGGGCCGCCCGAGGGACAGGAGAGGTCCACTGTGGGCGGGCCGGCCACGCTCCGGTGTCGGGCCGCGGGCCTGAGGGATGAGGAGGGGCTATGGCCAGCGACGGGGCCAGGAAGCAGTTCTGGAAGCGCAGCAACAGCAAGGTCCCGGGCAGGTGGGTGTGACGGGGAGAGCGGGGGTCGGGTCAAGGGTCAGAGGTCACAAGTGGACCTGTCGGTCTGCGGGGCTGCGGGTGGATTCGGGGCCTGGGAAGGGGTAACCTAAATTGAGGAGACAGGTTGGGGGAACCAGGGGTCGGGCGTGGGGTCTGGGGGTGACAGCGCTGCAGGTAGCAGCGAGGTTTGAGGGGGGAGGCGGAGCTGCCGGCAGGCTTTTCTGGGCCGGGCAGGCTCTCTCTTCTGCTAAACTTCTGAACTCCCTGGAAAAGCTGGAAGGAGCTGAGCCGCGTCGTGCTGAGAAGAGTTTGGTGGGGTCAGGAAACTGGCCCGGGGGTGGCTGTGCTCGCCGGGGAGGGCGTTTTTGCTGGGGGGGCGGTAGCTTCTGACCTGCTGGAGTGGCCTGGTCTCTGGTCGGAGCGGGGAAGAGGGCTGGAGAAGGGTTAGAGGCTCTCTGTGAGTTCCCTGTTCCCACTTCCTGGCCTTAAAACAGCTCCGACCTTGTGTCACCAGCAGGCAGTAAATAAAAAATATTAAAAAAATAAAAAATTGAGTGCCCAGAGTTTGCTGGGTACACCCTGCAAGTTGTACAGCTCCAGAGTCCTTGTTGATTGGTGTTGGTGGTGTGGCATGGAGCCCCGGCCAGGGCCCTAGGGAAGGAGGAGACGTGCATGGAAAATACCTAGGATAAAATCAGCCGTGGGCGAAAAGGTTAGAGACCAGCCACCGTCAAGAATGCTGAACAGTTTGTTCTGTCCTGAAAGTCTGAAGAAGTATGATATTAAAGTAAGCTCGAGAGTAGAGTCATTCATAGGCACAGCGAAGTGGTTTGTACCCTTGCGTTGCGTAATGAACACAGTTGTTTGAGTGACAGAATTGTGAACTTTGGGATTCACTGTGTCCAGTTAGAAAAGCTTGATTTTCAGAGTGGGCTTCGAGTTGGCAGGACTGACAGCCTGAATCACTCAGACACAATGACTGGAATGTAAGGAATCGCTGGAGGTGGCCAGAGACTTGTTTTATTCCACAGGATTGTGCTCACTGGAAGAACAGTAAGAGCTTTCATCAAAACCAGTGGTGTGTCCTGGATAAGGTGAAAATTCTGGAACGGTGGACACTAGGAGGTCCTCGTGGTGACGGGGACAAATGCTCTAGAAGAGTTCAGGGAAAGGGTTTGAGGAAGGAGCCACATGGAAGGCTTCTTCAGGTTGGTCTTGGGGTCTTGGTCCCCCCTCAGTCTAAAAAGGGAGACCCTCAAAGAGATGGATTAACACAGTGGCTACAACAATGGGCTCCAACACAGCAACAGTTGTGAGGATGGCGCGGGACCGGGCAGTGTTTCCTTCTGTTATGCATAGGGTCATTGTGAGTTGGAGCTGACTCAACGGTACTTGACAACCATAACAACAGTCTGAACACCCACGCTAACTCTAGTAACTAATTCTTAGCCAACTGAGCTGAAAGAATGACCGAGCTGCTGTGTACATTTAATGGTGAATACACCTTGGGACAGATGGCTGGCTCTTGGTAATTTGCCCGCAGCTTTCTTCTGTGAGATCCTGCAAAGACAGGCTCTCTTCTTGCCTTTGATTTGATGCTGTGCTGTGTCTTAGGCACTTTCGAGAGCAGCTCCTAAGTTAAAGTTCAAGTGGATATGGGAGAACTGTTAATGGCTGTCCCTGAAGAGGACGGGACAGAGAGGAGAGACTGGGTCCCAGAGAGAGGCCTGCACAGCTGCTCTGTTCCTCTTCCCTCCTGTGGCCCTTGCCTCTGGCAGTGCCAGGTTTCAGGAGGCAGGGTGGAACTCAGTACCCTGAAGGATGAGTTGCGAAGGTATGCCTTTGTTCCTGTCAGTAGATGACCTTCCCCTGGTTACCCCTAGCCACTTGTTTAGTCTTCAGCTACTTAGTGTGGTGCTAGCAGAGATCCCAGCCAGATTCTTGTGGCCTTGCCAACTCTGTCAGATGGCATCCATGATTGTTTTTCTTTTTTTGAGTGCAGACCTCAGCACAGAGAAACTCAAGGAAGGAAGAACACGTCCACTACAAAATACAAAGGCAGCTCCTAAACTGTGATGGGATCTTTTATATAGCACAACCCTTCGTAATTTCTTATGATAGTAATGGCTGACATTCCTTAAGCGTGTACTGTTTGCCAGGCACTATTTTTGATGCTTTACAAGGATTCTCTTATGTGTGCCTAATGTTTTATAGTTTGCAAAACGTGCACTTTCTCCTTCAAGCAACACTGAGGTAGGGTTGGATTAAAACCCCTCAGTTGTTTCCCTTGAACTGCTGTGTGAGAAGTATGCTTTTTAGCATGGTGTCTGAGGCCCTTTATAACCTGACCCCTGCTCAGTTCTCTAGCCACATCTTCCACCCCTCCCTACTTGGCCCTCAGCAATTGTAGTGGGTTATGAACAGTATTCCTCCCAAATTAATGTGTATTGGGAACTTCAGAATGTGACCTTATTTGCAAATAGGGTCTTTGCAGATGTGATTAGTGAAGCATCTCGAGATGAAATCATCCTGCATTTAAATCCAATGACTGGTGTCTTTATGAGAGAAAGAAGGGGGAGATTTGGACACAGACACAGACATACAGGGAAGACGGCCATGTGAAGACGGAGGCAGAGGTTGGAGAGATGCAGCTACAAGCCAAGGAACGCCAGGATTGCCAGGTGTGACCAGAAGCTAGGAAGAAGCAAGGAAGGATTCTCCCCTAGAGCCTTCAGAGAGAGTGTGGCCCTGCAGACACCTTGATTTTGGATGTTTCACATGTAGTACTGTACGAGAATAAATTTCTGTTGTTTTTAAGCTACCAAGTTCGTGGTCATTTGTTACTGGGGAGTGGGGTGCTGCTGTAACAAATACCTGAAAAGGTGGAAGTCGCTTTGGAATGGGTAATGGGTAGATCTTTTCCTTCAGGAGCGATCTGTGGAGCACCCTCTCAACTGATGGCTTGGGCCCCCACAAGTTACACAGGAGACCGACAGGTTTTTGAGGACGTTATGGCACCAGAAACTCTGCCAGCCTGAACTGAGAGGGACACAAATGGGATGAAGTACAGGAAGGCTGTTGGACCTCCAGCTTTCTCCTTGGCTGCAAACATGTTATCCTTCAAGAAAGAGGAGGCCTGCCAGGGGGGCAGCTCAGAGGGCACAATGGGCAGAGCACGGAGCCACAGAGACTTACTCTCAGGCCTTGAGACCCCCTAGAACTTGCCCTGCCAGGTTTCAGACTTGCTTTGAACCAGAAAACAAAATAAAAACCTATTGCCATTAAGGCAGTTCCGACTCCTAGCAGCCCCACAGGACAAAGTAGAAGTGCCCCATAGGGTTTCCAAGGCTGTAATCTTTACAAAAGCAGACCACCATATCTTTCTCCCATGGAGCAGCTGTGGGTTCGAACCACTGACCTTTCAGTTAGTAACTGAGCGCTTAACCACCGCGCCACCAGGGCTCCTGTGCTTTGGACCAGTGACCCCTTTATTCCTTCCATTTTCTCCCTTGCAGCGTGGGCACGTCTCTCCTGTGCCTGCACCATCTTTGCGTCTTGGAAGCAGATAACTTGCTTTCTAGTTTCACAGGTCTGTGGACAGAGAGGAATTCTGCCCCAGGGAGGACTATACTCAGTCTCATCCGTAACTGATTTAGATGATGAGATTTGGGGACTTTCTGAGTTGATGTTTAGATAAGGTTTTGTACTTAGATTGGTGATGGAATGGGCTAACAGTTGGGGAATGTTGAGATGGGTGAATGTATCTTGCATGCGGGAAGAGCGTGCATTTTAGAGGGCCAGAGTGCAGATTACAGCTGGTTAAATTGTGGTTATGTACCTTCAAGTCGATTCCTAGTCTTAGTGACCCTACATGACAATAGAACTGTCCCATAGGGTTTTTTTTTAGGCTGTAATCTTTACGGGAGCAGATCACCGGGTATTTTCTCTCACAGAGTTGCTGGGTGGGTTTGAGCCACCGACCTTTCCGTTAGCAGATGAGCGCTTCATTATTGTGCCACCAGGGCTCCTTGTGGGTTAGCGTCCCTCAAAAATTCATGCCCACTCAGAACCTGAGAATGTGTCCTTATCTGAAATAGGGTCTTTGCAGATATGATTAAAGATCCTGAAATGAACTGATCCTGGATTCAGGGTGATTCTCTGGGTTCCTAAAGTCCAGCGACTGGTGTCTTTACAAGAGGATAGAGGGGGGATTTGGACCCAGGGACACAGACGCACGGGGAAGATGGCCGTGTGAAGATGGAGACAGAGACTGGATGGAACTACAAGCCAAGGAACCCCACGGATTGCTGGCAACCACCAGAAGCTGGAAGAGACAAGCAAGGATCCTCCCCTAGAGCCTGCAGAGACAGCATGGCCCTGCTGACGCTCTGATTTCAGACTTCTGTTGTTTGAAGCTTCCCTGTTTGTGGTGAGTTTTTACTGTGCTCTGGGACACTCGTACAGCAGTGCTGACGGACCTAAGGGTTCTGTGGCTGTCATGGATTGAATTGTGTCCCCCAAAAATATCTGTCAACTTGGCTGGGTCGTGATTCCCAGTATTGTGTAATTGTGTACCATTTTGTAATCTGATGTGATTTCCTTATGTGTTGTAAATTCAATCACTGTGATCTAATAAGATGGATTAGCGGCAGTTACACTGATGAGGTCTACGAGATTGGATAGTGTCTTAAGCCAATCTCTTTTGAGATATAAAAGAGAGAAGCAAGCAGAGACACCTGGGAACCTCATACCACCAAGAAAGCAGTGCCAGGAGCAGGGTGCATCCTTTGGACCTGAGGTTCCCGCGCTGAGATGCTCCCAGACCGAGGGAAGATTGATGACAAGGACCTTCCTCCAGAGCTGACAGAGAGAGAAGGCCTTCCTCTGGAGCTGATGCCTTGAATTTGGACTTGTAGCCTACTGGACTGTGAGAGAATAAATTTCTCTTTGTTAAAGCCATCCGCTTGTGGTATTTCTGTTACAGCAGCACTAGATGACTAAGACAGTGGTGTGCCAGGCTGAATGAGCCTCTGTCCTTTCATGCTGCGGTCGCTGACCAGGATGTCCCTTCCCGCCCTCCCATCCCCTTCGCTGGCTTACATTTTCCACTTTTCAGAACTCATCTCGGGCACATCTCCCCTGTAAAGCCTCGTCTGCTTTCTTCAAGCTGGACTGAAGTACCCTTTTTATGCTCAGACGTGGTATTGTAGATGTGCACTTGTCTTCACGGTGAACTCTGCAGGTTTAGGGGTGCGCCTTACTCGTGTTTGCCTTGTTAGTGTTGATAACTGGTGATAACTCAAACTATCTGTGAGGTTAGCCTAGAGTGAATATGTGATTTGGTCAAGGTCATGCATCAAATGAGGGATGGTCTTACTGGGAGACCCCACAGTTCTGTGATACTCTGGTCCATAGACTGTGCATTTGGGTGATACTTTTCTAGACGTTTCCTTTCTGGGTGAGCCTGGAGGTGTGGTGGAAAGGCCCCTGACTACGAGATGGGTGGTCTGGGTTTAGCCTCTTCCTTCTGTAAACTCTCTTGTGTGACCTTCTCCAAGTTATGTCACTCTGCGGCCATTGGTTTCTGCGTCTGTAACAGGAGGTAGTTGCATTAGCTCTAAGAAGCTGTGATTGGCCTGGCCTGGCTCTCTGATGAGAATGAGAGAGGCCTCTTGGACCAGTTTTGAGATTGTAACAATGTACTCATTCAACAAATGATTATTTAACTCATTCTGAGTGTCTGGGACACTTGCAGGTGCTAGGGATACAGCAGTGAACAGATGAGACCAAAGCCCGTGCTCTGGTGGACTTGCAGTGGAGTTGAAGAGGCAGAGAGTAACATAACTATTAGAATACGGAGTCTGCTAAAAGGTGATGTTGTTGTGTTGTTAGGTGTCATTTAGTCGATTCCGACTCACAGTGACCCCATGTGACAGAGTAGAACTGCCCTATAGGGTTTCCTAGGCTGTAATCTTTATGGGAGGAGATTGCCAGGTCTTTCTCCCTTGGAGCTGCTGGATGGGTTTGAACCGCCAACTGTTAAGTTAGCGGCCGAGTACAAACCACTGCACCAAACAGGGCTCCCTATAAGGTGATACCTGCTGTGGTAAAATGAGTTTCTTTATGTGGCCTTTTGCCTTGTGGCTGAGAGTAGCCTGTCCTGAAGGGCCGAGAGGAGACTGTCCTGAGGGGCCGAGGGGAGGCCTGTCCTGAGGGGCCGAGGGGAGGCCTGTCCTGAGGGGGCCGAGGGGAGGCCTGTCCTGAGGGTCCGAGGGGAGGCCTGTCCTGAGGGGGCGAGGGGAGGCCTGTCCTGAGGGGGCGAGGGGAGGCCTGTCCTGAGGGGGCCGAGGGGAGGCCTGTCCTGAGGGGGGCGAGAGGAGCCTGTCCTGAGGGGGCGAGAGGAGGCCTGTCCTGAGGGTCCGAGGGGAGGCCTGTCCTGAGGGGGCGAGAGGAGGCCTGTCCTGAGGGGGCCGAGAGGAGGCCTGTCCTGAGGGGGCGAGAGGAGGCCTGTCCTGAGGGTCCGAGGGGAGGCCTGTCCTGAGGGGGCCGAGAGGAGGCCTGTCCTGAGGGGGCGAGAGGAGGCCTGTCCTGAGGGGGCTGAGAGGAGGCCTGTCCTGAGGGGGCCGAGAGGAGGCCTGTCCTGAGGGGGCGAGAGGAGGCCTGTCCTGAGGGGGCCGAGGGGAGCCTGTCTTCCGGGGGCCGAGGGGAGGCCTGTCGTGAGGGGGCCGAGGGGAGCCTGTCTTCCGGGGGCCGAGGGGAGCATATCCTGAGGGGGCTGAGGGGAGCCTGTCCTGAAAGAGTTGAGAGGAGCCCGTCCTCAGGGGGCCGAGAGGAGGCCTTTAGGGCAGAGAAGGGGCGTGCATGGCAGAGAGAAGGGCCTGCTTGCTTGCAGGGTTGAGAGGAGCTGAGAGAGCTGTTTGCACCGAAGAAGGCAGACTTTGCCTACAGGCTTCCTGATCCTGATCCCGAGTTGTACCCTGTTACTTCTTTAATAAACCACTTAACTCTAAGTGTGGTCTGTGAGTTCTGTATGACCATTGCAACGGATTATCAAACCCAGAAGTATAGGTCGTCCACAGCTTAGAACGTATTTGGGTTAGGATGAGCTGCAGCTCTGTCTGTCTCTTTTCTTGTACGTCTCGTCGTTACAGTATGTTCTACATACAGTGTTGCATCACGTGCTTTGCTGATGTAATCATTCTCAGATGTTCACTTGCAGACCTTCAAAGACTGGATGCTGATAATAAAAGGCAATAATGATGAGAGCTAAAAAAAAAAAGGTATTTGATTTATATCAGAACCTACTTATGGCAGAGTTGTGGGAGTGGAGCTGCGTCGTAAGTTGGGGACTGCCGTAGAGAGTGCTGTGGGAGGGACAGCTGGTGTCAGCATGGGTAAAAGGGTTGGAGGGTGGAGGTATGTCTCACCTCCACCTCATGGGGATCGTCAGCCTTGGGCTGGCGCTGCCGATCTTGATGTTGATTCTGCTCTCTCCCCCGACGTTAGAGGTGGTCTGTCCCCACACCCTTTAACACCTGCTGTCAAATAATACAGTGGGGTGGGGGGATAGGGAGCTTGGGGGCAGGTGTCGTGGGGAGAGGTTCATGTTGGGAAGGTGGCCAGAGCACCCATCACTGAAGAGGTGACATTCGAGTAAGGATTTGCAGGAGGAACCAGTCTGGTGGGCAGCTGGAGGAAGAGTGGTCCGGACAGCGGCCCTGATTTGGGAGCAGGGTTGGGGTGTTTGAGCAGAAGCACATGGGGGCCAGAGGGACTGTGACGGAGTGACAGAGTTGTGGGCGCGAGGGTGAGTGGTGGTGGGGTCGGGCCTTGTGCTTGTAGTGTCACTTGTAGGCTGAGTGACGGGAGCCTCCTGAGCAGCCCCAGTGTAGGTCTCCCAGGACCAGTCTGGCTGCTGTTCTGAAGAGGGATTGGAGTGAGGGACGGCGAGGGCAGAAGCCAGAGGCCAGGTCAGAGGCAGTGGCCTGAATCCAGGTGAGAGAGGACGGTGGCCGGAGCAGGGTGGAAGTGGTGGCAGGGAGGAGGAGCGGGGGGCGGGGTTGGACACCTTCCGGAGGTGGATGGTAAGAATCGGAGAAGGCTCTGTCTCTGACTCTGGGGCCTGTTCCTTCTTGGGCCATCAACTCACTTGGCTTCTGAAGGACTGTTGATCTCTGTAGTTGCAGTTGGAATTTTTGCCACACGTAACTTTAATGCCAAGACAAGATTCCAGCTTCCTGGGCTGGAGGACACAGGCAGCCTTCAGTGTGGCTCTGTCACTTGCTACTTTAACGTGGCTCTGCCTGGCGGCGTGTGCACTGCTGACAGGAGGGTATGTGGGCAGCTGGGGCATGCCATGTGTGACATTTGTAAGTGGGCTGGCTGCAAGAAATGCCCAAATTGAACGTGACAAGGATATGGGTGCCTGTGAGAGTTCTGACGACTCTTGGCTCACGGCTGTCAGGACTGCGAGGAGTCTGAGCAAATGAGGCCTCGACTTGAGGAGGAGGGGTCCCCGTCAGTCATCAGCCAGAGCTTGTGAGCGCCTTCAATGTGCCAGGTACCATGCAGACTGCTGAGTACCACACAGGTGGTCCTCAGAGTCTAGGGGGTGGGAGAGGCAGGTAAATTTAAAGTGCTCTGGCTGAAGTGCTCTGAAGGAGACGGAATGTAGGTGGAATAACGGGGCCCCATGGCGATCCCTAAGGCGGCGAGTCCTAAACTGGGACCTGACCTAGGGAAGCAAGCCGAGCCAGGCAGAGGTGGCAGTGGCAGGGGAGGCAAGGTGACCAGAGGCCTAGAGCATGAAGGCCACGGAGGCCACAGGGACTTGGGTCTTGGTCCAAAGAGCCGTGAGAAAGCCTGAGAGGCTTTAAGCAGAGAGTGAGTGCTGTGATACTGTGAGATTACTCATCTTCCTTGGAGGGGGAATGGGCGAGGGAGGAAGTGGCGAGAGTCGCCAGGAAGCCGCAGCAGGAGTTCGAGGTTGGGACAGTGGCTGTGGAAGTGGAGAGGCATGGACAAGTCCAGGGTGCATTTTGGAGGTGGAACTCACAGGGTTCCCTGATGGGCAGATGTTGGGGGTCAAGCTGACCACCAGGGTTCTGGCCTGAGGAATGGGGGTGTAGTAGGCACAATAACGGCTCCCCAGAGATGTCCACGTGCTGATTCCTGGAACCTTTGAATATGTTACATTATATGCAAAGAGGAGTTAAAGTTGCAGATGGAATTAAGGTTGCTGATCGACTGACCTTAAAATATAGAAGTTATCCTGAATTGTTCGGGCGGCCCAGTGTAATCACGTGAGCCCTTAAAAGTAGTCAGAGAGATTTGATGTAAGGATTGCTGGCTTCAAAGATGGAAGAAGGGGCTGAGAGCCAAGGAATGTGGGCAGCCTCTAGAAGCCAGGAATGGCCTTCCACTTACAGCCAGCAGGAAAACGGGGGCCTCAGTCCTTCAACCCTGATGAAGAGGAAATGGATTATCCCTGAGAAACTCCAGAAATGAGCTCAGCTGGCAACACCTTGATTTTAGTCTGGTGAGGTCCGTGCTGGACTTCTGACCCCAGAACTGCTAGACAGTACATGTGTGTTACAAGCCTGTAGGTTTGTGGTGGGTCATTACAGCAGCAAGAGGAGACTCATACGGGTGGAGTCTTGGTGATGTCTGCCCAAGGCCTGTCCCACAGGGAGAACCCCAGGTGCCCACCAGCACCGTGCTGGGCTCCTGCATGTGAACGCAGGCAGTATTCCCTCAGCTGTGGGTGGACACTCGGTGATGTCTGCCCGAGGCCTGTTCCACGGGGAGAACCTCAGGTGCCCGCCAGCACCACGCTGGGCTCCTGCATGTGAACGCAGGCAGTATTCCCTCAGCTGTGGGTGGACACTCGGTGATGTCTGCCCGAGGCCTGTTCCACGGGGAGAACCCCAGGTGCCCGCCAGCACCACGCTGGGCTCCTGCATGTGAACGCGGACACTATTCTCTCGGCCAGTCTTCATTGGTCAAGTTGGCCCCTTACTGGCTAACCTGTGCAAAGGGTGTTTAGTTCTCAGGCACTTGAACTAAGCTCCTGGGTCCTTCCTCCCATCATGCCCCGGTCCAGGAAGGAATTGAGGCCCGGCGTCTCTTCTCAGAAATTCCGGTCTGCTGCCTCTGACCTGCCCTCTGCTTGTGTTTTCATAAATTCGTATTTATTTTCTTGCTTGTGTTCTTGAAGTGGCTGTTGGAGTTGAGGACCTGTTCATTTGGTAATGATCCCTATTCTGATTTCCCACGTTGGGAGTAGCCCAGGAGTTTATGTTCTGGTGGTGATTTGTATTGTGTGGAAGTCGAGTTCTTCCTCTTGTCCCTGTTTGTGGGTGGAGGTAGTCTTAACCGTGATGTCTGGCTTGGAAGTACTGATGGTGGGTTCTCGTTCCTGTACAATTCTGTTTACTCATTTTCTGTAGTCACATTTCATATTATCAAATGTCTCTTATTTGTCCAGAAACATCTTGAAAAATTAAGTGAATCTTTTCTTGTCTCTTATATTTTTTTGTCTAACGTAGCAAATCTTGGCTGTTTTGGGTAAATTCTAAATGGGGAAAAATGATCTTTAAAAAATAAATCCCTAATGACTTTGGAATTTTTGTTTTAATAGTGAGAGCAGGAAGAAGGATCCCACCTCCCCTGAGTATTTTTAAGGCAAGACAGGAGGTCATGGATGGAACCAGCCTGCTTTTCTCTGTGATGTTTTCTTCTGTTCCCCACACTGCCGTGGTCTAGCCTGGCCTGAGTGTGGCCAGGACGAGGCTGTGGCAGAGTGAACGGGGGCTGTCTGGGCTCCGGGGCCAGCGAGTGACACCCCTCCTTTCCTCCCTGGTCAGCTCTGCCTTGTCCTCACTCACTGCCGCCTTCTGCCATCAGTGCGGCCATTCTGGGTACAGTGGGGAGTCCAGGAACACGAGCCGGCATTCCTTCCTGGGGGACTGGGGCTGCCCATGGGGCCTGCTGAGGGTGTGAGGGCGCACCAGCAGTGGGGGGAAGAGGAGGGGGTGAAGGGGCGTGCCCAGGAGATGACCGCCCCCCTGGCGGTACCTGTCCTGATGTGGCCCTGTGCTGGGCCCTGGAGCACAGAGGTGGCTGGCCGAGCGGCTCTTATCTCGAGGAATCAGTGAGCGTGTCCACATGGGACAGCGTCCAGCTCAGCACGTGAGGCCAGTCATGGAGCTGTAGGTGGCGTGGGGCCTTGTGGTGACCACCTAATACTAGTTGTTGTTTATTGCGTGCTTCACCTGTTAAGGCCTCATGCCAGCCCGGGTGCCGTGATGATCTGTTTTACAGAGGGGGCGGCTTAGCCTCTGCAGCTGGACCACGTGCTCAGAGCCACAGGGCTGGTCAGCGGCAGAGCATCCAGCTTCTGCACGCTTCACCATCATAGTGCAGTGTTTCCATCCCTACAGCACAGTCTTCACTTCCTGGGCGCGGAGGTCAGGGCTGAGAAAGCGACTCCCTCACAGGAATCCCGTCCCTGTAAAGGACGGTCCCACCCAACACCCCCCCGCAGTGTGAGCAGACAGGGCTGTGAGCACCCGCAGGGCTTGAGCTCAGACTCTCATCAGTGGGCGGCCAGCCCTCCGAGCCAGGGAAGCCGGTTCCTTGGACCCCATGCCTTTCTCGTCTGGGCGTGGTTCTTGGGGAGCAGGCTGAGCAGCCCCTCCAGGCCCAGCCTGTTGCTCTCTTCCCAAATGAGAGCAGAGGGGGTCGGAGGCCCGGAGGGGTCAGACAGCCTGGGTTCCTTCCCGTTTCTGGGGCCCTGTGTTTCAGGGTACTTTCATTTTGAGTATCCCAGCCTTTTTGTTCTCCCAGTTGGAAATGCCATTTCCTCTTTTCTGGGGACTTACATGGAAATTCCCCCAGAGTGTTGTGGGTGACCGAGGGGCACACGGAGTCTGCTGCTGTGAGAGTGAAGGGCTGAAGGCGCTGCTGTGCCCCAAACACCAGCTAACGGGGAGCACTCACCTGTGCCGGGCCCAGTGGCAGGCCCTTTCCTGCCAGTTTGAGTCCCTCAGGTGACTGCAGGAAGGAAGCTGGAGGCCTGTGCCCCGCCAGCCCGCACAGTCACTTGCTGGGATTGGAGCCGTCGGAATGCAGGCTGGCGCCTTCTGGTGCACTGGCTGAATGAGCTCCATTCCCTGGGGGCCCCCAGCTTGGGACGAGCCTGGGAGGGTCTGGGGGTTCACCAGCCTCTCTGGCCTGTGTCTCCCATCTCCTGCAGCTCCTGAGCGGCCCCACGGCCAGACCGCCTCTGATTTCCGCTTGTCCCCTCTCACACCTTCTGCTGTAGTGGTTTGAAATGAAGCTTCTTAACAGCCATGGCTCCACTGAGCTAAGAGCTGAAAACACTCACTGGAGTGACTGTCTTCTGGAAGAACCCTCGGCCGGGGACCTCAGGGCTGGCACGGAGAAGGAGGGTCCTGGGGCGGGGCCGATTGGACCTGGAAGACAGGCGCAGCCCCGAGAGAGTGCCCCATGCACCTGCCTCCCACTCTTGGGAATGGCACTGGGCGGGAGGGTGAGCTGGCGAGTCGAGTGGGGCTCTACACTGCACTGTGGGTGAGGGAACAGAGAGGTCCTGGCATGCTGTCAGGGTTCAGGCTGGATCCGGGACAAATGGTGAATCACAGTGTCCTAGTGCTTATGAGAATACCCCCTCCTCCTGGCTGGGTTGTGGGACGAGCACCTAGTGCCCCTCCTCTGTTTTGAGAATAGATCTGGCTGTTGCCCTTTGGAGTTCTGCGGCTGCTTGGGTGATGCTGTGGAGTCTTTCTACTTCCGCGGTGACCACGTGCCATGGAATGGCTTATGAAGAAATGTTGGCTGTGGACACCATTTCTTTTTCTTTTTACTTTCAAAACCATGTTTTTATTTTATGTGAGCAAAGATAAATAGTGGTTGGAGATGTTTAGTCTAAAGAAGAGATGTAAGGAGCTCTAGCGGACTGTTCTGAGAAGGGCCAGGTACTGGGCAATGTCCCCGTGGCCGTGCAGATCCACGGTGACCCCCACGCTGCCCTGCTGCCTGCAGGCTGACCTGTGGGACTGCATCACCCTCACCTTCTGCTCCTGGTTGGGCTCGGACAATGGGAGGCACTGGCAGAATTTAGGCTGATACAAAGAATATAAAACTGTCTATCCAGGGAAAGAGAGATTTCACCAAATATCAGAAGACCATGTGTCGAAGATCATAAATGATATCCAGTCTGGAAGGAATCTCTGAAATCTCTGGATCTCTGGTTCCAAACCTGGCTGCATCTGGGACTTTGTTACAACTACAGATTCCTGGGTCCCATCCTGACCTAATGAGTTAGATTAGACTCTCCAGAGGTGGGGCCAAGGAACCTGTGCTTCTAGCTTGTTCCCTGGGTGCTTCTAGCTTGTTCCCTGTGTGATTCTTGGGCAGCCAGTCTGAACCGCCTTCTGGCAGAAACTGCTCTGGTGCTGTTTCCTCAGTGAATAAGGGATTGATTCGTATACTCCACGTGGAGATGCCTGAATGGGGCACAGCACTGGTCTCGTTCTCTTTTTCAGGTCTTAGAATCATCAGTGATACTTTCTGTTGACTGAAACATCGAAGTAAGTAGAACAACTCTCCCTAATTATGGGAACAGGAAACCAAATTCCCATTTATTCATACGATAGAAATACTACATAGCAGTTGGGAGGAAGGAAGCATGTTGTTACATCCAAACATGAATAAATAAAAATAACGAGGATTTAGCTCTATCTGTAATATTTATTAAAAAGAGGCATTTGAAGCAAATGAGGCCAAATGTGAACAATTGGTGAATCTGAAGGAGAAACCCACACGTGACTCTTGCGTGTTATTTGTTACTTTTCTGTATGTTTAAAATATATAATTAAAAATAATTGTTACAATAAAAATAGATTGAAACCATCTGGAATTATTGAAATACTATGTTTTAGAAATTGACAGTTGCTGAAATCCAGCTGACAGAGTTTAATAGACCGGCTGTCTTTGAATTTGGCTGCTTGTCTTACTTCTGAATGAGTCTGTGTGCAGACTTTACATAAGACGTAGCCAAGCCTGGCTGGTGATGTGGAGGATTTCAGCCATTTAAAATTATACTTTGAAGGGAGATTCAAAGGTTAGCTGCATTAATGAGAAAGTGAAGAAAACCTCCATATAAACTGTTTTTCAAAATATGCGGAAAGACCTATAAGAAGTCTCAGGAGGTATCCTGAGTTTCCCGTTAGGAAGCTATTAGACATACGATTGAACGTTATAGAACCAGATGAGTTCTCCAAAATGATGAGAAAATAAAAAATAAGAAAGATCTGAATGTTTGCCAATTCTAGGAACCTACAGGCTGACGATGCTAGAAAGGTGGTTTTGTCTCCTGACATCCCACAGATTCCCAGTCTCTTCAGTCACTGTCCACCATGCAGATCCCTCAGGACCTCAGTCCTTGTAAGTTCTGCTCCGTTACAGATTAGTATCACGTGGTGCAGCCATAAAGACTGTCTATGCACTGACCGTCCTGACCCAGTTTCCTGCAGACATCCTCCCTCCCAAACTCTTCCACCATGTCTTTGGAACTCAAGATCTGTAATCAGCCAAAGCCCTGCATTTATGTAAACATCCCGCTGAATTTCTTGCCCTAGTGTCTCCATTTTCCATACAGTCCTTTGGAGGAGAGCTTCTTTTCTTAAACTTCATGTGCCTGAGGGTCTAGAAGTGGGTCAGTGTTCTCGTCCCTTCCCTGTCCAGCTTCCAGATTGTTACCAAACTCTTATTTTATCCAGACCAGTAGCTTCTTTAAAGCCTGTGTATCAGACTTCCCCACTTAATACCACTGTGGTTACCTCCTACCTGCCGTCTGATCCCCGATTATTCCTTTCACTGACTAACGGCCTTAGCGCTTGGCTTATTATCTTCCTTTCTACTATATACCATGCATCTTAGTCATCTAGTGCTGCTGGAGCAGAAACACCGCAAGTGGATGGTTTTAACGAAGAGAAGTTTATTTCCTCACAGTTAAAGTAGGCTAAAAGTCCAAGTTCAGTGCGTCAGCTCCAGGGGAAGGCTTTTTCTCTCTGTCGGCCTTCTCATTAGTGTTCCCCTGGACTAGGAGCTTCTCCACGCAGGGACCCCGGTCCAAAGGATGCGCTCTGCTCCTGGCACTGCTTCCTTGATGGTATGAGGTCCCCCTGTCTCTCTGCTCACTTCTGTCTTTTATATCTCAAGAGATTGCCTCAGGACACAATCCAGTCTTGTAGATCCAGTCCTGCCTTACTGACACAACTGCCACCCATCCTCTCTCATTAACATCATAGAGGCAGGTTTACAACATACAGGAAAATCACACAGTACCAGGAATCATGGCCCAGCCAAACTGATACACACGTTTTTGGGGGACATAATTCAATCCATGACACCATGACAGATGGTGTACCACAGACCATATACCATGATTTCCAAATTGAGATACTTTTGCCTCTCAGTTCCTAAACGTCACCACTAACAGTTTTTGCACCCATCTCTACCATCTATAGGGTCGCTATGAGTTGGAATCGACTTGACAGCAGTGGGTTTGTTTTCTGCTATCTCTTCCTTTGGCGACACCCAAAACATTGCATTGCCAATAACTACCACCTGCAAAATCTTAGACTTCTTATCTTCTGTTCTGTGACTCACACATCTTATCTTCCAGGCTCACCTCTCTAGCATTTCTTCAACTTTTAAAAACTCCACTGAGTCCTCCAATTAGTTGGCTTTATCATTCCCTCGGAGCCCTGGTGGCGCAGTGGTTAAAGCACTTGGCTACTAACGGAAAGTTCAGCAGTTCGAACCCACCAGCCACTCTGCCGGAGAAAGATGTGGCAGTCTGCTTCTGTAAAGGTCTACAGCCTTGGAAACCCTCTGGGGCGGTTCTGCTCTGTCTGTAGGTCGCTATGAGTTGGAATGGACTCGACGACAGTGGGTTTGGTTTGGCTTTTGGTTATCATTCTCTCACTATTCTTCCTCCACATCCCTTCACATAATTACAGTCAGTGCCTTACAGACGCTCCTGACTCTCTCACCTTTCCCGTCCTCTGCTGTACTCCTTGGAAAACCTCCAACTGTAGTTAAATTAACTATCCTTCACTTTCTGGAAAATTGGACATTGATGGATGAAAAATACAAAATGAGCTTGACCTATCTCTCTACACGTTCTTGACAACAAATCTCAGATGGATCCTCAACACTGCCTGGCAATTCTGTTTCACTTCTGTAAACTTTTTTTCTACTCCCCCAAATAACTGCATTATATCTTTTCTTCTCTTTTCTAAATCCCTGTATAACACATTCCTTCTGACTAAAACGGACTAAAAGTGGTTGTCCTTGTTATGCTTCATTGAGAAACAGAGGCAGCCAATAAGGGCAGTTCCTCATTTACCATATCCGATATACAATGCCTTCTTTCTGTTAATGAGGATAAAATGTCCCTGCCCTTACCAAGGGCCCAATCTTCCTCATGTGCTCTAGATCCACTGTCACCATCTCAGTTTAAACCATGATCAGCTTTTGTCTGGACCAGTGCAATAGCTTCCTATTTTTCTTTCCGATGATCCATGTTTTCTTTTCTCTTGTCCCATTGTAATACATTCACTACCCAGAATTCTTCCCCTTATCTTTCTTTTTAATTTGTAGCTTGATACCATTATGGTCAGAGAAGATGCTTTGTATGATTTCAATCTAAATTTGTCAAGATTTGTTTTGTGTCCTGCGTATGGCCTGTTCTGGAAAATGATCCATGTGTGCTGTAGAAGAATGTGCATTGTTCTGATGCTGGGTGGAATGTTCTGTATATGGCCATTAGGTCCAATTGGCTTATGGTTTGATTTAAGTTCTCAGTGTCCTTAATGATGATCTTTTTAGATGTTCTGTCTATAATTGAAAGTGGTGTGTTCAAGTTCTCTATCATTGTGGAGTCGTCCATTTTTCCTTTCATATTAGTATTTGTTTCATGTATTTTGGTGCATTGCTGTTAGGTGCATATATATAATTGGTATGTCGTCTTACTGGATTAACCCTTTTATCAGTATGTAATGTCATCTTTAGCTCTTGTAATAGATTTTGAGTTAAAGTCTGTTGTATCTAATATCAGTATGGCCACCTCTGCTCTGTTTTGTTTACCAGTTGCATGGAATATTTTTCTCCATCCTTTTATTTTCAGTCTGTTTTATGTCTAAGGTGTGTTTCTTGTAAACAGCAAAAGGATGGATCATGTTTTTTTAATCCATTCTGCCACTCTATGACTTTTCCATGGGGCGTTTTGACCACTTACGTTTAAGGTTATTACCGATAACGAAGTGTCTGCCTCACTCATCTTGCTGTTTGCTTTGAGTGTTTTGTATCTTTTTTGCTTTTTTATTCTTATTTTTCTGTTTTTGTTTGTATTTGGCTGCTTTCTTGTGATGAGCCTTTTTTGCTTTCTTTTTTCTTTTCTTCTGAATGCTTTTTCTTGGTGATTTCTTAGTGGTTACCACATATATTACATTACACAGCTTACAATTGCAGTAACTTTTAACGCATGAACAATAGTTAACATATAACCTTAACATAATAAATCTATTCCTGATATGCTTCTGCCACCCCCATTTCTGTAGGTGTGTCTCCATTAACATCAATATACAACGTATGTTTGATAAGTTTAGTTTGTGCTTATTTCTTAAAAACTTGATGCTGTAGTGATTGTGGGATTTAATTATTGAGTTTATTCCCTGAAAATATCACATACTTGGTTTTCATGATTGATTGCCTGTGTTGTTGTGTTTTTTGGAGCTCTCTCTCTGTCATTATTTATTATTTATTTTTTCCTGGATATAGATGAGTATTTATTTAATGCTCTTGCCTTTCCATTTGGAGTACTCCCTTGAGTAATACTTGCAAAGCTGGTCCATAAAAACCAAAAAACCAAACCCGTTGCCGTTGAGTCAATTCCGACTCATGGCAACCCTGTAGGACAGAGTAGAACTGCCCCATAGAGTTTCCAAGGAGCACCTGGTGGATTCGAACTGCCAGCCTTTCGGTTAGCAGCTGTAGCTCTTAACCACTATGCCACCAGGGTTTCCAAAGCTAGTCTAGTAGTGGAAAATTCCCAGAGCTTCTGTTTGTTTGGGAGTGTCTTGATTTCCCGCTTGGTTTTGAATGACAACTTTACTGGGTAAAGACTTCTTGGCTGGCAATTGTTTTCATTCAGTGTTTTATATATGTCGCTCCATTGTCTTCTGGCCTCTTGAGTTTCTGGGGAGAAATCTGCATTGATTCTTATGAAAGACCCTTGGTATGTTATACTGCATTTCTCTCTTGCGCTTTCAGAATTCTCTCCTTGTCTTTGGTTTTCAAGAATTTTACTAGGATATGGCATGGAGTTGATCTTTTTGTGTTTCTGCTGATTGGGGTTCATGTAGTTTTCTGTATTTGTAGGCTTGGTTTTTTGTTCAAACCTGGGAAATTCTCTCTGATTATCTCTTGGAAAATTGTTTCTATGTCTTTATTGTTGTCATGGTGCTCTGGGATTCCAATAATTCTATTGTTAGGTTTCTTAATTGAATCCCATATTTCCTTTTGAGTTTGTTCGCTTTTCTTTGTTCTTTTCTTTTGTTTCTCTTGAGACTTGATAAGTTCACTTATTTTGTCTTCTAGTTCATGTCTTCTGCCTTCTGTTTGGCTCTGTTGTTGTGCTTCTGGTTTTTCTAATTCAGTTGCTTTATTCTTTAGTTCAATAGTTCTCTCTCTTTTTTTGTTGATGTTTTCAATTTTCTTGTTGAGTCTGTCATTTGTTCTTCCATTTGTTTCCTGATCTCTGCTAGTTTGTCTTCTGTGTGCTTTTGCTTACTTTAAATATATTTAGCACCATAGTCTGAAAATTATCAATTCTTTGTATTAGTCTGGCCTCCATAGGAGAAATTTCTGCTTCTTCATGTTTTGCTCTTGATTGGTCCTTCTTCACTTGTGATTTTGTGTATTTTACTATTTTTTGTTGATCTTGAACCATTGTTGTTTTCTGTTTTATTTTTCACTTTAAATTTTGTATTCTGTTTTTTGTGGGAAGATTCCTTTATTGGGCGCTGTGGTGGTGCAGCGGCTGAGTGCCCAGCTGCCATCCAAAAGGCTGAGGCCTGCACCCACCAGCTGCTTTTTGGTACAAAGATGCAGCACCCACCTCTACAAAGACTCACAGCCCTAAGAACCCCACGGGACAGCTTGACTACCCCCCACAGGGTTGCTATGAGTCAGAATTGACCCAGTGGTAGTGCGCTTGGTATCTTCTCCTGAGAACCAGTGGAGGGTACTCATCCTTAGGTTTTTTTTCAGTGCTGTTTCAGGAGTTCTGGATGCTTGCTCTCCGGAATTCAGGATGCATGCATGGGAGGGGGGTTTAGCTGGTTGCAGACGCTGATGTAAGCAGTGGAGCTCGACTTCCTGTGGCAAGGGTGGGCACTCCTACACAGGCTTTCCCATGGTGTCCCGCTGTGGGCAGGGAACCAGCCATTTCCCTGTGTGTCATCCGTCAGTCTAAAGTATTCCCCTTGCTCTGCTGCCCTTGCAGTTCTTCCCTGTCCTAGTGCCCGTCCTTTTTGGGCCTCAGTGAGATTCAACAGACCTCTCTCGCAACACCATCATCTCTCTTCACCCCTCCCAATTGAGTGGCCTGCGAACTCCCACGGCCAATTTGTGTCATCTTAAAAAAAAACTGGGCTACAGCTTCCTCAGATTAGCTTCCTTTCTGTGTTCCCTGTTTAGGGTGTTATCTAGCCCTGTCCGAAAATGACTTCGATGAGTGAGTGCTTCAGATGTTAGCGGGTAGGTTCTCCCAGCATCTGTGCCATCCCCTTCCTCCTCTCCCGCACTTCTGGACTCACCTGACTGTCCAACACCTCAGCTGCCGTCCGGGGTTCTGGGATCTCAGTCTGTGATTGTTTTTATTTGCGGTTCGTTGGGTTAGTTGGTGGGGAAGTAAATGGGAGTGTCCACTCACTTCGCCATCCTGCTCCGCCCACCCCCCATTTCATTTTCTTTTTAAGAATTTGGTTAATGTTTTCCAAAACCAATCACTAGAACCATGTTGGCATTTTATGTATCTTCCAGATGTGATTTCATAAAGCATTAAGATTTTAAGTAGCACTGACAGAGTAGGTCAAGGCCTAGAACTCTTAATAGGGTGTTGTTTTATTATATTTTATTATGAGAGGGTATACTATATTCTTCGGAATTAACTCTTTCAAAAATCATGTTCTTATAAAATGTTTAATCATTCAGATCCTTGAATAGTAGAGGAAAGGGAGAATTGAATGCAATAAGCATTTGTTGGATGCCATCTGTGTGCACACTAGGTCCTGGAGTGTGCAGAGGTGACCTTGATCTTGTCCCTGCTGCTCAGAGGCTCTTGTTTGCTGAGGGAGACAGAGACACACACTGGGCACTTCTGTATAGGGAAGCTGGGATAAGCGCTGTTGTGGACGGGCTAGGAGAGTACGGTGGCAGTGTGGGTCTGGAGAAATTCCTTTTGGCTTGGAAAATCTCTTGGAAGAGGTGACATCAAACTGGACTTTGAAGGAAGGGTCAGGTTCCTTTAGGCATTTGTATTGGGCTCTGTCGACTGGGGGCTGGGCAGGGCCTTCTTGGCAGTGAGAGCAGCTTGAACAAAGGCCTGGATGAAGGAAAGTGAAGGGCACGGTTGGGAGACTGGTGAGTGGCCAACTGCGGAAGAACAGAGGTGAGACTAGAAGCTGTGTAGGTGTCATGATGGATGAGAGTGAATTGTCCACAGCGGTGGGCGCAGGGATTTAGACCTGATGCCAGGGGAGGTTCCTGAGCAGGGACAACCTGAGCAGACCTGCTGCCACCACTGGCTGACCTCTCGTTGCGTGGCCAAGGCTGCCCAGCGAGGAGGAGGCCAGGTTGGGGTTCAGGGTGAGAACCGTGGCAGTGAGGAAGAGGAGTAGAGGGAGGGAGACGGTTTAGGAGGTGATTGCAGCGCAGATGGCTTCAGCAGGTTTTGTTGAAACCTGCCACGTGACAAGCATGGCAGTAGGTATGCAGGAAAGGGAAGAGCCCCGTGGGGCCCTGTCCTTCTGCAGTGGCCTCCGCGGGGTGGACACCACTTTTGGTTATGCTGTGGGAGGAATGGATGATGGAGTTGTTCACTGTTGTAATTTTCCTCTGAAGGTAATTTCCTTGGGAAACTTACTTCACCTGAGTGCATTTTATAAATCTTGGAAGCGTCACCGTGTGTTAGGATAAGCCTCATGGTAAATTCCATTGCTAATTTAGTTTATATTTCAGAAGTCTGTTATTGAATCCAGAGGGGGTGTAGAGTGATGGGTGTGCTTGGAGAGAGTGGTTGATAAGCTATAAACTGAGGTTGACTCGGTGACATGCCTGTTACTTCATCTGTCTGACTCGGTGACGTGCCAGTTACTTGGTCTGACTAGGTGACGTGCCTGTTTACTTCATCTGTCTGACTCGGTGACGTGCCTGTTACTTGGTCTGTCTGACTCGGTGACGTGCCTGTTTACTTCGTCTGTCTGACTCGGTGACGTGCCCGTTACTTGGTCTGTCTGACTAGGTGACGTGCCTGTTTACTTCATCTGTCTGACTCAGTGACGTGCCTGTTATTTCATCTGTCTGACTCGGTGACATACCTGTCTGTCTGAAATACAAGGAAGCACTTCATTGTAGATGTGGTGGTAGAATTTTTCACTTGCTTTATCATGCTCAGACCTGCAGCTGGGGTTATTTCTTTTCCACACGTTTATTTCCTCACACCGCCCGTGATTTCTCCTGTTGCTTTTTTCCTCACTGCTGTTTAACCTTTACTTTAAAAAAACAAACAAACAAACAAAAACAAAAACAAAGATGTTCTGGTCTTGTACCACCAGTTTCGTTTTCAGAGCCAGCACCTGGCTGCTGCTCTTAGGTGCTGTTGAGTTGGTTCCGACTCATGGCAACCCCACGTGTGCAGAGTAGAACTGCTTCATAAGGTTTTCAAGGCTGTGCTCTTAGGAAGCAGATCGCCAGGCCTATCTTCTGAGACACCTCTGGGTGGATTTGAATCACCAGCCTTTTGGCTAGTAGTCAAGTGTTTAACCATTTGTGCCATCCGGGGACTCCACCTGGGTGTAGAGGCTCCAGATTGAAACCAGAAAGAAGGGTGGCAGGATATACAGGAGAGAATCACCTTCTTATTCTCAAACCCAGCAGCCCTGCCGTGTTGAACTCTAATTACCCCTTCCTTCTTAATGTTTGACTTGTTGCTTTATTTTCATTTCCACCCCTGTCGTCATGCTCAGCAGCTGTTGTTGGCTGCGGTTGAGTTGGTCTCTGACTCCTAGTGACCCCATGCACAACGGAGTAAAACGCTTCCTGGGCCTGCGCCGTCCCATGATCGGTTCTGGATCAGACTGTTGTGATCCATAGGGTTTTCACTGGCTGATTTTCAGAAGTAGATCACCAGGCCCTTCTTCCAAGTCTGTCTTCATCTGGAAGCTCCTCTGAAACCTGGTCAGCCTCACAGCAATGTACAAACCTTGGTTCAGTGGTAGAAATTCTTGCCTTCCAAGCAGGAGACGCGGTCAATTCCCGGCCATTACACCCCATGCTCAGCAGTTACCTGTATCCTAATGAACTACCTACCATCATGGATGCTGTCTGAGGGCAGGAACTGTGACTGTCCCACTGTAATGTTCGGGCACCACCATCGGGCCTGGCACATAGCAGGTGCTCAGTCAGGGTGTGCTGGGCGACTTGAATGGAGAAGCAGAATGCAGTCTGGTTACTGAAAGTTAAAGATACCAATCTTCACGGCAAGCCCCATGTGAAGACCAAGTTTGAGAACTTGGCTGTCTGAAAGTGGACCCTCAGACAGTGGTTGATGATGAGTTTTGTTTTGTTTGTAAACGTCTTGGCCCGTGTTGTACAGTTAGCCCTGGGATGAGTCCTGTAGCGATGGTGTTGGTCTCGGGGTCCGGTCTGTTCTTTCAGCATTTTCCCTGTCTGATCAGCGTTTCCAGCCTGTCCTCCTGCCGTAACCCCACCTTGCCCGTAGGCTCCCCTCCCAGTTCTGGCTTTGTACCTTAGATGATGCTTCGTAAAGTAGAGGGTCAGCGAAAAAGAGGAAGACCCTCGGTGAGATGGATTGACACAGTGGCTGCTACAGCGGGCTCAAGTGTAACAATGATTGTGAGGATGGCGCAGGACCAGGCAGTGCAGGTCACTGTGAGTTGGAACCGACTAGATTGCACCTGACAATGATGACAGCAGCTTTAGCTTTACAGCCCCCTGTGCTTTGTCCTCTTGGCTTTAGCTTTACAGCCCCCATGTTTTGTCCTCTCGGGTTCCCTAACCAGTGGCGGCAGCTAAAGAGAATGTCCTGTGCCATGTGCCGAAGAGGGGACCTTTGCTGAGAATTCTAGGGGCTGTTGTAGGGGGAGGCATTTCTAGTTTGGGAGACAGGTCTTCACGGCACAGTTCCCGGAGGAGTGTCTCTGCCCACCTCGCCCTGGCCTGCTCTGTGCAGTGGCTGTCCAGTCCAGCTCCCCTCATCCCTACGCGCGAGCCTCTGTGTGTCCCAGCCTGGAACCGCTGGCCTGTCATCAGTTCCCTTTGTCATTCTTTCATCTGAGAGTCCTTACTGGCCGCCTGCTGGTTTAATCTTCAGGATGTTTCCAAACTGGGTCCTGAAACCACAATTAATGGTCCCTACTACTGACTGCTGGCAACAAATGAGTCCTTCTTAAGTGTCAGATTTATCTAGTGCTGCTATAACAGAAATATCACAAGTGAATGGCTTTAACAAACAAGATTATTCTCTCACAGTCTAGGAGGTTAGAAGTCTGAATTCAGGGGGCCAGCTCCAGGGGAAAGGTTTCTCTCTCAGTTGACTCTGGGGGAAGACCCTTGTCATCAGTCTTCCCCTGGGCTAGGAGCTTCTCAGTGCAGGAAACCCGGGTCCAAAGGATGTGCACTCCTGGCTCTTCTTGCTTGGTGGTAATGAGGTCCCCCTGTCTCTCTGCTGGATTCTCTCTTTTATATTTTAAAAGAGATTGACTTAAGGCACAACCTAGTCTTGTAGATTGAGCCCTGCCTCATTAACATAACTGCCTCTAATCCTGCCTGATTTAACATCATAGAGGCAGGATTTACTACACGTAGGAAAATCACATCAGATGACAAAATGGTGGATAATCACACAATACTGGAAATCTGGCCTAGCCCAGTTGACACACATTTTTGGGGGTTACAGTTTAATCCATAACATTCCACCCTTTGCCCCCCCCCCCCCAATTCATGTTCTTAATACATGTAAAACACATTCACCCCATCATATCATAGGAAAAGTCTTAAATCAGCTCCAAGTCCAAATTCCAAAAATTCCTCTTCATGTGTGGAGTCTAGAATACAAGTTATCTGTTTCCAAAGCACAGTGGTGGAACAGGCACAAGCTAGACGTATCCATTATGAATGAGAGAAATTGGAGGGAAAGAAGGGATAACAGGCACCAAGCAAGTCAGCAGAACACATTATATTAGCCCTCAAGGCTTAAAAGTAAGCCTCTGTTCTGTGAGACCATTTAGGTAATGGCCCTGCCCCCCAGACTGGGTATTGGCCACACTTTCTGGATTCCGGTGGAGGCCCCTCGGCCCTTGGCTTCAGCTTCACCTTCCAGGCTCACTGGGACAGCAGCTCTGCTTTCTTGCATTTGTGCAGCCCTGTTCTCCTAGTCCATCTGAGTGGTGACTCCACCTTTTGAGACCCCAGAGGTTGTGGCCCTACCCTTTGAGACTGAGGCAGCTTTGCTTCCTGTGTTCCTTGTCTCTTTAGCTTCTGCTTTCTGGTTCCTTGGCTTCTTGGCCCCTCAGGCCCTTAGCCCATTGGGTCTCTTAGGCTGGCCCAGCGTCTGCCCTGCTCAGGCAAGTGTTCCAAAGCTCTTTAGCTGCACCGATAAGTGCCCAGAGACACCCCACTCCTCCAGGAAACCTTCTGCCTGAAGACACTCAGCTTTCTTGATCTGTGGGTTGGCATGCCTAGCTCCACCAATAAGTGTTCAGAGTCACCCCACTCCTCCAGGAAGCCTTGTGCAAAGACACTCAGCTTTCTTGATCCATGGGTCAACTCTGGCGCTGTGTCGCGCCAGTCTCCTGGTTCTGCTGCTGCCATTTCTCTGCTGCTGCTTCTCGCCATCTGCGCTATCTCTGGTGTTCCAGCTCTCCTCACTTCCTTCTGAGTCCTCACCAGAATTGTCTTTGACTTTCATAATTCCACCAACAGTCTCTTTAAGGCAGTCTGGGCTTTTACTACTAGGCACTTTAAAACTTTTCCAGCTGCTATCCATTCACAGTTTCGAAACGGTTTCCACGTTGCAGGTATCTGTTAGAACAGCACCCCATTCCCGGTACCAAGTGCTGCTGTAACAGCCATACCACAGGTGGATGGCTTTAACAAACAGAAGTTCATTTTCTCACAGTTTAGGAGATTAGAAGTCCAAATTCAGGGCGTCAGCTCCAGGGGAAGGCTTTTTCTGTCAGTTCTTGGGGAAGGTCCTTGTCATCAATCTTCACCTGGGCTTCTCAGCGCAGGAACCCCAGGTCCAAGGGATGCACTCCACGTCTGGTGCTGTTTTTTTGGTGATATGAGATCTGTCTTCTCTCTGCTCAGATTCTCTTTCATATTTCAAAGGAGATTGACTCAAGATACAATCTAATCCTGTAGATTGAGTCCTGCCGCATTAACATAACTATCTCTAATCCTGCCTCATTAACATCATAGAGGTTAGGATTTACAACACATGGGATAATCACATCAGATCACAAAATGGTGGCCAACCACACAAAACTGGGAATCATGTTGACATACATTTTTGGGAGACACAATTTAATCTATAACATAAGTTTTCATTTTCTTAGTTTGGGGATGATATAATTTCAGTCATTTTCACAGTAAGGTTACTGAAATTTTCTGCTTTGTGACAACAGAGTTACAAACTGTTGCTCTTCAGGCTAGGAAGAGTGAAGGTGTCTTGGACCTGTTTAAAGCTTTATTGAGTAACATTGGTCTGCCAAGCACTTTAGCTATGGGTGTGCCTGGTTATTAAGCCCTGCCCCCTAGTGTACTCACCTTTTTGGGGCTCAGCTGGGGTCAGGGAGGAGAGATTTCTTTTCCTTTTTTTTCATTACCATGTTTATTGAGATATAATTCACATACCATACAATTCACCCGTTTAAAATGTTTCTTCAACTTGCTGTTTTTCTTCAATGCAATGTTTATGAAACTTATTTATAAGGATTCATATAGCCCTAGTTCATTCCTGTTTGTTGTGGTTAGCATCCCATTATATGTGTATATTCCACAGCTTGTTTATCCATTTTTCAGTCCATGATGGATGTCTAGATTTTTCTTACTTTTTTTTTCTTTTTATTATTACAAATATTGCCGAACCCGTCTCCTTGTGTACGTCTGCTAGGGTTTGTCCATGCTGTATACCTAGAAGGGGAATTTTGTCACGTGTGTCTGCTTGTCATACAGGATCACTAGGGTTCTCTTTAAAACAATGGGCTACTATGGTGTTTTAAATCACTATAATTTATAAAAGTTTACTGGTTAATAGACAGTTAAACCTATGTAAGGCAGAAACCTGTCAGAGAAGGAAAATGCAAATATTTTCCACTAATAGGATAGAAAAGTGGTAATACTTCACCCTGTCAAAGGCAAAAAACTTGGCGAGACCCGGAAAAACAAAGCAATCCCATTGAGTTCTGGCTTTCACGGGTTTCATTGTACTTTTTTTCTGAAATTAGGTGGGTATGTTAGTATTTACTCTTAAAATGGCTTTAGTTAAGGCCTCTTTTTTCTTTAGCTATGCAAGACCAAAAAAATAAAGAGAAAGCAATTTCAATAAGATAAAAAGAAACTCCTTTTAGCCCTAGCTTGAACTTTGTTGGAACATTTTCTGCTCAATAAACACTAGTGGTTTGCCCATGAAGAATTAATGAGTTTCCTGCTCCACCGGGAGGGAAAAGGCCTGCGGCATGTGATAAAGCTGCAGGACTTTGTGCAAATGACATGCAAATAGTGGTCTGTGGACCAAAGTGCCCGCAGGTTTCCAGCCGTAGGAACGCAGGAACGCAGGAACGCACTGGTGAGTTAGTGGAAGAATACGAATGTTCACCTAACCCAGATTAGTAACATTGGTGAATGCTGTTTGCAGATGGCTTTGCAGGATTCAAACTATTATCACAGGTGGTTATCTCATTTTATATGCTATTTGATTTCCACTTCCTGAATCAGGAAGCTAAAGCTCAGAACAATTACTTGGTTACATGTTTATCAGCTAGCAAGTGATGGAGCTGAGACTTGAACCTAGGCTTTTTGATTCCTAAACCTGCACACTTTCTACCAAGGTTGGCGAGACCGCCGTAGAATTTCAGAAAAAGGAACATGGCGGACAGGTTGTGCTTGAACCAAGCAGGTCATCTACCTTTTTGGGGGGGTGTGGGTGGGCACATAACAACCTTTTCTTCCTAGGCTCACAGATGCTGTGGGTCAGAAATCGAGGTGGGGTACAGTAGGGATGATGTCTGGGGCGTCACCGGGGAGACTTCCAAGCTGGGACTCCGATCACTCACTGTCTAGCGGATGAGACAGTGGCAGCAGGGGCCTCAGTGAGGGCTGTTAGTTGTCATGCTCACACGAGCTCTCCGTGTGAATGCTTGGGCTTCCTCACAGCATGGTGGCTGGGTTCCAAGAGAGAGTCCCCAAGAAAACTAGGTGGAAGCTGTATCGCCTTAAGAAAAAGTATAACCTCTTTATGGAGATATAATTTACGTACAACGCAATTCATTTAAGTGTACAATTCAGGGGTTTCGGGTGTATTTACAAGGTTGTGCAGCCATCACTGCAGTGAATTATAGAACATGCTTGTTACCTTAAAACGAATCCCTGCACTTAGCTGTTAACCTCAGCTCTCTTCTCCGCCCACCCTAATCAGCCACTGAGGTGTAGTTTTGTGTCTGGCTTCTTTCACTCAGTATAATGTTTTCAGGGTTCATCCATGTTGTAGCATGTATCAGGACTTCATTCCTTTTTGTTGCTAAATAGCATTCCATTGTATGGATACAGCATATTTCGTCTGTCCGTCAGTTGGTAGACATTTGGTCGTTTCCACTTTTTAGCTATTATGAATAATGATGTACTCGTTCGAGTACAACTTTTGTGTGGACATACGTTTTCACTTGTCTTTAGTATATACCTAGCGGTGGCGTTACTGGGTCATGTGGAATTACTGGAAACCCTGGTGGCAGGGGTTGAGAGTTACAACTGCTGACAAGAGGGTCAGCGGTTCGAATCCACCAGGCACTACTTGGAAACCTCATGGGGCAGTTCCGCTCTGTCCTGTAGGGTCGCTATGAGTCGGAATCGACTCGACGGCAGTGGGTACAGTGGAATTACTGGGTCTGTTTAATCTTTTGAGGGGCTGCCGGACTGCTTTCCATAACGTCTGCACCACTTATCATTCCCACCAGCAGTGCATGACGGTTCCAGTTTCTCCGCATTCTTGACAACATTTGTTATTTATCTTTTTGATTTTAGCCATCGTACTGGGTGTGAGATGTCCCTGGGTGGTACAGATGGTTAACATGTTCAGCTGCTGTAGCACACCACATGTGTCAGAGTAGAATTGTGCTCCATAGGGCTGTCAGTGGCTGATTTTCTGAAGCAGATTGCCAGGCCTCTCTTCTGAGTCGCCTCATTGGACTTGAACCCCCAAGCTTTCGGTTAGTAGCCGAGAGCTTAACTGTGCTACCCAGGAGCCCCTGGCAATCTACTTGGTTTGTATATATATGTGTGTATATGTGCACACACAATGAAAACTGTAATGTACCTTCTCCTCACTTATCGACTACCTCGTCATCCAACATTTTGCATTTACGACAATAGTAAAAAATCTGCTCTCTGTCTTGTGCATTAAGTACCTATGTCTAGCCACGCAGGGAGCACCGTGCCTGCAGCGAGAGCCAGGCCTGGGGAGACCTGAGCGGGCGAGGGGAGGAGGGAGCAGACCCCCGAGAGCAGCTGAGTTGACCTGAGCGCTCCTGAGGAGCCAGACCAGGCCAAAGCCGAACTCCAGGAGCCTAGGTGGCTGTGCGGTGGGTGAGGAGTGGTGTGGTCAGCTGGGGGGGTGGCTGGGACAGGAGTGGCGTGGTCAGCTGGGTGCGTGGGTGAGGAGTGGTGTGGTCAGCTGGGGGGGTGGCTGGGACAGGAGTGGTGTGGTCAGCTGGGTGGGTGGGCAAGGAGTGGCATGGTTAGCTGAGTGGGTGGGTGGGACAGGAGTGGTATGGTCAGCTGGGTGGGTGGTGGCAGCAGCCGGAGGCGGTCATGGCGGCAGATGGAGAAGCAGGGGTGTGGGCAGCTGCGGGGGTGGGGGCTTAGTCACCATGTGATTAGGGTCAGCGCTGCCTCCTCCAGCCCACTTCGTGATGGGAATTGAATTGGCTTGTCTGGCCCCAGCTGGGTGCTATCCATCCCCCACTCTGGGTGCTGGGGTGGGTAGGCAAGGGGCCTGTGTAGCTGAGGCCCCAGCACCCTACCCCTATGCCACCAGAGGTCCACCAGGCTATTAAAGGGGAATGTTCCTGCAAAAAAAAAAAGGCATTTTTGCATAATGCGAATTTCACGTAATGACCTGGTCTTTGGAACCTAACTTGATGAGTAGGGGGTGTGTAAACTTTACAAATATGCAAAATAATATATATTGCCTAGAGATTCATAACTCCTCTGTAAAATCGCAGACACTTGCATAGGAATTATAAATGTCAAAATCAGGTTAGTAGTTAGCTCTGAAGGAGCCCTGGCGGTCAGCAGTTCTGTACGTGGCTGCTGGCTGAAAGGTTGGCGGTTTGGACCCAGCAGTGGTTCTGTGGAAGAAAGACTTGATGATTTGTTGCCGTAAAGATTACAGCCAAGAAAACCCTTTGGGACAGTTCTCCTCGGTCCAGTGGGGTTTCTATGAGTTGAAGACCGACTTGAGGGCACCTAAGAACGTCAACAACAGTTACCTCTCAGCAGCAACAGGCAGGTAGGGGAATAGAACTGGGGAAGATTTCGACTGTATCGTATGAAAGAATGTTAGGACTCAGTGGGACAAAGTCGCTGGACAGTGTTTGTGTGAGTGTTTATTGTATCATACGTGTCATTTCACTGGCTTTGTAACCTGCTATGTGTGACCTTGGGCAGGCTACTTTAGCTTTCTGTCAGTGTTTCCATCTTGAAGATGGGGACGGTCCTCTCTGCCTCACTGGGTCATGAAGATTAACCAGTTAACACACTCAGAGTTGAGAATAATGCTGATTCTGATTTTACTGCTGTTGTCATGCTTTGCAGTATTTCATAGGAAAAGAACACGCGGGAGCATGGATGAATCTGGAGGCTGCTGAGGGTGGTTGCAGCTGATTGGGGGCATGCGGGGCCGTAGGTGGGTGTGGTGCCATCTGGTCCACCTTTCTGTGTGATCATGTCTTTGGTACAAACATCCACACCCTCCCTGTGGGCCAGGCCACGCAGAGTTCATGTCCTCAGTACCTGGGACAGTCCCTGCCACGGAGCAGGTCTCCCCTGGCTGGTAGCTGGATCCAAGCCATGGTCTCAGGTCTCTTTTTCAGGTTGGACAGCGTCTCTGACTAACCCCAATGTTTGCAGAAACAAAAATGAGTGATTAGTTCAGATGTTTAGTTTAGAATTTTCTTCTGAGATAATTTAATTTTCCTTAGTGACTTTTCTTGGGAAGCAGAAGTCATAACAAAGCCTCTGAGGGGCGAAGCTTTCCGAATTCACTTCTCTTCTCTGGTCTGTGTCCACTCCTGGGAAACGAAGGGCCGGGGCTGCATGGGTGGGCTCCAGGATCCTTTCTGTTCTAACATTGGGCTGCGTGGGCGGGCTCCAGGACCCTTCCTGTTCTAACGTTGGGCTGCGTGGGTGGGTTCTAGGACCCTTCCTGTTCTAACGTTGGGCTGCGTGGGCGAGCTCCAGGACCCTTCCTGTTCTAACGTTGGGCTGCGTGGGTGGGTTCTAGGACCCTTCCTGTTCTAACGTTGGGCTGCGTGGGCGGGCTCCAGGACCCTTTCTGTTCTAACGTTGCAGGTCCTGGAGTGCAGGGCCCGCTTGGGCACATGTTCCTGCTCATTGTAAGATACATACTTAGCTGCCACCTTTATTTTCCCAGCTGTTTCTCCCTCTCCTTTGCCTTCAGACCTTATATATGCTATTCTCTTTACCTGGAACTTTCCACCTACCCTAGTCTACCTTTTCATCTTTTTTTTTTTTTTTTAATTGTTGTTGATAATATACACAGCAAAGCATACACCAATTCAACCGTTTCTACAGGTACAATTCAGTGACATTGATTACATTCTTCAAGCCATGCAACCATCTTCACGCTCCTTTCTGAACTGTTCCTCATTAACATACATTCACTGCCTCCTAAGGTTCCTATCTAATCTTTTAGAGTTGCTGTTGTCCCTTTGATCTTGTATAGATAGTTCTTAAAAGAGCATAATGCTTAAGGCATATGTTTTTTACTGGTTAAACTAAGCTATTGTTTGGTTTTAGGAAGACTTCAGGGAGTATTTTTGGTTTAATGTTTAAAGATTATCTCAGGGCAATAGTGTCAGGGGTTCATCCAGCCTCCATGACTCCAGAAAGTCTGGATTCCATGAGAATTTGAAATTCTGTTCTACATTTCCCCCCTTTTGATCAGGATTCTTCCATAGAATCTTAGATCAAAATGTTCAGTAATGGTTTCCGTTTAAGTAATTTTTCCTTAAGGAACCTTCTTGATTCCCCAAGACTGGGTTTCTGTACTCCTGTGGCATGCTGTTGTAGGAATTGTCATAGAATATTATACATACCAGTCTGTTGTTTTGCTTTTAAAGTAAATTGTAAGGTCCTTAGGAGTTTGGGCTGTATTGTGCTAACTTTGTCTCCCTAGTACCCCTCATATGCTTGTCACACAGTTGGTATCCAACAGATGTTTGTTACATTTTGCTGGAAAAATTTTTGGATGTAAAAGGATACACTTAATATAACCAAAATATTGTGCTGCAGGTACAGGAATGGAAGATTAAATAGAAACTGAATAGAAACTTGAAAAAGTGAGCCAATACGTAATATTTTAAAGTATATTAAAGATAGTGTCCTCAAACCAGTGGGAAAAAGATTATTTAATAAACGACGTTGGAATGATTGGCTATTTTTTTTTCTAAAGTTCCCCGCTAAACAGTATATAGCAAACTAAAATAACTTACAGAAGGATTGAAAAGGGTAAGAAATGAAAGGCTAGAAGTGAGAGCAGGGCACGTAGCTGGATATTTATGTAATCTCGGGAGGGGCGGGCCTTTCTAAGGTTAGCTCCCGAAGTAGAACCCATATGGAAAAGAAAAAGAGTGATTGATCAACGACGTGATCGTCTAACCCTCCCATAAACGGGGAAAGCTGTAGTAATTTTCTGTTGCTGCTGTAACAAATTACCACAACCTTCAGTGGCTTAAACACAAATCAGTTCTCTTATAGTTCTGTAGGTCAGAAGTCCGACATGGTCCCACTGGGCTAACATTCAGGTTTGGCAGGGCTTCCAAGGGGCTTGTGGGGAACAAACATTTCTTGCCTTTCCCGGTTTCTAGAGGCCACCCACGTTCCTTGGCTCAGGGCCCCCTTTCTCCACCTTCAAAGCCAGCAGTGTAGCCTGTCTCTGACTGGCCTTCCATAATGGCCACAGGTGGAAAAGGTTCTCTGCTTTTAGGGACATGTGTGATTAGATTGGGCCCATCTGGGTAATCCTGGGTGGTTTTCCTATTTCAGGGTCTGTACATACGAGTTGGAAACAGCACCTAACAACAACACCCTTAATCACATCTGCAGAGTCCCTTTTGCCCTGTAAGATAATGTAGTCCCAGGCTCTGGGGCCGGTATTCTGCCTTCTACACCTCCTGCATGACAGAAGGAGTCCTCTGTGTAGCCCAGGCAAAGGGCCAACACCCCGTCAGAGTAATGGACAAAGGGCGTGAAAGGCAGTTTACAGACAGAAGTAGTGCAAATGAAGAAGAAAAGCTTAAAATCGTTCAACCTGCCCCGTAATCAGAGAGATGCACATGCCAACATGGAGACCACTTTCCTCCTGTCACATGAGCAAAGATGTCCTGTCACATGTGCCGGTAGTGATAGAAAGTAGTACCGCTCTCCTAACGGGTGGTGTGGCAGGGCGCGTTAGAACCCTCCACAAATGCGTACGTCCATCCTCGGAATCCATCATTAAGAACTCGTCTTAGTTGTATGCAAATATCTGTCTACAGGGACGTTTACAGCCGTTCAGAAGCAAGTGGGAGCAAATCAAAGGTCTCACACTGAACACTGGGTAAGAAATTCTGGTGCAGCCATACAGTGGGACAGCGTGGGGTTAGAGATGACACTGTCCAGGGAGACAGCCCAGGGCACGGGCAGTTAACTGGTGCTCATCCAACTATTAGGATTTAATTTTTTTGGAAATAATTATGGATTCACAGGAAGTTGCAAAGAAATGTCTAGGGACATCCCATGCACTTTTTTCCCCATTTTAATGCTTTTTAATTTACACGGGCTGTATACATTCTTTTGTCGTACCAAATAATACATATGAAGTAAATACATATATTTAAGTAAATTGAAGAAGAATAGTAATAACATGGGAAATGTTCTCAGACGCCGTCGAGTCTGCTCCGACTCATGGGGACTTTCTGTATAACAGAACGAAATGTTGCCTGGTCCTGCACTGTCTTCCTGGCGGGGTAAGAATGAACCAGTTGCTGTCGAGTCAATTCTGACTCATAGCGACCCCCCAGGACAGAGTAGAACTGCCCCATCGGGTTTCCAAAGGGGGCATCTTTACGGATGCTGACGGCCCCATCTTTCTCCCCTGGAGCAGCTGGTGGGTTCGAATAGCTCACGCTCAGTTAGCAGCTGAGTGCTTATCTTCACACGTGTGCACACACTCTCACGCCACAGGGTTGTGCCTCAGAATGTCCCAGGGGCTGTGGCTCCAGTGCGGACCATATCATCAGGTTATCTGACCCATAGTGGCTTCAACAGATAAATGGCTTTGCTGACTGGATGTAAATGGTAGTAGGGAGGTGGGCGCGGCTGGAATGGCAGCTCCAAAAGCCTTCAGAGACCCGTGCTCTTTTCCGTCTCTCTTTCCTGCCATTCCTCCCAGGTGACTTTATTTCCTGTGTCACCTCACGGGGGCAAGATGGCAGAGGTCCCTCTAGACTTCAGCTCTGCGTTCCAGGCAGGGAGAAGAGGGGAGCCAAGGGCAGAAGGGGTGCTAGCTAAAGCCTGTCTCCTTTTGTTGGAAAAGCGGAAACTTCCACTCATTTCTCCCTGGCCTGAACTAGGTCATGGGGCCTCCCTGGCAGGAAGTGAGCTGTGGCGGGGAGGGGGGAGGGGGTGCTGGCTAGGGGCTGCTCTGCTGACCGCCAGCGTTGACCACACGGGTTATTTTCATCTGTTTTCCAGGTTTACTATGATGAACATAGTACAGCTCTAATAGAGCTATTAAATCTTTTTCAGAAATTGACATTTATCTTCTGGTAATTCTGTATTCCCTCTTTAGACAAAATGGTTTTGTTAGCTGCCGCGGAGTCGATTCTGCCTCATGGCCAGCCCATGTGTGCAGAGTAGAACTGCTCCATAGAGTTTTCAAGGCTGGGACCTTTCGGAAGCAGATAGCCAGGTCTTCCTTCTGAGGTGCCTCTGGGTGGGTTTGAAGAGCCAGCCTTTTGGCTGGTAGTTGAATGCTCAACCATTTGTGCCACCAAGGGATGGTACTAAATGAGGATTTTCAGATGGACATTTCGTTGTCAGTTTTCAGTCCATGTCCGTGAAACGTGGGCTGTGAGCAATGCCGCAGTGACTGTCCTAAGTGCCGCTGAAGCACTGGTCACTGTATTTGCTGCCGAGGGCTCTGGGTGGCGAGGTGCGGTGGCCACCTGCACTGAGGCCTGTTCTTGGCAGAGCATGGGTGCCCTGCATGTGGGCTGTGGGCAGGCGGTGCAGGCATCCTCTGGCCAGGCCCTCGGGCTGTGGTTGGGCAGGAGGGCGGGAAGGCAGCTGGTAGTCACCGCTGAGCCAGGAGGGTGACTGGGCACGCGTGGTTTCCGAGTCAGAGGGAGCCCTGGCAAGCCGAGGAGAAGCTAATTTATGCCCTTCTCCTTCCACAGCATCCAGCACGTGTACGGGGCCCAGCACCCCCCTTTCGACCCGCTGCTGCATGGCACGTGAGTCAAGTTCTGCCCCCCCACAGGCTTCTCACCTACTGTTTGGAGAAGGCTGGGCTCCCCATCCTGATGGGAGGGAGGCCGTGGTAGCCAGTTTCTCCTTGCTTCCCTCCAGCTCCACAGACGTCCCAGGAATTCCCAGGGAGAGGATCCTATTCTCTCCTTGAGTAAACATGAGTCAGTTGGTTGTTCTGTATGGCACACTGCTGGCGGGGAAGGCCGGCTGGGCAGCCAGGCCGGTGCAGGAGGGCGGTGGGGAGGCAGTGGGGCTGGGGTGGGGGGTGGGGAGCCAGTGGGCCTGGGGTGGGGGGTGGTGGGCACCCAGTGGGGCTCAGGTGGGGGCTGCACAAGACAACATGTTGGTGGTGGGAGTTCCCTTCCTCCTCTAGCCCCTGCAGCCTGCTCTGTCCCCATTTCCTGGCTGCTGCTCTGGGAGAGGGGTAGATGCAGCAGGGTGCCCTGTGGCCGGGCTGAGCGCACCTGTCTGCTCAGCTAGCTGACATGGTGGAGCCAGGGCCATGTACAGTTAGAGTGACTCAGAGTCCACGCACCAAAGGCCTGTGTTCTGTGAAAGATACCCTCTCCTCCCCTCCCCTTCCCACTCTGTCCCTGACTGCTGACTCTGGAGCTTGGCTGAGCCTGGGGTGAGAGGGTGTGTGTGCAGAGGCGTCCAGACAAGGTTGGGGATTAGGCCTGCCGCCCTCGCCGGCCACCCTCGCCGGCCGCCTGTGCCCTCTCATAAACCGGTTCTGTCAGATGGCAAAGACTTGCAGTGAGGCTCTCCCTGAAATGCTGTCTTTTCCCCTGCTCCTCGGCCCTATGACCCTCACCCCGCCCTGTTGGGGTATCTCTGGGAGCTGTGTTTGTTTTTCTACTTCGCTGTCAGCAGGATTGATGTGGGAAACTTGTGTGTGGGCCTCTGTATCTGGGGATTTTTCCAGCCCAGGTTTGGGGGACACTCTTGGCCTCTGAGGGTCCGCAGTTAAAGACTGCCTTTCTTTGCAGTTTGCTCAAGTCCGCCCCCAAGCTGCCGAGCACACCGCTGAAGGCCAAGCGAGGCAGCACCTTCCAGGAGTTTGAGAGCAACACCAGTGATGCCTGGGACGCCGGGGAGGACGATGATGAGCTGCTGGCCATGGCGGCCGAGAGCCTGAACTCCGAGGTGGTCATGGAGACGGCCCACCGCGTCCTGCGGAACCATAGCCAGCGGCAGGAGCAGCACAGGCTGCAGGAGGCCATGCTGCCTGAGGAGAGGCCCCAGCCTTGGGCACAGGCTCCCCCAGTCCCCGGCGGCGACCCCTGGCTGGTGAAGTCTGTCAGTGAGAGCCACACACCCCGACCTACAGGTAGTGGGGGAGACTGAGGAGACAGTGTGCTTCCCAGTGGGGCCCGAGCCCTTCCCTGGGGGAGCCGGGGGATTCCCATTCTAACTGCGAATGGGGAGCCCCTGAGGTCATCTTCCCAGGTGTTGGGCATAAGAAGCCCTCGCTATCTCTGAGCTCTTGACTGTCTTCCTGTGTTTCCTGGCTGTGGATTCATCGCTCCTCCCAGTAGGATGGCAGGCAAGGCTTCTGGCTCCTGCTTTGTGCTTTAGTGGCTGGTGATGAAGGAGGACATGCTGGGCTGGGTCAAGGCCATCTCGACTGGGGGAGCAGCCAGGCACAGAGGCGGGAGGCGTGTCCTGGTGATTCGGGTGCTGTGTCATCTTCATGCTCTGCAGGCTCCTTGAAGGCAGGGGCCGTGTCCGCTTGTCTCTCTCTCCTTGGTGTTTCCTGTAGTTACATACATTCTTGTTACATATGTGCTTGTTATATACAGGCTTGTTACATACCAGTTTGTTACATACCGGCTTGTTACATACAGGCTTGTTACATACGCGCTTGTTACATACTGGCTTGTTACATACACGCTTGTTACATACAGGCTTGTTACATATCAGCTTGTGACATACAAACTTGTTACATACAGGCTTGTTACATATGCATTTGTTACATACAGGCTTGTTAAGTGCCCAGAATTTTCCTTAAGGGCTTGGTGACCCTGGGACTCTCCCAGCCGTACCCCCGCCCTGGCAGACGTGCAGCACCCCCACATTTGTGCCCGTGGACTCACACGCGAGGGCAGGGTGGGCTGTCTCTGCACCAGGTGATGAATGGGAGTCCATGTTGCTTTACTGCCCATCCCAACAGTGCTCTGCATGTTGGAATGTTCTGGAACATTCTCCCTAATGTGGGACAGCTCACAGGCCTGCGCTCACACTGTGGACACAGCCCTGCAGCTGTGGCACTTGGCCCTGGAAGCACCATGGCACCCTTCACAGTGCCGTGCACCCACCTGCCCTCTGCACCTGTGGCCTTTAGGCCTGGGTAGAAGGTTGGGTGGAAGTTCAGTGACAGTGTCGGGAGGCAGCCCGTAGGCTAGTCTTCATGTGCCTTTTCTTCACTTCTTGGCTATCTTGACCTTCTTAATAAATAGCTAAAAAAATCTACCACCTTCACACCTGAGATCAGATGCCCTTCGACTGACTTAGTGGCAGGTTTCCTTTGGGTTACCTGCAGCGACACACTTTAGGTTAAGAAGGTTCTGGAAGCTCCTGGGCAGCGGATCATGGTACCTGGAGGAGTTGTTTCCTCAGCTGTCCGGACCAAGTTGTGAGCCGGGATCTGCGTGTGAACGCCGACCGCTGCCGGTGGGGTCCCTGTGTGAACGCTGACTGCTGTCGGCGGGGTCCGCCTGTGAACTCCCGACTGCTGCTGGTGGGGTCTGTGTGTGAATGCCGATCGTTGCTGGTGGAATCTTGTAGGTTTTTTTTTCTGTTCACAGTGACACTGCAACCTGGTTGTCAGTCTTATTGTTCCCTCAGGGGACGCCACTGTGGCTTCTGCCTTTAAAATTCAAGCTGCCCCATTTCAGAGTGGGGGCTGGAATGGAGCTCTGCTAAGGTGTAAGTGGGGCATTTAGTGTCTCAGGAAGGTCAAATCAGTCATCTCTAAAGACTGCAGGTGAATAAAATGGAGCACATTTAATTCTGGAATATAATGTGGAGCTGTGCTTCCTGCTGAATATTTCTCCTGCAGAATCTTCCAGTTCAGTCCAAGGACGAGACTCCAAGGAGGGAAAAGGAGCTTGAAGTGTTAGCCCCCTGCAGCCCTCCTCCTGCACTATTCTGGATTGTTCTTCCAGAGCCCTGATTGTCAGGTCTTCCCCGAGTTGAGGCTGAGTGGGAAGGGTGGTGGTTTCCAGGTACTTCCTAGCAGTGTGGGGGCAAGCTCCTAGCGCCTGCAGGGCTGGACCCGGGACGGGGGCGCTGGGAGTGGGAACCATCAGGATAGGGGAGCGGGGGTGCTCTGAGCTTGGCACCCTCCCGCCCCCGCAGGCTTTTCTGGAACCGTAACTGGGCCAGCTTCTGCCCCAAGGCCTAGTGCTTTGCTCCTAGCAACCTAGGGGTTTCTGCATGGCGCTCCCCCTCCAGCCTGCGTTGTGATGAGGTGCAGAGGTCTTAGTGCCCAGCTTGTCATGGCTACAGAAGTGGGCATCAGCGTGTTTATGGATTGTTGTCATCATGCCCCATTTCTTGGAGTTTAACTTTGCTTTAAATTTCAGTTTTTAAAAATGTGATTGCTAGAGGGTGTTTAGACTTAGGAACTTAGAGTGTTTGGGGCTTCCTGCGCGTCGTCCCCGGTGACGCTTCGTCGAGCGGCCCGAGGGCCTTCGAGTCTGTCCTGGGCCGTCCTGGTCTCGGGTGCTGGGTATATCCCGCAGGTCCTTGGGCCATGATGGGGCCAGGAGGGCCTTTGTGTGCAGAGGCAGGGGGTCCGCAGGCTTGCCCTCTCTCTGGTCCCATCTGCGTCACCCTGTGTGGGGGTTTGGGCAGATGCCAGCCCTTGGCCGTGCTGGGTGTGGTAGTGCCTGCCCCTCACAGGGCTGTGGTGGGATCGGGGGGTTCAGACAGGCAGGGCAGTCAGGCCGTCTCTGGAGACAGCGGTGGGGTCTCTTGGAGTGTCCTTGGCCACGGGCGTGTCCTGGGCTTGGCTTCCATCCTTGGTGCCTCTGTGGGCCTCACCCTTACCCTTCACGTGGGACTCGGGAGACTCGTCCTCCGTGCTCAAGCCTGGGAGACCTTGCAAGACCTGCTCCCACCACCAGGTCACATCACCTGGGCCGGCCCTGATGGCCTTCCCAGGGCAGTGGGAACCCTGACCACCTGGCACCCCGACCCTGGTCTGAGCTTTCTGTGGTCAGTGTCTCTCTTTATGCTGGCCGTGTCCACTTACTGGAGCACTGCACTCTGCCAGAAAGCCAGGTTAAGTCATGGGCTTCAGGTAATTTCACTTAATTGTTCAGGGAACCAAGGTCCCCCAGTATTCAGTGATGGGAGGAAGGGATAGCTGTGACACGGCAGCAGTGACACCCCCATCTTTATAATTTGTCTGCAGGCTGCTCTTTTAAAATGTGAGGACAAAGTGATGCAGGAAGTGCGGGGCCTTCTAGTAAAGACCGTGACCATTGGGGGTCGTTCGGGAGGTGCATCCTGACCCTCTGTTCTCTGATCCTCTGCAGAAAGTGTCAGCGAAGCAGGCCCCCTGCAGCGGTCACAGTCTCTCCCCCACTCCTCGACCGTGGCGCTGAGCGGGGGGGTATCCGACCACAGTGCCCTCAGCGGCTCGGCCCTGAGCGAGAGGGAGGCCTCCCGGCTCGACAAGTTCAAGCAGCTCCTTGCTGGTCCCAACACAGACCTTGGTAAGTTCCCTGTCCTTAAAGAAGACACACATTTGGTTTTGTTGTTTCTGAAACAGATGAAGGTCCTTGAAAGAGTCAGCTGATCGTTATATAATGTGCACACATCCGTGCAGAATTTGCCTTGTAAAAAGTTGCCTTGTTTGTATCTTGGTGGTGCTACATTACTAAGTTTTGTACTGGTCGTTTAATTTAGACGTATTTTGTTAATGTGTTTTCCAATGCAGTTTGAGCATGTATTTTCTGTTTGGTTTTTCTCCACGTCCTGTTGTGTAATTCTGGCTTCTTCCAGCTGCACTAGTGAGCTGTCTGCGGTCGGCCAGGCCACTGTCCTCGCTCTTCACTGGGGTCGTGAGGGCTGGAGACTGACAGGCTGGCCAGAGCTGAGGGCCCAAGATGAGGCCTGGTTGGGGGACCAGCTGGCCTTGGAAGCATGGTCCAGTGTGGTCCCTCACCTTGAGGGTCCTGGAGGTCACGTGATGCCCCCTGTTGCCTCCGTGGAGCACCCTGGCTGGGCTCTGGACATGGCCTGTGTTCAGGTCTGTCGCTGTTGCTCACGCTGAGTCAGCCTCCTCTCACATATGAACCTGGTCTCTCTGACTGCCGTTCTGTGTGAGCATCTTGCTAGATGCTGGAGCTTTAAAGAGGACCAGGATGTGGTCTTGGCATGAAGTCACCCCCAAACTAGATGGGGAGACAAGCCCATAAGGAGGCCGTTAGGGACCATTGCCAGAGTATAGGGCTCAGCTGGGAGGGGGATGCACAGCTCAGCCAGCAGGGGGCGTGTGGGGCACGTGCATGGGCCCCGCAGAGCCCAGGACCTTCTGGCCAGGACTCAACGTGCGGGGGAATGTTGTTGTTGGGTGCCCTGGAGTCAACTCCAACTCACAGCGACCCTGTGTGACAGAGTAGAACTGCCCTATAGGGTTTCCAAGGCCGTAATCTTTATGGGAGCGGATCACCAGGTCTTTCTCCTGTGGAGCCTCTGGTGGGTTAGAACCACATACCTTTTGGTTAGCAGCTGAGCGCTTAACCGTTGTGCCACCAGGGCTCCTCAGGGGAATAGCATGTGTGAAAATGCTGCTTCCGAGGACAGTATTGGTCAGCTCTCAAAAGGTCCTGTGAGGTCCTGCTGCGGTTCTAGTTCTGGTTCTCACAGCGGCTTTTCCCCCTTGATTGTGTTTATTTTTGGAGTCAGTAATACATATACATGTCGCATGATTCCAAAGCAGGAAAGTAAGGGCCAAGAGTGAAAAATGAGCCTGCTTCTCCTGCCCCCAGCTTCCATGGCTCTCCCTCACACTATTCTGACGGCCCCTTCCAGGGAGGGTTTACGCGTGTGTTTGTAGGAACTTGTCATTCCGCTGTGGTTTCAGATTCTGGAATAGCTGCAAGAATTGTGTAAGTGGCTTCCGTGTCCTTTTTACCCAAATTCCCTGCGCAGTCATGTTTCGCTGCGGTGTCGTTCTGTCTCGGTGTCTGTGTGTGTGTGCATGTGTGTGAGTGTGTATGCATGCGTGTGTGTTTCGGCATATAAACATGTTCTTCTGAACCATTTGGGAGTCGGTTGGAGCTTTCATGTCCCTTCATCCCTAAATACTTCCCGATGTGTTTCCTAACAGTGAAGATGTTCTTTTACACCATCGCTGCAGAGTCGTCAGAATCAGGAAACTTAACATTAATACAGTGCTCTTGTCTAGTCCTCAGTCCATACCCCACGGTGCCAGCTGCCCCGATGTTGTGCTTTACATCTTCCTCTCGTAGTTCGGGGGCCAGTGCAGGCTTGTGTGTCAGGTCTCTTTGCCTCCTCTGACCAAAAGCAACAGCTCAGCCTTCCTTTGTGTTTCTGATTGTGACATGTTTGAAACTTGCAGGACAGTTTTTTTGTGGAATATCTGACGCTTCTCGTGATGGTGAGATTTGACTAATCAGGAATGTCCTAAACGAGATCTGTGTTCTCGGTGTGTCCCGGCGGGAGGCGTATGGTGTTGGTTTGTCCCAAGGTGGACGAAGTTAACTCTGATCACTTGGTTAAGGTGGTGTCTGCTCATCTTTTTTCTGCCAAAAAGTTACCCTTTGTCCTTTTCTAATTAAAAAGTAATTTGGGAAGAGATACTTTGGAGTCCATGCATTTATACTGTCTTTACTTTCTCCACGTGGACGCTAACAAGTGTTACACTGTTCCGCACCTCACTTTTTAAATTTAACAGTGTGTTTTTCCATAATGGTACATATTGTTGTTGCTGTTAGCTGATGTCCAGTAGGCCCCTGACTCATGGCGACCCCATGCACAATGGAATGAAACACTGCCTGGTCCTGTGCTGTCCCGGTGATCGGTGGCAGATTGGACGCGTGTGATGATGGTGCCCAGAGCAGCCTTGGTCTTTATAATGCCATTCTGTAGAGCCCGTGATGGATTTCACAGCCCTCTGCTGACGGACACTGGGGTTAGTCCTGATTCTCTGTTATTCCAAACATTTTCAGAGCCATGCTTCAGACATCCGGCCCTCATCCTGTGGTAATGCATTCACGGCGCCTCAGGCCTGGTGTGGGGACAGAGGAGCGTGGAGGAGGCTCTTGTGGTGACACATTCACAGCCCCTCAGGCCTGGTGTGAGGACGGGAACGTGGAGGAGGCTCTTGTGGTGACACATTCATGGTGCCTCGGGCCTGGTGTGGGGACAGAGGAGCGTGGAGGAGGCTGTTGTGGTGACACATTCACAGTGCCTCAGACCAGGTGTGGGGACAGAAGAGCGTGAAGGAGGCTCTTGTGTTTTAGCTTGAGCACCTTGGGTGGATGGAAGTCTCATCCTCCGGGAAAGGAAATAAAGGCAGACTGTGATTAACGGAGTCTAGTCCATAGGGTTGCTATGAGTCATCATCGACTCAGCGGGACCCCACAACAACAGTCTTGGGATGTGAGTAGTTTAGATGCTTCCTCTTGTAGCACATACGTAGGCCTTTGCTGATCTGAACGCTCTGAGGTGGGGGAGGAGGCAAAGTCACACAATGGCTAAGAGAGTGCGTCCCTAGGACAGACCGTGTGGATGGAGCGCCACCTGCCACCCACTCGCTGTGGCCGGGAGCAGGCGGTTCACTCTTGTGCCCCAGTCTGCTCACTCTGCGAGAGGGGCTTCGCACGGTAGTGCTGTCTTTGCACGTTAGAGAGCTAATATGTATAAAACGCCTAGGAGTGCTTAGCATGTAATAAACACTCAAAAATGTTAGTTATTGTTACTTTCACTTGAAGTGACCTGTCTGTTCTCTAACTTGATTTGGATAATACTGAGCTCTGTGGTCACTTCTATAATGTCGACACGTGAAGGTAGTGGGCAGATATTTTCTCGTTTGTGTGCAGTGGTTCCTAACCAGTGTTCAGTGGCGGGCGGCAAGGAGCTAGCTGATGAAAAGCAGGGCCCTTCTGGTCAGGGGCTAAGCAGCCCAGCTAGAATCTTCTCTTGGACTTTATCACTGAAGTAACTTTTGGAAATTAAAATCATACTTAAAAAATAAAGCTTTCAAGACTTATGGAAAAAACGTGAGTATATATGGATGGAGATTGAAGGTTAATATGCAGAACATTAAATTGCTTTGTTAGGTGGGTGGAATTATGGTGTTTTTCTTTCTTCAGAGTTCTGTTTAAATATCAAATCTAAAACCAAAAAACAAAAGCAAAGCTTTCAAAGTTAAGTAATTATTAGATTTGTACTTAGTGGCAAGAGAAAACACAGTCAGCAAACAGCCTGTATTTGTAAGGCATTTAAGCTGGTTTCGGGAGGCGTAGATTACCTGCGCATTACCAGGAAGACATAAGTGGCAAATATTTGCCAACGCTGGAGAAGCAAATTGCCGATGTGAGCAATGCCCACAGACGTGGTTTTACGTGCTGCATGTTATTCCGTCCAGCGAGCGCTGTTTTTCTTTATCTTGTGCTCTGTTATTAGCCTGGGGATGAAAGTAGCAAATAGAACTAACTGCTCACTCTCCTCTTTGCATTGACTCAATATTGACTCAAAGGCTGCCTGCTTTAGATCCTGAGAAAACGGCGCTCGGAGGCGGTCCTGTGATTCGTGGAGTCTGGGGAACAGGGTGCTCGTTGGCAGTACGCAGACCGTGCAGTTTCCTAGGGACTGTGGGCGTCTGCCACACCACGGGGGCCTCTGGGGACATACCGTGTGTGAGGCTCAGCCCTGTGTGCTCCAGAGAACCCACAAATCAGTACAAGAAGGGGTAAGGCCAGGCTCCCAGCTGAGCATTTGACCTGCGGCGTAGAGATTGAGAACGTTCCCCTACATGGAGTGGAGAGGTTTGAGGGAAGGGGCGGTGTAAACAAAGGTGCTGAGCCGTACACTCTGGAGCAATCAGTCAATGTAGATGACACCTCAGGAGCCCCTCGTGGCCATGTGGATAGGAGGAGGTGGGGCCGGTCTCGGGGCGAGTCCTTGGTGTGTGGTGGCCATGTCATTGCTCATGCAGGATGGACTCCTGCCAAATGACTCAAGTGTGAAGGGCTGGTCACACCTGTCACCACCCTCTGTCAGTGTGAAGGGCTGGTCACACCTGTTGCCACCCTCTGTCAGTGTGAAGCGCTGGTCACACCTGTCGCCACCCTCTGTCAGTGTGAAGGGCTGGTCACACCTGTTGCCACCCTCTGTCAGTGTGAAGGGCTGGTCACACCTGTTGCCACCCTCTGTCAGTGTGAAGGGTTGGTCACACCTGCCACCACCACCCTCTGTGAGTGTGAAGGGGTGGTCACACCTGCCACCAGCACCCTCTGTGAGTGTGAAGGGCTGGTCACACCCACCAGCACCCTCTGTCAGTGTGAAGGGAAGGTCACACCTGCCACCACCACCCTCTGTGAGTGTGAAGGGCTGGTCACACCCACCAGCACCCTCTGTGAGTGTGAAGGGCTGGTCACACCCGCCGCCACCACCCTCTGTGAGTGTGAAGGGCTGGTCACACCCGCCGCCACCACCCTCTGTGAGTGTGAAGGGCTGGTCACACCCACCACCACCCTCTGTCAGGGTGAAGGGCTGGTCACACCCGCTGCCACCCTGTCAGTGTGAAGGGCTGGTCACACCCCCCGCCACCACCCTCTGTCAGTGTCAAGGGCTGGTGACACCTGCCACCACCACTGTCTGTGTGTGAACTGTGGTTGCTTGTGTGTGTTGCTGGGATGCCGGAAGCTACATCACCAGTATTTTAAATCCCAACTGGGTCACCCATGGTGGGTAAGTTTCAGTAGAGTTTCCAGAGTAAGCTAGGAAGAAAGGCCTGGTGATCTACTTCTGAAAATCTACCAAAGAAAACCTTATGGATCCCAACAGAACACTGTCCAGTATAAGGCAGGAAGGTGAACCCTCAAGGTGGCAGGCACTCAAGCTACACTGGCCGAAACAGTGGACTTGAGCAGACCAGTCACTGTGAAGATGGGTCAGGACCGGGAACATCTTGTTCTGTTACACGTGGGCTGCCATGAGTCAGGGCTCACAACTAAACAGCCTGCCTGCCTCGAGGGGCCTTGTGAGGGTAGGAGGGATGCACGTGACGTACCAGCATCGTTCGTTCACTCTGCCTGTGCCCCTGCTGAGTGCCCACCTGTCATGGATTGAACTGTGTCCCCCAAAAATATCTGTCAACTTGGCTAGGTGGTGATTCCCAGTATTGTATGATTGTGTTATCTGATGTGATTTCCTTATGTGCTGTAAACTCTTTATCACTATGATGAGGTTATACTGATGAGTTTTACAATTAGATAGTGTTTTAGTCCAGTCTCTTTTGAGATATAAAAGAGAGAAGTGAGCTGAGACACATGGGAACCTCACACCACCAAGAAAGCAGTGCTGGGAGCGGAGCGTGTCCTTTGGACCTGAGGGTCCTGTGCTAAGATGCTCCCAGACCAAGGAAAGACTGACGTATCACAAGGACCTTCCTCTAGAGCCGACAGAGAGAGAGAACCTTCCCCTGGAGCTGATGCCCTGAATTTGGACTTTTAGCCTACTGGACTGTGAGAGAATAAACTTCGCTTTGTTAAAGCCATCCACTTGTGGTATTTCTGTTAGAGCAGCACTAGATGAGTAAGACACCATCCCACTGTGAGCACTGGATAAACAGGGCCAGACCACAGCTCCCTGCCTGCCCTCACAGAGCCAGCATTCTAGCATGGGCAGACAGACCCAAAAAATCAGCACTCCCGAACTGTCAGAAGGTGCCGGGTGTTCTGTGGAGAGTGGATCAGTGCCGAGGGACGAAGGCTGTGCTGTGAAGGCCAGGGGAGGCCTTCAGAACAGGCTCCTCTAGGGTGAGAGCTGCACCTCGAGGAGCAGGTGTATGGAGATGGGGAAGGGCATTCCAGGGAGGGGAGCCGCAGGTACAAAGGGCCCGGGGTGGCATAGAGATTCATGTGCTTGAGGGGCTGAAAGCAGCTGTGAGGCTGGGGTGGTGAGGGAGCAAGAGTGAGGGAGGGGAGGATGGTGGGGCAGGAAGGGACCAGGTCAGGGGCCTAGAGGACCAGGAGAAGGATCTCGGCCTTCCTGTGAGGTGCAGCTGCTGACTCTGGACAGGTTTGAAATGGGAGCGAAGCTTGGCCCAGAGCCGTGGATAGTGGCTGCTGTTCTGGAGAGGGAAGAGCTGCTGAAGACTGCTGAGCAGTGGCCTCTGGCTGGTAGCCTAGTTATCTTCTGCTGCTGTAACAGAAATACCACCAGTGAATGGCTTTAACAGACAGAAGTTTATTCTCTCACAGTTTAGGAGGCTAGAAGTCTGAATTCAGGGTACCAGCTCCAGGGGAAAGCTTTCTCTCTCTCTTGGCTCTGAGGGAAGGTTCTTGTTATCAATCTTCCCCTGGACTAGGAGCTTCTCAGTGCAGGAAACCTGGGTCCAAAGGACGCGCACTCCTGGCTCTTCTTGCTTCGTGGTAATGAGGTCCCATCTGTCTCTCTGCTGGCTTCTCTCTTTTATGTCTCAAAAGAGATTGACTTGAGACGCTATCTAATCTTGTAGATTGAGTACTGCCTCATTAACATAACTGCCTCTAATCCTGCCTCATTAACATCATAGAGGCAGGATTTACTGCACTTAGGAAAATCACATCAGATGACAAAATGGTGGACAGTCACACAATACTGGGAATCATGGCCTAGCCAAGATGACACACATTTTTGGGGAACACAATTCAATCCATGACATTTCACCCTTTGGCCCCCCAAAATTTATATCCTTGCCACATGTAAAACACATTTACCCTGCCATATCATAGTAAAAGTCTTAAGTCCAAAATCCAAAAATTCCTCTTCATGTGTGAAGTCTAGAATACAAGTTATCTGTTTCCAAAGCACAGTGGTGGAACAGGCACAAGGTAGACGTTTCCATCACAAACGGGAGAAACTGGAGGGAAAGAAGGGATAACAGGCACCACGCAAGTCCGCAGAACACATTACATTAGCCGTCAAGGCTTGAAAATAATCCTCTGTTCTCTGAGACCATTTAGGCAATGGTCCTGCCCTCCAGACTCTGGGTGTTGGCCACACTGTCTAGATTCTGGGTGGAGGTCCCTCGGCCATGGGCTTCAGTTCCGCCTTCCAGGCCCACTGGGACAGCAACTCCGCTCCCTCAAATTTGGGCGGCTCTATTCTCCTAGTCCAACTCAGTGGTGACCCTGCCCCCTCGGCCCTGGCAGGCCCCAGTCTTCTATCCCTTGGGCATGGCAGCCCCACCCCCTCAGGTTTGGGCAGCAGATCTGGCCTCATCCTGCTAGCACTCGTGAAAGGCAGCCCCACATTCCAGAATTGAGGTGGTGAAGATCTGACTCCTTGAAACTTAAGAGGCTGCAGTTCCACCTTTTGAAACCCTAGAGGTCGTGGCCCTACCCTATGAGAGTGAGGCAGCTCTGCTCCCTGTGTTCCTTGTCTCTCAGCTTCTGCTTCCTAGTTCCTTGGCCTATTGGCCCCTTGGGCCTCGCCACCAGCATCTGCCCTGCTGGGGCAAGTGTTCCAAAGCTCTTTAGCTCTACTGTTAATTGCCTGGAGGCACCGTACTCCGCCAGTAAATTTCGGCCAGAAGATACTCAGCTCTCTTGCTCCATGGGTCGGCAAGTCTAGCTCCACGAGTAAGTGCCTGGAGGCACCTCACTTGTCCAGGAAGCCTCCTGCGCAGACACTTGGCTCTCTCACTCTGTGGGTTGGCTCCAGCGCTGTCTTGCACTGGTCTGATTCTGCTGCTGCTTCTCACCATCTGCGCTATCTCTGGTGTTACTGCTCTCCTCGCTTCCTTCTGAGTCCTCACCAGAATTGTCTTTGACGTTTGTAATTCCACCAACAGTCTCTTCAAGGCAGTCTGGGCTTTTACTACTAGGCACTTTAAAACTCTTCCAGCTGCTATCCAATCACAGTTCCAAAACTGCTTCTGCATTGCAGGTATCTGTTAGAACAGCACCCCACTCTCTTGGTACCAAATTCTGTCTTAGTTATCTAGTGCTGCTATAACAGAAATACCGCAGTGGACGGCTTTAACAGACAGAAGTTTATTCTCTCACAGTTTAGGAGGCTAGAAGTCTGAATTCAGGGCGCCAGCTCCAGGGGAAGGCTTTCTCTCTCTGTTGGCTCTGAGGGAAGGTCCTTGTCATCAATTTTCCCCTGTCCTAGGAGCTCTCAGCACAGGGACCTCGAGTCCAAAGGATGCATGTGCTGCTGGCTCTTCTTACTTGGTGATAATGAGGTCCCTCTGGGTCTCTCCTTGCTTCTCTCTTTTGTGTCTCAAAGGAGATCGACTCAAGACACGCCTACTCTTGAGGATTGAGTACTGCCTCATTGACATAACTGCCTCTAGTCCTGCCTCATTGACATAACTGCCTCTAGTCCTGCCTCGTTAACGTCATAGATGTAGGATTTACAACCCACAGGAAAATCACATGAGATCACAAAATGGTGGACAGTCACACAATACTGGGAATCATGGCCTAGCCAATGTGACACACAATTCTGGGGACACAGTTCAACCCATGACAGCTGAGATAACTCCTTGGGCAGCCCCTGGGGACTGGAGTGAGGCAGCGGGTGGGCAGGAGGCCAGGGGAGAAGTCAGGATGGTAGACCAGAGGGTTGGAGCCGAGGGCCTGGGCTGGAGTGGGTGGGGGATCAGTTTCAAGGCGATGCTAGGCAGTCCAGGTGGGTCAGGGGCCAGCTGGATGTGGAGATGGGCAGGTTGGGGAGACGGAGAAAGCATAGGGCTACAGCCTATGGGCTGAGAAACCAGAACATGCTCAAGGAATGTGGATGTCCCCGGGGAGGCAACACCATGTGCTGATGGAACAGAGAGCCAGAGAAGGCGTATATACCAGTCACTGCACAGTTGCTGCCATTTTGGGGTCTTCACTCTGTGCTGAAGGAGCCCTGGGGCGCAGTGGTTAAGCGCTCAGCTGCTAACTGAAAGGTGGGTGGTTGGAACCCACCAGCTGCTCCTCAGGACAAAGATGTGACAGTCTGCTTCCAAAAAGATTACAGCCTTGGAAACCCTTTGGGGCAGTTCTGCTCTGTCTTGTAGGGTCACTATGAGTCAGGATCGACTCGACAGCAGTGGGTTTACTCCGTGCTGGGTGCTGTGCTACACACACACACACACACACACACACACACACACACACACACACACACACACACACACACTCACACTCACATTTGCACACTCACACACACACACACACTCACACATTCACATACACACACACACACACTCACATTCACACACACTCACATCCACACACACACACTCACATTTACACACACACATCCACACACACACACACACACACACTCACATTCACACACACACACTCACATTCACACACACACACATTCACACACTCACACTCACACTCACACATTCACACACACACACTCACACTCTCTCTCTCTCTCTCTCTCTCTCTCAGTCACACACAATTTTATTTACACCCCACCCAAGAAAATCCCACAAACCTATGTGCTGCAGGCTGATGACCTTACCCCTGTGTCACAGCTGAGGAGGTTGAATCTACATTACATAAAGGGGGTGCCCTACAGCCAGTGAGGGCACCGTGGGCGGGGACCTGGGTCCCCGCGACTCTTGGTCCCCTGCTCACGGCCTCTGAGTCACAGTCGTTGGCGGGTTAATGTGAACGGCCAGCATTCTGGGTGCTCCTTGTGGCCTGAGTGAGGAGAGGTCCCTTCTGGCCTGGGCCTTGTGAGGAGAGCCTGGGTGGGAAGGTTCAGAAGGTGGCGGGGCCAGGAGGCCCTCGTCACAGTCTGTGGGTAGAGGTGTGGCCAGCGGCCAGCGGCGCTCAGTGTGCCCTCTGGTGGCCAGTGCTGGCTTTGCAGCCTTTCTCGCAGTAGACTAGCAAGCCACATCTGGCTGTGTCCTGTAGGGCTTGTATGTGCACACGTGCACGTCTGTGTGTGTTTGTGCGCGCGTGCCCGTGCACGGAGGTGCCTGTTTGTGTTCCTGTGCATGTTCCGCTTGTTTACTGCTAGGTAAAGGCAGTTCCGGAAGAGAATTGAGGTGTCCGAGGGACAGGGTGAAAGCACTCTCTACCCCTCTTCTGGAGTCTGTTGGGAAGGGTGTTCACAAGGAGGGCTGTCCCAGTGGCCAGGCTGTGCTCCCAGGCCTCAGGGAGGGAAAAATGAGCTCTCAGTGTTCCGCGCTTCTCCTGCGACGCCCTTTATGCCTTCCATGCTCGGCCCCCCGGCCTCCGTGCCTGCTTCCCGAAGTGCCACCCCCATGCCCCACCCCTGGCTGAGTTTCTTGACCCCAGACTCCGTTGGGGAACCCTGGTGGCGCAGCGGTTAAGAGTTTGGCTGCTAACCAAAAGGTCAGCAGTTCAAATCCACCAGCTGCTCCTTGAAAACCTTATGGGGCAGTTCTACTCTGTGTTGTAGGGTCGCTGTGAGTGAGAACTGACTTGACGGTGACGAGTTTGGGTTTTGGTGTTTTGGGCTCGGTTGGGCCCATTCACATCCTGTTTCTCCTCAGGGGTGTAGACAGCGTTTGTTTCTTTGGGTGAAGGCTGCCGGTGCCGGCTACGTTAGAGTCAGTGCTTCCTTAGATCAGCACTGAGGACATTGCGGGCGCCAGGAGCCAGTTTGGGGTGTATTTAGAGTGTGAGAGACGGGGTGATAGAGTGACTGTCCCACAGTCAGGAGTTACGGGCAGGGTGGCTTTGAAGGCCTCGTTCTGTCCCAGTTCTGTGGCTTGAGAAAAAGTGTTGTAGATGAAGCAAGCACAGACACTCGACAGTGAGGGCTAAACAACATCCGAGGAACTGGCCTTGTGAAGAGATTGAATTGTCAGAGGGACGAGGTGGCAGCACTGGCTAACTCATCTTTCTCTGGAGTCTCATTAGGGAAGGGTGTGTGTGTTCACCAGCAGCTGGGGACGCGGAGCTGGCTGCCTGACCATCGTTGTCCCCCCACAGTGCTGGGGCCTGGCATGGAGCAGGTGTGCCCGGTGAGGGGCTGAGCGCATCAGGTAACAGTGGGCTGCGCTTTGTGCCCCCTTTCCACACGTGGCCTCGTTCGTCTGGGTGCGGAGTGGCTCAGTCCCCCCGTGCAAGGGGAGCGGTGCAGCTGCTAATTCTGACTGTCTAAGCGGATGGGGAGGTGTGATGGGGGTCCAGGCCTGTGCCAGCAGTCGGGGGTCCTGGTCCTGCTCCCAGCTTTACTCTGACATGTGTGTGGCCGCAAGCTGGTCACTACCCTCCCGTGGACCGCAGTTGCTTATCTGGAAGGTGGCACCGGCTGGGTGCCCTGGCCCAGGTTTCTTCACATTCTTCAGTCCCCTTACCCGTTTACCCTGGGTGTTTCCCCTTTGCAGATTCTCCTGTTCCCCATCGAGTCTGTGCTGATCGTCTGAGAGGGACACCTGTGAAGCAGCGTGCTTCACAAACGTAGGTAGGGGCGTGCACTTTTCACAAAAAGCCTGACCGTTTTCAGAGCTGGCTTCTAGGTTCTGTGCAGTCACTGAGTCCATTTCCTCTCCTGAAGCCGCCCTCCTGCACCCTCCTCATCTGCCCAGAGCCGCACCCTCCCCACAGGCTCGCAGGCCTCTCTGGCATCATCCTTCTCCCCCGCCTCTCCCTGTCATCAGAGCTTGCTGGCTCCCTGTCTCCAGGACCTGCCCCTTCTCAGCACCAACACTGTCGCCGGCTTCCCTGAGTGCCCTGGCCCAAAACCATCACGGGGAGCCTTGGAAGGCAGGTCCAAGGCCAGCACTCCCTTCTCACCGCCACTGGCTCCCATGTCACCCAGAGGGAAAGCCAGGCTCCGTCTCCTCCAGGCCTGCTCTCCCCCTCCCCCACGTTTTGGTCCAGCCACCCACTTCTGTGTTTTCATCAACTTGTCCTGCCTCAGGGCCTCTGCCCCTGCTGTCCCCCACCTGTGCTATCCCCCCAGCCTGTGCTGTCCCCCTGGTCTGTGTTGTCCCCCCCGCCCGTGCTGCCCCCCTTGTCTGTGCTGTCCCCCCGCCTGTGCTGTCCCCCTGGTCCGTGCTGTTCTCCGCCCGTGCTGTCCCCCCTGCCTGTGCTGTCCGCTCTGCCCTGGATTCCTGTGCCACCGTCGCCCTCTCTCCCCCAGGTCTCTGCTCAGCTGTCCCCTCATCACGAGGTCTTCTGAGCATGCTGTGTGGGACAGTGGTGTCTCCCACCCGGCCTCACAGCCCTGATCCCCACCTGACCCCTTGTGCATCTCCTGTTTCCCCAGAATGTTAGCTCAGGGAGCAAGGACCGTGTCTTTCTTGGGCACTGCAGTGTCTGCACAGCTCCATGCTGAGAGCCACGCAGCACCACCAGTCAATGGACGTGTGACATTTCTTTTAGCGAGGGCATACTAGTCCTCCCTCTCTAGTTTGACTTTGTCCCTTTGAAAGAATTACCAGGTGGGTAGGTAGTACACACGTTCACATGGCAGCCTCACATTAAACCCCTCTTCCTTTAGCCTGGGCCAGGACTGTCACTTCCCTGGTCCTTGTCATGGATTGAATTGTGTCCCCCAAAAATGTGTGTCGTTGGCTAGGCCATGATTCCCAGTATTGTGTGATTGTCCACCATTTTGTCATCTGATGTGATTATCCTGTGTGCTGTAAATCCTAACCCTATGATGTTAATGAGGTAGGATTAGAGGCAGTTATGTTCATGAGGCACAGCCTGGACACTGCTCTCTGTGGCCCAGCCTGGATACGTAGACCACTGTAACCAGAGCCAGTGGGGTGTATGCTCTCTGTGGACTGGCCTGGACACATGGACTGCTGTAACTAGAGCCAGTGGGGTGTGTGCTCTCTGTGGCCTGGCCTGGCCTGGACACGTGGACTGCTGTAAGTAGAGCCAGCAGGGCGTGTGCTCTCTGTGGCCCAGCCTGGACACGTGGACTGCCGTAACTAGAGCCAGCAGGGTGTGTGCTCTCTGTGGCCCAGCCTGCACACGTGGACTGCTGTAACTAGAGCCAGCAGGGTGTGTGCTCTCCATGGCCCGGCCTGGACGTGTGGAATGCTGTAACTAGAGCCAGAGGGGTGTGTGCTCTCTGTGGTCCAGCCTGGATATGTGGACTGCTGTAACTAGAGCCAGTGGGATGTGTGCTGTCCGCAGCCTGGCCTGGACATGTGGGCCGCTATAACTAGAGTATGTTTTGTAAGGGAACTGGCAGTCACAAATGCTATCTGGTGCACACTTGAAGTACACATCCTGTAAACTTCCCAGATGAAGCTGGAAGAGTGTTTCCTTCTTTCTTTCTTTTTTTTCTCAGTCAGTATTGAGTTTTATTTTCTAAAATGTTAGATATATTCAACAACAGTTAACAGATATCAAGATTCAAATATTGTGAGTCATAGTCCAAGTTCCAGGTGATTAACTTAAATCACATTACCAACTAAGAAGCTAACAGTCATTAAGAAGCTTTGTACCAATCCTGGAATGTCGTAACGGCGACGGTTGTCGGGGCGGTGGAGACAATAACCAATGCCACAACTCTTACAGAGAAGTGGGGTCAGGAGGGTCACTCTGAGGAGTCGAACCCTGGCTTCAGTCCCAGGAGTTTATTTTATAGTCAGTATAGCAAGCAGTAAAGCAAATAACAGAACAATGGGCTTTGGGTGAGTAACAGTAAGTTTCGGGCAAGGGAGAAGGAATTCAGGTAAACAAGCCAATCAGTAACAGGACAGTAGGTTTGGGAAAACAAGTCGTGCCTAATCTCTTTCTCATCACTGACAAGTCTCCAACATGTCGTTCGTATACAGCATAGAGGCCTGTGGGCTGCAGTTGTCAGTAGTGCAGCCATGTTTAAATGGCATATATCCCCACATCTACCCCCTTTTGTTTAGTTAATGGAATAAGAATCAAGAGGGTTTTTACTGGTCCAACAAGTGTCCGTTAGGACAAAGTAAAATTTTCTCTACGAGATAAAGTCCAAGATTATCTCAGCTACTGTCTCCACACTTCAGGGCTTGGTGTCTTAGTGAGTCTTTGTGAGCCCAGCTGGGGTACGCCCCATATGTTTAAGGAGGAGAAGTAGCATAGCTATGAGTAACACCTGGACTTAGTCACTCCTAGATGGTGGCCATTGCAGGCTCTTTAAACTCACGGTGCTGGTTTTCTACTGGATACCGTCTGGTTCTTCACCAGGTTACTAAGTAAGAGTGATGCTCTTATCAGTTGCATAGCCAGAGTGAGCAGACTCAATGTGCCTTTAAGAGAGCTAAAACAGCCCGATGGTCAGCATTAGCATTTTCATAAGCAAGCTGGAGACAAAGAACTTCAGCCGCTTGTTGATTATCTACCTGTCGGGAAATGGCTGTTTGGAGGCGGTTGATAAAATCAATGTAAGGCTCATTTGCCGCTTGGCGAATAGTGGCGAATGAGCCGGTGGGTGTTCTGGAGTCAGGGATTTTACTCCAGGCTTTGGTGGCAGCATCGGAGGCTTGACTGAATGCTTGGTTATTCATCTGACTCTGGGCCTGGGGAGTGGAATGATTCCCAACACCCAGGAACATGTCAAGACTAACAGGGATATTATGGTTAAGATTGTCCATGGCATAAAGGTTACAATGTTCCTTGTATTCTTGACTCCATACACTAAACTGAGCAGGGGTTAAGACTGTTAGCATTAAAATGTTCCAATCCCAGGGGGTCATCTCATGGTTTTGTCCTATAGCTTCTACAATTCCTTTTGTAAAGGAACACTGTAAACCATTTTCTATCATGCTTTTACGGAGTTCTTTAAAAACTTGAAAGTCAAGGCCGTCGTGACGGGGTGGTCCTGCTCCCTGAGTGACAGGATAAGCAGAAAACCCTTCTTTTTCACGGCCCGCTCGCAAACATCTCTCCATAAGAGACTCATGTTGTGAGGAATCAGCCTCGGGAGGCACAGAAGGAGGAGGGTCATAAATATTTTCTTTACTAGTGGAGGGAGCCGAAGGAGCTGCCTGTAAGGACTGCAAGGCAAGGCGACAGTGGTGCCAAGCAATTAAGAACTGAAGCTGGGATGTTCATGTCACGAATGATGTTACCAATATGTTCCTATGCTTCTACATCAAGGTTTCCCCGCAAGGGATACCAAGGACAGGCAGATTCAATTAAAAGCAGAAGTTGGGTAAGAGCTTCTGACACCTTAAGCTTAGAGGCCTTTAACAATCCTAACAACTGGCTTTTGTGTTGACGCTGTTCAGGAGAAAGACAATTCCCCATAGTGAGGGAGAACCGGAAAATGAAAAAGGAGAATGAGAGACAGTAAAGACTCCTGGCCTGCAGCCTGAAATCCCTTGAGAGCGCTCGGGAAAGTCCCGTCGCCCTTGGGCTGTAAACCCAGCCTGAATTGAGAGCATCTGGGAAGGCCCCGTCGCCCTTGGGCTGTAAACCCAGCCTGAATTGAGAGCGTCTGGGAAGGCCCCGTTACCCTTGGGCTGTAAACCCAGCCTGAATTGAGACCATCCGGGAAGGCCCCGTCGCCCTTGGGCTGTAAACCCAGCCTGAATTGGACGTCCAATACTCACCACCTGAAGGGATTGAGTGCGAGGGCGTCTACAGCTCTGCCGTCACACAGGGCACCATCTGTCGCAGCTCCTCACACGGGGCACCATCTGTCGCAGCGGCAATGGTTGTCGGGGCGGCAGAGACAATAACCAGTGCCACAACTCTTACAGAGAAGTGGGGCCAGGAGGGTCACTCTGAGGAGTCGAACCCCGGCTTCAGTCCCAGGAGTGTATTTTATAGTCAATACAGCAAGCAGTAAAGCAAATAACAGAACAGTGGGCTTTGGGTGAGTAACAATAAGTTTCGGGCAAGGGAGAAGGAATTCAGGTAAACAAGCCAATCAGTAACAGGACAATAGGTTTGGGAAAACAAGTCGTGCCTAATCTCTTTCTCATCGCTGGAACACTTGTACCAAGACAGGGATTTATACAGTGCACTTGGAAGAGGGTTTCTTTCAGAAGGAAAATTGAAAGCAAGTGGTAAACAATTGGGATTCACTGTTGAAATGATGATGAGGAGGACAGTGATGATGTGATCACGATAGTGATGATGTGATCACGATAGTGATGATGTGATCACGATAGTGATGATGTTGTTAGTTGCCGTTGAGTTGGCTCCGACTCATGGCTACCTTACGTACAACAGAATGAAACACTGTCTGGTCCTGCATCATCCTCACCATCACCAGCATGTTCGAGTCCATCATGGCGGCTGTTGTGCCAATCCATCTCACTGAAGGTCTCCCTCACCCTCATCAGCCCTCTGCTTCACCAAACATGATGATCTTCAGCGATTAATCCTTCCTGATGACGTGTCCAAAGCAAGCGAGTCAGACAGTGTTTTGTTGTGGTCCATGGGGTTTTCCTTGGCTGAATTTTGAAAGTAGGTCTCCAGGCCTTTCTTCTTGTAGTCTGTCTTGGTTTGGGAGCTCCGCTGAAACCTGTTCACCATTGGTGACTCTGCTGGTATTTGAAATGCCAGCAGCATAGCCACCAGCATCACAGCAACACGCCAGTCACCACAGTACAACATCCTGACAGACAGGTGACAGGATAGTAATGATAGCTAACTTCTATTGAGTGCTTACTATGTGTCGGGGACTGTCATGGATTGAATTGTGTCCTCCAGAAATGTCTGTCAACTTGGCTAAGTCACGATTCCCAGTATTGTATGACTGTCTACCGTTTTGTAATCTGATATGATTTCCCTGTGGGTTGTAAATCCTAATCTCTGCCTGTGGTTGATGAGGCAAGATTGGATTATATTAAAGAGGATTAAGGTGGGATGTAACATCCTTGCTCAGGTCACATCCCTGATCCAATGTAAAGGGAGTTTCCCTGGGGTGTGGCCTGCAGCACCTTTTATGTCTCAAGAGATAAAAGGAAAGGGAAGTGAGCAGAGAGCTGGGGACCTCATACCACCAAGAAAGAAACACCAGGAGCAGAGCGCATCCTTTGGACCTGGGGTTCCTGTGTGGAGAAGCTCCTAGACCAGGGGAAGATTGATGACAAGGACCTTCCTCCAAAGCCGACAGAGAGAGAAAGCCTTCCCCTGGGGCTGGCATCGTGAATTCGGACTTCTAGCCTACTTGTCTGTGAGAGAATAAATTTCTCTTTGTTAAAGCCATCCACTTGTGGTATTTGTTATAGCAGCCCTCGATAACTAGATAACCAAGACAGGAATTGTTCTAAGGAATTCCAAGTCTGTTCGTCTACCTTCACATGAGGCTCATCCTATTATTAATCCATACAGTCTGTTAATACATTTTACTGAGATCTAGACAGGTTAAGTATTTTGTCCGAGGATACATAATTAGTAGGTGGCAGGCGTGGGAGTTGAATGCAGGCCGACTGGTCCTGGAGCCCACAATTTGGGCCCTCATGCTGAGCTGCCAGACGAAGGTCTGTCAGGCTGAGTGGAGAGTGTGGTGTCCTGAACTTGCAAGGGAGCCTGCCAGCCCTGGTCCTGCCCTCTGATCACGGAGCTGCTTGTCTGGCCTTCTGTGAGGTGGCTCTGTGCCCACTGCTGCCTTTAGGATTCTCCTGATCCCCTGCCCATCCTCCTGGCTGTCCACCCTGCTAGGGCCTGGCCTGGTGGCCTCTGTGCTACTGCCACCTTGGGCAGGAACTGGCCTCTGCATTCAAAAGATGGTGGTGGCAGGGCCATGACTGATGGCTGGGGAAGGGACAGAGGCTGGCCTTGGCTTAGGCCCAAGAAGAACAGGCAGGGAGGAACCTGGAGAGGTTCCAGAGCACGGTGACTGCCCATTGCCCCGTTGTCCTCCTCTGGGACCTTGTCACATGTCATTCTGTTTTCCCAGGAGACAGGTTTTGCCCACTCTGGGACTTCTTCTTTCTGGAAGGTTCTGTTTAAATACTTTCCTAGAGGAACATGCTGGGGGCTAGAGCCACCCACGTTTCCCCTGTTCCAGTTCCTTCCGTGCTGCCTGGCCTGTTGACTCCAGGAGGCTCAGAGAGCTCACAAGTAGGAAAGAAAGTTGACTGTGTTGAAGATGAAAAGCAAGACCGTGGAAAAGAAAAGCAGAGGTCTCTGGGTGCCATTTTGGGTTTTGTTGCTCCAATCCCTGCCCTTTGTCGTCCTCCTTCCCCAGGAGGGACATCGCACTTGTGTGTGCAATGGTGGGGTATGCTCGTAGGACCCTCACGTTCTCAGGGCCTAGACCCCTCGCTCTGGAACTGCCCTGATGGCGTGGGGTGGCCTGGGCTTGTAGGACCCTCATGTTCTCAGGGCCTGGACCCCTCGCTCTGGAACTGCCCTGATGGCATGAGGTGGCCTGTGTGATGGAACGGCAAATGAAGACTGATGAGTAGTGGGGACTTGGATATGGAAGGTGGGTACACGTTACACTAACGTACGTGAGAGCAGATGTCTGAGGAAGAACACTCTCAGGGTTCTGGGGGAGGCACAGGGCATGTCCCGATGACCGCCTGGCCAGCACCCAACAGAAATAGGAGCTGCGAAGGCCAGCACAGAGACCTGCTCCACCCTGTGCTGCAGACATGGCTGGTGGGACTGGGTCCACCATGTGGTTGACTTTGTCACTTAGTGGGGTCCAGTGACTGTGGTCACATGCTAAGCTCGACGTTGTAGTCTGTTGACATTGTGACATTGTAATCTGTGGACGTCGTATTCTGTGGAAAGCTGGCAGGGAGGGTATGCGGGGACGTCCTGGGAAGTGTCCTGTCATTGCTGCTGCCTGCTCGTCTGTGTCTTCTCCAGATTATCTCGTACAAGGGACTTGTTGGTGATCTGGACTCTTTGCTGAGGACATCTGTCATGCACAGCTCTGAGGGCCACATGCTGCCTCCATCTGAGCTGTGGGTGAGGTACTGCGGGTTTTTATGTTTCAGAGTGTTAAAGGAAGACAAACTCCACTGCACGCGTGCGTGCACAGTGTGTGCGTGTGTCTGTGTCTGTGTGCGTGTGTACGATAAAGCAGTTCTATGTGATACCCTTGCGCTCCCTGGCCACGCGCTGCACCGTCCGGCCCTTTACAGGGAGGTCGCGTGAGTTCGTGAAGCCTTTCCCATCAGTCATCTTGCTTGGTCGGTGTGGACCCTGGCTGACGAGGGACCTGAGGCTCAAAGGTGGACAGTCTTGATTTCCGATCAGTGTTCTTGTATCGTACACGCTGCTTTGCTCACTTAAGTAGAGCGTGAAAAATCCACTTTCAGAAATTTGATACAGGATTGACTCATAGATGATTAAAATAAGCAAACAGAAAGAAGTTTCTCATGAATGGAAATGCGAGGGATGGGGGAGGGAAACCATTCAGCTTGGCGTTACGACCGTCTCTGATACGGGAAGTTATAGAAACGTCAAGTCAGTTACTAAGAATAAAGAAAACAACGGGTTTTGTGTAGGGAGGCGAAGAATCTCATCTTTATCCTGGATTTATCGTGTGGGGTGAAACGTTGCCAGGTATGGCTTTGGTTTTTAGCCAGCTCTTAAAATATTACTATAAACCATGGAGGCTTTCTGGTGAAATCTTAGACTTTCAGATCAGTCCTAGAGGGAAAAAGTTCAAGTTTGTTTAAAATACTTAAAAATAGAATATAGTTCTTCTTAGGATAAGATATTCTAAGAAAACAGGATATCTTTTTTTCACATATTTTTTTTTTAACCCAAAATATTACCCATGTGTTTGGTTTAGGTTGTAGAAGTTAAGAGTAACCCCATTGTAGAAAATTGAGAAAACATACCTGCCAGTCACCCTGCCCCCTCGACTCAAGGCATCCTGGAGGTCAGCCTAGTGCGGAAGCGAGAGGTGGGCTTTGGGGTCGTGTCAGGTCGGCCAGGCTTTGCCATTTACCAGCAGAGTAATCTTGGCAATGTCTTTGCTTTAAATCTTCTTTGAGTTTTAGTGCTTCATTTGTAGTAACATGGGGATGAGGTACTTGCCTTCATGGGGTTTTGGAGGCTGAATGAGATGGTCCACAGAAGTGGTGAGCTTGGTGCCCAGCTTGCAGCGGGCTTCCCTCAGGGACTGGTTGTTTGCTGCCGTCAGCTCTGACTCATGGTGACCCCGTGTACAGCAGAAAGGCCCTGGGCCGTCTTCAGGATCGTTGGTGTGCTTGTGTCCGCTGTGGAGGCCACTGTGGAGGCCTTCCAGGATAGGGGCTCGTTTTTTAGCACTATCTCGGACAGTATTCTGTTGTGATCCATACGGTTTTCACTGGCTAATTTTCTGAAGTAGATCACCAGGCCTTTCTTCCTAGTCTGTCTTGTCTGGAAGCTCCACTGAAACCTGTTCACTGTGAGTGACCCTGCTGGTATTTGAAATGCCAGTGGCATCGCTTCCGGCATCACAGTAACACACAAGCCAGCGCAGTGTGGCAAACTGACAGACAGGTGTTGGCCCTTAGTGATAGCTGCTGCCTCATCGTCACCACCTTTTCCTGTGTATTCTCCCCTCTTCTTCATAAGGCAGTGAGAGTATAGATGCAATTTGTTACTCATTGTTTTCACTTCATATTATGTTATAAGCCTTTTCCATGTTGCTACGGTCTTCATAACCATCATTGTTAATGGCTGTAAAATGTTTTGAAAATGATCTTAAAATTGTTATTAAAATTGTATATCTGTCTAAATCAACATTTAATTTATATACTTAATCAAGATCTAGACATATTTAACAGTATCCAAAATATGTAACATAAACTATCCTGACAGAAGCTGTTCATCGATATTTTGGTTGGGGAGGAGGGGTAAGAATACACAAGGGCTTGCCACTTAAAGTTTAGGAACTGGTAATACTTATTTTTTTGTTTACTATTTCTTTTGTGATTGAAAAAGCTACGTTGTGCAATGTTAAAAAAATTCAGGTGCTCCCTGAGGGTTTATGCAATGACAAATAAATCCCCCTTCCACCCCAATCCAGCAGATGCTCTACTGTTCTTTGTCTCCTTTCGGAATGTTCTTCACAAAATCAAGTAAGTATATATAGGTGTGTGCATAAACGTGTATATAGGTGTGCATGTAAACACGTATATAGGTGTGTGCGTAAACGTGTATATAGGTGTGTGCATAAACACGTATGTAGGTGTGTGTATAAATCACATGGAGTCTCTGGGTGTTGCCAATGGCCAGCGTGCTTGGCTGCTGAGCAAAAAGCTGTAGGTTCCAGTCCCACCGGAGGCATCTCGGAAGAATGGCCTGATGACCTACTTCTGAAAAACCAGCCTCTGAAAACCCTGGAGCACAGTTCTCCTCTGACACATGTAGGGTTGCTGTGTGTCAGAGTTGACTCCATGGCAGATGCATTTTGTATATCATGTATATTCTCCCCCATCCCTTTTTAAACGCTGCTGGAGGTGTACTAGTGTCACGCACCCTTTTTGTCACTTAAACTACGTATACAGGAGAGCCTGAGGACAGGTGATGTTTAGTGTGTGTGGATTTTCACGTTAAGGAACTACCTCCTGGAACGTACGATCCGTCGGATCTGTGTCTCTTGTCCTCAGGTGAGTCCTGTGGCAGCTGAGACACTTGTAGTTTGTACCAGGACATCCAAGACAATGGCAGAGGCACCGGTTGCCCTGTGGGCAGCACAGAGTTCTCCTGTGGGAGGGGTTTGTGGTCCACGGATGCCGTGCCCTCCCTTGGGCTAGCTGGGGAGTAGATTCCTGAGAGCCGCTCTCCCTGGGTTGACCCTCTGGAGTGCCTGTTGGTGCTGACGCCATGGTCACCATCCGAGGTAAATGGTGGTCACCGTCTGAGGTGGGCAGCAGTAGCCACTGGAGCTGTAACGGCAGCAGCAACAACAGTTACAACAACAGCAGCAGCTACAGCAGCAGTGAAGACCACGGTGAGCTGTAACGGCAGCAGCAACAATGGTTACAACAACAGCAGCAGCTACAGCAGCAGTGAAGACCATGGTGAGCTGTAACAGCAGCAGCAGTAAGGACAGCACCAGTGACAGCAATAGTTACAACCACAGTGCAGCAGCAACTACAGCAGCGGTGACATCAGCAACAATAGCTACACCAGCAGCAGCAACAAGTGCAGTTCCTTGCGCTGAGCAGGTTGCACGCAGTACCCCCCGCAGTTAGCGTCCTTGGAGATTTCCCGCGGGTCAGTGACTGCCTCCAGGCCCCTAGCCGGTGGAGCCTGCCTGGAGCCAGGTGCCTGAGGAGCAGGTGTCCAGTCGGCTGTGCTGCAGGAAGGACGGTTCTGGGAAGAAAGCTGGGGCAGGAAGAGCGCAGAAGGCTGACCTGCCCGGTTAAGGCGTTGGGTGTGCTGAGAGCACTGGAGAAGAACGGGGACTGAGACCCGGGGCTCAGATGCCACTCGGCCACCTGTGGACCCTCAAGCCACCTAACCTTTCTTTGGTCTCAGTGTCCTTATCGGGAAAATCAAGGCATCGGTGCAGATGGCAGCAGAGGGCCGGGAGTCTCCAGCCCTGTGACTTTGTTCTGTGGGTAGTTGAGAGATGCAGAAGGTTTTTGGGAGGGGAGTGGGTGATCAGAGCTGTGCTTTGGGGAGGCTAATCTGGTTCTGTTCCTCTGTGATAACCCTGCTGTACGGCAGGAAGTGGCAGCAAGTGGGTGACACTTTGAAATTCAGCAGCAAGGGAATTAGTTGTGCTTTGAACTGCTGTTTGAAACTCCCTCGTGCCATCTGTGGGTCTGATGGAAGTGCAGGTGCAAGGCCCCGGCCAGCGTGCCCCCAGCGGTGCCCACCTCCTGCCCCTTCTCCCACGCCAGTCCTTTCTCCTCTGCATACCCGTGTCATAGCGCACAGGCAGAATGAGGCTGTTTGGAGCTGGCTTGCTGAGTCAGCTCAGGGATGTTCATGAATCGTGGGGATCAAAACCGTCCAAGTGGGGAACTACCATCTGAGAGGCATCAGCTCTGGGGCTCCCATACCTGCATCTCATGTTGGGAATGGCGCATCGAGCTGCCCACCCCTCCTTGGAGCCACCCACCCCTCCTTAGAGTCGCTCTGTGCTGCCTCTCTGGGGTGCCATGTGGCTTTGGTGGCTCCCTGGGGTCCTGGGAAGTGCTTTTCAGGGAGTGCCGACGTGAGCAGTTTGCAGAAGGCTCAAGTGTTCACCTAGAACGGGTTTGAGATTTTAAAGAGGCAGCCGGGTAGCTCAGTACTTTGGAATGCATTTATTGATCCTTGGATCATTGCAGTTGTTGTCAGATTTAGGAACTACCCTTCAGTGGACTCGGAAATGATTCCCAGTCCTGCAAATTTAAGCTTCCTGTCTCGACTTTCTCTTAGCATTTATCTTGCTTCCGTTCTGCCCAAGCCATTTTACATTTTTTTGGCCCTTGTCATTTTGCATTTCTGCAGTCTGTCCTCCTGGTGTGTGTGGCTTCTTCCCGTTATCGATACATTCTGCGATGTCCAGAGCTGTCCAGGGTGATTCATGTGGCCTACCCTGCCCATTGTCCACAGTTCTTCTCCCGGCAGTCCGTGGCGCTTCTGTGCGCAGGCCACTGCGTTTCATTTGCTTGTCCCTTTCCTTTCCGGTCTTCTAGATCAGTCCATTAAATACCTCACTAAAGTGCACGGTTATTTCGTCAATGAGCTGTCTATTGAGTTAGTAAGACATGAATTTCCTTCTGGGTGCCAGTTCTATCAGAAGTCATTAAAGCTTTTCTGGGTTTGGGCTTTCTGTGCTTGGAAATTCCTTCCCCATTACCTAGACCAAATATTAAAGTATAAAATCTCTATAGCAAAGTCATTTTTTTGATTTTTAGTATGCAGGATTTAATTTATAGTGAACTTTCAGTGAGCTTTCAGATTTGCTTTGGCTCCTGTGGTTGCCTTTTTTCCGACACAGAGAGACTGTATTTTGATTTTAGCTTTCAGTCGTCCCCTCCATTTTCATGAGCTGGAGGAACCCTTGTATTTACAGTGAAAATTATGTTGGATTATTTTATACAGTTAACACGTGGCACACGCCTCTGCCAGGCAAGGTACGGAAAGCAGAGGCTTTGGCATCGTGGCCAGCCGGATCTGGGGCAGGTAACAAGAGCGGAGCGCAGGGCTGGAGCTGGTGCTGTGTGCTTGACATGCCTGGAAACACAGATGAGTGAGCCAACGAGTCCCCTGGGCTTCTGGCTGGGGTGGGGGTGGGGTGGGCCTCAGGCAGGATGGGTCACAGCAGAAGACAGGACTTCGTACCTTCCCTGTCCTGAGCCACCACCTCCACCTGGGCCTGGGCAGGGCGTGCCAGGGCAGAGGGGGACCTCATGGACAAAGACGTGAGAGTATTTGGGAAAGTGGCCTGGTTTGGACGTCTGAACCTGAGTGCCCCTGGATGGGGAGGTGGGAGGCCGGGCAGAGGCCCAGCCAGGGGCCAGGGGCCTTAGCGCTCTGGCTGAGGTGTGTCCCCGGGGAGTCAGAAAGCTGCTGGTGGCTTTTGTTTTCTTTTTAAATAATATTTTGTGTTTTCGGTGAAAGTTACACAGCAAGTTAGGTTCCCATTTAACAGTTACTACACAGATTGCTCAGTGACGTTGCTTACATTTTTTCACAGGGTGTCAACGTTCTCATTCATTTCCTTCTGGATGTTTCGCTTCCAGTCATCTGGTTTCCCTGTCCCCTTACCCCTTTCATCTTTGCTTTAGAGTAATTGTTGACCATTTGGTCTCATATGATTTTTTAAAAGTGCGCAGCACTCATTGGTAGTATTCTTTATTTTATGTGCCATTCTGTTAGTTAGCTAAAAGGTGACCTGGGGGTAGTTTTGGTTCAAGGTTTATGGAGTATCTCAGGATGATAGTCTCGGGGAGTCCCCCAGTCTCAACTGGTCCAGTAAGTCTGGGCTTTTTAAGAGTGTGAGTTCTGTTCCCCATTTTTATCACCTTCTATCAGGATCCATCTTTTGTGACCCTGATCAGAACGGGCACCATCTAGTTCTGGTCTCAGAGTAGATGAGGCTGTGGTTCATGTCAACTATTAGTCCTATAGACTAGTTTCTTCTCTGAGTCTGGTTTTCTTCTAAGCTGGTTGTTGTTGTTAGGTGCCGTCGAGTCAGTTCCGACTTAAGCAACCCTGTGTACAACAGAATGAAACACTGCCTGGTCCTGTGCCATCCTCACAGTTGTTACGCTTGAGCCCATTGCTTCTGCCACTGTGTCAGTCCATCTCGTTGAGGGTCATCCTCTTTTTTGCTGATGCTCTGCTTTACCAAGCACGATGTCCTTCTCCAGGGACTGATCCCTCCTGATAACATGTCCAAAGTATGTGAGACATTCTTGTCATCCTCGCTTCTAAGAAGCATTCTGGCTGTACTTCCAAGACAGATTTGTTCCTTCTGTTGGCAGTCCATGGTGTATTCAATATTCTTCACCAACACCATAAGTCAAAGGCATCAGTCCTTCTTCAGTCTTTGTTATTCATTGTCCAGCTTTCAGCTGCATATGAGGCAATTGAAAACACCACCGATTGGGTCAGGTACACCTTAGTCTTCAAACTGACAACTTTGCCTTTTAACACTTTAAAGAGGTCTTTTGTAGCAGATTTGCCCAATGCAGTGTGTCATTTGATTTCTTGACTGCTGCTTTCGTGGGGTTGATGGTGGTGGACCATGGTGATGTTCTGAAATCATCTCTTGTGGTCGTTAGCTGCTGTCGGGTTGGCCCCAGCTTGTGATGACCCCACACACCGCTGAATGAGATGATGCCCCGTCCTGGTCCGTCCCTGTTGGGTCAGTTGGGGATCGGACCATTGTGATCCATCGGTTTTTCACTGGCTGATTTTCGGAAGTAGATCACTAGGCCTTTCTTCTTAGTCTGTCTTCATCTAGAAGCTCCGCTGAAACCTGTCCAGCATCATAGTAACACCCAAGCCTCCACTGACAGACGGCTGGTGGCTGTGCAGGAGGTGCATTGGCCAGGAATCGAACCCGGGTTTCCCACATGGAAGGCGAGGATTCTACCACTGAGCCACCACTGCCCCCTTATAATTTTCTGTAACCTCCACACATTCAGACGAGATCCAGTTCTGTTACCAAGGGTTCACGTGGTGGGAACTCAAGCCTTATTTCCTTGCGAGATACTAAATCTGTTCATCTTTGGTATTCTTAAGTATAATTAACAATTAGAAAACATTCAATGTTTAAAGCCTAGCAGATACTGAGAATCACAATAAAAGAAGAAGAATAAAAATAATAGCATCTCATCTGTTTCTCATGATCACTGTGTTCCAGGTGTGGTACTGAGTACTTCGTGTACGTTTTCGTGATCAGTCCTCCCAGCAAACCCTATGAGATAGACACTGTTGTTAACTGTTTTCCCGATGAGGACACGTGTGTGTTTTCCTTTTTATATAGACTTGGGATCGAACGGTGTGTCTAACTGTGTATCTTACCGTTTTTCATTTATTATAAATGATGTCTTTTTCCAAGACATTCTTTCTCTTTGAAAACGTGATTGTTAATGGCTGTGTAACATTCTTTCAAGTCTGATCATTTCTTCTGTTTGCTCAGAGATGAAGCAGCATGTAAGCCATTCCCCTGTGATTTGGGCGTCTGAGTTGTCCCAGCTCTGTCTTGTTTCTTTGTTGTTATTACTAACGTGGAGAGGGACATCCCTGGGGCATGGCTCCCCCAGCCCCCTTGGTATCTCCTTGGCGTGAATCCTGAGCGGAGCTCGGTGTCCGATGGAGGAACACCGCCGCTCACTTGTGTACAGGTACGGTCTTGCTCGAAGCCGTGTGTCCCTGAGGCCATGGTGTGATAGCAGCTGTTGACTGGATTCTGCTCTGTCCTTTGTCCGTGTCAGTGCTGGGACTGCAGAGCCCTGGCACCCAGCAATGTATCGGGCCTCCTCTGGTACAGTTCCCCTCGGAGCACACAGTCTCACCCTTCCTGGTCTGTCTGATTTGCTGAGGCTTTTCTACACACGACTTCCTGACTCCTTGTAGGTCAGCGGGCAGTTCCAACAAGATTGCAACATTTCTTAGTCTAGTCAGTTTATCCACTCATTCCTCAGTGTGTTCATTCAGTCCTTCACTTACTGTCTGTTTGTTGCTTACTGGAGAGAAGTCCTGGTGTATCTGCCTGGCTGGGCCCTGAGGACACGGGTGTGCTGCTCAGATGTGCCTCCTGCCCAAGAGGGGCTTACACACGCAGAGAGGCTTGGTAAACCCAGTAAGGTCTGCTGACGTTGGCCACAGTTGAGCTGAGGAGGAAGAGGCCTCTCGTGTCCTGAAGTGGTCGGGGTGGGCTCCACAGAGCACGGGGGCTTGGGCTGGCCTCTGGAGGGCTGGTGGGCTCAGGTCAGCATAAGAAGGGCCTATTTCCTGGAAATGGGGCCCTGGCCCCGGGCTGCCCCTGCTGGGCCATGTGGAAGAGCTGTCCGTCTCCTGGGTGCGTGGACCAGGAGCCACGGAGCTTACCCTGGCCTCCATCTAGGCCGATTGCATCGGGATCTCGGGGTTGGGAACCACGCTCTGGGGTGAGTGATAATGGGGTCAGTGCCAGGATGACTCACACCCTCCATCACCTTGGAGGTCTGGAGCCACACGTGTGCTGGGCTTTGGGGAGGGACAGTGATGTGGATCCGCCACATTTTCTTGTTTTCTTTCAAGAAGTGCGTGTCTGAGAGGAGACGAGCGTGGTGGGGGCCTGGACGGGTCTCTGTGAAAAAACCGAAAGACAGAGGCACACCAACGTCAGTGTTCCACGAGTGATTGTCACTCGGGGGGGTCTGCAGTCTGCACTAGTCAGGAGAGACAGAGCGTTGTGACTACTCGGTCATGTGTGTTTATTGTGGAGACTGGAGAGTGCAGAGAGCTGTGGCAGAGGAAACGTCACCTTCAGTGTCACCGTCCTCAATTTAAGCCTCTGTGCTTGGTGTGGTCAGTGTTCCTGTGCCCCAGCTGCCATCTGAGGTCACTGGGAGGGCCCCCTCTGGAAAGCCGTTTGGTGCCGAGACAGTGACCCACCCTGCTGGCTGGGTGGGGACTCTGCAGTGCCCACTTGGATGGGGTCCTGGCCTCGCCACTGGCCACTATGCCATGTGGGGCTTGGGGTGAGGATTCAGTGCACTAGTTAAAGTTCTTAGAGCAGTGCCTGGCACGTGGTAACTACCTCACAGGTGCCAGCTGTTATGCTTGTTTTATTGTCATGGTCACTGCTGGCTCTGATCTCCTGCTGCTTTCGGAATTCTTGATTTATTCTAATCTGGCCACAGCATTCTGGTTCCGAGCACCTCTGTGGGCTAGGCACTGGGAACGTAGTGCTGAGACCCAAAGAGGCTGCCCTTAGAGAGCGCTGCCCTCAGAGAGCACCTGTTGTCCCAAACCAAAAAACAAAAAAACTCAAACCAGTTGCTGTCAAGTTGATTCGGACTCATAGTGACCCTACAAGACAGAGGAGAACTGCCCCATAGGGTTCTCAAGGAGTGACTGGTGGATTCGAACTGCTGACCTTTTGGTTAGCAGCCAAGCTCTTAACAACTGCGCCACCAGGGCTCAAACCCCACCCGTAAACGCACCAGCAAACAAGATGAGCACAGGCAGTGATGCATCAAATAATGGGAGAATGAATGGTCCTGAGCTGCGCTGGCCAATGCTGCAAGCCACCTGCCACCAAAACCAGACCCGTTGCCGTCCAGTCGACCCCGACTCCTGGCAACCTCGTGTGTCTCAGAGCAAAAGTGTGCTCCGCAGAGTTTTTAGTGCCTGATTTTTCAAAGGTAGATCACCAGGCCTTTCTTCTGAGGTGCCTCTAGGTGGATTTGAAGCACCAACCTCTTGGTTAGTAGCCAGGTACTTAACTGTTTGCACCACCCAGGGACTCCTCACGTGGGTGGTTAAAATTCTCTAGTAGCCACATTGTAAAGTGAAAGCAAATGGGTGAAATTAATTTCAGCAGTACATTTTTTAGTTATTAATCCAATATATACAAAATGTTATTTTGACACATAATCAATATAAATTCAGTATATAGTCAGTATACAAATTGTTAGTGAGATTATCTACATTCTTTTTTTCTGTACTGAGCCTTCAAAATCTGGTGTGTATTTACACAGGCAGCACCTGTCATTTGGGGCTTGCCACATCTCGGAGGCCCAGTGACCACGCATGGCTCGAGGCCCCCGTGTTGGGCAGGGCAGGTCTGGAGTGGGGTAAGGACGCTGCTTATGAAGCTGACTTGGGTGGTCTTTCTGATGGGGTGACATTTAGGCTTAGCCTGGATGAGGAGGAGGCAGCCGCGTGACTGCTGGGAGCAGAGTCCACTTAGGAGAGGCATGCCCTGGTGGCTCTCCCTGAGCGGGACCCAGCCTGGCTTGCTGGTGACCCGGTGCACAGAAGGCCACACTGCTGCCGTGCGTGACGGAGGGACAGTGGGGAAAGGCGATGCTGGAGAGGGCGTCAGGGCCAGATCTGCAGGTCCCCAAGGCCACGCTGAGCAGTTAGCCTCCATTCTCGTGGTGGAGGGATTTCAGCAGGGCTGGGCAGGACCTGGCTTTTCTGTGGCCGTGGGCTGACGAGTGAAGAGGGTGCTGCAGGGCTCCAGGGGTGCATGGCAGCTTGGAGCGAGGTTGTGGCGGGGTGTGTTGAGAAGTGGTGGGCTTGTTGAAGCGAATCCTAGAGATATCGAGTTGGGGCTTGCAATGGACTAGAGGTGGGAGGGGAGGGAAGGAGGGAGGTCGGGAGTGGCTGTTGGGGTTTGGGCTTTGGCATGTTGGGGTGCTGCTGGCATTTATGAGATGAGGAGGACTTGGGGAGAAAATGAAGAGTTTGATCTGAGGCATGACAAGTTCAGGAGAGGCGGAAGGAGCATGTCTGTGGCTCTGGCACCATCCGCTGGCACCTGGCTGTCACTGTGACCAGCTGCACTGTGCTCCATTTGTCTTGGTTTTGTGTTGGCCTTGTTGGGGAGCATCCTTGTGGTGAAATGAGTTCTTTTTTTGTGTCCTTTTGCCTTGGTTGTTTGGAGAAACAGCTTGAGAGATTTTCCCCTTAAGCCCTGAGGAGTTACCTTTGCCCTAGTTTTCTACCCTAGAGGGCTTGTTACTTTTGTCCAGGTCGACTGACATTTCCTGGGTAAGCTGTAAACAACTTGTGGTTTGATACTTTTTGTCTGGCCTTGAGATGCAGCCTGCCCTGTGATTGGTCTGTCTTACACATTTTGCGGGGATTGGTCAATATACTTACGCAAATGAAGTGACTAGCCTATGTGAATGAAGTGACTGTGGTCCACCAAGGGGATTGGTCAGTTCGAGGCCTTGCTGGTAGGGCCATACCTTGAAATTGACAAGGAGTTTGCATATACATGCAGCCAACCCCACAGAGGTTTCAGCAAAAAGAGGGGAAAAAAATGAGAAAAGGCAAGAGAGACAAAAAGAGAGAAGCAGAGAGAGGAAGCAAAGAACCTCCTAAAAGAGCTGTAACAGGATCAAGAGCTGCAACACTCATGATGGCAAGAGGCCCGGAAGGGGTCCTGCGGCAGAGTCGGTGGTGACGGCAGAAACCTCTGCTGGGAATGCAGCTGAGAGAGCGGAACAAGCTGCTGCGCTGGCTCTGAGCTGGGCCGGCTGTGGGGAGGCTGAGGGCCGGGGCGCTGCGGGCAGAGATCCTGCCCTGAGGGGCCGAGAGGAGGTCTGCAGGCCAGAGAAGGGGTGTGCATGGCAGAAAGAAGGGCTTGCTTGCCTGGAGGGCTGAGAGGAGCTGAGAGACTGTCCTGCACTGAATAGGGGGAGGGATGTGCTCTCCTCTTTCGGGAGCCTTCCAGACTTTGTCTGCATGCTTCCTGAATGCTGATCCTGAGAGTTGTAGCCTGTTGATCCCAATCCCAAGTTGTACTATTTTCCTTCCCTAATAAACTACTTAACTACTTAGCTGTTCTGTGAGACATTGTAGTGAATTGTGGAACCCAGACGGAGGTGGGGAGAGTGCTGGGGGAGGGGGTGGGGAAGGGTGCCAGAGATGGAGAGGTCTAACAGCTGGAGAATGTGGACATCTGGGATATATTTGACTCAGCCTCCCGGGAATTGGCTTTGTGCTGATTATTATATTTGAAATTATTTGTGTAATCCTCCTGCCTAGATTCTTCCTGAAAATTGAGCGTGTGTAGGTGTAGTGGATGAAGCTGCTGAGCTGTAGGAACAACTTGAAATCGACCACTCGGCATCCCTGTTGTAAAAACCCTTCCCTTTGCACCAGGAGGCGGCCTTCCCTCCTCAGGCCCATCTCCTGCCTGCCCCATCACCTGGTGGGTGTCGCTTCTTCACCTCTCTGGGGGCTGAGCTCCTCTCACTCGGTTGCTCCGAGCAGGCCCCCTGCTTGTGGCTCGTCACGTGCTCTGTGAGACCGAGTGTGGCCAGAGGACCAGCTGGGGCCACGGGGGTCTAAACGGCCCTTCCTCGCTTCCCATGAGGTACTGGGAGCAAAGTGGGGATGGAGAGAAGCTTCTTTCTCTGTCGATGTGACTTCTGTAATATCCCTCGCCAAAAGAGATGACAGTGAGTTATTTTAAGTAAAAATGTCCCTCACTCCACGAGACTGAGCCCAGCACAACTTGATGGTGCCCGACTACCACCACCAACTGCTCTGACAGGGATCACAACACAGGGTCCCTGACGGAGCTGGAGAAAAATGAACAAAATTCTAACAGAGAAAAAGACCAGGCTTACTTGTCTGACAGAGACTGCAGAAACCATGAGAATCGGGCCCCCAGACACCCTTTTAATTCAGTATTGGATTGCTCCCAAGGTTCACCCCTCAGCCAAAGATTGGACAGGCCCGTAAAACAAAACAGACTAAGGGGCACACCAACCCAGGGGCAAGGACTAGAGGGCAGGAGGGGACAGGAAAGCTGGTGATTGGGAACCCAAGGTCGAGAAGGGAGAGTGTTGACATATCATGGGGTTGGCAACCAGTATCATAAAACAATATGTGTATTGTTTAATAAGAAACTAATTTGCTGTGTAAACCATCTAAAGTACAATTTAAAAAAGTTTCATTGCAAAAAAAAAAAGCCCAACATAAAAAAAAGGCCCTCACATATTAAACACGTAGTATGAACAAATATTTTTAAAAACAAAAGTTGGTCTCTTGTAAGACGCTGCAGTGTTCTCTCTTCATTAGCAGTAAACCAGGCACCCGTTTCCGCGGTGAAGTAGTCTTCTGCCAGAGAAGCTGTTGTAGCCCACAGGGCCAGCCCCCTGCTGTGACGCGTGTTGTTTTTTTTGCAGCACCCCCTCCCAACTGCTGCCTTAAATATGCTTGTGCGTACGTCTTTGCTCTCATCTCTGGTTATTTTCTTGGGATAATTGCTAGATGTAAAATTATCGCTTCAAAGGCTTTGTGTATTTTTAAGACTCGATCAGGTTTCCTTTTTTTCACACATCACGGGTCGTCTGTTGTTCTTCTGTCAGTCTGCTCTGCTTACTTCTCCATCGGGGGGTTTGTCTTGTCCATGTGGATTTGTAGGAGGTACTTTTCATGCTAAGAGCATTCACCCTTTGTCAACACGTCTCTTGGAGTGGGTGAGCGCTTGAGTCCTGAGAGCAGAGATGTTGGCATGCTCGCCGTGGGCCTGTGTGGCTCTCATCACCTGACACCCGTTAACCTGCTTTGTCCTCACGACAGTCCTGTGAAGTGACTGTTGTTATGATGCCCATTTTACAGATGGGAAAATGAGGCTCAGAAACTTCACTGTCGAAGGTGGTAGAGTCGGGATTTGAACCCAGCAGTCTGGCTGCAGGCACACGTTTAACCTCCACACGGAATCGGCTTCCCGGGAAGCTGGCCTCGATGTCTTCATAGCCTTACTGGGAACCCCCGTGTGCCCATCTGTTTAAAGAGGGAGGCCACAGGCTTTCACAAATGCCTAGGTTCATAACGTGGTGCCTTTCAGCCTCCCTTCCAGGAGGGAAAGAAAGGGCTTGGCCTGAGCCGTATTCTTGCTTGTGATCTCTTGTAGGCACTTGTGAATTCCAGCGCCCCCTGCTGGCTGCACAGCAGGGCCAGTAACACCCCGCAGAGTTGCTGGGAAGCTTGCCTGAGGTACACGCTGTGGGTCCTTGACTCCAAGGTACTAGAGAAACATAGCACCAGCCTCTTACATCAGCTCATTGATTATAAAGCACAGTTTGATTTTTGAAAAATTAAAACGCTAGTCAGTGTCATTTAAGAATGAAAGAAATCGCTGCAGGAGGGTGTCTGCTTAAATGGAGCCCCCAGCAGTGCCCCCTCAGGGTCCCGTGGTGGGTCTATCTCTCTGGCATGCTGGACGCTCCGTGAACTTAAAATTCCCCAAGCCACCCGGAAATGAAATGGTACCATTTCCTGAGTTGGAGTTCCTGTTGGAAGGCATTTCCACCTAGGTGTGTGGGCCTGCGTCCTGGGCTGACCTGATTTCCTTTCACCCTCCATGTACGGGTTCAGCGGTTTCTAAACCAGGAAGCTTCTGCTCTAGAGGCTCGTGCACCACTTGTTACCGTATGGGGATGATCGAGGTATCGAAAGGCATCTTCCCCCCACGCTCAGTGACACTCGGCTTCCCTCAGCTATGGCCGGACCTGCGATGCTAACATGGCAGGAGTGTACTCAGGAGTCTGTTCCTGTGTGCTGTGGAGTGGATTCTGACTCACAGCGACCCCACATGTCACAGTACAACTGCGTGCCATAGGATTTTCAGGGGCTGTGACCTTTCAGAAGTAGATTGCCAGGCCTTTCTTCTGTGTCACCTCTGTGTAGACTTGAACCAGCCTTTTAATTGCACCGCCCAGGGACTCTAGTCTTACATTGGTTGTTGCTGTGGGCCGTTGAGTTGATTCTGACTCATGGTGACCCCGTATGACAGAGTAAAACTGCCCCATAGTGTTTCCTAGGTTGTTCATCTTTATGGGAGCAGATTGCCAGGTCGTTCTCCTGCAGAGTGGCTGATGGGTTCCAACCTCTGACCTTTCATGTGGCAGCCGAGTGCTTAACCCTTGTGCCACCAGGGCTCCTTTCAAGGAGTCTAACGCCATCAAAACAAAACAACACAAACCTTACTGTTTGTTGAGAGCCTATTGTGGATCCAGGGTCTCTGGGTGGTGCAAATAGTTAACACGCTCAGCTGCTAACTGACAGGTTGGAGATCTTAGTCCACCCAGAGGCTCCTTGGAAGAAAGGCCTGGCAATCTCCTTCTGAAAAACCAGCCAGTGAAAACCCTATGAGGCGTAGTTCTACCCTGACACACAGGAGGTCTTCATGAGTCAGAATTGAAGCAACGGGAACTGATTTTGATGATGGACTGGCCTTGTTCTAGGTACGTCATGTATGCTGTTATCAGTCCCTATGGTTACCTTTTATAAAATGTTGGCAGAGGGGCTACATGAAGCATGTTACCTTTTATAAAATGTTGGCAGAGTGGCTACAAGAAGCACGTTACAGGCTGGGCAGCTCTGCATAGTGAGTTGGCATGTGAGGCCATGTTTGTCTGATTCCAAACTATAGCTAACTCCAGGCACCACGTCCAGCACAGTGCACCACTCACCGTCAGCTTTCAGATGGTTGAATGAAGAAATGAAAACTGAATTCCAGTCCCAGCTTCTTTTTCTGAAAGACAGGTTAGCTCACTGTAAAATCTCTTCTCCTGTTGCCAGCAAGCCGTCATGGAGACTCTTTGCCATACTGTTTGTAGAGTTGCTTGGCATGGTTGTTTGTACTGGAAAGCAAATTATGTTAAAAAGGTCCTCAAGATCTATTTATAAGTGACGCGGCTCAGCAACACTCTTTGCTTCAAGCCTGTGTCCTGAGGCTCATGTAACGCCCCGTCCCTGCCACTCAGGTGAGGGAGGCCCCCCTCCTCGCTGGAGTGAGGGTGCTCTCCGTCCGCCATGTCGGCCGTCTCGCTGCAGTAAGTGGGAAGGCGAACCTCGCACCCTCACTGCGCACACCCGGCGTGGCCTTGTGTGGTGCAGCCTGGAGGCCAGGTCGGTGCTTCCCGGGCCCCTATGGTCACTTGCAAATAGGTACTTTCTCATAATGACGGTGGCTTCTTACTCCTGTGCAGGTTGTGGCGGTCTCTAAAATGGGACTCTGTTGTTGCTATGTGTCCTTGAGTTGATTCCGACTCATAGCGACCCCATGTGACAGAGTAGAACTCTGCCCCATAGGGTTTCCTGGGCTCTAAGCTTTACGGGAGCAGATCGCCAGGTCTTTCTCCCACAGAGCCACTGGGTGGGTTCCAACCACCGACTTTTCGGTTAGCAACTGAATGCTTAACCATTTGCGCCAAATATGACTGTAGCTTGCACAGACCGCTTGTCCCTGGCAAACGTCAGCCGTCCAGGGCCCCTGTGCAGGTCCCCTTTCTCATGGCCCAGACTTTGACGCAGTCTGCACACAGCACGCTGTACCGTCGGCAGCTCTTAGGAGGTGGACAGAGACTGGCTGCCGACAGCGCTGACCCGCGTGGGTGACTGGTCGCCCGGTGGAGTCACTGGCATTGCTGCCCAGAGACATGTCCGGCCGATCAAGCTGCACAGCCTGGCCGTGCTCTGGGGTCCCCGCATCACATGGGCTCTTGCAGTAGGAGCTCTGGGCTCTGGTGCCCAAGCCGGTGCTCGGCAGGAGCCCAGGGGAAGTGCTTCGAGCTCCCAGGATGACAGGTACTTGCTGCTGGGAATCAGCAGAGGCGTTGTCATCTAGGACCTGGTGTCTCACATGGATGGTACGTCCAGCCATGTCCCAGCTTGGACTAGACCAAGTGACCAAAATGAAAGCGACTTGGCTAATGCTTTATGCACACTGGATGACATAAGCTTACTTCCATCCCACAAACCCACCCACAACAGCCTCTAGGCTAATGCCGTCCAGGGTGCTTGCCCCAGAAGGTAGCTCTGCTAAATCGTTCCTACGATTTTCACTTCTAGGGAGCTTACTGGTAGTACCAGTGCCATTGAGTTGACTCTGACTCATGGTGACCCCATGTGTCAGAGTAGAACTGCTCCATAGAGTTCTCAAAACTGTGACCTTTTGGGAGAAGATTGCCAGGCCTTTCTTTTGAGGCACCTGTTGATGGGTTTGAACCGCCAACTGGTAAGTCCAGGGCTTAACTGTTTGCCCCACCCAGGGACCCCTCTAAGGAGCTTACACATGCCTTCTGCTAAAATTATAAACACCCTTGAGGGTGGAGGCTGATCCGTGCTCCCTGTACCCTCCCTAAATGTTGCGTAGGTTCTTGTTTGTGGTCAGCACTCAAGCTACAGTTTTTCTTCATGCTTCGAAGAGTATTTGGAGCTGGGATAAATTTGTTCAGCATGATGTTTCCCCCATGGACTAATAAATACATGTAAATGTGATAAAGTTAACAACTGGAAGCCTTGTAATTCTCCAGGACTAAAGGTAAAGGCATGTAAGATGAAGAAGGCAATGAGCATCCTCAGTGGCCTGTTTGTTCTCTAGCTGTGCACGCTCTGGTTTTATAAACATGTCCTCTGTCAAGTACTGCCTGGCCCAGTGTCAAACCCCTTTGTCTCTTGCACTTCTCTATGCCTCCCACTGCCGCTACAGGCATACCTCATTTTATTGCGCTTCGCAGATACTGCGTATTTTACAAATTGAAGGTTTGTGGCAACCCTGTGTTGAGCAAGTCTGTTGGCGCCCTTTTTCCAACAGCACGTGCTCACTTCTTGTCTCTATGTCACATTTTGGTAATTCTTACGATATTTCAGACTCTTTCATTATTGTTTTATCTGTTACGGTGGTCTGTGATCAGTGACGTTTGCTATTATTATTGACTGTTTTGGGGCACCATGATCTGCACCCATGTAAGATGGTGAACTTAATTGATAAATGTTGTGTGTGTTTTGACTTCACTACCAACTGGCTGTTCCTGGGTCTCTTTCCCTCTCCTCAGGCCTCCCTATTCCCTGAGACATGACAACATTGAAATTAGGCTAATTAATAATCCTACAGTGGCCTCCAAGTGTTCAAGGGACAGGAAAAGTCACGCATCTCTCACTTTAGATAAAAAACTAGAAATGATTAAGCTTAGTGAGGAAGGCATGTCAAAAACCAAGAGAGGCCAGCAGCTAGGCCTTTTGCATCAAACAGCCAAGTTGTGAATGCAAAAGTGAAGTTCATTGTTTGTTTTTAAAGTAAAAGGAAAGTTTTATTCAACATATATTCAAAAAGGCAAAAGTGGAAAACGAACAAGCATGCTGCCACAGCCATGTCTGCCCAAGTCCAAGGAATGTTACAGAGTCATCAGTATATATTACAAACGGACAAAACCATTGAAAGCTTCACCTTGTCACAGATTGGCTAGAAACTATGATCTTATGTTTGGAATTGTCTTTCTTAACAATCATTGGTACAGGTTTCAGTAAAGACAGTCAAGAAGGAGGGTCCTCATTTGTCCAACATATTTTCTATTCAGTAAATGCTAATAGAAAAAAATAAGAGTGGAAAGTCTTTTGTATTCTGTTTGAATGGTTTTATGTGAAAGTTTCCCTAAAAGATATTTTTCTTCCCTAAAAGAGAATTTCCAAGATTGTCCCATATATTGTCTTTATCTCAAGGCCCAGTTGATGTGTCGTTGTAAGTTCTTGTGGGACCTTGTGGGCCCAACTCCAGCTGGGTCACATTCTCTATACTCAAGGACAGGGAATAATAATTCCAATATTATTTTATAAATCATTCCCTCCTTTTGATTGGTGATTGGAGATAACACATCGATGATCGATAACTGGACTTAGTCGAGCTCCTAAATGGCGGCCATGGCAGGCTCTTTAGACTCACGGTGCTGATTTTCCACTGGATACCATCTGGTTCTTCACCAGATTATTAAGTAAGAGTGATGTTCTCATCAATCGCATTGCTGGAGTGAGCTGACGAAGGAGAAGTTCTTGAAGGAAATTATAAGTGCTACTCCAGTGAACACATGAATGATAAAGTGAAACAGCCTTATTGCTGATATGGAGAAAATTTTAGTGGTCTGGATAGAAGATCAAACCAGCCTGTCCAGGCATGGACAAGTAATGTGAAATTTGTCTTGGAGGGTGCCAAGAGACCAAAGAAAGAGATGGGCAACTCCAGTGTGGCAGCAAAGGAGTATATTAGGGAGACTTACATACGAGGCCAAGTCCAAGTCCTGGGCGGCAGCAGGACCAGAGCAGATCTCCACACCCTGCAGTGGGAGGGAAGAGATTTTATAGTGGTGGTGGACAATAGTGGCTCCATGCCAGGGGCTTACATAGGAGTGCAAACTGTGTGAACTGGAGGACCACATGGGGCGCCTGTGTTTGGCCTCACAAAGTCTGTTTCCCTTTCAGTCCATCCTCCGAGGCTGGCTCTTGGAGTCTGGCATGTTTTCTCTCTCAAGAGACCCCGTTTCCTCCCCACCCAAAATAGATATAGAAGTGAGGTTGGCCAGGTGCCAGTATGGTGCCAGCTAATGTGCAAGAGACAGAGAAAGTTACTGTGTGCCCAGAACAGGGGGAAGTCTTCTCTGACAAGGAGAAAGAACGGGGAGAGTGAAGACATCTCTATTCCTAGCCTCCCTTTCGGAGACTGTTCTGGGCCCAAGGCCTTCACTTAGGCATCCTGGATGGGAGGCATAGAGGCAGACCATTCCCCCAACAGTCCACCCCCACCGACTCCCATCAGGGTGCTAGAAAAAGAAGCAAAGCAGTACCGAGTCCTGGTATGCCCGTCACCCATTTTGGACATTGAGCCGCGTGTCGGTGGTTTGGTACATAATTCTGGTGAATCTTACATCTGTGCATCATATGAGACAGCATTTAATGAGGACTACTAGTAGGACTGTCCCCAGCAGATTGGTCAGGCCTGCTTGGAGGAGAGATCCCAACCAGCCACCCCAGTGATAGCGTAATCCAAGCCAATCGAATAGATCAAAGGGGTGCATTTGTCCAAAGTTATGTATGTGTAACATATCCTGATTCGTTTATGTAAAAATAGCATATTTCTCCTAACATGAACAACACACACTGCAGTACGGGTAATACAAAATCTCTCTTTCTCAGCACAGTTGAACAAGACATTGCCATCGCCAGACCAGGCTAATTCAGACTTGGTGTAGTCAGTCAATGTACGTTGGACCATCTGGTCATATTCTGCAAGTTCTCCATATCCAGAATAACATCAAACTCAGTCTTAAAATTACCGTTCTCAGGATCAAACCATCCAGTCCTGTGCCATTTACATTTTTAACACACAGAGAAAAAGTTCCTTCTAAAGTTGGAGCGCTCCCCACATGCAGCTTTGACACTTCAAAAGATGTTTTCCACGAGTAGTGGAGTAGACCATATTCATTTACCATGTGGTCTTCTCAGTACACCAGGTTACACATTCCGTTGGTCCACGAGGATTCCTCCTTGTTGACAAATCAGCTGGAACCATGTGGGGAGATGACTTGTCATCTGGGTTCACATGTTGACAGAGCCAACAGTTGGTCTGATTGGTAGCTCTAGCAACAGCCTGTATCATTGGGGTCCATGGATGAGGGGCCTGTCCATATTGGGAGATAATCTGGGAAGACAAAGGGAGAACATTAATAATTCCTCCTCCCCTCTGCTATGTCCCGTGGGACTTGAGGTGAGGGTTGCCTGGGTATAGTCACCCAGGCTGTCTTTACTAGTTTTGAGGCAGTGACCTCTGTGGGGACCCAGATCTTTTGTCAGGAACAGTTGTATACAAAAGAAACATGTTTAATAGAATAGACAGTTTGATCAAACATAAGGCACAAATGAGAAATGCCCTTGCAGGGAACTGCTGCACTGAGACCCCAGACTGCTTGCCTGAGATGTATAGTTCAGGCTGGGCTTGTCTTGTCCCCTCCCATCAGCCATTTAAGTTGAAGTGCTCAATCACCCCTATGGCTTGGGGTGATTATTGAGTGTGAAAGTTTCATTCAAAATCCAGTGGGAGCCACTGAATAGAATAAGAGGTTCTGATATGATTTACCTGCTGAGACTGCCCTGGCCTGTTGGCTTGGGAATCTGTCCCTGGGCAGTTTTTAGTTTTGGCCAGGGTCTCGTAGGCAGGTCAGCTCTTCAGTGCTGTCGGGCGTTTTCTGATGACAGTGGCAGTCCGTGTGTGTACGCCCAGTCTAGGGAGGTGGTGTGAATCTCCATGGGCTATCCTCTCTTAAATCCAGGAGGTGATTGGTTTTATATCTTTGCTCTGGAGCAGAGGATGCTTCAGCCTCTGTAGTCAGCTGGCAGGAGTGGCCTGCGCACCGGTTGTTTTCCCCTCTCAGCACAGGGGCCTTTCTGGTGACCGTCCACACAAGTAACAAAAACTTATCAGGAGCAGGACTGATTTTTTTTTTTTTTGGTACAGATGTCTCATCCCCATAGGGGCTTACTTTACATGTTAGTCTGTGGCCAGATTGAATGAGCAGGCTATTAGCTATAGCCCATGTCGCAGCTTACATGTGCCCCACTAAAATGGCCCTAATGGCAGCAATTCCCATCAGAAATTGGAGGCAAAAACTTACAGAAGTGCACATTAATACATCAACATTATCAGTACATACAGTTGGGGTTTGTAGGAGCCCTGAAGGGACTTATCCGTAGTCAGGCTTGGGCAAGCGTCTCAATGATGGTGACCTCAGACCCCAGAGTTTTTCTCATTAAACTTTAATTGTAATATAAGGCCTTTGTTCCTCCCTGGTGACAGAGGGGCCTCTTAATCCTCAGTCTTAATTATTTCTGAAGGTCAGGAGATCTGGTTAAAGTTGGCCGAGCCTTCAGTCATTTTATGGAGCTACGCCTCCACTTTACCAAGTGCAAGCACACGTTCAGTCCAGTTGCCTGGTAACCTGGAGGTGGGCCTCCTATTTTAGTTTTCCCCTTACTGTTGCAGCTGTGATTATGTTGCTGCTCGATTACCTTGGTGGGGGCAGTTATCAGATAATTCCAGAGAGGGCCTCTAAGGTCTCTTCAAGGCGGCTGAACGCAAGCTATCTTGAAGTGCTTTTTACTCCTTTTTTCCCTGCTGTTTTAACTCTTGCTTTGCATTGGGTGTTACAGGGTGTTCTCAGCTCCAGAGACCTGCTTAGCCCCTCCAGCTATCTCTGGTCCTGTTGTTGGAGGGCTTTGATCAATGGCTAGGAGATTGTCCCCCTAGCCTTTGAATCTCCCATCTTTACAAACCTACAGGCGAGTGTTTCTAGTTGCTCATCCTATTCACGGACGCTGCTGCTCAGTATGTCAGTTGTGCCCTCACAAGACTGCCGCACATCCCTTTCCGACTGCAACTCTTCCTGCAGGACTCTTATGTGTGCATCAACAGCTAGCTGGGCTTGGTGGCCAGCTGAAGAGCCCAGAGCAGTGGTCATCTCATGGCCACTTCCTGTCTACACTTTTGCAGGTGTGTGTCTTCTCACAACCATACTGTGCTGCTTGGCATTCTTGGGGCGTCTTCGTGCTCACATGGTGGGCTGCACACATCAAGCATATGGTCCAGACCTCCCCACATGTAGGTCGCTGGCCAACCCAGGATTTTCCCTGCCTATGCCTCACTCCCAGTTGCCATTTCCTTGGTCTTCTGGCTGGCTTGCCGACTGTCCAGGCATGAACCAATAATATGAAATTTGTTTTCAAAAATGGAGGCTGCTGAGAGACCAAAGAAAGAGGTCGGCAACTTCAGCGTGGCAGCAAAAGAGTATATTAGGGAGACTTACATATGAGGCCAAGTCCAAGTCCTGGGTGGTGGCAGGACCAGAGCAGATCTTTGCACCCTGCAGTGGGAGGGCAGAGGTGTTATAGTGGTGGTAGACAATAGTGGCTCCATGCCAGCGGCTTACATAAGAATGCAAACTGTAGTTAACTGGCAGACCATGTGGGGGTGCCCATGTTCAGCCTCAAAAAGCCTGTTTCTCCTTCATAGCCACAACATTCCCTTAAGCCAAAGCCTAACCCAGAGCAAGGCCCTAACTCTCTTCAATTCTGTGAAAGCTGAGAGAGGTGAGGAAGCTGCAGAAGAAAAGTTTGAAGCTAGCAGAGGTTGGTTGATGAAGTTTAAGGAAAGAAGCTGTCTCCGTAACATGGAAGTGCAAGGTAAAGCAGCAAGTACTGATTTAGAAGCTGCAGCAAGTCATCTAGAAGATCTAGCTGAGATAATTGATGAAGGTGTCTACACTAAACAACAGATTTTCAGTGTAGACTGAACAGCCTTATATTGGAAGAAGATGCCATCTAGGACTTTCATAGCTAGAGAGGAGAAATCAATGCCTGGCTTCAGAGCTTCAGAGGATAGGCTGAGTCTCTTATTAGGGGCTAATGCAGCTGGTGACTTGTAAGTTGAAGACGTTGCTCATTTACCATTCTGAAAATCCTAGGCCCTTAAGAATTATGCTAAGTTTACTCTACCTGTGCTCTATACATGGAACAACAAAGCCTAGATGACAGCACTTCTGTTTACAACATGGCTTGCTGAATGTTTTAAGCCCAGTGTTGAGACCTACCGCTCAGAGATAAAGATTCCTTTTAAAATATTGAAATTGGCAATGCACCTGGTCACCCAAGAACTGTGATGGAGATGTACAAGGAAATTAGTGTTGTTTCATGCCTGCTAACACAGCATCTATTCTGCAGCCTATGGATCAAGGAGTAATTTCGACTTTCAAGTCCTATTATTTAAGAAATACAGTTCGTAAGACTCTGGCTTCCGTAGATAGTGATTCCTCTGATGTATCTGGGCAAAGTAAATCCAAAACCTTCTGGAAAGGATTCACCATACTAGATGCCATTAAAAACATTAGTGATTTGTGGGAGGAGATCAAAATATCAACATTAATGGGAGTTTGGAAGAAGTTGATTCCAACCCTCATGGATGACTTTGAGGGGTTTAAGACTTCAGTGGAGGAAGTAACTGCAGACGTGTTGGAAACAGTGAGAGAACTAGAATTAGAAGTGGAGCCTGAAGATGTGACTGAGCGTGACAGGTCGTCTGAGGCCTCCTCTTCCTGGTTTTTGTTGGCTTGTTTGTTTTGTTTTTGTTTTTGAGTGCCCCCTTCTTCTGGAGAAAACTGAATTGTGCAGCTGCCTAGCAAACTGTTTCACAGTTACCTGTGGCCGGGCTGTGTGCCTGCTTGGGGTGGGGAGTGCACCTTATTCAAGTCCCACAGTGGAGGGCACAGGGTAGGTTCTGAAGAAGCCCAGGTACAAAGAAACCGAACCCGTTGCTGTCGAGTCGATTCTGACTTGCAGCGACGCTGTCGGACAGAGTAGAGCTGCCCCACAGGGCTTCCAAGGCTGTCATCGTTAAGGGAACAGACTGCCGCATCTTTCTCCTGTGGAGCGGCTGGCGGGTTCGAACCACTGACCTTTCAATTAGCAGCCGAGCGCTTAACCACTGTGCCACCAGGGCTCCCCAAGCCCACGTAGCACGTTGATTCTTCCAAATATGCGTTTGGAAGCTCAGCCTCGTCCATGGCGTGGGAGAGTGAGGCTCCCGTGATGAACGGCCTGCCGGAGCCGCTCTGCTCCCGCGCCCCGACTTTCATGGAGCCATCCCTGTGCGCTGTGATTAGAGAGGGCGCCCTTACAACTGATTCATCGCGTGGGGAGAACACACCTACTTAACACTGCACCAGATTATCACTGCATCTGAAGGCCAGGGCAGCGCTGGGCAAGAGAACCTTACTGCATCACTTATGGAAGACTGAGTCATCACGTCGGCCTCCACGGTGGCTGGTTGCCCAAGGTAGGGGGAGAGTGCAGCTATCGTTCTCCGCCATGGGCAGCAGCATGTAAGTGCCCCCAAAGTCCTCGGAGAGATCCCTGAGGTTCTCTGTCTCCTCTCTTCCTATTTGGGGACCAGAGCTTTGAAGTTCAGTGTTCTGTGTTCAGACGGAAATGATTTTATGAGGACTGAGGGCGTCGGTATATTGCCAGGCAACGGGATCTTAAAAATACAAACAGGCAGTCCGGGGACAAGGGCCAGAAGGCAGAAGGGGACAGGAAAGCTGGTGATAGGGAACCCAAGGTTGAGTAAGGACAGTGTTGATGTGTTGTGGGGTTGTTAACCATTGTTACAGGGCAACATGTGTACTGACTATTAAATGAGAAGCTATTTTGTTCTGTAAGCCTTCATCTAAAGTGAGAATAGCAGCACAATTGGAAGAGCGTAGTCACTGTCACTGAACTGTGCATGTAGAAATTTTTGAAATGGTGTATCTTTGGCTATGTGTATTTTCATCAAAAAAAAAAAAAAAAGGTCGAGAAGGGAGAGGGTTGACATATGTTGTGGGGTTGTTAACCAATGTCATAAAACAATATGTGTACTACTGTTTCATGAGAAACTATTTGTTCTGTAAGCCTTCACCTGAAGTACAATTAAAAAAAAAAACAAAAAACCCTATGCCATCTCTGCTTGAGCTGGGGAAAGAGGAGGGCCCAAAGGGAAACCAGACGGGCCCTTTTCACAGCACTGCTGGGTGGCAGGAGAGGCCATCGGATGGTGCCCCTGATGCTGTGACACAGTGCTGTGGGTGAGGACAGGGCCTGACGTGGAGACGGCTCTCCATAGCTAGCGTGCAGTGGGGACGCAGGGATGGGCGTTGGCTGAACACCGGAGTTGGGGACGCCCTGTAGGTGTGAGGCAAGCCGCACTGAAGGCAGGGGTACACGTGCCTGCAGTGTCACTCCTGGAGCCTGGGCTATGTGACTGGAGGCAGGCCAGTGTGGGGATGAGTCTGGCTTATGGGGGCCTTGGCTGCCAGCTCTGAGGGGCCAGCCCTTCTCCTCATCCCCCGAGACACCTTGTCTCCCCACACCGTGTCCCACCACCACAAGCCTCTGCAGGGCAGGGCAAGGCCAGTGCTCTGTGCACCGATGATGAAGGCGCCACATAGCTTCCCCATCAGCCCTCGCGGCGCCGTGGCTTAGAGGTCAGTCCGCATGTGCCTGGGCTGCGGGTGGTGGTTGCTCTGCTCCTGGCTGCGGGCAGCTCTGTGTCTTTTCGCCCCAGGGTCTTGCTCAGAGTGCTGCCTCTGTCTCTTGCGTGCCATCTCGTGTAGACGGGGCAGAAGAGGCCAGCGGGCGCCCCGGTGCCTCTGTCTGGGGCGTGCCATCTCGTGCAGAGGGGGCAGAAGAGGCCGGCGGGCACCCTGGTGCCTCTCAGAGCTTGTGCTAGGACGTGGTGCATGGTGGCACCCGTCCCAGGCCGTATCAACAGGCAGGAAAGCCTAATCTTTCAGGGGGGGTGAGTGCTCAGGATGGTCATACCAGCTCCCACCAGGTGTTGCTGGAGTTTGATCTGCAGGGCAGTGATCCTGTTGACACTGTCTAGGAACCTCATCTGATGGCGATGTGGGAGGGGCTTTGGGAGGGGTGAGTCCAGGCAGGAAAGGAGGAGGTCACGCTGTCACAGTGTGGGGGTGGGGGTGGGTGGTGTCTCCGGGAAGGAGAGCCACAGGACTCAGTGACTGAAGGGGTAAGGGCTGCAGGTCCACAGGGACTCCCTGAGTTTTGGTTTTGGCATCTGGGTAGACGGCAGTGACCCCGTCTGAGGAAGAAAGAGGCCATGGCGGGGGATTGGGGGCACAGATCCGGCAGGATGAGGGCATTCGGTGTCGGGCACCGGGTTTGTGGAGCCCTGAGAATTGAGGTGGCAGAGCCTGAGATGGGCCAGCGGGCGGGCGGGGGTGCGTGGGGAGGGAAGCAGAGACCTGAGGGCGCCTGGCCCGTGGCGAGGGCAGGACTCCAGCCTCGTGGCCCTCTGCACAGCAGCATTGCACCGTGCTCTCCCGCCTCACCACACCTCTCCAGGGTAGATTCTCCTCAGCTGTTTCTGTTCACTAGATGAGGGCAGGGAGGCTCTCAGAGGTCAGGAACCTAGCCCCAAGGTCAGGCAGTGTGTGAAGGCCGAGCCTGCAGCGATGCCCCTGCTGGAGCCCCCAGCTCACGCCTCCAGGAGGCAGTCTCCTGCTGCATGGGGGCTGTTCCCAGTGTCCTTTGCTTCAAGATCACCTCGTTATGTAATGAAATTTTGCTTTGTGCAGGTTTTCAAGGGCATCCACACCCATGTCCTGATTGGAAAAGTAATTAGTATTCATATTTGAGCGCACCCACAGCTCCTGATGGGTGAGCGGCAGGAGGGGCCCTAGCTCTGGGTATGCGATCTGTGATTTATGGCTGCCTGGGCCCAGCGGCCTCTGGGCAGAAGGCTATAAATAAAATTAAAATAAATGGAAACAATGCACCTATAAATTGTGTTGCAGGAACTTCCAGTTGCCTTTTAGAGGAAATCCTCAGTAAAAAGCTATTTGGCAATTTATTTGAAAGAAAAGGTGCCTTAGATTGTTGCGGCTTCGTCAGCACGCACGGTGAGGGACAGGCTGCCACAGTGGAACATTTTAAATCTGAAAATCAGCTGATTCAGCTAAAACTTGCTGTTTGATGGGGCCTAGATAGGAAGCTTCCCCCTCACCCCTGTTATCTTTCCAGCTGGGCTCAAGGTTGTCTGCAGAAAGCCCGTCTGTCATTCCTTTTGTTTGTCAAGTAACTCTTGAACCTCATGTGGAGAATAAGGGCGGCCAGGAGGGTTTGGCAGGGCTTGGGCAGGATGGCTGAGCTCTGGCCTGCCTCTGGGACTGACGGGCAGCCTCGCCCTGTGCGGGAAAAGGCCAGAGTAGAGGCTGGGGGTCACTGGGGACAGATACAGAGAAGGAACCAAGAGAAATCACTCTGTCTCCGTTTAGAAATCTTGCTGTGTTCTAATTGTGTCCATAAAGTTATGATCTGTGAACATCGGAAAACCTTCTTTAAAATCAGATTTTTCATTATACTTCAAGGTCGACTTAAAAAAAGATGTCTTTATTCTTATTCTGTTGAAATAAATTATAGCCGATTTACTGATTTTTGGATATCTGGTGGTAACAAGCTACTAAACTAGTAAGTAAAGTGGCTTTCTCAGTGGACAAAAAGAATACACAAGCAGGCATGCTGGTATCCTCTATTCTGTCAGCTTCCACCGGGCTCTGCGGAGAGTGAGGGAGAGGGAGGACGAGGAGCCCAGGGTGAATATGGCACCCGTCTCATGGTAAGCTAATGGGGGTCTCGCTTCTAGAAGGAACCTTAGTGTAAGTGGAAGCCGGAAGAAGACAAAGCAAAGAGGCTTTTGTTGTTGTTAGGTGCCATCAAGTTCGTTCTGGCTCGTAGTGACCCTGTGTACAACAGAACGAAACACTGTCTGGTCCTGCACCACCCTCACAATCGTTGTTATGCTTGAGTCCATTGTTGCAGCCACTGAGTCAGTCCATCTCATTGAGGGTCTTCCTCTTTTTTGCTGACCTTCTGCTTTCCCAAGCATGATGTCCTTCTCCAGGGACTGGTCCCTCCTGATAACATGTCCAAAGTACATAAGACAAAGTCTCGTCATCCTCGCTTCTAAGGAGCATTCTGGCTGCGACCCTGCCAAACTGGGCGGAGGTCCAGGCGGCTTGGCCAGGTCGAATGGGATGGAGAGTTAAGTTTCTCCTGTGTGAGAGGCCCAGACTCAATCAGGACTGAAATCTGAAACAGGTTGATGGGAAGACACTTTGTTTTAATTTCACTCTGTGTATGTTTTATATACGTAATATTATAATTTTATGCCTGTAATGATCAGGCAGTGTTTAGGACCCCTGTTTTTTTTTTTTTTTTTTGAGGAGGTGAAACCTGTGTGTCAAAGCACTCTTGTGCCTTTTAACACAGTCACCACACTTGTGAGAAGCTAAGTTGTTTGGATTTGAGGGTCATGGGCAAGCCCCATTTTGAACTTACTTGAATTATAGGCAGAGAACTCCCAATTAGACCAGCTTTGGGAGTGCCGTAAGATGAGTAATGGCAAGTGTCAGGCTTCCGTGGGCGCCGACTTAGGGCCTTTGAGGTTGGCAGCCAGAGACCAGTGGCATTGTCGGCTCCTCGCATGCAGACACAGTGTCTTCTCCCATAGCGTACCCCTGTCAGTACACTGGGCTCACACTACTCTGTCTAAAGGTGCCGCACTGCCTAGAGACGAGTCTAGCAAGGTCCCTGTCCCCAAGGACTTTATGACCTAGCGGGACGACGAGACTCAGACAAGTCACTGGTGAAGGCTGAGTGTCCAAGGAGGGCGGGGACATGTCTAGCTGAGGTGATCCGGGGATTTCTAGGACGAGGTGCTGACTGGGCAGAGGCTGGGCCTCTGTAGGTGGAGACAGGAGGAGCATTTCAGACAGAATCCAGGGTGAGGGTCCAGGGTCCAGGTCCAGGTCCAGGTGCAACAGAGGGGTGAGTCGGCTGGTTTTCCTGAGCCCGGGTTGAGGTGGCATGGCGGCTGCCTGCCCGTCTGTCGGTGCTGAATGCCAGCTGGACCAGGCTCCTTCCTCTCGGGCCAGGGCACGAGGGCCTGCCAGCCGAGAGCAGTTGGGCTTCGGTCCCCACCTGCTCCCTCTGCCAGGTGCCTTAAAGCAATTTTTTTAGTAGCATTTTATTATTTAGATTGCATTGAGATATTCCTGATGCCCCTACAGCGACCCTCCAGATGTTATGATTTGCCCATCTAACATAAGACAAGCATGGATGTGTAAGTTACAGCTGTAGACGTTTCCATGGCAAGTGTCCAGACTTTCCCTGGTCTGAAACATGCACTGCCAGGTTTGTATTCTCTGGAAAGGCAGGAGCAACCCAGAGCTGGAATAGCAGGGGCCAGGTTTGCATTCTCCGGAAAGGCAGGAGCAACCCAGAGCTGGAATAGCAGGGGCCAGGTTTGCATTCTCCGGAAAGGCAGGAGCAACCCAGAGCTGGAATAGCAGGGGCCAGGTTTGCATTCTCCGGAAAGGCAGGAGCAACCCAGAACTGGAATAGCAGGGGCCAGGTTTGCATTCTCCAGAAAGGCAGGAGCAACCCAGAGCTGGAATAGCAGGGGTCGGTTGGGAGAGGGACCACTCGGCTCTGGGTACGATTTGGCCAAAACCCAAACAGGCTGATCAGTCATTGGGTTTGGGCCTCACTGGGATCCAGGACCAGATGTTTATTTTTAACACTTTATTCCAAAAAATTTCAAACATAGAAAAAAGTGAAAGAATTGTCAGTAAACACCCGAATAGGCTACCACCTAGAGTGTACGTGACATTTGCGGTGGGTGAATTGTTTTTGTGTGTGGCCTTTCTAGCCATGGTCTTGTAACTACCACCCAGGTGATTGTGTGACAGGGTGATTGTGGCCTACTAAGGGGATTGGTCAGCTTTGCCTTAAAAGAGCCAATTCTAGCGCAGAGAGGAGGAACCCACCACCACCAAGGAAGGGAAGACCCTGCAGCAGGAGATGGTGTGGTGGGCTTCCCGGCCCACGGAGAGAGAAAGCTGACTGCCTCTGGGCAGAAGCCGAGTGCCAGGGAGAGGCGTGTCTGTGAGCATAGCTGGGGAGAGGCTGTCCTGATGGAACAACTGTATCCTGAGTGTTCGTGAGCCTGAACTGTAACCGTTAGTTCCCTAGTAAACCCTATAACTGTGAGGGTGGCTTGTGAGTTCTGTGTGGCCATTGCATTGAATTATGGAACCCAGCAGAGAAGTATAGATTGCTGTGGGAGGGATGGCTGGTGTCACCCTGCAGAAGTAAAGGTGACAGTGGTGTACAGTGACTGGCACAGAGCCTGGTGCACAGTGGTTGCTCTGTAAGCAGGAGCTGCTTGTGTCCGGGGGGCCAACTGTTGAGCATCTCCTTGGACTTCAGGACTTTGTTGTGGAGCAGTGCCCCCACTAACCGTTTGTTATCACCACCTCCCTAGATGCACCCCTGCTGTCTGTGCGCAGAGCACACTGTGTGCCACCAGCACCTGGGAGGGGCACCTTGTCACTGCTCAGAAGTGAGTTGGGCTTGGGGAGGGCCCTTGTTCTCTGGCTGGCTCCTGGGGACTTCTGCAGAGTTCTCTTTAGGACCGTGTAATTCATCATCTGCTTTGAGAGTTAAAAAACCAAACCCGTTGCCATCGAGTGGATTCCGACTCACAGCCACCCTATAGGACAGGGTAGAACGGCCCCACAGGGTTCCCAAGGAGCGGCTGGTGGATTCAAACTGCTCACCTTTTGGCTAGCAGCCGAACTCTTAACCAGTGTGCCACCAGGGCTCCTTTGAGAGTAAAGGAGGCGCTATTACCAGTTAAGGAGCCCTGGTGGTGCAGTGGTTAAGAGCTCAGGGGCAGTTGTACTCTGTTGACAACGGGTTTGTTTTTTGTTGTTATTACCAGTTAAAGAAGGTAAACAGGGTCTGAGCTGGGCCACCTGAGCCGGATGCTCCCTAGCTCTTTGGGTGAAGAAGGCCAGCCTCCTTCCGTCTTAATGAAAACAAGGTGCATCTTGCTCCAAGTGGGCTCACCTGTGAGAATAAACGTAACATGGTAATGCCTAGCGATACCGGTGTTTTCACGTGCAGCCCGTCTTCCCTCTCAGCTGCTCTCCGTTTGCCATACGGGCACATGCCGTCGGCGTGCTATGTTGGGGCCAGAAAGCAGATGGGAAGATGTCAAAAAATCCCAGGCCAGATGTTTGTGGGTTGTTCAGTCCCGACTTGGTCCCACAGTCTTGTCTTTTTGGTGTATCGTTTGGTTGGCTGGGCCAGACCGGCCTCCCCGTGCGTGTGCGTGTGTGGGTGCCTGTGTGGGTGAAGACTGGCGAATGCTGGGACGTGGAGATGCTCAGGGTCCAAGTCCTTTCCCGTCAGTCTGTGTCTTGAGGGTAGGGGCAGCACCAGAAGATAGCACCCCTTGGCCTCCCTGTGACACGCAGCCATTCAGGGTGGCTGTTGTGTTCACTGGGAAGTGCCGTCGAGAAGGTGAAACATTCAGTTGCGTGCTGCTTCCCTCTCTTTTTAGAAGTTCGAGGACTTCGTTGTATAACAGAGCATGTACCCATCAAGCGTCTGGGCAGCCACATCTCCCACCACGTATGTGTTTGTCAGTGTTCGTTAAGCACTTGTTACGTATGTCCCGGCAATCTGGCCACAAGCATAAAGTCGGTGTACGAGCCTTGTGGTACATGACCACTGGTGGGGTCATCTGGGAGGGCCTTTCGCTGAGAGCTTGCGTGGAGGTCATCCGGGACGGCCCTTCGCTGAGAGCTTGCCGTGGGGTCATCCGGGAGGGCCCTTCACTGAGCTTGCGTGGAGGTCACCCGGGAGGGCCCGCTGCTGAGAGCTTGCCGTGGGGTCATCCAGGGGTGGTTCGCCGCTGGGAGCTTGCCATGGGATCATCTGGGGGGGCCCGCGGCTGGGAGCTTGCTGTGGGGTCATCCGGGAGGGCCCGCCGCTGAGAGCGTGCATGGAGGTAGGGCAGGAGCGAGTTTTGAAGGAGAGGGGTTGGAGAGTTGGTAGAACTTGTGGGTGGGTCTAGTGGGGATGGATGGTTCCAGATGACCTGCTCCAGGGTCTTTAGCTCTAACCTTGCCTGGTCTGAGGGAAGCCTCTGCCCGTCTCGTGGACCCCTGACGCTCCTGAGTGGGGAGCACTGGGCGGGAGATGAGAGCATGGGATGTCACCAAGACACAACATGCCCTCCTGAAGGAAACGTGGCAGAGGTGGTCTCCAAGAACCCCTCCAGCAGACAAGTCTTGATTCTGGAGTGTTTCTATCCAGAGCCCCCGGACAACAGCGTTCTTCCTGTGCCCACGCGGCCCCAGCACTCGGCTCGGCCTCGGGGCTTGTTTGCCCGCAGCCTGAGCTTCTGGGACGCCGACCTTTGATGCCTGTGTTATCTGTAGGCAGTCGCCTGGTGTCAAGAGATGGTTATTCTGGTGAGACAGGGACTGTCTTTAGTTTGTGGATTAATGGAGAGAAGAACATAACAGGATATCCAGACTTTTAATTAATTGTTCTGGGTAAATACCCAGCTCTCTCTCCTCTTGACTGATTAGATTCTATCTTCTCTCTGCACAGACTCATGATGTCTCGGCTCAGGCGCGCAGCTCTATCTGACGTGACTTCCAGTTTCCTACATGTATTCTGAATAAATCTTTTGTTCCATTGAGAAGATTAAGGGCAGTATTTGGTTGAAAAAATTTTAATGAAGCACCTAACAGAGCTATTATTCATTTTTGAAACAAGTTGCTGTGGGTTACCATAGTAATATTAAACCTTTTATTAGCTGTTTTTCCTTTCAGTCTTCGGTGGGTTTTTGTTACATGCTGCTGGGGGAGCTGCAGCTCCACGAATCTGCCGTCTGGAAAGAATTTTCTAGCTCTGTGGAGTTAAATCATTCAAGGAATTTATGTTATAGGAACATAAAGCTTATGAATCTAGTTTATCATATCTATCGTTTAATTGTTCATGCAAGCCATCTCTTCATGTAGCGATTTACAGTAATCTCAGTGAAATAACAGTTTCGTGTCACCAAATGAATAATGTATATGAAGAAATTGTTGAGCCCCTTAAAGCCATTCTGCTCAAGATATTAGGCTCTTTTATGTGAAAGTGATAGAATGAAGATCATGTACTAGTTGTGAGCTCAGGACTTGGGAGTCTGTCGCTCTTGTTTACCTTGAAGGTGCAGCGGGTCACTATCCCTCGGGAAGGGAACGCCGGCCGGTGAGGACATGTCCCCACGAGGACCGCTGCAGTCACACTGCAGGCAGCAGCCAGCCAGAGCGCAAAACGCAGCCAAGTGCTCCAGGGAGGGCTGTGTGGGGCGAGGAGGAGAACATCTGTGTTTAAAGACGGGATGCTCCGCAGACACCCATCTGGGTGAGAAATGGGGGCCCTGCCCTTGGGTACTGCCTGGAGGCAGAGACTGCGAGCGTGATCCGCAGGGAGCAGGTGCTGCGAGCTTCTCTCCCCTTGCTCGTCTAGTTCAGCAGCACATGTACCACGGTGTGGTCGTCCTGGTCTGTGTTTGTAAATAATGATGGTGACAAGCGGTAGCTGCTGAGGTTCTCCAGTCGAGCGCGAGAGATCTGTAGTTGGCAGCGTCTGTTCACTCAGGCGCGTGCTTAGCTCAGACACGCCACGTGACTTACCTCCTGAGCTTTCGACCTTTGAGTAGATACACTGCAAAGCAGGTCGAGGTCAGAGCAGCCGTTGACGGGGCTGGTGGGGGCCAGGTGCGAGAGGAAGCAGGTGCCCTGCCCAGGATGGCGCAGGCTTTGCTCCTCAGGAAATGGACGTTTTCTAGAATGGGAGCGTGATCCATCACTGCCGGAAGGTCTGTGCCCCCTTCCTGTCTCTTGAGCTTTAAAATGATTGTCTTCCAAGATGTTCACATGTCTCCAAGGTAGACAGCAGCACAGTGATGCCAGACACCGGCCAGCCAGGCTCAGCGGCCACCATTCAGGTGCTGCCCCAGCTGGCTCACCTGCCCCGTGTTCTGTTTTCTTTTCCTTTGCTGAAGTCTTTCCAAGCAGACCGCAGACATCATGTCACCTGGCCCTTCCGACTTCAGTCTGCATTAAAACAACAGAAGCCTGCGTGTTGCTGTAAAGACACAGTGATGAGGGCGAGGCCGTTTCTTGCGTGTGCCAGCGTCCAGGCCTGGTCTCCCGGTCTGGAGGTGTGGTCTCCGGGGCTGGAGGTGTGGTCTCCCTTGGTATCAGGGAATTGCATGACCTGTGGCTTGCTGGGGTTGGGCTGAAGGCTTAGAGGTCTGGAGAACTGATTTTGTAGTGACCTCTTCCTCACTTTGGGGACCCCGAGTTGGGTGGGCCTGGCCTGGAGGCGTTCGACTTCAGTTTTAATGTTTAGATTTCCACGTATGTGGACTATTATAGAAGCGATCACCACCCTGGAGGCCTGGGAGGCAGAATGACCTGGTCTGGGATGTCCAATACTTCTAACAATCAGAGCACATGTTTTACGAGGAGGATTAGAAATGATTGAATCGCTACACATTTAAATAGCCACTATGGTGGCACAGTGGTTAAAGCTAACTGAAAGATCAGCGGTCCAAACCCTACAGCCGCTACGCAGGAGAAACGTGACTATCTGCTTTGGTAAAGATTTACAGCCTTGGCAACCCTATGGGATAGTCCTCCTCTGTCCTATAGGGTCTTTATGAGTTGGAATCAACTCAATGGCAGTGGGTTTTTTTTTTTTTTTTATTGTCTATAATTAGGAAGCCCTTGATGAGATGGATTGACACAATGGCCGAAACAATGGAGTCAGACATGCCAATGATAGTGAAGATGGCACAGGACTGGGCCGTGTTTTATTCTGTTACACATTGCGTCTTCATGCATCAAAGCTGAGTCAATAGCAACTAACAACAGCAGCAACGTCTGTAATAGACAGTACTAAACCCAAACCAAATCCGTTGCCATAGAGTCGATTCTGACGCACAGCAACTCTATAGGACAGAGCAGAATTGCCCCATAGGGTTTCCAAGGAGTGGCTGATGGATCCGAATTGCTGACCTTTTGGTTAGCAGCTGAGTCCTTAACCACTGTGCCACCAGGGCATATCTAATAGGTTCTAAGTTATTAAGGTTGGTTTGGTCCGTATTATTGACCGTTTTCCCTATTTTTATTTAAATATATTTCTAGCCCCTTTGGAATTATTAGTAACAGGCATTATGCTTCTTTTGTTTTGCCTTTTCATAATATTCTTGTCTCCTCATGATGGCGTCCCTCCCCAACCTCATTTACCTGACCTTAGGGAACTGTGAGGGTGCGTTCTTTTTCTCTGTTGACGTGCCACTGGGTTTGGTGTGGCACCTGGGGCTTGTGGCCTCCCCCAGTTAGCACTTCTCAGTCCTGAAGTATAAGATGTACAAAGTAACCTTGGGTTATTCTAGGGACTGCCAAGCATGCCAGCTCTGTGTGTTTCCAGGGAGGGAAAAGGGGGTTTGGAATGAAAACGTTTCAGTTCCATGTAGACGTGTATACACAAAACGCTACCAGATACGTAATGGTGCTTTGTTCTCATGGCGCCCGGGGAAGCAGTGAGAATACCGCAGGAGCGTGTGGGGCCCGGGCGTCTCTACACATACCCTAAACGGGAGGAGCCCGGAGCGCTGTCCCTGACAGAGGACTTTCTGTCTGGGTGACATTCCCATCTGAGAACGGAGGAGATGAGAAACTAGCTGGGAGACTGAATTTAATATAAGTTACTTGGGAAAAGCTTTGCAGTAGGAAGTTTGTACTTAGGGTGATTTTGAAACATTTCATTTACGTTTAATTTTGCTGTTTCTCTCACCTTCCCCCCACTGGAGGGATTTCAGAAGAGCTAGTTAAGTGTTGTAGCGGAACCCCTGGCCAGCCTCCTCCTTTGCAGGTATAGATCTCATGGCAGCGGCTCTCCGCCGGGGACCTGGGAGGCCAGGGAAAGAGGGCTTGCCACAGGAAGGCCGTGCAGAGCCGGCTGGAGCGACTCTGCCCATAACCTGGTCTGTGACCACCTGCAGAGGGATCCTGGAGCAGGTCCCCTGTGAATTTGAAGTGATGCCCCGTCTGGGCAGACCCAGCCTGGCTGTGCTTCCAGAGCTGGCTTGGGGCTCTCTGCGCTGGTGGGAGACTGGGGCAGGGGGTGGGCCCCAGGTTTGCAGCCTCTCTCCATCAGCACCTTGGACAGAAATTCAGTCAAGCTCCCCAGTGCCACCCTTTATGGCTGCCTTTGCCTTTTCTCCTATCGAGGGCTCGGGCTGGCGTTGCTGAAGCTGCATGAGGATGTTTGTGCTGTTACTGTATATTACTTTTTTATTGCGTACTATTTTTGTTGCAAATAGTCATAAATATTGTTACAGTTTTGACTGCATTGTGACATGTTTCTCTAAGTGGTCTCACGTATACTTTGCCAGGCAGGGCTGAGCGATTGGTTATTTTTTCTTTGATGCTTCTTTCTGAGGGTGTTTCAGCTGAGAGTAATGGGGCCTCGTCCCTTTTCTGGGCTGGCAGCCCTTTATAAGGTGGTTCCTTGCCTGTTAGATTTTATTGTTGGTAGGGGCCTGCTAGGGACCCTTACCCAGTGCACCCTTCCCTCCCCGACCCCATCCTCTGTGGGAACTGTCTTGGTGGCGCAAGGCTTGCAGACTGAGCTCTGATACTAGATTTGCTACTTAGCAGCTGCTGTATTCCTTAACCTCATGTGTCAGGTGGGACTGGGGGTCTGACGGCACCTGACTGGTAATGTGGTTAGGGGGATTAAGCGCTGTAATTTATACAGAGCTCTAGGCCGAGGCCTGGTGGTGGCTATTATTATTCCAACAACGACAGTTCTTTCTTATAGAGAGAAGAATCTGCTGTAAGTTCTCCCTGGGGGCCTGGGTCTGGTGCAGAGCAGACTTCTCCATCCACGTGGCAGGTCTCAGGCACCCTGCTGCCCCTCCCTCGGGCAGCTCCCGGCCTGGACGTCAGGGCCCAGCCAGCCTGAGTTCCCCTTCTAGATGAGCTGTTGTTAGTCAGTGTTCGTCTGGAGTCCCGGGCCCAGAATGAGTCGTGGAGACAGTGGGCTTGTCTTAGCCCCCTAGTGCCCCCATAGCAGCAAACCCACAAGAGGGCATCCTTAATGAGCAGACTTTTATTTTCTCACAATTCCAGAAGCTGCAAGTCCAAATACGGGTCTTGGCCTTGTCGCTTCTTCTGTGGGCCTCTCTCCTAGCTCTGGTGCCTGCTGGCAACCCCTGGCGTTCCTTTGCTACTTACAGATGCATCTGTGTGTCTTCCCCTGTGTATGTGTCTGTCTGTTGTCCTTTTTTATAAGACCCTCCTCAGAAGGACTAGGTTTAGGACCTGCCCTGCTCCAGTATAACATTATTAACAACAAAAGAAAACCCCTCTTTCCAAACAGGGTCACATTTTCTGGTACAGGGTTAGGATTTCAACATGTGTTTTTTGGGGGAGGCAGTTCAACCCGTAACAGGGCCCGTAGCCTTAGATCTTGTTACCTCTGGGGACGGCCACCAGGTGTCGCTGGTTCCCCCAGACCATGCTGTTGACTGAAGCACAGTCTCAGGCTTCTTGGTTAGAGAGCTGTTATGTCAGGTCTTCTGTCCTGGCTGGGCAGCTGACCCAGACAGTCCTACCTCTGACCCTCACCCCAGGGGTGGTCGGGAGAGGCTGGGTACGGGTGGTAGGCAGAGGAGAAGCTGGACAGTCCTACCTCTGACCCTTACCCCAGGGGTGGTCGGGAGAGGCTGGGTGTGGGCAGTAGGCAGAGGAGAAGCCGGACAGTCCTACCTCTGACCCTCACCCCAGGGGTGGTCAGGAGAGGCTGGGTGCGGGCAGTAGGCAGAGGAGAAGCTGGACAGTCCTACCTCTGACCCTCACCCCAGGGGTGGTTGGGAGAGGCTGGGTACGGGTGGTAGGCAGAGGAGAAGCCGGACAGTCCTACCTCTGACCCTCACCCCAGGGGTGGTTGGGAGAGGCTGGGTACGGGTGGTAGGCAGAGGAGAAGCCGGACAGTCCTACCTCTGACCCTCACCCCAGGGGTGGTTGGGAGAGGCTGGGTGTGGGCAGTAGGCAGAGGAGAAGCTGGACAGTCCTACCTCTGACCCTCACCCCAGGGGTGGTCGGGAGAGGCCGGGTGCGGGCAGTAGGCAGAGGAGAAGCTGGACAGTCCTACCTCTGACCCTCACCCCAGGGGTGGTTGGGAGAGGCTGGGTACGGGTGGTAGGCAGAGGAGACACTGGACAATAGGTCAGAGCAGCCTGTGTCCGCTGTGCCCCGCCTCTCAGTGGGGTGACATTTGGCTGGGCGTGCTTCAGTTTCCTCGTCAAAGACTTGATGAACAAATTGGAAACAGGTAGTGTGGTGGTTGCACACGTGGAGAATGTAATTAATGGCACTGAGTTGAAATGGCGAATGTTTTATATATTTTACTACCGTTTAAAAAAAAGAAGAAAAGACTGACAAGGACAAGACGAAGCGCTGTGTACGAGCGTGAGCTGCCGTGCCCCCCCAGGCACCACGGGGCAGCCTGGCCTTGCTCACTGCGTGGCGGGCGCGCCCTCTGCATCGGGTGGCTCTGCTGACTGAACATGGCCTCTCCTCCGTCTGTGTTGTTCATGTTAGTCCAGTGGATTTGGGTGAGCTCAGGTAGGTGACAGCTGACCAGGATGTTTTAGTCAGTTGTGGTTGGCGTCTGGGAAACATCTGGAGGAAGCCAGCTGCCCGAGAAGAGCTGCTACGGCTGCGGAGACAGAGTGCCTCTCACCTCTGCTCAGTCACGCAGCCGGCATCCAGAGCCGCAACTGTGAGCACAGTGCCTGCCATGGGGTGAGCCTTGTACCATTTGGGGGGCGCACTGTGACACTGGGGTGGGGAGACATGGCCCCTGGCCCCTGGCCCTTGCAAGGTAATGGGTTAGTGAAGAGCCAGAGGCAGTGACAGGATGAAGAAGGGAGGAAACAGAGGGCTCTGCCTGCCGGGCATCCTGTCCTTCCGGGAGACAGGCTGCATCGGGCAAGGGAGGGTCCTGCAGGACCCTCAGTGTTGCCTTTGGGGTACACTAAGTGTCTTGCCCACCAGCATTGTCTGTGAGCTTGTGCTGCGGGGTGCTGAAGCCAGTTTATGAGTTTCTGTGAGTGTGTGTGAAGCCTCTGTGTGTATGAAGCCTGTGTGCGTGTGTGTCCGTGTGTTGAGAGAGAGGGAGAAGGGCACCCATGCACATATGGTGTGCAAAACCCATTTGGGAAGGGATGAAACTGGAAGCCAAAATTTTGGGAAATAACTATTATCCCTTTCAAAAACTGTACCCGGCATACCCCCTCGTTGGCAGCTGTTGTCGAGTTGGACCTCCACCTCATGGTGGCCCCATGCACAACGAGATTGTGTCATTGTGATTGATAGGGTTTTCATCAGCTGGTTTTTGGAAGTAGATCATCAGGCCTTTCTTCCTAGTCTCATGTAGTCTGGACGCTCTGCTAGAACCTCTTCAGCATCAAGGCCCCCGCTGACAGACCAGTGGTACCACTTCACACCCCCTAGGATGACTCTAATTAGAGAGACAGACAATAACAAGTGTTGGTGAGGATGTGGAGCAAAGACAGCCCTCGTTCACTGCGGGCATTACTGTGAAATGGTGGAGCTGCTGTGGGAAACAGTTTGGCAGTTCCTCAAAGGATGAACAGAGTTACCGTGTGACCTGCGAACCCCAATCCTAGGTATGTACTCAAGGGACATGAAAACGTGTGCACACAAACCTGACACAGATGTTCACCGCGGCGTTATTCATGTCAGCCGGAAGGTGGAAGCAACCCGCACGTCTGTCAGCTGACGAGTGGATGAACAAAAGGCGGCATAGCCATACGACGGAATATTTTTCGGCCATAAAAAGGATTAGGGCACTGATTCATGCTACAGCATGGTTGCACCTTGAAAACATTGTTCTCAGTGCAAGAGGCAAACATGAAAAGACATATATTGTATAACCCTGTTAATATCGAATGTCCAGAATAGGCAAATCCACAGAGACCGAAAGCAGATTAGTGGTTGTCAGGAGCTGCTGGTGGTGGTGGTGGTGGTGGTAGAGGGGAATGGGGAGTGACTGCTAGTGGATACAGAGTTTCTTTATAGGGTGATGGAATGTTCTGGAATTAGATGGTGATGGTTGCACAACCTTGTGAATATACTCAAAACCACTGAATTGTATAGGTTACAGTTGAATTTTGTGGTCTGTAAATAAAAAAATAAATGTACCTGTTGACTTCTGCTGTGGGGTACCACTCAGGGAATGCGGAAGGGGCCCTGTCCTCAGAGGTTTATAGTGCAGCTGGGGAGACGGGTCACAGTATCAGACGGCCACGGCATCACACAGCCACAAGGTCATGTTCTCACCGTGTTCCCACCTATGTCACCTTGCTGAGTCACACTGGTGGGTTTGACTGTGGGTGCCCCCTCATGTAACTCTCAGGTCTCAGAGTGCTTCCCATCCTCCCCCCCGTCTGCAGGAACTCATTCTCGTGAGAGGTGTCTCATAAGCTCCATGCCCCTGACAGGGTGGGCTGAGGGCCCACTGACCCCAGCCCAGAGGCCTGAGTGGGGGGGGCCTCGGGGTGTAGAAAGGCAGCGGCTCGTCCAGGCTCCGTCCAGCTGTGTGCTGTGGTCCCGGTCCTGATCTGCCCATCAGGCCCGGGTGCAGAGGGTCCTGGGCTGCGTCTCTGCAGCACAGAGATGTATCTTCAGATGTGTTGCAATGCCTGTGGCTACCTAGTGACCCGGAGCTCTCCATTGAGTGAAGTTGGGAGTGAGGGAGGGTGCACAGTCCAGCACGGAGTGGCAGCTGGGTTGAGGTCCTTCATGGGCAGCATGCCCACTACATCTTTGGCCTGAATGTCAAGCTTATAGAAGCTGGTGAAATGGAGAGGCTGTGGCCAGGAGGCCTTCTCCGTGTGCCCAGCTTTTAGGATATGTGGGATTTACTGAAGACAGGAGTTTTTTTCTAGGACAAGCCCAGGCCTGGAGGATGCCCTGTAGACACTGAGGGACTCCAGGGAAGCCACCCGCACCTTGGCAGCGTGACAGCCACTTCTGCTTTCCCTCAAGACCACAGCTGTGGTGCAGACCTGACGGTTGTCAGAGGCACCAGTTGTCTTCCTGTGATGCCAACTGCTTGCATTTCTCAGGGGCCACCTCCAGGCAGGCCGTGGGTGTCCCTGCTGCCTGGCATCTGTGGGAACCATTGCTGGCTTGTTCCTGCAAAGTGGCTGGGAGAAGTGGTAGAGAGGAATGGGACATTGGAGTGCTCCCGAGACTGTACCTCTTGTGGCCCTCCTTCCCAGCCTCCCGTGACTGCCGTGGCTGAACCTAACTTCCTGACTTTGACCTGGCCTTTTTCTCCATGGACACAGTTCACATTCTTATTCATTTCTTGGAGGCTCAGCAGGAAGTTGTGAGACATGTAGATTTTTCTTTCTGTAGTCAGGGTCTTCACTTAGGTTTGTCTGAACCTCGGTGTGAGGTCCTTATTTTCTCAGGTGTCAGGACGGAGCTGCTACTGGAGACATCGGTTGGCTCCATGCTGGAGACAGATCTGCTGTGGGAGATGTAGGCTGGCTCCAGGCTGGAGACGGATCTGCTGCGGGAGATGTAGGCTGGCTCCAGGCTGGAGACGGATCTGCTGCGGGAGATGTAGGCTGCCTCCAGGCCGAGTAGGGGCTTGTTTTCCTCAGTCCTGGGTGCACTTGGCCTCTGCATTCGCCCTGTCCATTCATCCAGCTTCCTCTTTGATGCCCTTGAGCACTGATGATCAGCATGCTCCTCACCAAATCTTATACTTACCTTTTTTCTCTCAGCCTCCTGGCTTGCACCCCTGTCTGAGTGCTCCTTCTGGCCTCTTGTGAAGCTCCCTCTGGGTGTTCCTGGCTGCACCTGGAGCAAGAGCCATGATTTGGGTTATCTCCATGTCCTCAGCGCCTGGTCCGGCGCTCCGCTTACCTCTGCTGAATGGAACCCCATCCTATGTCCCGGGTGAAGGGCCCACTCGTGGATCCTCGAGCTTGAATGGAATCCCATCGCGTGTGCCAGGTGAAGGGCCCACTCCTGGGGCCTCGAGCTTGAGTGGAACCCTATCACGTGTCCCAGGTGAAGGGCCCACTCCTGGGGCCTCGAGCTTGAATGGAATCACATCCTGTGTCCCGGGTGAAGGGCCCACTCCTGGGGCCCCGAGCTTGAATGGAACCCCATTGTGTGTGCCATGTGAAGGGCCCACTCCTGGGGCCCTGAGCTTAATGGAACCCCATCGCATATCCCGGGTGAAGGGACCACTCCTGGGGCCCCGAGCTTAATGGAACCCCATCGCGTATCCCAGGTGAAAGGCCCACTCCTGGGGCCCCGAGCTTGAATGGAACCCTGTCGCGTGTCCCGGGTGAAGGGCCCACTCCTGGGGCCCCGAGCTTGAGTGGAACCCCATCCTGTGTTCCAGGTAAAGGGCCCACTGCTGGGGCCCCGAGCTCCCCTGCTTCCTGATTGGTTAGAAGACAGCCCATTTGCCTGGACACTGTAGCCCTGAGGCTACTCCTGTTGCAACATGGTTCCTTTGCAGCCCTTCCTTGCTGTAGACAGCATGGTGCTTTGAAGGACCTTTTAAGACCAAGGGCTTAGCAGGGAGAAAGAAGGTCATAAGAAAGCCAGAAGGCAAAGAGGAATGACTTGGCCTTTGCTAAGCATCCTTTTGTTTTCTCCCTTCCACCTGGTTTCTGCCTCCATCTATTGATCCTCCGTGCTCGTCTGCACCCCGCCCCCTGCCGTGTTCATATTTCTGACTGGCTTATGGTGGGGCAGGAGTGACGAAGGCACCTCTGGGATCTGAGCCGCATCTCAGGATGCTGAGAGCAGGTGAGAGTGTGTGTGAGACACCTACTTCTAGAAACAAGCCCACCAGCCATTGTGGCAGTGTGAACCTGAGTTCTTGAACGTTGAGAAGTGTCAGTCCGCGTGACTTGGAGTGTCTGCACACTCGTGCTCATTGTTGCACGCGCGGTCTCCTGGCTGTCCCCTAGGCTGGCCTTGACCCCTCTTGGGGCATTCCCTCTAGTTGGCAAGGGAGTGTCTGCATGCTACACTCCATTTGAGGGGAGCAGCTGCTTCGAGCTACAGGTTGAGACACAGAAGTGTCTGTAAGTGCCTTGCAATCTGCTTTTTCCTTCCCACTTTGCTGAAACTGGCCTTTGGGAGGTCACCAAAGACGTCACGTTTGCCCAGTGGTGCTTGAGAACTGAAGGGGGCCTAGATGTTAATCCATTCAGCTTCTCGTTTTATAGGTGAAGAAACCGAGCCTCACGTGGTTCATTGTTTCAACAGATGTTTATTGAACACTCACTCTGGGCTGCAAAGCAGTTTGTTCATACTACTTGATGTGTAGCACGGGGCTACAAGGCAGCTCTGGAAAGCATTGGTGGTTCTTTTTCTACCTGCTGTTGTTGATGGAGCCCTGATGGCACTGTGGTTAAGAGCTGCAGCTGCTACCCAAAAGGTCAGCAGTTCAAATCCACCAGCCACTCCTTGGAAACCCTATGGGGTAGTTCTGCTCTGTCCTGTAGGGTTGCTATGAGTCGGAATTGGCTCGACAGCAGTGGGTTTTCTGGTTGTTGTTGGTAGGCACCATTGAGTTGGCTCCAGCTCATACTGACCTTATATATAACAGAACTAAATGTTGTCCGATCCTGTGTGTCTGTCTTCACGATTGTTGCTACGTTTGAGTCCATTGTTGTGGCTTTTTCTGCCTAAACCTCCCCCCCGCCAAAAAACCAAACCTGTTGCTGTTGAATTGATTCCATCTCATAGTGACCCTATAGGACAGAATAGAACTGCCCCATAGAGTCTAGGAGTGGCTGGTGGATTCGAACTGCTGACCTTTTGATTAGCAGCTGAGCTCTTAACCACTGCACCACCAGCGCTCCTTTTCTGCCTAAGGGTTGGCTCTTCTCAGTCATTCTGTGTGACCTTGGAATCATTTTGCACCAGTTAATGCATCTTGCAAAATTTTTTTCCTGAGTTTCTGTGGCTCGAGTGTTCTCTCCCCTTCCATCTCTGATTATCCTGCGGGGACTCTGGTTTCACTCTCTTCCAACTCTTAGCCTGTGTGTTTCCTAAAGTGCATTTATCAACCTCTCTGTTTAGATACTGTCTCTGTTGACTCAGAGCACTTCTAAATTTGTACTCTCCTGAGCCCATCTCCAAATCTCATCGTCTTCTTGAGATGCTGACTCTATGTCTCTAGAGTTTCTCCGTTTAAAATGTGTAAAGTGTTGTAGAAGGATCTGGTCTTTGATTTAGAGACAGGCAGCTGAGTCTCATTCCCTCTTTTGTAAAATGGGGATGAGAATTGCCTTTCAGAGTCTATAAGATATTTCTTGGAAATAAACGCCTCGCACAGACCCTGCTACATAGCATCTGTAGGTGCTTGCAAATACGATCTCTTACGATCCTCTCTTCATCCTCTTTTCCTCCTCCACTAAACTAGCTACCCCTCCTGACTTCCTGTTTACACCACGTTGTTGCTAGTTGCTGTGTAGTCAGCTGTGACTCATGGTGCCCCTGCATACAGCAGAACGAAATGTTGTCCAGTCCTGCACCATCTTCACGATCTTTGATATGCTCAAGTCTATTGTTGCAGCCACTGTGTATTTTGAGTGCCTTTCGCCCTAGGGGGCTCAACTTCCAGCACCATATTGGAAAATATTCTGTTGTGATACATAGGGTTTTCATTGACTGATTATTGGAAGTAGATCACCAGGCCTTCCTTCCTAGTCTGTCTTAATCTGGAAGCTCCACTGAAACCTGTCCACCATGGGTGACCCTGCTGGTATTTGAAATACTGGTGACGTAGCTTCCAGCCTCATAGGAACACAGAAGCCACCATAGTAAGCCAAACTGACACATGGGTGGTGGCTTTATATCATAGATACCACTAATCTCTTTTACCCTGGGTAAAATTGTGGGATCATTATCAAATCTCTGATTCTCTTTGTCTCTATATCTTCTTCTTGCCGTTGTTAGGTGCCATGGAGTCAGTTCTGACTCCTAGCGACCCTGTGCACAACAGAACAGAACACTGCCTGATCCTGTGCCATCCTCACACTCACTGTTATGCTTGAGCCCGTTCTAGTTATTGCTAAAGCCCATCTATTCTTTCACAGTGCTCAGGTGTGGATTAACCCCTTCCTTCCTTGCTGTTTTTGATGGGCCTGTCTCAGTTCATACCTTTATGATTTATGCCCGTCTCCCAACCTGTTTCCCTGTCCGCCTACTCCCGTAGTACATTCCATGTACAGGAGGAGGTGAATTAGACTGAAGCGTGGCTTTCACCTCTAGTGTAATGGCTCCCTGTTGCTTCCATGACAGAGATCAAGCTCCTGGTATTTAATGCCTGTGATGCGGAAGGTTGTGTGTCAGCTTGGCTGGGCCATGATTTGCAGGAGTTTGGCAGTTATGTAATGATATAATCTGGCAGTTATATAATGATGTAGTTATCCTCTATGATGTGATCTTATGCGATCAGCCAATCAGTTGTAAGGGAAGTTTCCTTGGGGCTGTGGCCTGCACCCAAAATATATATGGACATTCTGGTAAAGCTTGCTCACTTGCTCTGGATCCTGCATCCAGCTCTTCATCATCTGACCTTTGGTTCTTTGGACTTGAGCCAGCAGACTGCCATATTGCCTGTCAGTCTTGGAATTCATCAACTTCTGCAACCTGTGAGCCAGCAGCCTGCTATCTTACCTACCAATCTTGGATTCATCAGCCTCCACAGCCTGTGAGCCAGCAGCCTGTCTGACCTGCTGATCTTGGGTTTGTCAGCCCCTGCAGCTACGTGAGGCAGGAGAACTCTCCAGCCTGATGCCTGACCCACCGACTTGGGACTTGCCAACTTCTACAACTGTGTGAGCCACTTCCTTGAGATAAATCTCTCTCACTTTGTCTTTATATATACACACTTCACTGCTTTTGCTTGTCTAGAAAACTCAGCCTAAGACAATGCCCTTCATAACCAGACTCTTAATTACTTGTTCATCCCTCTGCTTCATCCACACTCAGGGGCTCACTGATCCTGGACTGTTCACTATTAACCTCTGCCTCGTTCTGGTTAATAGTAACTATTATAATATGTAATAAAATATAAAATACTGTAATTACGCATAGATACAGTTAAAAGAAAACCCAAACCTGTTGCTGTCGAGTCGATTCCAACTCATAGCGATGCTGTACCGTAATAACTATTCTAACAGTTGATAACAGTTGACACTGGTTAATGTTTCTCTCCCAGCACGGAGTGGGGACATGTCTTTCCACCCAGTTTCCATGGCCTCATTGCCACCGGGAAGCTTCTCATCCCTGTGCTACCAGAGTTCCTAAGGCAGCGCCTTCACACGGGGGTCACAGGCCTGGGTTGCTGGGGAAATGCTGTTTTGCACCTGTTGTCCTGGCAGAAGGATTAATGGGCCCCCAGAGTGTTTACTTTGAAGGATAGATTATGTGGTCACCTTGCCTATGTGCACTGTAGAATATGGGTCTGGATGCGTGGAGACCAGCCTTACGTGTTGCTTCCTAGGTTTATGGAGCTCTTACTTCTCGCCCATCCGCTGGGCAGGTGTAGGGTTTTGTGCTGCTGGTCACCTTTCGAGCTCTGCACTCAGCACCTCCTCTGTGTGGTCATGACCCCAGGAGTCAGGGTGCAGAAGACGTGGTCCCTGTCCTCAAGGAGCTCACGGTCGGGGTGCAGATGGACCCGGAAACAGACACAGCCCCGGCTGGTGGGCATGGAAGCCTGCAGGGGGCGCAGGGCTCACGGAGAGGGCGCGGTCACATCAGCGTAGGGTGGGAGCAGTCTGGGTGCCGAGGCGGGAGCGTATTGTCTGTTTGGGTAGCAACAGAGGTAGGTGCGTATTCCGGTGGCGGCAGTCGAAGGCTTCAGGACGTAAAGCAAGTCTGACTTGGGCCATGTGGGTTGTAGGCCAGCAGGTGGTGTTTGTGGTCAGCTCTGGACTGTTCTGGGTCTTTCTCCTGTTGCCACCTGAGCCTGCCTTCTGTGCATTTACAAGTAAGATTGTATGCAGGGACCACAGGTCATGCTGCTTTCCTTTTGTAATCACACTGCATACTTATCTAAAAGTCATTGGGCTTGTTACCAACAGGACCCTCCTTAGCTTTTCTGTGCCCAGCCTCCTGTCTGGACCTCAGAGTCTGGGTGACATCCAGGGTGTGCTCCTGTGGCTGTGCCCAGCCTCCTGTCTGGGCCTCAGAGTCTGGGTGACAGCCAGGGGTGTGCTCCTGTGGCTGTGCCCAGCCTCCTGTCTGGGCCTCAGAGTCACAGGTGACAGCCAGGGGTGTGTTCACTGGTCCAAGAGCCCCAGGAAGAAGGAGGCCAGAGTGCTGGGGGGATGGCTTCTCCCTGTGCCTCCCCTTGGGGTATTTGGTCCCAGCTGGTGGTGGCATGGAGGCAGTGAGTGAGGATATCAGTGTGTGTAGGCGAGGCAGTGAGTGGGAAGAGATTGTGACAACCTGAACACCTGGGGACGGAAACAGGCTGTCTTAGGTGGCCCCGTGTGGCTGTCTGTTAACGTTTCGGTACGTGCGCACCAGGACGGCTGTATTTGCTGACGCTGGTCTCTGTATCGACTCTGCCTTTTAGGAGATGGAGTAACGTTTGAGCCGGCTGCCAAAGACTGCTAATGGGCGAGGGGTGGCACTAACCCCTGTTTTTTTGGAATTAAAAGAAAGATATATGTATGTATATATATAATGCTGAAATTATAGGCGGCTGAGGTTTGTCATCAGTGGTTTGTGCTGAACGCAGGCTTGCTGACCTCAGGCTGCTGGTTCGGAGGCTTTAGGTTTTTAATGTGAAATGGTAGCAGCCTTCCTTCAATTAAATGCCATGCAGCCTCGGCTGTGGGATCAATGGTATTGAAGGAAAAAACAGTGTGATTAGACCCTGTGAAGCGACTAACAAATGATGGGGCTGTCTTTGGGAGGCGGGGGGCACAGAAGGTACAGATGAGTTTGTACTTTCCTTTCCTTGCTGTAGACTTGGAAACGCCAGAGTTTTTCCTTAAACACGTTGGGTATGTCTTGATTTCCTGTTAGTGACGAATGAATATAACTAATTTAATCACTTCCCTTTTATTAGACTTTTAGATTATCTATTTTTTTAATAAATAATGCTGCGGTGACTGTCTTTATGCATAAATATTTATTTGCATTTCAGATTATTTCCTTGGGACAGATTTCCAGAAATGACATTACGGCTCAGAGGGCGTTAGCGTTTTAAGTGAGGCTCAGATGTGAGCTTGAGGCCTCTCTCCCTGTGGGATCTAGCCATAGAATTGCCTCTGGCCCAGGGTATTGCTTGGCGAGGGCTGGTGTGTCCATTAGTTCCTGTGAGTGCCCAGGGACCACGTGCACGAGGCGCCTGGGGCCTCCATGGGTCATAGTGTCCCCCGAGCATTCCTGGTTTTGGCACTTGGCAACCTATGTGCCCTTCACCATTTAAAACAAGAACAAAAACAGACAACATACCTGCTTGCATCAAGCCCTTTGTGAGTGTTTGAATTCATGTAACTGAAGCTTGGGGCTCATAGGGAGGCCTCATTGCCCGCCCGCCATCTTGCCTTCTCAGGGGGCCTCCATCCAAATCCAGGTCTCTCCTGCCCTTTGCAGAACCATTAAGCTCTTCTTGGCTCTAATCCAAAGTCTGCACAGCAGGTCCATCATGATACTCCCTACGACATGGGGCCTCCACTTCTCAGTCCACCTTCCTCAGAAGGCGGTTGGGGTGATAAAAATCCTTTCAAAGATTCCTAATCCAAGACTCTTTTTTTTTTTTTAAACACCTTGATTGATGTATAATTCACATACCATACAATTCCCCATTTAAAGTGTGCAATTCAGTGGTTTTTAGTGTGTTGGCAGAGTTGTGCAACTATCGCCACGGTCAGCTTTAGAACATCTTTGTCACACCGAAAAGAATACCCTATCCCCACTCCCTCCTTCCCCCAGCCCCTGGCAACGAGTCACGTGCTTTCTGCCTCATAGATTTGCCTGTTCTGGGCATCTCATATCCATAGAATCATAGAATGCTGGCCTTCTGTGTCTTAGCACGATGCTTTCAAGTTTTCTCATGTCATAGAAGGTGTCAGTGCTGTATCCTTTCTATGACTGAGTAATATTCCAGTTTATGCATTTACCACATTTTGTTTGCCTCTTCATCAGTTGATGGATATTTGGGCTGTTTCCACGTTTTGGCTGTTATGAATAATGCTGCCATGAACATTCGTGAACAAGTTTTTGTAGGGACATATGTTTTCAGGTCTCTTGGTATAACCTAGGAGTGGAATTGCTAGGTCATATGGTAACTGTGTTTAGCATTTTGAGGAACCACTTAACTGTGTTCACAGTGGTTGTATGTACCATTTTGCATTCCCAACGGCAATCCACGGGAGTGCCAATTTTCCCACGTCTTTGATCATAGCCATCCTAGTGGGCGTGAAGCGGGGTCTCATTTCCCTGATGGCTGATGATGTTGAGCATCTTCTCACGTGCTTGTTGGCCATCTACATATCTTCTCTGGAGAAATGTCTGTTCTGATCCTTTGCCCATTTGTAACTGGGTTATTTTTCTATTTGTTATTGATATCCAAGACTCTTGTTACTTAATATGGTCTGATTTTCTAGGTGGTTGCCATGAGGACTAGGCTGGAGGCAGGGGACAGCAGGGATGCTGGCTTTGGGCTGGCCAGGCTCTATTACGTGCAGCAACTGCCCCCAACTCACCCCAGGTGTGCTGTGTGCCACCACCCCCAGCTGAGGTCCTGTGTATCTCAGGTATAACTGAGGTGGGCCTAAGTGCCATGTTATGAATCTGGTGAAGTACTCATGGGCGCTCATGTTAGGAATTCCTTGCAGGAACACCTGGAGGCGCTCTAGAGGCCAAGGTGGAGAAATCCCCACCATGGAGGAGCCTTTGGGCAGAGAGAAAGTGCTGAGTGATTTCAGCAGAGGGGTAAGCTTGCACGGGCTGCCCTGGCCAGGGAGGGCTTCTCAGAAGAAGCGGCTTGGAACTTTCCAGATGGAAGTGTCAAGGGGAAGTAGGATACCCACCACAGAATAGGGCAGAATTATTTTCTAGCTTTGATAACAAAGTGGCGACTTCTATTTTGATAGGATTTGTTTCCTCACTATGAATGAATTGGGTGTGTTCACTGAGTTAAATTATGTAAAACAAGTACAAAAGAAAAAATGAATTCTACTTGTGTTGCATGTAGCTGTATTAAAAACTAGCCAGATAAAGCAAAACAAAAACAAAAAGGAAAGGAAAAAAAAAAAAAAACAGAAGTCCAACATATCTATGAGATTTTGGAAGTCAGAACTCTTTTTGATGTAAATAAACACAGTCCTGTAGACCTTTCTGGTTCTGCCATGGCCAGCTTTTGCTAGCAAATAAAATGCTTCCTGGACATTTGTTCTAAAATTCTGTGCAGGAGGAACCCTGTTTTGCCTGGTGGATTTCCCGGGTACCCATGTATTAAGTGTGAGCAGATGCGTTATTCCGCTCGATTGTAAGTTGTATGAGTGAGTGGCGTGAATGTGGTTAGGGTGTGCGGTACCCAGCAGGGAAGCTGTGGGAATGATTCCATTTGCTTGGGGGCAGGCTTTGCTCATTCTGAGCAGCGTTTTTGGTGAAGGGACATTTGAAGGCAAGTAATAAACTTAATTTTTAGGAATGTGTTGTATCTCCTACAAAATGAGTTCATAATCAGCTGTGGTCCTTTTTAAACATTTGCCTTTCAGGTTTGTAAAATGTCACGGTGCAGTCACAGCCTGGGGTGCGACAGAGCCTGCTGTGTGTCCTCCTGCCAGTGGCTTGCAGCCTTTTGTAGTGTGTGAGCAGCCCAGATGACAGGAGACCCCAGGGGTCCCCCTCCCCCTCTTTTTTTCAGCTTTCAGGATTGTGGGAGAAAGTGGTCTGTCTTCTCTGATGCAGTTATTAAATCAATTTCTGATGAAGTGTCATGCTGAAACTTCTCCTGCTGAGGAGCCTCGCCAGGCAGCAGAGGCAGCTTCAGTGGGCTCACCTCCCTCCCAGTCAGGGTCTCCAGGCAGCTTCAGTGAGAGGGGATTGCACCCCCCTCAGGCTTCCCCACTCAGAGTCCAGGCGAGGTCCAGGAACCTGCATTCAGTCACCCTACCCGCTCCTGGCAGGTGATTCCTGTGCCGCCATCTTGTCGTTGGTCTGATGTTTTGGAGGCCCCCCCCGCCCCCACCCTTGTGGCTCAGAAGGCAAGGAGACTTGTCTCCCTTTAAGGGTCACATGAGGTTATGCAGGATGTTGCACCGCACCTCCCGGTAGTGACTGTGGGGTGTGGCGTAGGAGCAGAGACCTGGGCTCTGCCCTCTCTGGCTGTGTGACTTTGGGCAGTTACTTGACTGCCCTGAGCCTCAGTGATAATGCCCATCTACCCAGGCTACCATGCCTGGCCCACACCAGGTGTTCAGTGGGTATTGGCATTCCTTGCCTCTTGGTTCTGGATCTGGGCTGTGAGCACCCTGAGGTCCCCGTGCCCTCTGTCTCCTGGAGTCCCTTGTCTGGGAAATGGGTGCTTCATCAATCCTGGGTTCATTGCATTAATGGTGGGTGAGGGGGGTGTGGGTGGGTGAGACCCAAACAATTACAGGTGCGGTGTCGGTGGTGGGAGTAGAGGCCTGAATACTTGCAGGTGGGGTGTCGGTGGTGGGATTGTGTGGTGAGGTGAGAGCTTGAGATATTCTCTCTTTTCAGTCAACCTCCTGACCTTTGTTCTCCCGAGCCCGTGAGTACTCTGTGACTTGGTCCAGAGCCTGTGACCTTGTTTGAAAATGGCACCCAAAGCTTTTAATCCATTGAAGACCTTGCTCTTCTTCAGTGCCTTTCAGCTCTGGGAGCCAGCCAGCAAGAAGGATACTTTCAGTGTTACCTGCTAGAGGACAGGAAAGGGGCTGTGTGTGTGTGTGTGTGTGTGTGTGTGTGCGCGCGTGTGCGTGTGTGTGTGTGTTGGGGGGTGGTGGACATGGCAGTGGTGGTTTAGGGCAGTGCAGGTGGGCTGGTGGTGGTGGACGTGGCAGTGGAGAAGGGCAGTGGCCCTGAGTGTTGGCAGTGCTGCTGAGGCCTGACGTCCAGCTTTGTTGAATGGGGCCCTCGCCTTTGTCCGCCCAGAGGGCAGGGGGACAACTGCTGTGAGGCCTACGTCCAGCTTTGTTGAATGGGGCCCTCGCCTTTGTCCGCCCAGAGGGCAGGGGGACAACTGCTGTGAGGCCTACGTCCAGCTTTGTTGAATGGAGACCTCGCCTTTGTCCACCCAGAGGGCAGGGGGACAACTGCTGTGAGGCCTGATGTCCAGCTTTGTTGAATGGGGCCCTCGCCTTTGTCCATCCAGAGGGCAGGGGGAACAACTGCTGAGGCCTGATGTCCAGCTTTGTTGAATGGGGACCTCAGCTTTGTCCACCCAGAGGGCAGGGGAATAGCTGCTGTCAGTGCCTCCTGGCAGTGGACCCCTTGCTGTTGGGTTTGTTTGTCTGGTTTTGAAATCCTGCCTAAAGAGAGAATGGTTGGACTTTGGGTTTCCAAAGCGTTTTGCTGACATTTCTGCTCTGCACTGCCGTGTCCTGTGGCTGTGCAAGTGTGGCTGTGCGTGTGGATGTGCGTGTGGATGTGTGCCCAGGGAGCGGGAGCCACTCTCATTACCTTTCCCCCAGTAGTGCCCGGAGTGAAGCAGCCTGAGCCCTGCCTCCAGCAGCCCGAGTTCACAGGGAAGTGAGGCCCTCAGAGCCGCGGGCAGCCGGAAGGCCCCTCGGAGGTGACGTTTGTGGGACTAGTGGGGGTTTTCGAGGTGGAGAAAAGGGGAGGAGACATAGCGTGCATGTCAGTGCCACATCTGAATGGTCACTTCTGTGCCCCAGCACCTTCAGTGGTCACGTGGGCGGTGCCTCCTGACTCCCAGCTGGCTGGGGGCTGAGCAGTGGCTGCCGCTTCCCGTGGGCCAGGCACTGGCTGTCCCGTGTCACCTGGTGTGTTGGGTGTCTCAGCAGCTCGGCATCTCCAGTGCGTAACCTGCTCGAGATTGTAGTGTCCTGACTGGGACTCCGTTAGCACCCTGTACTGAGTTTAAAAATATGGATTGGAAGCCACAGGAATGATGTTATGTAATTTTGTACACAATAAAAACATTGTCCTATTCAGAAATCACTGTCTGTGCCTGCCTGGGTCTCTCCAGCCTTCTCTTTCCCTGCCCCTTTGCCGGATGCCAGCTGCTTCCCACCTTGTGGCTTTGCTCATGTGTTCCCTCTCCCAAGAAGGTCTGTCCCTCCTCCTGCCTGCTGGACATCCCCTCACCTGTCAAGGTACAAACGTGGCCTCCCTGCAAGGCCTGTGCTGGCCCAGCATCCAGAATGTACCGGGCTCTCATCTCATTGCCTCTTCCTGCCCAGCTAGCCAGCTGCCCTCCGTGCCCTCCACCTTCTCCCTGGGCTCAGCATGGTGCTGGCTCTGCACATACCCCTTGAAGGCCATTTCCGCCACTTTTGAAGCCTCCAAATGCACATGCCTGCCTGTTACCCAGAAGCTGCCAGAAGGAAAAATCCTTTGGATAAAAGAAAAACACAAATCCAGAGAAGTTATTTTGGAAAACTTTATTAAGTTAATTACAGCAGTTAAGGGTCTGGAATCCCATGACTGTTCAGAGAAGCTGCCAGGTAACTGAGCCTCCTCCCTCTCATCTGATCGTCCTCCAACTGCATAGCCAGCCAGGCCCCTGCAGGCTGGGGCTGCACTCAGCGCCACATCGCTTGTGCAGTTTGGGCTCCAGGGTCCTGCAGAAACACCTTCCAGAAGGATCATTTAACTCTATCCCATGATCGAGGCAAAGCAGTTTCCCTCCTGGGTGTATCTGAGGGAATGAAGCCTTGTTCACATTTGCCAAAGTCCCGAGAGGAAAACAGCAAACTGATTTATCGGCCTTGCTGTATTTTCTCCTCTTTCAGCCTTGCACATATACACACTGGTATGTAGCACCAGGGCTCAGTATATACATGATAAGGACCATTGTAAGTGTTTACGAGTTTCCCATGTCTCCATATTTCGCCTGAGAAGAAAAGCCCCCTGCCCTGCAGGGGTAGTTATTCTCTTTTGGAAGCAGGAGGGTGGTGGGGGTTGGTGGGGTAGGTGTGACCTGCTTCCAGGTGCTGCTTTTCACCTCGTGGGGACCCTCGTGGTGTGCTGTGGGTACTCCACAGCGGGGTACTGTGGGCAGCCCCAGCTTGACTCACTTGTGCCCCCTGTCCAGCACAGTGCCTGGCACAGGGCCAGGTTGATTCACCTTTGTTGAATGTAGAATGACTGATGGGAATGAATGAATGATGGGAATGAATGAATGATGCACGTTAGCCTTGGAGTTTGCCAAGTCTGGGTGCCAGGTTTGGTTCTGCCATTTGCTGATCACTATGAGTGTCGTGGAGCCCTGGTGGCGCAGTAGTTAAGAGGTTGGCTGCTAACCAAAAGATTGACCATTCAAATCCGCCAGCCACTCCTTGGAAACCCTATGGGACAATTTTGCTATGTCCTGTAGGGTTGCTGTGAGTTGGAATTGACTCCATGACAACAGGTTTATGAGCCTTGTGAGGGGCAGTGGTGGTTCGGTGGTAGAATTCTCGTCTTCCGTGTGGGACACCTGGGTTCAATTCCCGGCCAGTGCAACCACCACCTGTCTGTCATTGGAGGCTTGCATGTTGCTGTGATGCTGAACAGGTTTCAACAGAGCTTCCAGACTAAGATGGACTAGGAGGAAAGGCCTGACGATCTACTTTCGAAACAGCCAGTGAAAACCTTATGGATCTCAACAGTCTGATCTACAACTGATCATGGGGATGACGCAGGAATGGCAGTGTTCCATTCCGTTGTGCATGGGGTTGCCGTGAGTCAGGGCTGACTCAGCAGCAGCAGCAGCTTGAACAAATAACAGCAAGCCTTGTGTATAGAATTGGTCCCTATACTGTTTGCAACTCACTGTTCACTCAGCAACCTTTGAGACATTTGGTCCAAGTACTGGTGTTTGTTCGTACTGAAACCCAGATCCAGTCATGGTACCTAACAGGTTGGCTGTTCAAGTCCATCCAAAGGCACCTCAGAAGAAAGTCCTGGTGATTCACTTCTAAATAATCAGGCATTGAAAACCCTATGGAGCACAGTTCTACTCTGACACACATGGGGTAGCCATGACTCAGAGTCGACACCATGTCAGCTGGTAGCAGAGATGCATCTACCATGTTTTAACGGGAGACCCTGACTTGGCTTCAGGATGCCTCTCCGGGGGCTACCTCTGGGCATCTTTCCTGATGGCTGTCTTCTTGAGAGGAGGCCACATTCGCCCTGGTGTCCCCTGTACCTGTCCACCTTTCTCTCAGCACCTGGTGACCCTGTTAGATTTCTTCTGTCCTGTTTGATGATGAGCCCTTTGAGGGTAGGAACTGGGTCTCATTCCGCTTTGTGCCCTCCGAGGCCAGCTCAGTGCCTCGCCCATGGTCAGCATCCAGCAGTGGTTACTGAAATAAACCTGTAAGGATGTGCTCAGAGGAGGAGGAGGAGGGCTTAGGCAGAAGGTGCCCAATTAATGCTGGTCACATGGAGCTGATCTGTGAGTCTCTCCTGGACTGTGCTCTTTAACAACAGGAAGTACATTTCTTTTGCAGACCTTTCCTGTGCTGGTGGGCCTCAGCTGTGGTTTAGATGCACATGTAAGCCCAGGTGATTCCAGTGTGCATGCACTGCTTTTTTTCCCAGGTTTCTTCCAGATTTTATTGCTACAAAAGTTAAATCAGAATTAAAACCAATTACAAAGAGATGAGTATTAGGAAAAAAAATTGCTTAAATTATGGGTTGATTTTTCTGTTATCCCTGCGTTTTCAGGAAAAAAGTGCTTGTAATTATGAGCTCTATGCATCCACTGTTTCGTGACTGGTTTCTGGTTCAGTCTCAGGTGTGGTAGTTTACATCCACTTGGGTTGCCTGAGTCCCAGTTGCTTGGTGGTTTGGGGTCACAGCGTGTGCTGAATAATTGCAGCTGTAAGCATCACCAAATCATGCTGTTGTGATTGTATAGCATGTCACAGTTTACAAATGCATTCACATGTATCGTCATTTTGTTCCTTATGGAAATTCTGTGAGCTAAGTGTGGCAGGTGTTTTAATTTGTCCTGCGCTTCAGTGGAGGAAACAAAGCTCACGAGAGATTAAGTGGACCGTCCGAAACCATACGCTTGTTGGCCGAGCTGGAACATAAAGCAAGCCTGTTGAGCCCACGACCAGCGTTTGCTCCTCTAGCCTGTGCTGCCTTCTCTGAGCTTTCTTTGGTCCTAGAGTGTCTGCTGTGCAAATTCCCACGTGGGAGTTCCATTGAGAATGAAAGCCTTCACAGGGCATGTTAGCATGAAATTGTGATACTGATACTGTTTTCATGAAAACATTTCGAAAAGTTATTTTTTCAGAAAGCAAGTCTACTGTTGCAGACGAAAGAAATGTTATTTATTTCTCATTCTCTAATTATGCTTTTCTTGAGTTTTCTCATGTAGAGCACAGGTGATTGTACAGTCTGACTCTAAGAAATACAGGGACAGAAAGCTGAAAGGAAAGCCAAAACCATGCATTAAATATAATGACTCAGGGAGCTGAAAGTAACAGGATGGAAAAAGATAGACCATGCAAATTCTGTTCATAAGAAAACGATTTGCTTATAATAAAAATGCAGACTTCAAGAGAAAGACTTTTATTAGAGAGAAAGAGGAATGTTTCATAATGAGAAAAGGATTGATTTATTAAGTAGATATATCTTTCCTAAATGCATATGCACCGAATAATGCAGCTTGAAAATTCATGAAGCAAACATGGACAGAAGTAAAGTGAGGAATTGATAAATTCACAATCATAGGCAAACATTTTAACACTCCTCTCTTAGTGATTGATACAACAGGTAAATTAAAAATATCTGTAAAGGTTTGGAAGATTTGAGTAACAGTAGCAACAAACTGGATCTGATTGATTTATAGAATACCACGTTCACCAACTGAAGAATACATGTTCTTTTTAAGGCACATTTATCAAGATAGATGATATGCTGGGCCATAAAACAAGTCTTAATAAATATCAAAGGATTGAAATAGTACCAAGATCATTTGTCTGACCAAATGCTTTAAATTAGAAACCAATAACAATAAGATGCCCAGAAATTTCTCAAATATTTAGAAATTTATCAGCATACATCTAAATAACCTATGGATCAAAGAAATCACACAGAACATTAGAAAATAATTTAAACTGAATGATAATGACAGCAAATGTTAAAATTTGTGTAATGTAACCAAAACAGTGCTTGGAGGAAAATGTGTATCTGTATTTGAAAAGAAGAAAGGTTTCAAATCAAGCTTCTACTTTAAGACATGAACCAAAACCAAGCAATAGAAGCAAAATAACATAAATAAGGGTGGAAATCAATAAAATAACATAAGTAAGGCTTGAAACAATAAAATAGAAAATGGACAAACAAGCAAAAATCAACAAAATCTAAAATTAGTTGTTTGAAAAATCAATTAAAAAACCTCTAGTTAGTCACCTGATTCTCGACAAGGGCCCAAAGTCCATCAAATGGGGAAAAGACACTTTTTAACAAATGGTGCTGGCAAAACTGGATATCCATTTGTAGAAAAATGAAACAGGACCCATACCTCACACCATATACAAAAACTACTTCAAAATGGATCAAAGACCTGAATATAAAGCCTCAAACTATAAAATTCATAGAAGAAAAAATAGGACCAACACTTCAGGCCTTAATACATGGCATTAACAGGATACAAACCATAAACATCAACACAAAAAACCCAACAGATAAACTAGATAACTGGGATCTTCTAAAAATCAAACATCTATGCTCTTCAAAAGACTTCACCAAAAGAGTCAAAAGAGAACCTACAGACTGGGAAAAAATTTTTGGACAGTACAAGTCAGACAAAGGTCTAATCTCCATAATCTACAAGAAAATCCAACACCTCTACAATAAAAAGGCAAACAATCCTATCAAAAAATGGGCAAAGGAAATGAACAGACACTTCACCAAGGAAGACATTCAAATGGCCAACAGACACATGAGGAAATGCTCGCGATCACTAGCCATTAGAGAAATGCAAATTAAAACCACAATGAGATACCATCTCACCCCGGCATTACTGGCACGAATCAAAAATACTGGAAATAACAAATGTTGGAGGGGCTGCGGGGAGATGGGAACTCTTATACACTGCTGGTAGGAATGCAAAATGATACAACCATTTTGGAAAATGATATGGCGTTTCCTCAGAAAGCTAGAAATAGACATACCATTCGATCCAGCAATCCCACTCCTAGGAATATATCCTAGAGAAATAAGAGTCATCACTCGAATAGACATATGCACACCTATGTTCTTGGCAGCATTGTTCATAATAGCAAAACGATGGAAACAACCTCGATGTCCATCAACAGATGAATGGATACACAAACTATGGTACATACACACAGTGGAGTACTATGCAACGAGAAAGAACAACAATGAATCTGTGAACCATCTCATAACATGGATGAAACTGGAGGGCATTATGCTGAGTGAAATAAGTCAATCACAAAAGGACAAATATTGTATGAGACCTCTATTGTAAAAACCCATGAAAAAATTCACATGCAAAATGTAACAATCCTTGTTGGTTACCAGGGATGGGAGGGGAGGGGGGGTAAATACTAAATAGGCAATAGATAAGTGGTACCTTGGGTGAGAAGTGAGATAGTACACAGTACAGGGGAAACTAACACAACCTGCACAAGGAAAGGTCATGGAGGCCCTATAGACACATCCAAACCCCCCGAGGGACTGAGTTGTTGGACGGAGGGCTCTGGGGACCATGGTCTCGGGGAACATCTAGCTCAATTGGCATGACACTACTTATAAAGATAATGCTCTACATTCTACCTTGGTGAGTAGTGTCTGGGGTCTTAAAAGCCTATGAGCGGCCATCTAAGATACTCCACTGGTCTCATCCCTTCGGGAGCAAGGGAGAATGAAGAGAACAGGATACAATGAAAAGATTAGTCCAAAGGACTAATTGTCCACAGCTACCAAGGCCTCCACCGGACTGAGTCCAGTACAGCTAGATGGTGCCCGGCTACCACCCCTGACTGCTCTGACCAGGATCACAACAGAGGGTTCTGGACAGAGCTGGAGAAGGATGTAGAGCATAATTTTAACTCCCAAAAAAAAAAAAAAAAAAAAAAAAAAACAAACCAGATTTACTGGCCTAAAGAATACTGGAGAAACCTCAAGAGTGTGGCCCCCAGACACCCTTTCAGCTCAGAGGTGAAGTTACCTTCGAGGTTCGATGTTAAGCCTGGGAGTGGACAGCCCAGTAAAACTAAATGGGACTAACGAGGTACAGGAGTCCGGTGACAAAGGCCAGAAGGCAGAGGGGGAGTAGGAAACTGATGATAAGGAACACGAGTTGAATAAGGACACTGTCGATGTGTTGTTGGATTGTTGACCACTGTTATAGGGCAACATTTGTAGTAACTATTAAATGGGAGGCTGTTTTGTCCTGTAAGCCTTCATCTTGGGCGAGAATGGCAGCACAATTGGAAGAGCATAGTCAATATCACTTAAATGTGTAAGTATAAAGTTTTGAAATGGTGTTAAAAAAAAACAAAAACCAAAACCAAAACCAAATGAGACTAATGAGGTACAGTAGTCCAGTGACAAGGGCCAGAAGACAGAAGGGGACAAGGAAGTCCCCTGGTGATAGGGAACACAAGGTGGAGTAAGGATATTCTTGATGTGTTGTGAGATTGTTAACCATTGTCATAGGGCAACGTGTAGTAACTGTTAAATGAGAAACTATTTTGTTCTGTAAGCCTTCATCTTAAGTGAGAATAACAGCACAGTTGGAAGAGCGTAGTCAATGTCACTGAACTGTGTATGTAGAAATTTTTGAAACGGTGTATCTTTGGCTATCTGTATTTTCATCAAGGAAAAAAAAATAAAAGGTTGAGAATTTAGAGGCTTAAAATGTTATGGGGTTGTTAACTAATGTCATAAAACAACGTGTACTACTGTTTCATGAGAAACTATTTGTTCTGTAAGCCTTCACCTGAAGTACAATAAAATATAAAAAACAAAACAAAACAAAAACCTCTAGTTAGATTGATCAACCGGGGAAGAATGAGAGAGAAGACACAGATTAATCAATATCAGAACTGTAAGAGGGCCATCATTACAGAATCCTACAAACATTAAAAAGATAATAAGGGAGGGAGCCCTGGTGACACAATGGTTAAGCGCTCTGCTGCTAACCAAAAGATTGGCAGTTTGAACCCACCCAGGTGCCCCAAAGGAGAAGGATCTGGAGACCTACTTCAGTAAAGATTATAGCCTAGAAAACCCTATGGGGGAGTTCTGCTATGTCACATAGAGTCACTATGTGTAGAAATCAACTTGATGGCACACAAGAAGTACTGAGTTAGGTGTCCGAAGATGTATCTGTTTCCTGTAAAAAAGAGAGAGAGAGGGGAGGGAAAGAATGGAGAGAAAGAGAAGGGAGAGGGGAGAGTGGAGGGGGAGAGAGAGAAGGGAGAGGGGAGAGTGGAGGGGGGAGAGAGAGAAGGGAGAGGGGAGAGTGGAGGGGGGGAAAGAAGGGAGAGGGGAGGGGGGGAGAGAGAGAAGGGAGAGGGGAGAGTGGAAGGGGGAGAGAGAGAAGGGAGAGGAGAGAGTGGAGGGGGGAGAGAGAAGGGAGAGGGGAGAGTGGAAGGGGGAGAGAGAGAACGGAGAGGGGAGGGGGGAGAGAGAGAAGGGAGAGGGGAGAGTGGAGGGAGAGAGAGAAGGGAGAGGGGAGAGTGGAGGGGGGAGAGAGAAGGGAGAGGGGAGAGTGAAGGGGGGAGAGAAGGGAGAGGGGAGAGTGGGGGGGAGAGAAGGGAGAGAGGAGAGTGGGGGGGAGAGAAAGAGAGGAAAGTGGGGAGGAGGGGGGAGAGGGAGAGGGAAGAGTGGAGGGGGGAGAGAGAAGGGTGAGGGGAGAGTGGAGGGGGGAGAGAGAAGGGTGAGGGGAGAGGAGGGGGAGAGATAGAAGGGAGAGGGGAGAGTGGGGGGGGAGAGAGAAGGGAGAGGGGAGAGTGGGGGGGAGAGAGAGAAGGGAGAGGGGAGAGTGGGGTGGGGAGAGAGAGAAGGGAGAGGAGAGAGTGGAGGGGGGAGAGAGAGAAGGGAGAGGGGAGAGTGGAGGGAGAGAGAGAGAAGGGAGAGGGGAGAGTGGAGGGGGAGAGAGAAGGGAGAGGGGAGGGGGGGGAGAGAGAAGGGAGAGGAGAGTGAAGGGGGGAGAGAAGGGAGGGGAGAGGGGGGGAGAGAAGGGAGAGAGGAGAGTGTGGAGGAGGGGGGAGGGAGAGGGAAGAGTGGAGGGGGGAGAGAGAAGGGTGAGGGGAGAGTGGAGGGGGGAGAGAAGGGAGAGGGGAGAGTGGAGGGGGGAGAGAGAGAAGGGAGAGGGGAGAGTGGAGGCGGGGAGAGAGAGAAGGGAGAGGGGAGAGGGGAGGGGGAGAGAGAATGGAGAGGGGAGAGTGGAGGGGGGAGAGAGAGAAGGGAGAGGGGAGGGGGGAGAGAGAATGGAGAGGGGAGAGTGGAGGGGGGAGAGAGAGAAGGGGGAGGGGAGGGGGGAGAGAGAATGGAGAGGGGAGAGTGGAGGGGGGAGAGAGAGAAGGGAGAGGGGAGGGGGGAGAGAGAAGGGAGAAGGGAGAGGGGAGGGGGGAGAGAGAAGGGAGAGGGGAGAGTGGAGGGGGGAGAGAAGGGAGAGGGGAGAGTGGGGGGGAGAGAGAAGGGAGAGGGGAGAGTTGGGGGGGAGAGAGAAGGGAGAGGGGAGAGTGAAGGGGGGAGAGAAGGGAGGGGAGGGGGGGAGAGAAGGGAGAGAGGAGAGTGTGGAGGAGGGGGGAGGGAGAGGGAAGAGTGGAGGGGGGAGAGAGAAGGGTGAGGGGAGAGTGGAGGGGGGAGAGAGAAGGGAGAGGGGAGAGTGGAGGGGGGAGAGAGAGAAGGGAGAGGGGAGGGGGGAGAGAGAATGGAGAGGGGAGAGTGGGGGGGGAGAGAGAGAAGGGAGGGGGAGAGTGGAGGGGGGAGAGAGAGAAGGGAGAGGGGAGGGGGGAGAGAGAATGGAGAGGGGAGAGTGGAGGGGGGAGAGAGAGAAGGGAGAGGGGAGGGGGGAGAGAGAAGAGAGGGGAGAGTGGAGGGGGGAGAGAGAAGGGAGAGGGGAGAGTGGAGGGGGGAGAGAGAGAAAGAAGGGAGGGGGAGAGTGGAGAGGAGGGGGGAGAGAGAAAATTGGTTGGCATAGGAATAAAATATTTGTCCTCAGAAAGTTAATAAGGAGATATTATATATAACTTTATGCTAATAAATTTGAAAACTTCTGTGGAATGGACATATTTTTTGAGAGATGCAACAAACCTGACACAAGAAGAAACAGAAAACTTTAAATTACAGTACCTAAATCTGAAAACAGACTCATACCTCAGAATATATAAAAAGTTCTACAAATCATAAATAAAACTGTGAACAAAGTTAGAAAAAGATAGGTAAAAGATTTCAATATGTACTTCACAGAAGGTACAGAAATGGCTTTCTTCTCTCTCGTACTCTACTGCTGTGCAATCGTGAGGCACTGCCTCAGGACAGACAAGAAGCAGAGTCATGGAACCTGATTCCTGGAAGCTTCTAAACCACTTGGGGAGGTGAGCTCAGTGCTCACGACACACCCCTGAAGGCTGTTGTTTGGGGGGGCCAGCAGCAAGTGCTGCTGTAACTCAGAAGAGAGGAAAGTGAGTGGAAACTAGAGACGTCAGGCAATCCTGTTAGATCTGGGAGGACTTGAGTGGGCTTGGAGGGAGGGATGGAATTTGAAGAGCTGGAGGTGATAAAGGTGGAGATGCCACAGGAACTTCATAGCTTCCTAGAGACACAGTAGGGTCTACAATGAAAAGCAAGTCTTCCGTGATCCTTGACTCCATTCTCTGAGCCTCTCCACTGAGTCTAGCTGTGCTTTCAGATTCTAGTATATTCTTGCAGAAGTAATTGATGCATCTATACAGTGTTTTTAAATTCTCTGCTTACTTAATAATTTAGATAAATTTATTTCATGTCTGCACACAAATATATTCGTTCTTTTTTGTGACAATATTTTATTCCATTATACAGCTATAAAAATGTTTTTAATTATCTCCTTATTAATGGACATTTTAGTTTCTGATTTTTGCTAACATGGCAGTACTCGAATATCCTTGTAAATAATCCTTGCATACTTTAGCAAATATCATTATAGAATATGTCTCTGAAAGTGAAGTTGCTGCTCCAAGGTTATACGCCTTCAGAATTTGACCAACAGAAAGGTTATACCGATACACACCTATACCAAATCGTTTAAGAGTGCTTGTTTCCCCAAAGTCTTACCAGTACTGGGTATCATCATTCATTTTAAATTTTACCCGACCAATTTGTGACACATTCCTGCTTTAATCTGTAGTTCTTTGGTCAGTTTTGAGGTTGAGCATCTTTTCCTAGCCCTCTGTGTTTCCTCATCTGTGAAGTTTTCAGTTTTTGTAGGTTGTTTGCCCTTGTTTCACATGTGCTGTTTATGTGTTAGTGATGTGAACCTTTTTATATTATATATTGCATGTATTTTTCAAATCTATAATTTGTATTTTTAACATTTTGATTTCTTTTGCTGTATAGTCATTTCAAACTTTTATATAGTCAATTTGTTGATCTTTTTATTTACAGTTTCTAAGATTTGTGTCTTCCTTAGGAAGGCCCTTCCCCACCTGAAGATAGCAAGATATTCTCCCATATTTTTTCCTATGTTTTTTATCTTTACACACACACGCACAATTTAGATCCTTAGATCTTTTAATTCATCTGGAAATTAATTTTGTATGGTGAGATACACGGTCTAAATTCCTTTTTAAAAATAGACAGCATATTGTACAAACATCATTGATGGACTAGCCCACTGATTTGAAATGCTATTTTTATCATAACTAAATTCTCATGTGTACATAGGTTTGATCTGGAACCGTTTATTCTGTTTCATTGATCTCTTTCCCTTTGTCTTGCTCTCCACACCCTATTGTCTTAATTACTGTAACTCTGATATGTATTTTTTCATCTGTTAATGCAAGACACTTCTCATTATTCTTTTTGAAAGTTTTATTGGCTGTTCTTATGCCTTTGCTTTTCCCGGTGAACTTAGGACCAACTTAGTTTCAAAACACATACAGTATATTCCATTGGAACTTTGACTGGCTGCATTGAACTTAGAGATTTTTTTAGGTGACAGCTGGCAGCATTGTGATTTTCAGTCCTAGATCAAGAATAGACTGTCTTTATCTTCTTGCTTTTATCTCCTGCCCATCTTTCGGGTCATTGCTTGTCTCTCCATTGCCACCATCCACCGTAGGCACCGTCACCTCTTCACTGAGCTACACTGGGGTCCAGGACGCCATCTCCTTGTAACTTTTCTCGGCCCCTGCAGTCTTCCCTTCACACTATCCTGCCAGAACCCTTCCATGGCTTGCCATGGTCCTTAGGATGAAGTGCAGAATTCTGAACGCAACCTATGACACCCTGCTGGTGGTCTTGTCCCTCGGGCCTGAGCTGGCGCCATGCTCCTCTGTGCTCTCAGTGCTCCAGTCAGGCCGTTGTCAATGGGGGTGCCACGGCCCCTTCAGAGGGTGTTTGGAAATGTGTAGGGACAGTCTTATCACAGTGCCGGGAGACGTTATTGCATGGGGCGGGGGGAGGGCAGGTGAGCGAAACATGTTCCCATATGCAGTGCAGGCCCAGACAGTGAAGAATTGTTCTGCCCCAGATGGCGGTTGGACCCTCTGAGAGATGTCACGCTAGCCACACGCAGCTCCTCTTGGTTCCTTAAACTGTGCCACGTTGCCTCTTATCACGGGGCTTCACGTGGGCTGTTCCCTGGGCTTGGAGAGCTCCCCCTCCCGCCGCCTTCCTTAGTCAGTGTCTCCTCATCCTCAGGTCTGTCGTCAGCGGTGGTTGCTTCAAGGACGCCCTCCCTGACATGCTGACTGGGCAGCATCCCTGTTGTCCGTTTCACAGCGCCCTTTACCTCTTCATCCCAGCACTTCGTCAAGTTGTGATTTTCCATTTACCATGTCCTTCCACTAGGTGGTGAGCCCTGGTGGCACAATGGTTAAAGCACTCAGCTGCTAACTGAAAGGTTGGTGGTTTGAACCCGCTAGCTGCCCTGTGGGAGAAAGATGTGGCATTCTGCTTCCATAAAGATTTACAGCCTTGGAAACCCTATGGGGGCAACTCTACCCTGTCCTGTAGGGTCGCTATGAGTTGGAATTGACTTGACGGCAGTGGGTTTGGGGTTTTTTGGTTAGATGGTGAGTCCTCGAAGCACAAGGACAAGTTCTTGCCTACTCTTGTACTTCCCCACTCCTAGCCTAGTAGTGAGCCCTGGTGGTGTGGTGCTTAAGAGCCTGGCTGCTAACCAGAAGGTCGGCAGTCCAAATCCACCAGCCACTCCTGGAAACCCTATGGGGAAGTTCTGCTCTGTCCTGCAGGGTAGCTGTGAGTCAGAATGGACTTGATGGACAGGTGCGGGCAGTCTGGTGGTGTCTGGTCCCGATTAAGCGCTCATCAGATACTTGTTAAAGGAAGGATAATGAGCAGGGTGTTTTCCTCTGTTTATGTCTTTAAGTAAAACCATATGGTTCCTTCATACGTATGGTACATTTCTTGTTATGCTTAGGCCTGTAACAGTTCTGTTTGTTTTTTTTGCCAGTAGAGAGAAGGTGTTGATTTCTGGGTGTTGTTCTTATGTCTGGCCATCTTGCTTAACTCAGAGCCCAGTTTCTTGTTTGGCTTGTGGTTCTACCTGCGAGTCTCTGTGGCTTCACCCTCAGGCTGATCCCTCAATGGTGCAGCAGTTCAGAGCCTCCCGCATGGCCCTGGCGATGTACAGAGGAAGAAAGAGAGGGCTGCCTCCAAAGGATTTCCCAAGAGCAAGGGGTGCTTTTCAGAAGCCCCCAGCTTATTTGTTCTCTATCCTCAGTGGCTGAAATAGTGTCACAGGCCCACTGCTGAGTCAGTCACTGATGGCTTGGCTTGCTCACCACCAACCCTCAGGCCTCCCAGTGGAACGGGGTGGGGTGGGCCTTGCTTGGGGCTGTGTAGTCACTTTGCACAACTGGGATTCTCTCCAAATGGGGAAATGGGCCCTGGGTGATAGTCCACACCTGCCTTCTTGACCGGTGTCAGGATGGCCTTGTGGTTTCTCCTGTCACCCTAATTCAGCACATCAGTGTTGTTAGTTGCTGTTGGATTGGCTTTGATTCATGGTGACCCCACGCACATCAGAATGGAACTCCGCCCGGTCCCATATCATTTCTACAGTCATTGGCATGGTCCCGTACCGTTCCTACGGCCATCGGTGTGGTCCCGTGCCGTTCCTACGGCCGTCGGCGTGGTCCCGTACCGTTCTTACAGTTGTTGGCATGCTGGAGTCTGTTGTTGCCACTGTGTATTTTGATTGATTTCCAACCTAGGGGGCTCATACTCCAGCACTCTCTTGGGCAGTAGTCTGTTGTGATACATAGGATTTTCCTTGGCTGAGTTTTGCAAGTAGATCAGCTGGCCTTTCTTTATAGTCTGTCTTTGTCTGGAAGCACCAGTGAAACTTGTCCACCATGGGTGACCCTGCTGCTGTTTGAAATTACCAGTGGCTTAGCTTCCAACGTCACAGTAGCACGCTGGCCACCACAGTTCAGCACATGGACAGACGGTGGTGGAGCACGTGGGTAAAATGAAAGCCTTCCTAACACTGAACACCCTTTCATTCTGCAAGGGCCTCCTGCCTGGTGCCTTATTCTTTGAATATTCTGCTATGTTTCCATCTGGCAGGATTTTATTGTGAATCTGTTTGCCTGTATTTGTAAGTGAGATTTGTCTATGTTACAGGAAGCCTTCTTAGTCAGAGACGTTAACATAGTTGAAGACCCTGGTGTTTGAAGGTCACCACTTGGTCACACATTCAGTTCTGTGTGACCTTGGTCAAGTCACTGAATTTCTCTGCAACTGTTTCTCATTCACACAATGGGGATCATAACCTTAATTAGCTCACGCTGTTTGGAGGCTCAAGTAAGATATGTGAAAGCTCTTTTTAAACGCTGCAGCTGAAACAGAGTTAGCACATTGTCGTACACGGTAGATTTGAGATACCGTTCTTGTGAGTCTGTTCCAGTGAGGAGACAGGTCCCGAGATCGTTGACAGCTGAGATTTCTCTCTCTGTATTCCTAACCCGCAGTCAGAAAGCAGAGCCTGGCAGTGGGGGAGGCGCTGGGAACAGGACTCGTAAACAGTCCATGATTGGTGTTCAGATATTAGGTTCCTGCTTGTCATAATGTCCTCCGGGGCTGGTGAAGATTTGATATGTTCTGAGAGGGCTGCAAAATGCAAGCTGTTGCCAGTAGTATCGCCCAATTATTCAGTCATTATTGTACTTAGACTCTAGTGATTGGGAAAGATTAGATGTCAGGACTTTGTATTTTGTTGATTATATTACCCAAGTCTTTTCTTTAATCATTTATTTTATTCCTGGTTAATCATTAGCTCCTAGCGGTTAGAAGAATCTAACGGTGGGTTCCTAACTGAGAGGAGAGAAATAATTTTCAGTTTCCGTGGGTTTGGATGAGTGCTGATAAGCCTGCAGACTGAAATGGATTCTCTAGGCTTCAATGTGTGTAAGAAACCCAGAGGGTTGGATGGAACTCACAGTCCCTTAGCCTTACCCCCAGGTCCCCTGCTGTGCCCTTCCCTCCCAGACTCCGGCTGCCTCTGGCTGGCCCCTGTCCTCCTGTGACTCTCCCACCTGTATGTATTTGTAAAAGCATGACTGACTCGCATTAGTCCACCTTGAGGACTTTCTTGTCCTTGGTGTGTATAAACCCATTGCTGTCGTGTCAGTTCTGACCCATAGCGACCCTATAGCACAAAGTAGAACTGTCCCATAGGGTTTCCAAGGCTGTAATCTTGATACAAGCAGACCGCCGCATCTTTCTCCCACGGAGCAGCTGGTGGTTTCGAACCACCAACCTTTCAGTTAGCAGCCAAGTGCTTAACCACTGCGCCACCAGGCTCCTTTGGTAGGTATACTATAGCCAAATGTTTAATTAACGCTCTATAAAGATAAGCTGATCTCCATAAAATAATTCCTTTAAAAAACCAACACTGGGAAAATCACCCCATCTGGGTATTCTTAAACCTTAGCTGGTCAGAACGAGATAGGATGAAAGAAAGAAAGTTGTTAGGTGGTGAAGCTGGGGAATAGATGTGCAGGAGAGAGAGAGAGAAAGGAAGAGAGAGAGAAGTTGGGAGAAACGGAGGGAGCTTGGGAGGGTTGGGAGGAAGCGGGTATCCTTTGGGCACCCACTGCTTGAGGGAGGAAGGTGATGGTGCCTTTCCTCCCCCCAGTGGCTCTAGGGACACTTGAGCATTTGACAAGCACCTCCTCTCTAAGATGTAAATGCAAACAGGTAATGTCTCAGTTACCTAGTGCTGCTGTAATAAAAATTCCCACCAGTAGTGGCTTTAAAGGACAGAATCTTAACTGCCTCACAGCTCTGGAGGCTAGAAGTCCCGGTTAGGGTCTCGGCCGCGTTGATTCCCTCTGTGGGCCTCTCAGCTAGTTCCCGGCGTCCGCTGGTGATCCTCGGTGTTCCTTTGATTGTAGATGGGTCCTCTTGGGGTCTCTGTCTTCTCCTTTGTGTGGGATGTGGGTGTCTGTTCTGCTCTTTTTATGAGGCACTGCTCAGAAGGGGTTAGGTTGGGGCCCCACCCTACTCTGTAGGACCTCATTAACATAACAAGAGAAGACCCACCCTCTTTCCAAACAGGGTCCTATTTACAGGTATAGGAGTTAGGACTTCCACCTTTCTTTTTGGGGGACCCAATTCAGTCCGTGAGAGGTAACATTTTAGCTTTGCAAATTGAATAGAGTGGTAAGTAACTTAACTTTGCTCATATATTGAGAGCAGTCAGCATCTGAAGTTTTCATAACTTAGCCCCTTTCTCGTCTCCTTCATGGGGCTCCCCTTCCTTCTAACGACACTGGGGGGTGTTTACTTGCCTTTGGTAACCCCTGCTTTTCCTTGTCCCTTTGTATATCCACAGAGGAATTGCGGAAGTTGAGCTGGTCCGGAATACCTAAGCCTGTCCGCCCAATCACATGGAAGCTTCTGTCTGTAAGTGTCTCTCATGCCGGCTCACCGGTGCTGTCTTTCTTGGGCTGGGATGAACCATGTCACCTAGCTTGATCTATGACCCATCAGCTATAGCCCAAACCTGCACACTATCTTTGCTGCACTGTGACACAGGCCTTTGCCTGGGCTATTGTGACGTTTTCCATTCTTTGCTTAATTTCAAGCTTGGTTTGACAAGGCTGGCAGGAAATGAGGATAAGTAATAATTTATGATAGCTATATTCTTAGTCTGTGATTTTATTCTTTTTAAAAAGTCTTTGTATTATTTTCAAACCTGTGGCATAGAAAGTTTCCAACATAGAAAATTATTTCAACCCCGAGGAATCAATGACAGGGAAATATGTTTGACCAAGGTGGGGTGTTTTTTTCCGCTCCCTCCCTTTAACATTAGAGAGGCCCTGGTAGCGCAGTGGTTAAGAGCTCGGCTGCTAATCGAAAGGTCGGCAGTTTGAATCCACCAGCCGCTCCTTGGGAACCCTGTGGGGCAGTTCTACTCTGTCCTGTTGGGTCATTATGAGTTGGAATCCACTCACAGCAAGGGGTTTGGCTTGGTTTTTAACATCAGAAGTAGCGATGTTAGAAGATACAATTGATGTTAGAAGTAACTTGTGTTTCTGTGGTGGGGGTGGAGCTTGGGCTTCCTCCAGCCTGGCACTGATGGTGCTCATCTTGAAGTCCTTGTGGGGGATGGAGAATGGGTGTGGTGGTCATTAGCACATCTTCTTGTACTTAACCCACTGGACATTGGAAGTGCGTGGTGGCAGTGTGGCCCTATGGAAATTTTCAGAATAGTTTACAGACAGCTTTCTTCTCTTTTCCTTTCTTTTAAATATTATTTTTGGAATTAAGTCAATAGGGATCTCTAAGTATTTACTCTAAATTGAGTCTGACTTGCAGTATGGAAAAGACTCTTTCTTGCTAATGAGTCTTAATAAATTTGCAGCTTAGTACCTTGTAACCCTGAATGCAGATGTAGCTCTGAACAGTGGATATTTATTGATTAAATATTTGCTCGCAATGAAAACGGGACCCGCTGCAACTGCTTGGGATTTCACTCTGAGCGTCAGTATCTGGTTTCTGGATGGCCTCCGAGACAGGTCATGTGCCGTTCAGATGAATTGTCGGGAGTTGTGAGTGAAGAACCCGTCAGACTCTTTATTGCAGTTTTATATGTAGTAAGGACGTGCTGCTTCTGGGTGGAAAGCCTTACGTCAGTCACTTTGTGCAGTTCCTTTCCCTCTGGCTCCCGGTCTGTCCAGCCATGGTGTAGACATCCTAGTGGGTGCTGTGCACCGATTGACTTGGGACTCCATGAAAGGGACCCCAAGGGACAGGTGCCAGCTAGGCTCCGTTTTGCTGGCTGTAAGTGGGAGCCCTTGGGGGAGAGCGCGGCCTGCTCCAGGCCCCCTGGACGCGGGGAGAGAGCCCCGAGGCATTCTCAGCACAGTGGCTCGTTTAACCAGCACTGAGTCCCTGGGCCCTTTTCTCAAGATGCTGTTGTGGTTCGTTGCTGTCAAGTCGATTCCGACTCATGGTGACCCCCTGTGCGTGTAGTAGAACTGCTCCTTAGGGATTTCAAGGCTGTGACCTTTTGGAAGCTGATCACCAGGCCTGTCTTCTGAGGTGCTTCTGTGTGGGTTTGAACCCTGAACCTTTTGGTTAGTAGTCCAGTGCCTAACCATTTGTGCCACCCATGGATTCCTTGCTCAGGATACAGAAACGAGCATGACACTGGCCCACCATTCGGACACCTAGGTGTGGGTCGGGATGCAGTTGCAGAGAGACGCAGTGACCGTGTGCTCTGGTGGCTACACAGCTGGGAGGGGTGTGTGGGGTCCAGACACGGGCGTGGACGTGGCGGAGACAGACTCCTCTGCCTGTGGTGGTTCCCGCGGTAAAGTTCCCTTTCACAGAGAGGAGACTTTTCACCTGGATTCTGCGGGGTGAGTGGGGCTCGAAAGGCAGCAGGAGCTGGGGAAGCGGGGGGAGAAGGGACAGAGGTGAATGGGACAGTTCTTGGTCCTCTCCCAGGCCACTGAGAGGGGAGTTTGCTTTAAGGGGCATCTCGAGGGACCGAAGGCACCAGGCCAGGCTTCTTGGTGAGGTGGGTGCTTATGCTGAATCTTGAAAGGTGTATCCGGGTTCAGGGAGGAGGGGGGCATTGTTGATCCCAGGCCCACACGGTGGGGGTGGGACAAGTATGAGCAAAGACCCAGGGGAGCTGGCTGGTTTAGGGCCCAGCAGATCGATCCCTGGATGAGGGAGGGGATGGGGAGCCAGGGGAGGTTGGGGACCAGGACAAGGCCAGTGGATGGGGCCTGTGTCCAGGCACACTGCTTGGGCTCCATCCCGAGGGTTCTGAGAGGGGACGTGCAAAGCCAGGAGTGCCTCCTGAGAGGTCGTTGATTTGCTCTTCCATTCATTCACCAAACGGCCATAGGGCACTGTCTGCATTTCAGGTGCTGTGTTTGGTGCTGGGCAGTAGCAGGGAGGGGGACACCCAAGTCCCTGTCCCTCGTGGGGCCTGTAGAACTGGGAGTAGATGGTACCTGCCTTTAGTGTCCCCGTAGGGACCCCTCTGGGGTCTCACCTCCAGGAAAGGCAGCCACTGGCGATGGTTCATCCCAGTTCCCTTACTCCTTTAAGGGATCAAGATGTTAAGAGTTGAATTGCAAATCTGAGAAGAACTTATAATTTGTCCAGTTTGAAAAGACAAATAGCCAAAGCTGTGCTTCAGTATGAATCTGTTTCCAGGCCTGGCCAGCTAATGACTTTTTCCCCAGTATGTTTGTGACTCGTCGTGACCAGTGTTCTGATGGTTTGTTGAGGAGCAGAATTCCTAACTGATGAAAACGAAATGCTACTGTAATGAAGAAAGACGAGGAGCATGGCCCTTGCTGTTTATGAACAACTAACACATACTCTAGTCTGTTGTTGATGTTGTTGTTGTTAGGTGTCGTTGAATCGGTTCCAACTCCTAGTGACCCTGTGAACAACAGAACAAAATGCTGCCAGGTCTTGTGCCATCCTGACAATCCTTGCTATGTCTGAACCCATTGTTGCAGCCACTGTGTCAGCCCATCTCATTGAAGTTCTTCCTCTTTTTCACTGACCCTCTGCTTTACCAATTGGGACGTTCTTCTCCAGGGACTGGTCCCTCCTGATAACATGTCCAAAGTACATGGGACGAAGTTTCACCATCCTCACTTCCAAGGAGCATTCTGGCTGTACTTCTTCCAAGACAGATTTGTTTGTTTTTCTAGCAGTCCATGGTATATTCAGTATTCTTTGCCAACACCATATAATTCAAAGGCTTCAATTCTTCTTTGGTCTTCCTTATTCATTGTCCAGCTTTTGCATGTATATGAGACGATTGAAAATACCATGGCTTGGTAAAGAGACAGCTTTGCTTTTTAACACTTTAAAGAGGTCTTTTGCAGCAGGTTTGCACAATGCAGTACATTGTTTGATTTCTTGACTGCTGCTTCCATGGGCGTTGATTGTAGATTCCAGTAGAATGAAATCCTTGACAGCTTCAACCTTTTCTCCATTTATCATGATGTTGCTTATTGGTCCAGTTGTGAGGATTTTTGCTTTCTTTATGTTGAGGTGTAAACCATACTGAAGGCTGTACTCTTTGATCTTTATCAGTAAGTGCTTCACGTCCTCTTCACTTTCAGCAAGCAAGGTTGTATCATCTGCATATCGCAGGTTGTTAAGGAGTCTTCCTCCAATCCTGATGCCACGTTCTTCTTCATATAGTTCATCTTCTTGGATTATTTACTCAACGAACAGATTGAATAAGTATGGTGAAGGGATACAACCCTGACACATACCTTTCCTGATTTTAAACCACTCAGTATCCACTTGTTATGTTCAAACAACTGCCTCTTGGTCTATGTACAGGTTCTGTATGAGCACAGTTAAGTGTCTGGAATTCCCATTCTTCACAGTGTTATCCATAATTTGTAATGATCCACACAATCGAATGCCTTTGCATAATCACTAAAACTCTTGTCTAGAACATATGGTTAAACTACAGCGAATGCTATTTACAATCAATTCTCATGGAAGTAGCAGTCAAGAAATCAAATGATGTATACATTGGGCAGATCTGCTGCAAATGACCTCTTTGAGGTATTAAAAAACAAAGCTGTCACCTCGAGGACTAAGGTGCGCCTGACCCAAGCCATGGTGTTTTCAGTCACCTCCTATGTGATTAAACAACAGGACAAAACGCTGCCCGCCTCACTTGTTGGCACCAAACAACAACAGCAACGATACTGTTGAATATTCTAATTCCATGCATGAAGTATAGAAAATCATGCTTTCGGTTCATTTTTTAAATAAGTTTTTCAAACATACCGAAGGAAAACCAATTAAACATTTAACATTTATGCTAGTGAGCATAATGGTTACAAATGATAAGCGAAACTCGAGATTCATCTTTCTTCTTTCGGTATATTGAGGTGGGTTTGCATACGAACGCGGTGGGAGGACCCATTTGATTTTCGTGTCATGAGGACAGTCTAGAAATAAGTATATGCATGCATTGTTTTACATTTATGATTAGTGTTTTTATAGCATGCTAATATAGCAATTAAGTTTTCTGTAGTTCTGTCATTTAAAATTCATTGCATACTTGAATATATTTCATTTGCATAATGTCTCATCTTATTTAATTATCAAAAGGCCTTAACTTGCATATGTGTGTTTTCCTTAGGAATGGGAATGCTGGGATGGTGGGAGGGGTTTTTTAATTGTCTGTGTTCTGAGTTTGCCCTACTTGCCTTTTAGAATTTGTGTTTCAGTAAGTTAAATTAAAATTTGGAGATAAGAAGAATTTCTAAAGGTAATTGTTCCTGTTCATGAGGAAACCTTTGGATGTAATTCCTGTAAATCTGTTTATACCCCTCCTGGCTTCCAGCCTGTGGCGGCCCCCACTGCCCGGCCTGTCACGCAGGGCAGACTCCACCTGGCTGCCTTGAACGTCTCTGTGCTCATTTGCTTTATTTCAGACCAGCTTTATTTCAGACCTCACCCAGGGCCAACCTGGACACGTGTCCCTGCCCTCCCATGCAGCTGTTTAGCCTGTCAGGGTGTGTGTTCTGTCTCCCCTGCTCCACCATTGAAAACAACACCAAACAAGAGCCAGAAAGGTCTGCTGACTGATACTTCTTTTTGAAAAGCTAGCTCAGGCATCTTCTTCTCCAGACCTTCCCTGAACCACTAGGGCCGTGAGCCTCCTTTGGGTGTGATGATATCATTATACATCATGTTGACATCATTATTCACCAGCAAATGTTATTGTCTGTTGTGTGCCAGGAAGTATTCTAAGCCCTTGGAATTCCTTTTATCACAGAGTTTATATTGTCGTAAGAGGAGATGAGTAGTCAACTCTTCATGGTGAACTGCAGCTATGGTTCTCCCTCGTGGCCACAGAGTGGCTACCACAGCTCCAGAGTGTGCACATTCTCTTTGATTCACAAGAAGCAGCAAAAGAAAGCCTTGAACCTGGCTTTTGTGCCTGCATTGGGTTACCTCTCTACCCTGAACACATTAGTCACTATGGACAATGGGATGATGAAGCTGTTTAGCTGAAGCTAAGGGAGGGAATTGCCCACCTGGACCACACAGGGTGAGAACAGGGAGACGTGGTTCCCGGGGACCTTCAGGACACTGTTTGAATAAAGGGCAGGTAGATGTTTAGCTGAGAGCACAGGTGATGTCCACTACAGGTGTGAAAGCACTTTGAAAGGCACAAAGCACCATGGGGGGTATATTCTTCTGTTACCCACCCACCCACTCACTCCGTCATTCACCTGCCTACCCACCCACTCACCCACCCACTCGCTCGCTCGCCTACTGTCTTAGTTATCTGGTGCTGCTGTAACAGAAATACCACAAGTGGATGGCTTTAACAAACAGAAGTTTATTCTCTCACAGTCATGGAGGCTAGAAGTCTGAATTCAGGGCGCCAGCTCCAGGGGAAGGTTTTCTCTCTCTCTCGGCTCTGGGGGAAGGGCCTTGTTATCAGTCTTACCCCAATCTAGGAGCTTCTCAGAGCAGAAACCCCAGGTCCAAAGGACATGCACTGCTCCTGGTGCTGCTGTCTTGGTGGTATTAGGGTCCCCTGTCTCTCTGCTTGCTTCTCTCTTTTGTATCTTGAAAGAGACTGACTTAAGACACAACCTAATCTTGTAGATTGAGTCTTGCCTCACTAACATAACTGCCTCTCATCCTGCCTCATTAACATCACAGAGGTAGGATTCACAACATACAGGAAAATCACATCAGATGACAAAATGGTGGACAGTTACACAATACTGGGAATCATGGCCTAGTCAAGTTGGCACATACTTTTGGGGGACACAATTCAATCCACAGCACCCACCCACTCATTCACTCACCCAACCACTCACTCAACCACTGACCCGCTCACGCACTCGCCAACCCACCTGCCCTCCCACCCCCCACTCCCCCACCTCTTGCCTCCTCACTCACTCACAGATTAGTTCACTCAGCAGACGTTTGTGCATCTGCCATGTGGCTGGTGTGGTGTGGGGCGGCTCTGACGGAGCTTTGTGCCAGGTGCTGCTGGGGTCCACAGGACCGGTCAGTTCAGCCTCAGTGAAGAGACACTCCAGGGATGAGCAGGAGGCAGCAAGGCAAGACTTTATAACCTGTAGGAAAAAACAAAGAGAAAATCTTTCTTACACAGGAATAAAAAGCACTAACTACAACAGAAAAAAAGCTATAAATTGGACTTCATGAAGATTTCAGACTTCTGCTGTTTGAGCTACTATTCAGATAAGAAGGGATACCCCAGACTAGGAGAACATGTGCACAATGCACATACATGACAAGAAAGACTTGTATCTAGAATGTAGAAAGAACTCACAAAACTCAGCAAGCAGACAAACAACCCAACTAAAAAATGGGCAGGATTTGAAGAGTCTTCACCAGAGAAGCAATGGGAGTGGCAAATGCGTACATGAAGAGATGCTTAGGTCAGTCCTTAGTCATTAGGGAAATGCAATCCAAAACCACAGCCCATAGGATGGCTGATATTTGAAAGATTGACAAAGCCAAGTGTTGAGAGCTGTGAACAACCAGAATTCTCGGACACTATTGGTTGGAACACAAAATGGCATATCTCTTTGGAAAAAGCTCTGGTAGTTTCTTAGAAAGTGAAACATACACCTACATTATGATCCAGTATGGCTACTCCTAGGCATTTGATCATCAAAGGGTATGTACAAAAAGATCTCGTACAAGAATATTTATAGCAAGCTTTATTCATAATTGTGAAAATCTGGAAACAACCCACGTTTGTCAAGAAGTGAATGGCTTAAGCAGTGGTACAGGTATTCCCTGACTTATGACGAGGTTTCGTTCTGACGTTAAGTCAAATACCTTTTTTCTTTTTTTTTTAAGTTTTCATTATGACTGCTTTTTATTATCAATGTCTTTATAAATCCAATCTTTACTTGTCTTTGGGTGTTGGAAACATTACATAAAAACTTAGCTATATTTTAATACATACATATGTACATAACATGCATCTGTTAGTTTATCATATGGTGGGGGCTTGTGTGTTGCTGTGATGCTGGAAGCTGTGCCACCAGTATTCAAATAGTGGCAGGGTCACCTATGGAGGACAGGTTTCAGCTGAGCTTCCAGACTAACACAGACTAGGAAGAAGGACCCGGTGGTCTACTTCTGAAAAGAATTAACCAGAGAAAACCGGATGAATAGCAACAGAACATTGTCTGATATGAGTCCATCAGGTTGGATGGCACTCAAAATACAACTGCGGAAGAGCTGCTTCCTCAAAGTAGAGTCGACCTTAATGACATAGATGGAGTCAAGCTTTCGGGACCTTCTTTTACTGATGTGGAATGACTCAAAATGAGAAGAAACAGCTGCAAACATTCATTAATAAGCAGAACCTGGACTGTATGAAGTATGAATCTAGGAAGATTGGAAATCATCAAAAATGAAATGGAACGCATAAAGATCAATATCCTAGGCGTTAGTGAGCTGAAATGGACGGGTATTGGCCATTTAGAATCAGACAGTCATATGGTCTACTATGCCGGGAATGACAACTTGAAGACGAATGGTGTTGCGTTCCTCGTCAAAAAGAACACTTGAAGATCTATCCTGAAGTACGACACTGTCAGTGATAGGGTAATATCTATATGCTTACAAGGAAGACCAGTTGATACGAGCATTATTCAAACTTATGCATCAGCCACTAATACCAAAGATGAATAAATTGAAGATTTTTACCAGCTTCTGCAGTCTGAAATTGATCAAACATGCAATCAGTATGCATTGATAATTACTGGTGATTGGAATTCAAAAGTTGGAAACAATGAAGAAGGATCAGAGTTGGAAAATATGACTGGTGACAGATATGATGCCAGAGATTGCAGGATAGACTTTTGCAAGATCAATGACTTCTTCACTGGAAATACCTTTTTTTTAACCACATAATGACAACTGTACACACGGACCTTGCCAGGTGGAATATGCAAGAATCAAATCAACTATATCTGTATGAAGAGATGATGGAAAATCTCAATATCTTCAGTCAGAACAAGGCCAGGGGACGACTGCGGAACAAACCATCAATTGCTCATATGCAAGCTCAAGTTGAAGCTGAAGAAAGTTTTAAAAAGGCCATGAGAGCCAAAGTATGACCTTGAGTGTATCCTACCTGAATCTAGAGACCATCTCAAGAATAGATTTGACGCATTGAACACTAATGACTGAAGATCAGATGAATTGTGGAATGACATAAAGGACATCATACATGAAGAAAGCAAGAGGTCATTAAAAAAACTGGAAAGAAAGAGAAGACCAAAATAGATGTCAGAAGAGACTCTGAAAGTTGCTCTTGAACGTTGAGTAGCTAAAGCGAAAGGAAGAAATAATGAAGTAAAAGAGCTGAACTGAAGATTTCAAAAGGCAGCTCGAGAAGACGGAGTAAAGTGTTATAATGACATATGAAAAGACCTCGAGTTAGAAAACTGAAATGGAAGAACGTGCTCGACATTTGTCAAGCTGAAAGAACTGAAGAAAAAATTCAAGCCTTGAGTAGAATATCGAAGGATTCTATGGGGAAAATATTAAATGACGCAGGAGGCATCAAAAGAAGATGGAAGGAATACACAGTCACTAAACCAGAAGGAATTGGTCAATATTCAGCCATCTCAGGAGGTAACATATGATCAAGAACCGATGGTACTGAAAGAAGAAGTCTAAGCTGCACTGAAGGCACTGGCGAAAAACAAGGCTCCAGGAATTGATGAAATACCAATTGAGATGTTTCAACAAATGGATGCAGCACTGGAACTGATCACTCATTTATGCCAAGAAATTTGGAAGACAGCTACCTAGCCAACCTACTAGAAGAGATCCATATTTATGCCTGTTCCCAAGACAGGCGATCTAACTGAAAGCGGAAATTATCGAACAGTATCAATAATATCACATGCAAGTAAAATTTTGCTGAAGATCATTCAAAAGCAGCTGCAGTAGTACATTGACAGAGAGCTATCAGAAATTCAGGCCTGATTCAGAATAGAACGTGTAAGCAGGGATATCACTACTGATGTCAGACGGATCCTGGCTGAAAGCAGAGAATACCAGAAAGATGTTTACCTGTGTTTTATTGACTATGCAAAGACATTCGACTGTGTGGATCATAACAAATTATGAATAACAATGCGAAGAATGGGAATTCCAGAACACTTGATTGTGCTTGTGAGGAACCTGTATATAGATCAAGAGGCAGTTGTTCGAACTGAACAAGAAGATACTGCGTGGTTTAAAGTCAGGAAGGGTGTGCGTCAGGGTTGTATCTTTTCACCATACCTATTCAATCTGAATGCTGAGCAAATAATCCGAGAAGCTGGACTATATGAAGAAGAACAGGGCATCAAGATTGGAGGAAGACTCATTAACAACCTGTGTTACGCAGATGACACAATCTTGCTTGTTGAAAGTGAAGAGGATTTGAAGCACTTACTGATGAAGATCAAAGACTACAGCATTCAGTATGGATTACACCTTAACATAAAGAAAACAAAAATCCTCACAACTGGACCAGTAAGCAACATCATGATAAATGGGAAAAAGATTGAAGTTGTCAAGGATTTCATTTTACTTGGATCCACAATCAACATACATGGAAGCAGCAGTCAAGAAATGAAAAGATGCATTGCATTGGGCAAGTCTGCTGTAAAAGACCTGTTTAAAGTGTTGGAAAACAAAGATATCACCTTTAGACCAAGGTGCATGTGACCCAAACCATGATGTTTTCAATCGCCTCATAAACATCTGAAAGCTGGGCAATGAATAAGGAAGACCAAAGAAGAACTGATGCCTTCGAATTATGATATTGGCGACGAATATTGAATATACTGTGGACTGCCAGAAGAATGAACAAATCTGTCTTGGAAGAAGTACAGCCAGAATGCCCCTTAGAAGTGAGGATGCGAGAGTTTGTTTCTCATTACTTTGGGCATGTTATCAGGAGGCATGAGTCCCTGGAGGAGGACATGATGCTTGGTAAAGTAGAGGGTCAGCAGAAAAGAAGAAGACCATCAATGAGATGGATTGACACAGTGGCTGCAACAATGGGCTCAAGCATAACAATGATCATGAGAATGGCGCTGGGCCGGGCAGTGTTTTGTTCTGTTGTACACAGGGTCACCGAGTCAGAACCAGCTCCAAGTCACGTAACAGCAACAATACCCCCCCCCCCCACACCCACGCATATGCACGCACACATGTATGAGTCGTAACTGACTTGATGGCACCTAACGACAACAGCAATGCATATACAGAGAGAGAGAGAGAGAGAGTGCAGTTGTTAAGAGCTTCGCTGTTAAAGGTCATTGGTTTGAACCCACTACCTCTGTGGGAAAAAATGTGGCAGTCTACTTCTGTAAATATTTATAGCCTTGGAAACCATATAGTGCAGTTCTGCTCTGTCTTGTAGGGTCTCTATGAGTCGAGATGGACTCGACTGCACACAACAACTGTATACCTTCTCCTCGCTTATTGACAATCTCATTATCTGACAGTTTGCATTAATGACTGTAATAAAAAATCTGCTGTCCAAATACTTTGCCCATTAACGATGTACATGTGGTAGTAACGAATCCCAAGGTGCGAGACGAGAATAATGCTGGCTCTAGTTTTTAAGGTTATGTGTATAATGGTTAAGGTTATGTGTCAACTTTGCTGAGCCCAATTTCTCAGTGGTTTGGCAGTTACGTAATAATGCAGTTTGGCAGTGATGTAATGATGTAGTCATCCTCCATTTTGTGATCTAATGGTATCATCCTCCATTTTCACGTAATGCCAATTTTGTATAACGACCTGGTCTTTGGAACCTAACCGTGTTAATAAGTGAGGAGAGGGTGTGTGTGTGTGTGTGTGTGTGTGTGTGTGTGTGTGTGTGTGTGTGTGTGTGTGTGTGTGTGTGTGTGTGTGTGTGTGTATAATACATAAAAGATATATATATGTGTATAAAATATACACAGATGATATATATGTGTATTTTTTTTCTTTTTTGGGTTGTAAGATCATATAGACTCCTAGTTCTTCATGATATATGAGGCATTTGGAGAAGGGTTTGTTTCATGTCTAAATGTTGTCCTAGGAGAGTATTAAATACATGCCTGATGTAGAGATTCCAGTCTGGCTCTTGTATGGCTGCGAGCCATACAAGTTGATTGATTTGGTGGCGGCTGCAAAGGTCCTGGTCCTTGGCCTTGCTCAGTGGTAGTTGGAGAGATGTTAGCAGTATAGCTGGCTTCTTTATGTCTGTTCCTTTTTCTCAAGTCATTTACTTGTGCTCTCCTCCCTGTGAAATTTCAGAATGCAAAGTTTGTTCAAGAGTTTTTGATTTCAAACTTTTATTAGAGACTCCATGAGTTAGCAGTAACCAGACGTGCTTTTCTTTCCCACCAGGGCTACCTTCCTGCCAATGTAGACCGAAGACCAGCCACTCTCCAGAGAAAACAAAAAGAATATTTTGCTTTTGTCGAGCAGTATTATGATTCCAGGAATGATGAAGTTCACCAAGATACGTATAGACAGGTGGGCATCCTTTTTCTTTTCTCATATGCTCGTTGAAATACTTTAGCCTGGATGCTGTGTAGGAGGAAATGTTTGTCACCCTGACTGGTTTGCAGATTTTTATTTTTTAATAAATGAATACATTTGCAAACAAATAATGGTGAATTTCCCCTGACAGCAGTACCTTGCTTGTCTCCAGTTCCTTACAGAAAAACAAAAAGGGTGGTTTTAATTGGCGTCACAAAATGGATGCGTGAGATTCCTCAGCAGTCCCGGATCTGCCAGGGGAGCTCTTGGGTTTTGTGTCTCGTTGGTCGTGAGTGAGCAGGAGGCATGAGCTGCTGTCAGGAACAGGACTGTTCTGATGGTCCGGGGCCAGACCACTCATGGATCAGACCCAGACAGAGGGGCTCCCCTGGGCATTGGGGACGTGTGCTCTGTGGCTCAGTTAGGGACACCATCTAGATCGAAGAAAGGAGAAGCCACTTTATCATTTTGCTACTTAGTTTAACACAAAATGGGTATAATTATGGTGTCCTGAGCAGTCAGTTGACGAACGGTGTGTGTAATGGGAAAAATACTCCAAATTGACTTACCAATTTACAGTGCATCCAGCATTTGCCATTAGAATAGCTCTTCAAGGACTTTGTCATTTTCACTCTCTTTGTAATATGTGAAAATCCACAATGGTTTGTGGTAGAGTTAAATAAGAAGATAGTTCTTAGTTGGTGTTACTACCTCATGTTTCAAAATCAACTTGTGATTGTGCTGAGACACCTAAGGAGAGAATATTTTCCCTTTGGAAGCTCCACCTCTGGATGAGGGAATGGCAGACGTTTCTCCCTCAGATACAGATGTTCACATCTTTCTGTCAGTTTGGGCTTTGTTGTTGTTGTTAGGTGCTGTCAAGTCGATTTTGACTCCTAGTGACCCGATGTACAACAGAACGAAGCACTGCCCAGTCCTGCGTTGTTCTCACATTTGTTGCTATGTTCGAGCCCATTGTTTCAGTCACCGTGTCAATTCATCTTGTTAAGGGTCGTCAATATTCTGTGCTAACACTGTAATTCAAAGACATCAATAATCCTTTGGTCTTCTTTAATCATTGTCCAGCTTTTCCATGCATATGAGGCAGTTGAAAATATTATGGCTTGGGTCAGGCGCACCTTAGCCCTCACAGGACATCTTTGCTTTTCAGCACTTTTAAGCAGTATTTTGTAGCCCAGTGCAAGACATCGTTTGATTTCGTGACTGCTATTTCCAGGGCACCGATTGTGGATCCAAGTAAAATGAATCCTTGGCAACTTCAGCCTTTTCTCCGTTTTTCACGATGTTGCTTATTGGTCCAGTTGTGAGGACTTTTGTTTTCTTTCTGTTGAGGTATTATCCATACTGAAGGCTGTGGTCTTTGATCTTCATCAGTAAGTGCTTCAAGTCCTCTTCACTTTTGGCAGCAAGGTTGTGTCACCTGCATAATGCAGGTTGTTAATGAGTCTTCCTCCAATCCTGATGCCCCGATCTTCTTCATATAGTCCGGCTTCTTGGATTATTTGCTTAGCATACAGATTGAATAGGTATGGTGAAGGGATACAACCCTGCTGCACACCTCTCCTGGTTTTAAACCATGCAGTATCCCCTTGTTCTGTTTGAACAACAATTTGGATAGACTGGGTAAAACGTCCCTAGACAGGCCTTTCCCCTGACACATCACCAGAGTCTTCGAGCCAGGTACGTCCTTGGAGGACATCCTTCTCATGTTGTTGCTAACTGCTGTCAGGTTGGGCCCTGACTCATCGTGACCCCGTGTGCCGTGGTTGGTCCGTTGTGCTCTGTAGAGTTTTCACGGGCTAATTTTTGGAAGGAGATGGCCAGTCTCTTGCATGGACGGCACAAATGCTACCCCTGAGCTATTACTGTCCCCCAGGGAAACAGTGGCTAACATGTTTTCCCTCCACTTTGCTGGTTTTAGGAAATGGGTGTATTTAGTATTGTTTTGAACGTGTTCTTGATGTGTTTTTATTCAAGAAACAGACTTCCAAAGGCAGGCAGTAGCACCTGTCTGCAGGGTTTACCAAGGTCTGTGCTGTGATAAATTTCTTAAGGGAAAGTTAATTAAAAACAGGTTGTGTATATCTTTATTCAGTTACTATGATAGGTAATGAAGAGCTTCCATATTACTGAGAATTTCCAAAGACTAACGGGGAACCGTGCCGTGGCCCCCACCTCGTGCTGCCTCCCTGCCGGGGTGGGGTGGGAGTTCTACATTAACAGAAACGTGAACCATTTAAAATGTGCTGTCTTTCTTCTTTGGTTGCCTTATGTCAGGAAAACACGCCTGTGAAATACGCTCTGCTTTCTGCCCCGTGCTCACAGTGATGTCGAGGCAGAGCGGCCAGACTGGCCTTGAGGACACCGCCTTTCTCTGCTGCCCACTCTGGGACACAAGGACCACAGCAGACACGCCCTCCCACCCACCCAGGAAGCAGCAGGAGGTGGGGGCTGTGGTGGTTCCCCAGTCAGTCTTTGTCTCTTGGTTGGACGGTGAAGTGTTTATTTCAGATGCGCAGACTGGCCTGCTGTTAACAATCGCTGCAGTCTGTCTGTTCCTCTCACAGTCAGTTCTTCTGGGCCATCGCAGCCTTTGGCCTCCCTGCTGGGTCCTGTGCATGATGGGGTGTGGGCACTGTGGCACTCCGCCCTCACTGACGGTGCTCTGCCCATCCTCACACTGGCCGCGTGGCGGGTGTGGCTGGGAGTGTGCTCTGTTGTGTCCGCTGGGCTGGGCACTTGGCCGACTGAGGTGCGCTCCAGCTGGCTCCTGCCGGGAGAAGCCCACAGTCCTGGTGCTGGGACAGGCATGTGCCCACAGGAGTGTCATTGGATGGGAAGGTGCTCTGAGGAGGGATGGCCTTCAAGGACCCCTGTAGCTGGCCCTGGTGGGCTTTCGTCCCCACGCCTGGGCTCCTGCACGTAGTGGCTGGAGTCCCCCTCTCTCTTCCTCCTCCTCCTTCTGCCCCCTTTCCTTCTCCCCTCCGGCCCCTCCTCCTCATCCCCCTCTTCCTTGGGACATGTCAGGGTGCATATGAGTCTCATATGTCTTGATTCCTCACCGTGTTCTCAGAGGACCGGGGGATGATTTTCCCTTGTGTTCCTTTGAACGTGATCTTGTTTACCTTCTGACTTGTCTTTCCCACCTTCCGTCCTTGCTGCCTCTTCTCCCACGCACCCCAGGCCGTGGCTGCCGGCTTCTGGCGGCCATCTGACCTCTCCTTGAGCTGTCCTCTCTCCCCTTGGCTTCCAGCGCCATTCCCGCACTGACGGTCTCCAAGTTCTGGGCTGGGGAAGCATTTGAGGCAGGAATGTGCTATCGTCCAGAGTAATTCAAGTGTGTCAGAACTGCACAATCACCAGAAGGTTCTCTGGGCTGTCACCCCACAGACTTACCTGGTCTTCACTCTTGGAGGGTGCAGGGCAGGCGGCTGATAGACCAGGAAGCTGAGTGCAGCGTGTAAGGAATTTATAGTACTGGTGGGTGGCAGAGGGAGGGGACATCCCCCGAGCCCTGGCCGCTAGAAAGCTCAGTGGTCATTCTCATGGGCTGGTCAAAGGTGAGCCAACTGTAGAGTCCCTCTCGGCGTTAGAATGTGCTCCCTACCCTGTTTGGGGCGTGTTCCTGGGTAAATGGGGGTAAAGACAGTGTGGCTAGGGTGAGAAGTTCACATAGGATGCCGTGAGCTGTCTGTGACGCTGGCACGGGCTCGACTGTCCCCGTGTGCATGTGGGACGCTGTGAGCCATCTGTGACGCCACCTCAGGTTCCAGTGTCCCCCTGTGCATGTGGGATGCTGTGAGCCATCTGTGACGCCACCTCAGGCTCCAGTGTCCCCATGTGCATGTGGGATGCTATGAGCTGTCTGTGACATTGGCTCAGGCTCAACTGTCCCCATGTGCATGTGGGATGCTGTGAGCTGTCTGTGATGCCGGCTCAGGCTTAACTGTCCCCATGTGCACGTGGGATGCTGTGAGCCGTCTGTGATGCTGGCTCAGGCTCGACTGTCCCCGTGTGCTTGGGGGACGCTGTGAGCCGTCTGTGATGCTGGCTCAGGCTCGACTGTCCCTGTGTGCATGTGGGATGCTGTGAGTCCTCTGTGATGCTGGCTCAGGCTCCAGTGTTCCCATGTGTACGTGGGACGCTGTGAGCCATCTCTGACACCGGCTCGGGCTCCAGTGTCCCCTTGTTTTCTGAGCCCACAGTGCATTCCTCTACAGTGTTGAGACCTTGATTGTGATTCTCCTGTCACACAGGGTCAAGCAGGAATTAGCCACAGAATAGCAGAGAGTTCTAGATGCTTCCTTTGAGGCATGTCTAAGATTCCCCAAGGACTTTGTGGAGACAAATGTGGCCTGTGTTCCATGAAGAAGCTGTCACAGCTGGAAACTTGTACACTATTGATGTGCTCGAATCGCCCCTGTGTCAGAGGCTGAAAATCAGTGTTCGCTAATTGCTGTGCACGATGTTGCTAAATAGCTGTGGGCAGCTCCATGCTCACCATGCAGCGTGCTGTGTCGGGGCAGACGTGGCCAGGGAGCCTCATATCCTAGACTAGGCGGGCCCCATGCACATAGAGCAGGCCTGGTGTGCTGTGTCGTGGGGACTGTGGCCAGGGAGGCTCATATCCTAGACTAGGCGGGCCCTATGCACACAGAGCAGGCCTAGTGTGCTGTGTCGTGGGGACTGTGGCCAGGGAGCCTGATGTCCTAGACTGGGCAGGCCCCATGCACATAGAGCAGGCCTTGGATACTTTCTCCAGAGGAAATATGAGAAAACAGAATTCATATCTTCGGAGAGAGAACAGATTAAGACCCAAAGCAAATTTGTTGCCATCATAACATATTGCCATTTTAATCACAATGCTTGTGTCATGCTTCTTATCTTTTAAAGTAACTTTCTATTTCCCTTGCCTCTCCAGATCCACATAGATATCCCTCGGATGAGCCCAGAGGCTTTAACACTTCAACCCAAAGTGACAGAGGTGAGCTGGATCCACAGACTCTTGCTGGGAGGCTTTCCCTTTGTGAAGAATGATTGGCGCTGACTGTACTCACAGGATAACTGGGTTCAGTGCAGACGCTGTACCTGGAAACATGCCTAGGGCTGGCCCATTTCTGGTGAGGCTGGCCCTGTGGACATAATCCCCAACAGGAATCTCCAGTTATTCTTAAAATACTTTATTGTGTAATAATGACACTTACAAAAGAACACGTGTGGGGAGTGTGTGTGTGTGTGTGTGTGTGTGTGTGTGTGTGTGTAAATAGAATACTCTCATGGACCCACCACCCAGTTTATAAAGTAGACGCCACCATGCTGACCAACTGCACACATGAATGTGAAGCAGAACCGGATCGGTGACTGTTAAAGCTGTTTCTGCGTTCTGGTTTTCTTTGTGATTTAGTTTTGTTGTGGTAAAATATACCTAACGTAAACTTGGCCGTTTTAACCGTTTTTAAGTGTGCAGTTCAGCGACATGGGTTACGTTCACCGTGTGGTGCAGCCGTCACCGCTACGTTCAGAACATTTTGTTTCTGCTTCTTATCCTTGTCTTGCCGTCCCCCCCCCAGGAGATGACCACCTTTTGAATTTCATGCTTATGATGTGCTTGTTTTCCTCATAGCTTTAGTGCACGTCACGTAGTGCTCACAAACTCGTGATTTAATTTTGCCTCTTTTGGAGCCGTGCTGTCCTTTCTGTAGTCTGGTCTCTACAACGTGCTTTTTTCTTCTCCACCTTATTTTCTAAGCTTCAACTTATCTGTTGTTTCTCTTTTCTCCTGTTGGTGGGCATTTGGGTTGTCTCGAGTGTTTTGCTGTTAGGGAAGATGTTGCCAGGAACCTTCATGTACCCGTGCGGGTACGCATGGGTGAGAGTTTCTCTAGGGTATTTATATAGGAGTAGAATTGTTGCATGAGGGCATTGGTAGTTCAGTGGTAGAATTCTTGCCCTTCGTGCGGGAGACCGGGGTTCGATTCCCGGCCAGTGCACTTCATGAACAACCACCACCCCTCTGTCACCAGAGGCTTGCATGTCGCTATGACGCTGAACAGGTTTCAGTGGAGCTTCCCGACTGAGACAGACTAGGAAGAAAGGCCTGATGATCTACTTCTGAAAATCAGCCAGTGAAGAAAACTCTATGGATCATAATGCTCTGATACACAGCTGGTCATGGGGACGGTGCCAGACCAGGCAGCATTTTATTGTGTTGCGCATGGGGTCACCATGAGCGGGGCCAGCTTGATGGCAGCTAACAACGACAACAACGGAATATACACATCATAAAGGCATATTTTCAGCTAAAAGTTTTGAAGTTTTGCCTTTCACACCTAAGTGCTTAATACCTCTATAATTGATAGTTGTGTGTGGTGGGAGGCAGGGACGTGGTTTGTTTCCTCGTGGAATAACCCACCATCCCCCGCCCCACTTACCGACGCTGTGCTGCCTCAGTGTGTTTACGATGGCACACTCCTATCTTTTGCCATTTTCGTATTTGCACAGATCTGTCTTTGTGTCCTTGACTCTGTCCCATTGTTTCGACTGCCTTCCCTTCGTGCCACATTCTGCTGATAATTTTGCTTAGACCTTGGTTGTCCACTTAGTCTAGAACCAGAATGCCCAGACCCTTTGGTTTATTTGTCTTTTGCTTTTAAGATCTGTTTCAGTTATGACTGGAATTGCACTGGATATAGGTCAGTGCGGAGAACTGGCATCTTTTGAAATGTAGTCTCATTTTCATGAGCATGCCTTCTGTCCCTTTTTTAGGCCAATTTTAATGTCTTTCAATGAAGTTTTAAAACTTTTCTCTATAAAAGGTCTTGGGTATGTTTTATTAGGTTTATTCTTAGTTATTTTTTTTGTTGCTATTGTAAATGGTGTCTCTCTAAAATGGAATTTTTTTATTGTTTGAAGTATTTTCTTTTGGATCTTGATTGCTCCAGTAACTGTACTTTTAATCTTTGACATATCCTGTCTGTGTAGTCAGTTTGTTCAAAAAAACTACGTGAGATTGTTAAAGCCAAAGTACTCATAGCTAGTGGAACACAAAAAGAGAAAATTAGTTTTCACCACAAGTAGTCATTTTAAAATCCTTCTCTTTGTCCCTTTTAATAGTTGTGCTTATTCTAGTTGGAAAACGAGGTAACATTTTATAACCTTTTTTTATCTATTCTTTTATGGAAAATAGAGTCTCCCCCAAGACCTTTGGTTTATGTTTTTATTTTTTCCCCTGCCATGTGACACATCCATTGTGGAGGTGAGCACTCAGGTGTCTTGTCTTTGGAGCAGTGATCCAGAGTGATCTCCAGGTGACCTGCTTTGTCTGTGAAATGTTGGGCTTGATCCTGTCAGTTTGGAACACATCTGCTCTGGCATTGGGTCGGAAACGATTTTTCACTGAGCTCTCCTGAGCGCCTTCTGGAGACGGAGCTCCTCTCCAGGCTCCAGGCTCAGCAGGGTGACGAAACTCGAAGGGCAGGTGGGCTTCTAGGGGAGAGGGGGGCTCATGCTGGCTGGCTGAGTGTGACAGCGGAGCATTTGAGCACATCCTGGTGTGTGAGGAAGTTAAATGCTGAGCAAGGGCTGTAGGAAAAGTATTGAAACGTCGGGCTTGTGTTGGCCAGTAGGAAAATGAAGTTATGGTTTCTGGCATTGTATAGGCTAGCCTTGGCTGTATCTGCATGTGACTGCAGATCCCTAACAGGAGTGGCTTTACAAGGTGGGTGCTTATCACTGTCTCGTGTACACATTCGTGGTGGGGACTCAGGCTCCTTCTGCTTAGCTGTACCTCTATGCTTGGCTTTAACCTCTTAGTCCAAGTTGGCTGCTCTAGGCCTGTCCACCACGTTTACATTCCCACTAGGAGGAAAAATCAGAAATGGCTGGAGCAAGTCATGCCCCCTCCTTCTAAAGATGTTTCATAGATGGTGCTCCTAGCTTCTGCTTCTTGCTGGCTAGAGCTTAGTCACATGGCTGCACTTAGAGGCATTTGGGAAGAAATGACAACTTGAGTCTTCTGGTCCCCAGGCATGCTATATCTGTCATTTATTTAAGAGTGGGAAAGCAGACCTGTGGGTAGCATGAATATTGCTGTGGCTAAAACAGCACCCCTCCCCTAACGAAACTCACCACCATCAAACGCAGAATTTGCGGAGCTCAGTTAAAGCAGAATGTGTATGGATATTCGTCGTCTTGTTGATCTTTTGGACCTCTGGTGGCACAATGGTTAAGAGCTCAGCTGCTAACCAAAAGGTCAGTAGTTCGAATCCACCAGCTGCCCCTTGGAAACCCTATGGGGAAGTTCTACTGTGTCCTGTAGGATCGCTATGAATCGGAATCGACTCGATGGCAATGGGTTGATCCTTTGTATTATGTCTTTCAGTAATTTATCTTCGTTTTCCTTACTTTCATTTTACCTTATTCTCTTGTTGTATTTCAACTACAAAGCATCTTAAGTTAAATACTTATTAATTTTTTTACTTTTTTGGAATATAATTCACATATCATAAAATTCATCATTTTAAAGTTAACTCATTAATTTTTCATCTGTCTTCTTCAAATGGAGATATACGTTCATGGATAGAAAGACTCTGTCACAAATATGTTAACTGTCCCTCAAATTACTCTGTTAGTTCAGTGCAATTCCATAAAAATTCCAACTGGAATTTCAAATGGCACTTGGCAAATGGATTCTACTGTGCACGCGCACACACACACTGTGCGTGATGTGTCTGCCTGTCTGTCTGTCTTATCTACCTACCTGCAGAGGGGCCAAGAGTAGCTAAGACAAGCTTGAAGAATAAGGTGGAACTTGCCCTATCAGACGTGAGAAATTTTTCTCAAGCTATAAAACATGAATTATATTAATGTAGAGATATGCAGTGGAATAGTAGAACAAACTAGAGAACCCAGAAGCAGGCCCGTGGAATGATACGTTAACTTGATTTATGTTAGAAGATCAGTGGTGAAACAAGTATTGATATTCATATGTAAAAAAATAATATTAGATTGCTAATTTATATCAGACAGAAAAATAAGCAATATCTTTAGGTGGTTGAAGACCCAAATATGAAAGATACAACTTTAAACCTTTTAAAAAGAAATTGAAGGAGAATATCTTTAGGACCCCAGGATAGGGAAGGATTTCTTAAGGCTGATGCAAAAATCACAGAGCACACAGAAAAAGATCGAGAAAACAAACTATGTTATACTTAAAAGCTTCATTGTATTCCTTTAGGGTCTCTATGAGTCGGAATCCACTTGACAGCAGTGGGAAAATCCAAAGACTTCCAAAATGTGAAAAAATAACCCACAACGTGGGAGGAAATTTTGCTACACATATAACTTACAAATATTTAGCATCCAGAATTTATAAATCAAATTTAAAATCACTAACAAAAGACTTAACAACCTAACACACCCCTCCGTCATCTCCTCTGCCAGAAGGGCAGAAAATTGAACAGGCATTTCAGAGGAAAGAACCAAAAATCTAATGCCATAAAAATAAATGACAAGATGCTACACTAAGCAAAGGGCAAAGTGGATAAATCCACTGTGCAGCCAGAATGAGCATGAATCCAGTACCCAAAACATGGGGATGGATTCAGTCCTCACCTTCCCCTTTTTCCATCTTCATCACCAGCTGCTCACATGACTCTCTCTCCAACTCTAGCCACTTGGAGCTGGGTCAGGTCTCACAAGTTAGAAGAACGCCTTCTTTCAGACTGCCAAATAGGCAGAAACCCACCCCCGCTGGCTCCTACTGTCTCTGTGGGTTCATTAATTTGCTGGAACAACTCACAAAATGCCATGGAGAGTATACCATAGTTATTGCTGCAGATTTACTACAATCAAAAAGGATACAAATGAAGAGACACATAGGGTGTGGTCTCTGCAAGGTCCCAGCATGGAGGTTCCATGTCCCCAGGAGGGACTCGCTACCCTCTCCTGTGTGTGGTCACCAACCAGGAAGCTCCTCTGAGCCTTAGGGCTCAGGGCTCTTACCCGCTTTCCCATGTGGCCATGATAGGTTATGTTATGCTTCATGAAACTTAATCAGCATCGGCCCCCAGGTTGTCCCTCGTGGTCTGGTTACCCCCGATTCATTAGCCTCAGGTGTTGGTCTGCCTCGAAAGAACCAAGAACAAAGGCCAAACATCAAAAAGCAAGACAGCAGAGGTGTTGCTAAGACTGTGGCACACTGGCCACTCTCATCCTTTGTGAGTGGGAGTGAAGATTCCAGATTTCCACCTTGGGAGACAGTTTGGCCTTACCTGGTGAAGTTGCACCTGTGCTTACTCTGCAGCCCTGTGACCCTGCAGTTCCAGTCCCAGCTACAGGCCTTACCTTAGACGGACTGGCATGCGAACAGCCAGATGGCAAGACCTTCTAGAATAGCAGCGATTGTAGTGATTGTAACAGTAAGGCTGTTGGAAAGACACTGAATGGCCCTCAGAAGAAGAGTGGATAAATAAATTGCAATATACTCATACAGTGGAATGCTGTGCAGCAGAGAAAATGAATTAGCTAGGGTGACATAACAAAGTAGATGAGCCTCACACATGTAATGTTGAGTGAGTGGAGCAAGGTGCCAGCATAATGTGTGTGTTATCACTGACAGAAAGTTCAAGTCCATTCCCAGCAATACTTAGAAATACTGCTTAGAGGTCAATATAAATGAAATAAGACTAACACGCAAGTACGTGAGAGTGAGAAATGGCAAATTCCAGGTCGGCATAGTGGTTTTGTTCATGCATTCTGCCCGTCTGAAGAGAAGGATGGCAGGTGGTAGAGCCACTGCTTGGTGTATGGATGGAAGCGGTGCTGGCTTTACTCTGGGTGGCCCAGCCTCCAGCCCTGGCTGTACCCTAGCAACTCTGTGCCCTTGGATGAGTCACTTGCACCCTTTAGTCCCTGTTTTCTACTCCACACCTAGAGGGGTTCATTCTTTGTGTTGTATTATCCAGTGGGTTTTGGCAAATACGTCATGTGTCCACCATTACAGTGTCAGGGTTGCTTCCCACTCTGAACAGTGATTGTGAGCCCCAGGCATCAGGCTGACCATGTAGGAGATAGTGCATGATTCACCAGGGTGGTGGGGTTGGGGGGCGCTGGAGGGGAGCAGGTTTGGAAGGAAGAGCATGGCTTCATCTAGGTCTGCTGAGTTTGAGGCGCCTGTGAGGTTTCCAAGTCACAAGTGGATAAGCAGGTGTTTGGTTCGGAAGAGAGTTTGACTGGAGGTAGAGCTGTGGACGTTGTGGACGTCTGCGGGTTCCCAGGCCTTGCCCAGACCCTCTGAATCAGCTCTCTGGGGAGGAGCCTGGATTCCTGAGTATGAAATCAGCTCAGGCTGATTTGGAAAGTGCATGTACACCTAGACGGGGGCTGACTGCTGGTGGGAGGGGTCGATAGCCAGTGCCCAGGACTTCTCAGAGCAGAAGCAGGGCCAATGAGGGCCTCGGCCAGAGGCAGCAGAAAGGATGGGGACAGGTGCGGGGGTGCCCCCAGGCCTCCTCCCACACCCGCTGCTCAGAGCTGTGCACAGGAGGAGGGTAGCCCTTCCATGGAGCAGCTCCCACCAGCTTCCTCAGGGAGTCAAAGCCTGGGGTCCTGCGCCTGCCTCCCATTGTCTCCCGGCCTCTGCTCTGCTCTCCCTGCTGAGCTCCGTCTGTGCTGCTTCCGACCCTCACTCCAGCGTCCATAACGGTGCCCGGCCCTCACTCCAGCACCCATCACGGTGCCCGGCCCTCGCTCCAGCGCCCATCACGGTGCCCGGCCCTCGCTCCAGCATCCATAACACTGCCTGGCGCAGGGTTGCTGCTCAGTATGCACTTGTTGGAGGACTGGCCACCCCGGCACCTCTGAGTGTCTGCTTCCTTCCCTGCCTTCAGGTCTTAGCTGAAATGTTGCCATGTTAGACGCCTTCCCTAGTGACCCTATCTTAGGTGAGGCCCCACGTGCTTTCTGTCACACGTCTAGTTTATGTGTTCGGTGGCACTTATTGGATCGTATCTGTCTTGTTTGTGACGTCTCTCACGCCTTGTTACGTCAGCCCCATGAGAGCTGGGACCGTGGCCCCTGCCCCCACGTGTGCCCTGGGTACCCTGAGCACTGCCTGGCTCCTCGTGGGGATGGAGGAGATTTTGTTGAAATTAGCAATTCACCTTTTTATCCAGTATTGGTATTTGAAAATAAAATTCACAATGTTTTAGTTACTTTTCTTTTTATCATCTGTCTGGTGTTGTACACATTAGATACAGTACATACAAAAATATGGCCTCTGACCTGCTGGGCCTCCTGCTGTTAAGGCTGGGATAGTGAGTGCATTGGAAGAACCCTGTTCAGACATCCCACTTGGGCCTGTTCAGTGGAGAAGCCATCTCCTCCACAGTCAGTGTGTTGTTTGACCCCTGGTTATCTGCTCCTTGGAGCAGTGTCACAAACGAGGGGAGTAAGATGCTTTCTCCAGTTAGCCCCTGAGCAGCCGTGTCTCATTACATCTAGAAGATGCAGAACGTAATGAAACATGCAGCTTTGAAAACCAAATTATTTATGTGCCGTCCTCAGCACTGTGCAGTTACTTGTCCGTGGCCCTAAAGGAATGGGCATTTTTGATGAGGCACGTATTGGTGGAGTACAAGTTTTGTCATCCCTGACTTCTTCCCCTACCTGGGAACTCCTTGTAAACTGGACTCCTGACCACAGCCTTTGCAGGGAGAGGCGTGTGCTCTACCATTGTTCCACTGGAACAGAAGTTGGGTCTGTGGACCAAGGATCCAGAACCACTTGGAGGACGGGTTTTGGCCTTTGCACGTGCTGTTCCTTCTGTCTGGGATGCACCCTGACCAGCCTCCTCTCCTGGCAGCCCCTCTTGGCCTTGCCAGTACTGCCTGTTCCTGCCCAGGCTAGGCTTGGTCCCCCTCTCTGCCCCTGAGGCCCGTGTGTGTCCCACGACGGCACCTAGGCCGAGTGGAATTTGACGTGTCTCTCCCGTTCGACTGTGAGGGTGAAACCTTCATGTTGGTGTTTTCTATCCCTGACGTGCTGAGGTGTTGGATTGGATTGAGAAGTCTGTGAATGATCTTGCTGCCATTATTGTCTCCCCTGAGGGCTCTGCTTTGTCCTGCATAGACTGCAGGCTCTGTGAGGGCAGGGCCTGGCCACCTTTGTCTCACCAATGTCTCAACAAAGGTGATAAGTGTGCAGCACACACTACCGGGGTGAGTGGATGGCCCATTCAAGCAGATTCTGCACCCAGCCTGGGCATTCTGTCATCCCTGATGGAGGAGGTGACAGCTGGAGGTTCTTCACAGCCTGGATGCTGACCTGCTGAAGCGTTCTGTTGTGCCCCTGTCTTAGCACTTCTCGCTACTTCAGTTAGTCTTTTCATGATTAATCTTCCTTTCTTTGTTTTGGTGGGGGTGGAGAAGTGTTTGTGAGAGCCCAGGAAATACATACTTGTTACGGATTGAATTGTGTCCCCCAAAAATATGTGTTGACTTGGCTAGGCCATGATTCCCAGTATTGTGTGGTCCACTATTTTCGTATCTGATGTGATTATCCTATGTGTTGTAAATCCTAATCTCTATGATGTTAATGAGGCTGGATTAGAGGCAGTTATGTTAATGAGGCAGGACTCAATCTACAGGATTAGGTTGTGTCTTAAGTCGTTCTCCTTCTGAGATATAAAAGAGCAAAGCAAGCAGAAAGGAGAAGGACCTCATGCCACCAAGAATGAAGAACCAGGAGGGGAGCATGTCCTTTGGACCTAGGGTCCCTGTGCTGAGATGCTCCCAGACCAGGGGAAGATTGATGACAAGGACCTTCGCCCAGAGCTGACAGAGAGAAAACCTTCCCCTGGAGCTGGTGCCCTGAATTCGGACTAATAGCCTGCTAGACTGTGAGAGAATAAATTTCTTTTTGTTAAAGCCATCCGCTTGTGGTATTTCTGTTATAGCAGCACTAGATAACTATGATACTTGTTATATAATCAAATCGCTAAACTCTTCCAGGTATGTATTTTCGGGATCTGATCCATAAATTTTTTCCTTCACTATTTCTTTGTTTTTATGATAAAATATCTAAGAACAGAAGGGTGTAACATATATGTTCAATTTGAAGAAAAAATTAAAAAATGAACTTCAGAATCCTCACCATCACGCTTAAGAAATAGAACAATACTACTACTACTGTCTTTGCTGAAAGCACAAAGAGGACTTGAAACACTTACTGATGAAGATCAAAGACCACAGCCTCATTAACAACCTGCAATATGCTGATGACACAGCCTTGCTTGCTGAAGGTGTAGAGGGCTTAAAGTACTCATTGATGAAGATCAAAGACTACAGTCTTCAGTATGGATTACAACTCAACGTAAAGAAAACAAAAATCCTTACAACTGGACCAATAAGCAACATCATGATAAACGAAGAAAAGATTGAAATTGTTAAAGATTTCATTTTACTTGGATCCACGATCAACACCCGTGGAAGCAGCAGTCAAGAAATAAAAAGATGCATTGCACTGGGCAAATCTGCTGCAAAAGACCTCTTTAAAATGTTAAAAAGCAAGGATGTCACTTTGAAGACTAAAGTGCCCCTGATTCAAGCCATGGTCTTTTCAGTCACCTCATTTACACATGAAAGCTGGACAATGAATAAAGAAGACTGAAGAAGAATTAACGCCTTTGAATTGTGGGGTTGGTGAAGAATATTGAATATACCATGGACTGCCAAAAGAATGAACAAATCTGTCTTGGAAGAAGTACAACCAGAATGCTCCTCAGAAGCGAGGATGATGAGACTTTGTCTCACATACTTTGGATGTGCAAGAGGGATCAGTCCCTGGAGAAGGACATCACGCTTGGTAGAGGGTCAGTGAAAAAGAGGAAGACCCTCAACGAGATGGATTGATAAAGTGGCTGAAATAATGGGCTGAAACATAGCAACAATTGTGAGGATGGTGCTGGACAGGGCAATGTTTCTTTCTGTTGTGCATAGGGTTACTGTGAGTCGAAACTGACTTGATGGCACCTAACAACCACAACAACCATTGGTGTCTTTGAAGTCCCTTCTTTGCCATTCCCCCAACAAGTAACAGTAATCTTGAATTTGGTTAATTATTCCCTTGCTGTTCTGTAAGTTTTATCTCATGTGCTTGTATCTATGTGTATGTATGATTTTGCCTGTTTTTTGATCTTTATCTCTAATGGAATTGTGTTGAATATGCTTTTTAAAATACAACATCAAGGTTTCCATCTACTGATGCTGGTTGTTGAAGCTCATTCTTTTTCTGCTGCTGTGTAGTGGCCCTTGTATTCTGTCATTTAGCCATCCAGTCTAATGTTGAACAGCATTTGGGTTGTTGTCATTTTTCTATTCTTTCACAATGTTGCTGTGAACATTCTTGAATGAGTCCTAGTGCACATGTGTAAGTATCTACAGGGTTGGTTCCCAGGAGTGGACGTGTGGGCTTGGTGTAGGCCATGCACATGCAGGGTAATGCTAGCTTGTGTTGGGTGTCTGAGTGCCAGTGCTCTGCATCCTCACCAGTGTGTGGAATTTTCTAGGTGAACATTTTGTTTTCTTCGTGGGGATGAAGTGGTGTCTCATTGTGCTTTAATTTTCGGTTCCCTAATTACTGATGAGGAGCCCTGGTACAGTGGTTAAGAGCTCGGCTGCTAAACAAAAGGCTGACAGTTCAAATCCACCAGCCACTCCTTGGAAATCCTATGGGGTAGTTCTGCTGTGTCCTATAGGGTCACTATGAGTCAGAATCGACTCGGAGACAACAGGTTTGGTTTTCGTTGTTTTTAATTACTGATGAAGTTAAGTATTTTTTCATAGGTTTATTGGCCATTTATTTTTCTTCTCATGAAATGCTTTTGCTCATGTTTCTATTTGCCTGTTTTTAGTACTGATTTTAGGAGTTCTTAATGTATTATGGATACTAGTCCTATTTTGGGTATAAATGGATGCAGCTATCTTCTTGCCTTTAGGAGGTAGGGTAGAAATTCTTAGTGTCATGTAGCCAATTCAACAGCCTTCCTTCATCACTAGAACTTTCTCTGTCCTAAGATACTCTTTTCAACCAGGGAGGCTTCAAAGATACCTTCTTAAATTTGTTCTAAGAGTTTTAAAGTTTTGCCTTTTACATTTAGGACCATAATCCCTTTGAAATTGACTTCGTATGGAGTTTGATGTAGGGGTCGATTGATTTCTTTAAAAATTTCCCACATGGATGACCAACTGTACTAATCATCCGTGTCCTGTCTGTCATATTTCAGGATTTTGTATATATGTAGGGCAGTTTCTGGCCTCTCTTCTCTGTTCCACCGTCTTTCCCTGTGCCAGCTTCACTTTGTCTTAATTACGCAGTTTTGATATCTGGTGTGACAGGCCACGCTTGCCTGGTTCTTGTTTCTCGAGTCTTCGTGACCTTTTGCTTTTGTAGGTAAATTTAAGATCTGCTTGTTATGTTCCATGAAAATCTCAAAGACTACATGAATCTGTAGATTGGTTTGGAGAGAATTAGCATTTTGATTTTGCATTTATTCTTAGGATCCTTGTTTTTTGAAGATACTATATTCTCCTTAAATGTATTGCACACTTTGTTACATTTATTTATAGATACTTTTTTGGTAAATGGTATCTTTCTATTTTTAATGGGGTTGTCTAATTGTTTATTGCTGGTATATAGAAATGCAATTGACTTTTATAAGTTGATTTTGTATCTAGCAAATCTGCTAACCTCGTTCATCAATTCTAATAATTTGCCTGTAGGTTTGAGTTTCAGTAGATAATCATATCATCTGTGAATAATGACAGCTTTGTTCCTTTCTATTCTGTATATAAATTTTTTTATTGGGTGAAAATATTCACAACAAAATATTTGCCAATTCAACAGTTTCTACATGTGTAATTCATTGACGTTGATTACGGTCTTCATGTTGTGCAACCATTATCACTAGACTTTTACTAATTATTTCACCACCATTAACATAATCTTAGTGCTCCTCTGCAGAAACTTCCCTTTCCCCCTTCTCTCCCACCCCTAGTAATTACTAATTAGCTTTGGTTTCTATATATTTGCTTATTTCATGTAGGTGAGATCATATAGTATTTACTCTTTTGAGACTGACTTATTTCATTCAGCATGATGTTGTCAAGGTTCATCCATGTTGTGACATGCATCAGGACTTTCTCTTTATGGCTGAATAATACACCATTGTGTATTTATACTACATTTTTTTAATCCATTCATCTCTTGATGGACATTTCAGTTGTTTACACCTTTCGGCTATTGTGAAAAGTGCTGTAGTGAACACTGGGTAGAGTTTTATGTTTGCATTCCAGCCTTCACTTCTTGTGCATACCTAGGACTGGGATTACTGGGTCGTATGGTAGTTCTGTGTTCAACCTTTTGAGGAACCACCCAACTGTTGCCAACGGTGGCTTCCATTTCACGTTCCCACCAACAGTGGATGAGGGTTCCAGTTTCTCCACAGTCTTGTCAACATCTGTTCTTTTCTTTTTTTGTTATTATTGCCATTCCAGTGGGGATGAGCTAGTGTCTCATTGGCTTTTGATTTGCATTGGAACCAACTTGATGGCAATGGGTAATGATTGATGATGTTGAGCATCTTTTTATGTGCTTGTTGGCCATTTGAATATACTTTTTGGTGAAATGTCTGTTCAGGTTGCCTGTTTTTTAACTGGGCTTTTTTTTTTTTAGTTATAAGCTTTCTTTATATAGTATTCTGGATATTAAATCCTTATCAGATATTTATCAAATGTTTTCTCCCATTCTGTAGGTTGTCTGTTTACTTTCTTATTAAAGTCCTTTGATGCACAAAAGTTATTAATTTGGATGAAGTCCATTGACTCTATTTTTCTTTTGCTGCTTGTGCTTTTGGTATCATATCTAAGAATCCATTGTCAGAAGTTAGTTCCCGCAGAATCACCTCAGTGTTTTCTTCGGAGAGTTTGAAGGCTTTATTTCTTATATTTAGGTCATTGATCCATTTTGAGTTAATGTTTGTGTATGGGATGAGATATGGTCCAGCTGCCTCCTTTTGCATATGGAGATCCAGTTGTCCCAGTACCATTTATTGAAACGACTATTCTTTCTCCATTGGAAGGACTTAGCATCCTTGTCAATTGACCAGAGATGTGTGGGTTTATTTCTGAACTCTCAATACGATTCCATTGGTCTGTGTGTGTATTCTTATACCAGTACTTTTTTTTTGAACTTAATGAAACCTGTGTGTTTTGCTAATCCAGGGACCCTGACTTGAGCAGAAAATGTGGGATGCAAATGACCGTATTTGAACAAGGTGAATGTCGAGTAATCGACACACTGTGTATGAAATTACTTCTTGCTGTAAGAGACTTCTACATTATTAATTATGTTGTAAACATATGGTCGGTAGTTTCTTGGTGCGCCCAGTGTTTCTCTTCAATGTAAGCATGTTTTACATGATATATGGCTGCCTTTTAATCCATGTTCTGGATTTGTTACAGACTTTTATTGTGGTTTCTGTTATCAGGCATTATAATTCGTATGGGAGGAAATGCTTGGTGAATCATGTTGCAGACACTTGAGTTGTAGATCATTTCTTCTCTCTGACACCTGCATTGCTCTTGGATTTGGAGGGCTATAAATCCTACAGATCTCCTTAACAGAACTGTCTGTTTGGTTGCTCCTATCCCAGAAATTATCTCCCCAGTGCTTTATATGCTGTGAAGTCCTACTGTTGGTGCATATGGTAGAATTATGATGTTTTCAAATTCCTGAAATCAGATCCTTGGTTTTTCCATAAGTAATCTTGATAACAGCTACATTTTCAATTTCAATACGTCTCACTTTTTAGTATGCAAAACTGTCTCTGCTTCCACTCGTCCTGCCCTGAAGTGCTGTCGGCCTGCCTCTGCTGGGGAGGGTTCTTGGCCATGTTTACAGATGAAGACAGACAGAGCTACTGAGCCCAGCCCTGAGCCCTGGGGAGAGCCTCTGTGGAAGAATGCCCTCCTGCTGTTTAGGAAGAGCCTCAGGATGTTGGAATTCGCAGGAGGGTTGAGCCCTCGGCCTTTTGAAGTCAAGCAAGCACACCAGAAGTGCCTGCAGTTTTTAATTTCCTCAGCCCTGGCGGTAATGCTGGGTGGCAACTATTTTATTGTTATTGTTGAGTATATATTGGCTTGCAGAAGAGATACTTTGGTAAGAGATTAAATTCGTACTACTTTTAATGAATCCCCACTTTCTAACAGAGACGAGCATATCAAGATTGTCAACGGAACTTCAATAGCTAATGACATCCAGCGAGTGCTCACCGTTCGGACCACGTTGGATTGTTGTACGTTCTCATTAAACATCCCTACACGTAGGTTTCCTTCCTTCACCGTCCTTTACTGGTAGATTTAAAAAAAAAAAACAACCCCCTTGCTGCCGGGTCAGTTCTGACTCATAGCGACCCTATAGTACAGAGTAGAACTGCCCCACAGCGTTACCAAGGCTGTAATCTTTATGGAAGCAGGTCGCTACATCTCTCTCCCAAGGACTGGCTGGTAGGTTTGAACTACTGACCTTTCAGTTAGCAGCTGAGTGCTTAACCACTGCACCACCAGGGCCCCTTACTACCCCTCCTTCGACAGAATCTTCGTGCACCTGGGAGGTGTCTCCTGTGACACATCTTTCCCCTGTCTGCTCTTCACTGAACCGGCTCTGCTTCTGCGGTCGACTGACCTGCACACAAGCCAGCGTATGGTTTTCACCTTTCTGCGATATTTTCTATTGCTTTTACCTCACTGCTAGTAAAACACCTGGATTTTTGAAATACACGTGTGGCTGTGATACCCTGAAGAAATGCCAGTGGACAGTGCCGGGCGTGGGGTGACACAGACCAGCCACGATCTCCACACTGCGCTGTTGGAGTGTGGGTCGGCGGCAGGTACGCACGAGACTGCGGAGACCACGGTCAACCATGAACAAAACCAGAGTTATATTAGACAGAAGGTGGGCTGGCAGCATTCACAGCCAAATCCAGGAAGACATCCCGGAGGAGGCAGACGCTTGAATGTGGAGTTGTCCATTGCCCGTGAGTCGATTCCGACTCATAGTGACCCTGTAGGACAGAGTAGAACTGCCCCATAGGGTTTCCAAGGAGCGGCTGGTGGATTCCAACTGCGAACCTTTTGGTTAGCGGCCAAGCTGTTAACCACTGTGCCACCAGGGCTTCTGAATGTGGAGAGTAACCCCAGATTTCAAGCCCTGTTTTTGTTCATGGCCTGTGAAGCCTCCTGTTTCCTCCTGGTTTCCACCGGTCCTGACCTGGTCCTCTGGGCGACGTTGTCCATGAGCCTTTCATGGAGTGGGTCCCGAGGCCCCAAGCTGGGCTGCGGGCCTCCTTCCTGATGGGCCAGGAGCAACTCGGCTGCCATCTGCCTTTGCTGTGGAGCTAGCGTCTTTGTGGATTTCTTCCTGCTGGCTGTAGTTGGTAGGTACCTCAAGTCGATTCCAACTCAGAGCAACCCCGTGTGGTACACAGAAGAACTGCCCCATAGGGTTTCCTAGGCTGTAATCTTTATGGGAGAAGATCGCCAGGTGTTTATCCCGCGGAGCCGCTGGGTGGGTTTGAACTGCTCACCTTCCCGTTAGCAGCAGAGTACAGACCGTCTGCTACCAGGGTACCTTTTCTCCCCTGAGAGGACTTTGTAACCCACCCTCAGGCCCACACACACTAGACCTCAGCCTCGGGGAGGAGCTGGGGGTGACTTTGAAAGCAGCCCCCAGATTGCAGGAGGGGCTGGGCAAGGGCTCCTACTTGGAGTGAATCTGCTGGAACGTCCTGGAGAGAATGTGCAGCCTGCAGGACACATCCGGTGCACGGGGAGAGCGCGGGCCTTTCCTCCCTGTCCTTGTCCCGTGAAGACAGCCAGCGAGCGTCCTGCTGTAGGGCAGTCCCGCATTAACGCCAGCGGAACACTCCGCACTGGAGCTCCGTCTGCTGCTGCTCGCGCTGGCTGGCCTCACCTCTTGGATTCTTGGCTTGGCCCCTCTGGCTCTCTGACCCTTGATTTTAGTTTTTGGTTAGTACCTGTTGGCTATTCCTGCCGTGCCTGGGTGGGCTGTGGCTTCTGCCCCAGCTCTGGCCTCTGCTCCCGCCTCTGACCTCGAGTCTGCAGGGACCTGCGGTGCCCCCTGGGATTCTGAGGAATCCGGCTTTATCCTGAGGGGGTGGGAGCCCAGGGGAGGTCTCACAGTGGACTTAAAGGAAACTGCCTTCTCGGCATGCCTCCCTCAGCTGCGCACGAAGTGGCAGCGCACGGGGCCCGCTTTCTCCTCTTGGTTCAGGAGTCATTGTGACTCAACCTCATAGAGGAACCGGGACACTTACGTTCTTTCCAGCCTTCCTGTCCATTCCCTTTTTAGCTGAGATTATCTAAGGTGGCAGCCCAGGCCTGATGAGTAGGTGGGTGTGGTAGCATTCAGGGCTCAAAGACTGCCTCGAGGCAGTGAAAGGCCCCCCCGCACTTCAGGGACTTGGGAAGTAGAGGAAGCAGGGCGCTTGATTTGTACCCCCTTCAATTATCGCAGTGTGAGACTTTGAAAATGCCCGCTTGGAAAAAGTGCTCTGAAATCTGTTGTTTGTGATATTTTTTACCAGCCTGGGAGCAAAAGCTTAGAAATGGCTAAGTGCGTTCTTTGAAAAATAGCTTTGTCTGGATGTTTGATGCAGAGCTTAGAAATTCTCTGTGTAGGGAATGGCCCCCTTGTCTTGCCGGGGCTCTCAGTGGTGTGGGATCTGGGGAGAGCTCATTATGTGATAATGCAATGGCAGAACCATGTGAGGGTACTGCTCAGAGAGACCGGGCCAGTGCTTGGGGGGCACATGCTTCCCTGGGACGGTGAGTTTCATGTGGCAGTGGTGTGGTATTAAGATGGGAAAACATTTTAGCTTGAGTCTTTGAAGACCTAGTTATGAGGCCATTGGGAGCTGGTGCTGCACAGTGCAACTCAGATGGTTTCAGGAGGGCATGTTTTTAAGTAATGATGAGTCAATTACCTCAGATGCACTTCAGGGACATGGAAAGTAGAGGAAGCAAGGCTGGACAACGAAAATGGAAAACCAAAGAATTGACACATTGGAATTGTGGTGTTGGTGAAGAATATTGACTATACCATGGATTGTCAGAAGAACGAACAAATCTGTCTTGGAGGAAATACTACCAGATATATACTTTGGACATGTCCTCCGGGGGGACCAATCCCTGGAGAAGGACATCATGCTTGGTAAAGTAGAGGGTCAGCGTAAAAGAGGGACACCCTCAACGAGATGAACTGACACAGTAGCTGCAACAATGGAGTCAAACATACCAACGATCACGAAGATGGTGCAAGACCGGGCAATGTTTTCTTCTCTTACACGTAAGGTCACCGTGTAAGTCGGAGTGAGCTCCATGGCAACTAACAAACAACAAATGACTGATTGGAACCCCTGCTAGTTGTTATGATTTCAGAACAAACAACCAAACAAAAATATAACTCAGATGAAGTGATTTAAGACAAAAAATAAAGCAGTGAATTATATTCAATGAAAGAGAGGGAGGGAGGGAAAGAGGGAGGAAGAAGGGAAGGAAGATGCTCTGGTGATTTCCGACTTAAGGTTCAGGCTATTAGTCACCTTGTCATGTCAGCTCTGAGCCCGTCCCTTGCCTGGTGGTTGTGCTTTTCTGCTCAGAGCCTTTAGTTCATGAGTTAACTGAGCAGCTGTCCTGGATGTCCTGGAGCAGCCCCGGCTTCTGAGGCCAGTCTCTGCAGCCAGCCCCAGGAGAGAAGGACTGGGACAGGTAGGATGGGAGCTGGAGGAGGGAGCCTCTGGCCGGAGGGCCTGGAGCTGCAGGGAACCTGGAGCCCAGCTGACTCTGGACCTCCAGGGAGCCTGCTGCCCGGCCAGCCCACTATGGATGGAGATCGGAACTGTGGTCTTTGCACACAGCTCTGCGTGGCAGGAGCTGACGGAGGCTGGGTGCAGCCAGGATTACCTCTGAACCTGGGGGCCTCTGGGATGGGGTGCTGGCACTCGTGGCCCTGTCCCCTGCCGAAACCCTCCCCAGAAGCCAACAGGCCACCGCAGGGCACTTCTCCTGTGCTCCTGTGCCAATCTCGCTGTGCCACCAGGTGTCCTCTTTATATGACATCTCTCTGTTGTTACAGTTAGTGGAAGCATTTCTCCTCAGGAGTCTGGGCAAGGCTGGCCTGCCTGAAGCCTTCTGATTGTGTTAATTAATCTTTGTTTATTGTGGCGAGAGTTCTGTAAATAAAATGAACTGTTTTACAGTGAACAATCAGCGCGTTTAGTGCCTTCACGGTGTTGTGCACCCATCGCCTCCGTCTAGTTCCAGAACCTCCTCATCACCCAGAAGGAAAGCCCGGACCCCCCAGCCCCTGGCAACCCCACTCCGCTTTCTGTGTTTATGAATTTCCCTGTTCTTAGCATTTCCTACAATTGGCATCATGTAATGTGTCACCTGTTGGGTCTGGCTTCTTCCCCTCAGCAGCATCTTTCAAGGTTTATCCGTGCTGTAGCGTGTCGCAGCACTTCATTCCTTGTGATAACTGGACAGTGCTCCATTGTATGGTGTTACGGGTTGCATTGTTTTCCCCCCAAAATATGTGCTTGTGGTTATGGAGCCCTGGTGGCACAGTGGTTAAACATTTGGCTGCTAACCTAAAGGTTGCCAGTTCGAATCCACCAGCCGCTCCTTGGAAATTGTATGGGGTAGTTCTGCTCTGTCCTATAGGGGCTCTATGAGTTGGAATCAACTCCACAGCAATGGGTTTGGTTTTTTGGTCATGCCTCTGATTATAATCCCATTTGGGAATGGGTTGTATTTGTTACGTTAATGAGAATGGATTAGTGCAGGGTGTGTCTTGAGGCAATCTCTTTTAAGACGTAAAAGAGATTAAACAAGAGAAGTAGAGATGGGGAAGAGAGATGCCAAGCCACATGAAGATCACCAGGGTGCAGAAGCTCAAAGAGACAAGGACCTTCCTCTAGAGCCCATGGAAGAGAGTAAGGCTTCCCCCAGAGCTGGCACACTGAATTCAGACTTCTAGCCTCCTAAACTGTGAGAAGATCAGTTTCTGTTTGTTAAAGCCACCCACTTGTGGTATCTCTGTTACAGCTGCACTAGGTAGCTAAGACAGGATTTGGTATTGGGAGTGGGGCTGCTGCTCTAACAAATACCTAAAATGGGAAAGGGATTCTGGAATTGGGTGATGGGTGGAGTTTTAAGGTGCCTGTTAGCAAAAGCCTAGATTGCCTTGAAGAGACTGTTGGTAGAATCATGGACGTCAAAGGCAGTTCCGGTGAGGGCTCAGAAGGGGGTGAGGAGGGCTAGAGAGAAAGTCTCTGTCGTCTTAGAGAACACATATGGCGCCAGCAACAGAAGGCTGACAGTCACGTGGACGTTGAATGTGCTTTGTTGAGGCTTTAAAAGAAAATGGTTAACGTGATTAGACGGTGGAGGAAGGGCAGTGCTCTTTATGCAGTCACCAAGAACTTGTCTGAATTATGTTCCAGTGCTTGGTGGAAGGTAGAACTTGTAAGTGCTGAACTTGGATATTTGACTGAGGAAATTTCTAAGCAAGATGTTAAAGAAGCCGCATGGTTTCTCCTTGCCACTTATAGTGAAATGGGAGAGGAAAAAGATGGATTTAACAATGAACTGTGCACAATGAAAACAAAACTTAAAGATTTGGAAAATTCTGTTGTACCAACTAAGGACATATATCCTAGAATTTTTACCAGGGATGTGGCTGTACAATCTTTTGTTAAAGAAATTAAGCCTATGACCAATGGATCTAACCCAACTCCCACAGCAGAAAACCCGTCAGGGAACAGAGAAAGAATGAAAAGAAAGAACTCTGTCTACCTCTTGGAGTTCTCTAGGCAAGAAACAGGCCAGAGGAGCTACATCCATTGTCCTCCAAGAAAAGAAAAGGACCATCCCTGAAGCAGCTTGGAGATCAGTAGAACTGTTGGAAGGAGATGGGAAGCAGGGCCTTCTCAGTTTAAAAGGGTAGAGCCATGGTCTTCTAGATTTAAAAGAGTCAGATCTTCACCAACTCAGTTCCGGAGTATGGAGCTGTCATTCATGAATGCTAAGGGTATGGAACCACTGCCCAAAGCTGAGGAGGTGGTGTTGTCATGCCCCGTGGGCAGAAGAATGAGGCCTGCCGGGCCCCAGAGGGTGGGTTTACCACTCAGATGGACTAGGAGAATGGGGCCACCCAACGCTGAGGGAGCTGAGTTGCCATCCCAGTGGGCCTGGAAGGTGGAGCTAAAGCCCAGGGCTGAGGGGCCTCCATCCAGAATCCAGAGAGCATGGCCAGCACCCAGAGTCTGGAGGGTGGGGCCCTTGCCCAGACTTTCTCAAAGAACAGAGGATTACTTTCAAGCCTTGAGAGCTAATATAAATTGTTCTGCTGGGTTTTGGACTTGCTTGGTGCTCATTATCCCTTGTTTCCCTCTGATTTTTCCCATCTGTAATGGAAATATCTACCTTGTGCCTGTTCCACCGTTGTACTTTGGAAACAGATAACTTATAGTCTAGATTTCACAGGTTCACAGATGAAGGGGAATTTTGCCCCAGAATGGAAAACGCCTAAAGTCTTACCCATATTTGATTTAGATGATTCAGAAGCTGAGATTTTGGATTTGGAGTTGATTTAAGACTTTTGGGGTAACATACTGTATTTTTATGCAAATAACGCACACCTTCTACATTGTTTGCCAACTGCTTCCATCCCTCGGAGGTATTTTTGTAAATGCCTCTATGCCAATTTTTTTTACATGTTGCTGTAAAAAAATGTTAGCAAAGCACATTTACAGAAATACCTCATGGGGGGAGGAGTGGGTGGCAAACAAACGTAGATGGTACGTGTTATTTGAGTAAAGTATAGTAATGGGGTGAGTGTGTATTGCATGTGACAATGACATGAATTTTGGGGGACCAAAGGTGGAATGTTATGGATTGATTTGTGTGGTCCAGAAATATGTGTTGTAAATTCTAACCTGGTTATAATCCCATTTGGGAATGGGTCGTCTTTCTCATGTTAATGAGAAAGGATTAGCATAGGGTGTGTCTTGAGTCAATCTCATTTGAGATATAAAAGAGATTAAGCAAGCAAGCAGAGAAGTAGAGGTGGGGAAAGAGAGATGCCAAGCCACATGAAGATCGCCCAGGAGCAGAAGCTCAAAGAGACAAGGACCTTCCTCTAGAGCCTGTAGAAGAGAGAAAGCCTCCCCTTAAAGCTGGCCCCTGAATTCAGATTTCTAGCCTCTTAAACTGAGAGCAGATAAATTTCTGTTTCTTAAAGCACTGTATAACTAAGACATATGGGTATACCACAGTCTGCTTGTCCGTTGATCTGTAGGTGGACATTTGGGCTGTGTCCACCTTTTGTCAGCTGTGGCTAGTGCTCCTGTGAGCCCCCCGTGCCCTTTTAGGAGATGGCTCCTGCCTACATCTCATGGTAGAACTTGCATCGATGGTTGCTTTGTGTCTTCACTCTGCTGCTGGACCGCAGTCTGTCCCCAGCGGGTAGATGGCAGTGAAGCCCAGAGCTTGGAGGTGGGTGAAGTGGACTTCTCCTGTCAGCGAAGTGCAAGGACGCCTGGGACTTGAAGGCGACCAGCTGAGGGCAGAGCCACCTTGGGCTTCTTGGTGTGCCCCCCGCGCGGCAGTGATGCTTGCTGGTGGAGCGGGGAGGGCTTCAGGAAATTATGAAAAGTTAGTTTCCTTTTCTTCCCGGCTCCAGCCCAAAGAAACATAAATCATGGAAGTGTTCTGATTTTCTCATTTGATAGTGTTTGTGGTAGGGAAGTAAGCAAGCATAGGTGCAGCTTCTTTAGATCCCTAATTGTACGAAGCCATTTGTGATCACACTTCAGCCGCCTGCCACTTTATTTACATGTTTCTGGCAGTAAACTACTAAAGCCATTATTTTCAGTTATCAGGAGAGATCAAGAAGAGAGTCAAGCATCAATAATTTGAACTAACCAACTGACAGCTTCCCTTAATTAACGAGAGATCTGAATTCTGAATTTCCCCCAGAGTAGCACAGGTAGACTCTGCACGCGCCCAGCATCTGGGCTGGCGGCGGGTGGCCGTGTGCTGTGGGGCAGGGCTGGACGGAGGGCTGCGACTGCAGTGTGGGACCCCTTCTTCATCTGTCGGTGGCGCTCGGGCGCGCTCTCGAGCCCTGCGTGTTTACTGACTGTGCAGGCTGCCTGCTTGTCGTCCGGTTCTCTCCTCGTTCCTCTGCAGTGGTGTCAGGTAGAACTTAGTCCACCCCGGGCGTCCAGGGCAGTCGGGCTGGTGCAGGCTGTGCTCTGGAGCTGGAGTCCATGTGGGCACAGCCTTCCCACTTGGCCCTGCGGGTCCGCGCTCACTCACCTCCACTGGGCAGTGGCACTGGGCTGGGGCCGGCGGGAGACCCAGGGCCGGCAGGAGGGTGCAGTTGGGTCTTTACCCGCTGTCCCGTCCAGTCCGGTTCTCTGAGGTCTTGCTACACTAGCTGCTCCTATTTCCCAGATTCCTGCCTGCACCTTTGTAAGCAGACCCTCTGTTAAGTTTTTCTCTGAGACCCACATTGAGTGGGTGCTTGTCTCTGCTGGAGCCTGCGGTTGGAAGCCCCATGGACTGTTAGCAAAAGCGACTTCCGGACCTAGGTCTGTGGGCCGAGGTGTGGAGTCACAGCGACCTAGGCGTGTGTCCCGATTGAGGCTTCCAGCCTTCTGACTGTGGACAAGCATCTGTGCTCAGATGTCTCGTCTGTGAACCAGCAGAATAATACCTTGCTGGGTGCATTGGTGCAAGGAGTGGAGGTGAAGTACAGTGAAGACCTCGGGAGGGCACCTCTGTGTCAGGTGACCCCTGAGCACACTGTGTCATGCGAGCACACTGTGTCAGGTGACCCCTGGTGCACACCGGGGCCTGGGGGAGGTGAGGAGAGAGTCAGGAGCTGGCCTCAGCATTTGTTCTGGGGACACTCGCCAGGAAGCAGCCTGTTCCATTTCCATGCATAGGTGGCGGGCTTGTCACCTTCCAGGCGACCAAAGCTCCCTTGTTGTGCCTGTGAGAGCTGGCTCATCTTCTTTGCCGAATTGATTTTCTTCAGGGCTCAGGGCACTGAGGGAAAAACCGTTCATGCTTGTGGGTAGATTTGATTATGTGTGTGTTTTACAGCGCTCTGCAGGGTAGAACTTAGAAGGTGGGGGTGGGTGGGTAAGGGAGCTCCATGCCTCAGTTATACGCTTCTCACAGGATGTGGTTACAAATGGGACGGCCCTGGTCTGGGGCTCTGACTTTTCCTTTAGTACACATACACATGCACACATGTGCACACACACGTAGACACACATACAGACATACACAGCACACATAGACACACAGACACGTATACACACAGACACAAACAGGCATACACACGGACACACACAGATACACGTGTACACACACAGACACAAACTCAGATATACATATGAAGACACAGACACATGCATACACATAGTCACACATACACAGAGACACGCATAGACATACAGTCACACACAGACACACTCGCGCACACAGAGATACAAGCACAAGATTCACACACAGGCATACAGTCGTATACACAGACCCACAGGTGCACACACACAAGCGCGCGCGCACACACACACACTGTGCCCTGGTCACCAGCTGCCCCTCTGCTGGACCTCGAGCAGATGCAAATCAATTAGCTGCAGAGTTTGTTCACCAGGAGCTCATAATCTTTTCTGTTTCTTTCTTACTATAAAATTATAATTTCTTGGTCTTCTCTCTTTTTTTAGTTAAATATGAAAACCACTCTTTCTTCCTAACCGATGGTCCTGTTGGTAGTTGATCAGCCTTCCAAGGCCTCCATCTAGTGTCATGCTCCCCGGGCCGAGTCCTGCAATGCCTGTCACAGGCCCAGTGTACCCAGTAGGTTCTCATGGGTGTTAGTTATCTATTTCTGTATGCCCCTGTCACCACAGACCTACAGCTTAAAATAGCACACGTTCGTCATCCCATGGTTCTGCGGGTCAGCGCCTCGGTGTGTCTTAGCTGGTCTTTTGCTCAGGGTTCCACAGAGCTGCCGTCAGGGGCTCATCTAAGGCTTCCGCTGGGAAGGAGCGGCATCCACACACAGGTGGATGTTGGTGGAAGTCAGGTGCTGGCGTCTGCTGGACTGAGGGCCTGTTCCTTGTTGGATCTTGGCTGGAGGCGACCCTCTGTCCTTGTTGTGTGGTCCTCTCCTTTGAGGATCCTGAAAGCCAGCCAGTGAGAGCCGTCTTATACGATGTGGTCCTGTGTGTTCTGCCACCTTTGCCACGTTCGGTTGGTTAGAAGCAAGTCACAGTCCTGCCCATGCCCTAGGGGAGGGGACAACACAGGTGTGGACACCAGGAGGTGGAGGCCGAGGGCATCCTGGGGTCTGTGCGCCACCTCATCTGACAATGGGATAATGTAAGTGCATGCCTCAGAGAGGTTTTGTGAGGGGTAGAGGAGGAGTAGAGGGGGCTTAGGAGTCCCTGGGGGGTGCAAATGCTGGACGCACTCCACTGCTCACTGAAAGGTTGGAGGCTCAAGTTTACTGGAGGCGCCTCAGAAGAAAGGCCTAGCGATCTGCTTCTGAAAGATGAGCCATTGAAAACCCTACGAAGTGCAGTTCTACTCTGACACACCTGGGGTCGCCCTGAGTTGGAGTCGACTCGATGGCATCGTAAGCATTTAGTAGATGCTAACTGTCATGAGCTGTTGTTATCTGGCAACGTTACTGCGGTCCAGGTACACGCACTTCTTCCCCGTGCCCTCGGTGGTCTCCAGAGCGCCCTGTGTCCCTTCCCGCCCCTGCTGCTCTGTGTGGCCGGTGCTGATGGTGGGGAGAGCTCCATCCTTACTGCTGGTGTTCGGGTTCCTGCGGCTGCTGTGACAAAGCACCACAAACTGGGGCTTAACCCACAGGAGCTCTTTCTCTCACAGTTCTGGAGGCTGGGAGTCTGAAATCAAGGTGTCTGCAGGGCTGTGCTCCCTCCGAAGGCTCTACGGGAGGAGCCTTCCCTGCCTTGTCCAGTTTCTGGTGGCCCCCGGCGTTCCTTGGCTTGTGGCTGCATCACCCTAATCTCTGCCTCTGCCTTCGCAGGGCGTCTCCCCTCTGTTCTGTCTGGATCTTCTCTTGCAAGTCAGATTGGATGAGGGTCGCCCTTCTCCCACGGTTCTTCAGTCTGACCCCGTCTCTTGCCATGCCACCTTAACTGCTAACATTGCAAAGACTATTTCCAAACAAGGTCACATTCACAGGGACCAGGGGTTAGGATCTAAACATGGCTTTTGGGGGTCACATCAACCTGTAACAGCTTGGCTAACGTGTCTTTCTCAGCCTTTCGTGGCGTGGCTATCTGTGATCACCCTCAGAGCTCATTCCTCACTGCGTCAGCCCACTCTGACCTTACAGGTACTCCAGAGATTACCCTTTTCACACGGTGCCCTTTTGGTTGTGGGCACCACGGCACCCCTGGTCTCAGAGCAGCCTGGGCCCTGCTCCCCTCGTGCCCTGGTGCTGTGTCTCCAGTGAGCTGTGTGGGGAGGATGTCGGGGGAGTGAAAGAGTTCCAAGACTTGACCTCAGAAGACGTCGTCAAGGGCAGATGGACCCCCCTCTCGGAGCACTGTTTTTCCTTATCTGTGCAATGTGCTGACGTCCCAGCCGGTCCCAGGTCCATGGAGTGCCCGTGAGCAATACCTGTGGACATGCACTGACCACAGGGCTCTGCGTCCGAGCTACTGTGACCGAGGGGCTCACCCAGTGGGCGGTTCTTTCTGCCAGAACCTTTCTGTGTTGGGTTGAGGCTGCCAGTGGGGCATAGTGCAGGCTAGGCCATCTTAGTGAGGAGGCACTGGGGCATAGTGTATACTAGGCCGTCTTAGTGAGCAGGCACTGGGACGTAGTGACCGCTAGGTCATCTTAGTGAGGAGGCACTGGGGCGTAGTGCAGGCTAGGCCATCTTAGTGAGGAGGCACTGGGGCATAGTGACTGCTAGGCCATCTTAGTGAGGAGGCACTGGGGTATAGTGCAGGCTAGGCCATCTTAGTGAGGAGGCACTGCAGTATAATGCAGGCTAGGCCATCTTAATGAGGAGGCACTGGGGCATAGTGACCGCTAGGCCATCTTAGTGAGGAGGCACTGGGGTATAGTGCAGGCTAGGCCATCTTAGTGAGGAGGCACCAGGGTATAGTGCAGGCTAGGCCATCTTAGTGAGGAGGCACCGGGGCATAGTGTACGCTAGGCCATCTTAGTGAGGAGGCACTGGGGCGTAGTGCAGGCTAGGCCATCTTAGTGAGGAGGCACTGGGGTATAGTACAGGCTAGGCCATCTTAGTGAGGAGGCACTGGGGTATAGTACAGGCTAGGCCATCTTAGTGAGGAGGCACCGGGGCATAGTGTACGCTAGGCCATCTTAGTGAGGAGGCAGCGGGGCATAGTGCAGGCTAGGCCATCTTAGTGAGGAGGCACCGGGGTATAGTGTACGCTAGGCCATCTTAGTGAGGAGGCACTGGGGCGTAGTGCAGGCTAGGCCATCTTAGTGAGGAGGCACCGGGGCATAGTGTACGCTAGGCCATCTTAGTGAGCAGGCACCGGGGCGTAGTGACCACTAGGTCATCTTAGTGAGGAGGCACTCACAGGACAGCACTGTTTCTCCTCACGCTGGGTGGTCAGCCGCCACTGCATCCCACCCTGTTTTGTTGTCTTTGCCTCCATGCCACGCTCCTCTGGTCGCCGTGCAGCCTGTCTAGACCCCCACAGCTGCCCATCTGCTCTGGGCCCCTAGGCCCCAGAGGAGGCTCCCTGGTGAGCAGTCTGGGGCTGTGAGTCTCATGTGGCAGGGCCACGTCTCTGGCTCCTGGCCGTGCCTGTCTCCGGGCCTCGGGCTGCTGTGAGGGCTGTGGCAGCTCCATTTCTGACTCCTGGCTGAGAGGCGACGTGGCCGGGGTCCTTTTCTGCCCATGACCCTGCCCTGTGGCCACCTGCAGGGCTGATCTACTCGGGAGGGGAGGCTGTGAGGCCCTTCTGGTGCTGCCTCCCCTTCTGGTAACGGCAGTGTCTCACACACCTTAGCATCACTTGCCTTGTTTTGGTGCGTAAGAAGTACTTAAATTGGGCCGCGTTGTTGAGTGACTTTTGTGTTTTGATCTTGGTTAAATATTCAGCTCTTTCTAGAAAGCCGCTGACTTGAAAGCTGTGTATGAATCTGTATGCATGGATGTATTACCCATTCAGCAGCGTCGCGGGTGCTGTGCGGGGCGCAGGGCCTGAATCCAAGGCCGTTACTTGATGCCTTTGGAATGACCACAGTGATCCTGGACTGGGCTGGGGATCAGGGGCTTGGATTCCAGGGGCTGGTTTTGTCTCTGTCAGCTGTGTGCCCTGGATTGAGGAGCTTCACCTCTCTGGGCTCCATGTTCCTCATTGATAAATGGCACAGTTGATGGTGGTTTGGGGATCTACACCAGACCCAATGATGTTTAGGAACGTAGGCAGTGTAGGAAGAGATCGACGTCCTAGGGTGCAAGTCCAGCTGACTTTGCAAAGTCTGGCTTGTTTGGAAATACCGGAAGTCCTTAATTTGTTGGAGCGTCCATTCATCAAGCCCTTATTGGGCCTCTTGTTAGTCCACATCCCGGGGACACAGAGCAGTGTGACATGTCGGGGTGCCACGGGCCCACAGGCAGGCTGAGGAGGGTGTGAGTGAGTCAGGGAGGGAGCCAGGTAAAGCTCTATAACAGCTGTCTGTCGTGGGGAGAAGGGGGGATGGGAGATTCACCAAGGGGAGCAGGGAGGGAGGAGATGTCAGCAGAGCCCTCACTGAGGGAGCAGTGCTTCACATGAGTCTCCAAAGCTAGCTAAAGTGGAGGCTCTTCAGGGCAAAGGAGGGGCAGGCTTTCCAGGCAGGAGAGCGGTGCGAGGGGGTGACCTGGCGGGCTCTGTGAAGCTGCTTTAGCTCAGTGCGGTGAGAACGTGGGTGCTGGTGGAGGAGGGCCTTGAGATGTGCTGGATCCAGAGGAGGCCAGCGCACTGCACTGTGACCTCTAGGCTTGGCCTAGTGGGAGGTGTGGAGCAAGTGAAGGTCTCTAAGCCGTGTGTGTCTGTGTGTGCTTGTGTGGTCCACAGTGATGGGAGTGTGTTGCACCATGGGAAAATCCGTCATGACTAAAGATGGAGAAGAGCAGATAGGTATGAGGAATGGTAAGGGGTAGGATTAGCGGAACGTGAGTGTTGTAATTAAACAGGAGGCTAGGCTAACTCCCACATTTATCATCGGGGCCATTGAATGGCTGGTGAGGCTTTTTTTGATGGGAATATGCTTAAATATGTCTTCTCGTGTGGGGTAACTTTCCAGGGATTAAAAAAAAAAATCCACCTTATGAGGGAAATTCAGAGCATGCATGCATCCATCCATCCATTCACCTCCTACCCAACCACCACCCTCTCATTCACCCACACCTACCCATCCATCCACCCACCCATCCATCTGTCCACCCACCTATCCTTCCCATCCACCCACCCATCCATCTGTCCACCCACCCATTCATCCATCCACCCACCCATTCATCCATCCACCCACGCACACATTCCACCCACCCATTCATCCATCCAACCACTTGTCCATCGATCCATCGATCTGTCCACCAGGCACTGAGGAAGTATTCACTGAGAGGTCAGGTGCTGCTGAGCTGCCCGACAGAGTCCTGGGCAGCTGTGTGTGATAGTTACTCGAGGGGCGGGAGGAGCAGGGCATATCTTCCTGAGAGCCAGCTCACGTGAGAGGCGTGAGCCTAGGAGCTGGTGAGATTGTGCACACTGTTTGTGAGTCAATAACGTATCAAGATAGTTTGAATTTTGCCAATAAATTTAATAGCGATTGATGTTTGTTTGTATTTATATTTTAATGGTAGATGCAGTGAAGAATATTGGTAGTTATACATTTTAAGTAAAAGAATGAATACAATTTAAAGTTTCCCATGTGTTTACTTTTGGCCTCATCCCCTGTTCAATTTTCTTTCAGATTTTTGAGAGGATATTATTTATATGGGCAATTCGTCACCCCGCCAGCGGCTACGTCCAGGGGATAAATGACCTGGTCACTCCTTTCTTTGTGGTCTTCATTTGCGAACACATAGGTAAGAGCACGTTGTGATAGTTAGAGAAAAGAACTGTAGTGGACTCACTGTGTTAACTCTGCGCAAGTGTTGTTGTGCCATCGAATCGATTTCCAACTCATAGTGACCCTCTAGGACAGGGTAGAACCCTGACCCTATAGGACAGAGTAGAGCTGCCCCATAGGGTTTCCTAGGCTGTGATCTTTACAGGAGCAGACTGCCAGGTCTTAATACCATTACTCGAAATTGCCATTAAGTTTAGTTTTATGCTATTAATGCCAACTAATTATAGAGACTAACAGTTTTCTCAGTAATGCCAGCATTAAGAAACTGCCTTAAATCCATGTGCTGAACTACTGAAGGCGTTAAATGCAGTTATAATTCCAGATGTCTTCTTTTCAATAATATTTAAAGAGAAGTGTACTGTATTTGCAGAGTGTAGTTTGTGCTCACTGCCTTCAGAGAGCTGGCTTTTGTGGTCTGGATTTCCACAAACGAGGTTAAGGTGGTAGAGTATTAGTGGGATGTTTTGCTCACAAGCTGAAAAGCGCGTCTTCTTAATGGCGTTTCTGTGGTGTTTCATCACTTTTCTACATTTGATACTCTGGTAGCGTTTTATTTTACGGCAATATTAATTGCATGCAAAATAATACTTTAATGGAGATGTAGGTTGGGTTGTGCCGTTTTTCTTTAAGGACTGCATACTTGTCCCTTCATTTTGCTATAGTTGCCAAGTGTAATATATAACTTTGTCTGTTTTGAACATGTATTAAGTTGTTTTTTTTAAATTCTGAGTATAAGTGAAGGATTTGCTTTTTTATTTATCTGTGAATAAAAGGTGAATAGAAAAGGAGGGACTTTGCTCTTTAGTGTCTGTATTTTTGTATAAGACCAATTTTAATTTCTTTTGGCACAAACCTTTCGCACTTGGTGCTTGCTTGTTTTTATTAGATTGTGTTTTCAGCCATTTCAGTGTCTGGTCTACTTCAGATTTCCATCGTTGTCCTAATCTGGGGAGATTAGGTTTGATGAAGGGCAGACTATCGTACAAGCACGAGAACACACCCGTGGAGTGAACTTCATTGCCACACTTCTCGCACTTCGCTCCCGTTGATTATTTCATAGGAGGCCTTTGCGTTGCTCAGCAGCTGATGAGAATGGCTGCCGCTGCCCCTCGATCATCTCGTAAGGAGGGGAGGCCCGCGCTCTCTGCTCCGTCAGTGGACAGATAATGACCGTGTTCATAATGATCTGAGAACAGTAGGACCTCTGTCAGTAGGCTTCAGAGCTGCTAATTGAAAGAAGACGTTCAGCTGAGATGTGATTAGAGAACTGATATTCCATGTTAAATAGACCATTTAATTAATGTGGTAAATAAGTTTGTCTTAACTATTTTACCACCAGCTTATGTCTTAAGACCCAAGTGATTCTTAATGCCTTTGCCTGAATGATCAGCAAGACAGGACGGAAGGACAGGACCATGGTGTTCATTGTCCAGGAGAAAGAGAGAGGAGATAGAGATTGTGTTCTACAAGTGGTGTCTTCAGATCAGCTCAGACTTGGCAGCCTCCCTGCCGCACATGCACACGCACACATGGACGTGCACAAGAATGCACACACATGCACATATGAGAACACACGTATACATCCACATGTGCATACATGCATATACACACATGCACACGTTCACACATGAGAAAACACACGAGAATACATACACCTATGGTCACATGCACACACACAAGAACGTACATGCATATACACACATGCACTCGCACACACAAGAATGCATATACAAACACAAGAACACACACAAACAACACACATGTACACATACTTGCACATATAAGAACACTCACGTGTTGAGTGAAGGCACGCTGTCGCGCTGGGACATCTGTGCAGACTGAACCATCTCTTGCTGGTAGGTAGCTGCTCTGTGAGGTGGACATCTTTAGGTTTGGGGTCCTGGCTCTCCAAGGTGATGGGTGGGTGGTAGTCCTCTTAGGGCTTGTTTCCCAGGCTGGGGGTGTTAGTTATTCTATTCCAAGCCCCTCTGTCATTACATTGTACTGTTCTGTGTTAAAGTACTCTGTATTCCTTCCATTTTCTTTTGATGCTTCTTGCATCGCTTAATATTTTCCCCATAGAATCCTTCAGTATTGCGACTTGAGGCTTGAATTTTTTCTTCACTTCTTTCAGCTTGAGAAATGGTGAGCATGTTCTTCCCTTTAGGTTTTCTATCTCCAGCTCTTTGCACATGTCATCATAATACTTTACTTTGTCTTCTCGAGACACCCTTTGAAATATTCTGTTCAGTTCTTTTACTTCATCATTTTTTCCTTTTGCTTTAGCTACTTGATGTTCAAGAGCAAGTTTCAGAGTCTCTTGTGACATCCATTTAGGTATTTTCTTTCTCTGCTGTCTTTTTAATGATCTCTTGCTTTCTTCATGTATGATGTCCTTGATGTCATTCCACAACTCGTTTGGTCTTCGGTCATTAGTGTTCAACAGATCAAGTCTATTCTTGAGATGGTCTCTTAATTCAGCTGGGATATACTCAAGGTTGTACTTTGGCTCTCGTGGACTTGTTCTAATTTTCTTCAGTTTCAGCTTGAATTGTGTTCCACTGCTATTCATAAAGTTTTCATTGGCTAATTCTTTTCAGAAGTAGACCGCTGACTCCTTCTTCTTAGTCTGTCTTGGTCTGGAAGCTCAGCTGAAACCTGTCTGTCATGGGTGACTTTGCTGGTATTTGAATACCGGTGGCATAGCTTCCAGCATCACAGCAACACAGAAGCCCCCACAGTACGGCAAACTGACAAACGGAAGATGGAAGGAACACACAGAGTCACTATAGCAAAAAGAAGTGGTCAGCGTTCAACCATTTCAGGAGGTAATGTGTGATCAGGAAGCGATGGTGCTGAAGGAAGAAGGTCGAGCTGCACTGAAGGCATTGGTGAAAAACAAGGCTTCAGGAATTGATGGAATATCAACTGAGATGTTTCAACAAACGGATGTAGCGCCAGAAGTGCTTACTCGTCTGTGCCAAGAAATTTGGAAGACAGCTACCTGGCCAACCAACTGGAAAAGGTCCATATTTATGCCTGTTCCCAAGAAAGGTGATCCAACCGAATGTGGAAATTATCAAACGATATCATTAATATCACATGCAAGCCACATTTTGCTGAAGATCATTCAAAAGTATCTGCAGCAGTATAACGACAGGGAACTGCCAGAAATTCAGGCCAGATTCAGAAGAGGACAGGGAACCAGGGATATCATTGCTGATGTCAGATGGATCCTGACTGAAAGCAGAGAATACCAGAAAGATGTTTACCTGTGTTTTATTGACTATGCAAAGGCATTCGACTGTGTGGATCATAATATACATTTCAGAGAGTGGGAATTCTAGAACACTTTATTGTGCTCATGAGGAGTCTGTACATGGATCAAGAGGCAGTCATTTGAACAGAACAAGGGGATACTGCATGGTTTAAAGTCAGGAAAGGTGTTCGTCAGGGTTGTATCCTTTCACCATACCTATTCAGTCTGTATGCTGAGCAAATCATCCGAGGAGCTGGACTGTATGAGGAAGAATGGGGCATCAGGATTGGAGAAAGACTTGTTAACAACCTGTGATATGCAGATGACACAACCTTGCTTGCTGAAAGTGAAGAGGACTTGAAGCACTTACTGATGGAGATCAAAGACCACAGACTTCAGTATGGATTACAACTCAACATAAAGAAAACAAAAATCCTCACAACTGGACCAATAAGCAACATCACGATAAACAGAAAAGATTCAGGTTGTCAAGGATTTCATTTTACTTGGATCCACAATCAACACCCATGGAAGCAGCCGTCAGAAATTCAGAAGATGCATTGCATTGGGCAAATCTGCTGCAAAAGACCTCTTTAAAGTGTTGAAAAGCGAAGATGTCACCTTGAAGACTTAGGTGTGCCTGCCCCAAGCCATGGTGTTTTCAGTCGCCTCATATGTGTGTGAAAGCTGGACAATGAATAAAGAAGACCGAAGAAGAACTGACATCTTTGAATCGTGGTGTTGGCGAAGAATGTTGACTATACCACGGACTGCCAAAAGAACAAACAAATCTGTCTTGGAAGAAGTAAGACTAGAATTCTCCTTAGAAGCAAGGATGGCGAGACTACGTCTTAACATTCTTTGGACATGTTGTCAGGAGGAATCAGTTGCTGGAGAAGGACATCATGCTTGGTAAAGTACCGGGTCAGTGACAAAGAGGAAGACCCTCAGCGAGATGGACTGACACAGTGGCTGCAACAGTGGGCTCAAGCACAGCAATGACTGTGAGGCTGGCGCGGGACCCGATGGTGTTTTGTTCTGTTGTACATGGGGTCTCTGTGAGTCAGAACCGACTCCACAGCACCTAACAACAACAACAATGTGTTCACGTAGATTGGTTTTGTGATGCCTGGCTTCCTTCCGATGCTAAAGCTTCGTCGTCCGTGGACTTGCGTAGCTGACTTTAGGGACGCCATGCAGCAGTGCAGGTCTGGTGCAGAGCACAGGGGCGTGGAGATGGGTTTTGTTCCATTTAGCGGGTGCTGATGGGCATCTGCTTTGTGTCTGGCCTCGGCTGCGCAGCGGGGACACAGGTAAGCAGGAGAAGCATGGGTCCTGCTCACTTGGAGCTTATGCTGTAGCAGGGAAGACAGATTTTAAACATGTAACTTAAAAATGTAATTAAATTAATAAAACATGCACTCTCTCAAGAGGAATGCGGGGTGCTATGAAAACATCGGAGCCCTGCTGGCACAGTGGTTAAGAGTTTGGCTGCTAACCTAAAGGTCAGCAGTTCAAATCCACTAGCCGCTTCTTGGAAACCTGTGGGGCAGTTCTGCTGTGTCCTGTAGGGTCCCTATGAGTCGGAATGGACTCAATGGCAACGGGCATGAGAACATCAACTAGTCCAGGACTCAGGAATGCTTCTCAGGCTTGACTTGAGGGGCAAGAGGGCTGAGACAGGGCAGGGCCTTCCAAAGGAGCCGCAGGTGTGAGGGCCTGGGATGTGGCCACAGTGCAGCCTGATGGCGGGGACAGCGACTTGTGCTGGCTTTGGGAGGAATGCAGGGCAGCCTGGGCTGGTGGTGGTCCACATCTCTAGGAGTGTGGGAAGGCCTGGAATGACCGGAGACTGAGGAGGACTGTAAGTTGGACGGGTTTGAGAAGCTATGAATGAGGGCACACAGCTGATGCTGGCCAGGCAGAGCACATGGGCTGTGCAGACGGGGCTGCACACGGGTTGAGGTCTTGGTTTGCTAGGTTTTTGAGCAGGGAGACCTCTGATGCTTTGCTTATGGAAGTTCTTTCAAAGACATTTTCCTTCAGAGAGCAGGTCTGATGGTCCGATTCTGTGGTTGATTCCTGAGCATCTTGGCCGACTTGAGGATCGGTGGCCTGGTTCCAGGGTGGAGGCTCGGTGCATAGATGGTTCAGCAGATTAGCTGAGCGTTCAGTCCACCTGGAGGCCTGCGTTGTGACTCTGTCCTGGGATAAGCTCGTGTTATTTGGATTTTCCTCTTTCTTCCCAAGCGGAAATATAGGGAACAATTCAGTTAATTAAAGATGTAAGAACTTCTCTGGTGTGGGGACTCCTCCAGGGCCCCCAGGCCCGAGGGCAGGTCTGCATGCCCTCTGGGGGCTGCCTTTCCTCTCGGAGTGTGTGTGTGATACGCCCATGAGCCTGTGCTGTGCCCCTCTGGCTCCTGTGGGAGCGGGCGGCCTGGAAGGCAGCTCTGATGTAGATGTCCCGGGGGGAGACAGTGACTCCCGACTTTGGAAGTGCTGGCAGGTGGCGGCTTCTTCACTCTGTGGTTTCTGACTTGAACAAGGAGGATCTAGGACGGGAAGAGTTGATGGTGTATTTGAAGCTGACAAGCAGGATTTGGTTGGGGACCTTGACTTGGCACACTAGATTCACTGTCTCCTGGCATGGAAAGGGTGCTTCCTACAGCATCTGGGAATGGTCTTTGTCAGGAGACTGGCCAGGGTGATCGCAGGGGTTGAAGCAGTGTGCACGGAGGGGAGGATGCTCAGAGAACGCTGAGAGATTGGAAGCAAGCTAGAGAGGCAGGTGGAACTGGGAATGGAGCAGCGTGGCCAGGTGCTTAGGGACAGGCTCAGAGGTAGGCTCAGGGCTTGCCTCAGGGGTGGGCTTAGCAGCGGACTCAGAGGTGGGCTCAGGACTGGCATCAGGGGCCCCAGATGGGCTCCAGTTTGCGAGGGGTGCCCAAATCCTGCTGGGATGCATCAGAAATGTGTGCCACTTATCTTGTGCCTCCTCGTGGGATTTCTCACACCACTGGGGAAGGACAGTGTGGTCCTGACCCAGAGGCTGGGTGGTGTGTGCAGGGAGACCCCAATGTGCCTGTGACAGACGTTGTGTTTTGCCAGAAGGTTTACCTCTCGAAGTTAGAGGAAACAGCATGGTGGCTGCTACTTTGGACTTAATTCAGGCCATTGAGGGAGGCTGGTCTGGGATAAAGAGAAGGGAGGCCCCGTGCCATCTTAGAGTTTGTAATAGCAAAAAAGGGATGCAGCACGATCGATTGCTTTTATATGGCGTTTCTAGCCATGGTCTTGTAACTTCCACCAAATGATCAGTTGGGACTATGCAGATAAGGTGCTTGTGGCCCACCAAGGGGATTGGACAGCTTGCTAACAATGCAGATAAGGTGCATGGAACCCTTATTTGGGTGGGATCATGCAAATAAGGTGTATGGAACCCTAACGAGGGGATTGGTCAGTTTTGCCATCCTGTTAGGCTTAAAGTGAGCCATCCCAGAGGTAGAAAGGAGGAATCTCACTACCACCATGAAGAAGAGCTGGAAGTGGAGCACGCCTTTTGGACCCAGGATCCCTGTGCTGAGAACCTCCTAGACCCAGGAGACATAGAGAGAGGGAGAGCTGTAACAGTGGAGACGGCATGAGATGGCAAGAGGTGGCAGAAAAGAAATGGCAGCAGAACCAGGAGACTGGTGTGAGACGATGTGACGGGCTTCCTGGCCTGTGGAGCGAGACGGCTACCGTGGATGTGTTGACCCACAGAGTGAGAGAACCGAGTGCCTTCCGGCAGGAGGCTTCCTGGTGGAGAAGGGTGCCTCCGGCCACTCACTGGCAGAGCTAGGCTTGCTGACCCACAGAGCGATAGCTAAGCACCTTTGGGCTGAGGCTTACTGGTGGAGTGGCGTGCCTCTGGGCATTTATTGGTGGAGCTAAAGAACTTTGTAACATTTGCCCAAGTAGGGCAGGGACTGAGGGGCTAGGGCCAGAGAGAGGCCTGCCTGCAGGCATGGCTGAGAAGAAGCTGTCCTGACCAAAGAACTGTATGCTGAGTTATTCCTGAGCCTGAATTGTAACCTATTATTTCACTATTGAACCCCGTAATCGTGAGTATTATCTGTGAGTTCAGTGTGGCCATCGCAATGAATTATTGAAAGCAGCAGAGAAGTAGAGAGTGCCGTGGGAGGGACAGCTGGTGTCAGAATTGGTAAAAAGGTTAGACAGAGGAGGTATGTCTGATCTGTCTCATAGGAGTCAGCCTTGGGCTATTGATTTTGATTCTCTTCTCCCTACCCTGAAGTTAAAGGAGGTCAGACGCCCTGGTGCCGCCATTTTTACAGGAAGTGCTGGGCCTAGTGAGACATTGTGGGGTGGTGGGGCAGGGGGAGGTGGAAACGAGCTAGGGAGTTATTGCAGGAACCCAGGCAAGCAATGAAGAAGGTCTGAATGTGGGCCTGGGACTGGGGAAGAATAGCTGGCCTGAAGGGTGGTGAGGAGGTTGCTCTTTCGGGCTTGGGCGCTGATTGCAGTGAGGGTGAGTGAGAAGGAATCATCTCCTGTGCTCCCCAGAGTCTGCCTGGGGCTCCTTGCAGGTAGGACACCATTGTGCAGGGTGTGGAGTGGAGGAGCAGGGTTAGGACAAGAGGGCAGGGCTAGGGGGGACCTCCCACTCTCCACCTTGCCCTGGGCTGAGCCCTGTCTGTCCTCTGTGTGGTGAGGAGGTCAGGCCTGGGCCATCCTCCTCCATGTCTCCTCTCCACCCGTGGTCAGGCCTCTGAGCTGGCGGGGTCCTCGGCCCGGCCTCTGAGCTGGCGGGGTCCTTGGCCTGGCCTCTGAGCTGGCGGGGTTCTCCTCCAGGCTGCTGGCTGGGAAGCAGAACTGGCTGGTTTCTTCCTCTGTGGGCTTAGCTGAGCGTGGGAGTCCCAAAGGCCAGGTTTGGGGTGGAAGGAAGGAGTACTCCTCTAACCCTGAGCCTCTGCTGGGTGTCCCTCCCACCCCATCTTGTGCAAGGGGGTCCCCAGCACTCACTGTATTACTGCTCAGCCCATGGTCACCCCGTCCTGTGCGTGTGCCGCGCAGGCTGGCTCAGAGATAGACACACGGGGCCGCCCACCCCTGCTAGGGTCCCTGCTGTTCTAGCGCATTTCCTCATGTCTTTTTCCTCTGCATTGTCACGTCATTGTGAGCAGGTCACGTGCTGCCTCTGCTTTTCCCCGCTTCACCTTGATCGGAGGCTTTCCCTCTGCTGTTGAGAGATCTCTGCGAAGATCCTTCCTGCCTCCCATGCGTCATGCTCTGTGGAGATAACCTAGCAGAGTTCGGGAAACCGTTCCACATGTGGGGGCTTTTCAGGGTTTATTTCCCCCAGGCGTGGTGTAAGTTTTCAGTAAGACCTGTATTTCTCAAGCACAGGCTGTCATACTCCTTTTAAGAATGTTAAATTTGATTTAAAATTAAGCAGTAGTAATGCACCCTTGAATCGCACAATTTAAGCAGAGAATTGTGTTTTAGGTTAACTAAACATTTTCAGCACAGTGAAAAACAAAGATGTAGCTTTCCCCCCTTTGATGCCGCTGGCCTGTTAACATTCAAAAATGGCTTTGACTGGGCAGTTTGGACTGATGCTTCTGGGTGATGGGACGTCGGTGGTGTTTCATGGAGGGGATGACTGTGACCACATTGTGGAAAGCGAAGAGTATTTGACAGTTGATTCTCACTATCTGTTTGGAGCCCTGGTGGTGCAGTGGTTAAGAGCTCGGCTGCTAACCAAAAGTTTTTCAGTTCGAATCCACCAGCTGCTCCTTGGAAACCCTGTGAGGCAGTTCTACTCTGTCCTACAGGGCTGCTGTGAGTAGGAATCACCTCGACAGTGACGGGTGTTTTTTTGGGTAAATATGTTTAGAGGAGCCCTGGTAACCCTTAACTGCTAACCGAAAGGTCGGCGAGTTGAACCCATCAGCTGCTCCATGGGAGAAAGACCTGGTGATCTGCTTCCGTAACTGTTACAGCCTTGGAAACCCTATGGGACAATTCTACTCTGACCTATAGGGTCGCTATGAGTTGGAATCAACTCGAGGGCAGTGGGTTTTATCAGTATGTTTGAACTTCTATAGATTTGACTGTGAATGTCATTTTCTCTTAATTTATGCTGGAAAGCTCGTATGGAAAGCGACTGGCATAAACAACGTATTTATTTAAGAACATTAAGAATATTTATTTTTATATTCCTATTTGTAAGTTGGAGCCCTGGTGGCAACAGTAGCTAAGAGCTTGGCTGCTAACCAAAAGGTCAGCAGTTCAAATCAACCAGCCATTCCTAGGAAACCCTGTGGGTCAGTTCTGCTCTGTACTATAGGGTCGCTATGAGTTGGAATCAACTAGATGGCAATGGGCTTGTTCGTTTTTTTTTAATTTGTAAGTTAAAACCTCAGCAGTTTTGGTTATTTTGAAGCATGGTAAGGTGCCTGCAGCACGTGGAGGCAGAGCACTGCTGGGGCCATAATTAATGCTCCATGGGCAGAGGGAGTAAGTTCCCACAGCCAGGCGTCACCCACCAGAGAAATAATGTGGAGTTGCCGCCGGGTTTTAGTGACGCAGTTCTTCTTTTGCCTCTTTCTGTTGTCAGTGCATAAACTGGGCTTTGAGGGACAGTGACAAATAGAAAAAAAGCTGTTGCTGGCTTCTCATTGATAAATTACTCTTTCAAAAGTTACTTGTTTTAACTTTTCTTGTGTCCATTCAATTTTCTCCTCATTGTACTTTGTCTCGTCGATGGGTTCATAAACCAAGGCTGCTGCTAAATGCATCGTCTGCATTGCTCCCTGGTGTGCTTCTGACAAATGAGCTGCTTTTGGAGTCCACAGTTGATCTCAGAAACATTTTAAAGGAAGAAACCAGAGTGTCTGAGTGTAGGAAGATGCCTGTGGCCATTCTAGTCCCAAGTAGGGGAAGCAGAGAGCAAAGGACTTTGGGAATGCCGTTGGTTTGGACTAGAGTGGAGGCTGCTGGTTTCTCAGCCCACTGAAGTGACAGCCGAACCCATTGCTGTCGAGCTGATTCCAACTCATGGCAACCCCTTGTGTTACAGAGTAGAACTGTGTTCTATAGGGTTTTCTTGTCTGTAATCTTTATGGAAGCAGATTGCCAGGACTTTCTTCTGCTGCATCACTGCATGGGTTCGAACCACCAACCTTTAGGTCAGTAGTTGAGTGCAGACCGTTCGTGCCACCCAGGGACCTTGAAATGATAATAAAGGTGCCCTATCCTTACATACCCCACGACTCATATAGATTCATGTCTTCTATTTAAAAACATTTTGACAATGATGAAAGTAATGAGTTTATTGTTAAAAAATTAGAAAATTCAGTAACAGTCCTAGAAGCTGTCACTGGAACAGTTTGCTGATTTCCTTCTGGCCTCTTTGTCTGTGCCCATTTGTACATAGTAGCAATCCTATTGTGTGTGTATGTTTGAATATTGCTTTTTGTTTAATACAATCTGAGCATTTTCCAAACTCATTAATCATTTTTAGATGTGTTTTTTTCACGTTTAATTCGGTACTGTATTTTAAAAAATAACCAGTAGACTTTATTTATGTGTATATATCAAGTTCAGTTTCAAGTTGACAGGATAATTGAGCAGGTCATACATAGAATTCCATGTGCCCCCTCCACCCCCAGGCCCTCACCCCGGCACGTGGTTTCCCTGTTAGTAGCATCTTGCGTTCCGGTGGTACGCTTGTGAAGGCGGATAGTCCAGAGGTTATCTTACGGTGTACTCTGCCAACTGTACAGTTCTGTACACTCTGGCAAACGCGTAATATGTAAAACCCATTGCCGTCAAGTCGATTCCGACTCATAGCACCCCTACTGGACAGAGTAGAATTGTCCCATAGGGTTTCCAAGGCTATCATCTTTCTTCTGTGGAGCGGCTGGTGGGTTTGAACCGCCAACCTTTCAGTCAGTAGCTGAGCGCTTAACCACTGGGCCACCAGGGCTGCTTTTAATGACATGTTGCCACTGTGAAAGTATCATACAGAATAGCCCCACCGTCCTCCAAACTCCTCGCGCTTTATCCATTCACCATCCCTTCTCCCCCCAGAGCCGTGGCACCAGTGGTCTTTTCCCTCCCTCTATAGTTTTGCATTTTCCAGAATGTCATGTAGTTGGAATCATCCCGTATGTAGCCTGTTCAATCTGGCTTCTTTCACTTAGCACCGTCCATTTAAAGTTCCCCCATTTTTTTTTTTTTAATTTCTTTTTATCACTAATGAGCAGTTGAGTGGTTTCTACTTTTTCACCGTTACTAATAGTGCAGTGAATAGTGTCTCGGTATCCAAATCCACCGCTTGTTTTTGGTTATTCTCTTCCGAGGCATTCCCAGAGAGCTTACTGAATTAATCGCTACGAGTGTTTTTCGGCCTCGATGATGTTTGTAGTTTGTTTTCCAGAAGGATGTTCTGATGTGCACTGGTTGTGTAAGGGATTGCCATCCCACTCTGGCCCTGCCTTGTTCTGCACAGGGGTGGTTAGTAGGATCTGGAGGGCGGGAGACGGGGACATCTGTGCGACTGTGCTTACAGCCGCACTTCTCTGTGCCTGGATTCTTGACTATGTAAATGTGAGGCTGTGGACTCCGTGAATGAGTTCAAGAGCGAAGAGCAGTTAATGCACTATCCAGTATTGACGTTTGAATTTTCAACCGAAAGTTACCTTATTCAACTGGTCTAATTAGAACTGAGCAGCAACCAGGGGTGTGTGTGTGTAAGAAAAGCAATAATTGGATTAGAACCTGGCAGTGAAACCAGACCAATGGGTCGGCACCCAGAGTGCAAGAAGCCAAACTCTCCGAGCTGATTTTGAGAGGAAGAAAGAGTTTATTTCGCAGGCTAGCAAGCAGGAGCTCAGAGGTATTGACCTCAGATTGAGTTCCTTAATTTGAGTGAGAAATCACAGTTTCTACTTATACATATTCATATGGGGTGGAGGAAGGCGGCGGGCAGGATCAGGAGGTTCTAACTATTCATGGTCTCGGTTGATTGTTTATTATGAGGCTGGGCTAAGACTTGGCCTGCAAGTGGCTGAAGGGCTCTTCGCTTTTGAAATGGGCTCGGCTACTGCCAATGACATATATCCGGTGATTTTGGTTCCTTGACGTGAGTTCTCTTGTGCTACTGAGCGTGCGTGGTGGCCCAGGGTCGTCTGTCGGTCATCTTTGTCTGTTCTATGCACGTTTGACCATTCTGAGCTGGTTAGATCTGGACCCATCCGGGGCTCTCCAGAGGGTCTGCAGAAAAACTTAGAGGAAGTGAGTGACGTGGTGGGTGAGGTGACCAGGCGTGGTCTGCTAACCGATGGAGGACTAATGAATTAGGTGTGTCCGACCTCTAGGCCCCTGATAGCCGTAGTGGCCGCCGAGCCCAGTGTGTGCTCGTATTGCAAAAGCCAATGGTTGACCAACAGTCCCTTCTAGTCTTGGTGCACAGGATGACTTTGCACACTTGGAGGTTGGTCGCAGGGAGTCAGTGCTGGCACTTTGGTGGAAACGCAGAACATGCGGTTACCAGTTGGACGTCACCCAAGCCTCCAGTATACAGTGAAACCTGTGAGGGCAGGAGCTCGATGGGATCGCCTTGTTCCTCTGGGTCTCGCCTTTGGCAGGGTACAGTCTCGCCACTTTGCCATCACTCTCTGTTAGTGGGAAACATTTGAGTTCTCCTTCTCTTGGCAGGTTTCCACCTTACACAGGTTCCGGCTTACACGCTCTTTACTGTATTTTCACGGAGAGAAAGATGCTAGTATTCCTTACAAATAATGATGCAAGCCCTGTGACATCGTATTTCTGGGACACTGTTTTCCGCGGTTCTTATGCCACTGTGTCCTCCTCCTGCGATCTCCCACCCTGACCGCCCACGTCCACGGTCTTGCCCTGCATTACTCCAAATGACAGCTCCACTGGCAGCATTTATGTTTCGTAATCCCTGCCATTCGCTGGCATCTTACTCTGGGCTGAGTGCAGTGAACACAGGATGGGCAGGTTAGGTTTAAAGGGAATTGGTGACGTCAGGACTACTCAGGATCTTCTCAGTCATCAGGATTTGGGCCTTTGGAGACTCACAATCCAAGAGTTTAACCATTTTGTTTCTCCTTGCAGTTCGGGAGTGACTTCTAGTCTTTGGAGCAATAGCCAAGGCACAGTTTGAATGTGTTAGGTTTAGGGAGATGAACGAATCCCCCCTAAACCTAAACCATTCCTTCTTCTCTCTGCCCCTCCTTGGAGGAGTTCACATAGTTAAGCTTGTGGATTAATTAAGTTCATTGTGTATCTCTTTTAAGTTCTCACGGCAGCCTTCTGGGCAGGCAGCACTGCCTCAGTGTACACACGGGCGGGCGGAGAGGTGCTAAGTGACCTTTGCATGGCTATGCAGATGCAGCATTGCAGCCTCCCATGTCCTACCCCAGAGCACAGCCACTGGGTCCTGGCGGCTGGGGCTCTGCCTGGTCATGTGATGCAGCTGATGGTTAAATCAAAGGATCGATTTCTTCCATTTATAGCTTTTTTAATGACATACCGCCAAAGCCCCTACTTGTTTGCATATGATCTGCAAGGCTGAGAGGCTGGGATTTTGATCGTTGTTAATAACTTGGGCACTTTGTACAGCCTTTTAAAGTCTTCCCTTCAGAGAACATGTTCTGTTTTCTTCCCATGTGAAATGCATGTTTACGTTTTTTTTTTTTCTAATTCAGTTCTTTTGTCCTGGCTCTGGCTAAGAGGAAACAAACACCCAGGGTATTCGAGGTATTCCTTCACTTTTTACCCTCCTAATGGAAGTGCTGTTCAGGTGGTATTCAATCTGTATGCTGCACAAATAATCTAAGAAGCTGGACTATGTGAAGTAGAATGGGGCATCAGGAAAGTGAAGAGGACCTGAAGCACTTACTGATGAAGATCAAAGACCACAGCCTTCAGTATGGATTACACCTCAACATAAAGAAAACAAAAATCCTCACAACTGGACCGACAAGCAACATCATGATAAATGGAGAAAAGATTGAAGTTGTCAAGGATTTCATTTTAGTTGGATCCACAATCAGTGCCCTTGGAGGCAACAGTCAAGAAATCAAACGACGCATTGCACTGGGCATATCTGGTGCAAAAGACCTCTTTAAAGTATTAAAAAGCAAAGATGTCACTTTAAGGATTAAGTTGCACCTGACCCAAGCCATGGTATTTTCAGTCGCCTTATATGCATGGGAAAGCTGAGCAATGACTAAGGAACACAGAAGAAGAATCGATGCCATTGAACTGTGGGGTTGGCGAAGAATGTTGAGTATACCATGGACTGTGAGAAGAACCAACAAATCTGTTTTGGAAGAAGTACAGCCAGAGCGCTTGTGATGTTAAGATTGTGTGTCCACTTGGCTGGGCCATAATTCTCAGTGTTTTGGCAGTTGTATAAGGTCGTGATCACTTCCCTGTTGAAACTTGATATGTGATCACCCCCATGATGGAATCTGCTGAGTGGTACAGGCGAGGGTGGGGCCTATGGTGGCTCACCACCCCTCAGCCTCCATCTCTCTGCCGTCTGCCGGCTACTTCCTTCCTGCTCGCTTTACCAAGGTTTTTGGCTTGTTCCGGATCCAGCAGCTGCCTGTTGTCATCTCACCTCCAGTTCTTGGGACTTGAGCTAGTAGCTTACCTGTGGATCTTGTGATTCATCCATTTTCACAGCCTCCGAGCAAGGGTCCTGCTCCTCGGCCTGCTGATCTTGGGTTTGCCAGCCCCTGCAGCTACGTGAATCAGGAGAAGCCTTGTAGTCTTGCATGCCAGTCTTGGAATTCATCAACCTTCACAGCCTGTGCGTGGGACCTCTGCTCTCCGGCCTGCCGATGTTGGGTTCGCCAGCTTCAGTGGCTGCGTGAATTGGGAGACTCCTCTGTCCTGATTCACAAACTTGGGACGTTCTAGCCTCTACAATCACGTGAGCTGTTTCCTTGATATAAAACTCTCTGTCTGTGTTTATGTGCTTTACTGGTTTTGCTTCTCTAGAGAACCCAGTCTAGGACAGTGCTCCCTAGAAGTGAGGATGGTGAGACTTCGTCTCACATACTGTGAACATGTTATCAGGAGGGACCAGTCTCTGGAGAAGGCTATCATGCTGGGTAAAGTAGAGGGTCAGTAAAAAAGAGGAAGACCCTCAATGAGATGGACTAACACAGTGGCTGCAACAGTGGGCTCAAATGTGGCAAAGATGGTGAGGATGGCGCAGGGCCAGGCGGTGTTTCCTTCTCTTGCACATGGGGTTGCTGTGAGTTGGAACTGACTCAGTGGCACCTGACAGCAACAACTATGTAAATGCCACTCTAGAAATTCCAGTAATTCAATCAGGGCCTTTGAAAACACTTAAGAGTAAATTAAGTATCAAAAAGCCCAGCATGGAAACCAAATTTCATGCTCAGAGTGCGTGTAATTTTGGTGGTGTTAAAAAAAAAAAGAAAGGAAGAAACTGAAGTCCAAATTGACAGATTTCACAGAGGTCACAGGAAAGTTCCCAGAGGTCACATTTTTGGAATGCATCCCAAAAACAGGTAAAAGGAAATAATGTGGAGACACAGTGACTATGGAGTCATGTAGATCCCCCTTTGTGACAAAGACATCTGCCAACCATAAACCAGCTCAGTTTATCTTATGCAAAGAATTTAACTTCAGGTGATCTCCCTTGCTTCCTGAGAGAGAATTCTAAAACTTTAAAATTTTGTGAGTAGTCGAGGTGGCTTTATTATTTTAAAACCTCCGAACCATACCTGAGAATTTGTACAGACAAGTCGGGGGCTGGTCAGACCACAGAGACCACCAAGACCTGATCTCAGGAGGGGAGCATGATTCAGTCTAGCATGCTAAGATTAAAAACCAAACCAAACTGTTGCCATGAAGTCGATTTCGACTCACAGCAACCCTATCGGACAGAGTAGAACTGCCTCATGGGGTTTCCAAGGCTGTGATCTTAATATACTTCAGACGTTTTGTCAGAAAGGAGCAGTCTCTGGAGAAGGACGTCTTGCTTGGCAAAGGAGAGTGCCATCGAAAAAGAGGAAGACTGTCAATGACATGGATTAACATAGTGGCTTCAACATTGGGCTCAAGCATAACAATAATGGTGAGGGTGGCTTGGGATTGGTCAGTATTTTGTTCTGTTGTACATAGGGTCACTGTGAGTCAGAACCGCCTGACAGCACCTGACAACAACAACGACAATCTTAACGGAAGCCGACTGCCATATCTTTCTCCTGTAGAGCAGATGGTGGGTTCCAACTGCCAAACTTTCAGTTAGCAGCCGAGCCCTTTAACCATTATGCCACCAGGGCTCCTTATGCTAAGATTAGCCAGTGGTTAATTTTCTACTCTATTTCATCTTTTCTTTCCTTAAGACCTCTTTGTAACTGGCCTGAAGTCTGCCCTCCTATTTTTTCTCAAGTTGCAATACTGAAGGATTCTACGGGGAGAATATTAATTGACACAGGAAGCATCAAAAGAAGATGGAAAGAATACGCAGAGTCACTGTCCCAAAAGAATGTTCATCTGTACAGAATGTTCAACTGTTTCAGGAGGTAGCATATGATGAGGAACCAATGGTACTGAAGGAAGAAGTCCAAGCTACGCTGAAGGCATTGATGAAAAACAAGGCTCCAGGAATTGGTGCAGTATCAATTGAGATGTTTCAAGAAACGGATGCAGCGCTGGAAGTGCTCACTTGTCTATGCCAAGAAATTTGGAAGACATCTACCTGGCCAACCGACTGGAAGAGATCCATATTTATGCCTATTCCCAAGAAAGATGATCTAACTGACTGCAAAAATTATCAAATAATATCATTAATATCACACAAGTGAAATTTTACTGAAGATCATTCAAAAGCAGCTGCAGTAGTATATTGACAGGGAACTGCCAGAAATTCAAGCCAGATTCAGAAGAGGATGTGGAACCAGGGATATCATTGCTGATGTCAGATGGATCCTGGCTGAAAACAGAGAATACCAGAAAGATGTTTAGCTGTGTTTTATTGACTATGCAAAGGCATTTGACTCTGTGGATCATAACAAACTATGGGTAACATTGCGAAGAATGAGAATTCCAGAACACTTGGTTGTGCTCATGAGGAACCTGTACATAGATCAAGAGGCAGTTGTTCGAACAGAACAAGGGGATTGGTTTAAAGTTAGAGAAGTTGTGCATCGGGGTTGTATCCTTTCATTGTACCTATTCAATCTGTATGCTGAGCAAATAATTTGAGAAGCTGGAGTATATAAAGAAGAATGGGGCATCAGGATTGGAGGAAGACTCATTAACAACCTGTAATATGCAGGTGACACAACCTTGCCTGGTGAAAGTGACGAGGACTTGAAGCACTTACTAATGAAGATCAAAGAGTACAGCCTTCAGTATGGATTACACCTCAACGTAAAGGAAACACAAATCCGCACAACCAAACCAGTAAACAACATCATGATAAATAGAGGAAAGATTGAAGTTGTCAAGGATTTCATTTTACTTGGATCCACAGTCAACACCCATGGAAGCTGCAGTCAGAAAATCAAAAGACTCATTTCATTGGGCAAATGTGCTGCAGAAGACCTCTTTAAAGTGTTGAAAAGCAGATGTCACCTTGAAGACTAAGGTGTACCTGACCAAAGCCATGGTATTTTAAACCACGTCATATGCATGTGAAAGCTGAACAGCGAATAAGGAAGACTGAAGAAGAATTGACACCTTTGAATTGTGTTGGCAAAGAATGTTCAATATACCATGGACTGCCAAAAGAATGAACAAATCTGTCTTGGAAGAAGTACAACAGGAATGCCTCTTGGAAGCAAGGATGGTGAGACTATGTCTCACGTACTTTGGACATGTTATTAGGAGGGATAGGCCCCTGGAGATGGACATCCTGCTTGATAAAGTAGAGGATCAGGGAAAAAGAGGAAGACCCTCAACAAGATGGATTGACCCAGTGGCTGCAACAGTGGGTTCAAGCATTGTTCGATTGTGAGGATGGTGCAGGACTGGGCAGTGTTTCGTTCTGTAGTACATAGGGTCGCTATGAGTAGGAACCGATTCGATGGCACCTAACAACAACAACAGCCGGTAGGAAGTTTTTAGACTTTCCAGGCTCAGGAATTGATACCATCCTTCGCAGTGCCTGGCGATCCAGCCTTGGTATATCCTGCTTAGTCTCTTCTTTTTTTTCCTTGCTCTGTTTAGCTTCTCGAAAGTGTTAAAAATATAATCATGTATTAATTCAAAAGAATAACACAATATTTGATTGCTCTGTGATTTAATAAACAGTTTTCAAATTGGAGAACTGTTCCCTCGGGCAAGAGGAAATTGCTTCCAGAGAATGGAGAATTCACAGAGACTTAAATAACTTTCGCTTAAAGAATACAGGTTTCCATGGTGATGAAGTACTTAATGGCTACTGAGTTAACATTAAAAAGGTGACTTCATGGAATATTCACCCCTCCATGCACCTGTAGTCCTGACACCTCTAGAGATTTAAATTAAAGAAGTCCAAATCTTTCTCATTTAATGACAGGTTAATGGTTTTATTATGGTTTGCTTTTTGGAATAGGAAAGAAAAGTCCATTAGCCACTTTGAGTGAGAGAGAGAAAAAAAAAAAAACACTTGAAGATTAATTTTGGGTCAGGAATTTTTAAGTTTGCATATAAGAAAAGGCCTCTTGAATGAAAAGTACAGTATCTCTTTTTAATATAAATTTCATTACACAAAAGGAAAAAAGAGAAAAATAAAGCCGGGCTGTGTGAGCCTTGTGTGGTTGTGCTTACAGAGACGCTGATGGCTGCTCTGCAGAATGTGAGCCCTGGTGCACAGACTTATTTCACAAGGTCATCCAAGTAAAGAGAAAGGAGCCCTGGTGGCTTAAACACTCAGCTGCTTATCCAAGGGTCCGAGGTTCGAACCCACCCAGTGACTCCACAGGAGAAAGACCTGGTGGTCTGCTTCTGTAATATTACAGCCTTGGAAACCCTATGAGGGAGTTTACTCTGTCCTGTAGGGTTGCTATGAATGGAAATCAACTCTTTGGTGATGGGTTTGGTTTTGGTGTGAGTAGTGCAATGGTGTAAGCACTTGCTGCTAATAGAAAGGTTGGTTGTTTGACCCCACCCAGTGGCTCTGTGGGAGAAAGACCTGGCGATCTGCTGCTGTAAAGATTACAACTAAGAAAACCCTATGGGGCAGTTCTAATCTGTCCCACTGGGTCGCTGGGCGTTGGTGGGAATCCAAGGTACTCAACAACAAGTAAAAATAAGTGCTTATCAAGATTACAATAAATGTTTTTCTTTGAAATTATCTTTGTAATACAGTTTACTTTGACATTTGAAGTAACACTTGAGGAGAGTAAGAGAGTTTATCAGAAGTGTGGGAACTACTGTAAGGCCGAAGGCGCCGGCCCTTGGAGCCCCAGAGGCCTGAGCTGGCTCTTGGCCCTCTGCTTCCTGGCCTGCTTTCCTGCTCCATGCAGTCTTTAAGGCTGTGAAAATGCAGAATGGATGTAGAAAAAAGCTTGATGTTTGTTCTACCATAGTTCATATCCAGAGGACTGGTATAATTTATTTACATTTTAATAATCAGATTTGTTTAGAAATCCAAGAAGCCAGGTACTATCCTAAAAAATGAGACAGAGTAGAAATCCTTGTTGAAGTGAAAGCTGAGCATGGCCCTGGGTTGTCCGTGGATTGCATCATTCGCTGAGTGCCCCAGTTTACAGCTGAAGCTGTTCGTACTGCAGCTGCACCGCGAAAGTGCAGAGACAGAAAACAGGGAGCTTCAGAAGTTCTTGGAACATGGTCAGCCATTAAATGGATTAAAAGCTCACTGTTTTGGTAACTCTTCATGCTGGATGCCGTCTCTCCCATCCCCCTTTCAAGAAGTCTAGAAGCAGCTGAGTCTGGGTCAGCCAAACAGGAGCTTTGCAGCCGTTTTCTGAGTGTTGTCCCTGTCTGGGGACCAGTCACTGATCTCTGAGACTCGGCTCTTTCTCCTTGTTCTCCTGTCTTTGTCCCCATTCCTCCAGAGCCTCACGTTTCTGGGGCCTCAGTCACCACCTCGATATTGTGGACTCCTGGGTCTCCCCGCCTTTGAACTCTGGAGTGCTGTGCTCTTCACTGCTTCCGGCCAGTGTATCACCATTGTTAGCTGCTGTCGAGTCAGCACCCAACTCATGCGGACCCCGGAAGTAGATCAGCAGGCCTTTCTTCCTAGTCCGTCTTAGTCTGGAAGCTCTGCTGAAACCTGCTCCGCATCACAGCAACACACAAGGCTCTGCTGACAGATGGGAGATGTCTGCGTATGAGGTGCCTTGACTGAGAATCGAACCTGGGTCTCCTGCATGGAAAGTGAGAATTTGCTCTGGCTTATTTTCTCCTCCAGTAGCTTCTGAGTTAATGCCTGGATCTAAATTCCTAATCTAGACCCTTTTCTGCCTTAGTGAAGAATTGATCATGCAAAGAGCGGTCATTTGTAAAGTGCATGAGGGTGCTGGGCACGTGGTAGTCCCTTTGTTGGTCATGTGGATGTCTTTGGCGTCTCCACACCAGTGACGGCAGTGGGCTTCATTTCCCTGGCCCGTGCTCAGGTGAGGTGGAAGGCTCTGGAGGGTTGGACAGAGTGCTTAAGGTGGGGTGCAGGTGTGTCCCCCGTGGCCTGCCTCTGCTCAGGTCTGAGGGCACGCCCTCCCCTGGGGCTCCCTGCACAGCCTCTCTAGTTGGGGACTTCTAGAGTGTTCCACAGGCCTCATGGAACACAGGCAGGGCCGACAGAGTGCAGGATATCTTTTTAATGAACACATGCCTGTGCAGTCCCTGGGGCCGAGGCCGACAGTCAGTTCCTCCTTTGATGATCTCTGTTGCCGAACAATTCTTGAGAACAGCCAGACAAGTAAAGCGTGAGACAGGCCCTCGGTAATTATGGATCTTTCTGTCGGATTGTGGACAAGGGCTGTCAGTTAGCTGGAGGGCTGTGCAATGGATCCCTGAGCAGAAGAAAGGCAGTGTGAAGGAGGCCTTGCTCTCAAAGCTCTTGGCGCATACATGCACCAACCCAGCGGAGCAGAAAGTTAGTCTTGAGTATTTACCAACCTGACAAGAGAATGTATTAGACACTCGCTCTGCAGAAGCCACTTGGCCTGGCCTACAGGACCTTTTAAGTTTTAAACTCAAAGCAAAATAACAAATCAAAAAACAATGAACGAAAATTCCTCATAAACTAAATTTTGTCAAATTCTGTGTATGTATGGTAATTCTGGAAAGTAATATTTTACATTTTGCAAACACACACACACACACTCTTAGATACACACAGCAGCTTTACGCAAATAACACGCATAGTATACGTTTTTGGCCAACCACGCAACCTCCCCCAGTCATGTGCTGTTTTTGTAAGCATGCTATATGTGTGGGCACTTTACTTACATGAGTGCGTTATTTGTGAAAAAATAAGGTACACATATTTGTTTTTAATGAGTAGGGCTCTTCGCTGGGTCATACAGAGGTTGAGTGAGTTTCTTGAGGCCACAGGCATGCGCTATGTTTTTCTTTATTTCTGAAGAAGGACATTAACCCTTTGCCTACCCTCAGGGTCCATTTGATCCAACTTTAGTTTTTGAGCTTCCTTTTTGAACATTTTGAACTGTTTATAAGGATTTTTGGCTTTTGGTCTATTATTCAGTAAACATATAGACAATTTACTTATTTGTTATTCTTGCAATTACCATATAGTTCTATTGCCCTTTTTATAAATGTAAAATGGATTATGAGATCTTAATTATCTCCTGTTTTCCTGTGTCTTGGAGTATTTTGCCATTTTATCATCCTAGGAATTATTTGACCATTACTTGTCAACTGTTCCTAACTGTGCTAAAATAGACCAACAGAGTCAGAGAACAGAAGAATGATGGAATCACGTAGAAGGATCACGTAGTAGTGAAACAAACATCCCTTTGATATCATCCCTCAGTTTTCATATTGTGCAGCCCAAACAGTTGCATTCTTTCAAAAAGGTGTAAAAGAATCCTAGATGCGCCAACTTTGCCGTTTGTTTTATCTTTCACTGGACATGGTAGTGAATTTAGAACTTTTAATTTTGCCCCCATAATACCCAAGAGAGGAAAATGGGCAGAGGGAGATGTGTCACCATTACCTGATGAATCAGAAGATGACAGCAGAGCCAGGGAGCGGCTCTGTAGACTCTAATGATGATGGTGGAATTGGTCATATAAGCACATTCTCAGACTGTGAGTCTTCTGCGGTAGATGTCTCTGATGAATTTTCTGAAACTAAAGCATCAGACAATAGAATTCAACAACATATCAAAAAATAATTCACCATGACCAAGTGGGATTCATACTAGGTGTGCAGGGATTGTTCAACATTAGAAAAACAGTCAGTGTAATCCATGACATAAATAAAAGACAAGAACCACATGATCTTATCAATTGATGCAGAAAAGGCATTTGACAGTGTTCAACACCCATTCATGATAAAAACTCTCAGCAAAATAGGAAGAGAAGGAAAATTTCTCAACATAATAAAAAGGCATTTATACAAAGCCAACAGTCAACGCCATCTTAAAGATAGAGAGTCTGAAAGCATTCCCCTTGAGAACGGGCACCAGACAAGGATGCCCATTCTCACCACTCTTATTCAACACTGTGCTGGAGGTCCCAGCTAGAGAAAGAAAGAAAGGGCATCCAGATTGGTAAGGAAGAAGTCAAAGTATCTCTATTTGCAGATGATATGATCTTATACACAGAAAATCCCAAAGAGTCCACAGGAAAATTACTGGAACTAATAGAAGATTACAGCAAAGTATCAGGATACAAGAGAAACATACAAAAATCAGTTGGATTCCTCTACACCAACAAAGAGAACTTCCAAGAGAAAATCACCAAATCAGTACCACTTACAGTAGCCCCCAAGAAGATAAAATACTTAGGAATAAATTCTAACGAGAAACGTAAAAGACTTATACAAAGAAAACTACAAGACCCTACTGCAAAAAACCAAAAGAGACCTGCATAAATGGAAGAACATACCTTGGTCATGGATAGTAGACTCAACATTGTGAAAATTACAGTTCTACCCAAAGTGATTGTATCTATAGATAGAATGCAATCCTGATCCAAATTCTACCGGCATTTTTTAATGAGATGAAGATAGAAATCACCAACTTCATATGGAAAGGAGAGAGGCCCTGAATAAGTAAAGCATTACTGAAGAAGAAGAACAAAGTGGGAGGCCTCACACTACCTGATTTTAGAATGTATTATCCTGCCACAGTAGTCAAAACAGCCTGGTACTGGTACAACAACAGATACATAAACCAGTGGAACAGAATTGAGAATCCAGATGTAAAGTCATCCACCTATGAGCAGCTGATAGTTGACAAAGGCCCAAAGTCCGTTTATTGGGGAAAAGACAGTCTCTTCAACAAATGGTGCTGGCATAACTGGATATCCATCTGCAAAAAATTGAAACGACCCATACCTCACACCATGCAGAAAAACTGACTCAAAAAGGATCAAAGACCTAAATATAAAATCGAAAACAATAAAGGTCAAGGAAGGAAAAATAAGGACAATGCTAGGAGCCCTAATACATGGCATAAACAGAATACGAACCATAAGTAACAATGCACAAACACCACAAGAGAAACTAGGTAACTGGGAGCTCCTAAAAATCAAACACTTATGATCATCAAACGGCTTCACCAACAAGGGTAAAAAGACAACCTACAGACTGGGAAAAAAATTTTGGCTACGACAGATACGATCAGCATGTAATCTCTAAAATCTACAAGATACTGAAAAACCTCAACAATAAAAAGACAAAGAACCCAGCTAAAAAATGGGCAAAGGATATGAGCAGGTACTTTGCCAAAGAAGATATTCAGGTGGCTAACAGACACATGAAATGCTCACGATCATTAACCATTAGAGAAATGCAAATCAAAAGTACAGTGAGATACCGTCTCACCCCAACAAGGCTAGCATTAATCGAAAAAACACAAAGTAATAAATGTTGGAAAGGTTGTGGAGAGACTGGAACATGTATACACTGCTGGTGGGAATGTAGAATGGTACAAACACTTTGGAAATCGATTTGGCATTTCCTTAAAAAGCTAGAAATAGAAGTACTATACGATTCAGCAATCCCACTCCTTGGAATATATCCTAGAGAAATAAGCGCCATCACACGGATAGATATATGCACACCTATGTTCATCGCAGCACTGGTCACAATAGCAAAAAGATGGAAGCAACCTAGGTGACCATAAACGGATGAATGGATAAACAAATCGTGGTATATTCACACAGTGGAATACTGTGCAACGATAAAGAACAACAATGAATCCGTGAAACATCTCATAACGTGGAGGAATCCGGAAGGCATTATGCTGAGTGAAATTAATTTGTCAGTCGCAAAAGGACAAATATTGTATGAGACCACTATTATAAGAACTCAAGAATAGGTTTAAACACAGAAGAAAACACTCTTTGATGGTTGAGTGTGGGGATGGAGGGAGAGGGGTAACTAGATAGTAGACAGGAATGATCTTAGGTGAAGGGAAGGACAGCACACACTACAGGGGAAGTCAGCACAACTGGACTAAACCAAAAGCTAAGAAGTTTCCTGAACACAACCAAACACTTTAAGGGACAGAGTAGCAGGGGTGGGGGTCTGGGGACCGTGGTTTCTGGGGACATCTAGGTCAATTGACATAACAAAGTTTAAAAAAATGTTCTGCATCCCATTTTGGTGAGTGGCTTCTGGGGTCTTAAAAGCTAGCGAGCGACCATCTAAGATACAGCAATTGGTCCCAACCCACCTGGAGTAAAGGAGAATGAGGAACACCATGGACACAAGGAAAGTATTAGCCCAAGAGACAGAAAGGGCCACATAAACCAGAGACTGCAACAGCCTGAGGCCAGAAGAACTAGATGGTGCCCAGCTACCACCAATGATGGCCCCAACAGGGAACACAACAGAGAGTACCCGATGGCGCAGGAGAAAAGTGGGGCACAGAACTGAAATTCTAGTAAAAAGACCAGACTTAATGGTCTGACTGAGACTGGAGGGACCCCGGAAGACATGGCCCCCTGACTTTCTGTTAGCCCAAAACTAAAACCATTCCCAAAGCCAACTCTTCAGACAAAGATTAGACTGGACTATAAGACATAAAATAATACTCAAGTAGATACATGAGACTAAATGGGCAGCTCCTGTCCGGAGGCGAGATGAGAAGGCAGAAAGGGACTGGAGATGGTTGAATGGACACGGGAAATCCTGGGTGGAAAGGAGAGTGGTGTCACGTAATAGGGAGAACAACTAGGGTACCATAACAATGTGTGTATAAATTTTTATATGAGAAACTAACTTGAACTTAAAGCACAATTTAAAAAAAAAAAAAGATCCAAAGAGAGAAAAAAAAAAAAAATGTAAAGCAACAGTGAGTGGATGATATGTTTCTAAGGACATAAAGAAAATATGGTTTCTTATCCAGCTAGTTAATCAAGAGCAAGGACTTCATCACACAGTATTTTGTGACAAGAATGTGGACCATCCACTTTTGCTAAAAAGATATATGACAGTATTTGTTCACATTTTATGTTTGTGGATTGATCTTTACTTGATAGAATTCATAAATGGGTAAATGCTAATGGCAGGAGTGTATTCCAGAGATGATTGGGAGGAAATAGATATAGATATGAGAAAATCCATTGGCTTGGCCATTCTTATTGGTGTTTATCAGTCTAAAAATGAAAATCCTTTGTAGTTACAGAGGAAAGAAAATGGTTATCCTCTCTTCAACAAAAGTATAAGCCATCACATTTTCAGAAGCATTGCCTTTTGACAATGCAACTACAAGATGGACTAGAAGTAATGATGAGCTGAAACCTATTATAGATGTATTTGAAATCTGGAATCATGATTTCATTTTGACAGTACAGAGGCAAGAAGAACCAGGAATAATGACAAACTTGGACCCATCAGTGACGTATGTGACGTCTGGAATGAGCGCTTATAATATGGATCTGTTCTGGGTTGAGGCATGGCAGTTGATGAGCATTTGTTTCAAAGGACAGTGCTCATTTCAAATATATGATATATACCTTCAAAAGTAATAAAATTGAGTTTGCTATGTTTAAGTTCATATTAAAATTTCTAATAACGTTTTTCATCTTTTGTTCTTTTTTCTCTAAATTTCTTGTAAAATCAGAAGGGTCACGTGGTCAAGGATGACTGTCTTTTCTGTATGCTGAGGGTTAGTGGAGCGGCCAGTGAGGAGTGTCTGGGGAACAGAGAGTCTTCGGGAAATGTGGGTTGAGAGCGATTTAAAGGCCAATTAAAGGTCAACTTGAAGGACCCTTATGCAAGGCCTCTGATTGTGGGGAGGCTCTTGGAACCAGCGATGAGTCCTCAGTTTTGTTTTTATGACAGCGGGTGCCAGAGAGGGCCTGGCTCACCTTCCTGAGTTCAGGGCAGAACTGGTGATGCTCATGGATTTGTGACAGCATGGACTGCCAGAAGAACGAACAAATGTATCTGGGAAGAAGTACGACCAGAATGCTCCTTAGAAGCAAGGGTGGTGAGACTACATTTCACATCCTCTGGACATGTTATCAGGAGAGATCAGTCCCTGGAAAAGGACATCATGCTTGCTAAAGTAGAGGGTCAGCAAAAAAGAGGAAGACCCTCAACGAGATGAATTGACACAGTGGCTGCAACAATGGGCTTAAGCATAACAACTATTGTGAGGATGGCACAGGACTGGGCAGTGTTTCGTTCTGTGGTACAGAGGGTCGCTATGAGTTGGAACCGACTTGATGGCCCCTAACAACAACAACAGCAGCCTCTAATAGCAGCTCCATATTACAGCCAAGACCAAGGAGGCTCGTTGAGTTAAGAAACTTGGTCACGGCCATCTGGCCTTGTAGCAGGCGGAGTCCGATGCCCAGGAAAAGACAGTGGTATCGTGGCTCTTTTGTGCTTTCTTTCTTTAGCTGGAGATGTTACAGGACTGAGCAGGCTGCCTTGTTTGCTGTCCGCGTTGGATATCAGTCATGGAACCATCTGTTTTCTTTCCCCTTTGAGTGTGTTTTCATTCTGACAGACAGACAAATGTGAAGTGTGTTTTCCATTTACGGTGAAAAGCCCAGCCTTATGGCGGTGCCTCATTGACTCCCGAGGGCCCCGAGCTTCGCTGATACTATTGGTTTCTTTGAGGATGTGTTGGGGCCTCTTTGGTGGGTGATTAGAAATGGTGACTCAGGTTGTACTCTGTGGGCTGCTATGCTGTGCCGTGAATGTCAGACGTCTGAGTTTTGGCTTCATTGATAAGAGATGAATAGTATTAAATAAGGATTGAAATGGCGTTAATATTTAGGAGTCTTTCTGGATCCAGAGCGTGCCTGTGAAACCTTCTGAACGTAATGTATACCACACACGCCAGTTGGGGGAGGTGTGGCACGCTTGGCGGCACACTCGGACGCCAGGTCTGCGGAGGCTGCTGCTGAGCTGTCTCTTCTGGATGCGCATCTCATCCTAACACCCCATGGCCACCCTGCCCAAGGTCCCCTGGCTGGAAACCATGCTTTCTATCACTTAGATCTGTGTCCCAAATAGAAAGGAGAATCAATTTAATTGCTAATGAAACTTTTCCTTAAGGGTGAATGAATTATGAGGGAAAAATGAAGAATTTGTCACTGGTAACTTTATTTCAGGGCTGAACAGGGGAGAAATTAATTTCTTTATGAAGATTAGGCGTCGGCTGGCTGACGAGATGAGAGGGAGAGAGAGCACACAGAGGTGTCTGCCTAGAGCTGCAGGGTGGAACAGCTCAGTGCTTCAGGGACCCGGTGGAAAATGAGTTTGAGTACCAATGGCAGCAGGAAAATGGCATTGAACAGAAGCCAGAGGAGTTCTCAGGTGTCAGAGCGGGAGAATGATGAAGGAGGAGAGAGCTAATTGCAATTAATGTAATGATGAGCAGAGAAGTGTGCTCCAGCGGGAGCAGCGGGCTCCACTCAAGGTCTGCCCGTTCCCATCCTCCCCGCGGTACCCATCTCAGGGTGATCGCTGAGCCCACCTCCCACTCCAGAGCGGCCGGGAGGGTGTGCAGGCTGGGACCTGCCCCCACATTCCTTAGCTGGGAGCAGGAAGGGACTTTCTGCTTTCTCTCCCTGACACCACCTTATGGTGCATCTCGTTTTGTGAGAACCAGGGTTTAGAAACCAGCGCTGGGGAGGAAGGTGTCCTTCTGTGGAGGCTTGAAGTGTTAGCTCTCGAGGACCTTATATTCAAACTAATGGGGTGCACTGCTGCTTGCTGGGACCAGCAGGGGACCGTGATGAGAGGCCAGAGAAATGAACTCTTCTCATCCCTGGCTCATGTGTGGTTTTGTTTTTTACCTTTCTGAAGCGTACTGTAAGGAGCCTTCCGAAGCGTACTGTAAGGAGCCTTCTGAAGCATACTGTAAGGAGCCCTGGTAGCACAGTGGTTAAGCACTCAGCTGCTAACTGAATGCTTGGTGGTTCGAACCCCTCCAGCAGCTCCATGGGAGAAAGACCTGGTGATCTGCTCCCATAAAGATTACAGCCTAGGAAATCCTATGGAATAGTTCTGCTCCATCACTTGGCATTAATGAGCCAAAATAGACTGGATGGCACCCAGCAAGAACAGTGTATAATTCAGTGGGTTTTAGTGTATTTACAAAATTGTGCGACCATCAGCAGTATCTCATTTCAGAACATCTTTTTTTTGCCACTTTTATCATTGTTTTTTTTCCCGTACTAAAATTTATACAGTTATGTGACCCTCATTGCTCTCCCCATACTGTGACAGCACACTCCTCCTTTCCACCCTGATTCCCCATGTCCATTCCACCAGCTCCTGACCCTCTCTGCCTTCCTATCTCACCTCCGGACAGAAGCTGCCTGTTTAGATCATTTCAGAACGTTTTAATCTCCTTCAAAAGAAACCCTGTACTCACAGACAGTTTCTCCCCAGTTCTCTCTGCCCCCAGCCTCTGGTAGCCACTAACCTTCTTTCCATCTCTGTGGACTTGCCTGTCCTGGACATTTCCCATAAACAGAGCCATACAATACACGGCCTCTTGTGTCTGGCTTCGTTAACTTAGCACGTGTTTTCAGGGTTCATCCACATTGGAGCGTGTATCAGCACTTCATTCCTCTTCATTGCTGAGTCATATTCTATCGTATGGATGTACCACATTTTTTTTAATCCATTCATCACTGGGTAGACATTTGAGTTGTTTCCATTTTTTGGCTAATGTGAACAACGCTGCTATGAAGTTCTTGTACAAGTTTTTGTGTGGATGCATGGTTTCATTTCTCGGGCATATTCTGAGGAGTGAAGATCCTGGGTCATGTGGTAACTTCATGTTTAACTTTTTAGGAACTGCCAGACTGTTTTCCAAAGTGGCTGCACGATTTCCTGGTCCCTTTGCAGCCATGTTAGAAGGTTTTCGTTTCTCCATGTGCTCACCAGTGCTTGTTATTGTCTGCTTTGTTTATTTTCGCCATCCTAGTGGGAAGTGGCATCTCACTGTGGTTTGGATTTGCATTTCCCTGATGACTAATGATGTTGAGTGCTTGTTTTTACGGAGCCCTGGTGGTTAAGTGGAAACCTGGTGGTGTAGTGGTTACGAGCTATGGCTGCTAACCAAAAGGTCAGCAGTTCGAATCCACCAGCTGCTGCTTGGAAACTCTGTGGGGCAGTTCTACTCTGTCCTATAGGGTCCCTATGAGTTGTAATCGACTTGACGGCAACGGATTTTTGGTTTGGTGATGGTTAAGTCCTCAGCTGCTACACAACAGTTTGAACCCATCAGCCACTCTGAGGGAGAAAGAAGTGAGTCTGCTTCCAGAAAGATTACAGCCTTGGAAACCCTATGGGGCAATTCCACTCTGTCCTATGAGTCGGAATCAACTCGACAGCAGTGGGTATTTATGTTTTATTTTTTAAGGTGAAATTGTATTGGATACTTATTGGATGCATTGAGAAATCTTTGAACCTTTAAGTTATTTTCACTAGCTCAAAACTGGCAGCTGTGAGCTTCATCCTCTCCCTGGAATTTCATGCACTTCCGACTAGTACTTGCTGCTTTTCTGCCATGGTGGAAGGAGTAGAAAATGCTTTGTACTCTGTCCTTTATTCTAAAGGAAGGTACTTTCGGAGGATCTTCAGCAGTGGAAGGAGTAGAAAATGCTTTGTACTCTGTCCTTTATTCTAAAGGACAGTAGTTTCGGAGGATCTTCAGCAGTGGAAGGAGTAGAAAATGCTTTGTACTCTGTCCTTTATTCTAAAGGAAGGTACTTTCGGAGGATCTTCAGCAGTGGAAGGAGTAGAAAATGCTTTGTACTCTGTCCTTTATTCTAAAGGACAGTAGTTTCGGAGGATCTTCAGCAGTGGAAGGAGAAGCAACGTAACCCTCAAGTTCTGGTTTTGGCAGAGACCGTGTGGCTCCTTGTCCAGTGTCACCTCTTCTCTCCCCTCTTACCCCTTCAAGTGGCTTGTCCACGTCTGCTGGGACGGAGGGCATGGTGTGTTTGTGCTGAGCCTGCCAACTTTTAGGCTCAGCTTTTCCCCCAGATGGGCCCAGCTAAGCTCGTGCACCAGAGAAGCTGTCCATTGGCCCAGCTGTGGGGAGGGCACCTGTACCGTGGCCGTGTCCCCATCCGAGGCAGAGTAGCGGGGCTCTGCAGTGATGGTGTCCCCATCCGTGCCTGCAGAGTGTGCCGTCACAAGAGGGCGCGGCCAGAATGTGCAGATGCTTCTCCCGCCACACTGAGTGGAGTCAGGGAGCCACAGTGAGTTGGGGAGACCAGCCCCCTGATGCGGAGGGGCCTGGTTTTCTCCCTCCCACTTCACAGTCAGGTCATGGGTCCTTTCTCAGGAGTTCAGCAAAGACCCTCCATGTCCTCGTTTGGGGGCTCCATGGGGAGCAGAGTGGGTGGGAGCCACGAAGGTCGAGGCTGCTGCTGGGCACCAGGAGGAAGAGGGCGGGAAGCCAGGTGGAGAGAAGGTGTCCTTGGTGGGCTTCCCCCCATACTTCCAGAAAAGCGCTCAGGAGATGCACAGCAGGAGGGCGGCGGGGGTCCCTGCCATGCACCGGTGGGTCTCCCTCGGAGACGCTGAGAGGTTTCACTGGCAGTTCTCACTTGGGGATGAGTCTGTCTCCTTCATTTGTCCTGCATCCTGACGTCCTTGAGTCAGCAGGTCCGTCGCCGAGGATGCGCCTGGGGTCCCTGGCTCTGGGTTGGGAAGGGCACTTGAGCAAATTGCAAATTCTGCAGCAAGATCGCACCTATGCTTTTATCCTGGTGCATGAGGTGACCCCAGTGGGTGTTAAGGGGGTGTAGGCGGCTCCCTCTTTCTGAGTTGCTCTGGGCGCGCCTGGCTGCGTCCTCATTTTCCCTGGCCTGCATTCTGAACGGTGGCCTGCCCCACAGGAGTAAGCCTTTGCTGCAGGATCTCAGGCCAGAGGGTCTTTAGGGACCATCTGGTCCAACCTGCACCCCCGTTATGCAGATGAGCATTAGGGACCCCGTGACATTCAGGACCTCACAGGTTAAGTCGCGGCCACTTGGCGTCTGAGTCAGGATCTGCAGGTGTGTCCGCGCTGTGCTTTCCGTGGGTGTCCGTGGAGTGTCGTGACGGGCAGTAGTCAGATGCTGACCAGCACCCAGGGTGAAGAGGGGTGTGCCATGTCAGGTCATTCCCTTTCGGAGGGTTGCACTGTCATTTGGATGCAGTTCTTGGATCCTCTGAATCGCCCAGTCTGGACTTGGACATGTGAACTGCACTGGCTGATGCTGGCTTCTGCTGGGGTCCTCGGGGTGCAGCTGGCTTCCAGCTCTGCCATTGTTCTGGGTGGAAAGGCCCAGGCCACAGCGACTCTCAGCAGCCCACCTGTGAGCGCTGGTCGGGGTGGTCTCGGAGACCAGACAGCCAGATAACCTGCTTTTACAGGCCATGGGCCTGGCTGGTTTACCCAGCTCCTGTAGGTGGGGTGGGCACAGCCTGGAGCTGGGTCACTGCCACTCTCCTTGCTGTTTTTCAGAGGAGTTTAAGGCCTTGTGGGAGCTGATTCTGTTCTCTTGGTCTGTTTTCACCCTTTGCCTGCCCATCTGTGTTCATGTTCTGGTATTCTTAATATGTTGATTCCGTCCCTGGTGGGGGTGCTGTGTGTGTGTGTGTGTGTGTGTCTGTCTGTCTGTCTGTCTGTCTCTGGAGTGCTTGGGTGGTACAAACAGTTAACATGCTTGGCTGCTAGCCGAAAAGGTGGAAGTTTGAGTTTACCCAGAGGTGCCTCAGAAGAAAGGCCTGGCAGTCTACTGCCAAAAAATCAGCCATTGAAAACCCTTTGCAGCACATTTCTACACACAGTTCTACACATGGGGTCACGTGAGTCCGTGTTAACTCTCTACCCACTTTTTTGTTCAATCTCTCTCTCCCCTCCTTCCTCCCACCCTTCTCCTTTCCTTCCTTCTGGGTTGAATTGTGTCCCCCAGAAATGTGTGTCAACGTGTTGACTTGGCTAGGCCATGATTCCCAGTATTGTGTGGTTGTCCACCATTTTGTCATTTGATGTGATTATCCTATGTGTTGTAAATCCTAACCTCTGTGATGTTAATGAGGCAGGATTAGAGGCAGTTATGTTAATGAGGAAGGACACAGTCTACAGGATAGATGGTATTTTGAGTCAATTGAGATTTAAAAGGGCAAGAGGAGAGGGGCCTCTTACCACTAAGAAAGAAAAACTGGGAGTGGAGCACATCCTTTGGACCCGGGGTTCCTGCACTGAGAAGCCCCTCGACCGGGGAAAGATTGATGACAAGGACCTTCTCCTAGAAGCGACACAGAGAGAAAGCCTTCCCCTGGAAGCTGGCACCCTGAATTCAGACTTCTAGCCTCCTAAACTGTGAGAGAATACGTTTCTTTTTGTTAAAGTCATCCACTTGTGGTATTTCTCTTATAGCAGCACTAGATGACTAAGACAACCTACCTACCTACCTTCCTACATATCTGTCTGTCAGTCCTGGTGGTGCAGTAGCCAGAAGGTTGGCGGTTTGAGCCCACCAGCAGCTCCTCAGAAGAAAGATGTAGCAGTCTGCTTCCATAAAGATTACAGCCTTGGAAACCCTCTGGCGCAGTTCTCTGTCCTGTAGGGTCGCTGTGAGTTGGAATTGACCCAAAGGCAGTGGATTTTTTTTACTTTTTAAAAAATCTCTCTCTATCTCTCTACCCAACCATCCACCCACCCATCCACCCACCCATCCACTCACCCATCCACCCACCCATCCACTCACGCATCCACCCGCCCATCCACCCACCCACCCACTCATCCATCCACCCACCCATCCACCCATCCATCCATCCACCCACCCACCCACCCATCCATCCACCCACCCATCCATCCATCTATTTTGCCTGGCCTGGGGGTGGGGTGGGAGACTGATGGGCATTCCGGTTGCTCTTTCTGGCGTTTCTGCCACCACGTTTCCATCCTGGTGCTCACTGTGGGAACCTGGCTCCGTAGCCCCTCCTCCTCACGACAGATGCAGAATTGTGGGGGGTTTTGAATCCTGCCCTCACCTGACACACTTGCCTTTTCCTGCTAGTGTGGGGTGAGGAGGGTGCTGTCTGCACGCTGGCTGCAGCGAGGTGCCAGGAGCCTGGAGTGGTGTCTGGGAAACACGTCTGGGGAGGGCTTTAGAGATGAACAGATCAGAGATCTAGAGAACGAAACAGAAGCTACAGACCCACGGGTCTTCAAACACAGCGTTTTTTGGTGAATGAGAGGAAATGAGAAATCATAGCTCTTCAGGCAGTAAAGATTGTCATTTATGTTTTAGCTTTTAACCTGACAAGTCAGGTAGCACCTGTGCTTTTCCCCTTTGGTTGGTTTTACTCCACAGCACATCCGTCAGAGCAGCAGTCCCTGTTGTTTTGTGCGGACGTGGAGCACCTGCCCCATGAGAGCTCTGGTTCATTTGAGTACGTGGTCCTTCCGCTGTATTCAAGGGTCCCCAGTCTCGGTGTCGTCCTTCGAGAGCTCCCCATCTCTGGCCCACGTGGGACCGGCCTCCTCTGCCCCGGACCTCAGTCACAGCTGTGGGCTTCGTTCACTTGCCCCATGGCTGTGCGTCTCTTGACTCCTGTTGTGGGCCAGCGGATAATGCCATGGGGGTCTTTGGAATCCGTCTCCACGTGCTCTCTGGGGTGGTTCCTGCTTGACTCGGGTGGGGCACTGTGAGCTGGGTGACAGGGTCGTCTCTTCTCCATGGTCTGTGTCCTGCTGGGGGGAAGCTGCACCTTCTTAAGAACCAGGTAAGTATACAGATACATGTCCTAGAAATCTTCAATTCCTATGAGGGGTGCACCCCATGTACACTTTTACCTTATACAGATCGAACCATATCTGCTTGGCCAACAGGGAGGGAGCAGGAGAGACGGCAGGTGGGGGAGAGAGGGAGAGACGGGAGGTGGGGGAGAGAGAGAGACGGCAGGTGGGGGAGAGAGGGAGAGACGGGAGGTGGGGGGGAGAGAGAGAGACGGGAGGTGGGGGAGAGAGGGAGAGACGGGAGGTGGGGGAGAGAGGGAGAGACGGGAGGTGGGGGAGAGGGAGAGACGGGAGGTGGGGGAGAGGGAGAGACGGGAGGTGGGGGAGAGAGAGAGACGGGAGGTGGGGGAGAGAGGGAGAGACGGGAGGTGGGGGAGAGAGGGAGAGACGGCAGATGGGGGAGAGAGGGAGAGATGGGAGGTCGGGGAGAGGGAGAGACGGGAGGTGGGGGAGAGGGAGAGACAGCAGGTGGGGGAGAGAGGAAGAGATGGGAGGTGGGGGAGAGGTGAGGAGGCGGGCAGAGCAGCACAGCTCTTGAAGCCATGTGAGCACCTTTGTCTGCCATTTCACCTCAGGAGGGGATACGCAGGAGGAGCCATGAATGTCAGGTGCCTGTGCCCGGCTGTCTTCAGTCCTCAGGGGGGGTCACAGACAGGCCTTCATATGAAGCCCCGCTCGTGATAAGTCAGTCATTTCATCTGAGGAGACCTGGCTCTGTGAGGCTTGGTGGAAGAGACTGTGTGAGGTTCATTTTGATTCTCTTCCGTCTCTGAGCTGTCTTCAGAACAGAAGATGCATGTCCAAGGTTCAGTAGTGATGCAGTGAAGGCCTGTCTTGCTGGTGCCGTTCGGAGGGTGGCGGACGCCCTGGGGTTGTCCAGTCGTCCCCCCAGTCTTCAGGTGAGAAAACTATCATCCAGAGAAAGAAGGTCATTTTTCACAGGCTCCCAGAGACTCCGTGTCAGAGCTGAGTCTTGATCTTAGGTTACTTATTTCTGCTGCTGGTGTCTTTTCTCTAAGATGGCGTTGTCCTTCATGTGTGAGAAATGGCAGAGAGGGCGCTGGGTGAATGCCGGCCTGCATACTGGTGGAGCAGAGGAGAAGGCTTTTCCTGCGCGCTTGCGCCTTCCAGGCGCGCTCACGTATGTGAAAGGTGGTGGTGGTTGCTAGCTGTTGTTGTGTCGATTCTGACGCATGGCAACCCCGCGTGTTACAGACCAGAGCTGCTCCGTAGGGTTTTCTTGGTTGTGGTCTTTATGGAAGCAGATCACCAGGCCTTTTTTAAAAAAAATTATTTTATTTTTTGTTGTTGTTGAGAATATACACCAATTGAACAATTTCTAAGTGTACAGTTCAGCAATACTGATTTCATTCTTCACATTGTGAAATCTCTCATCAGGTCTTTCTTCCGCAGCACCGCTTTGTAGGTTTGAACCACCGACCTTCGGGTTAGTTGTCTAGTGCAGTTGGCACCACCCAGGACCTTCCAGTTCCCTTGCATTTCTCTGCAGTCTACAAATGGAGTTGTAATTCTGTTGTTCTTTCTCTCTAGAGCTGTTTCTACCCTTTCACGTTCCTCGCAAACATCCAGGATGTGGGGGTGTGGTAAGGTGTATATGGGTGCGTGTCTGCATCTGTGCAGATGTGTATGTGTACACATGTGTGTATCTGAAGACCCACTGTCGTGGATTGAATTGTGTCCCTCAAAAATATCTTTATCAGCTTGGCTAGGTCATGATTCCCAGTATTGTATGATTGTCCACCATTTTATGTGGTTTTCCTGTATGTTGTGTATCCTGTCACTATGATGTAATAAGATGGATTAGCGGCAGTTATGTTGATGAGATCTACAAGATTAGATAGTGTCTTAATCCAATCTCTTTTGAGATATAAAAGAGAGAAGCGAGCAGAGAGACATGGGGGACCTCAAACCACCAAGAAAGCAGTGCCAGGAGCAGAGCGCATCCTTTGGACCTGAGGTTTCTGTGCTGAGATGCTCCCAGGCCAAGGGAAGACTGGTGCATCACAAGGACCTTCCTCCAGAGCCGACAGAGAGAAAGCCTTCCCCTGGAGCCAGAGCCCTGAATTTGGACTTGTAGCCTGCTGGACTGTGAGGGAATAAACCCCTCTTTGTTAAAGCCATCCGCTTGGGGTATTCCTGTTAGAACAGCACTAGATGACCAAGACACCGCCCAGTCGTTGTGCAGTGTTCATTGTTTTCTGTACACAGCCTCAGACCTGCCTGCCCTTTGCCCTCCTGCCGAGTCCCACTATCTGCAGGGGAGGGAGAACGCTTGGAGCTGTTCCTCTTGCCGGGGCGTTAATGATCCGGTGCAGGCGTAGTGCTGGGAAGTCTGTGAAATAAAATCACCAAGTACACGTGCATTCTTACCACGGCTCTAATGGCATTTATATTTAAATCATTACTATTGCCAATAATAATAGACCAGTTTGCCAATAAAACACAAAGCCACTTCAGAAGAACATTCTAAAATGATAGCATTTCCGGAGGTTGGGCAACAGAGTCTAATTTTGGACTTTAACAATTGTTTCTATGATTCATGCATTATGTATTTCCAAAGCATAATCCAGGGTGTTCGGTGCTTCTCAGGGCAGTGAGTACTGAAAACCCATGGTGGGTCTGGGGGTGCCAGATGGGCCGCTGGAAGCCTGGGATTACGCAGCTGTGCTTCCTGCCTGGTAGGGCTGTCCAGCCTGCAAGGTTGTCACTGCCCTGGGGTAGTGAGTATGGAAAATACATGGTGGGTCTGAGGGTGCTAGACCAGCCACTGGAAGCTTGGTATGACGCGGCTGTGCTTCCTGCCAGGTAGGGCTGTCCAGCCTGCAAGGTGGCGTTTGAGCTCAGAGACCTTGGCTCTGCCATCGTGCATCGTCAGGGCCGAGGACTCTGTGTCAGCTGTCCAGTGACTGCAGGCATGCAGCAGGGACTCGCCCACAGCTGTGACTGATGGGTTGTTCCCTTGCAGATCCATACACAATTCATAAGCCTGATTGATAGCCAGTGGATTGTGCTGCTTGAAGCAGAAGGCTCCAGCACGGAGCTTTCCTTTGTCTTTCCTTCAGGCATGAGTATGCGTTCCCGGTGGACACACCTGATGGAACTGCTGGCTGGGCAGCTGAGGGGAGCTTAGGAGAGTGCTCCGACCTGCTCGCCCTCGTTTCACTGGGGACTGCGTTTCGCTTATTGAATGTGGGTCAGTTATCCCATGAAGAGCAGAAGTCAGTGAGATGAGGCTGTTGGTTGTGGCTTTTGAATGTGAGATGTGCTCTGCGGACCCCCTGCTTGGGCTCGTGACCTTCCCATTGAAGCAGCAGAAACATTGAGAGGACCTGAACTTCACAGGATGCCCGGCGCTCTGTGGGCTTGCTGTGATCACCGGAGAACCCTGGTGACCCCAGCAGACAGTGGGCACAGCAGCCAGCATGCCCCACTGCAGCAGGTCCCCTGCCTCCAGCCACTTAAGAGGTCCCTCCATGGGTCCAGGACCAGGCGCCCTCCTGGTCTTGCCCACCTGTGACCTTTTGTGACTGACTGATTTAACCCAGCATCATGTTGTCAGGGCTCATCCATGTTGTGGCACGCCTCAGGACTTTGTTTCTCTTTGTGGCCGAGTGGTATACCATAGTGTGGATGGACCATGTGTGGTTTGCCCGTTCCCCTGTTGACGGGCACTTGGATTGTTTCCACCTTCTGTCGCTGTGAACAGTGTGGCAGTGAACACTGATGTATAGGTTTCTGTTTGCGTTCCTGCCTTCACTGCTGGGTATATAGACCTAGGATTGGGATTGCTGGGTCACATGGTCGTTCTGTGTTCAGCTTTTTGAGGAACCCCCACCCTGTTTTCCACAGCGACTTCACGATTCTACATTCCCACCAGCAATGAATGAGGGTCCTGTTTCTCCACAACCTCACCAAAACCTATTGTTTTCCATTTTTTTGGATCATCAATAGGGGTTTTTAACAGAGTGGTAAACTTCTGGACACTTCCAAATGTTATATGTATGTGTTTCTGGGGAGAGGAGACATTGTTTTATCAGATATGAAGAGGGGTTGCTAACCTCACAGGTGCTGTCAAATGTCCGTTTCTGACTAGATGGCTGCTCCCCCACCCCAGCTCTGCTGCCTTCGAGCCAACCCTCAAAGACACAAGTGCGTGGAGTGTAACATCTGAGCAGAGGCAGCCTCCTCACCCACATTGTGGCCATGCTGTGGTCTGTGGCCCAGTGAGTCCCCTCAGGCTCCTGAGCCTGAACCTGGGAGGTAACTGGAATTCCCCTTTCCTGAGCCCTGCGCACTGCCAGGCTCCAGGTCTTGCGGGGTCTTGTTGATGCCGTCTCCTAAAGCCCTTTCCCGTCCGCCATCCCCCCAACCCCGACTCTTACCCGCAGACCAGGACCATCTTATCATCTCAGCCGTGCTGCCGGGACAACCGTTCATCATGTCCCCTTAAGAGCATCCTGTCCCTGCTCACCCTTCCTCAGTGGTCCCACTGCTCCTGGCGGCCCTGTAGCAAGGGCTCCCCGAGGCAAGGCCCTCAGAGTCAGTTGCCTCCTGGTGGTGTCCATTTCCTCCCCCTTTGCCTGTCAGGAGACATCTGTGATGGACCCTCGGCCCTCAGCACTGTGAGGATATCAGTGGTGGCTTCTTTTTCTTGGTGTCCACAGCTCAGGTCACATGCCTGGCTCACAACAGCTACTCTGTAGGTGCTGTTGACCTGAAGTTCACCTGGCCCCCTGTAACTGTGTCTTTGATGCCACCTTCCTTGGTCATCCAGAAAGGGCCGGCCCTGAGTTCCTTCGCCTCCTTGGACTTTATCTGTCATGGTACCCGGACCTGGTTCTTTGTTGAGCTTGTTACTTTACCTGTCTGTCTTCCATCACAGGTGACGATCTTTCTGAGGGCAGGGCCACGTCTGTGATGACCTGCGTCCCTGGTGCCAGTGCAGTTGTTGTTAGTTGCCATTCAGTCAGTTCTGACTCAGGGTGACCCCACGTGTGCAGACTAGAACTGCTCCATAGGGTTTTCAAGTCTGTGACCTTTAAGAAGCAGATGGCCAGGCCTGGCTTCCCAGGGTACCTCTGGGTGGGTTTGAACTGCCAACCTTCCAGCTACTCATCAAGCACTTGACTGATTGCACCTCTGAGCTTTGCTGAGTTGGTGCTTAACCACCATGTCACGAACCAAGGAAGAAAAGCGTGAAGTCCTGCGTGGCATGGTACACAAATGCGTCTGTGACGAGGCAGTGTCTGTGTCACCTCAGGTCACAGGGCTGGCCTGTGAATGGGGGTATGTTTCTGGTTCCCCTCTGGCTGTGGGCCTGACATGAGGGGGATGTGCTAGTTTAGATATAATAGATTATTGGTGGGCTCCGAAGGACTCAGGCAGGGACAGGTCCCAGGTGTAGAAGCAACAGTTCACTTACCGACCCTTCTCCTCCACCCTTGTTGTCATCTGCAGGATGCTGGCATAAGGTCCTGTGTCTCGCCATATTTTTAGTTAGAGAGCTCAGTTGTTTAACCCAGGGCCTTCAGCTAACATTTTGGGTTGTGATTTCTATGGGGACGTGCATTAGTGTTTCCAGTACTGTTTCTCAAACACACATTTGGAGGGACCCACGTTTGTGAGGAAGATGTCTGTCTTAGGGCATTCTACATGGCCTTGCATTGTAACCTGTGGCCTTTGAGGGGTGAGTGTGCACATGTAGGAAGGCTCCTCTGTATGATCATCTAGACTCACTGCCTCATCCTGACTGAACTAAGGAGAGTGTGGATGCCACCTCTGAGAACATTTACGTTTAATGTAACTGTTGATACCGTTGGATTTAAGTCTGCCATCTTGCTGTTAGTTTTCTGTTGCCATATCTGTTCTTCATTCAATTTTTTTGGTAATTTCCTGCTTTCTTTTAGAGTAATTGTATACTTGTATAGTTCCATTTTATCTTTTTTGTTGGCTTATTAGTTATGTCTTTTTATTTCTTAGAGATCGTTACAGAGTTTACAACATGTATTTTTTTCTTATGGTCTGTCGTCAGATAATATTTTCCCACGTCATATATAAGGTAAAACCTTACAGCAGTCTTCTTCCATTTCCACTGTTCTTTGTAATGCGTTGGTGGTTCAGTGATAGAGTTCTCGACTTCCATGTGGGAGACCAGGGTTCAATTCCCAGCGAATGCATCTCACACATAGTCACCACCTGTCTGTCAGTGGAGGCGAGTGTGTTGCTATGATGCTGAACAGGTTTCACAGAGTTTCTGCCTAAGACAGACTACGAAGAAAGGCCTAGTGATCTACTTCTGAAAATCAGCTGGTGAAAACCCCGTGGATCACAACGTCTAATCCCTAACTAATTACAAGGATGGCACAGGACTGGGTAGTTTTGTTTCATTGTGCAGGGAATTACCGTGAAGTTGGTTGTCGACTCGAAGATGGCTAACAACAACAGGATCACTTTTAATATTATTGTCACACCTGTTACTTCTGTGTATGTTACTCCACATCCATTATTACGGGGTTTGCCCTAGCCAGTTATCTCTTTGTTTGTTTGCGTTTTCTTACATATACTTTAAGTTTTAGAAACTAAGTTTTTGATTTACAGGAAAGTTGTGAAGATAGCACAGAGAGTTGCTGTATATCACACACCCGTTTTCCCTTGCCATTAGCATCTTTCATAAGTATGGTACCCTTATCTCAACTAAGGAACCAGCACCAAATCATGATCAGCTGAAATCCATGCTTTATTTAGATTTCCTTAGTCTGCCATGAGTTAGAATCGACTTGACGGCAACTGACAACAGTGAGTTTTACCGAATGTTCTTTTCCTGTTCGAGGATCCCATGCAGCTCATCAAATTACACTGAGTAACCCTGTCCCCTTACGCTCCTCTACAACGTGACAGTTTCTCAGACATTCCTTGTTTTTCGTGACCTTGACAATTTGAGAAGTGTTGGTCAACTGTTTTGTAGACTGCCCCTCAGTTTGGGTTTATCTGACGTTTTTCTTGTGATTAGACTTGGGTTATGGGTTTTGAGGAGGAAGACCACAGAGGTGAAGTGCCATTTTCATCATATCGTATCAAGGGTACATACTGTGAACACCTCTTCACAGTTGATGTTGACCTTGGTCCCCTGGCCGAGGTCGTGCTTGTCAGGCTTCTCCCTAGTAAAGTTACCCCTCCCTCCACACTATGCTCTTTGGAAGGAAGTCATTGTATGCAGTCCACCCGTAGGTTGTCCGGAGTTACATACTTCACCTTCCTTGAGGAGGGGGATCTGCATAAGTTATTTGGAATTCTTCAGTGTGGGAGACTTGTTTCTTCTTCACATTTATTTATTTATTTAATCCTTCAGTCCTTTATTTTATCAGTATGAACTCATGGATATTTATTATCTATTTTATTGCTGTGAGTCAGAATTGACTGGATGGTACCCAACAAGAAGAACAATTTTATTGCCCAAATCTGTCCATCTTTGGCTAATGGGACCTCTTTCAGCTGACTCCTGGGACCCTTTTGATATACCCTCATTGGGGTGTGTGTGTGTGTGTGTGTGTGTGTGTGTGTCTGTGTGTGTGCATGTGTTTGTGTTTGGAGCATTTGCTTATCTTCCAGCACTACAGTGGTCTCCAGGTTCATCTTGTATGTTGCCTGCGCCAGCCCTAGAATAAGCCATTTCCCCAAGGAGCCCTGGTTTCTTTTATTGGCGAATGGTATTAGAAACTGAGATTTCTGTATCTGGTGTGTTTGTTGTCAATCACCTTTTAGAGAAATTAAAAATAAGAAAAAAATGCCTTTCATATTTGCCTTCATTTTTACCATCTCTGGCCCTCATGATTTCTTTGTGTACATCTGTTTGCATCTTGTATGTTCCTTCTGCCTGAAGAACTTTGTTTAACATTTCTTATAATTAAGCTTTTGTTTGTTCGAAAAAGTCTTTATTTCACCTTCCTTTTTGAAAGATATTTTCACTTAGTATAGAATTCTTGGTTGACTGTTTTTTCTTCCATACTTTAAAGATACCATCCCATTGTCTTTTGTCCTGCATAATTTCTGATGGGAAGTCTGCTGTAAATATTACGTTTGTTCCAGTTCTTAGAATTGAGTAGAATTTCCTGGAACTTAACTGACTAATACAAACACGTAAACTGTTTGTGTCAGGCACTTTGCTAAGCTTGCATGTACACAATCCTCTTAACAACCTTAAGAGGGAGGTGCTGTTATTTTCCCCAGTCCATAGATGAATACATGGAGGGTTGGTGAGGTTAACTGATTTACTGAAGCTCATTTAGCTGGGAGCCCTGGTGGCATAGTGGTTGAAAGCTCAACTGCTAACCAACCAAAAGGTCAGCAGTTGGGTTCTACCAGCTGCTCCTTGGAAACCATATGGGGCAATTCTACTCTGTCCTGTAGGGTCGCTATGAGTCGGAATCTTCTTGATGCCAACAGGTTTGGTCTTGGTTTAGCAGAGCCTGTTTTCTAACCGTTACACCACACTGCTTGTTGAATTCAGACCCCCTGGAAGGTGGAGGATCAGGACTCCGGCACAGTGTCGAGCTCTTACTGGTCTAGCTAAAAGGTCATCACCAGGATAGAAAGTACACAGGTGATAGGGTCACACAGAGCTGATCACAAGCCCTGGTGTGCTCTCTATGGTCTGTGGGACTTTGAACATGCCCCGTGGCCTTGCCAAGCCTGCTCTTTCACCTCTAACATAGATGAGAAGCTGCCTGGCAGATGCTCTAGGTTAGGATTAAAAGACGTGGCCTGTGCTGCATGAGTTGCATGATGCCTGACTTCCATCAGTCCGTGGACGTTCTTATTGGTGGGTTGTGCTGTTGAAGTAATGAATGAAGCCACATTGATTTCCCTGTTTAAGGCTGAGAGTTGTAGCTCACAGCACATACTCTGGTCTGCTGGCGTCACATTGCACCCCTCTGATTGATTCTCATTCACAGCTGGCCTGTCTTTCTGAATCACAGCCCTAAGAACATCACTTTCTTTCCGAAAGCACAAGTGGCTCCTTGTAGCTTCCTTTTCCAGACACGACCTCTACCTCACAGCCCTGACCTCCTGTTCCGCCTGACTCCCCCACCCTTTACCCGTTACAGACAGCTTGGGCTTCTGAGACCCCACCCCAGCTTCCTGGCCTTTGTTCTGCCTGCTTCCATGCTTAAAACCCTAGTTCCCAGGCCCATCTGTACTAAACAAACAAAAACAAGAAACCAAAGACACCATTAAGAGAAGACACTGTATGAACTCTAAAGCCCAGGTAAGCATTTGATATTTTCATTCGTTTGTCTGCTGTCTTCCTGTCCCACAGACATTTCTTCAGTGTCTTCTCTGGCCTGAGTACTGGGTGCTGAGTATGGGGTCCCGGGTCCCGCACAGCCCTCAGGACTCCACTGTCTGGGAGCAGGATCCACAAACACGTTCTAGGGCAACACTTCACTGTTCTGGCGATGTGTGTGTTTGCTCTGGGGGCAGCCAGGCCAGCAGTGGAAGGCAGGTCGGAGGGTTGGAGAGGTCAGGCTTTCTGAAGGGGAGGGCCTAGAGCCGAGGAGGGCTTTGATGGAGGAGGGGCAGACATGCAAGCCTGGGTGTGAGGTCCTGGAGCCTGGTAGCAACTGGAGGGGATCGAGCTGGGGCTGGGCTGGGGGCAGAAGGGAGCAGTGGCCCTCAGGAGTCCTGAGGGGCCAAAAGGAGTGTCCTCATGGGGAGCCTCATGGGCCAGGCCGAAGGGTTTGGGTTTTACTGTGAGGACCAAGGCAGCTACGTAAGAATAATTCTGTTTGAGAGTGAGGCTGTTAGAGGTGTGTATTTTCAGAAGACTGTGCTGGTCTGTGATTCGAGGGCCAAGTCACTTGGCCTCCCTAAGCTCTCCCTCCTCCCAGCAGGGTGGGGTTTCTTGGCCCTGGAGGCCTGTGCTCTGTGCCTTTCTCCAGCCAGTCCCTGCGAGGCTGGTGTCCACTCAGCTTCAGCCTGTTGTCCTTGGGCTCCCATTACGTGACTTGGTGTTGGCAATCACTTTCCATGTCTTTGGAACCTACAGGTTAGCAGGAAAGACCAATGTTAGCACAGATACCTACACAATCAGTTCATCACAGCGGTGATGATTACTGCATGGCAGAAGCTGGTGTGAGCTTGTTTCCCAGGTAGCAGGCATCTCCTTGCACTCGGTCCGTCTCCTTGAGGGCTCCGTCGGTTACCTCGGGGGCCCAGTTGGTCACCTCTGCTCGCTGAGCCCCTGCACGGTGGCGCCGGGCGGTGGAGGGCAGGGTCGTGTGGACGAAGGGTGCGCCATGTGGTCACACACAGCCTGGAATGTGGCGTCTGGGCCGTGATTCATGAAGGCAGAGTACCCTATTTAGTACTTGGGTTATTTGTGTCTGCTTCATATGTCTCTGTGTCTAGTCTTTGCCGCGGCGGCAGCTCCACGCCCCGGGTTGATTGAGCTGAAATACAGGACAGAATTAACAGTAACTGAGCATGGTGAAGCATTAATGTCTTTATTCAGCCGGCTGGTTTGGACCCATGTGAAATGGGTCATCTTCCCATTAGGATCTAATTGAAAATAATGCTGCGCAGTTTAATCCTACAATTCCTTAACGCTTTTCTGCATAAATTAGCAAAATGCTTCAAAATGTTACATCCAGTTGGAATGGCAGTGGCTGAACCCCTCCGAAGGAGAGGTATATAATACTGGAATATTCCAAGGAGAACTTTCTCACCAACTTTGGGAGCGATGGGGTTATTTTTGTGGTATTTTATTGAACCACAAAATGTTATTTATAACCTGTGTCAGAAGCAATTAAACTGATTGATGATTAAGAAAGTTTAATAGTTGAATAATAAGATGCAGTTCTTGACAGCTATTTTTTCTCATTTTGGAAGCATATTTTATGAGTCTAATAACAGTATTCAGGATGGGCTGTATAATATGTTGTGGTGTAATTATATGGTGGTAATATAATATTCAGTCTAGTGTTACATGGTATGCTACTTATAAAAAATTAAAATACCAATTATGATTTTTTGATTTATTATCGAGATGGTTTGTTAATTTTGACTTATCCAAAGCAGGGTTAATTAGTACATATTGATATATTTGATTAAAAGTACACCAATGTTGAATTGAGGAAGAAAGGTCAAACAAAATAAATTATTTTCCAGCTACCCCCGAATGGCATCATAATTTTAGTTATCTTTCATGTTTATGTAAAACGATGGCTTCAGATTGACTGGAAATGTTTCCTTTGATTGGCAACTAGCTCCCTGAGCCCTGCTTGCCAGGGAGGCTACATTTACATTTTGAAACCAGCCTAGCTCCTGTCCTTGCCACCTGTTTGGATTTTTGAGGTCGTATTGATCTTTCGAACCATTTCTTAAATTGGTGAAAAAACAAATGTCCAGTAAAAAAAAGAACTTGCAGCAAATAAGCAGCGATGTCACAAAACAGGAAACACAAATAACTAATAAACTAAAAAAAAATCTAGTAAAGTAATGAAAATGCAAATTGAACCAATAATGCGGTTCTATTTTCCTCTGTCAAATGAGCAAAGATTATGAAAGATAATGCTCGGTGCTGCTCAGGTGTGGCATATTGACTGTCTCACAGTCTTCTGGGAAGCATCTTGGTGCTCCTCAGAGGGCTTGGCTGCCTCCGCTCCCATGGAAGTAGAAAGAGGTGTGCTGAAGACTGAGGCTGGGGATGGTCCTTGTAGAGGCCTTGGTTCTAGTAAAAGCCCCAAACCAACCCAGGTGTCCAGCTATAGAGAAAGTTTAAACCAGTTGTGTTGTATACATGGTCTTCTGTGGAGCCTTAGGCACGATTTCATTAAAAATTCTCTTTTCACCGTGTGAAAATGTCCAGGGTATAAATAAAAACAACAGGACATTGTGAAGGTAGTATGTTGGCATCAGACCTCCTCATCTAACTTCTCAAGGAGGAGAGAGAAGAATCAGCATCAGCATCAGCCCAGGGCTGACTCCTAGGAGGTGGATGTCAGACGTACCTCAGCCCAGGGCTGACTCCTAGGAGGTGGATGTCAGACGTACCTCAGCCCAGGGCTGACTCCTAGGAGGTGGATGTCAGACGTACCTCAGCTCAGGGCTGACTCCTAGGAGGTGGATGTCAGACGTACCTCAGCCCAGGGCTGACTCCTAGGAGGTGGAGTCAGACGTACCTCAGCCCAGGGCTGACTCCTAGGAGGTGGATGTCAGACGTACCTCAGCCCAGGGCTGACTCCTAGGAGGTGGATGTCAGACGTACCTCAGCCCAGGGCTGACTCCTAGGAGGTGGATGTCAGACGTACCTCAGCCCAGGGCTGACTCCTAGGAGGTGGATGTCAGATGTACCTCAGCTCTCCAGCCTTTTTTCCAGACCATCGGTGAGAGCTGGGCCACCCCTCAGCCACAGCAGCAGACCATCACAGTTAGCCAAGGTTTTCAGATCCGAAGTCATCCGAGCAACATAGGCATTTGCAGTATGATTTTCTGTGCCTGTATTTCTTGGGTTTTGTTCTGTTTTTAATAATAAAATGTAAAAACCAAACCAAAACAGTTGCCACCAAGTTGACTTCAGTTCATGATGACCCCATGTGTGTCAGAGCAGAACTGTACTCTGTAAGATTTCCAATGGCTGATTTTTTGGAAGTAGATCACCAGGCTTTTCTTCTGTAGCGCCTCTGGGTGAACTTGAACTGCCAACTGTGCTGTTAGCAGCTGAGTGCTAGTGGTTTGCACCACCAGGAGACTAATAATAAAGTACAAGGATCGTCATTTGTGTTAATACACCATTTCACCGGTCTAACCTGAGGGGTCCTTGTGGCGTGTCCTGCTCACTCCCTTTGGCTTTGGGAGTGTTCCACCTGGTGTCCTTCCTTTCTTCCCCATCCCTGACTCCCCAGCCAGACCAGGAGCAACCTAAGGGCAGCCCGGGGTCATTTTCTCCTGGGCTCCCAGGCACCAGCTTGGTGCCTGGCACACCATCTGAGCTCAGCAAAGCTCCGTGGATCTTAAAGATTTTTGACATATTTTGTCAGATTGTTTTGCAGAACTAGTTTTTCCATCCATGAGCAGTGCATGGAACTGTGGAACAAGGATACTTGTATCAGTAATGGATGTTTTAAACTTCAAAATCTTAGCCAGTTTTATAGGTGAAATGGTGAATCTTGTTGTATTTATCTGAACTGATTTAATAACTAGTGGTGATGACCATTTCTTCTTGTTTTTAACTGACTTTCTTTGGTAAATAACCTGTTCAGATATTTTCCTCATTTTCAGTGGCCTTACTTATATATATGTGTTTCTTACTGAGAAATCATTTTTCATAGATTATTGCTATTCTAGGCCAGTAATATGTTGCACCCCCACATGTCTGTCAGTTTGTCATACTGTGGGTGCTTGTGTGTTGCTGTGGTGCTGGAAGCTATGCCATCGGTATTCAAATACTAGCAGGGTCACCCATGGTGGACAGGTTTCAGCTGAGCTACCAGACTAAGACTGGAAAGAAGGACCCGGCAGTCTACTTCTGAAAAGAATTAGCCAGTGAAAACCTTATGAATAGCAGCGGAACATTGTCTGATATAGTGCTGGAAGATGAGCCCCTCCAGGTGGAAGGCACTTAAAATATGACTGGGGAAGAGCTGCCTCCTCAAAGTAGAGTCCACCTTAATGACGTGGATGGAGTCAAGCTTTCGGGACCTTCATTTGCTGATATGGCACGACTCAAAATGGGAAGAAACAGCTGCAAATAGCCATTAATAATAGGAACGTGGAATGTCCGAAGTGTGAATCTAGGAAATTGGAAATCATCAGAAATGAAATGGAATGCATAAACATGGATATCCTAGGCATGAGTGAGGTGAAATGGACTGGTATTGGCCATTTTGAATCGAACGGTCGTATGGTCTACTGTGTGGGGAACAACAACTTGAAGAGGAATGGCGTTGCATGCATCGTCAAAAAGAACATTTCAAGATCTATGCTGAAGTACTACGCTGTCCTTGATAGGATAATATCCATAAGTCTACAAGGAAGACCAGTTAATATGACTGTTATTCAGATTTACACACTAGCCAGTAAAGCCGAAGATGAGGAAAGTGAAGATTTTTACCAACTTCTGCAGTCTGAAATTGACCGAAGATGCCCTCAGGATGTATTGATAGGATGCCTTGGAGGAAGACTCACTAACCTGTGTCACACAGATGACACAACCTTGTTTACTGAAAGCAAGATGATCTGAAGCACTAACTGATGAAGATCAAAGACCACAGCCTTCAGTATGGATCACACCTCTACATACAGAAAACAGAAATCCTCACAGCCGGACCAGTAAGTAACATCATGATAAATGGAGAAAAGATGGAAGTTGTCAAACATTTCTTTTCACTTGAATCCACGATCAACACCCATGGAAGCAGTGGTCAGGTAATCAAAAGATGCGTTGCATTGGGCAAATCTGCTGCAAAAGATCTCTTTAAAGTGTTGAAAAGTAAAGATGTCACCTTGAAGACCCAAGACATGGTGTTTTTAGTTGCCTCATATGCATGCGAAACCTGGACAATGAATAAGGAAGACCTAAGAAGAATTGATACCTTTGAATTGTGGTGTTGGCGAAGAATATTGAATATAGCATGGACTGCCAAAAGAACGAGCAGATCTGTCTTGGAAGAAGTACAACCAGAATGCTCCTTAGAAGCAAGGTTGGCAAGACTGTGTCTCACATACTTTGGACATTTTATCAGGAGGGATCAGTTCCTGGAGAAGGACATCATGCTTGGTAAAGTGGAGGATCAGCGAAAAAGAGGAAAAACCTCAGAGAAATGAATTGACACAGTGGCTGCAACAGTGGGCTCAGACATGACAAGGATTGTGAGGATGGCACAGGACCAGGCAGTGTTCGTTCTGTTGTACACGGGGTCGCGGTGAGTTGGAACGGACCCGACAGCACCTAACGCCAACGACAACTGCACATCTGTGTTTCCATCCTGCGTGGGCGCCGACGACAGCTGCACGTCTGTGTTTCCGTCCTGCGTGGGCGCCGACGACAGCTGCACGTCTGTGTTTCCGTCCTGCGTGGGCGCCGACGACAGCTGCACGTCTGTGTTTCCGTCCTGCGTGGGCACCAGCGACAGCTGCGTGTCTCTGTTTCCGTCCTGCGTGGGCGCCGACGACAGCTGCACGTCTGTGTTTCCGTCCTGCGTGGGCACCAGCGACAGCTGCATGTCTCTGTTTCCGTCCTGCGTGGGCACCAGCGACAGCTGCACGTCTCTGTTTCCGTCCTGCGTGGGCGGGCTTCTTGAGCATGGCGTCGCATTTTGTTCTCGTCGTCCCTCTTCGTGTGAGTGTTGGTCCCGGGAACCTTCATGGGGTGGTGAGCCCGGCCTTTGGGGCAGCAGGGCCTTGTGCTGGCCGCGTCCCTTTCCATTTGGCCCCGTTGTTCGCCGTGTGAAGGAGGAGCGTTTTGCTGATTGATTTAAAGACCCGTTTATCCTTTGAGGAATTATTTTGACTTAATTAAATAAAAGGAGTAAATCAATGTAATGGATTGATTTATGATCAGTTTTCTTTTTCAGATTATCAAGATTGAAGAAAACTTATTCTGCATATAAATTTCTGCTATCAGCTTTCTGAAAGACTGGTATCTCTATAGAATCTCCTCCTGATTGGAAACATGGCATCAGAAAGAAGGTCTTAGCAGGAGGTCTTACACTTTTTCCTCATTAAGAATTAATGACGGGCCGAACTCCTTTAGTACAGTGAGCCTTTGTGAAGGAACGCTTCTGCCCTGTGAGCCTGAGGAGGGCTTCCCAGCTCTATTGTGGGTGTGGGGGAGAGAGGTTGAAGACTGGAAGGCCACTCGGCTGGCATCCTGAGGGCCCTTGGCGGTCCAGCACCTGTCCTGGTTTTCTGAGAATCCACGCACGTTCTCAAAGGCAAGCTCAAAAACAGTGGTAGCTTTTCAAGGGTACCCCCAAATAGCAGGATACTTTCGTCTCCTTCCCGGAGAATCTGAGCTTTTGCACATAGGAGACAGTTGGAGCATGATGTATCCGAAGCTGTTTGGAAGGGTGCTTCCTTCCGTGTGAAGTAATTCTTTGTGATTTAAATGTTGTTTACATGTTAACAATCTAGGCAGCTAACCCAAAGGTTGGAGGTTCAAGTCTAACCAGAGAGGCACCTCTGAAGAAAGACCTAGCGATGTGCTCCCCAAAACTCAGCCATTGAAAACCCTGTGGAACCCAGTTCTGCTCTGACACCCGTGGGTTTGCCATGAGCAGAATTGACTCCACGGTGATTGAAATTTTGATTTTGGTTTGCATTGTTGTTAGTAGGAGCAAGCTAGACTTGATATTGTCTTCACTTCAGCACTAATTTGGGTATTTCTCCTAACCAGAGTAATTGGGGATTAATTTTTTTTTTTAATCTTTTTTAGAGCACCTTGGCATGACTTTCACTGGGTTCTAGTTCTAATTACTTATGCCCTGACTCCTTCCTCCTGGGCGTCAGCTCCCTGGTGGCACTGTACATATAGCTATTCAGCACCCACGTGTGCCGGACGCTCTTCTCAGTGCGGGGGTCCAGTGGGGAGCAGCTCCCAGGGGCTCTTACTGTGGCGGGGAGGCATAGGAAGGTGGGATGCAGGTAGTGAGGCCTGCCTTGGGGGACATCCTGCGGGGCATGTGGTCTGAGCGGGTATCCAGGACGAGTGACGTTTCAGCCGAGACCCGAGTGACGGGCAGACCTGGGCGGAGCTGGCACGCTGGGGTTCCACATTCCAGCCTGCACAGCAGGTGGCCCAGTGCCTGGCACCGCGTGGTCGTGGAATTGATTTGTTCTCCGGCAATATGTTTACCAACAAGGGGGGCCACTGACGGGGCCCCACTCTCCATTTGGGCTTTCAGCCAGCAGTTCGGACTGCAGCTTCTAGTTGGGAGACTATCCACCTGCCTTTGCCTTCCTCTTCATTTCTAGAGCAGTGTCTCCAGGCCAGGATCCCTCACCACACCCCCCTTCAATGCTGCAGGCACCGGGGTGCTGGGTTCTCCTTCTGATACACTGGGCATCCTGCAGCCCCTTACCCTCCTCGAGCCCTGAGTGGATGGTGTGACTCTAATGCACACACGTCTTCAAAGGCCCCCTTTTCCTCCCGAAGGAAGCCCAGGTCGGGAGCCTGGTGCCCAGGGCCTTGGCATTATGACCCCTGGAACCTGCCAGACGCAGCCACAGCCACAGGTGTGCACACTGCACGCGCTGTAGCTCTGGGTTCTGTCGGACAGTCACAGCTGTGGGTGTGCACACACACTGCACGTGTCCCAGCTCTGGGGTCTTCCGGGCAGCCACAGGTGTGCACACACACTGCACATGTCCCAGCTCTGGGCTCTGTGGGGCAGCCATGGCCGCAGGTGTGCACACACACCACACGCGTCCCAGCTCTGGGGTCTTCCGGGCAGCCACAGGTGTGCACACACACTGCACACGTCCCTGCTCTGGGCTCTGTGGGGCTTTTTCTTGCGTTGCCTTCTTTTCTGTTACTGTGTGATTAATCCCGCCGTCCTCCGAAGCTCCTTTTACGAAGCGTAAGGTCATGTCCCTCTGGGGCAGGGACTCTGTGCTCTTCCCATCCTACTGGCGCTTCTCCGTCCGTCTCTCAGCACACTGCTCACTCTCCACTGGGCTGGCTGTTCGTTTTATGGATGTGGCTTGTGTGTGCCGTGTCTCTGTAAATATTAGGGAATGAAAGAATTACAGTCAACATGTGAATGAATGAGACTGTCCTCTCTTCCTTTAGATTTTAAGGGTGGTTCTTTGTTTCTTCTTCATATTCTTCCAACCTCTAGTTTCTTGCATGTAAAAAGTGCTTAGTATGTGTTAATAGAATGAACCAATATTTCAACAAGTAGCATTTCTGCGAACAGAAGCTCTTACTCAGCATTATTTAAAAAATTAAAGATCCAGTCAAACCAGAAGAATGTTATGAGATTGATTTTTTTGTGTGTGCAAAAATAGCATTATTAAAACAAGGATGATAGAAGGCAAAGATACAGTGCCTCAGCACCCGAACCACTGTTTTCATTTCCCAAGAGTTCTCCAGGGATTTTTCCCTCACAGAATTTGGTACCAGTTTTCCGTACAAAGAGTATCCAAACTGCTTAACAAAATGCTGTCGTTTTCCCACTTACCCTGTGTTCCTACTGGTGATGTAGTTTTTGAGGTTGGAGACCCCTGATTGGGGGTCTGTTTGGGGTGGCGGGGATGGGAAGCAGAGCCGTGCTGCTTGTGAAAGGAGGCTGTTGACCCTTGTCATTTGAGACCCCTCTTAGAGCCAGAAGTTGACAGTTGGATATGGCCCAGTGATGCCACCTTCCCTGGCCTGTGGCGGGCACATTACACTTATTGATAATGGTGGTCTCCTGAGCTCTCACCCACTGGCCAGGAACTCCATGATGTGGGCTGTGGGCCAGAGGCCCAAGTGTTCAGCCATGCAGCAGACGGGCACGGTGATGGTGGTTCAGTGTGTGACCTAGAGTTGGTCATTATTTGTATTAGCGGTAAACATTCTTATTCTAACATTCGTATTCATAACAAATATTCTAACATCTTATTCTACTGTCAAAACATTAGTTGTTTTTGCTGAACCAAAGAGTTTTGTGAATTTATAGTCTTGAGTTGTGACTCTACTCTCATCCAAGCAGGAAGTTCTTTCTTTGCATTGGAACCTAAATCTGTGTAATTAAGTGCTGAAATCTCCATCACCCGCATGTCAAGGTTTCAAATTTAAAACTACCAAGTTGGGAAATAGAAAAGATTAGATCCATAGAGCAATTCCAGCTTGCTTACAAAGAACAGAATATTTCTGATTACCAGTTAAGCTCCTAATTATGTGAAGAGGTTTATTGCAGGGTTTGTGCAGTGTAGGTGATTAACGTAGTCAGAACAACAGTGACTTGTTCGGATGCTCATCTTCACTAGCAGGTGTGGACAGTTTCACCAGCAGAGCTTGTGCTGTGTGTGATGGCTATCTGTGCTTAGGCCTGTAATCAGTGTTGCAGAATCCTTTGGAGGTAAAGATGTTCGGATGTGAGGTGTCTCCCCACTTCCCAATTACTAAGCTGCTCCGTTGGGTTTAATATGGGAGAGAACTTAACTGTGTGTCAGGCCTTTTTATTTTCTAGCACTCCCTGATAATTACAAGATTCCAGTAATCCTGGCCGTTTTAGAGTGCCAATGTGTGAGTCCCTGCTTTCAGTTCTCTTCGGTACATACCTAGGAGCGGAATTGCTGGGTCAGAAGTAATTCTATGCTTAACTTTTTGAAGAACCACCAAACCGTTTTCCATAGCAGCTCCACCATTTTACGTTCCCACCAGCAGTACATGAGGGTTCCAATTTCTCAACATCCTTGCCATCACTTACTATTTTCCTTTTTTTAAATGATAGCCGTCCTAGTAGGTGTGAAGTGGTCCTTGTTCCTTTTATCAACTGATCCTTTCTGTCTTCTGGACATGGATACATGGACAGAAAATTTCCCTAAGAGCTTTTCAGATTTTTCAGAGTAACAATTACACCCCTACGTGGTTTTCTCCTTGTCAGGCTAAATATCTTCTATTCTTTTGTTAGTTCCCCGTATTTGTCTACCCATCTGTTCGTCCATCCCTCCATCCCTCCCTTCCTCCATCTGTCCATTTATCCACCCCTCATCCCTCCCTTTATCCTTCCCTCCCTCCCTCCATCATCCATCCATCCATCCATCCATCATCTGCCCATCCAGTGTTTGCTGACGTCTGCTGCATGCCAGGTCAGGGGATACAGTGGTGGGCGAGACAGACATGCTCTAGCACTGCCTCTTGGTTGCTTCTTTCTCTCAGTGCTCCAGGTTGCATTCCTGTGGAAGGGTGTGACCTCAGCTAGAACCCTTGGGCTTCTAGCTGTTCCTCAGGTTCTTGTAGGACGCTTGCATATGAAAGCATGTACCCACTTTGAGGCAGGGCTCTGCAGGGTGGGAGGAGGGGACTCCTGGCTCTGTGGGAGAGGACAGTTGACCCCTAGAAGAAAGTGCATTGGGATGACTTTGAATGCCTGGTTGTTCCTAACCTAAGACCTATCACACACTTTTTAAAACAAATGTTTTCAGCGCTCTCTTTACTGAAATGTAATTCTATATAGACTACTTACCGATATACATTATTTTTCAAAATTAATACAATGTCCTAACTGTAATCAAAGGAGAAATAAGTAGCTTCAAATAAAACAGTATGTGTTTCAGTCTGGAAATGCTTGGTCACTGTCATGGATTGAATTATGTCCCCCCAGAAATGTGTGTGTTTGGGCCATGATTCCCGGTACTGTGTGATTGTCCACCATTTTGTTGTCTGATGTGATTTTCCGATGTGTTACAAATCCTGCCTTTATGATGGTAATGAGGAGGGATGGGCGGCAGTTGTGTTAGTGAGGCAGGACTCAGTCTACAAGCCTGGATTGTGTCTTGAGGCAATCTCTTGTGATACAAAAGAGAGAAGCAAGCAGAGAGACAGGGCGACCTCTTTCCACAAAGAAAGCAGTGCCAGGAGCAGAGCGCCTCCTTTGGGCCCAAGGTTCCTGCGCGGAGAAGCGCCTAGTCCAGGGGAACATTGATGAGAAGGCCGACAGAGAGAGAAAGCCCTCCCCTGGAGCTGACACCCTGAATTTGGACTTTAGCCTACTTCATTGTGAGGAGATAAACTTCTCTTTGTTAAAGCCATCCACTTATGGTCTTTCTGTTACAGCAACACTAGATGACTCAGACAGTCACCGAGATTCTAGAAGGCAGGAAGGAGTAGGGAGTGCTTTTCCTGTGCACAGAATTGGCTTGAATGTGTCAGGGACAAAAGCAGGGATTCCCTGGAGGGCTGTCTGAGTGGCCTGATACCACAAGGGGTGTTGGCACTGGTGGCGGGGCTTTGGGAAGCAGTAAACCTCTGGTAAAGTTTAGAGCAAAACGGGGTGCCATCGCTCCTCACCTTGCCCAGGAGCTGCATTCCAAGAAAATTTAGTATATTTTAAAACTGTGCAAAAATGCTCTGTGTTTATAAAGAGTGTTTGACTTTAGGCTCAGGTAACCTGAGGTCGCTGGTGGTTCCGCGGTAGAATTTTCCCCTTCCTTGCAGAGACCCCTTGGGAATCCTGGTGGTGCAGTGGTTAAGAGCTCAGCTGCTAGCCAAAAGGTCAGCAGTTCAAATCCACCAGGCACTCCTTGGAAACTCTATGGGGCAGTTCTATTCTGTCCTGTATGATTGCCATCAGTTGGAATTGACTCGGCGGCAGTAGGTTTGGTTTTTGGTATGCAGAGACCCGGGTTCAATTCCTAGCCAATGCACCTCATGCACAGCTGCCACCCGTCTGTCAGTGGAGGCTTGTATGTTGCTGTGATGCTGAACAGGTTTCAGCGGATCTTCCAGACTAAGACGGACTAGGAAGAAAGGCCTGGTGACCTACATCTGATAATCAGCCAGTGAAAACCCTATGGATCACAATGGTCCAGTTCACAACTGATCATGGGGATGGCTCAGGACTGGGCATTGTTTTGTTCTGTTGTGCCCGGGGTCACCATGAGTTAAGGGCTGACTCGACGGCAGCTAACAGTAACAAGCATAGGGATGTTTCCATGCCTGTGGTCCGTGCAGTAATCGGAACTCATGTCCGATGTAGTAATCATGTGGGCTGCCCACACCCTGTAGGGTGGTTAGCACTGGCCCCACCCCCTGAATGCCAGCAGCACCCCTCGCCCTAAGCATTCAGACCCAAACATACGCTCGCACGTTTCTTGAGCCATCTCCAAGGATGGCACCACCACCCTTGGGATCTTGTGCTCCAAGGATGTTACCTGAAGACAAGACAGTTAAGCTATCACAAACGGCTTAAACAACATTTCATTTCCTTTTGCAAATATAACTGTTGTAAAAGTCTTTAAACTCTGTCCTCGTCTGCATAAAATAAAGGGTGGAAGCTTCTCGCTGTCTCCCCTCCGCCCCTTCTCAGAGCGCCCACAGTCCTGCTTTGTGGCCTCCTGAGCGATTTTCTCTGTGTCCGTGTGTCTGTGCAGACACACAGCAGCGTAGTTTTCCTTATAAATGGAGCGGTTTGATGAAGACAGGATTATTTTACAAGCTGCCTTTTTTTCAACTTAATAATATATCAGGGCAGTGTTTTCAGAGAAAGTGATTTAAATCATCCCCCAAAGACTTTCTGTGGTCTAACAGGGCAAGTGAGATGAGTTTTAATTAAATGCAGTTCTGTGTCCAGTGTCTTCATAATAGGCTGTGGTCTACTTGGGATGGCTGATCTTGTGCCTGGTGCTGTGTGAGCACCTTCTCTGCCCCCCATGTGCCTCCCCATGCCCCTCAGGCTCCCCTCAGCCTGCACATTTGTTGGCTTCCCCGCTGCGCTGTGGGCCCTTTGGGGTCGACACTCACACCTTGCTCAGCTTGGTGTCCCCAGGGCACAGGGCCTGGCCCCTGCCGGAGGTCTTTGAGGGTAAGTGGGGAAACAGACGGCTGTGTGTAGTTCCAAAGGCGGCGTTACACGTGCTCGTGACAGTGTTCACCACAGCAGTGGGCTTAGACACACCAGCGATCACGAAGGCAGCGCAGGACCAGGCGGTGTTTTGTTCTGTGATAAGGTCACCTGAGTCAGAGCTGACTTGTGGCAACTAACAACAACGACAACGGATAATTAAAGGATAAAAGTAAAAAAATATAATCTGGTCAAATTTGAGGTGTAACAACCAAAACCCACTGCTGTGGTTGATTCAATTCTGACTCATAGTGACCTTATAGGACATAGTAGAATTGCCCCCACAGGGTTTCCAAGGCTGTAAATCTTTAAGGAAGCAGACTGCCACATCTTTCTCCCGTGGAGCATACCCCTGCCCATGGGCTCCTGGGGGGATGGGCCGTGCACACGAGCCTGCTCGGCACACACCTGCCGTGCCTGTTCCAAGAGGAGAGAGTTGTGTCCACACTGGGCCGTGCACACGAGCCTGGCCCACATGGGCCTGAGCACATGGTGGTGCTTCTTCTTGAAGGAGACGGTGTGTCCACACTGGTGCCTCGCTGGCCTCGTGTGGTCCTGCAGGGTGTGAATGCCGTCCACAGGGTGGCCTCGTGCAGGACAGGTGAGCGTGTGCCCCTCACTGCCCCAGGGTGATGATAGACTCACCATCATCACTTTCTGTCCTGGGGCCTGTTCTCTCGCCCACCTTCCAGAATGCCCCATTCACAGACGGGGTGTTGAAGCCCAGAGCCAGCCCCCTCACCTGCTCATGTTCTGCAGGATGTAAAACGCCCCCCTGCTGCTTCTCACCCACTTGTTCATTTGTTCATTCATTCATTCATTCATTCTGCCTCTCCTGGGAGCCAGGGGACATCCTTTCGCACGTCTCAATGCACACACGGTTTGCCTGTGGCTGAGAAGTGGGAGGTGCCGACTTTGCCATGGTTGCTCTGGGCCTGTCTGCTGTGGAGCCAAGTTGAGGACAGCCTCCTGGTGGTCTTGGGCCCACCCGGCACTCCCTTCAGGAGGTGCCACACCCTACCTCACGGAGATGCTCTGGGAGCAGCCTTTCTCTTGTGCCGCTTTTTCAGATCGCAGCCTGGGGGCTTCTAGAATGTTCTGTGCACCTCTTTGCGCTTTCTCCGGGTCTCCGTAGGTGCTTTCCGGCCGGAGGGATCTTTATTTCATTTTAACTATAGGGTAATTCTGATTCTTGGGGTGTTTAGAAGACAGATTAGTGTCGGGCTTCACTGAGGTAAATGCCATCGCCTCATTACATTGACGAGTAACAAATGGCCTGTTGTGAGAAATGACAGAAGAGTAGGCCACCGGCGTTTTCTTGGATAAAATAGGAAGCCAGTTAAACAGACAAACATCAAGGGGCTTCTGCTGGCCTCCTGAAGTGGCCTGTTTTCTGTGAGTTTGGTCTGATAGCATTGTTGCTTCTGTAAACGTCAGGAGGCAGTCTTGAGGTCTGGGGAGTGTTTTATTTCCCTGTTCACTTTTGTTATATCTGAGGAAGTGTCTCGATGCTCGAAGGCCCTGGAGAAAGAGAATATGTCGATGGAAAACTTCTCAGAGGACGTCTTCTGATGGCTGCTGCTGATTCAGTTCCTTGCGATTGGAAGATGAAACCAGGCCTGCCCTCAGTTGGTGGGCATTGGGTCGGTTCTGCAGGTCACAGCCATTTCCCAGCCAGGTGATCACCCGCGGCTGAGGGGCAGTCTGTATGCCTGTCTGTGTACTTGATAGGCACCTCTTATCCCGTCAGGACAGGTGGGGTGTGAGTTGGTGGTGGGGGGGGTGCTTTCCTGGGCTGATGCTCTTTTTTTCCGTTGATTTTTTAAAAAAAATTTACTGTGGTGAACACATACACACCAAAACGTATGCCATTTCAACAGTTTCTACATGTATAGTTCAGTGACAGTGTTCTGTGGTGGCTCCGCGTCAGGGCCACCACCTTCCTGGTGGGCTTACCGGGACAACACGTGTGGTCCCAGCCACGCAGCTTCTGTTCCACTCTGTGGGATACCGACGTGGAGACGCTCTTCTCTCCTTGCGCCTCTCTGATTTCTGTTGTGAACAAGAGAGAAGGTGGGACTGCGTGTGGGTGAGGCCCTGGTGGGAACGAGGGAAGAGCCATGGAGCTATCGTATGGTGCAAGGTGCAGTTACGAGCGTAGGCTCTGGGACCAGATGTGAGGCCACGTCCTGACCCCACCCCCACCAGTACCAGGACCCGGGCTGCTGGCGTCTTTCCGTACCCCTCTTTCCTTAGCAGGGCAGTGGTGGTGGTAGTCATGAGATGCAGTGGTTGAGTCGAACGTGGAAGAGAGCCCCTGGCACGTGGGGTGTGCCTGAGGAGCGTTCACGGTCATCACTGCTGTCACGATTATTGCAGGTTTTACACTGATGGACACCCTCTGGATATATTCTGGGCCTGACTTTTTGTTTCTCAAAGTAATTTTCCTTGGAAATGATACCATGCACATTTGCAAAATAAATAAAATAGAAAAACCAGAGACACAGTGTTTCGAACATTTGTGGGTGTCGCACTGAATGGTGGCACTTTTTGTAAGGATCTAGAATTAGTTTGTTCAAATATCTGACAAGACATTTCAATTAAGCGTCTGTTCTGCATTTTAAAAACTTTTATGTTTTTCATTAGGTTTTCTATGCTTTAAGGAGGAAATGAGTTAGCACCCCCATAGCCTGTTGTTTCTTCCCACTGCATCTGTGCTGCTGCCTTCTAAGGGGTTTGATCAGGGCACAAGAGTACTCACCTGGTGTGGTTGGAAAAGCTAACTTCAGAAACAGGTTTTTAGGGGAGTTAAAGGTAGTTCCCAACTTATGATGTATTCGAGTTGCAACGAACTGCACTATGATCTTTTTTTGGGTACATCTTATCATTAGTAATATGTGCTACATACAGTGTTGCAGCGTATAATTTGCTAATGTTATCATCCTCAGATGTTCATTCGGAGATGTGCAATGTTATGATTTATAAAGATACTGATAATAAAAGGCAATAATAATGAAAACTAAAAAAATGAGATATTTGACTTACGTCAGATCTGACTTACATCGGAGTCATCAGAACAGAACCCCGTCCTAAGCTGGGAACTGTGTGTATTGTTAAGTGAATACGTAAATACATTAGGAGCAGAGTTTTATAATCTTTTGAAAGAACTTGGGATAAATAGTATATTCTAGGTTCTCCCTTATTCAGATGTGAGATGCCTGATAAGCAATAATTTACTGTTAATCATGTTAATTGACTAGAGAGTATTCAGAATATTAATTATCTATAACTAACTAGGTGTTAAAACCGAGAAGCACTAAGTGACGACTTGTAGGCTGTGTGAGCAGTTCAGCTGGAGGAAGAAGGGTGGGTAGGTGGGGGCCCCGGCAGGTGAGTGTGTCTCCTCACATGCCTTCCCGCCTGTGCTGATGGCTTGTGTGGTTAATGGCCTGTTGTCTCTTCCCATGTGTGTGCTTCGCAGATGGGGAGGATGTGGACACGGTGGACGTCTCTCACGTTCCCGCGGACGTGCTGCGCGACATCGAGGCTGACACCTACTGGTGCATGAGCCGGCTGCTGGATGGCATCCAGGTGAGGTCTGGCCGCGTGCAGGGAGGGGTGCTTCATGTCCAGAGAGTGCCGGGCTTGACCCCCAGGCCTGCATCTGCACCTCAGCTCCGCCACTTGCTAACCTTGGGAGCCTCAGTGTCCACATGTGGAATAGGATGTGGTCTTCAGGGTGGCTGTAGGTGGGAGAAATACTGTGTGTGAGCGCCTTGTTCTGGGGACACCATGGTGTCCTGCTGAGGGCTGCAGAGGGCAGACCCTGGGCAGGGATCCTGGGGCTGAGGATCCGTGCTGCTGGCTCTGCTGCCTGCTCTCAGACTCCGACATCCACTGCAGGAGCTTGTCCACTCCTCATTGCTCAGACTCGGCCAGGCGTACTCAGGGGAATCTAGCCATCACAGGGTGTCAGTTTGGGGCCCCAGTGCCTCATCTGTAAAGCCAGGCCCTGTGACCAGGTGGCACCCACAGCCCTGCTAGCCCTCATGGGCAGTAGTCTAAGTGGTTGGTGAGTGACAGTCGAGCCTGGTGCTGAGGGGAAGACAGGAGCTGGCGGGGGTCCCACTTGCTCAGCTCGGGGTCAGGATGCTGGGGCTGTGGCTGAGTTTGCCATGGGTCTAACGGTGACAGGGACGGTTGTGTGGAGGTGGTGTGGGGGATAATCCTGCAGGGTGCCCACAGGAGCAGGGACAAGGACTTGAGCTTTGAGGGCTCAAAGACATGGCCCAGGTGGGTGGACGTCTGCAGTGATTGGGCCCCTGTCAGCTTCATTTGACCTCACACACCTGTCCTAGACACTTGAATTGTGCCAGTACACCCACTCCTCGTTTGTTGACATGGTTAGGTTACAAAGACCAGGTCATTATGCGAAAATCAGCATTAGGCGTAAATGGAGGATGACCACATCAGATCACAAAATGGAGGATGATGACATCATTACACCACTGCCAGATTACATCATTATATAACTGTCAAACCGCTGAGAATCACGGCTCGGCCATCACAGCCAGCCATCACAGCCAGCCAGTCACATAACCTTGACCATCACAGCCAGAGTTACTCTCGCTTGACACCTTGGCATTCGTTACTGCCAGACTAGTCGTTAACGTGCAAAACCGTCAGATAGTATATATTTTTTACTGTTGTCGTAAATGTCAAATGTCAGGTAACAAGACAGTTGATAAGTGAGGAGTGGGTGGACCGTGCTCCCCGCTGGGGACGCCAAGGCGTGTGAGGCCTGGGGCTGCCCGTGGAGCTCCTGTCCAACAGAGGGTGACGTTTCGGCCCCACTGAGGCAGTCACACGCCCTCGTGAGGGTTCCCAGGAGGGTTGCCTGATCACACAGAGGAGGGTACTCGAGCAGGAATTTTTTTTGTTGTTGTAAAGAAGTGTGTAACACAACATTTGCCAATTTAACGGTTTTCTCATGTACAGTTTAGTGTTGTCAATTATATTAATTATGTTGTGCAGCCATTGCTAGGCTCTGCTGCCAGATCTTCATCTCCATAAACAGAAGCTCAATGCTTCCTAAATGGTGACTCCCCTCCCCTGCTCCCGCCCCTGGAAACACTGATAAACTTTAGTCTCTATGCCTTTGCCAATCCTAGGTGTTCCCTGTGAGTGGGAGCATACCACATTTGTCCTTTGTATCTGACTGACTTCACTCAGCATCGTGTTTTAAAGGCCAGACAGAGTTTGGTTGATAGACGCTTTCTGGAAGCCAAATGTCCAAGGATCGGCCGGTTACTCACGTGCAGGTGAACCGATGTGAGGTGCTTCCACCGAAACGGAGGGTGCGTGGGCGTCCGTGAGCTCAGCCAGGACCTTGTGGGCCCTCCTGTTGAAAAGATGAGACGGTGTGCTTGGTGTCCTGTCAGGGTTTGCCTTTCCTGAGCCATTGTCATCACGATCCTTCTGATGCCACTAAGTGGAGAGGTCCCAGCCAGGCTCCTTGATTAGAAATGGCCCAAACAAACGTTTAAATTGTCGTCGGAAGACTCAGGCCTTGAGGTTTAATCTGGATGAATTAGCTGAAATGATTCTATCGCGGGAAACTGGGTGGGTTCATGTTACTTTCGATAACTTAGGAATTGACAGAGAGAAGTAGAAGCCCTTCATGTACTTGAAGCGTGGAGACCTCATATCTCTAAGCTGATCCAGCTGCCTTGTGATTTATCTGTTGCTTTTAAAGAAAAATGTGCCCATTAGAGGTGAATTTGCCCAAGCACCAGCTCGCCGTTCCCCTCGCCTTGTCAGTGTTTCCTTGGAAGGTTTCCCCCCTTAGAAGAGGGATTGAATCATAATGTGAAACTTTATAAATTTCAAATGTCACTGATCATGAGTGATGAAACTTCTGTCATTTAAATACAAGATTATCTGGCTTCTATCTGTAAATAAAATCAGCTGTACAATGAAATTGACCCCGGCTTTTCATTTCTCACCTGCGATGTGCTCTCTGATAAAATAGTTTATTGGCAGGGCTGACAAGTGTGAGGTATAATGTCTTTCTGGTGCCTGTGTTCACAGAGCATTGCAACCCAGAGGTATTCATCCATCTTCCTTTCCCACGGTTACAGGTGATTCCAAATGCTTCTCTCACGAGAAGGGGTTCAGGGATATGAGTGACCACCATCTGGGGAGTTTGGGGGACTCTGCTGTAATTCCTTTACGTAAGAACATCCCGATATTCTCTTGTTATACATAGGGGTTTTGTTGGCTGATTTTTGGAAACAGATTGCCAGGCCTCTCTTCCTAGTCCATCTTAGTCTGGAAGCTCTGCTGAAGCCTATCCATTATAGGTGGCTCTGCTGGTGGCATAGCTTCCAGCAACACAGCAACACGTAAGCCACCACAATAGCACAAACTGACAGACAGGTTTACAAATAGAAGCCAGATAATCTTGTATTTAAATTAGTCTTAGAAGAAATACAACCAGAATGTTCCTTAGAGATGAGGATGGCAAGACTTCATCTTACTTACTTTGGACACATCATCAGGAAAGACCAATCGCTAGAAAAGGACATCATGGTTGGCAAAGTAGAGGGTCAGTGAAAATGGAGGAAGCCCTCCATGTGATGGACCGACCCGGTAGCCACAAGAATGAACTCAGACCTACCAATGACCTAATGACCATGAAGATGGTGTAGGACTGGGCAAGCTTTCGCCCTGTTATACAGAAGGTCGCCATGAGTCGGAGGTGACTCAGGGGCAACTGACAACAACAAGGCCACCCCAAAGGGACTTAGGCGACTTTCCCCAGAGACGTTTTAGTGTATACAAGTGCTACTGCCTTTGTGAGTTTAGATGAATGTGAGGATGTGAGTTAATTTAAAATCAAGAGAAAACTGGACCAGAAAGTAAGCTCCCTAAGGACCTGGGTGCTTTTGTCCCTGACTGCTTCTACCCTCTGGCTCCTTCCCTGCTCCTGGTCTCACCCACTTTTTTTTTTTTAGAACTGCTAGAACCATCTTTCTTTCTTTTTTTTATTGTTATAGTTTAGATGTTTACATTTCAAGTTAGTATCCTATACAAAAATTTATACATACGTTGTTATGTGGCCCTAGTTGCTCTCCCCATACTGTGACAGCACTCTCCTCCTTTCTACCCCTGATTCCCCATGTCCATTCCACCAGCTCTCTGCCTTCCCATCTCGCCTCTGGACAGAAGCTGCCCATTTAGTCTCTTGTACCTACTTGAGCTAAGAGGCACACTCCTCACGAGTATCACTTTATGTCCCACAGTCCAGTTCAGTCCCTGTCTGAAGAGTTGGCCTTGGAAATTGTTTTAGTTCTGGGCTGATAGAGAATCCAGGGGCCACGCTTTCCGGGGTTCCTCCAGTCTCAGTCAGACCATTAAGTCTGGTCTTCTTACTAGAATTTGAGTTCTGCAGCCCACCTTTCTGCTGCTCCATCAGGGACTCTGTTATTAGAACCGTCTTTCTTAAGCACCTTTTTTGTCACATCATTGCCCTGATCGAAACCCGTGAAGATCCTTTTCAGGTTTTATTGAATGCAAACTCTGAGCCTGGCCTCCTAGAGTTGTTCCCAGCATCTAAGCAGATTCTGCTTTATTTTATCAGGCTGTGCTAAGCCCGCACCACTGCCAAAGAGCCTTCAAAGGAACCTGAGTCAGGGAACCAGAATTACGAGCAGGAACTCCCCCATGAGGAGTAACCATTAGTGAAGGACTTCTTGTGTCCACTGTTCTCATGATTGGTGGACAGTCTCCGTGTGGATGGAGAAGATGAATGTCAGCCACCAAGCATCACGTGTCGTCCATGTGCTAGATGCTTTCTGACATCGACATTTGACCTCACAGCAGAGCTAGCATTACCCTCAGTGCACAGGAGGAGAAGCGAGGGCTGAGGGGTTGAAACTGCTTACCTGAAAGGACACAAACCCTGATGATCTTCTACTCTCCCCTACAGCCTTCCCTAGCTAAAATAGGATAGGTGAGTTCCACCTTGCAGCCTAAGACAGAAACCACGTCCACTCATGTTTCCTACCTTCCAGCATCCTGGCAGGAACAGCACCAACAGTCACTTTCTGGCCCACTGTAGAGCCTCAGTTTTCGACCCTATATGCCAGTGGGTTTCAGCACTGTACAGCTCTTTCTAAACATCAGTTCATTGCATTAATTGATTGAGAACTTTGATTTGGCCCGAGGGTGGTGAGCACCTACGGTGTAGAGGTGCCATCCTTGCTAGCGAGTTGGGTGGGGTGGGAAGACTACAGGTAGAGGTCAGGTAGAGTGTGGGCAAGGGGCTTCTTATCCAGTAAGATGGCAAACTAGGAAAAAGGACAGCCCCTCACCCCCGCCCCCAACAGATACCTGGAAATGCTGGGCTGTAGTGAACACAAATTGCTCAAAGTGCATAGCTGAGCTCATTAGAAACAAAGGGAGACCTCAGAAATGAGAGTAATGAACTCGACAGCTGACTCTGTAATAAATTGGAGGGGATGATCAGGGACGGTAATGGCTGAGAGTTTATCTTTTACTGCCTGGCAAGGTGCTCAGTGGAGATAAAAGCTGGGTGTCGTAGTCATCTAGTACTGCTGTAACAGAAATACCAAGTGGATGGCTTTAACAAACAAAAATTTATTCTCCCACAGTCTAGGAGGCCACAAGTCTGAATTCAGGGCGCCAGCTCCAGGGGAAGGCTTTCTCTCTCTGTCGACTCTGGGGGAAGGTCCTTGTCATCAGTCTTCCCCTGGTCTAGGAGTTTCTCAGTGTAGGGACCCCAGGTCCAAAGGATGCGCTCCGCTTGTGGCGCTTTTTTCTTGGTGGTATAAGGCCCCTCTCTCTCTGCTTGCTTCTCTCTCCTTTTATCTCTTGTAAGATAAAAGGCAATGCAAGCCATACCCCACAGAAACTGCCTTTACATACGTCAGGGCTGTGACCTGAGAAAGGGTATTGCAAGGCACCAGAATCCTCTTTAACGTAACCTAATCTTGCCTCATTGACCACAGGCAGAGATTAGGATTTACAGCACATAGGAAAATTACATCGGATTACAAATAGGAGGACAAACACATAATACTGGTAATCATGGCCTAGCCAAGTTGATACACATTTTGGGGGGGACACAATTTAATCCATAACACTGAACCTGAGTAGGGTAACCCAGATGCTGGCCAGAAGCAAAATAAAAGTGGTTTTATAGCAGAGGTTTTCAAGCTCTTTTCTCTCAGGATCTCTTTACATTCTTAAAAATTATTGTTTATGTGGGTTAAATCTACTGATATTTATCTTATGAGAAGTTGAAAACTGAGAAATCAAAACATATTTAGGAATTTATTTTTAAATAACAATGGTAAACTCATTACAAGTTACCATGAAGAACATATTTTTATGATAAATTACTGTTTTCCAAAACAAAAATATTTAGTGTAAAGAAAGGTGTTTATGTAAATCTCTTTTTAAAGCTTTACATTTTTGTAAATCTCTTTAATGAATAGCTTAATAGAAGACAGCTGGATTTTCATATCTGCTTCTGCATTCAGTCTATTGCAATATGTTGTTTTGGTTGAAGTGTGTGAAGAAAACCCAGCCTCACACAGATATGTAGTAGGAAAAGGGAGGAGAATTTTAGTAGCCTTTTCAGATAATTGTGGATTTTTTTTTTTTTTTCCTGTTTAATACTACACCATTGCTCAACAAATGGTAGTTTCTTAAAGGTTAGTTGCAGTATGAAATCTGAAACCATGTCAGGGAACATTTGTACTTAGTTACGTTCAAGTCCATTCGTCTGCCTTGCACTTTGAATGGATCCTTTATCCACGTGTGGTATTGGAACATTATGCGTTGGTCACTTGGAAATTATTGGATGATGGAGGTATGCGCAGATCTTCCAAGTGTTGACACCTTCCATTTTACAATATCAAAAAATCACATTCATTAGTATCCCCACCCAGCTCATAAAAAGAAACTGCCAAGCTCACAGTAGGAGATAGACAAGTTTTCCAAAATTTGAATTTTGACTTTAAAGCTCACCTCTTATCATTGGCAACAAATACTATCAGTTGTGTTCTGGGAAGTGACAGGTTAATTTGTTTTTGAGAAAACGTTTTCCAGATATCCAAGACTGAATAACCAGTTTGTCTGCCAGCCATTCTTTCAAGTAAAAATGATGTTTCTTGGAAAACATATCTCGTTCAGCTCACAACTCAAACAGTTGTACCAAGTGCATTTCCTGAATAAACCATTTTTCAGTACATGCATTTGAAGTGCTTTATGTCTCCTCCCTATTTTGTCACTCAGAATATTGAAAAGATGCTACTCAAGGGTCGAGATTTAATAAAATGATAGTAATAATAATAATGATTTTTCCTACTTCATCAAGGATATTCTTCAGTGAGACTGGCTTGCCCTCTGACTGCGAGTGCACCACACTTAAGAACACGGTGAGGACTAGTATATTGTTTCTGTGCCTCTGCCTTGATTCGTGCTAAGTCGCCAGCAGTTTTACTCCCCACTTTTGTACTATCACTGCAAATGTCAACATGGTGAGAAAGGTAAATAATGTCTTAGTATTATTTTGAAAGTAGTTTTGAGCTCACACACCACTTAGAAAAGAATCTTAGGGATCCCCAGCAGTCCGCTCTCCACACGTTGAGAACCTCTGCCCTGGAAGGGTGCTTTCACAGCATAGGCCTGTGGCGTTCTCACGGGAACATCCCCCTGAAGATGAGCTCACAGTAGAAAAAGTACAAAACACACAGGGAAAGACTATGCTAAGAGTAACCATTAGCTGACACCACAATTAGGAGGATTTGTATCCCAGGGTCTTGAGGTACTAGGAAAATAACTTGAAAGGAATCATAAAGTGAGTGTGTTTAACATTGTTAGGGATAATGGGAGGATTTAAAATCAAGAACAAGAGCCTATAAAAAGAGCTTGCAGATTTAAAAAAGAAACAAAAATAACTCCTAGCAATCAAAATTACAGTCATTGAAATTTAAAACTCATTAGACACAGCCAGAGAGAGAATTAGTTAAAATGGAATGTAGATCTGAGAAAATTACTGAGTAGGCAGTAAGAGAGATACTGAAAATATGAAAGATTAAATATGAAAGAGTGAAAGAAAAAAGATCTGGAAGGCGAAAATATATTGGAGGAAAGCCAGTATTTACAAAGATAATGGCAGAAAATTCTCCAGCTCTGATGCAAAACATTGTTACTTACATTCAGTGAGCATAACAAGTCTCAAGCAAGATGGATTAAAAAAAATTGACACATAGACACAAGAGAATAAAACTGCCGAATGTTCTGAAAAAAACAAAAACAAAAAAATGTTAGCCCGATTGGATTGAAAAATGTAATCCAGCTGTATGCTACTTATAATACACTGACCTAAAACACAAGGATATAGAAAGGTGGGAAAGAAAGGGTTGGGAAAAATGCAAGAGTTAAGTACTTATCAAAATAATAGTTATGTGGCGCTTATGTAGCTACGTAATGGGGATGTAGCTATTGGAATAGATTATAAGGCACAAAGCTTTATTAGCACTAAAGATTATCATCTTCTAAGGATAAATGGTAAATTTACCAGGGAAAATACAGCAATCCTGAATGTATAGTTTTGACAACATATTTGTATGTATAGACATAATAGTAATGTTTGTGTGTGTGAGGGGAGAGAGAGGCAGAAGTTTGGCAGAATTACTAGAAGACATTGTCAGTAATAATGATAGCTAATATTTTTGCATCCATGCTGTGTGCCAGACACTATTCTAGGTGTTGGAATGTGTTAACTCATTTATCTGAACTTGTTTTCCCTCACAACAAGCCCATGAAGTATTTGTCATTCTGCAGCAGTTAGTGGCAGAGCTGGGTCTAGACCCAGTCTTGCTCCAGAATCCAGCTCTCCTGTCTCTCAGTAATTAGAAGGTCAAGCAGACCAGAAATACTAAGATCACAGAGCATTTGTACTACATGGTCAATAAGCTGGAGCTCATGGACCTCTCTAGAATGCTGTATCCAATACTTAGGGAATATTCATTCTTTCCAGCATACATGGACCACCTATAAAAATAGTAACACTGGCCATTGCCCGAGAATCCTACAGACCAGGTTCTGGGTAGGGACTCGCCGATTTGGAAGAGCATTGTAGACCAAGCCGCGGCCCTGTGATGTGGAATCTCCCAGACTGTTTAGGAAGTAGGAATGTGGGGTGGGGCCTGTGGTGGGAAACGGGGCTGGGATTTGGCGGCTCTGAGAAAGGTCTGTTGCTGTGGCACCCTCAGCCTGGTGAACCTGGTCACTCATTTCTGATGAAGGTGGGCGCCCTCCACACTAAGCGTTTGTCTAAGGGACCTTTTTTTAAATTTAGGGGCATTTGGTGTTGGGAGAAAGGGGGATACAGCTGCCTCTCCAGGTGTCATGGCCTCACGGGAGGCTGCTGTCACAGAGCAGTGCCAGGAAGCCACACTGCTGTGTCAGTGATCACCCTCTGGGATGCGTAACCTGGCCGAGGGGTATGGCCATATGTTGGCCGTGGGTGGGCTGCCAGCCAGGGCCCAGACGAGAGCTGAGGCTCCTTTGGTGGTGGAAGGAAAGGCATGGGAGTCAGGGGCGGGAGACAGCACAAGGCAGGCCAGTGGGCTCTGTCCACTCTGGAAATTCCTCCTGGGGAATGGGGAGTGTGCTTACTGCCACCTTAGGGCCGTAAGAAATGTCTGGGGTGCTTTTGGGAGGTTTCCATAACTAGGGTACCACTGGCGTGAAGTTGGCAGGGCTGAGGGGTACTGAATGGCCGGCAGTGTGTGGACAGCCCCACCCATTGAAGAACCGTGGTAGCACCCCATGAAGAGATGCTGTAATACGGGGAGAAGACTGGGCTGTCAGCAGATTGGGGCTGGAGCTTTTTCACCTGTGTGATCCTGTGAATGATTGCCGTGTGATGGTCTTGTCCTGAGAAGCATGTGTCGGTAGAAGGTGACCTGGGCTGGTGGGGCACAGACGGGGTGGGGGCAGCACCAAGGAGAAGGCGTGCCTGTCAGCTTCCCATTTTGTCTTAATGGCGAGTAATCTTCAGTGCTGAGGACATGATTCCTGGGTTCCTTCTTCAATCGTGTGGTAGGTTTTATTGCAAGTACCTTTTAAAAAAGACAAAAAACTAATCTGGAGAAACAGTTCATTTCATTTTCCTTCTTATTTAAAAACAAAGAAGATTGCTCTCTCTCCCTGTGTTCCTGAGTTTCACTCTATGTATGTGGACGTCTTGTTCTCTGGGGATGTGATTTGGTCGTGTGTGGCAGCCTTGGTGACATGCTGGTTGAGAGCTCGGCTGTTAACCAAAAGGTCAGCAGTTCGAGTCCACCAGCCACTCCTTGGAAACCCTCTAGGGTAGTTCTGCTCTGTCCTGTAGGGCTGCTATGAATTGGAATTGACAGCGAGGTTGTTTTTTGTTTTTTTAAGACCACACATGGACTCCCGGGGACTCTGGCTTCCTCAAGGGCAGCCTGCAGTGTGAGGTGGACGGCCCGTAAGTGGGCTCCGCTCCAGCGGCCGAGCAGACCAATGCTCAGGGCCCTCACGGGTTCAAGTACACCAGGAAGGTTACAGAACGAGATTTCATTTTTTAAAGTGATTGGTGAGCTAATTAATTTCTTCCAGTGGATGCACAGATTGTATCTTTTTAATGCTGTTTGGTCTCAATAGCTACTTTTTTGAGTGTTTTTTGATATGAAATCTAGATCACAGAAGAACATTTGTTTGACTACTTCTTGAAGACAAATTGCTGGTTTCAGCTGTGGGCTTTCTGGGTGGTGGGAGCTGCCGACACAGCATTGTGTTTCAGCTCCTCCGCAGTGGCCAAGCAGGGCCTCTCCCGGGGGGTTGCGGTGGGTGTCCAGTCAAAAGTTCCAGGCTGGGCGAGGTGCGTAGGCCGTTGGGGGTTATCCTTGTGCTTTTGCCAGTCTCTTCCTTTCCGTCACGACGCTAACGTGAAGGTTGTCGGTTAGCTCTTACTGCTTGAATTACGGCTTCCACATTTGCCTACCCTGAAGTCATACTATTACTCTTAGATTCATTGCTTAACGGGACAGCTTTTTTGAGGAGAAAAGAACTGTTGCCTTTTATAATTAGTCATTTACGTTTCCTTTCCTTGGGGAAGAATTACTCAATTCTAAGAACCGGCTGGTGGCATGAAAGTAATAGGGATACTGGGAAAAATGACTCTGTTATCTTGGAATCTGTCATAGAAAAGGCTGGAAATGTGGTGATTTAGTAACCATTTAGAGAAAGACCAGGAAACCACCAGGCATGTGACCGGGGACTGCAAGGGACTCTGTCTTGGATGGGGGGACAGCTCTCAAATATGGCTGTTGTGAGTTAATCATTGAGGATAATTCCAGCGTGGAGAAAAGGGGCAGATGTATCCCAGGAGCTAGAGCCTGCACAGGCAGGCCGTGGGGAAGTACCAGCTATTGAAGTGTATGCTCCACAAAGGAGAACGGCCGTTAGCCAAAGGCAGATATGGAAGGTGGCTCAGGAACCTCATAAATGAGCTTAGATTCTGGAACATGTCATGGGCTAGGACCAGGCAATGTTGCCATCTACAATCTGAGTTCAAAGGGAAGAGAAGAACAAAGAAGGGACCAGCCTGCTGCTTGGGAAGGTCAGAGAGAAAGCTCGGATACTTTACTCTGGTTTGGCTCTTGAACTCACAAAAGAGAAGAGTCTTCACTTGGAAAGGGCAACTGGGCCATCATGTAGAGAGACTAGAACCAGGGCCTTGTGGCCACTCAGTGCTTGGCCCGTGAAAGTCTTTGAGGGTTCAGTGGGTGGATGGAAGAATGAATAAATGCAGCCCCCAGATGATTTGAGTATGTTCCTGTTTGTGGCCGAATCTTACAGATATGACTTTAGAGCCTCAGTTAATAAAACTGAAGATTACTGGCAACATTCTGGAAAGGTTTATTAAACAGGCAACAATGTGTTGCTTGCTGGGCTACAACAGCATATGCATTAAGAATAAGTTCTTGAGCAGCAAACAGTTTAAAAATGAAAATTAAAGAAAAATCAATTTACGATAGCATTGGAAAAGATAAAATCGGTGTTGTTGCCTGAATGAATAGTTTCTTCATTTTAATTACCCGGTAGTATTCCATTATCTGAACAGATCACAGTTTGTTTACCCATTCTCCTGTTGGTGGAAACCAGGACTGTTGACAGTTTTCGGCTATTATGACTAAAGCTGCTGTGGACATCCATGTACACGTCTTCCTGTTGACACATTTCATTTCTCTTGATTCAGTACCTAGGAGTGCACTTGCTGGGCCATAGGGTAGGAGTATGTTTAGTTTTTATAAGAAACACCCAGATCCTCCCTGCAAAGTGGTTGTACCATTTTACATACCCATCAGCAATGTCTGAAAGTTCTGTTGGCTCCACATCCTCTATAACATTGCATTTCTCTGACGTCCTGTGTTTATTCTGGATAGCGATCCTTTCGTCAAGAGATATAGTTTGAGAATATATTCTTCCAGTATGTGGCTTGCTAATTCATTATTCTCTTAACAGTGTCTTCTGATAAGCAGAAAATTTTAGTTTTGATGAAGTTTAACTTTTTTTTTTTTTTTTGGTGGTAGTGGCTTTCTGTGTCCTGGTGCCTACCCCCAGGATTATAAGGTGTCTTCTGTGTTTTTATCCTACAAGATTTATAATTTAGCTTTTACTTTTAGGTCTGTAATCCATCTAGACTTTAAATTTGAGAATTACTGGTATGTAATGGGTAAAGAGAATTGAGGAAAGAATTCTTACCAGTGAGTAGAGAAAGAACATGTAGAGAGATTGTACTTTGCTGAGCCTTCTCAAAAATTATGAACTGGTATTTTGTCAAATGCATTTTCTTCATCTGTTGAGATCATTGTATGATTTTTCTTATTAATTTGGTTCGTGTTCATGCCAACGACTGTGAAGATGGTGCAGGACTGAGCAGTGTTTCATTTTGTTGTACACGGAGTCCTCGTGAGTCAGCACAGACTTAATGGCAACTGTCTTAGGCTGGGTTCTCTAGAGAAGGAAGACCAGTAAAGCGTATAAATACATACTTAGAGAGTTTTATATCAGAGAAACAGCTCACATGATTGTAGAGGCTGGAACGTCCCAAGTCCGTGGATTAGTATAGAGGCCTCTCTTGATTCATGTAGCCACTGGGGCTGGTGAACCCAAGATTGGCAGGTCGGAAAGCAGGGCTCCTGCTCACAGGCTGTGAAGACCTACGAATCCCAAGATCAGCAGATAAGCTGATAGCTCAAGTTCCAAGAACTGGAAGTCAGGCTAACAGTAGGCAGCTGCAGGATGTCTGCTTATATTCAGATGCAGGCCACACCCCCGTTTGACTGACTGGCTACTCACAGCAGATTCAGTCATAGGAGTGATCACATATAAACACTGAGAATCATGGCCCAGCCAAGTTGACACACAATCTTAACCATCACAACCAACTAACAACAACAACGTTTTGTTCATTTAGTAAATGACATTGATTAGTTTTTCAAAGTTAAACCAACTTTGCATTCCTAAGGTAAACCCAATTTTGTCATGAGCTGGTAACCTTTTATATATTGCTGAATTCTCTTTGGTAATATATTTTTAGTGATTTTCACATCTCTGTTCATGAGGAATATCGATCTTTAGTTTTTTCTTCATTTATTGTTATTGTCTGTTTTGATTTTAGGGAAATGCTGGCCTTATAAAATGCTGCTGTGTTTTCTGAAAGAGTTTGTGTAACAGTGATATTTTTTTTTTCCTTAAATGTTTGATAGAATTTACCATTGAAGACATCTTGGCTGGCATTTTCTTTGTGGCAATTTTTTTTTTTTTTTAAATGATTGTGAAAATATAGGTAATACAATCCATTACCTTTTGCCGTCACTATGATTCCAACTCATAGGGACCCTACAGGACAGAGTAGAACTGCCGCATAGGGTTTCCAAGGAGTGGCTGGTGGATTTGAACTGCTGATCTTTTGGTTAGTAGCCATAGCTGTTAACCAGCATGCTACCAGGGTTCCAAGATAACATTCGCTAATTCAACATTTTTCATTTTTCACAATTCAGTGAAACCAATTTCATCAATTGTGTTATGCAGCCATCACCAGCATCCTTTGCGTATTTTCCATCCCCATAAACAGAAACTTGGTGCTAGCTAAACCAAGATTCCCCACTTTCCTCTTCCCTTCTGTTCCTGGTAACCACTGTTCACCTCTAATCTCTATACATTTGCCTATTCTGAGTGTTTCATATTAGTGAAATCATACAATAATTGTCTTTTTGTATTGGACGTATTTTATTCAGCATAACGTTTTCAGGATCATGTATGTTGCAGCATGTATCTGGACTTTATTTCTGTTTACGGTCGAGTAATATTCCATTATGTGTATATATCACATTTTGGTTATCCATGCATCTCTCGATGGACATTTGGGTTGTTTCCACGTTTTGACTGTCGTGAATTGTGCTCCAGTGAACACTGGTGTACATGTGTCTGTTGGTGTCACGGCTTGCAGATCTCCTGGGTATATACCTAAGAGTAGAATTGCTGGATCCTGTGGTAGGTCTATTTTTCAGGAACCGCCAATCCATTTTCCACAGCAGCTGTACCATTTTTTAGTCCCACCAGCAATGGATAAGAGTTCTGATTTCTCTGCATTCTTGCCAACATTTGTTATTTTCCGTTTTTTTTAAATCTTATCCATCCTAGTGGGAGTGAAGTGGTATCTCACTGTGGTTTTGATTTGCAGCTCCCTAATGCTAATGACGTTGAGCATCTTTTCATGTACTTGTTGGCCATTTGTATATCATCTTTGGTGAAATGTCTATTTAGGTCCTTTGCTCGTTTTTTGATCGATAGTTTGTCTTTTTCATGTTAAGTTATAGGAGTACTTTATATATTCTGGACATTAGAACCTTATCCGATATGTAGTTCCCAAAAGCTTTCTTCCAGTCTGTAGGTTGTTTCTTTAGTTTGTTGACAAGGTCCTTCGAAGTACAGAAGCCTTTAATTTTAACGAGATCCCTTTTATCTATTTTGTCTTTTGTTGCTCGTGCTTTTGGTGTCATGTCTAAGAATCTGTTGTTGAGGACTAAGTCTTGGAGCATTATCCCTACATTTATTTCTAAGAGTTTCATGGGTTTACGTCATACATAGAGGTCTTTGATCCATTTTGAGTTAGTTTTTGTATATGATGTGAGATATGGGACTATCTTCATTCTTTTGCACGTGAAAATCCAGTTGTCTCAGTACCATTTATTAAAAAGACTGTTGTTGTTTTCTCCCCATTTGATGGGTTTAGTATCTTTGTTGAAGATTAATTGACCATAGATGTGTGCACTTAACTCTGGACTCTCGATTCTATTTCATTGGTCTATATGTCTATCGTTAAACCAGTACCAAGGAGCCCTGGTGGTGCACTGGTTAAAGCACTCGGCTACTAACCAAAAAGTCAGCGGTTCGAACCCACCAACCTCTCTTTGGGAGAAAGACATGGCAGTCTGCTTTTGTAAAGATTTATAGCCTTGGAAACCCTATGGAGCAGTTCTACCCTGTCCTATAAGGTTGCCATGAGTTGGAATCGACTCGACAGCCCTGGGTTTGGTTTCTTTTGATTTATACCAATATCAGACTGTTTTGATTACTCTAACTTTATGTTTTGAGATTAGGAAGTGATAGTCTTCCTACTCTTTTTCTTTTTCAGGAATCCTTTGGCTGTTCAGGGCCTTTGAAGTTCCATATAAATTTGAGGATTGGCTTTTCCATTTGTGCAAAGAAGGCTGTTGGAATTTTGAGGAGGATTGCATTGAATTTATAGATTGCTTTAGGTTTTATGGGAAAGTTTTTAATAATAAATTCAGTTTCTCCCCTGGATAGGGCTATCTAGATTTTCTTTTTCTTCTCTTGTCAATTTTGGTCATTTGGGTCTTTCCTGGAATTTGAAATGATTTATAAGGAAATGTGCAAAGTCCTGGAGTTAGAAAACCAAAAGGGAAGAACATGCTCAGCATTTCTCAAGCTGAAAGTACTGAAGAAAAAATTCAAGCCTTGAATTGCAATTTTTGAAGAATTCTATGGAAAAAATATTGAACGATGCAGAAACCATCAAAAGAAGATGGAAGGAATATGCAGAGTCACTGTACCAAAAAGAACTGGTCGATATTCAGCCATTTCAGGATCATAGCATATGATCAAGAACTGATGGTATTGAAAGAAGAAGCCCAATCTGTACTGAAGGCGTTGGCAAAAAACAAGGCTCCAGGAATTGATGGAATACCAATTGAGATGTTTTAACAAACTGATAGCACTGGAGGTGCTCACTCGTCTATGCCAAGAAATTTGGAGGACAGCTGCCTGGCCAACCGACTGGAAGAGATCTATATTTTTGCTTATTCCAAAGAAAGATGATCCAACAGATTGTGGAAATTATCGAACAATATCATTAATATCACATGCAAGTAAAATTTTGCTGAAAATAATTCAAAAGTGGTTGCAGCAGTACATCAGCAGGGAACTGCCAGAAATTCAAGCCGAATTCAGAAGAGGACATGCAACTAGGGATATCATTGCTGATGTCACATGGATCCTGGTTGGAAGCAGAGAATACCAGAACAGTGTTTACCTGTGTTTCATTGACTGTGCAATGGCATTCGACTGTGTGGATCATAACAAATTATGGATAACATTGAGAAGAATTGGAATTCTAGAGCACTTAATTGTGCTCATGAGGAACTTGTACATAGATCAAGAGGTAGTCGTTCAAACGGAACAAGGGGATACTGCTTGGTTTAAAATTAGGAAAGGTGTGTGTGTGTGTCAGGGTTGTAGCCTTTGTATCTGTTCACCATACTTACTCATTCTATATGTTGAGCAGATAATCCAAGAAGCTGAACTATATGAAGAAGAACACGGCATCAGGTTTGGAGGAAGACTCGTTAACAACTTGTGTTATGCAGATGACACAATCTTTCCTGCAGAAAGCTAAGAGGATTTGGAGCACTTACTGATGAAGATGGAAGACTATGGCTTTCAGTATGGATTACACCTCAACATAAAGAAAACAAAAATCCTCACAACTGGACCAATAAGCAATATCATGGTAAACGGAGAAAAGATTGAAGTTGCCAAGGATTTCATTTTACTTGGGTCTGCAGTCAGCACTCAGGGAAGCAGCAGTCAAGCAATCAAAGGTAGTATTGCATTGGGCAGATCTGCTGCAAAAGACCTCTCTAAAGTGTTGAAAGCAAAGATGTTCTTTTGAGGACTAAGGTGCTCCTGACCCAAGCCATAGTATTTTAAATCGCCTCATATGCAGGTGAAAGCTGGACAGTGAATAAGGAAGACTGAAAAAGAGCTTGATGCCTTTGAATTACGATGTTGGTGAAGAATATACCATGGACTGCCAGAAGAATGAGCAAGTCTGTCTTGGAAGAAGTACAGCCAGAATGCTCCTTGGAAGCGAGGATGGTGAGACTTCATCTCAAGTACTTCGGACATGTTATCAGGAGGGACCAGTCCCGGAGAAGGACATCATGCTTGGTAAAGTAGAGGGTCAGCAAAAAAGAGGAAGATCCTTGACGAGATGGATTGACAAAGTGGCTGCAACAGTGGGCTCAAGCATGGCAAAGATTGTGAGGATGGCGCAGGACTGGGCAGTGTTTCACTCTGTTGTCCTTAGGGTTGCTGTGAGTCAGAATTCACTCAAAGGCACCCTAACAACAATTGCAGTGTAGAATTTGACAGTTTAACCAAGTTTTCTAATTTATTGATGTAACGTTGTTACCTCATATTATCTGATTGTTCCTAATATTGTCTGATGTCTGTAGAATCTATAGTAATGTCTTTCATTCCTGGTATTGATAGTTTGTGGTGTTTTTGTTGTTCACTCTAGATAGAGTTTACTGATCTTTGCATAGAGCCACTTCTGGTTTAACCCATTTTCTTCGTTTATCCATATCCTGTTACATTGATACCAGCGCTTCGTTATTTTTTTCCCTTCGACTTACTGTTTTTGTAATTTGCCTTTCTTTTCCTTGCTTTTCAAGTTGGAAACTGAGATTGTTGGTAAGGGACCTGGATTCTTCCCTCATACAAGCATTTGAAGCTGAAGATTACCCTTCAAGCACCGCTTTAGATGCATTCCACAAATTTTATTATGTTGTTTTCATTAACATGGAATTCAATACGTTATCTAACATTCATTGTTATTTTTTCTTCAACCCCATGGATTATTTAGGAATGTGTTATTTAATTTTTAAATATTTTGAGGATTTCCCAGATATTTTTCTGTTATCGATTTTCAGTTTCATTCCATTGCGATCAGAGTGCATTAGTTAATCTCTTTTAAATGGGTTGAGAATTGTTTTGAGGTCTGTCACCCAGTGTATCTTAGGGAATGTTTCACGTGTCCTTGAAAAGAGCCCGCTGTTGTTGGGTGCGGTGTTGTGTGAACGTCATCTGGGTCCGGCTGGTTGATTGTGTCGTCTAATCTTCTCTACCCTCACTGATCTTCTGTCTCCTTTTTCTGTCAGTTACCGAGTGAGGACTTGCAATTTCCAAGTCTAATCTTTCTTTGTCTGTTACCTCTTCTAGTTTCATCAGGCTTTGGTTATGTAATTTTAATCTGCCTTCTTAGATGCAGCCCCATTTAGGATTACGATCTGTTTTTGATGAATTGACCTGTTTATGGTTATGAAATGTTCCTTCTCTAGTTACAGTCCTCGTCCTGAGTCCAGCGTATCCGATGTTAGCACGGCCATCCCAGCTTTTTTACAGTGTTTTCACGGTGCATCTTTTGCCATCCTTTTGCTTTTAATCTATTTGTATCTTTTTATTTCAGTTACATTTCTTGTATATAGTTTATGGTTGGGCTTTGCTCTTCTATCCTTTTAGTGCACGTTTGGCCCAGACACGTTCATGTAATGTGTCCAGCGTGGTCGGGGTTCCGTCTGCCAATATGCTCTCATTTTCTACTGGATTTCATCTTTTCCCTTTTTCCTAACTTTTTTTGGATTAACTGAGTAGTTTTTTTCATTATTTTTTAAATTTTTACTTTGGCATATTGGCTACCCATCTCCTCTCCATCCCTTCTTTTAAGGGGCGTTGTGTTACTCCTAACACTGTGCATCTTCCCTTCAAATACTGTTGTAGCTCTGCAGGCTGCAGGTCGGCTAGCGCCAGAAAACAGGTGTTTAGTGTTCCCTTGTTACTGTTCTCCTGTCTTTCCTGCTGTTTACAGTAGGTGCCTCCATTTGTAGCCACTACTCCATGGAGACTTGAGTTGCAGGAGCGGGGGAATGGCAGGGAGGCTTCACCCTTTGGGTGGACGCTGTGGTGAAGTCTTTTCTGTACAGTAACTCCTTTCTTTCTCCCAACACCCCTGTGAAGAAGGAGCCATTACTGACCCCATTCTACAGATGAGAGAGCAGATCAGAGAAATGAGGCTAACAGGTTGGAAAGTGAGGCGTTAAGCAAGGCCTGGCAAAGTTGTACATTTTTCCACTGTGAGCGTGGTCTCTGAGAGGCCTGCCAGGATGCCCTGTGCTTGGCCTCATCCTTCTCCCGTCTCTCAGAGGCTGTAATGAAGAGTTTAAGTTTTAAACTTTAAGTTTAGCCAGTGCCTCGAAGCATGGAAGGACAGCTAACGTGATAGATGACATAATCAAGATTCAGAATGAGTTCAGCTGCCTGGAATGCCAGCTGAGAGCCAAGCAAATGAACAACTAATAGGAATAGATGTAAAGTCCTATGTTCATCTTCAGAAACCCAGCCATTCCAATATAGGTCAGTAAAAAGCAGTTTTGACAGTCTGGGTTGACTGTGTCTTCAGTGGGGAGGCCTCATTATTATTCTGTCCAGATTGCAGCAGTGGCTTCCTCGCTGATGGCCCTGCGTCCTCTTTGGTCCCATTTTGTTCCCTCTCCAGCTGACTAGACAGAGTCCTCCTTTCATAAACCTGGTGGCTCCTCGTAGCCACGACACTAACTTCATCCGATAGCTTTTGTCGGTCTTAACTCCGTGCAAGGCCTTCCAGCCTGCTTGACCTTCTGCCTCTGCCCAGCTGCCTCGCAGGACTTTGTCCCATTGCTGGCATGTACCCTCCTCCCCACTTTCTGCCCGCTCACTAGGGACCATCCCTTGCGTCTCAGCTCAGGCCCCCTCCTTGGGCAGCTTCCGGGGCAGGTCCCCTGTTTCTGTGCTTGGACAGCCCAGCACCCTGATCATAATCAGCGTTTTACATGCGTTTGCTTAACTGCCAAACTGTCCTCTCTGTGAACAGAAGGGCCCTGTCCATTTTTCTCACGGTCTGTGTTGGGATCCCCAAGGCCACCCCCAGGCTTGGTGAGTCACAGGACTGAGCAAGTAGTTGCTATCGCTGAGGCTAAAGGATACCAGATAAAATCCTCAAAGGGAAAGGCTCCTGGGAGAGACCCCCTTGGGATACTGTGGCTGTGCCCCCGCCCCCCATCGCCCCCTCCCCCACCGAGCCTTGTAAGAGGTGGAGGTCGGAGGTCCTTTGATGCAAATGGGACTTCCTGTGTTATTCAGGGAGCAGGTCCAGGCCCAGGCCAGGGAGGCAGATGGTTTCCTGTAAGAAAAGAACTTTCTTACAGTGAGACGGGCCCGGGAAGGGGCTGCGGGCTGCAGAGGGTGACAGGACCTTGGTCCACGCGGACAGGCCTTGTGTTTGTCAGTAAGTGGGAAGTGTAGACGAGTGGGGCAGTGAGCCCTTCCAGCCAGGTCGGCAGGAATGTGTTGTGAGTCTTCTCTGAAAAGCCTCTCAGAAAATTTGATTCTGCTTTTCTCCTGAAGAGCAGGAGTGTGGTGTTATTGCTGGCGGTGTGACGCTGGAAGCAGCAGGCTTAAGGCAAGCTGACGGCACTCGGTTTCAGGTTTCTGCTATCATGGGCCTCGCCCTCTGGAAAGCACCTCCCAAAGGCCTCTCGAATTCTCAGCCCTTCCTTTCTTCCCTCCTGCCTGTAAGTTTTGCACATTGAGTCTTTTTTAAAGACACAAAATAAAATCTCACTTTCAGGGAATGTGATTGTTTACTTTTTATGAAGAGAGTAATATTAATATTATTATTTCTGTAACACACAATTTGTTGTTGGTAGGTACCTTTGAGTCAATTTTGAATACAGCAACCCCACGTGACAGAGTAGAACTGCCCCATGGGGTTTTTCAGGCTGTAATCTTTACAGGAGCAGATCACCAGGTCTTTCTTCCACAGATCTGCTGGTGAGTTTGAGCTGCCGACCTTTCAGTTAGCAGCCAAGCATTTAACCCTTACCCATCGCGCTACCAGGGCCCCTGTAATGCACACTAATCTCACTCAATTCTTATTCGGCCTGCTTGTTCATCCCTTCATTCAGCAGACACTTTGTGAGTATTGTGTTCCCCGCGTCAGGCCTGTGTGTTTGGAGGGGGTATCAGGCCTGTGTGTTTGGGGGGGTGGAGGTGGTGCCCAGGAGACAGACCCAGATTCCCGGCCTCAGGTGGGCAGAATCCCTGGTCTGGTGTGAGGCCCTCCAGGAGCCCTACCAGGGAGAGCCCTCTGCTGTGGGCCCAGAACTTTATTTTCCCCTCTCACCTTCTCCTCAGCCTTGTCCCCTCCCCCGTGGGGGGCCCTTGTTGCAGCCCAGACTCCCTCCCCGGGTCTGGGCAAGACAGGAGGGCCCAGATGACCACCGTGCCATCGCCGAGGTGGGCGCTGCCCTGGGACTCTGACCACAGCCCCCCATGCTGGAGTCCTCTGAAGATGCATCTTTTCTGCAGCTGCTGAGGCCGTGCCCCTCAGTCTTTTTGGTTCTTTTCACCCAAATACTGGGGTTTTTTTTTTTAAAAGGCTCCCAATTGTCATCCTCTTCTCTTTGCTTGGGTGTCTGAGAAAACCCATCTTCCCTACCTGGCTTCGGAACAAACCGAGAAATAAAATAGTGGCAGATGGAGGCCAAAGAATAACTTTCATTTCTGCTAAATGAGAAGCTTGAAATCTCATCTTAGTGTGAGAACTACATAACCCAGCTGACTGAATCTCAGGATTGCTGAGGCTTACCAGCCTGAGTGTGAGCGCTGGGCCAGGGCCGGCCTGCTTAGTCCCCCAGGCTTACAATCAGTAACGCACCTCCTTGGGTGAGACAGCAGGAGCAGCCCCCATGCAGGCCTGTCCACGTGGAAGGAAACCTTAGGTTGTTGGTACGAGTGTTGCTTTACTTTTTTTATTTTTTTAACCCAGTTTTTACACATTGCCATTGAATCGGTTCCAACTCATATTAACTCTACAGGACAGAGTAGAACTGCCCCATAGGGTTTCCAAGGCTGTAACCTTTAAGGAGGCAGACTGCCACATCTTTCTCCCCTGGAGCAGCTGGTACATTCGAACCACTGACGTTTCGGTTAGCAGCTGAATGTTTAACCACTGTGCCACCAGAGCTCCTTCCTTTTTAATTTGTGGTAACATATATATAACATGAGATTTGCCATTTTAACCACTTTTGAGTGTACGGTTCGTTGGCATTGGCTACATCCATCATGTGCAACCATCACCACCGTCTGTTCCCTAACCCTTTCCGTCACCCCACACAGAGTCTCTGTGCCCGTGAGGCAGTGACTCCCTAACCCTTTCCGTCACCCCACACAGAGTCTCTGTGCCCATGAAGCAGTGACTCCCTATCCCCTGACCCCAGGCCCTGGTAAGCGCTCATCTGCTGTCTGTCTCTACCCGCTTTCCTGCTCTGCATATTTCGTATATTGTTGTTGTTGTTAGGCGCCGTCCAGTCGGTTCCAACTCATAGCCACCCTGCGTGCAACAGAACGAAACACTGCCCGGTCCTGCGCCGTCCTCACAATCATTGTTACGCTTGAGTCCGTTGTTGCAGCCACTGTGTCGATCATCAGTCCAGTGGATGTGTCACGTAAGTGGGAGCATACACTGTTTGTCCTTTGCGTCTGGCTTCTTTCACTTGGTGTAATGTTTTCAGAGTTCACCCATGTTGTAGCATGCATCCCAGCTTTGTTTCTCTTTATGCCTGAGTAATATTCCATTGTGTGGATGGACCACATTTTGTTCATCCATCATCTGTTGATGGATACTTGTGTTGTTTCTACCTTTTGAATCTTTTTTTTGTCTGAATAACCATGAAGTCCATGGTCAACCAGGGCTGCGGCCCTCCCCGGGTGTTATGGATTGAATTGTGTCCCCCCAAAATATATGTAGTAAACCCTAATCTCTATGCTCCTTAGACGTGAGGATGGCAAGACTTCATCTCACGTACTTTGGACATGTTATCACGGGGCACCGGTCCCTGGAGAAGGACATCATGCTTGGTAAAGTACAGGGTCATTGAAAAAGAGAAAGACCCTCTACAAGATGGATTAACACAGTGGGCTCAAGCATAACAACGGTTGTGAGGATGGCACGGGACTGGGCGGTGTTTCGTACTGTGGTACACTGGGTCGCTAGGAGTCAGAACCAACTTGAAGACACCTAACAACAATAACAACAGCATGCCTGTGGTTACAATCCCATTTGGGAATGGGCTGTCTTTGTTATGTTAATGAGACAGGATTAGTATAGGGTATGTTTGGACTCAGTCTCTTTTAAGCTGTGAAAGAGATTAAACAAGCAAGTTCGAGAAGCAGAGACTGGGAAGAGAGATGCCGAGCCACGTGAAGATCGCCCAGGAGCAGAAACTGAAGAGACAAGGACCTTCCCCCAGAGCCAGCGCCCTGAATTCAGACTTCTAGCCTCCTGAACTGTGAGAGGATACATTTCTGTTTGTTAAGCCGTCCAGGTGTGGTATTTCTGTTACAGCAGCACTAGAGAACCAAGACGCCAGGAGTGGGCAAGTCTGTAGTTGATGGCCCAGGCTGGACCCAGGGAAGCACTGCTCTTCTGGGGGGGGGGGGGGAGCGTTGAGAACGTGCCCCCAGAGGGCTCTGAAATTTGTCAAAATAGTACTTTAAGTAAATAATCTACAAAGCCTCCCTCTACCTAAACAAAGAAAAACAAAAAAACAAAACCTGAACCCATTGCTGTTGAGTTGCTTCCTACTGATAGCCACCCCATAGGGCAGAGCGGAACTGCCCCACAGGGTCTCTAAGGCTGGGATCTTTATAGAAGCAGACTGCCACATCTTTTTCCTGAAGGGCAGCCGGTGGGTTCACACCGCCCACCTTTCGGTTAGCAGCCGGGCGTTTAACCACCATGCCACCAGGGTCCTTGCAAAATCACTTTCCAGTTTGTTTCTCGTCCCTAACCCCACGGGGCCGCCATGAGCCGCAATCGACTTGACGGCAGCTAACAACGATTAGATCCAGTGATACTGCTCAATCTGCTTCCTAGAAATTCAGCCGCGAGGTTAAATGACAATTGTATAAACTTCGAACAACACATCAGGCCCCAGATTCAGATATAAATCTCCTTTTGTTGTCAACTCTTCAGGAAGAAATTGAGTCTTAAAAGCTAACCACTGCAAGCTCAGGGCCACAGTGATGGTGGTGTTCCAAGGAGTTACATCTACAGTCAGAATTCCTCACCCCTGTTAAGTTCAGATACGTTGCAGTTCACAGTCGGTGCTTAACTTCTTCTCTGTCTCTGCTTGGGGGAGCTTGGGGTCTGTGGAGGGGCCCTTCAGCAGGAGCAGCTGGGTGGCCTCTCCCGGAGACAAGTCAGCTTCCTTGGGGGCCTAGAGTCCTATACAGGCAATGCTGAGTCTCTGCCACCCTCGCTGATCAGGAGCTCCATTTTAGTAGAACCCACAGCCTATCCCAGTACTGGCTGCTCTGTGCTCACCACATCTGGGGACCCAGGCAGCCCCAGGTTCCCAAAGCTGTCCTCCAGGTCCTGGTGGCTGTCCTTCAGGCCGTAGTGACTGTCCTCTAGGCCCCCAAAGCTGTCGCCAAGGCCATCACCCAGGCCCCCGCCATGGCCCAGGCCCTCACCATGGCCCAGGCCCCCACGGCCATCACCCAGGCCCCCACGGCCATGGCCCAGGCCCCCACGGCCATGGCCCAGGCCCCCACGGCCATCGCCCAGGCCCCCACGGCCATCGCCCAGGCCCCCACGGCCATCGCCCAGGCCCCCACGGCCATCGCCCAGGCCCCCACGGCCATCGCCCAGGCCCCCACGGCCATCGCCCAGGCCCTCGCCATCGCCCAGGCCCTCGCCATCGCCCAGGCCCCCACGGCCACCGCCCAGGCCCCCACGGCCACGGCCCAGGCCCCCACGGCCATCGCCCAGCCCCCCACGGCCATCGCCCAGGCCCCCACGGCCATCGCCCAGGCCCCCACGGCCACGGTCCGGGCCCCCACGGCCATCACCCAGGCCCCACGGCCACGGCCCAGGCCCCCACGGCCACGGTCCGGGCCCCCACGGCCATCACCCAGGCCCCACGGCCATCGCCCAGGCCCCCACGGCCACGGTCCGGGCCCCCACGGCCATCACCCAGGCCCCCACGGCCATCACCCAGGCCCCCACGGCCACGGCCCAGGCCCCCACGGCCATCGTCCAGGCCCCCACGGCCATCGCCCAGGCCCCACGGCCACGGCCCAGGCCCCCACGGCCACGGCCCAGGCCCCCACGGCCACGGCCCAGGCCCCCACGGCCATGGCCCAGACCCTCACCATCGCCCAGGCCCCCACGGCCACGGCCCAGGCCCCCACGGCCACCGCCCAGGCCCCCACGGCCATGGCCCAGGCCCCCACGGCCATGGCCCAGACCCTCACCATCGCCCAGGCCCCCACGGCCATGGCCCAGGCCCCCACGGCCACGGCCCAGGCCCCCACGGCCATCATCCAGGCCCCCACGGCCATCACCCAGGCCCTCGCCATCGCCCAGGCCCCCACGGCCATCGCCCAGGCCCCCACGGCCATCGCCCAGGCCCCACGGCCATCACCCAGGCCCCACAGCCATCGCCCAGGCCCCCCGCCATAGCCCAGGCCCCCATGGCTGTCGCCTTGTACCCGAGAGCCCAGTGCTTTGCCCTGCCAGAGCCCACAAAGCCTCACCGTCCCCCTGAGTGGAGTGGGATGAGTGGGGCTCATCAGGTATCAGAGCCTGTTACTCGGAATCCCCCCGGGAGAACCTCCCAGCAAGAGGCGCAGTTTGTCTGTGTTCATTTTCCATTTCTGCGAATGAACTCCTCCGTGCCCGTGGGGATTTCCAGTCTGGGCCACAGCGGCTGGCTCCTGCTCTTCAGAAGATGTCGACAGAGTGTGTGTGTGTCCATGTGCATACGCATGTGTGAAAAGGAGTGTGTGTGCGTGTGTGAGTGTGCATTGTCAAGGAGCATGCCTGTGTGTATGTGTGTCTGAGAGTGCATGTAAGAATGAGTATGAGAGTGTGTGTCAGTGCACGAGTGTGTGTGAGTACATTAGAGCGTGAGGGTGTGTGTGAGTGTGTGTGACTGTGTGAGTGCACGTGTGTGTGAGTGCACGTGAGAGCGTGAGGGTGTGTGTGTGCATCAGAGAGCGTGAGGGTGTGAGTGTGTGTGACTGTGAGTGCACGTGTGTGAGTGCACGTGAGAGCGTGAGGGTGTGTGTGAGTGCATGTGAGAGCGTGAGGGTGTGTGAGTGCGTGTGAGAGAGCGTGAGGGTGTGTGTGAGGGCGTGTGAGAGCGTGAGGGTGTGTGTGAGTGCGTGTGAGAGCGTGAGGGTGCGTGTGAGTGCGTGTGAGAGCGTGAGGGTGCGTGTGAGTGCGTGTGAGAGCGTGAGGGTGCGTGTGAGTGCGTGTGAGGGTGTGTGAGTGCATGTGAGAGCGTGAGGGTGTGTGTGGGTGCGTGTTAGAGCGTGAGGGTGTGTGTGAGTGTGTGTGAGAGCGTGAGGGTGTGAGTGCGTGTGAGACAGCATGAGGGTGTGAGTGCGTGAGAGCGTGAGGGTTGTGTGAGTGCGTGTGAGAGATCGTGAGGGTGTGTGTGAGTGCATGTGAGAAAGTGAGGGTGTGAGAGCGTGAGGGTGTGTGTGAGTGTGTGTGAGAGAGCGTGAGGGTGTATGAGTGCGTGTGAGAGAGCGTGAGAGTGTGTGTGAGTGCGTGTGAGGGAGCGTGAGGGTGTGAGTGCGTGTGAGAGCATGAGGGTGTGTGAGTGCGTGTGAGAGAGTGTGAGGGTGTGTGTAAGTGCATTAGAGAGAGCGTGAGGGTGTGTGTGAGTGCATTAGAGAGAGCGTGAGGGTGTGTGTGAGTGCGTGTGAGAGTGTGAGGGTGTGTGTGAGTGCATTAGAGAGAGCGTGAGGGTGTGCGTTAGAGAGAGTGTGAGGGTGTGAGTGCGTGTGAGAGAGCGTAAGGGTGTGTATGAGTGCATTAGAGAGAGCGTGTGTGTGTGAGTGCGTGTGAGAGAGCGTAAGGGTGTGTGTGAGTGCATTAGAGAGAGCGTGTGTGTGTGAGTGCGTGTGAGAGCGTAAGGGTGTGTGTGAGTGCATTAGAGAGAGCGTGTGTGTGTGAGTGTGTGAGAGAGCATGAGGGTGTGTGAGTGCATTAGAGCGTGAGGGTGTGTGAGTGCATTAGAGCGTGAGGGTGTGTTTGTGAGTGCGTGTAAAAGAGCGTGAGGGTGTGTGTGAGTGCGTGTGAGAGAGCGTGAGGATGTGAGTACGCGTGAGTGTGAGGGTGTGTGAGTGCATGTGAGAGCGTGAGGGTGTGTGTGTGTGTGAGCATGAGTGTGTGTGAGTGCATTAGAGAGAGCGTGAGGATGTGTGTGCATTAGAGAGAGTGTGAGGGTGTGAGAGCGTAAGGGTGTGTGTGAGTGCATTAGAGAGAGCGTGTGTTTGTGTGTGAGAGAGCATGAGGGTGTGTGAGTGCATTAGAGCGTGAGGGTGTGTTTGAGTGCATTAGAGCGTGAGGGTGTGTTTGTGAGTGCGTGTGAAAGAGCGTGAGCGTGTGTGTGAGTGCGTGTGAGAGCGTGAGGGTGTGTGTGAGTGCACGTGAGAGTGTGAGGGTGTGTGTGAATGCATGAGAGAGCGTGAGGGTGTGTGTGTGTGTGAGAGAGCATGAGTGTGTCTGAGTGCATTAGAGAGCATGTGGGTGTGTGTGAGTGCGTGTGAGAGAGCATGAGGGTGTGTGTGAGTGCGCGTGAGAGTGTGAGGGTGTGTGTGAGTGCATGTGAGAGAGCGTGAGGGTGTGTGTGAGTGTGTGAGAGAGCATGAGTGTGAGTGCATTAGAGAGCGTGAGGGTGTGTGAGTGCGTGTGAGAGTGTGAGGGTGTGTGTGAGTGCATGTGAGAGAGCGTGAGGGTGTGTGTGTGTGCGTGTGAGAGCATGAGGGTGTGTGAGTGCGCGTGAGAGTGAGGGTGTGTGTGAGTGCATGTGAGAGAGCGTGAGGGTGTGTGTGTGTGTGTGAGAGCATGAGTGTGTGTGAGTGCATTAGAGAGAGCATGAGGGTGTGTGTGAGTGCGTGTGAGAGCATGAGGGTGTGTGAGTGCACGTGAGAGTGTGAGGGTGTGTGTGAGTGCATGTGAGAGAGCGTGAGGGTGTGTGTGAGTGTGTGTGAGAGCATGAGTGTGTGTGAGTGCTTTAGAGAGAGCATGAGGGTGTGTGTGAGTGCGTGTGAGAGAGCATGAGGGTGTGTGTGAGTGCGCATGAGAGTGTGAGGGTGTGTGTGAGTGCATGTGAGAGAGCGTGAGGGTATGTGTGAGTGTGTGAGAGAGCATGTGTGTGAGTGCATTAGAGAGAGCGTGAGGGTGTGTGTGAGTGCGTGTGAGAGAGCGTGAGGGTGTGTGTGAGTGTGTGAGAGAGCATGAGTGTGTGTGAGTGCATTAGAGAGAGCATGAGGGTGTGTGTGAGTGCGTGTGAGAGAGCATGAGGGTGTGTGAGTGCGCGTGAGAGTGTGAGTGTGTGTGTGAGTGTGTGAGAGCGTGAGGGTGTGTGTGAGTGCATTAGAGAGAGCATGAGGGTGTGTGTGTGCGTGTGAGAGCATGAGGGTGTGTGTGAGTGCGCATGAGAGTGTGAGGGTGTGTGTGAGTGCATGTGAGAGAGCGTGAGGGTATGTGTGAGTGTGTGAGAGAGCATGAGTGTGAGTGCATTAGAGAGAGCGTGAGGGTGTGTGTGAGTGCGTGTGAGAGAGCGTGAGGGTGTGTGTGAGTGTGTGAGAGAGCATGAGTGTGTGTGAGTGCATTAGAGAGAGCATGAGGGTGTGTGTGAGTGCGTGTGAGAGAGCATGAGGGTGTGTGAGTGCGCGTGAGAGTGTGAGTGTGTGTGTGAGTGTGTGTGAGAGAGCGTGAGGGTGTGTGTGAGTGCATTAGAGAGAGCATGAGGGTGTGTGTGTGCGTGTGAGAGCATGAGGGTGTGTGAGTGCGCGTGAGAGTGTGAGGGTGTGTGTGAGTGCATGTGAGAGAGCGTGAGGGTGTGTGTGAGTGTGTGTGAGAGCATGAGTGTGTGTGAGTGCATTAGAGAGAGCATGAGGGTGTGTGTGAGTGCGTGTGAGAGAGCATGAGGGTGTGTGTGAGTGCGCGTGAGAGTGTGAGGGTGTGAGTGCATGTGAGAGAGCGTGAGGGTGTGTGTGTGTGAGAGAGCATGAGTGTGAGTGCATTAGAGAGAGTGTGAGGGTGTGTGTGAGTGCGTGTGAGAGAGCATGAGGGTGTGTGTGAGTGTGTGTGAGAGCATGTGTGTGTGAATGCATTAGAGAAAGCATGAGGGTGTGTGTGAGTGCATTAGAGAGAGCATGAGGGTGTGTGTGAGTGCGTGTGTGATCGTGAGGGTGTGTGTGAGTGCATTAGAGCATGAGGGTGTGTGTGTGAGTGCGTGTGAGAGCGTGAGGGTGTGTGTGAGTGCATGTGAGAGAGTGTGAGGATGTGAGTGCGTGTGAGAGCGTGAGGATGTGTGTGAGTGCATTAGAGAGAGCATGAGGGTGTGTGTGAGTGCGTGTGAGAGCGTGAGGGCGTGTGTGAGTGCATTAGAGAGAGCATGAGGGTGTGTGTGAGTGAGTGCATTAGAGAGAGCGTGAGGGGGTGTGTGAGTGAGTGCATTAGAGAGAGCATGAGAGTGTGTGTGACTGCATTAGAGAGAGCGTGAGGGTGTGTGTGAGTGAGTGTGAGAGCATGAGGGTGTGTGTGAGTGCATTGGAGAGAGCGTGAGGGTGTGTGTGAGTGCATTAGAGAGCGTGAGGGTGTGTGTCATTGCATGTGAGAGAGTGTGAGGGTGTGTGTATGTGAGTGCGTGTGAGAGCGTGAGGGTGGGTGCGTGTGCAGTGAATACGCCCACACAGAGGCTCGCGGTGTCAGACGCACCCCAGTGCTTTTCAGTCAGGCTCTTGGACTGCAGAAACACGTGTAGCTGCAGGTCTCCTCGCAGCCCGTGCTGGGCTTCCCTGGAGAGCCCCGGAGCAGGAAGTGCCGTGAGAGCTGCCGGCTGTCGCCGGCCTGTGAGGGTGAGGCCTCTGCCGTGGGCTCCTCGGGATGCAGGTTTGAGCCTAGATGCTCTGCGGCTCATCTGCTCTGCGCACAAGGAAGGCCGGCCTGACCCTCTGCTCTCATAGCCTCATCTCTGTTCCTGCTCCTGAGCCTGCCCTCCTGGGCCGTGGTGCTGACCCAGTGCCCACCCAGTACTGCCCTCCTGGGCCGTGGTGCTGACCCAGTGCCCACCCAGCCCTGCCCTCCCGTGTACCCCTGTGCCAGAGCCGTGTGCACACGGCACCTCTCTGTGCTCAGGGGGCATGCACACATCACCTCCTGTGCCCATCGGGGGACACACATCACCTCCTGTGCTGGGGGGGTGCGTGCAAACGTCATCTCCTGTACGGGGAGGGGGTGCACACATCACCTGTTGTGCTTGGGGTGAGTGTGCACACATCACTTTCTGTGCCCGTGGGGGCATGCGCACGTCACCTCCTATATGGGGCGTGCACACGTCACCTCCTGTATGGGGAGGTGCACACGTCACCTCCTGTGCCCAGTGGGGGCGTGCACACGTCACCTCCTGTATGGGGAGGTGCACACGTCACCTCCTGTATGGGGGGGTGCACACGTCACTTCCTATGCCCAGTGGGGGTGTGCACACGTCACCTCCTGTATGGGGGGGCGTGCACACGCCATCTCCTGTGCCCGGGATGTGTGCAGATGTCATGTCCCTGTTACGGGGTCATGTGCGCACATCACCTCTGTGTATCCAGGGTGTGTGTGCATGCCACCTCCTTTACCCAGGGTAGGTGCTGGCATAGCTGTGAAAGCACTGCGTTGTCCCCCGTCATCTGAGAGGCTGCAGAGACTTTGCTTCCTAACCCGACGCTTCCCTCAGTGTATGGTCCCTGCAGACCAGGCCACCCTGCCTGTGACCTCGGGCTGCGGCCTCCCCTTCCACTGAGGCCTGTGAGGCTCTGCTGCCTGGCATTGGCTTCCACGCCAGCCTGACTTCCTGGGGACAAAGCTGCTGTAATTTGCTGTCCCCCAGAGCTGGCCCGACGTAAGCCTGTCTGAACTGTCCAGGCCAGGAGGTCTTACCTCCTCCTGAGAGCTCACCGCCCTGAGTCCTGGCTACAGGAGACACGTCACCTACAGCTCTGTCTTTTGATTGCCCCGGATGCTCTCCTTGTGTTTTTATTTCTTAGTGGGCTGTGGGCTCCCACACAGCACGCCCTGAGACGTTCCTGAGTCTCCTTTGACAGTTGTGACAAACAACCACTAGCCTGGTGGCTTGAGACAGCGCGGATTTGTCACGGCACAGTTCTCTAAGTCACACGTTTGACTTGGTCTCCCAGGCTGAAGTCCAGGTGTCGGCAGGGCCTCCTGG